>CM054376.1:36490407-37807907 GCA_028858755.1 Ara ararauna | reverse complement strand
TGTATTCTTACAGATCTCCATTATCTAACCAACTGTGGCTGTTTTCCTGAGTGGTTTCATTTCATAAAAATAGATGAATACTATATCAATCCTAATTTTATGTGATCTGAAACAGTGTAAAATTAAAGAAATGTATGATTCTGAATCTTCCTTTGCATACTGAGAATGAATTTTATTTTGTCATGGTGGGCATTTATCAGAAGGTAAAACAGCCTTGAATCAGGAAAATTCACTTAATTTATTGCCAATTAGCATGAGTTTTTAAATGCTGATTCCAGTATTAAGAAAGAAAGAAGACAAACAAAAAGTTAGAGAAAGCACCTCACCTTCACTTCAGGTATGTCTCCTTCCCCCTTCCTCATCTCCAATGCCTTAGGCCACACGTCACTCTCAGTTCCTTTGGTGAAGCGACAGGTGGTCCTGGAGATTGGTGTGCAGCAGCTCTTTCCCTTTGCTGCTCTTTGCTCCTTACTCCTTTCACCTACTCTGGCACAAATTCTTCTGTGAACTGCAGAAGTTTGGAGGCCATCCGCCTGCTCAGCGGGGTTTCCTTCATGGGACACAGCTGTCCTTAGAGGTGCACTTCATTCCAGGTTATCTTCCATGTGTCTCTGCCCCTAGAAGTTACTGCCCTTTCTTAAACATGTTTTCACTGAGGTGCCATATAATCCCACGATGGAATCCAGCTTTGGCATGCGGTAGGTAGGTTTTGTGCACGACAGAGCTGGCCGGAACCAGCAGTGCCTGGAGCAGAGCAGCCCTGGCCTTGCTCCCACACTCTTCCAAATTCCACTAGCAAAGCTCCACCCGTTACACCCGACACCATATTTTAGTCCATTTGTAAAGGGTGCACTGTTAAAATCCTAGACTAACTTATTCTAAGACCATCATGGTCACGGTTTTTGGAAGAGCAGAACAAGCCCTGTAGCATGAAAGTAATTGGAAACGTGATCTTTAGAAAGACTGGGCATTATTAATACACTTCTGCAGTTGTAAGACTTAAATAATTTTTGCTTCCCAATCCAAATCTTTATCTCTTACAAGATGGATAAACAGATACAACTTTTTGTTTTCATTAATCCTCACCTCATTGACTAGCATGACATATCAAGTATATTAAACATTTGTTGTAGGTTTTTTATTCCTGCTGCCGGGTGGGTTAACAACTGTGGGAAATGCTCTATTTGTATTTGTTACTACTGCAGTGTGCGGAAAGCAGTTTGTGGCAGTCACTGCTTAATGATGTTTTCACACATCATTCATTGTTTAAAGTAATAAGATAAACTTGCCTAAGTATCACATGCCACTCTTTTCCCCAAGACAAGACTACCTGTGAACCCATACTATCAGCCTTTTGTTTTATGAATGAGACAAAACAGAAATTCTAATCAGCTGTTGTTTGATGGGGTTTTGGGGTTGTTTTTTTTTTGGGGGGGGGATGTGTGAACACAACAGCAAAGTCTTTTTTCATGCTAGTTTTGTTTTGCAACATGTGGATGATTTCCTATTGAGGCAGCTGTTCATATAATATTTTTAACTATGGTTGCCATCAGGCCAGCTGCAGCTTTATCATTTCTGCATCCTTAGACTAATACATTCTCCTGCTGGTACCTGCAGGGTGTCCTAGTGCAATATAACTCCATAAGTTGGGCAGTGAGACATGTAGGAGAGGCAGACTTCATCCATTTTCAAATATGCAATTCCAGATTTTCCTGTTAGATGATCAATGCAAATGCCAGTTACACCGTGAAAGCCTAAACGATTGCTTAGATTAACAATGTATATTCTTCATCCAGCCTTAGGGAGGCTGTGGAGGAGCATCCATTTTGCTAGGGGAAGAACAGTAAGTGTCCTGGTGTTTCTAGCAGTTAACCTTAATTCTCTGAAGGAGGTGGATATGACAGGCAGCATATACGCATGTAGCCTGCCACTTCATCTGTGCCCATAAACAAGGGTTTTGCAAGGCAAGTCAAGTCTCCAAGAATTCTGCAAATTGTAGAATCATGTAAAAAGCAAATGTGTACATTGCATCTGTTTGTACTAGTGTAATTTTAACATATAGCTGATATGCCTTGTTAAAGACATGAAAAAATACTCTTGACAAATTTACTCCTGAACTCATAAGGTTCATAGTACATCTTCATTCTTTCCTCTGTTTACACTGTAAAAGCACATACATCTCATATGAATGATACATACACTGCTGTCTGCAAAAAGCTAGCCATATAAACATTTAAAACGTTTATACTGTAGCTTTCATAAAGATGATGCTCTTTCTAGGATTTTTCTGTTTGTATTTTTGTCTCCTTGCCATATTGCACAAAATCTGGATATTATTGTGTACAAATAATTTAGAATCCAAATGATCTGGGCTACAAACAGTATCACACCAAAGTTAATACTCTGTTGTTATTTTTGCCCTTAGCATGCAGTCTTTTTTTTAAAGCTACTTCAGCAACATGCTGGATCAAAAATTGCAGAATTAATTGTGGTCAGACCCCAGTGATGGCTATGTCTTTCATTTTGTAATATGTGTAATATATAAGAACAAAACAAACATAAAAGCTTGCTTATTTGTATCTCTTTGTGTATGAGAACGGTTTGTGTCTCTTATGTTTCTAGCACACCCTCATATATATGCTGTACTTTGGTGGTCCTCCCCAGCCCTACTGGGTATGCTGAGGTGTACAGCCCTTTTCCAGAAAACCTGAAGGGTTTGAAGGTGGGAAGCTTAAAGAGTAAAGGAACCAAACCAGGCAACACAGTCAGTGTACCTAGAAATGCTTGAGAGGCAGAAAGAAAATAATGAGAAAAAATGTCAGCCACTAAAGAAAGAAAACCTTTTCCTGCCATCCTCCACAGATGAGGTAGTGAACCCTTTCATGCTGCCTGCAAAGATGAATTCTAAATATTTGGGATATGAGGAAGAGAACAGCTATGCATTACAGCAATACAAAAGAAGCAGAAAATTTGTAATTACCACATACGTTTTTGCAGTACTTACGTTGTTAAGGTCAACAAAACCCTGTAAAAAACCTCCTATAGAGGAGAGCAAGGTAATCAACTTTATTACTGAATAATGTGCCATATACAATTATTAGTCAAATGGGGGCAAGCCTTTTCACTGGTAGGATAAACAAGAGCAATTGAAACATGAGAAAGAAGGAACACTTTAGCTAGAGCCATTAGTTTTTTCATATTCCTTTCTTCCGGAGAAGCTTGAAGGCAGCCATCTTTATTATGATGGTTAGAAAAGATAACATTGTAAAGGCATAGGTGCCTTGAAGTCATAAGAAGCTAGTTGTCCAGTCTCCCAGGCTTGTTGAGAAACTGAACACTGGAGGCAGGTCCTGACAGATGAGTTGGAACTCTGTTTTCTTGATGTGTGTCCATTCTGCGAGTTTTAGAATGGCAAGTCTACTGAACTCTTGCTGTGAGAAAATGCAGTAAGCTTATTCTTCATCATTATTATTATAACTATTATTATTCTAAGCTAACTCTGACTGACTTGTACTGTCTGTAACTTCTTTTAGAGGTCAACTAATTTGCTTAGCCTGTGCTCTAATTCTGGAGCAGACACTAATTGTAGTATGTTCGATGACATTCAGTCACCGCAGTCAGGTTTGGGATTCCCCAGTGTCCTGTGTTCAGCGGTAGCAGTAGCAGTCATTTTTCTCCTCCTTGATAGCTGGTGCAGCGCTGTGTTTTTGATTTTGGGCCTGGGAACTGTGCTGATAACACCAGTGTTTTCAGTTACTGCTTGGTAATGTTTTGGTCTGACCAAGAACTTTCTGAGTCTCATCTCTGCCAGGGAGGAGGGGAAGCCAGGAGGAAGCATAGACAGGACACCTGATCCAAACTGACCAAAGGGGTATTCCATACCACAGCACATCATGCCCAGGATGTAAAAAGGGAGGGCAGAGACCAGGAAGGGTGGGGCTCCCTGCTGGGGGGTTCGCTGCTGTATCGGGCTTGGTATCGGGTGGTGAGCGATTGTATTCTCTTTCCTTGTATTTCTCTTGTCATTATTATTATAGGTGGTAGCAGTAGTGGTTTGTGTTATACCTTACTTACTAAACTGTTCTTATCTCAACCTGTGGGAGTTGCATTTTTTCAATTATCCTCCCCATCCCCCCGGGACTGGGGGAAGAAAGAGGGGGGAGCGAGTGAACGAACTGCCTGAGAGGCTTAAACCATGACACCCAGGAAGCCACAGGTCAGTTATACAGGGAGCAGGCAGCAAGCTCATAGAATGGGACTCTAGCTGGAGAAAACTAAACATGTCAATTTGAACCTATCACACCACATTATGGGAAGGTAGTAAGATTTTTTTGCTTCCTGGAAGCCTATGGGTTCATTGCAGTAGTAGTTGCATTAGTAGGGTCATTTAGAGACTAGTCTTTTGTCTGCTTGAACTCCCAAGAGAATTAAGAGTCACTGAGGAATGTAGAATAATACTACTGAAAATAGACTACTGTCTCTTCCTCTGCTATACTGGAGTTAATCATTCTCTGTGGAAACTGCTTCAGTGAAAACATTGAGAGTAAGTTAGTCATTTGACAATTTTTGCATTTTAGTTCTGCTCACACCTTCTCGGCAACTGCTCTTTTATTGAAGGATGGTTAGACTGTGTGTGTCATGGATGGACACTGGAGACCAGAAACAACTTGAACTTGTTTCTAAACTTCTATTTTGTCCCTTTCCAAAGAACCATCTGAGGAGATCCAGTTAAAACAAGAAATATACCACATTGTACAATTCATAGGAGAAAGTTCTTTGATTCTCATTTAATCGAAATTAGGAATGTACTGCCCATCCTGAGCGTTTGATTTCTTGAAAATTTAGGTTCGAGAATTTCCTCATTAGGTTTTTTTAGAGCAACTTTTAATCTATAAAGCATAATATCCTGGTTGTACCACTCCTTACCAATGTTGAATTGTGCCCCTCTGTCTGTCTGTAGTACCAGAAACACTTGGTTGACCTACTGCTCTTCCAAGCAACATAAATCAAAATCTGTTAATTTAGTTCAGATCAACTTCCATCTAGAGTAGTCTTTGATATGCCAACCATAGGAATATGGTTGAGCTCTGGTGGCCAAGAGCTCTCCTTCCACCCCAGAAACTCCAGGCATAAAGTCTCATCAGCAGATTTCAGATTAACAAGAACTTCAGTGCAAGTCCATCTCATACTTCAAGGGCTCATGCACAGAGGTGAGGAGGATCCTGTCAGAGAGTTGTGTGAGCAATGCATCTGTAGTAAGTGGATTGATTTGATGACAATGCTGTTGAACTTCTATAGAATAAACTAATTTTTTTGTTTGGAAAAACAAAACATTTTGAATCTGATAGATTTAGACAATCAAACTGAAGAAAGATGTGGGACAGCACATCACAGCTGTTTCCTCTGTCAGTCAGTTTTAGCAGTTTTAGACTATTTCTTTGCTGTAACTCTTCTGATGCCAAAAAATGTCTAAATCTGTGATGTATTTTCAGTGTCTACATGTTTAGGTTCTCAGAAGATCATCAGTTACTTCAGCATTTGTGCTAAAGTTTGATTCTTTGCCTTATTATTGTGGAAATATCACATATCTAAGTATGCGCAGAAAAGTGAATAGTTGTAGTTTGATGTATAATTGATAGCACCTTAGGAATGGGAAGATAAACACTTTTCATTCCTGCTTTTTTGTATATTTAATATTAACATCGTGGGAGAAGGTTTTACAAGTAGAACAAATTGCTTAAAATGACTGCCACGTCTGAGCAATCTTTTGTGCTTTTATACTAACTTAATTGTCTAACAATAGAACGCATTTTCATAATCACTCAAGATTTTAACAATGTGTGATCAGAAGGTCAAGAGTAAGAGAGAGCAGAGCAGATTTAGTACATTTTATGACTGCCAACTGTTTTCTGTGTATGCACTTTAAATCCAAGTCAAGTTGCAAATGAACTGATTCTGGTGATTTCAACTTAGTGTTATAAAACAGTATGTATATTGCAGAATTACTGCAAATTTTGGCACAGTTATGGGAAATAGTTATGTCTAAGTGAAGAAGGCTGATGTTTGCTCAAGCAGTGAGGAAGTTTCCCAATGTCTGTAATTTTTTACTTTAACAGAAGATACCAGGTTCCAAACTACCAGGATTCCTCTGTGTGATTACTGTTCAGCTACAGCTTGTGTGAGAACCTGTGAACATCTGTTGATAACTTCTTAAAAATATGTTCGTTTATTAGACTTTTTTTTTCTTTCCCCACTGATGTGTTATACTCCAATTTCTTTTCCTAGTGAGGGTGGTTGTGCAGAATACCACCTGTTGTTCCCAGTTCTCTGAAAGGTTTTCAAGCTTCTTGTTAGCTATAACACCTTGTCTGTGAATATCATTCCAGCAGAGTAATCTAGCCAAAGGGATACAAAGGTCTCACCAGGAGGAAGACATGACAGAGCACTGAGTTCTAGCTATGTATGTAAAAGCAATTATCCGTAGATACTCTCTATTTCAAAATAATTGGATCAACAATATTTTTTTCTTTAAGAACAGAATAACTCTTACTGTGAGTTTTTGGCTACACATTGGTTCCTGTTGGCACAAGTCTTGTATATAATGAAAGTTCAGAGCAAGCTAGAATGAGAGGTATTTGTTTATCTAGTATGATATCTTTTCTTGTTATAGCTTACTTCAAATGTGTGTTTTTACTCTATCCTATTTTATTTTTTTATATGATTTTTGGGCAAAAACCTGTGTGCTTCTATTTTAATGTATAAAGGCTCTGAACTCTCCCTCCAAATTTAAAGGTGACTTGCAATTAGAGTTACTTAAAAAAATCTGATAGCTTCAAGAAATGTCTGATTACGTGCTGAATGCTTTCAATTAATTGAGGTAGGAAGAATGCTGAATTCTACTTAAAAGTGATTTTTTTTTTAACATATGGATAGGACTGCATATTGTAAGTGCTTTAGAGACTATATGTATTTAGAGAAATAGTTTATTCTCTTTGGAGAAGAAGCTCTAAATATATGTTTATTAGGGTGGTGAGGCACTGGAATGGGTTACCCAGGGAAGTTGTGAATGCTCCATCGCTGGCGGTGTTCAAGGCTGGATTGGACATAGGCTTGGGTGGCATGGTTTAATGGGAGGTGTCCCTGCCCCTGGCAGGGGGGTTGGAACTAGATGATCTTAAGGTCCTTTCCAACCCTAACTATTCTATGATTCTATGATTCTATGACATAATGCCACCTTCTCCACTTATATACACTGAGCACTACAGAGATTATATGTTTAAGAAAATTTTTTTTCTTCTGAGTTTCCATGTGTCTTGGAATCACTTTCTAACTCTATCTAGTGATGTGTTAGAATAATGTGGTTTTAGCATTATTTGAAATCATAAAATTCATATTTCTGTTCCTCATTTTTAAAATCAACAGCAGTAAGAATCAAAGCTGATGCTTTTGATCATCGTTTCAATACATGGTTTGATTCCTGAAATTTACATTAACCATTTTGGTAACTGGAAGTAGTGTTATTACTGGTTGGTCTCGGTGGTGTTTTGCCAGGAACTGGCATTATTCCAAAGATTTTGACTCCAAACTTCAGGGGGGTTAAGAGTGAAAACTTTTTTTTGCAACACAGCCATAAAATTTATACCAAAGTGAGTCCAGATGTAATTTTGAGTGTACATTACTTCATATTGCCTTCTTTTATCTAAAAGGAAGAATTATCTGTTCCAAAATAAATTCATGACACAGAGCTGAGCCCACACTAAATAACACTGCTGATGTTGAACTGTGCAGTGCTGACTTTTTGCCAAGCATGTCTCATCTCTCATGCAAATATCAGTCCTCTAATTCCAGGCACCTTCCTGTTGCACAGACCAGAGGAGAACACAGTGTGTCACAGTGTGCAAAGTGACACACTGAGAATCCAAATACTTCAGGTGTGACTTGTATGAAATCATCTGAATATTCTTTTTTCTGAATACCTAAGTTTTAATCAGCCAACTTTCTGCTTATTTTCCCAAATCTCTTTCTGATGAGCTCTGCAGCCAACAGAATCTGTCTATTCATAGGATGCTTATGATGTATTCATTTTTTTATCAAGTACTTTTTGAAATTAATGTTCCTAGTTACAGCATGATATTGCCATGTGGCTAAAATGATTAATTTTTCTTTTCTATACTATTTTAAGAATTGCATATAAATGATGACTCTTATTAGAGCTTAAAAAATAAAACCAAACCCACTAATATTTATCCATAACATGTGTACATTGCTTTTAAAAATATCTACCTCTTCAGTATCAATATGAGTAAATGTTTACCTTTTTCTCTGTGTCAGGTTCAATATTTTTTGATTATTAGAGAATATCTTGTTTGTAGTTTTGCTCATTTGTGAACTCAGTGTAAGTGAAGGTGAATAGACAAAACACTGCCCCAGGATTTCAGTATAAATCCGTTTCTGAGGAGTGGAGCGGACAGAAGTGATTCCTAGCTCTCTCATGTGCTGACATTTCAATCAGAGCAGAGTATGCATAAAATGCTGATAATAGTAAAAGGGACTATTAGAGTTGCTAGGCTTTTGTATTTATTTACACAGATGTAATTAAGTCCAGTAACCTTAGCAGAAAAATTAGTTTGTGCTGCAGTAACTGTTTTTAAGTAAGGCAAGAAAAGTGGACAGTACATGAGAAGATATGAGGAAGCAAAGTTCTCATTTGCCTTTGTCGTGGTTTAAGACTAACTCACGCAGTCTCTCTCTCTCACTCACTTCCCCCTCTTTCTTCCGCCTGCTCCTGGGTGGATGGGGAGGAGAATCAAAAGAATGCAACTCCCACAGGTTGAGATAAGAACAGTTTAGTAACTAAAGTATAACACAAGACCACTACTGCTGCCACCAATAATAATAATGACAAGGGAAATACAAGGAAAGAATACAATTCTCACCACCTAATACCAAGCCTGACCATGCAGTGCACCCCCCCACCCTTCTGGGTCTCTGCTCTCTGCTTTCCATCCTGGGCATGATGTGCTGTGGTATGGAATACCTCTTTGGTCAGTTTGGGTCTGGTGTCCTGTCTCTGCTTCCTCCCAGCTTCCCCTCCTCCCTGGCAGAGCATGAAACTCAGAAAATCCTTGGTCAGACCAAAACATCACTAAGCAGTAACCGAAACACTGGTGTTATCAGCGCTGCTCCCAGGCCCAAAATCAAAAACACAGCGCTGCACCAGCTACCAAGAAGCAGAAAAATGACTGCTACTGCTGAACCCATGACAGCCTTGAGTATTCTTTAGCAAATTGTTCTAAATGTAAAGGACTCAACACCAAAAAAAAAAAAAAAGTTTAATGGAACATAGATTTGATAAATCATGCTGTTAGGAAGCAAAGGTCTTAAAATAACATAACTACAGCATTCTTAAGACATATATAAAGATGCTGAATCTGTCATCATGTATACAATAACAAAATTTCAGTGTGATAAGGCTTGCACCAAGCAGGGCACTAAGATTTCAGATTACAAGCTTCTGTTTCAGATAGCCACATCAGGAACTTTGAGAAGATCAACTGAAGGTTGAAGACTGATTTTGCTATCACTATTTCATCTGCTTGTCAGTCATGACTTACACTTAGCCCTGAGCCTCATCCCTTCATTTACTGGTTTTGGACCCGATGACTCTGTCTAAAATTCTTGTTTGACACCTATTCAGTGTGAGGAAATTGCTTGTTGGTGCTTTCTGTTTTGTCACTGATATATCCATGACGCACAATTTCATTCCTTCTCTTTTTTCCAAGTTTTTTATTTACCACTGAAATCTGGGCAAAGAAACTGAGATAAAACCATGAATGCTAATGCACTCCCTCGCCCTTAACTGTATGAAGTTATTAGAATACTGTATGCACTGTTGAATATTGTCAACATATGACAAGTACCAGCAGAGGCTTAGCTGGCTTTCAGCTAGAAAACATGCATTAGCAACAGGTCACAGAATAAGCAAAGATCTAGAAAAACATTTAGAAGGAAAACATGACAATTAACATATACAGGCACAGCATCTTTTTATATATAAAGTACACATTAACTCAGTGCCATCTTTTATTATGTGCTCATGAGTGACACAAGGGCCTGGTGCAATTTTAAATCCTAAGTGATCTTACAGTATAACTTCTATACAACAGTCCTCTATATTGGGGTTCTGCAGGGATGGACCTTGTCCTAAATCTAGTTTTAGATACAGGGAAGTAACAGCAAGAAAGGGGAATACGAAGCACTGATGAAAGTCATTAACCCTTACAAAATACATCTGCATAGTACATCTCTTCTGCACATGCTGCCCTGGGAAGACTGTTAAGCTAACAAGGATGTAAAAATGGCATGATTATACTCCACCGACCTCCTCATGTGTCATATGCATGAGATGCAGAGGTGGTAAAATTTACCAGTGGTCGCAGGAAACCTGTATCAAAAGCTGAAACCTAATCCAGACCATTCTGTGCCTGAATTAGATTCATGGGTGCTTTCTCCCCAAGAATGATTATTACTGCTGTTATAGTCTGCATGTGGCAAGCAGGAGTTTAGGTAACAAGTTAGGAAAGAAATTTTGTTCAATCCAAATTGCAGATTTTCTGGAAGCATCACTCAGGCAAGGAAGCAGCAAAGAAGAGATCTATTAAATAAAAAATCCCAGTGTTAAATTCTATTGTATTTAAAAGAACTGTTGCAAAATCTGAATTCTTTTGCTATTAAAATGTTCACCATTTCCCTGAGAATATGCATGGTTATTCCTCATTTGAAGGTGAGCTAAGAAGTCCCTTTTGCAGAATTTGGTTTGCTCAGGGTTCATAAAAACCATGGCTATAAATGTACAGTCATATAAGCAGATACCTATTCTTTTTACAGATTTATTTTTATTTCAGTTAGTAGCATGGGTTTTGGTCTATTAGAAAAGTGACTTAAAAATCTGAACTTCAAGGTATTGGTAGCATGAGCAGATAGAGGGTGTATCATGAGTCATAGAGAAAGCTTTGAGGGAAAAGGGGAGGATCTCAAGGAGAGTTTTAGAAACTGCTTGATTGTAAACAAATGTATCGTATTTTAGGTTAAGCCTTAGGGAACTTAGATTTTAAGTCAGTATCCAGAAGTTTTGTTTGCCTTTTATCATGACTGTTGAGTGTGCATATAACATTTTTCTGCAGAGAAAAAGCTGGGGTTACAGGTGGGTAAAATTAAATTTGATGGGTTGAAGATTAAAGTTATGCCTTGATCCAGCCTCTTAGGAAGATAAGACAGGTGCTGAAGCATAAAAATACACTATGTCACAGCAGCTCTTATCAGTATATTATTTATTACAAAACTGTACAGAAAAGCCTTATTATGTTATGCAAAATTGCAAGTTACATAAGGCATAAATGAACAAGTAGTGCCCTGTAATTAAGTGTTCTCATCTAACTGCCTTGTTTGGAGAGAAAGGCAGTGTTCAAGGCCAGGTTGGACAAAGCCTTGGGTGACATGGTTTAGTGTGAGGTGTCCCTGCCCATGGCAGGGGGGTTGAAACTAGATGATCTTTAGGTTCTTTCCAACCCTAACTATTCTATGATTCTGTGATTACACTCAGTATATATTGATACTTCAACAGATAGAAATACAGAAGCATGTACAGTTGGCTGGATTGTAGGGACCCATTTGTATTGCTTCTCTTTTAAGCAGTTTTTTCTTCTAATTGACCACAGATAGTAGATCTCTTTCTTTCAGAACAGTAAAAGCCAGAAAGCCGTAACTGATAGCAGGCTAATTACATTTCCCTTTTACAACAACTTGCATAGATTACCGGTTCTCTGGAGTTTTAGAAATTTCTGATATACAGTAATACTGTCTGGAATTAACAAGCATTTCTGTGTGGCTGCTCTTTTATACACCAGGTAGCAAATAGAAAATCAGCTGCAAAGGTGATTCCAAGCTGTCTTGTTTTAGCCTTAACAAAAACTGAGACAAAGAATAATCATCTTCTTTTGGGGAATCTTAATTGCAGTGTTCCTAATAATTTCCCATCATTTTTTGGGGAAATATCATGTTCATGAAGTGGAGAGCAAGTGCTGAAGTTCAGAAAAATAGCAGTTCTATACATTGCTGCATATCTCTCAGGAATATTATAAAGAGAAGTTTCAGCAATATTGAAAAGAGTAAACATAAATTTTAAAAAATAAGCAAGAAATCCAGTGACCCTTAAAGAACCAAAGATAGAAATGCAGTAATAAAGACACTAGAGACTTGACTCAAAAGATCTGTTATACTCTTACCTCTTCTAATGTTTTCTGTGTACTTGCAGGCAAATCTCTTGGTCTATAGTTCCATAAATCTTAAAAAAATACTGATTACTGCTTTGTTTTTGTTGTTTGCCTAAACTTGCTTACTAGAAGTGTTAGAGAAAAAAATGCCATTTTTCCATAATTTCCTGTCTTATTATTCCCACACTAGCTTTTCTTTGCTTTCCCACTGTACAAGTCAAATATAGCTCCTGCAGATCTACCAGCTGCAGGAAAACAAGTTTGGCTCCCTCTTTCCAGGAGGCCAGTTTGACAACAATTTTAATCACTTCATAACCCACAGTGTGCCATTAGTTTGGGAAAGGAACATAGATCTGAATTATATAAAATGCCACTCAGAGTCAGAAGTCCTTTGGAGCTGTTACCATTACAATAAGTTATTTTTATTACTTCATGAAAGTATTGATTTATGGGCACACAATAAATCCAGAGAATAGGCACATTATAACATGGAAGAAAGAAGTATGAGGAAAAAAGAGAAATATAAATTCCTTCACATTGTGTTCTTTAGAGTAGGCAATGATTTTCATGAATAAAAGAAAGTATGCATCATAAAAGTGAAATGATAGGTATAGTAACTAGCAGCAAGACAGTAGCATCGTATAAAACCTCATGCAAAACAATAGGATTTAAGTTTTTAACTGTCAGATCGCATTTAAAAAAAGGCCAAATATCCTTTGTCATTCGCGCAGTTTCAGAGGAATCTCATGAACAGTTCCGTCAGAGTTCCACTCTTATACCTTGGGTGCAGTGTCAACGCAGAATTTTGTCTGAATGACACAGCAGGCTGCCTCCTGATTGACATTTATCATTATTTACCCTATTCTTCTAACAGAATTTTGAATGGATTTTTGATTTTATGGACCATGAAAGTTATGAAGACCAATAACTAATAGTGACCAGATGCCAATAAATACTCAGCCTGCACATTGTTTTTTATCTATATGTAGCAACCCCTGAATTAAAGATGCATTGGCACTGCTGCTCCCGTTTGACAAATGCGAAAACTGAAACATGGAGCATATAAGTTATTAACAGATTTGCTGGCAGGACACAGCTGTTCTGTATGGTTACTTGTTAGTAGAGCATGCTACTTGAATTCCACCAGATTTTCTGGTGATAATTATGGTATAAAAGGCTGACGTAGCACATACAGTAGATAATTTATTGCTTCAAGGTGGAAATACAGACTGTTCTCGCTTTCATACACACACAACTTACAAGTCTTACTTGTGGATTGTTCCATTTTTGGATGGAAAATAGGTGAAATTCCAAGCACTCTTTCATTGTCTGTTAACAATTCAGAAATAAAACAAGTACACTGACACTGTAGTGTGTATTCATGACACCAAAATGGAAAGATTGAAAAGACTTTTATTATCAAAAAACAAAACCCAGTTGTTTAGGCATCCTGAAACATGTAACTTTGATTAAAAAAAACATTTTAAAAAAATTCCCATTTAAACGTAACTGTTAAAGACTGTTTGAAAAAAAAAAAATGACATTCCAAGCCGTACTTCTAATGTTCTGGGAACACAAATCTGAGTTCTTGAAGTTCTTCAGATTTTAGGGGAATAATTAAAAAAAAAAAAATGTACTTTAGGGAATTCTTCACTGGTGACATTCACTAGTTTTAGAAGAAATAATTTGGTTCCAGTGCTGTGCTTTTAGCCTAGTGATCCTTCCCTGACATTGGAGCAAGTCTCTGCCAAATACCACAAGGTTTTAAGTGCTGCTTAAGCCTTTGAAGGTTTTAGTGGGTCTTAAGTAATGCCATAGTACTTAGGCTGGCAAACAGCCCAGGATGAATTTCACTTTTGATGGCAACAGCTGTGTATCTATCAGGTTTCTGATGTGTGAGGAAGGCAGAGCAGGGTGCTGCAGTCCCCAGGCAGCTGCCAAAAGCAAGGAAACAGAACTGCTGCACTGGGATCAGGGCTAACAAGAAACAGGCACCAGCTGTGATTTTTGTCCTTTGACTGCATTCAGCCCTGCTGCTCTCACCACAAGACGGATGCGGACCCGCATGAGCAAGTCGAGGAGGGCCACAAAGATGCTCAGAGGGTTGAAGCACCTGTCCTGTGAAGACAGGCTGAGAGAATTTGGCTCATTCAGCCTTGAGAAGAGAAGGCTCAGGGGAGACTTTAGAGCAACCTTCTAGTGCCTAAAGAGGCATACAAGAAAGTTGGAGAGTGACTTTTTGCAAGTGATAGGACAACGGGGAATGGCACATTACTACCATGTGGACCCGCTCTGTTACAGGTGTCAGCCCTAGAAGCACAAACACTCTGTCTGTTTCTTATCTTAGTAATTAATATTAGCTGCAATTTGCCATGTAGATGTGGCAACTAGTGGTTACACTGGGGAGTCTTGAAAGTAAAATATTATGGAGGAAAACTTCACAGTAAAAATTAAAATGCTTCAAATATTGCACAATCAAGAAATGGCATCTGTAGAGCAATAATCAAGCATTTAAATCATGAACTGAACTTTTATGCTTCTCAGAAAATACATGACATCCTTACTACTATCATTATGGAAATTAATTTTAATATTTTTTAAGATTCAACTCTCCTCTTTTTCAGTCTTTTCAAGAATGGGCAATAAGCAAAGCTGAGAATTTTTTTCTGCTTCCTAGAGAGTTTGAAACGAGAAAAAAGAAACATAATAGGCTTGAATATTTCTTATAATTTTATTTTTAGTGCCTAATATTGAATGTTTTCTTTGTATGTGGAGACTGAGTGACCCAGTGATTCTATGATTCCACAATTATGTAGCTAAGAAGAAGCAAAGTAAAGTAAATCAGCCCTTTTGAGAGTTATGAAGATTTGGGCTTACTTATTGAAAGTACTGATCATTACACCTTCATGATTTTTCTCAGTAATTTGTACCCCCTCCACACTGGCAATATACTCAGTGGCCCTGCTCCGTGTCAGTCTCTCTCTCACAAGAAGCAGAAGCTGCAGCATCTCCTACATGCTGTTGTCTACACATTGTCTACAAATGCAGATAAACAAGGGAGGCCCCCACAGTTCTGGGACCTGTGAGATCTGAAGTAGGCAACTTGAGAGCACAGGGAAGAAAGTGTTGCCAAATTTGCACCATGCTGTGGTAACTAGTCTGTTAGCAAAATAGCACAAGTACTTCTTTAATGTAGTGATCTCTAGTGCAAATGAGTCAAACCTTTCTTGATGATTGATTAAATAAAAAAAAAGGGGGAGAGAAGGGTATAAAAGCAGCATCTATGCTTCACATTAATCCACTTGTGGGTGGATTTAGGTGGTTTGTTATCAGTGTAGCTTTTTGTCTCTTGATCACCAACCACTGGGATCAAGATACTGTCTTGAGAAACTGCTCTAGTTTCTTCTCTATCTAAAAAAATACATAGCTGTATTGCACTGAATATCTCTATATAAGGAACATATTTCTGCATTCCACTGTCTCACCCTAGAAAATCAAAGCCTCAATGAAGTGTCTTAAGAATGGAATAGTCCCACACTGCTTTAAGGCACCTCCTCTTTCTTGTCTGTTAAAGTGTTTCAGACAGACCTTTAAGGTCAACTGACCCTCATTTGTGTGTTCCTTTTCTGTCGTGTCTTATGGTTTTATCACTGGGACATTTTGACTGCCAGTAAAATAGTACTTGTGGCCACTCTGCATCTCCTCACTCTTGTCCCCATCACGTTTCGGTGATCCTCACAAAGTGTCTTGGGCTCCCTTTAACCCTTCCTCACTTTTCTGAACTCTATTTTGATCTTCTACCCATTCACTTGTGCCATTCCTATTCTCTCAGCTCCCCTAGAGAACGCTTTCTTCCTCTTGCTCTCATGCTCTCCCTCCTACTTGCCCTCTTCTTGCATGTAAAGCACACCTGATTCCAGTAAACACCATCAAATACACTAAAACCCATAGCTGAGGGAGTTTGTTCAGTTTTTAAGACTTCCAGCAGCTATATTTGCAGCCCTGACATGAATGTATTGGCTTTTAGTGTGGAAGTTACAAATACAGGACTTGATTCTCCTTTCACTTACACCTATTTTAACAAAACTCCATTTGATTCAGTGAAAATATTCTCAATTACAGCAATATAATTGAGAGGCTAATTGAACTAGAAGGTCAAAAATTTGGATCTATCATCTCCCTCCAATCCTTTGTAATGAAAGACAGAATATTCCCAGCGAGAAGTTAAATAGAAGAAACGATGCAGCTTCGGAATAGCATTTTCTAAATATTTTTTTTCTGAAAATTATCTGCAAGGCTGATGGCTGTGTATGCATTTCTTTCACCTCTTAGTTTTGTCCTTTCTGTTAACAGAAATCCTGGATATATTATGAGAATTTTTGAATGCTGGGGATAACATATATTCATTTTGCTGAGGAAATTTTCTGTGAGTAAATATGAGAAGAGAAAGTGAACTTTGGGCTATGTATTTGATCAAAACATAATTTATGTAGACTGCAAAAGGAAGTTCATCTGTTATCTTCACATGCATCTTTTTTCCTTCTGATGTATCTGACCATGTTAGTTCTGTATAGAAACTGAAATCAGAAAAATAATCTCAAATAGCTTAAAATGCAAAAGAGGTTTCCACAGTGTGTGTGATGAGAGCAACCAACTTTGTACTGTAGGTGTTTGGATTTGCATTTTCCAAGACAAAACCTGAATGCTGATTAACATAGATTTTATTTCACATTTCATTTGCTGTTTCTAATAAGTCATTAAATCAATTTATTTTTTAGAAATGTACTAATTTCTAAATTCTGTCATCAGTTCAGTCATGACATAAGTGCAGACCAAAAAATCTATATAGCTTGTTAGAATAAATGAAGACGTCAGCTTTGGTAACTTACAGGAAAACACTGTAGTTTCTGAAATTTATATTAAAGCATTTATTCAGATAAGCATTTACTTCAAAATTACCTAATAGACCTAGTAGGCTCTTATGTGAATGGCCTCTTGATAGAAAATTGATGGGCCATAAAAATACTTGATTAATAATAAATACATGTACAGGTATTAAATGCAAAGTGTATTAGTAGGTATGCTGCTGGAATGCAAGCAGAGAGAACATGAGAAATAAAAGGAAAAAGTAGTAGAGCCTGAAAATGGAATAGAAAAGATACAAAGCAAGGGAAATGTTCTTGGAGATAGGGAAGAAGAGAAAGCAAGGCTTCTTATGAATATTTTGCCATGTGCAAGACTGTGAAAAGCTATCACTAGACCTTCATAATAAACATAGTAATAACTGAATAAAATTCAGGATTTGAATTTTTCCATTTTGATTCTTGTCACTTTTCTACTTCTCCTTTGCAGTACCTTGTAGTGTTGGAGGTGGGATTAGCTCATAAAAATGGTTGAAAACGTGTTTGTTGTAGGTACCCTGTTCCGGTACTTTTAATCTAACTTTCACATTGAAGAATGGGGCTGACTGAAGAATAGGGTGGATTGAGGAATAGGGTTGTAAATAAGTAACTTCAAGGACGTTAGGATTTGTTAGCAACTATATGGTGGGAGGTGACCCGGCCTCTGGCAGGGGGGTTGGAACTAGATGATCTTAAGGTCTTTTCCAACCCTAACTATTCTATGATTCTATATAGAAAAGGAAATTACTAAAATAAGCTTTGCCAGAACCACGTGGTGGTTAGTGATATGACAATGATCCTAAAACAAAGTGACAAAGAAATAGCCACCAGGGGTCCCAAAGCCCACTACCACATTTTAGTATGCATGCAGGAGGCATTCTCTAAAAGTATGATGTAATGTATGTAATCTAATGAATGTGTATGTTTAAGGACAATATAATCACAGCCTTGTTGATGCTTGGATGAGACGCTAGGAGGAGCGATCCCCTGTGTCTCTCACTGCCGCAATAAGGAATACCTGCTTGTCAACTTAAAACTTCGTTGGCGAGTTCCTGGAGATTTCTCTGAAGCAATTTGGCACCCCAGATGGGACTGAGAAAGTTGGAGCTGTTCAGCCTAGAGAAGAGAAGGCTGCATGGAGACCTCATAGCAGCCTTCCAGTATCTGAAGGGGGCCTATAGGGATGCTGGGGATGGACTCTTCATGAGGGACTGTAGTGAGAGGACAACGGCTAATAGGTTCAAACTTAAACAGGGGAAGTTTAGACTGGATATGAGGAAGAAGTTCTTTACTGTAAGGGTGGTGAGGCAGTGGAATGGGTTGCCCAGGGAAGTTGTGAATGCTCCATCCCTGGCAGTGTTCAAAGCCAGGTTAGACAGAGCCTTGGATGGTATGGTTTAGTGTGAGGTGTCCCTGCCTGTGGCAGGGGGGTTGGAACTAGATGATCTTAAGGTCCTTTCCAACCCTAACTATTCTATGATTCTATGATTATCTAACTTTATGCACATTTGAACAACACAATACTTTTCCAGTTTTTGTCTCATTCCTGGGTTTGTCCCAGTAGTATGTTACCTCTTGTTTGGCTTTACTGTGTTCTACAATGTCATTACAAATCCAGAAAAGTTCATAATCTTCCAGATGCAGTTTGGAAAAAAGATTAATGCATGTGTTGTCATTACAAGCTCCACCTATACTGCATGGGTGGAGCATGTGAAAAATCTCCATATTTTCAAATCTGTGTTATAAGAAAAATCTGGCATGCAGCTAAATGGTCTTTCTGGTGCTAAAAAGAACTGCGAGACCAAGCACTTCAAATAAAGACCACTCTGATGATACTATTGCCCTTTAATTTTAGTATATTCTTTCTCCTTTTCTAAAGACCTTGAATTCAAGTCAGCTTTAAAAAACTATGAAATGGTTTTTTCTGACCTCTTCGAATTATGCACAGGTAAGTATGCATGCACTGAGAAAAAGCATTCAGAATACTTAAAAATTTACAGATTTAAATACGTTTATTTTCTATAGCGTATCAATTTTTTCACTGTTTTCCCTGTGTGCTACAAAATGGGAGATATAAAGCAAAGTGTATATGCGCTACTTCATGTGCTTGAGATTTAACAAATCATAAACAGTGTTAAAAAAACCCTAGGAAAACTAAGAGTCTCTTCTCATGCACTTTAATTATTCTTTGCCCTTTGAGATGAATTTAGGTTTTGCTGTAGTGGAAGGTGGGTGTTCATTTCAGCAACAGTCCTTCATATTTGTTATTTCACTCATTTTGTCGTTTCACTCATTATGATGTTGTGTTACTCCTTGTCTGGCTCAAAATTACACTCTCTTAAAGAAAGGTTTCTTTTCCCTGATTATTATAAAAAGGAAAGATATGGTAGCAAGGAAAAGAGGGGAAGCTTAATAAAAGGCAGCCTGCTCCAGTTCTGGCAAATTTGATGATGTTTTGAGAAATCAGGCTTTGCTCAAATAAGACTTCTGCTCAAATAATGTAAAATTACTTGAAGCAAATTGAAAGCTGTGATTAAATGCATGTTCCTTAAGTGTTGCAAAAAAACAGCCTTATCCTACTTTAATGTGGGCAACTGCCATAACTAATACTAATAAAGCAGTTTAGGAATTGGAATTCTATAGTGATCTGTGCGCATCTTCTTATCAGATGTCTTCAGGTAAAAAAATGTTTGGATATGGACAAAAAGGCAAAACTAACTGCTGTCCTGGATAAATTAGGAATGAAACACTTTAAATGCAAATAGAATTATTGAATAATTAAGTAACTCATAAATAAAGAAATAAAAATTTGTACTGAAAGGCAAAAATATCCCTTTTCTTTTAGAGTCACCTTAAAATGGAGTATTCATATGACCAGGGTTTTTTTACAGTATCTAGCCTTCTGGTTTCATGCAAACCGTAGAGACCAATCTGCTCTACATGCTATCAATCAGGTGTACATATTGCATATTGAGATATATCTGTAAAGCAAACAACTGTAGGTCAGAAAAAATGTAGAATATTTGGCATATCTACAAAGTATTTTTTTAAGTATCTGTTGATAATATTGTAATAAGTTTTAGAATAGTTTTTATTTGTGAAATAATTTAAATTTCATCTGGTTTTCAGATATTTTTAGCTTTCAAATATTTTAAAGTTTTCTGGTTTATTGTTTTTCAGTGACTATTTTGTAGCAAAAGCAACAGATGCCCCTTCCTTAGTTGTCTAGATATTAAATGTGAGAATTCCACTTAATTTTGCAACAAGGACCAAATTACAAGGACAATAACTTCTTCTTCAGGACTGCAAAATCCTACTTGAAAGACTTCTAACTTGATTTACATGATTCAGAGATAGCAAAGTGAAAGTGATGATGGATAGCTAGCAGCTGCACTTGACCTCGCTGTGTGTTTGAAACTAATGCACAGAAATCTTAGCCCACAGTTACTTAAAAACCTCTGCTACAAGAACCATTAGGAGGGATCACCTTCACTGTAATTTCCTCTGACAGCTGAGCAAGAAAAAAAAAAAGCTATATTTTGACAATTTTTTTTCTTTCTTTCCTCTTTTCTTCTTTTTTTTTTTTTTTTTTTTTTTGTGACCACAGTCTGGGATTTCATAATGCTCCTATAATTTAAATAGGCATGGAAACAGACAGAAAAGCAAGACTAGATGTGTTGTCGCATTAGTGTGACTGAGGCCATTACTAATTCACAAATATTGAAACTAACACTGATTGAGATAAATGAATTTCTCATAATTTAATAATGCAAATCACACTATCAGCAAAGACCTACAACTGTTGGCAATAGAGCAGTGTGAATTTTAGTACAAAAATGTAAAATCAATAACATTATTTTTCTCTGCGTTACATAAAATTATATTGTTAAATACTATGGAGTGGTTTTGTAGTTGAATGCCAAAGCAATTTCAGGGTTTTATTTTACCCATGCTGTATTCCCAAGTGGCATAACATCGATGTGAATTGGTGTCATTTAGTGATTCATCAGCTTCTCTAAGTTCAGTTTTCTTATTAAACAGAGAAGTTGCTTCATATTAAAAATTGTACAGTAACTGGTAGGGGTTTTTTAGTATTTAGAAAAGTCTGATATATTTAAAAGATGAGATAGAAATTGGTTTCACAGACATCCATATAAGGCTAATGAAAATTAACAAGTTTTGAGAAGGCAAAAATCAGTGTCTCTGTAACCTGTACTTGTTAGCTGATAAAATGTCTTATTTTGAACATAGTGTAAATGACCCTATAAGTCCAAAATTCTACCAAGAAGCTTCATTAAAGTACATAAATTACTACAACTGTCAGAGATGGCATTAAGTATTCAATAAAAGTAGACTTAACAGAATTAATAGCAATTAAAATTATACTTTTATGATGTCAGCCACCAGCACTGTAAAGACATAATTGCCTTTAAGGACTTCTCTACCATATTTATCCTCTAAAACTGTCCAATTTATATGAAAAATGCCAAAACCGTATCCCAAATGGGTACCATTATCTTCTTGGATTTTTAAAAGCGATCTGTCTTTATCCAGCCTGTGCACATTAAGTGCACATAAATTAACTAATTTACTTTAATTAGTTTTTTTCTCATTGTCTTCATAGACATGTTGATAAGACTTTACTGGGGAGGGGGAAGGGGGGATGTTGGTTGGGGACTTTTTCTTTTCCTGTCTACAGATGTTAAACTTTACTCATTAATATCTTTTAAGAGACTACTGCGTGGAATACCACACTTAGATTTTCCCTTTTCATATTTTCTCTCTTCTGTCTGGTTGTCAGTTAGGAGCTCACTGATCTTTAGTATTTTTTAGAAATATAAAGCAACTGTGCTTTGGGGTAATTAACTGGTAATTAAATAAGAACAACATTTTTGGCTGTGCTGTGAAAATTAAGTTTGCCCTTGACATAATCAATTTATTAATTCCTAGAACAGTAATTTATGTCTCTAGCATCCATCAAGTAGCATATCTGTGAAAAACTGCCAGGGTTTTCAAGCGATATTAAGAACAAAATATTAGGATGTAATCAACAGGTTGGTGTCTGACTTTAAGAACTAGGTTCAGCCTTCTAAGTTAAATACCTAAAGTTAAATGTTTGTACCTCCCTGTGTAATTGGGAGCCCTGTATAATTGCTAGCAAGAGGTAAGCTTCTAATCTAGGTCTTTCGATTTGTCTTTGGAGGCATATAAATCACTCTATTGTCTACATAATTGAGTTTCTTGTCTTTCATCACTGAGCTATGTGAACTCTATATGTGTGAAATTTAACAGAAGATCTTCCTCTCTATATTGTCTTCTGAATATCCTTTCTTGATTGAATGAAGTTTGTGAAGGTATGTCCAATGCTTTGATAGCCTTTCTACAGGTCTGTTTTTAAACTGTTTTAATGTTTTCAATCTGTAATTTTTTCTTATATAAAATGGGATATGCCAAACCATTAGCATGGTTTTATCAGATTAGCCTCTGATTTGCTCCTTACCTTTCCAAATACATTTGAGATTCAATATGTTTTGCAATATACAAAAGACAAATTTATATCTAATTTATGTTACTGGATGGATAGTTCAATTTTAAACCAGCATCACCACACAGTCTAGAAATCAATAACCCATGAAGATGCAGAATGCTCAGAACAGGATTATGTACAAATTTATGAGAGTGAACACTGTTTTGAAACTCAATAATAGCCATACATGTATTTTAAAGTTGCACAAATACAGAGTTTTAAAAGTGTTCAGGATTCCTTAGAAATGAAAACTTCTCTTTTTTTATAAAATCCCTCAGAAAAAAAAGGATTTATTATGAATAAATATTAAATTAAATAGTATTAAAATAAATATTATTAAAATAATTATTATTAAAAATAAATATTATTAAGTTGAATGTAAAACAAGCTTCTAAATAAAATTCTAGTAAATCAGGATAAAATGATCCTATGTCTTGTGCATGTGTTTCTGTGTATCTGTATAAATATGTTTTCATTGAACTATAAAATTGTGAGATTAGCATGTATAATAAGTAAACTGTTGAAAAGCTAGTTATAGGATATTTTCCAATATAGCTATTCTTTGGTAACAAGGGGCAAGAAAAAAAAATAGGAGTAAAAAAAAGCCCTAACTGTGAAAGTAATGCAGTTCTACTTGAAAAAATGTTGAAGTCTGCTGAAGTCAGTTGAAGTCTGAGATAGTGGCAGGGTATTGTGAACAAATGTGCTATGATTTCCCAGTGGAGGTAAGATAAAAGCCTGAATATGTCTATTATTACAAATGCTAGCAAGCCAGAGAGGCAAAGTAGGTGTTTGAATTTTTTTGACAAATGTTTGGAACTTCATAAAATCTTTACTTTTAATGTAACTTTTAAAGGAGAGCTGTCCTGTACCAACACTCAGTGTTACCTGTAGCAAACTTTCTTGAAAATGGAATGCATTACAGCCCTGAGATCTAGAAACTTGTAGCTTGTTCTTATTTTGTGCTAACAGCTTAATCATTTCTGCTCCAAAAGCTAAACTCCAGATACAGTACTATCAGAGCAAGGAATTGGGCTTCCATCAGCCAATTTAGGTGTTACTTGGATCAAATTTTCAATATGCTGAGTTTAGCATCTAATTTTGCAAAACCATATCTCCAAATTCATCATCAGTAGAAGTTGCATAGGTAAAAGCAGAAGAACAGAGGAAGCATGACAGCCATTTCTGTGAAATAAATCAAATCAGACTACTAGAGCCCCCTGTAGAAGTTCTCACAAAAAGTTTTATCTGTAACTTGTGTGTAACTTATGCAGATTACATACCATTTTATATTGCCTGCTTCTCAGTGATGTGATTTGTAATTAATTTAGACTTCTTCTGCACCTAATATTTATCTAATAAAATCACTTGTCATAATTGAATTGACAACTGAAAGGGGTGACATTGAAAAATTAATTAGTATTAGAAAATAAGTATAGGGATTTCTTTATGAAATCAAAAGCATTCCAAGGGAAATGGCATAAGGAGTCATAAGCATTCCAGATGGTAAATTATTTTCTATGTAACATTCAGATTTGTCCCTAAAAGATCAGCTTTTTTATGCAATTTAATTATCTGCCCTGTCTTTAGCTTTTTAGTATTGTAAATATTTTGTTTTGGTGATGGAAAGATATCAAGAACTTACTTTCCATGGCGCTGGTACCTTTATGGTACTGATCTTAATAAAGGTTTCAGAAAGATCAGTATAACTCTGGACAATGCCACTAGTGAGTATACAATCACTGTATGCTTAAAATTGAGCTGAGTATTTCTTTGCATTTGCCACCAACCCCCCCCCAGATTTTCCCATAGAATTGACTGAAATGTGGGTAGAACCAAGCAAATACTTCTAAAAAATAAATAAATAAATAAAAATGGTTATATGAGCAAAGAGGGACTGGGGCATTGGTGACATCCAGTATCTGAAGGGCTGAAGGAGGCCTACAGGGATGCTGGGGAGGGAATCTTCGTTAGAGACTGTAGTGACAGGACAAGGGGTGACAGGTTAAAACTTAAACAGGGGAAGTTTAGATTGGATATAAGGAAAAAATTCTTTACTGTAAGGGTGGTGAGGCAGTGGAATGGGTTGCCCAGGGAAGTTGTGAATGCTCCATCCCTGGCAATGTTCAAAGCCAGGTTGGGTGGAGTCTTGGGTGGCACGGTTTAGTGTGTGGTGTCCCTGGCCATAGCAGGGGGGTTGGTACTAGATGATCTTAAGGTCCTTTCCAACCCTAACTCTTCTAAGATTCCATGATTCTATGATTTTACAGTTATTTTGCACGTTAATACTAGGAAATATGGATAAATCATACTATGTAAGAGGCTTCAGGATAAAACAGGGAACTGAAAGGGTGTATTGAAAAAATTGAGACTTTATTAGCCTTTACTGTTGTAAAAGTTGTATTAGCTTTTACACTGTTGTATCAGGGTGTATGATCATCTTGAAATCAACTAATGAAAGGGGTTCATCTCAGTTGTTTCCAGATATTTAGCCTCCAGTTCCTAACAGAATTTTTTTATAGATAATCTTGCATTACCTTCTTTTAAAAATCATCCCATTTCTATTGCATCAGTCCTCAAGGTCATCTGTTGTTTCCTGTACGAGATAACAGTTCTCTTCTGTATTGGAGTACCTCCACTTACATTGTGTCATCAATAAATTTCATCAGCATGCTCCTACTATTTTTTTCTGCCGAGATCACTAGTGAAAGTATTAAATCACATAACTAAAAAATCAGGTTCTGCGAAACTCCTCTATGTCTGTCTTTCACCACTTCCAGCAAGTATCTTGGCTTTAGACAATTCCTTACCTAACCTTTATTACCTTGAGCTCAGTTAACGTCATTTCATCAGTTTACTAATGGTGATGGGTGAGAGCTATTGTATTTTCTATTTCCATAAATAAAACAGGAATTTTATTAAAGGGAGGAACTAGGTTGGTTTAACGTGGTTTACTTTTGGTGTATAAGATACACATCGAGTGGAGCAAGTAGGAGACATCTAAAGAAAGAGTACAAGGAGCATTTTTGGGCAACTCTTACCTGTATATTCTCTCCCCACCACTTGGCAGTGAGTGGCTGAAAGTGTTATAATGTCAGAGGTGAGATTTAGTTTGTTATAATTAATAGGTATCAATTAATCCATAGGCCTTTTAAATTCATGATTTTGGGCTGTATAATCTTGTGATGGCAACATGCACAGTTGTTTTTGTTTAGCAAACCTTTGTGTTTGTTTGTTAGAGTTTCTGTTATGCTGGTTGAATTGAAAGATCCCTGTTTTAATGTTGTATTCTTAAGAATTCCCTATATATCATTATATAGGCCTTTATTGTATTCTTCAATTATCTGTTTTGCAAGCTGAAAAAATGGTTGATTCCACTTTCTTCCATTATGGAGCAACTTCAAAATCCTTCCATTTGATTCGTGCCTTTTCTGCCTCTTTCCTAGGATGAATGCATTTTTTTGAGATGCAGTGATCAGAAATTCAGTGTTCAACATGAATATACAGTGGGTGAATTTATACCGCTAAAAAAAATTCTCCTCCTGTGGGGTTGGTTTTTTTTCCCCTAATAACTTCTAACATTTTAATGCTGCTTTTTTGACTGAGACTTTAGCTGGTACTTTTAGAGAACTAGTCACAGTGAGTCTTAGGTTCTCTTTCTAACCAGAATTTAAAATCCACCATTTTAAACTTCTAGAAAGGAGTATTTATTCCCACACAATTCCCAGTGATACTATTTCACTCATTCTGCTTCTGTGTGCTATTCACAGCTGTTTGAAACAAATAGCTCTCTCTCTTGAAGCAGCTTACCAGAGATGACTGTTGAATTATGTGTTACTGGGGAGATTCCCCAAATTTTTTTTAATAAAGGAGGTCACAGTATAATAGTGATGCACTTTTTAAAGTAACCTTAATTAACAGTGTTGGGTTGAGACACAGCAAATTACAGTGATATAAAATTGCAATCCTAACACTTCAATGCTACACAGTTGCCGTGGAATAAGTAATTTTTATTTGCTTGCTCTTTATGAGAGGAAGAAAGAGAGAATATCTTTAAAACTCATCATCTTAAGGAAGGACAAATAGACTTGCAGCCTCAGTAGTTACATGTATTTTTAATAGAATCATAGCATTATAGAATACCAGCTTAGAAGGCACCTCAAGGATCGTCTGGTCCAACCTTTCTAGGCAAAGCATGATCTAGACTAGATGGCCCAGTACCCTGTCCAGCCACATCTTAAAAGTGTCCAAAGCTGGGGAATCCACCACTTCCCTGGGGAGATTATTCTAATGGCTGATTGTTCTCATTGTGAAAAATTTTCCTCTAGTGTTCAGTCGGAATCTCGCCAGGAGTAAACTTGCACCCATTACCCTTCATCTCTTCTATGTGACTCCTTGTAAAAAGGGAGTCTCCATCTTCTTTGTAGTCACCCTTTAAATACTGTAACATGGTCGTAAAGTGTCCCCTGAACCTTTTCTCCAGGCTGAAAAACTCAGTTTTCTCAGTTTTTCTTCATAGAGCAGGTTTCCCAGTCCTTTTATCATCTTTGTGGCCCTTCTCTGGACTCTCGCCAGCCTGTCCACAGCTTTCTTGGATAGCAAGGGCCAAAACTGAACACAGTATTCCAGGTGTGGCCTGAATAGGGTTGGATAATGACTTCTTTATCTGTGCTGGTGATGCCCTTGTTCATGTAACCCAGCACCCTGTTGGCTTTCTTTGCCACAGCAGCACACTGTTTGTTCATATTGAGCTTGCTGTCCACCAGGACTGCCCAGTCCCTTTCCACAGAGCTGCTCCCCAGATGGATAAATCCCAGCCTGTGCTGTACTCTTGGATTATGTTTACCAGGTGCAAGACCTTACACTTGTCCTTGTTGAACTTCTTAAGCTTCTTATTAGCCCACTCTTTCAGCCTAGCCAGATCATCCTGTAGGGTCGCTTTCCCTTCCAAAGTACCAATTTCCCCATTCAGTTTGGTGTCATCACAAAAATTCATCAGGGTACACTAGACTCCATCATCTAGGTCATTTGTGAAGACATCAAATGGTGTTGTACCCAGTATTGAGCCCTGGAGAACCCAATTTGTGACAGGTTGCCAGTTCAAAGAGGAACTATTTACCACCACCATCTGAGTGTAGCCAGTCAGCCAGTTCCTCACCCACTGCACAGCCCACTAGTCTAGAGTATAACACATCAGTTTCCGTAGGAGGAAGCTGTGGGAAACCGTATAGAAAGCCTTGGAGAAATCCAGGTAGACAATGTCCAACATTTGCCCTGCATCAACTGAGCAGGTTACTTTGCTATGTAGCTGAATGAAAACTTGCATACAAAATAAACTTCAAAGAGTATTAAAACTAAATTGTCTTGATTTCAATCCTTCAATTTCTATTCACTTCACTTTCTAGTGTTACCTACTTCTAAATATGATATTTTTCCAGACTGCAAGTGCTATGGAGCACACATGGATTTTTGTTGGTTTTAAAATCTGGGGAGGAGTTGTGACATTTTCAGGACTTCTCAGCTAGTCCTACTTGTTATTATATATATATATAGTATCTAACTAGCTAATCTAGATTAGTAGAAAAACTTTAATTAATTTCAATGGAGAGTAAAACTGGTAATGCATATAAAGCCATGCTCTTTCAGCATGTAAAATGAAATTAAATGACGTGCCATGCTCATTGACTGTAGTAGTTTTGTTAGCAATGTATGTTCAGTATACCTTAGTGCAGACACCTGAATTAGGTTTCTAATTCTGTAAAGTGCACATAAGAAGAAGAGACCTTATCTAAAAATTCTTTGGGACATCATTGTTTTCCCACATTCCAGCTGAACTCATTGATTCTTGCCTGTATTAATTGAGTCTATATTGAAAAAAGTTAATCAGATTTTGCTTTCTTTTACAGGAAACATATGAATTTCTTCAGACCAATGAAAAGACATAAATTTGGTATAGTCTGTGGGCAAACTTTTTCAGAATACCCTTTTTCCACTGAGGCAAACACTACATTCTCATCTTCTTTTCTACTGGTGTTTTACTCAAAATAATGTGTGCATCTCTAGGGTAAAAAGAAAAGTATATATTTGCTATTAGGAGAATAGAAATTCTTCCAGTAAAAATCATAATTCAAAAGCAGAAGCATTAGTACTTCAGGGTAAACAATGAAAGCTGTTCTTTGATGTTCCTGTCACTGTAAACTGCAGGAGGAAGCTGAAGACTACAGTCTACCTGATGTGGCAGTTATTGATTTTTGCACGTGATGTATTCTGATGAATCACACACATGCATAACTTGTTCTAGGTTTGCTCTAATTATCGTAGATCATCTTCATAATTTGCCACTTGCAACCTAATATATTATGATAGTTGAAGTAATATGTTCTGGTTATAATTGGTTGCCCACTATTGATATGGGTAATGGATCTCTCCTGTGAAATACAAACAGTAACTAGATGCACAGCATGCAGGTGAGTTAAGTACCCACACTACCCAGAAATCAGCAGGTATTCTTTATGACTTAGTCTCCAGACATATTTTTTCTGGAAGCTCAGCGTATCTCTAATTGCAATTATATTTTGTGTCTATCTTGTCTCAGATCCTAGAAAAGGGGTTTCTGTGTATAAATATTTAAATATGAAAGTAAAAAGCAATACCAAGCACTTTTCTGCAGACTTAGAGAAATATAACTGGCATAGATATTTTCATAGAATTCCCATTTACATTAGTAGATTTGGTCTTGAGGATAATTCACATCCCAAAGAGGAAAATAAAATCTTTAAACTGGAAACTGGGAGCTACATTTTGACATGGCAAGTCTTCATATTATATGTTTAGTTCAGCGTAATCAATAGCATTAATAAGTCAGTGGATTGCCTGAATTCTGAAAGGATTGTAGCTCTCGCACAATAAATTGATTTTTATGTTCTCCACGTGAACACAGAAACACTGTAGTTAAGTGCACAGTTGGTGTAATATTGACCTTTTTTCTCCTCATATTTAGTTGCTGTGTGTTCAAGGTTGACAAGGGCAATTATATCCCACCAGTGTCTATCAGGAACCATATTTGTCTAGAGTACTGATTTTCCCCAAAACACTTCTTGGATTTTAAGGCCTGCCCTCTTTTACATGTTCTCTTCAAAAGTTCCAAAATGAGATGGAGACAAAATTTACATCCTTGCAAAGTACTATTGAGAAATTTGATAAAAAAAAATAAAATATGTGCTTGAGGCAAATGTTTGCAGCTCAGCATAAGCTTTTTAAATATTTGACTTGGTTTCTTTCAGCAAATTCAGTTATAGGTGTTGCAGAGCAAACTGTCAAAACCTTTAAAGGCTTAGCCCCTCTTCTCATCCTTACTGTTTTACACCTTTCTGAAAAGACTTTGAAAAAATAAAAAGAATTGCAGAGAACACTACATCCAAAACCACGCACAGATTTAGCCTACAGTGATTAGTTTTAGTGAACAAGGTCTCATTTGACTTTGCATATTTCAAAACTAACTTTGACTTGGATATTATTTTTGTGACATCCATTGCAAAAAATCTCTGAAAAGAATAAATTATATTCTATTCAATTCATTTTTATTTATTTGAGGCTTTTAAGTTACTTCTAAGATACATGACGTAGCAGTTTTCACTGAATTTTCTGCTCTAACTGCAGTTTACCTAATACTGAGCTGATCACCTACCAGACAGTGATTATATTTCTGCATAGCTTTCAGAATTGGTGGAAATACAAATTAAATTATTCGTAGGAAATCCAATTTCTCAGTACAATAGAAATAAATAGACATCGTGCTGATAATACTTAGGTAAAACATGATAGAGAAATGAGACAACTTAGGATTTCGGAGGAGAAGAAAAGAGTTTGATGTTTTAGAGTAGCATTTAAGAGACTGATTGTATGTCTGGTGTACACATGGGATCTGGTGAAATCTATGTACCACCTTCAGTGATGTTGGCAGCTGGAATGAGGGAACAAAAAACACTCAAAAATGTTGCATGCTTGAGCTGGGATCTGAGTTGTGAAAGACTTGGTATTGCAAAACATTCATTTTCAGCATCTTATTGGCTATTGTTAGAAGTACTTCCTTTTATAGGCCAAAATTTAATCTCAGAACTGATTAAAATATTAACTATTTCATTAGTCTGTGATAAAATAGAGTTCCTTTAAAAGCCAGACTCTGTTTAATTAACAATAATTTGAGATTTTATATGGCACAGACCTGAATATTAACATTTTTTAACAACTGGCTTTCAAATATATTAGGTTTCTCTCAGAACTGTCAAAATCTATCTTGCTAAGCATTCAGCAAAAATCTGTGGTAAAAAGGTTGTTGTCCTATCATTCCATGCATGTTGGCCGTTCTCAGCTTTGTGTTCATCATGATCATCAGTAAATGTTTACCATGATCTAAACATACGGAATCAAGAGAGCGGTAGGAAAGTGGTCTATGCATACAGTCATAATGATGGTACAACTTAATCTAAAGTAAGTGTAAAGATGTAGTCTTTAGATTCCTAAAATTGTCTACATATACGCAGAGTCATCTTCTGACTTCTCAAGAATATTCAATGGTAATTTTGAAAGAAAAACCTTGCTAGATAGGAGGCATTTTTCGTAGTGCTGACAGCAGCAGAGCTAATTGTATTCCACGTAAACAGAAAGTATTCTTCTTTCTAAGGAATAAATCCAAGTTGAAAAAATAAAGCACATTGTGGGTTTATGCTTATTCAAAGCTTTGTTCAGAAGTTAATTAAAGTGCAGAAATGGATGTAGTCTTCACAACAATTTAAGCAATGAAATATTCCAGTCACTTTTAAAATCTTTTACCTTTACCACTGTTTTTCTTGTGTGTTTTACTCTTTCTTTCTAATAATGAAGGTCCAGTAGTTATTTCACAGTGAAAGTGTGGTTTGTATTTCTGTTTGTTTTGGATAGTGGACTCTGTGTATCTCAGGATAAAGTATTGTGAAGCTGAGAAAGTTGCATGGTATGGGTGAACAGCAGTTGAATGAAGGGATCCTTTGTTCAGAACCACCAGTACTTATAGCATGACATTCATATTTGCAAATAGTTTAAGCAATGTCAGATTTGATATGAAAAAGGGGTACACAGTGCTCTAATTACCTGTTTTTAACATATGTTCTGCATTGTATAACAGGGAGACCTGTTCTTTAAAGTTACTTTTTGCTGTCTTACTTCTCCTATGATACCAATTATTATAAGCATGTATGACAGGTAATTGGCATCTTTATAGCTGTGAGGTTTCATCTCAGCAGGTTTTACAGTAATACTGTGAACATGAAAATAATATGTTAAGAATCTGCTCAGTGGAAAGGATATCATAGACTTAGAAAATGCACTAAACAATGCTTGACCAAAAAAGTCACTCATGAGAAACTACATAGTTTCTAAGTAATGACATTTTAAGATTAAAATGTTACATATTCAAATGCTGCCTTTCAAAACTGTTGCTCAAATTTACTGTCAGGAGCTCTAGGGGATGTACATCACTGTTAATAACCAAGTTAATTAACAGCATGTTGAGGTTCTGTAGAGACCATATAGATATATTTCTGCTCCAATTAAATAAAAACTACATGCTGTGTAAAAGGAGGTCAGGCTTTGTTACTAATATAAAGTTATGGGGTTTTACTGTGACAAGCTTGTAAAATAATATATGTGTATGGAGTGTGCTGGTTTTGTCACAATATAAGAAGTTTGTACAGAACATTATATAGAATCATAGAATAGTTAGGGTTGGAAAGGACCTTAAGATCATCGAGTTCCAACCCCCCTGCCATGGGCAGGGACACCTCACACTAAACCAGGCCACCCAAGGCTGTCCAATCCAGCCTTGAACACCGCCAGCGATGGAGCATTCACGACTTCCCTGGGCAACCCATTCCACTGCCTTGCCACCCTTACAGTAAAGAATTTCTTCCTCATATCCAATCTAAACTTCCCCTGTTTAAGTTTGAACCCATTACCCCTTGTCCTATCACTACAATCACTAACAAAGAGTCCCTCCCCAGCATCCCTATAGGCCCCCTTCAGATACTGGAAGGCTGCTATGAGGTCTCCATGCAGCCTTCTCTTCTCCAGGCTGAACTGCCCCAACTTTCTCATCCTATCTTCATACGGGAGGCGCTCCAGTCCCCTGATCATCCTCGTGGCCCTCCTCTGGACTTGTTCCCAGAGTTCCATGTCCTTTTTATGTTGAGGACACCAGATCTGCACACAATACTCCAAGTGAGGTCTCACAAGAGCAGAGTAGAGGGGCAGGATCACCTCCCTCAACCTGCTGGTCACGCTCCTTTAGATGCAGCCCAGGATACGGTTGGCTTTCTGGGCTGCAAGTGCACACTGCTGCCTCATGTTCATTTTCTCATCGACCAACACCCCCAAGTCCTTCTCTGCAGGGCTGCTCTGAATCTCTTCTCTGCCCAACCTGTAGATGTGCCTGGGATTGCTCCAACCCAGGTGTAGGACCTTGCATTTGGCATGGTAAAACTTCATCAGGTTGGCATCAGCCCACCTCACAAGCGTGTCAAGGTCCCTCTGGATGGCATTCCTTCCCTCCAGCGTATCAACTGAACCACACAGCTTGGTGTCATTGGCAAACTTGCTGAGGGCACACTCAATCCCACTGTCCATGTCACCGACAAAGATGTTGTAGAAGACCGGTCCCGACACCGATCCCTGAGGGACATCACTCATTACTGGTCTCCACTCGTTACTGGTCTCCAGCTGGACATTGAGCCATTGAGCACAACTCTTTGCATGCGGCCATCCAGCCAGTTCTTTATCTACCGAGTGGTCCACCTATCTATTTGATGTCTCTCCAACTTAGAGACAAGGATGTCATGTGAGACAGTGTCAAACGCTTTGCGCAAGTCCAGGTAGATGACATCAACTGCACTACCCCTGTCCATCAGTTCTGTAGCCCCATCATAGAAGGCCACCAGATTGGTCAGGCAGGATTTCCCCTTAGTGAAGCCCTGCTGGCTGTCACCAACCACCTTGTTGTTTTTCATGTGCCTCAGCATGCCTTCCAGGAGAATCTGCTCCAAGATTTTGCCAGGCTCAGGGGTGATGCTGACTGGTCTGTAGTTCCCCGGCTCATCCATTTTCTCTTTCTTGAAAATGGGGGTTATATTTCCCTTTTTCCAGTCATTGGGAACTTCACCTGACTGCCATGATTTTTCAAATATGATGGACAGAGGGTAAGCAACTTCATTTGCCAGCTCCTTCAGGACCCACGGATGGATTTCATCAGGTCCCATGGACTTGTATACGTTCAGGTTCTTAAGATGGTCTCGAACCAGATCCTCTCCTCCAGTGGGCCTAGGGTCTTCATTCTCACTGTCCCTGCGTCTGCCTTCCAAGACTTGGGTGGTGTGGTCAGAGCATTTACCAGTGGAGACTGAGGCAAAGAAATCATTAAGAACCTCAGCCTTCTCCAAATCCGGGGTAGCCAGTTCTCCTGATAGCTTTTGGAGAGGGCCCACGTTGTCCCTAGCCTGTCTTTTATTTGCAATGTACCTATAGAATCCCTTCCTGTTATCCTTAACATCCCTAGCCAAGTTTAATTCTAAGTGGGCCTCAGCTTTCCTAACTAGTCCCTAGCTTCCCAGGCAACATCCCTGTATTATTCCCAGGTTGCCTGTCCTTGCTTCCACCTTTTATAAGCCTCTTTTTTCCTTCGAATTTTCCTCAGCAGCTCCTTATCCATCCAAGGAGGTCTCCTGGCCCTCCTACAGCACTTCCTTCTAGTTAGGGCTGTATCGCTCCTGAGCTTGCAACTGGTGTTCCTTGAATATCAACCAAGAGTCTTGGGCCCCCCTGCCCTCTAGGGCTATATCCCATGGAACCTTACTGAGCAGGTTCCTGAAGAGGTCAAAGTCTGCTCTCTTGAAGTCCAGGGCAGTGAGCTTGCTGCACGCTCTTCTCACTGTCCTGGGGATCTCGAATTCGACCATCTCATGATCGCTACAATCAAGGCTACCCTGGAGCATCACATTTCCAACCAGCTCTTCCCTGCTGGTGAGGATGAGGTCAAGCATGGCACCTCTCCTTGTCGGTTCCTCTATTACTTGCAGAAGGAAGTTGTCTTCTGCACAATCGAGGAACTTCCTGGATTGCTTGTGCCGGGCCGTACCGTCCCTCCAACAGATATCAGGGTGGTTGAAGTCCCCCATGAGAACAAGGGCCTGCGAACATTGTTATATATAATCAGATGTATAAATCTATAGAATTATACAAATATATACTCATATATGACTAGCTATCCATAAATACAGTATTTAATACGTACTTGTTCTATGCAAACTTTTTTTATACAGACTTTATGTATGATTATAGTTTTATATGTATATATAAAAACATAGATGTGTATACAAACATATAAATATTTAGATAAAAACATTCTTTAATTATTTTTATTTGTATTTTTTACATGAATTGTACCCAAGTGGATTTACCTGAACCCAAGAAATGTGTTCCAATTTTAGACAGTTGTTTGCTATTCTTATTAGCAATACTGTGATCTCTGGTCTCTAGTTCTGCACATGGCTGGGATTATGGTAGCAGACTACTGCTGCAGTGGACTCTCAGGTCCATTCATTCGTACTGAATGAGGCTGGTGCTGAGAACCTAGCATTATTTATTCTCTGTAGAATAACAGCAAATCTTAGCTGTTGCTAATTCGTTTGTTACCAAGAACTTTGGATCAATTGTGCCAATGGTTCAACTAGTAAATAAAAATGCCCTACATGATCTTTGGCTCAGGACTTTTTCCAGCTGTGTCTAGGGACATGACTTAAACACAATTTACAAAAGAGCACTACTCACATAAGTAACCAGGATGCTTCTTTGAGAGGTTGATAAACGTCTAGCCCTATCCCCTCTGTTCCATTTAACTTACCGAAATCCTGTGTGGAGGGTCACATTTTGTGAGAAGGCATTTACCTGCTTTGTTTCTGTGCCCTAAATTGCTGTTTGTTAAATAGCAACATCAACTCTACCTTATATTAGCTCCTTCTTGATTTACAAACACTTAAGTCATTGTTACTTAGGGTTTTCAAGAGTCCTCACCAACAAAGTTGGAGAGAGATGTACAGAAAAACTCACTACCTAGTTTTACCATCTCCACATATAACTGAGTGGGAGATGAAGTTCCAGTTCCGTGTCCTGAAAGTGAAAACTATTTTTCTGGTGTGCAATATATTCTTCCCCAATTCAAATCAATGTATAGTGTCTCATAGATGTTAACATAGCAGTATGATCACTCAAGTTCCAAGTTAAGACCTTTAAAGTTTATAGTCAAAGAAATAGATGTGCTGGATCATTTCACTGTTTTATCTGTCAGGCAGCAGTAAAGTTTTATGAGCTTTTTTGAATCGCTTATACATAAAATAACATTGATGGTTTACCATCTCTTCTACGTTGCATTTTTTTCCGTGGGATGAAAGGTTCTGTCTCAGTATGTATGATAAATTTTCCACGGACTTTGTATGGGTGTTAAGCAAGAATCACTGTCTCTGATGGATTGCTAGAAGCTGATGCCATTGTCTAACTATATATGTCCTGTCCCATAAGGATTAGGACCTGTGGGAGACCTGCTGCCTCCTGGAAAGGCAGCTGAGTCCAGGCAACTGTATTGCTGCCTTGTTGTCTAGACTAGGGTCATGGTATATGGCCTCCAGTTGTCTACTTCTAGAAGCTAGTTAGGAATATTTAGATGAAATTTTGATTTTCTTGTTGAAGACTGGCAGCTACACATTCTGATAACAGTAACTTCCACTTCCTCTTCTTACACGGCAGATGCAGGAATTCTTGTCCGAGGTCTGTTGTGGAGTTTGTGCATGAGCTGAACTACTATAGATTAACAGTCCAATTTCTGAATTTTAAAATTACTGATCACAACTCCTCTGCTGAGTAGTACATTTCCCATTAAAACCAGCAGACTGATAAATCTGATTGATTCCCATGAAACTGAATAATTCTTCACTTGAGCACCTCAGGAGGACCTGATCAGGGATGATCCTCCATTGCTATTTGTTGGACCTTAACTGGCTGCTATTTTCAGTTTTCTTTCCTGAGTTTCTGAGGGCAGCACTCTTTGATCATGCTTCAGTAAATGAAGATCAGAGCATCAAAGGGAGTTAAATATGTTGGCAGTGAGTGTCTTCAAGCTTGACTTTCAAGTGTGCAATGCTAAGAATATATTCAGAAATCTGAGTGAAGTGAATCAGGACAGTTAGGCATCTAAGAATTGAAATCATGAAGGGAAGAATTTTGAGCACAGGGTCACCTAAATTTAAAAATAGGAAATATTGAAGAGAACAGAGTTACAAGAGAGCAGAGTTCCTTTTTCTTGAATTTAAATATCTATTATTGACAGTTGTGAAGTCATTGCTCGTTAGCCCAGCCTCCAGAGGTGAAAGATTAAATTCCTGCAACTGATCATGCATATAGAAAACATAAGTACGAATTTTAAGCTTGTTGCCATAGATCTGTACACATTAACATTTTCAAGTTTATCTTCAAGCTTCTTTGCTGTCTGGGCTTCAGAATTCCTGAAGCAGACTATGTAGAGATCTATGGTGCACATATACTGATGACACAAATAGTAATGCTTAGACATTAGGAAATTAGGCACAAATCAGGGGGGACTTATATTTTTTTATGCTTGTTTATAACAAGTAGATAGGTTCTCAAATCGTGTGAATCAATGACTTGGTAACTGGCCACCATACATTAGAGCATTTTTAATACTGAGCCTTTGGTTTTCCAGTATCTTGCCCTATATTGCTACAATGGTATTTTAGTATTTAAGCTTCTTTCATGTTTATATTGACTGTACAGTCAAGCTATGTGTTCATTTTATATATATAAATGTAAAAGATATTTCAATAATTTAATATAATATAGAATGTATTTAAAATTAATATTCTTAAAATATAAAATGTATTTAATTTTTTTTTTAAATCATTTACAGACCAGGGCATAAACTCAGGATGAAGTGTTGTGTCGCAATACTGTGTGGGAGAGTTTCATTCACTTTTATTATTGCATTTACAGTAACATAGGAAATACCTCTCATGGTTCAGGTAGAACTTCGATGCACAGATCCAATATCCACCCTCTTTTTCAGACTGTAGAGCCAATCAGTGTCATGATCTAATCTAGCATGCACTCTGGTTTCCTCAGAAGCTAAAAATAGGATGCTTATCCTGTTCCTTAATTGCTGCTTGTCACAAGTTTGAAGACGATATTAAGAATTATTTTCCTGGTTGCTGTGCCCAGTAGGCAGCCAAGCCCCACACTGCTCCAAGTGCAGTGGGAAAGGGAATCAGAAGGGTAAAAGTGAGGAAACTCATAGGTTAAGACAGTTTAACAGATAAAGCAGAAACTGTGTGCTTGAGCAAAGGAAAATAAGGAACTGGTTCACTGCTTCCCATCAGTAGGTAGATATTTAGTCGTTTCCAGGAAAATGGGTTTCATCATGCATAACTTATCTGGAAAGACAAACACTGTAACTCTGAACATCCCCTCATTCCCCCTCCTCCTTGTATTGCTGAGCAAGACCTCCTATGGTGTGGGATATCCCTTTGGTCAGCTGAGGTCAGCTGTAATCACTCAACTCCTTATGCACCCACTCACTTGTGGGGCAGTGTGCAAAGCAGAAAAAAACATGATGCTGTATGAGTACTGCTCAGCAACATCTAAACCATCACTGTGTTATCAACTTTGGTTTGGTCACAAATCCAGAACAGAGCCCCATACTAGCTACTGTGAAGAAAATTAACTCTATCGTCCCTTTTAAAAAGAAAAAAATTCCACAAAATGCTTTTACACTTCACCTATTTTTCTTGAAATAAAAAAAATGCTGCGGAAATGCTCCTTCACCCTACATTTGTAAAATGATGAAAGCACAGTGAAATTAAAAAAAAAAATTGTCATGCGGAAAAAGTATTTACACAAACGTAGGAAGTGTCTTTTTTCGTATTTGATCCATTATCGTAAGTTGTTATCACTTGCAAAATTGCAGCATTATTAAAGGCTCAGTGGAAAATTGTGTATGCTGTTTGGATTCTTGTTTGAAGAGGGGTTCTAGAAACAAAAACTGTTATGCAGTTCAAGACATACTGTACTTTTTTTTTTTCCTTCCCTTTTTGGCAGATAGTAAAATGTGAGCATAATTAGAATGTAAGAAAGATAAGAATGAAACACGATTTTCAGATACTGGTGTTATTGTCAAGGGCTTTATCCCATGTATCTATTTAATTTATGAATGTTCAGTCTTTATGTGTGAGATACTCCCAAATTCCTGATTATTAAACAGAAAATCATTTTATAGTTAACTTCAGAACATTGTAAGCTGGTAACATTTATGAAAAATACTGTCTGAAAGTAGCTCTTTGTGTATATTCTAAGTGTCATTAGGTTTACTTTCCTTTAAAAATAATCATTGTCTTTTCCATATGTTTTATGCTTATTACTGTTGAATTTGTTGGCTTTGCAAAGCTATGGTGGGGGATTTATAATATATTTGCTGGTGTGTATATCAACAAAATTGCTAAGTTGTGGCTGAGAATTCCTGTCATCTGTGCTAAAGCGCTAAAGCTAGAAGGACCTTTCTCCTAAAATTTGTATTAAATTCTTAGGACACATGATCAGTTTTCCACAGTAGCAGAAAGGAAAGAACCTCTTCATGTGTGTCCTGAAGGAACCAAATGTGAAAGTAAATGAGGTGCAATGAGCATGGATCTCCAAAATGGATCTACATTTAGTATTCCACAAACAATCAACACCTCCATATGGTTCAAACAAATAAAATTGCATTTTACAGTTTAGTAACATGTCAGTCCAGCAGCGGCTATAATAAGTGTTTTATTATAGATAATCTGCATCTGATTTAGATTTAGGAAAGATACACAGTTTATGAACACACTGTATATCACAATGCAAAGAGGAAAATAATGGTACAGAAAAAATACATTATCATCTAGATTTTTGAAGTTCTTGTGTATTTCGTAATAATAAGCATTAAAAAAATATGCCTGATGACTAAATTCTTCATAATTTGTTCTCATTACAGATTCCTGGATCATCAGAATCCCACCAGCATAACCCCATATAGGAAGCTGAAGGTAAGATGAAACATCCCACAGCCTCAAGATCCAGTGGGACCTGTGTGTTTCATTGGTACTTTTTAATAACATGCAGTTGTATAACTGACAGAATAGAGAAAACTACAAAATTACAATAGGCTAATATGTGCTCACTATACAGTGTTCTACTGACTTACCCGTTGTCAATAATTGATGCTGCTGTACCAAATTTACTGTTGTTGCAATAACAGTGTAGGTCAAAATATAAAATGGGATAAATTCATGTAGCACTAACATGACAAGTGCAAGGTCCTACACCTGGGTTGGAGCAATCCCAGGCACAGCTACAGGTTGGGCAGAGAAGAGATTCAGAGCAGCCCTGCGGAGAAGGACTTGGGGGTGTTGGTCGATGAGAAAATGAACATGAGCCAGCAGTGTGCGCTTGCAGCCCAGAAAGCCAACCATATCCTGGGCTGCATCTAAAGGAGCATGTCCAGCAGGTTGAGGGAGGTGATCCTGCCCCTCTACTCTGCTCTTGTGAGACCTCACTTGGAGTATTGTGTTCAGTTCTGATGTCCTCAACGTAAAAAGGACATGGAACTGTTAGAACAAGTCCAAAGGAGGGCCACGAGGATGATCAGGGGACTGGAGCACCTCCCGTATGAAGATAGGATGAGAAACTTGGGGCTGTTCAGCATGGAGAAGAGAAGGCTGTGTGGAGACCTCATAGCAGCCTTCCAATATCTGAAGGGGGCCTATAGGGATGCTGGGGAGGGACTCTTTGTTAGTGACTGTAGTGATAGGACAAGGGGCAATGGGTTCAAACTTAAACAGGGGAAGTTTAGATTGGATATGAGGAAGAAATTCTTTACTGTAAGGGTGGCAAGGCAGTGGAATGGGTTGCCCAGGGAAGTTGTGAATGCTCCATCGCTGGCGGTGTTCAAGGCCAGGTTGGACAGAGCCTTGGGTGGCCTGGTTTAGTGTGAGGTGTCCCTGCCCATGGCAGGGTGGTTGGAGCTAGATGATTTTAAGGTCCTTTCCAACCCTAACTATTCTATGATTCTATGATTCTAAGTGTTTTGTTCAAAAAGGGAGATCCAAGTTGATAAATTCTCTACCCTGTTACCAAACTTGGGAGTTACACAAGAATAGAACATAATTGAATAAATAATGAAATTCTCAAAATGAACTATAAAATCTCTGTGAGAGTTATCAAGTCTCCACAAGAAACTACTGTTGCCTATGTCTGCCATATTGTGATTTTTTTTTTTTTATGATGCCTCTCCTTAGATTTATAATTTGCAAGTGTCATTTGCCATAACCTCAACTCAGCTGAAAGCATGGAAAGTACCAGAACTCTGTTGGTGCCCCCTCCAGAATTGTTTGTATTTGGCAGCAATCTGGCTGTGACCAAACCTGAATCTGTCTGATCAGTACTTCCTTAGTGGCTGTACTGAATTGAACAAGTGCCTGGATTTGGGTTTATTTTCCCTTTGGTTTTAGCTCAGTGATTTTTCTCAATGGTAACCAAAGTCAAGCAATTTAAAGCTTGTGAACCTCATAAAAAGGGTTCATTTCAGACCATATTCTGCATCTTGTGACACCAAATGGAAAGTGTGTTCTTCTGTATGACTACAAAAGATTTTAGAACAGCTATCAGATACGCATTCTGCTCATTAATGTTTGTACAGTATCCTGCCTTAAAAGAACTGCAGTTTCCTAGAGCAAGTAATTCAGAATTCGACTGCACTCTTCAAGTTTAATAGGTTGAGCTCTTTGAGTTCCCCTACCTCCTCCTGATTGATGGTTTGTTTCTTCTTTTAATACAAAATTCAGTAAAATTTCCCACAGTGAAAAGGGTCTTTTAATTATAAAACACCAGCGTGTGGGAATGATTCAATTTACACATCAAAAAAGTTCAGTTACTTGACCATAATTTATTTTCTGTGCTGATCATTTACAGACCACATATTCTTCTACCCCTACCCCTCCCCCCAGCCCTTCTCACTTGCTCTCTCTCTCTGTAAAAGAATAAATATCTCAATAACCTGGAAAAGTCTTTAGATATTGTATCAGTCATCAGAACTGCAGTCTTCATTAGGAGACTTCTTTTTTTACCAGCTTTTATCCCTTTCTCATTTCCTAGCTGTGTTGTCATATTTAATTTAAATGTGTTCTGTAATTGCTGAGTAATACATTTTTTTTCCTTGACTCTAACAAAGGAACAGTGTAAGTAAGGAGGGGTAGGGTTTCTCAGTCATGGAACTGGGAACGTAAGAGATGTTACCTTAAAAAGATATTTGCAGTTCTAATGTTGCATACAACAGAACTGAGCATTATGGCCTTTTTCAGTGCCCTCTCCAGCACTCTAACTTGTCTCCTGCAGGGGATAATAAAGATCTATATTTAAATTATTTTCTTTATTTTAGTTTAAGGCTTAATTAATTAATACCAAAATTAAGTTCTGGGAGGAATGAAAAATTTCCATGTGCTTCCTCTATGCAGTCTTAGTCGTCTTTGTTGGTTTATTTTCAGAATATAGCTTAGGACTTTCATTGGTAGGTATAGCAGCTTTTAATGGCAAAGCTTTGTAGGTTCTGGATGTGATTTTCCTAGCAAAATCAAAGAAGTTAATCTTACTTTGCACTCAGTACGCGCATAAGAGAAATAAGCAGTAGAAATGTCCAGAATACCATTTATACAGATAGTTTTAAATACATTTACATTTACAGATATGTTCTTATATTTATTTTGGTTTTAATCAAATGTGGTTTGTTACTGAAAACTATTAGATTATATTATGTCCATTTTATAATGCAAAAATAACTATATGGAATTGTAGATATTATATAATTTATTGTAGATTTTGTATATAATTTTGGTATTCAGCTGTGTACCTAACAATATTTATATGTTGGCTATTGTTGCAACACATATACAAACGCAAAGTCTAGCTACTGAAATACACTGTTGCTACTTCTTTTCTATTTTAACATTTAATTTAGTCTGTTTCCCACTCCAAGAGAGACGTAGGAACTCTAATAAAACATGTCAGACTTGGGGCAGAGTGGCAGTTTTTCAAATTCTTTTCAGCTATTTGAAATGTGCTTCTCCTTTACCTTGGACTAAGCATTTAAACTACAATAGCCAACACAAATATGTGGTTGTAGTGTCCCTATGAGAGAGAAACTGAAAGCCTGCTTTTTTAATATCTGCACCTGCTGCTGTTTGGATATGCTTTTATGCAGAAACACATATGTATCTCTAGCACAGCACTGGTGCAGTGATGTGTTTTTGAATTTCAGCCTGGGAACAGCGCTGATAAGGAGAAAAATGACTGCTACTGCTGAACCCAGGACACCCTGGATAAGACTTACGAGCTGAAACTAGTGTGTGCTTGTAAAACTAACTAATGTAAAATGTTATCTTCCATTGCCCGTTTACCTATTACAGGCTAAAGGAAGCTAGTAATTCTATCAGTTTGATTTTACAAATTTAAATTTCCATTACTGCAGTTTCTGCTAATTCACCCGAACCTACTGTACTCAAATTCTTCTCAGTAAAGGGAACAATTCAATGCACATGGGGACAGCAGAAATCAAGATCAATGAATACAGGCACAGATCTTTCCAGTTCTTATTATTGTGCATGCAGTCATACATCTTAATACTAAGTACACTTGGCATTTATTTCCAAAAGCTAATATTTAAAATTCTTTATGATCTCTGAAAGTACCTCTGGATCTTCCATCTGACTGGCTTGTTGTGCTAAGTAAATGGTCACATACATGATCTTACAGATATGCATGTGGAAAGTGGATTGTACTTTCATTACCAAAAAAACAGCTTATTCTGGTCTGGGTTTTTTGTAATGCAATCAGTTAATTGGACTCCTCTGTTCTTCTACATCAGTATACCCAGAGCCATGAATAGGCAGCATTTTCAAATGACTCCCAAGGTTGGTACACTATTCAAACAGTGTGTGTCCTGAAAGATGCAACCAAGCAGTCTGTACTCCTGCTGCTGGTGCAGGAGGAGTCCTGTGATGATGCATCTGGTTCTTCTTGGGCTTTTTTGGTACTTCCCGTAATGACTTCCAGGCCCATTTCATTTTACTGAGTAAGCCCTGTCATGTTGTTTTCAGTAGGTCTGTGAACCCACAGTTGTCAACAGTTTTCAACAGCTTAAGTCCTCAGTAGATTTCAACCATATCTATTAACAAACTAATTTCAACAGCATAAGTCCTCAGTAGATCTCAACCATATCTATTAACAAACTAATAATAATAATAATCCTGATGTCAAGAAGGTCTCTATTGAAAGCAGTTTTAAAATACTTTTAAATGTGTGTTCTTCCAGATTATTATCTTATGACTATTTACTAATGTAAACAAAAACCTAAAATCAATAGCCCTGTACCAAACTGATTAATTTTGGTGATAGATGAAAGTAATCTAAGCCTAAATTTTTATCATTATATTTTTTTATGATCATTTATTTTCAACTTCTCTTTTCTGGCTTAAATATTAGCCTTTTGCTTCAATTTGTATTCATGACAGTCAAATGGTGTTGTACACTGTGTAAAAGGTTGATAATTTAGTAGAGGTTTCTATATTTAATAGACATCTGGATGATACAGTTTTGTGGCAGAATTTATTATTGTCACAACATTTTTTTCTTTTTTTCTTTCTTCTTTTCTTTCCCTAACAATCCATATAAGTGTTGAGTGCTAGAAAGAACGCAATGCTTTCACCCCAACAAACAAAGCACTTATGGCTTCCACTGTGTTGTATATATTTTTGGACATCCATGGAATTTTTCATTTAGATAGGGATTACAGTGACTTAGTCTCTCCTGTTGTAACTTGACTCTGTTTATGCACTGAATGTGTCACAGCATCTTGAGTCCTCACATTGCTGATGCAGGAATCGGAGCTGAATTCCCAGCTGATAGTAGACCCATCTCCCTGGTACTACACGTATTTTATTCTTTGGTTTTGTTGGGTTTTGGAGGGGTTTTTACAGTTATGCATCTCTGTGATTACTGTTTAAATGCTGATATGATTTCTCCTCATTACTAACAGGTCATTACTATCTTTGTCAAGCTGCCTGTACGTATGAGCTGTAGAGAGGCATGCCAGTGGAAATATTTTTTTTTCAAGTTGTCCTCACTAGAACGTAAAGGTATTGTACTCAGTCAGTTATAGAGACCTGCATTATTAGATAGATGTTCTTATATTTTCAGAAATTTCGAGCCTCTTACACAAAACTGCACCATTTGGCATGTACTTTTTAAATCTGAGAAGTGATTTCTCAAAAAACAAAAAAATAAAATAGCTGACCTACTACAAGTAAGCATTGGCAAAGATGAGTTTGAAAGCTTTTCTGCCATGAAAGCTGTCGTCCCTGTCTGAAAGACTGAACTGCAAGTCAAGTTAGTCTGGGAGTCACAGGCCTGAATTAGTTCCCCTTCTGTATAGACTACTTCTCACTCCTCCCATTCAAAATCCAAGGATAGTATTAGTGATGCTGTTAGTTCCTGTCTTTAGAAAATCGTTTCCTTGAAAGTGGAAAAACTTCTGTTTCTAGGTCCTTCTCAAAACCAGGTAACTTGCTTCTGAGCGGTAGCCATAAAGACCAGCCACAGAATGGCATGAGGAAGGATCATTGTTTACCTTAGGGCTTTGTGTAAGTAGTTCTGGAAGGATGGATTAGGGTCAAGATTCTCCTCTCCTGGTAAAATTCCACAACCTTCTGCTGTGCTTATAAAGGGAAATTTCTCTGTCTCCAAGATTCTTAATCATCAGGAATTTGGTGTACCCCCAGTACAGCCCCTATTGTACAGCTCCTGTTCCAAAACTCTTCTTGAGATGTATTAATTTATTAATTCAACCTCTCAAGCCAATGAAGATATTAAAGCTGTTAAATTTGAGTCAGTTTTCATCACAATCAACATGATGCTTTTAATCAGAAGTGGCCAGAGCCATTTGATCAGTAATGAGCTCAGTTTTGTCCTGGGCATATGTAACATAGCCTGTTTAATAGCAGAATAAAGTGAAGAGATGCCTCCTTTGTAAAGCTCACATGGTGTGAGATGGAAAGTGACTGCTGGAGCACATTCCTTTTTTGCCACATGAGGAACATCCTGAACCTCTTGGGATTGCAAAGTGGAAACTAGTCCTTACTCTTGAGCCTCAGCGCAACCTGCTGGCATAGCCACAAGCAATAGACTGTAGAGCTTATATATAGCTATATATAGCTATAGAGTCTGTGCTCTGTTTCATCTGGGCAGCGCTGACCCAGTGCATACAGGTCATCAAGTGACTCAGTATGAAGTGTTGAGGGAAATACATATGTTGTAGACATGGCATAGATGAGATTGTGATTGTATATTTTTTTATTAAATAAAATCTTTTTTTTTCATTAAAACATGAAAACTTGCCTTTGTCCATAAGAACCATATCTGTCCTTATTGGTAGGATTCTCCTTTAGAGCATTTGCGGAGAAAACGGAAAATCATGGATTCCTTTTCAGAGTACTGAGCAATGGGAAGAACACTGTGCCTAGGTACAGCTGTACACTGGTATAATCCAGGAGTTTCAGTACTGCCTGTTAGGACCCTTTATTCTTCGGCAAAATTTACTTTTATTTCTACAGATTGTTGGTATTAACAGAGGCATTGTTCAACCCAGGATCAGAGAGTAAATATCCCAGGTGATAAATTCTAGCAGATACTGTCATGGCTGGTCAGTAAAAAAATTTATACTTACTGTATAGTAGAATAGTAATGTTTTGCTTTCCATTTAGAAATCCAAGTTCTTTTTTCAGGAAAAATATTTACAATGAAATACAAGCTGGGTTTTCTCAGATATTATGAATACAGCTGAAATAATTGGAGTGTGGGTGTTTTGAGTAGTGCATTCGATTAAAAAAAGCAGGGACTTTAACAAGTTTTTCATTCTCTCTTGCTCATACTGTTTATCACTTGCATGCCAAAAAGAAGTAAACCAAAAAAGAAGGAAAAATAATGAACATTTTGGTGGTTTCTTAAACACAATGTTAAATAATGTTGGCAGCCAGTTTCACCTTTGAAGCGTGGTAATAACAGGTCTAAAAGTAGTCCAGCTGATGCTTTGGGTTGCCACAAGCATTGCAGCCCTGTTATTTTAAGATGCTCAAATATATTTGAACCACTGAACTATTGTTCTAAAAAGCATTTTGTTATTTCCCTTCAATAGGCTAAAACCCCTTTCTTGTGGTTTGTTATGGTTCTTTGAACTACTTTTTAAGGCTAATTTGTGATAGATTTTGTACTGTGATTTTTATATTTAGTCTACTGAATCTCTCTAACCTGAACAGCCTGAGGGAGATAAGTCAGGAAGCATAGAAATCAAGAAAACCTGAAGCTGGTACTTCAAGCTGAACCAGAAGCTAGTATAATTCAATTTGTCAGTGAGAATTTTTACTGAGAGAACAAAGAACTTAATTATTTTCTTTTTCACCAGCATTCTGCCCTTGTATTTAAAAAATAGTGATTTCTGCATGTTTTGTGTAGAATAAGAAACAGCATTTGAGTTTTTTCTGGTTTGAAGTAGTTTAATGATCTCTGTAGGAAGAGGTGGAGCTTTCTGAAACTGAAATTTGACCTGTAGGTATACTCTGATGGGGTTTTGAAGAGGTTTGAGACATTTCCATCAATTAATACCAATAAAAAGGGACATTTACATGTATGCTACACTTCTGAGTTGGTTGCACACCCTTCTCAGGTTCACTTGTCATCCATGTAGTGAAGGTCGGCTACAGACTGCCTGACCAGGACGACTAAGTATATGAGGCCCTCTATGGACAGTTGGGAGCAGCCTCATGTTCGCAAACCCTGGTCCAATATAAGAAGGACATGGAGCTGTTGGAGCAGGTCCAGAGGAGGGCTACGAAGATGATTAGACCTCTCCTATGGAGACAGGCTGAGAGAGCTGGGGTTGTTCCGCCTGGAGAAGAGAAGGTTCTGGGAGACCTTAGAGCAGCCTTCCAGTACCTAAAAGAAGCCTTCAAGAAAGCTGAAGACGACCATAGTGCATGTAGGGCATGTAGTGACAGGACAAGGAGTAGACTAAAAGAGGGTAGATTTAGACTAAATATTAGGAAGAAGTTTTTACTGTGAGGGTGGTGATGTACTGGCACAGGTTGCCCAGAGAAGCTGTGGATGCCCCTTCCCTGGGAAGTGTTCAAGGCCAAGACGGATGGGGCTTTGAGCAACCTGGTCTGGTGAAAAGTGTCCCTGCCCATGGCAAAGCTGTTGGAACTAGATGATCTTAAGGTCCTTTCCAACCCTAACAATTCTATGATTCTATGATCTTTAAGGTCCCTTCCAACCCAAACGGTTATATGATTCTATGGCACTCTTTCCTCCAGCGTCTGAAAGATACTGAGAAGAAGCTGTGCACAGACAGGCTCAGTACGCTTGTGGCTACTATACAAATTATGTTGTTCACAAAACTCAATTTAACATTGTAATAAGACAAGGAGAAAGGTGAATGGAAGATTTGTGGGTGTCAGTAAGATGGTTGTTGACCTAACTGTCTTTAATGGGGAAAACCAAAACAAAGACCAGTTGAATGATGCAAGTCAATGAGCAAGGTGAAAGTCATTAGAAAATGAGGAACTGGTTGGTTATACATAGGCTTCCCAAGAATTGTTCAGCTGTATGTAAATTAATAGGAACTATCAAAATCCACATGTAAGAAAATGGAGGTAAGATACAGGCCCCATGATAAAATTTTAATTCACTTAGTAATAGCTGTATCAGAGACTATAAAAGTATTAAATACATGATTTGTTTATTTACTTGTCATCAATCACATGGGTAATGCTGTTTTATATGAAAGTAGGGAACCTAAGAAGGTCCTACGGAGTTTGGGGAAAGTATTCAAAAGTTGCACATGTGAAGCTGAATGTGAGTCCTGCAGTGTACCATGCACAGTCCAATTCCAATTTAGTTTTTTCCATTGGAACTGTGGTATGTCCTATTTGACATCTGTTTTGTCAGCAGCAATGTTAACAGTGCTGTTTTAAAAAATAAATAAAAATAACTTAAAAAGGGAAGGATTGTATTCCTCTAGTCTGCTCATTGCACAGCTGATAAAAGTAGTTATGTAATTAGTCACTGAGACCAAACCAGATGTAAGAGGCAATGCAAGCTACCTTCCACAAACATCAAGAAGACATGGTAGCTGTGCCTGAGTCCAAGGACTCCAGGTGTGATTTTGGAGACTTCACAAGTATTCCTATTACCGAGTACATATCTATGTGTAAAAAAAGGTCTAATCTCAGTTGTAAATGCTGAGAATTGCATGTCATTTCCCTTCGAGCAATAAATGTTCTTTTGTCTATCTAGATTTTGTTACATGTTTTTCACAATAATTCTTAACAGTGCTGTGCTATGTCATTAAAATACCAAAATCTAATAAGTCAGCTGGCAATAAATGGAAAAAATAGAAATCCATAGCAAAGATTAGTGATATCTAAAAGTGGTTTATGGGTCCTAGTGGGATTCCTCCTTTTTTAACAACAAAGTGCAGGGTGAAAGAATATGCACAGCTTACTTTGTCTTTCTATTTCTTTTGATCTGAAAGAACAATCAGATAAGGCTGATTCCTGAAGACAGTTCAGAATGAACAGATTTCAGTTGCCCCCAGTGATAACCATCATTGTCAACAGGAGGCATTCCAGGTACTGACACTAGAGCCTTAAATGTTCAGATACTGAACATTTTATCTTTTATTTTAAAAACTACTGCTGGGAACTCTCTTTATAGAATGCAATAGATGATGAGTATTTAGAAGAAGAATGAACCCTGAAGGAGAAAAAAGCCCAAGCCTCAGAGATTGTCAGTGAACAGCAGAAGGACAGAATAATTTAAGGTTAAGGTGGGGAATTTCATGCGCACGGAAAACCTGAAGCTGTGGAAAATGGAAGGATAGAACTCAAGAGTTACAGGCTACAGAACCAAAATTAAAACAATTTAGAGGCCCTGGACCTAATGGGCATTTGTCCAGATCAGTGAATCTATATATACTCTGTCAGAGTTCAGTAAAATTAAGTGCTTTTTCACAAGGAATGCTCAGAGCTGGAGTATGTTGATGTGTTGATAATCAAAGTTGAGTTGACTGTGCCTAGAAATCACTGCGCTGAAGTATTGCAATGATGGCAGGTGTAGAATAAGACTTCTCAGTTACATGTCCTGAAGCAAATTTTCCAACTGAAACTGTGATCTACCAGGTGCAAAAAGGTTGAACAACTATCAGTTTGGCTTATTATGTTTTACTAAACAGTTTATTAATATATGTTTATGAAAGCAATTGAAAAAGCGTAGAAAATGTGTTGCAAATATCTTAAAACTATAAGATGGGTTACATAGAATTTGATTTGTGACAATGAAACACATATTAAACATAGAGGCACGTATACTGTAAATCCAATGAGAGTGTCCTCTTTAAATAAGTATAATACAAATTTTAGCCAGCTGGGACCTTCAACATTTTGACAAGATTTGTGTCTGTTGGGCAGATAAGCATGACCGTTACTATGCTGTCCTCTACTGCGAGCAAACAAGTTACCATTAGGTAACTGGAGGTTGAAACCATACTGTGGGCTTGTTTAAAACTGGAGGGCTCCATCTTACATTTAAAGTATGTAGATCAAAAACCTGATGCATAAGAAAAATATTTTTTTCCCATATATTTTCCTAAAACTGCAAAAGCTCTCACTGTACTTTACGTTGCAAGTTTTTATCAATGACACTGATCTGAAAGCCCACCTTGCTGATCCTTTTTCGTTGCTGAAAAGCCTGCACATTGGTTTAATTTTTATGTAAAGTTATACAGTGTTGACATATTCCGTAGACCTTCTATGACAGGGCAGTATGAAAACCTTTCTTTCCATGCGTATGGAAGAAATCATTGGGGTTAAATGACAGGGCTTCACCAGTGATTTTCCCGTCACAGAGAACTGTAAATTGCAGCCTGTCTCCAGGACAGTGTTTAGACACATCCTGAGATTAATGGTTTTGCATGGACACTTTGGACTCCAAATGATTTTGAGATAAGCTCCATCAAGAAGATTCTTCCAGTTTGAACTCAACTGAAAGTGCTTTGCATTTTAGCTATGTTTATATGAAACTTTGTTGATACAGAACAGACAATAGCTGATACAAAAATGAAATGATGTTTCTTATGTTCCAGACTACATAAAAATTTTCACCTCCAGCTTAACTCTTTGTGACAAATTTATTTTTTTTTTTTATGATAGTTCTTAACACTTTCAAATAACAGACAGCAATGAGATCTTATTTATGTGATTGAGCAGGCTGTATCTTTTCTCGTAGAGGAACATAGCTTGGAAAGAAGGTCTGTATCCTAAACTTAGAGAAAAGGAAACAATGTAAGGTTTATGAATCGCCTGCGAAAATATCTCTTTTTGAGAGGTGGTTATCCATTCAGTTTTCAGAACCTCAGCTGGTAATTGATGTGTATTCTCCAGTGAATGAGCTATTATGATTCACTTAAGGCAAAGGTAATAGTAAGGTTTCTTTTTTGTTAAATGTGATAAAGAGAAAATCTTTATCAGAAGAATGCAATGAATGTAGACATTCCTTTTTCATGTCCATAGTCACTTAGTTAAAAAAAAAAATAGAGAAGGAAGAAAACACCTTTATCATTATTATCAATCAGTTTTCATCTCTTTTAACGTGTACTGAAAATTGTATGGCTTCAGTAGAGTATTAGACAGATGCCACAGCAGTGTCAGAGTCATGCAAGAATCAGCATAATGAGCTAAATATTTGTGTTTGTATTTTTCTTATAAATATCCTGTAGTTCATGTACTGCCTCTCCCTCTGGGCTAAAAGAGACAATCAGTTATTAGTTGACCAGACTATTCATTGCATCGCTGACCAAATTTACCTCCCCAGCATCTGGCAGCATGTGTCATCCTTGTATTACCTGGTGAAGGAATTTCCCTGTCAGATGACACTGGATGTCTTCCCTGTTTACCTGAATATTGGTGCGGTTATATGACCTCAGGTTTCTGAATTGCATCATGTGATTAAAGGAGAATTAAAAGATCTTTTCAGGGAAAAAAAACCCACGTAGCTTTTCTTTTCCAAATGATATGCAGATTTGTTTAAATGTTTATAGAAACCTCTTCATGATTTTTTAATTTCAGTGTTTAAGTTTTTACATACAGTATTCATGAATCTTGTTTATAATATTTGCAACTGAAGAATTGGTTAAGATATCCGGAAAACTGAGTTGAAAACAGATTTGGATTTGAATAGCAGGTCAGAAGTCTATTAACTTACTGTACCAAACACTAAGTAAGGGCTGTGCAGGGAGTTTCAGGACTCCCACCATAAAATCCCATCAGTCAGCTTGCCAGTGATTTGAACACTCCTTCTTTCTCCTCCATGGCATGTAAATAAGGTACAAATGGGGCACTACAGCTAGCAAATAGTCACATCTCTGACAGAAAGGGCCAGGGTCCGCCAGGCAAATGCATGAAAATTCCCACTTCTGGGAGCAAAACAACTGGAATTTTGTTAATATTGAGCACAAGCCTCAGCCTCCTAGTGACTGATAAGCAGCCATACTCTTTAAAAAAACATTAAAAAAAATTTTTTTTTCCATGATATTGCAAGACAAAAAGACCCAAACCAAGCCAAGCTGAGACCCGTTTGGGTTTAATGGGAAGTTCCCAGTTCCTGGGTGTGGCAGTTGGTTAGAGCCACAGACAGTTATGGACAGAGCTCCCACAGCAGTGTTGTGGTTCAGAGTGTGTGAAGCAACCAGAAGCAAGGGGTTTCTGAAGCCCCAGGGTGAAGTTTTAACGATTAATGCAGTAAATGAGCTTATAAGCCTCTCTTCCCCTTTGACAGAGAGGTAAGGCCATCTTTCTGGAGGAGCCACTTGTGTTACTGTTCATGATTCTGCCCTTTAGATGGGGTTGTTCCCGTAATGAGGCAGACTGCCATTGCCTTCACTTGCTGAAAACTGGATAGACAAGTGTTTATTTAAATAAATAAAAAAATATATTAGTGTCAAAATACTTCAGTTATAATAGCTTAACATGTTTGTTTAAATGCAGCTATGGAACGTGTTTGACACCATCATTTTTTTTTTAACAACCAGAGCCAAGGCTTACAAGAGATATAAACCACAAATAAGTATATGTAAAAAATCCTATTCTGAATGTGATTAGTGCATGCCACTTGCAAATGTCAGCAGTTATTTTTAGTGGAGAGCATTTGTAAGATCTGGCAGAGAGCTCTTGAAATGTCAGGAGGGTAAGAGGAAGCATAACAGAAGCCAAACACACACACAAATACGTTAAAGGATTGTAATAGTAAGTCCATCATTTTTTGAAAGACAAGATAGAACTGCCTTAAAACCGACCTAATAGATCATAGTTCCCTTTCAATGTCATAGATATTGTGCAGACAGGACAAAATTACTTGAATTTTTGAAGAAAGCTTGGTTTCTTTATAATCTAAAGGAGGAGCTTTTCTCCCCCTCCCCTGTTGTTCACAGACAGATTGGTATTGTTGAACAGTATATTGCACTCTCCTTTTAAGAATTGTGTGTTACACTTACGCAATTTCATTCTGGTATATTTATCATTAAGATTTGCCTTAAAAATATCTAGGAAGGTGTATACTGCATCGGATATATATATATAAACCATACCCATTCAAACTCCACTAGAAGCTGTAAAGGGAAGGGCATTGTTCACAAGCTCACGGATAGTGCTGTTCAGTGCTGTTATCAGTTTGCTTGATACAGGAATAGTGTAGAGGAGCCAGGTATACTCAGATAACTATCTTCACAGTGAAAGATAGGTCAGATTTGTTTGCAGCAGTATTTTAAGCACATTCTTTATCTCGTGCGTGGTTCTAATTTTCTTTACTGTTTCTAATAACTCTAATTATGTATTCCTGCTTGCATATAACCAGGAAAGCTGCTGAGTCATTATTGGTACAAAACTTAATGTCTCTTAGGATTGAATAATTTAGGTTTTCATTTGTGCAGGAATAGCACCTTACTCTTTAATAAACAATTTACTCATGGACTTCATGTCATCCAAGCTGAAATATGACATTTTCCTTTACAGGTTATGTCCAGTTTTTTGTTTGCTGGCTGTTTTTTCCCAAAGCCTCATATCTAGTTCCCGTTGTAAGGTAACTCCTGCGTCTTCCACACTGATAGTGCTGGTGTCTTTGCATCAGAACTCTGTTCTCAGAAATCAGTCCAAATCCCTGCAGTTATTAAGGTCTCCTTGAGCAGACTCCAGACTTCAAGGTCTCCAGGAACAGAAAGCCTCCTATCCCTTTTCTGTTATCTTCTTCTCATTGATTGTTAGAAAATTGCAGGAGGTATATCTCTAGGGAGCTAACTTCTTTTGACTAATTTCACAGATGTTACATACTCTGTTGCTTTCTTGGTTTACAGGAAAGGTAATTTTCCTCTTTTAAAAGTAGGTAAGGCTATAGAAAATTACACTCGGAGCTGGAGATAAAATGGACCACCTGGCTAAACAAATGACTTACTAATGGCCCAAAACCCCACTCTGAGTCCTTTTCCATTGCAGTACATGTTCTGAGAATGAAAATACAGGATTTATTGATAGCCCAATTTATTTCTGCCTACATTAGATATGACAGGACTGACCATAATGAAAAATGGAAATAGAGAATAAGCAGTAGCTTAATTGCATTAATGCAATAAACAATTTTAAATGTGATGCATTTTTTTCTATTTCAAAGCAATTTTAAAAGTGATTTTCCAGAGTTCTCTTAAAAAATATATAGCAAGTAATACTTCTGCTCTCTGCCTAATCCTAGAAGATTTAATAAATAAAATAAATTAATAAGGTCAATAAGAAAGTTGGAGGAACACAGTCAAACTTTAACACATCCAAAACTTGATCTAATGTAAAAAAAAAAAAAAAAAAAGTTATATTTTCCATATGCTCTGAGAGCCTGAGAATCCTGTCAAAATGAAAGTTGCAATGCAAATAAAAAATTCCAGCTAGGGAGCCAGCTTACATTAACGCAATCCCTTCTTGCATCTGCAGGTATATCTCCTTTATTTACTTACTTCTTTCTTGTGCTAAATACTTCAACACCTAAATACAACATTCTGAAGCATTTGCAGAGTCAAACTTTTCTTTTCACTATTAAACTAATGCAGAAGGCGTATATTTAGAAGACTTCTGTGTTTCCAAAGAAAAGTCTACCATTGTGAAAATTTATGTGCAAATTAAGTAAATGTTGTGAATTTATTTTACAAGTCTAATGTAAAACAGTATTTTTCTTTGTATAATTATTCTATGAGATTTCAGCTACTTAATATCAAAATCTTTGGATGTATACTGGCTTCCATTTAGGGCTGTATGATGCAAAACTATAGAAAAAGGGAAAAAAGGAATACAAGACCATTTCTTTTTGTTGCATTTTATTCATAAAGAATATTATGAGTTTTATTATTGAAGAAGCTAAGAATGAAAGAAGATAGATGTTAGAAGGCAGCTTCTTTTGTATTGTGTGAAAGAAAAATGGCTCACATAAAATCAAATAAGCCCAGAACTATAAAAATACTGAATATAAATTTTTTTTGTGTGTGTGTGTGTGTGTGAAGGGCAGGAATTTTTTGTTTTATTTTTTTTTTAATGGAGAATGGAAAACTGTAAAAGAATGATTCAGAAATTGCCAAAGTCAAAGTACTGTTTCAAGAAATTATTAAGAGGCAAAACTAGGGCAGGGCAAAATTAAAAATGAAGTAGCAACCTGAGTTTAGGATCTAAATCCATGTTCAAACCCTTTAGAGCAGAGCTGATATTTGAAAAGTGCTTAACACTCAAGGTTTCCTACTGAGAACAGTTTTTTAGAACACTACCATCCTATGAACCTGAGCATGTATGCAGACATTTAACTGGAGGCTTCTGTTTTTGTGATTCTTGATTAATATCTACATAAATAAGGAAATATAAAAAATAAGGTAATATAAAATATAAAGGAATGATTTTGTTGCAGGGAAGATCTATGTTCTTCATCTGAATCTGTGGGGAACCCAGAGCAAAAGACTTAAGAAATGTTAAGTTGGCAGTGCCAAGCACATCTAGTTACTTGGAAGAGCGAGCAGGAACCTGTCACTTTTCAAAATGTGCTGTCTTGGAAAATAATCAGAGATGAATTAAGAAGGCCAAAAGTGATGAAATGTGGGGGAAAACCTGATCTATCTGAAGCTAGGCATGCTGGAGCCTAGGGAAGTGTAGAGAGAAGGAGCCAAAATAGAAAAAAAAAGCCATAGTGGGGAAAAAAAAGCCCCACAACAGTATTCAGAATTCATGTGAAGGCAGAATTTGTTCTCCAAAAGAAGTTAGTCTAGCACGCTATTATTTGCCTACACTTTTTGAGCAGTGTGTAGGCCATAATGGCAAAATACAGATATTCACAAGGTACGTCTGTGATGTGAATATATAGTATTATACGGAACTGAGAGACTTAGGGCTATTAACCTGCTCTTTTTCTATCCTGTATGTCATTCCTGATCGCTACTTGACCAAATAAGTTATGAATATGTCTTAGAATTTCTTGAATCGAGGGCAGAAAAAAAAAAAAGAAAAAAGAAAAAAGAAAAAATAGAAAAGCCTTCAGAGAATTTTTATACATAAATTTGCAGAATTCTTAGTGTGCCATTTTGCAGTTTAGCAGATTGGCTTTCAAGGCACTTGGCCCACACTAATCTTTGAACTTAACAGAAAAAGAACACTGCTGTTGCATTTGTATCTCAGCACAGTGGATTGCTGACAAGCTGGATATTTTGGTTTTTCTCAGGGAGTTCAGACACTGCTAATAACTTGGCAACAAAACAATTAAATATGAATATAGTGATATTTAGCTTGTCAAACAAAAGGCACCAGCATCATTTTAATTCCCTAAAGAATAAAAATTGTGAAACTATCTAAGCATGTCCTTGTCCAGCCCACCTGCCTGCTGTGGCTACTCATTGCAGTCTTTAGTATAACGTACTGTTGTTGATTTTGTGGAACTAGGAAAATTTTCTTCAAGGAAAATGTAATAGATAGTAGTCTGGTTCCTTCCAAGATGTCAAATACCTACTTTATTATAGCAAGAAAGTGACAGTCAATTTAAATCAGAATTTATTGATAACATTAAGAGCTGGAAGGGCTTTGGCTAATCACTGTAATGTCCCCAACAAATGGTAAATGAAAGCATGAGGAAATTGAGTTAACACAAGTTAAAAGTTCACATACTTACCAAATTATATTAAAAAATCTACAACCTAATTAAATTAAACCTACTCATTTCAGTCTGTTCTATTATATTAGTGAATGCGTATCATGGTATTTTCTTAGATGCATAGCAGTTGACAGATTTACCATGAGTCAGATAAAAAGCCAGTGAACAAGATCAAAGGATGAATTACTAATGTGCAGTATTTTTAATAGCTATACTGAACGATGAGAAGAGTTTTGCATTGGTGCTTGTTTATGCCCTTCATATTTGTAACTCAAAAAATTCAATATTGTCCCAATTGGAATAAATGGATAAAATGTATCCATTTCTCCTTCTTAACAGAATTTTTGGTGGGGGGAAAAGGCTACAGAGGGTAATGTAACACCCAATATGTATATGTCCATAGACAAGTATTTCAGGTATGCTGACATCCCTTAAAATTGCAAAAGGTGTACTGCTTGTTTATGTACCATTACACTACTTCACGAAGATCTTTTTGCGTGCTAGATTTTACAGTAAGATTTAACACTTAAGATTGTGTTTTCTGAGTTTCTAGGTTATCCTACTGGACTAATCTTTCAATTATTTTTCCTTGAATTTCAAGTAAAGGAATAAAAATACTTCACTGGTATTGGCAAATTTCCTGAAAATACAGTGGTTGAAGAAACTTGTGTGGTTTCAGCTTACTGCTTAGTAATTTGTATTTGAAAACAATAGGCAGATCTTAAGAGTATCTGAAGAAATCTGACTCAGTAGTCAGGTAGCGGCATGTACGTGCAATAGCGTTCTCACTTCTAGCAGCATGTGGAGCTGTTTCAAGAGAATAACTCTTGAAAAGAAAATTTCTGCAATTTGGAGTTGTGGGGGTTGTGCATTTGCTGGCTTTGCTTCCTTGAAATGAAGAAAATCATGTAGGATACCGCTTAATCCTCTTGCTAACCACAGAGGACAGAACCACCATCTGAATAACCTTCCCTGGAAAGTCAAGAGTATAAAGGAGTCATCTCTGTCACCAATCACACATATGTGAGGAAAGTTATTGATGATGGCATGAAAAAAGAGAGTTTTCCCTTAGAGTAGAAGGGGGAAGTAATGGTGTGACTAATAAAATATCAAGATGGCATTCCAACAACATCCAAATTGGATGTATCACATAGGAATTTTCATCTTTTTTTGCAACTTGAGAATGTGTTCTTCTCCCCAAACATTACTTGGGAAAACAGTTGCTTTTCAGAGAGAAATGCAGTGTCATGCATTTGTGTCTAACTGCTTGCTAAAAGAGAAAAGCAAATATACAAATGAAATTGGTGTCCCACTCTCAGAAAAACAATTATTTTATGAAATCAGAGGACCTGTCCACTTCTATTTAATACTTCTAAGTGCTTGTCTACTAGAAAGAAAAGACATCATTGGTGGTTTATTGCTGACATTAAGATTAGAGTCAAAAAGTGATTTCAGTTTGGCTTCTGTAACAGGAGAGCATCTAAAATTCATAGCAATTGTTCTAAAGTTTCCTCCCTGATGATTAGTTTAAGACTTAATGGCAAAGAAACAAAAAGTATTACACTTTCTTCCCCCAAACTATTTGATACTTTTAATATTTCTCCATTCAAGTTTCTTGGGTTTAAACTCTATCAAAGGTAATATATGTATTTAATTTTTTTTTCTTTTGTCACGAAGAACTGCTAGTTTTGATGCTGATGTTCACACGCACGCACACACACAACCACCAAATAGACCAATAAAAAAAATAAACACCCTATGCTATAAATAGCATACTTCGGTATTAGTGGGTCACTTGAAACCAGCTTTAGGGAAGCCTATGAAAATAAGCATAGGTTTATGTCTTGCAAGTGCAGAAACACCTTAATTTAAATTTGAGACACTTGTGTGTATTTTCCCCATTTAGGCAGAGAAAATCACATCAAATTCTCTGTCAAAATTGCATGGAAGATAAAAATCTATGGGAGCACAGACCAGTTTAGAAAGCCCATTACAGTCTAAGAAGATGACCAAACTTAGAGAAACTTTCAAATCACTAGTGTACTATTAAAGCATGAAGAATTATTCCACAGAATAATCATTTTGGAGGGTTTTTTCCTTTCAGTCTGAATGCATTGTTTTTAATGAATGAAAAGGAGACAAGAATTATATGTTATGGCTCTGAAGTGCTTTCTGAAATACCAGCGTGTGTAGCAGGTAATCAAATTCCCTTCACTTGAGCAGTAAGCTGCTCGCCCTTGGTGATGAATGCCACGTATCTTACAGTCCTGATCCACCTCTCTGCTAAGTTAGCACTGGTGAAAATTCCAGTGAAATCAATGCAGTTATACTGATGTAAAGCTGGACTAATGCAATAAAGGAACAAGCTTTAAAACTGCAAATACCTGCTGTGGCTGTCAAGTAAAACAGTCACCACTTTAAAAAACATTTTGGAGAAGATATTTGTAGCATATTTTTCCTTCAGATTGTCCAAGTATAGGTCAAAGATCCTTTCACTTCACCCTTGCTGGCATATGTGCTGTGAATCTTTGTGCTTCCACCCATATTATGCAGTTGCTTTTGCTCCTGTGAATCACATAATACAGAAAAAAATATTTTCTAATATATAGCTGATATTAAAGCAATAGGGCATAGTATGCCTGATTTCTTACAAGTAAATTCTAACAATGGCTTACATAAAAATGAGAGCTTTGAATTTAAGAAGTATTGCAGTATCTATAAGTATCTCCGATTGCTGCATAGGCATTCATCACGCTGAAATGATTTCCCATGCCTAAACGGTCTTGAACAATATGAAATTTTAAAGATACTGCTGTAAACCCATTCTTTAATTTTAGTAAAATAATGAAAAGCATATATTACCTTAGTTTACAAAATATTAAATGCTAATTCATATGATATGTTTAGTTCCTACGCATATGTTGTGTTGTTGTATGTGATATTAAAAGCTGTTCCTCCTCTTGAATTTTCAATTTTTCCTTTTTTATCTATTTTGCTATAGGAGTTCTTAAAGTGCATGGACTTGTTGAAATTTTACCAAAGTTTCTAGACATTATCATCAGCTTAGGCTTTCTAATATAAGAATATGGAATATTGAGCATATTCAACATGAGTGAAGTAACAGTATATGTTGTCAACAAGCAACAGTGAAGAAAGTAGCAATTTAAATATGTAACATGTTCAGATAAAAGATGGGATTAAAATAGGCAAGTTACAGAAAAAAACAGAGATAAGCCCAAATTATTAGTAGGTAAATAGAAAAATTCAACATAACCAGAACAAACTAAACATTGATGAAAACTCTTTTAAATTATATTCTTACAGAGGAAAATTATTTCATCATTATTTATGAGAAGTTATAGCAAACTATGAATTCTGTTTATTAATTTTCTAACTGCCTTTTAGTCACCTTTTTTTTATCCAAAATTAAACATTCAATCTTGTCTTAATTTTCTCAGCAATGGAACTTTTAGGAAAAGACTATCCAGGACCACTGTTATAATACTGAGGAGTGCAGTGAGTTTGATACAGCGATTTTGTTTTTACATATTCTGTTACTTTTCTCTTTTAATGGAATGCAATGTTAGGATGCTTTTGGTGGGTGGTATCATCCAGATATCATGTTATTTCCACAATCACCATTCAGTGTATCTCAGCAAATGGCTTCTCTTTCTTTCTCTCTCTCTCTCTTTAAAATTAATATAGTTTCATATTCCCCTCCACCTTTTATTTTCTCCAGCACTTTTGCCATCCCTTGAGTGCTCTTCTCCTCCAAAATTGCCTATATGCAGCTACTGAGGTTGAGAGGTAGCTTTTGGAGTTTATTATCTATTAGTGTACAGTTACTCAGGTGTATGAGATCCCCAAGTACCACTTTTTTCTTTTTCTTTTTTTTTTTAATTAATAGACACTGATGGAGAAGTATTTTTGGTTTTGAGTGGTGGTGTTTTTTCCCAAAAGTACATCTAGCATTTGAACACATAATTTATATGGATTCACACTGGGAATTATGTGATGAACCACCATTCCTGCTATGGGACTTTCTGTGAGACCATTCAAGGGGTTTGGCTAGTAAATTCAATTACCTAGCTACAGTGACAGGAATGCAGAGCATTGCATATGCAAAGATCCCTGTGATTTACAAAAGTAAGAAATCAGTCTGAAATGCTTATCCACACATATATTCCTGACAGATGTATATAGATGTATATACTTCTCCTGCTTTAAATGGGACTTCTTGTGGGATTGGGTTGATTCTGCAGCATTTATGTGACTAAACTTATAGTAAACAAACCAGAAGCTTTTTAAATATAGGACTGTATCACTGTTACCTGAACATATATTCTTTTTGTTTTAAACATACCAGTTGTTTTTAAAATAAACTGATTTTTTGCGTAAACATCCAACCTTATTTTGTCACTTTCAGACCATGAAGTCTGAAGAGATGTTACTGAAACTAAGGTCTTCGTTAACATATAAATTAATAATTCAGAATAATAACATATTACAGAATGTATTTGATTCTCAAAATGAATATCTGTGCCTGTTAGGCACTGGAGCTCTTTGTCCTGTAAGTTCTTAGCATGTACTGCACCAATATGCTATAGCTGAAGATGATATTAATATTAATGAAGAATGGAAGCTGAGATGTAGCGACACTCATTCTTTCCCCAGCCCCCTACAAACTAAATCCATTAGTATAGATAAATCAGCATTAATAAACAAGGAGGACAAAACAGCTCTCAATGCAGGGACAGTTTTGCATGACCTTTGGTACCATAAGCCTGTACTTGGTCATTGTGATGCTTCAAGTTGACCTATGCAGCAATGTTAAATCTGATGTAACCATAGAGAAATATTATCAGTGCTTCATGTGCAAGTTCAGTGTTTCAACTGCTGAGCTTTAGGGGAAAGAAGTGTTGAGCTTTTCTGTTTGTGCATCATTATACTGATTACCAAAGGGTTTCATCTAGGGATCTCAAGTGTAAATCTATAGAAAATTAGTTGTCAGGATCATAAGGGAAAAGGTGCAGTTTATTGCTCTGTATTAAAAATTAGTACTTTTAATATGCTGTGCCATTCATGAAGGCAGTACTGACTCAGGATCCAACTTGTTTCTGGACATCCACCAGAAGAATTATTTTTAATTGTTAAGGCTCACCATAGTCCCAACAGATTTCAATGTCTAAAGAATTGCTCACTTCCTGATTATATTTGTACTTCTAGCCATAGAAAAATTGCTTGGAGATTAAAAACACTAAAACCACTATACTCTTGATGCTTTCCAGGTCTGCTGAGAACACTGTTTTCATGAGTTTTGAGAGCTGCAAAACTTGCAGAACTTTTTTTTTCCTGTCTATGCTTGTGGAAAGAGGAAAAAAAAAAAAAAAAAAAAGCATATGAAGTACTATTTGCTTAATTCAGTTCTAAGACTACACAAATGAAGCTTCCAACATCTATCATTTTATGAAGCCTCTGTCTGGATACTGCATGGCCAGAAAGAGGAGATGTGAATAATTACGAATGTCCCAGAAAAGCATGCTTGTGTGGTTTAGTGTGCATACAGCAGTAGAAATGACCATACTTACAATATACCAATGCTTCAAATCACCATTGGTACTTGTAACTCATAAGGTAATAAACTATTGTAAAAGAAGGCTGTAAAAGAGGTGGTCCTGATTTTTAAGTGATGTTTAAGTAATCTTTGTAAAAAGCTGCAGGCAGAGTATAGTGAACACAAGACCAGGGCTGAGTGTGGTATCCCAAACCAGGATTTACAGTGCTCGCCTCACTTCTTTCCCAAAGCTGTTTCAGGTATATAACTACTCTAGCATTTCTAGTCATGCTCTTCTAAATATATGCTTTTTGTGTACAGCCATCAACAGTATTGGATTTGTGCAGCCTGAGGGAGGTACCTGTCTCTCTATTCAGCATAGGAACTTAAACAGTATCAGTTTATGGTTAAGCAGTCTTTGTAAACCCTGCACACCAGAAGATTCCAAGTTTTTCCAGGAATTACATTTCCCGTTTAATCTCATAGCCTGAGATATTTATTTATTTATTTACTTCTCAACAGCTGAACTCATCTTTGTTTTTTTCACCTGCCACAACCCCTCCCTGTTCCAAGCATTAATATTCTTGGTTGATGTGGGGAAATATGAACGTTGTCCTACTTGAGATTGCAACGAAAACTTAAACTATGACCTTCCAGGACAGGGGGGAAATCCTGCTGTATTTGTAACAATGAATCTGTCACTAGGCAATATAGCTGGGCTCTGAAGAAATTTCCTTGTGTGTATTTTTCTTCTTATGCATTATTAATGCTGCTTTTTAGATCCAATCTAGCTTCTCCTCTTTTTTTTTTTTTCTTTTTTTTTTTTTTTTTTTGTGCCAGTACTTCTATTTGCTTTACTATGTGGACTCTGGCTGGCTGCTTTGGCTGGCTGATGGAGACTGCTGTTTGGAAACTCATCATCTCACCAGGAGACTTGACTGTTCCTAGAGCACCATCCCAACTGTCAGAGGAAGGGCAGTGGCCTTCCCTGGGTTGAGTCAGCAAGAGCTCTGGTAAATATTTTTCAACTGAAAATGTGTAATTTTTTTCTATCTTTTAGTGCTAAAAGGAAACTAAATTACAAAAGACGAATTCAGACCTAAAAGAAAGAAGTGAAATGTCATTAACATTGACAAAGTGAGATTCAGATAAATTCTTATATTCTGTATTTCTTTTCATTCCAATCTGACAAAAAACTTTGGCACGCTCTAGATGCAAATATACAGCTCAAACCACAAAAATACCCCTCATTTTCTTAATCTTAAGGCATTTAAAATTAAAACCTTGTTAACTTCAGAAGCACTACATCAAAAGAACTTCTCAACATTTCTCTCTGGACTGTTTCACCTGTCTACAATTTGCTCACTTTTATGACAACAGAAAAAAAGTCAGCACATCAGTTGATCATATCTACATAGTATTTTGTGTGTCATATGGTGGGAACATGAGTCCAAAGGTCCATTCTGGATGTCTCAAAAAATGCCATCATTCACAAAATGCCTTGTAATATATATTTACCCCAAACATTATCGTGTTCTGAGTGACATTATTAGATGTTACCTTAGTAAGTTTGAAGCCTAAAACATTTAAAATAAATACTGACAAAGAGAGAAAAGGAGAAAAACTGGAAATAGCCAAGGAAGGAATATACACGAGTTCTGATCTCGTACTCTTTGATTGGTATTTCCTTTGGTATACGAAAGCTACTAGAGCCCCTACTTAGTCATATATTTATGCTTAACAAAGTTCTTGTGCTAATGATATGCAGCAGATAAAATTTAAAACTACAATTATAAATACGAGAATGGAGATTGCTATCACATGTGTTAATCAGCTTGAAGAGAGCCCTTGGCTCTTTTGGTTGCAACATTCGCAGCTCCTCCGGAAAAAAGTAACTGCTGATCTCTCTTTCTTCAGATAATCCATATTACTAACACCTCCATACAACTCTGAAAACATTATCCCTCTTGAAGCCAATTCCTTGGCATTTTGGACTTCATAAGCATTATTTTACAATTAGCGATTTAACTATCTAGAAGTACTGTAGCTAGTAACTACTGTAGCTGACTAGTTTTTCCTCTACATTAAGAGGAAAACATCAAAAATGTTATTAGTTTTTATAACTTTTTTTTTGTCATATCCTAATTCCTTGTTCTGCAAAACATACATGCTTTTCTGCTCCTTACATTATTTCTGTTAGCAATTACAGCGATTTGGTGTCTTTCAAGCAGAGAAAGCAAGTTGTCTTTTGAGCAATAGCGCACCATAAGTTACTTGAATTAGGATGTTTCAATAATAGTACAGCTGTCCCACCAAGATGAGGTATGTCACCTTGGAAACATGCTTAGTTCCTTCAGCTATAGATCATTCATGATTAATTCCTGAACCCAATTTCAGCTGGTTTGTGAATACAATCCACTGTGGCACAAGAGCAGCTGTTTCTCCGCTCATATAAGTGAAATCTATATTTCTCCTCATGTCTCAAACAATTTGTTTTTTTGTCATACCTAAATTGAATCATGCAAGTAATGTGGCAACATTTGGAAAGAATATGTACTTTGAGAAGTATTCTCTTTTTTAAGCTCATACTTTCAATGGCATTTTCTGAAGGATCTGTGAAGTCTAATAGTGGGAACCTTTAGAAACTTACACTGTTTTGTTATGGTGCATACTTACCTAAAAATTTCTTCAGTCTTTTCAATACTACAAGCAAAAGACATTGCAGAGGAATCAGGAAAAAAAGAAAAATCTTTAGCTGTCACTTTTGTGTCTTTTCTGTTTTAAAAATATGTGGATGATATACAAGATATACTTTAAAATATAGTTTTGTCCAGAGAGAGCTTCACATTCATCAGAAATGTAAAATTCATCTCTATGCCGGTAAGAAAGGGATCAAAACTTTGCAATTTTTAATTTAGCCTCTGTTCTTTAAATAGATACTTTTCCAGTCAGTCTTTTTATGTAAGAACTTTTCTTGGCCAAATTAGTGAAAGCATTTACATTTCTGCTTGATTAGTATTAATGCAAGAATATATAAGACCAAAACACTATCTGGGACATGAGTAGGGTTTCTGTATGTAAAAAGTTAAGATGTCAGAATTGGTGAACATGTACCTACAGTAAAAGAATATGGTATTTCTTCACTTGGAAATCAGTATGGAGGACTGTGGCATTAAAAGAGGCTCTGTTAAAAGAATGAGTGTCACAGAACTTTTCTGATTTTCTAATGATATGGAGCACATACCAAGTCACTTCAACTAGACTCCAGCCCTTTCACGAAGCTACAGAAAAATATGGGAGCTACTAAATCTGTGTTCTCTTGTTTAACCTGTGAGGCTTAGACATAAGCATATTGCAAGAGTTTTGACCCATTGTTTGCTGTATTCTGAAGAAAAAGGTGGAAAATACAAAAGTAGTTGCTAAGAAAAACTGTACTATCAATTTTATGCAATAGGGAAAATACGCTGCTGGTTTCTAATCTCAGTCAAGAGTGACATTTTTACTTGGCAACTATCAATTTTTTTGTAAGTAAAGATTAAAACTGCATTTGCAAAAAGGTCCTGTTCAGAGTGGCATCTTTGTGTGAGACAACGAATTGTATTTCATGCTTTGTGCATGTTGTTTTCTGATCCTGAAAGATAACATGAGCTCTGAAATTTGAATCTCCTGCATATAACCTACTGATATGTCAATGGCACCTTTTATGCAAAAATCAAGAGCAATTATAAGCAAATGACTGAATGTTCATAACAAAAAAGTAGTAATACCTGAAAGACAAATGCAACTGGCATTCTCAAGTATTAATAAGAGACAAAAAAATGTAATCAAGAGCATCTAGGTTTGTTGCCTATACTTATGCATGCTCTTACTTATGTCGTGATTTACATTTGAGGTATACACTCAATAATGACTGATTCTTTAGCCTTCTTTTTTAGATTCATAGAATCATAGAATGGTTTTGGTCATCTAGTTCCAACCCCCCTGCCATGGGCAGGGATGCCTCATACTAAACCATGTCACCCAAGGCTCTGTCCAACCTGGTCTTGAGCACCACCAGGGACGGAACATTTACCACTTCTCTGGGCAGCCTCTTCCAGTGCCTCACCACCCTCACAGTAAAGAACTTCATTATATCTAACCTGAACTTCCCCTGTTTCAATCTGTTACCCCTTGTCCTATCACTACAGGCCCTGATGAAGAGGCCCTCTCCAGCATCCTTGTAGGCCCCTTTCAGATACTGGAAGGCCGCTATGAGTTCTCCTTCTGTTCTTCAGGCTGAACAGCCCCAGCTTTCTCAGCCTATCTTCATATGAGATGTGCTCAAGCCCCCTTCTCATCCTCATGGCCCTCTTCTGACTTGTTCCAACAGCTCCATTGTCCTCCTTGTGTTGAGAACACCAGAACTGCACACAATACTCCAAGTGAGGTCTCAGGAGAGCAGAGTAGAGGGACAGGATCACCCCCTTTGACCTGCTGGTCATGCTTCTTTTGATGCAGCCCAGGATATGGTTGGCTTTCTGGGCTGTGAGTGCACACTGCTGGCTCGTGTTCATTTTTTCATCAACCAACACCACCAAGTCCTTCTCCGCAGGGCTGCTCTGGATCTCTTCTCTGCCCAACCTGTAGCTGTGCCTGGGATTGCCGTGATCCAGGTGTAGGACCTTGTACTTTGTATTGTCGAACTTCATGAGGCTGGCATTGGCTCACCTCCCAAGGGTGTCAGAGTCCCTCTGGATGGCATTCTTTACTTCATTAGTTCTAAAACTAAGCAGAATCATTAGGCTGATATTTAACCAACATTCACAAGTCATATGAGTTTCTTAGATGTGCCTTTTAAAGTAGCTGCACTGCAAGGACATGGGGTATTGTGAAAGCAGCGCTGAACAGTTTCACCACAGTCTGTTCTTCCAAGTGCTACCTGGCTGGACTATGCACTTTGTTGTTTTGGTTTATTTTTCCCTAGTTTGGTTGAGTCTTTTGCCTACTCTGCATTTTGGTTTGCCCCTCAGAGAAATAAAGGTAGAAATATTCTTGCTGCTAAGCCTGGGTTTTAAGGCTTATTTTCTCAAACAACTTCTGAAATGGGCTTCACTATATTTAGACATAACACAAAGTGCTGGTAATAATCATAAGGAAGAGACTGTTACTACATGAAACTGCTAATTTTGATTTTGTCTTGAATGATAAGAGGTGTTGGCAGTATAAAGTATTTCAGCAACTGGTTTTTCTGAACCTGTATTTATGATGATCTTTCTTTTTTGAAAAATAAGTAATGGGAGGAAGTCTTTGTATGTATTTGGATCTATGTATTACAAAAGAAGCACAACTCATTGTTCAGCTCAGGTGAAGACTTCATTATAACTGGCAATCAGCATCACTTAGCCTTGGAGGTGCACCTAATATTTTTAAGGAAGTTTCCTGGGACATAATCTCTTTTGCGTATATGCCAAGCTCAGTTGTAAAACCCCTAGTCACATCTGTCTGAGAAACATAGTTACTCTTGTGGTGTTGACTCAACATTTTATTCTGCATCACTACAATGTCAGATAAGTTATGATAACAAAAAATGTTTGAAATTCATAGCTATTGATCAAATTTGGTCATGATGAAATGCATTCTATTGTATTTTATGTTTAGACATGAAATTAATTTTTATGGAATAATTATAAAGCAACAAAAAATAAAGATTCTACTGCAAATACTGACACAGGCTTAATCATAACAGCAAAAATGCAGCGTGTGTAAAGAAAAAAACAAAGAAGTTCACAAATTCTTATGTGAGCTATGCTATGTACAAGATAAAATGATGGATGATGTCATGGCTGAACACTGAAACCAGGACAGACAGCTAGGTAGCTAGGTAGGTATTAGTCATAAGATATAATTGCCATAAAGCAAAGGAAAGTATGATATGAAATTAAATATGTGTGTTAATGAGGTAGGGAAATTGTATACATTTAAGAGTTGTTCATTTTTCATTCACATGGATGTGTAAATACACAGAATAATAGTACCTGACAAAGAGCTGAGGGGAGGGTTAACATCCAATGTGAGGTGGAGTGTTTAATGGTTGAACTTAAAAGCAGATAACAATATAGCATCCCATGTATACTTTCATAATTGCGCATTCCTCCAGAGATAATGGATATCATTATCAGCGGCGCCTGTCCTAAGAAACTTGGCAAGGTTATGATTGTTTGTTGCAGCTTTGGTTATATTAACATACACATTAATATTTATAAATATTTGATGTCATGTTAATTTTTCATATAAGATGATTTATGTAATGCTGCTGTGCCCTGTTAGAGGGCATTTGCAGTGTGCTTCAGAAGGGAAGAGAATTGATGCATGTTCTTTAAGAGGACTTGCCTGTGTATTACATTGCTCACAGTCCATTATTCTGGAGAACAGTGATTTAAGGATAAATTATCTGAATTGCAGATACACTCCATTAACATTGTAAATAAAACATAAAGACCACTCTAAAAAACACAACAGTAATACCAACATGGGTTTTTTCCCCCTAGATAATGAAGAAAATTAGTGTTAAATTCCTTGGTTTGACCTATATTTCAAGACCTTTTTTATTATATTGGGGGACATTAATAATTACTTTCATGGCCTAGTTGTAGAAATTCGGGGAGAAACACTGCATCAACTTTCCAAGACATTATTGAGGAAAGAATAATTATATGTCTATTTGTATATGTGTATATCTTTTGATGAGGGAGATAGATAGCTTACTATAAACCCAACTATAAAGAAACTTAAAAATTAGCTCTGTTTAAATAGTTATAGTTTAAATAGGCATGTCATGATTTAGCAGTAACTATGACATGAGAAGTGGCAGAGATGTAAAGAATTATGCCATTCAGCTTCACTGTTTCTCATTAATAACTGGAAGAGCAGCCAGAAATCATTAAGTTTGTGGATATGGAAGCAAATGCAATACAAGGATAGCGTCTCACAAAATATAGGGGGCGGAGGGGTTGGTTTGACAAATGTAGTTTGTTTATTTGAGAAATGTAGTTTAGTTTTAATTGTTCATAATACTTCATACTTGCAAAAATATCTTACAGGATATTTTGTAAAACAATAAAATTTGCATATCAGGACATCTTACAGCAGCACACAGCCTGCTAAATCTTTGGGAAATGGGCAAGATGGCTTTTCATGCATTTCCACAGACTTGCAAGTTAAATTCAATTTAGTGCAGCAGTATCACATAATAATATGTTTTCTACAGACACATAATAATGTGTCATTCTTCTACAGAGAGCCACATTATTAATACATTCATTTTACTTTTTTATACTTGTATTATGAAGCAAAACTTAAAGAATAAGCAAACTTGTAGAAAAAACAACCAAAACAACAACCAAACAAACAACAAAAAAACCCACCCCAAAAATTATTTCTGTTATTTTCTGTTTATTTGTTAACCAGGTATTATTTCTGTTTATTTGTTAACTAAGTCACTTGCAGTCTGAAGAGTGGTTTTATATCAATTTCTGATATTTTGTTTGATTGTCTATAATATGCGCTGTTAGTATAGGGCTGTTGCATTCACAGAATTTTGTTTGAAATCCAGACTTCCTAGAAATACTGCTCTGAATGAGTTGAAGTCACAGACTTCTGAAATCTTGCACTTTCCTGTAGGACTTCATCCTAGGGGGATCTGTAGGGTGCTGCCACATCCCTAAGACAATCAGCAGTAAGCATATTCCTGCCTGAGCCAGAAGAACTGAGCTTTGCATTCTACCCTCTGCTGAAATAGCAGAGCAGACCTCCAAAAATTGTTCCACTGATCCCCCATAGAAATTAATAGAATTTGGTAAAATGAGTCTACTAGCCCCAAGTTAGTAATATATTCTTGTGGGTTTGAGTGCAAAACATTCATTCATTCTCCTGAAAAAAATCATAGCTTAGTAGGTTGGGGTTTGTTAGGTTGTAGATTATAAAAATAACTAAGAGTAGCTCCATAAATGTACATGGAATATATTAATGAATATATTCTAATCCATCAGAACTATGGGCATCTTTGATTTTATATTTCCTCCACAATGTGCAGTCATCTCTTTACTGAAAATTAAGATTTTTTGATTTTTCCCTTTGAATACTAGGATGTACAGTTAAAATGTGGTTGGTAGTGAGCAGCAAGTCCAGTTTCTGATTCTGTCATGAATTTGCTGTATTATGTCAGGCCAGTAATTTAGGGGGGTGTCTCTAATTTTATGTCCCTTGCTACATATATCTACTAGTTACACATCTGCTTTAATCTAGTCATGTGAACAACTTCTATGGCTGTTAAAGAGGCAGCAGTCATAGAAAGCATCTCATCCCTTCATAAGTGGCTAACAGTGCTGGGGTGTATTGCTGATTTATTTTCCATTCAGTGAGTGGAAGTTAGCTAACTTCAGTACGAAAATATTTTTTGTGATAATGGAAATGAACTTTTGGGAGGCAGGAGATGCAGAGAATCCCTCAGCTCTGCCAGTGTAGGAAAATGATCTGTTCTGATACAAACGTCCCAAGCTTTCTGTACAAAACCACCATCTCTCTTCCCAGTCCTGCTAAGGGGTTTCCTGGCTGAGGAATTTGATTCTCAGTATCTGTCACCGCCTGGTGACTTGCAAATCAAGGTACAAAAATGTGGGAAAGACATAAGTATCATTTCAGAATTCATATATTACAAATATTGACATGTAAAAAAGTGGATATGATGATGAATTGTTTTATGGAGAAATAATTTGTTACTAAGACAACCTACAGTTTGTCTTAATAGATATTAGCAGTCTAGTACATGTAAAAAGTAGGTTTTTAACACATATTACACTGGTCATTTTAGTTGCATGTCAGCTTCTAACAGTTGGGAAGTGGTTCGATGTTAATCGGGAACCAACAGTAGTGTTTAGTATCTCGTGGTCAGCAACTGATCAAAGCACAGCCTGTAACAGCAGTATGCAGGACCTAGGAAAAAAAAAAGGTTTTATCTGGATATGAACATTTCAGAAAACATGCCTTTATGACTTCAAATTGAATTGTAAAAATATATTATCTCTGGGACTTCCCTGGAGAATATTTTATAACTAATGTCAAAGGAAAGGCTTGTTACCAGTTTTCACCACATTAAGCCGATGCAGTTTTCTTCTTAGCACTCCGATGGCATGTCACATACCCTTACTTTTCTATAAGTCTCTAGAACCTCTATAACCTGGACCACAATTACCCAAACAGCTACCTTTACTACTGCAAAGTCTTTTGACTTTGAAGCCAGCTGATGGGATTTCTCTTTAAATCATAGATGTGAATGAGCAGTTCTCTTGATTTTGAGGCATCTGATTTTAAAATATTCCCTCTGCTTGTCTTATGAAATACAAGTACATCTTCAAAAATGCATCTATGCTATTACATAGACTTTTGCCTTCAGGAATAATACTTTGATGAATTTGTGATTGGATTTGGTCAACTAAATTTATAATATTTTAAAATAAAATAAAAACCTGGCAACACTTTGACAGAATTGGATTAGATAATGTAGTGATGAGTGTTGTATAAGAACCTATGCTATAAGTGAGAGCACTGGAGAAGAAAGTATACATGGATTTAGGCTACTATTTCTTCAGTCCTCTTTTCAATTTTCAATACCAAATGAGAATTTTATCAGAGTTAACTACCGTGGAAGGGGAGGGAGAGGAGAAATTACATAGAATCTCTGGGCTGGAACATGATTAAGTAGCCACACAATATGGTAACTGAAACGACACTGGACATTAATTAGTCTTCTCTGTGGGAAATACCAGTATGGGCAGCAGATGCTGACAGTGAGAAGAAATAGCAAATTGGTACAAAATGTAAACACCTCTTGTCTAAGGAAAATCTCATCATAAATTTTATCATTTTTGATGTGGAGATTTATTTTATGCAGGATTTAAAAAATAAATCTAAGTCAGGCCAAATGTATGTTGATAGTGTCACATTTCACACAAAATGCTAATGTAAGGCAAACTCAAAAATGCTCCTGTCCTTTTTTGGACTAATAAAAACAGTTGCTCTTAATCACATATTTTATTGATGAAATCTTGATGTACTAGAACGAATATACAAGGACTACACTTTATTATCTTTCATTCCGGGGACTGGAGCACCTCCTGTATGAAGATAGCACCTCAACATAAAAAGGACATGGAACTGTCGGAACAAGTCCAAAGGAGGGCCACGAGGATAATCAGGGGACTGGAGCACCTCCCGTATGAAGATAGGCTGAGAAAGTTGGGGCTGTTGAGCCTGGAGAAGAGAAGGCTGCGTGGAGACCTCATAGCAGCCTTCCAGTATCTGAAGGGGGCCTATAGGGATGCTGGGGAGGGACTCTTTGTTAGTGACTGTAGCGATAGGACAAGGGGTAACGGGTTCAAACTTAAACCGGGGATGTTTAGGTTGGATATGTGGAAGAAATTCTTTACTGTAAGGGTGGTGAGGCACTGGAATGGGTTGCCCAGGGAAGTTGTGAATGCTCCATCCCTGGAGGCATTCAAGGCCAGGTAGGACAGAGCCTTGGGTGGCATGGTTTAGTGTGAAGTGTCCCTGCCCACGGCAGGGTGGTTGGAACTAGATGATCTTAAGGTCCTTTTCAGCCCTAACTATTCTATGATTAGCCAAATTGTAAGAAATTCAAAGAGTAAAAAAATACTGTATAAAATGACATGTTCATTGAATAATCGGGGGGGAAATGCTAAGAAAATCTTGAGTATTATTAATACCAAAGGAAGGCATTTGTGATATATGTTTGTATGTTTGCAGCCTTTTAAGCTTCTAAGAAGTGCTGAAAGCTTGCAGGCTGATCTTAGTCATGGCAGTGAAAGGAGCCAGGGAGGCACACATTCTGTATTTTAGCTGTAAGAGAGCATAGAAGCAAGCCTCCTATGCTGAAATAAAACAATATAATGCTAGTCAAAAGGTATTTTAAAAAATTCATGCATGTCAAGAGAAGTGACTGAGTGAGGCTTACTTGTCCAAATCTTTTTTTCCTTTTCTGCTGTGTTACTGGGCAGTAGGTACAATATGAGCAATCCAGGTAAGAATAGATGTGGTAGAATGTGCTGGAGAAAAGAAAGCAAGAAAAGCAGTTGTTGAGAAGGTACTATCAAAGTGGTTATACTGTATGGGAAAAGTTCACTAATTGATGGTAGTGCACCAACAAAAAGTGGTCTAGAACCTGCCCTTAATTTACAAAATAAAAGGTGGTGTAAAGTCCTGCACTATCCATGATACTATACTGCAACAGAATAAATGTTGGTCACATTACGGAAAGGAAGACAATTGGTATAAAAAAATAACAATACTCTTTTTAAGCAATGGGTGATTTTAAATATTCATTTTAATAAAATATTCTAGTAAATAGAAATACTGCAAATGCACTGTACTCAGTACAAATCAAAGTAAAATACAAATACAAGTAAAATATTTAACATTTCATTATAAAATGGTAATATATACTATTAAAATACACACACACAAGTTATTAATGCATTGATGGAAAGGCATTGAGCTGAAAATGACATTTTTATACAACAGCAACAAAGAAAGGTGACTAATTCCTGCCCATTAACTTAGCAAAAAATGTTTGAAGTAGGAAAAACATTTAATGGTAATGCAAGGTAAGTTTAAAAATGGCTCTTTCCACTGCTTAACTTTTCGAAGGAGTGTTATTAAGTGTTTTTTAAAAGATGCTGGTAGTGAAATGGGCCCATATGAGTAACTAGTGGAAAGTGAAATCAATAAAACCAGGGTATTTTATTCTAACAGAAGTGTCTGAAATTCTCAACTAACTTATATTATTTTTCTCTTAAGTTGTTTGGTTTGTTGGTTTGGAGTTTTTAATTTATTCTAAATGTTTTGGGGTTTTTTTTTTTTTTGTTAGGTTGGTTTTTGTGGGGGTTTGTTGTTGTTATTGTTGTTGTTTTGTTGTTTTAACAAACATTAAATATTATCGAGATCCTTGCTTTTTATTCTGATATCTATTTGGTTTACTATAAGCTATACCATGTATAATGTGGAAATTCAGCTATAAGTGGGAGGAGGCACAATTTTAGCAGCTTTTAGGTTAGTGTGAAAATTAGCCAGTGTGTTGGTTAATGACAAGGAATGCTTCCTCTAATCTCTTCAATTACTTGTGCATAGATTGGTATGACAAGTGCTCAGCATCTCAAGTTACCACAGCTAGTCCAAGGAAGCCCCTTAATGCAATTGCAAACCTCCCATTTTTCTTCTTGTGCAAGCAAGGGGCTGGAACTGTAATAGCAAAGCAACAATCTGGCCATTTGAAACCATTTCCTATATTTGAAACAAATAAGGCAGGAGAATCAGCAGAATAAAATGTAACAGGAGATAGGAGGATGTCGATACATATTTTCTACAATCAACTGCTGGGATTTTGAACAATTAGTTAGATACGTTCATTATGGGTTTAGGAGTTTGTAAACACTGTTGCTATTTTCCCTCCTGTTCATTCAGGTCTTCCTCCAGACACTTTCTCAATCATACAGAAAATGTATTCTATTTTCTAATTTTTACCAGTTGTAGAAACAGGGCTGGGAGCATTGCACCTGCCAGCCATCTGAGCATGCAGTATATCCTCCTGAAAGTTTTTATCTAAGTGGTGAGAGTTCATAATTCCACAATTACATCAGGCTTCAAAAGAGTAATTTATTTTATCATTTGGTGAACTTCTTCTAGAAAAAGTACAATATTTTATTAGGCAAACTAAGCAGTCTCATGTCTATCAGGACAGTACTAAATGCTTGACACAGCTGAATGAGGCAAGAGCCTAAAAGGAAGGTTTAAAAACAACTATAGTTAAATCACTTTTACTTTTTTCCTAAAACTGTTTCTCTTCCTTTCATTGAGATTTAAATTTAGAAATTAAACATACTCTCTACTGGAGAGTACCAGCTCCTCCGTTTTCGCAGCCTTCAGGGTTTAGTGCAGAAGAGAAAAATTGTATCACTTCTGTGCAGTTAAATGAAGGTTGAAGTGGTCTTAGAAAATCTTGCCCTCATTCTCTGGTTATTCTGAATTAAATGGGCTACAATGATGCCACAAGGGCTACTCGATGAGCCAAGATTAAGTTAAATCACTTTTGTGATACTGGTACAGTGTAGAAATATTTTTTAATGCAAATCTCACGGGCTGACAACTAGTAGCAGTGAAGAGTGGAGCTAAGTTCAGGATAATGTCCCCTGTTGGGAAGGAAACGTCCTCTTTGGAAGGTGAGGTTTCTGAAGATACTGTCTGAACTAAATATTTCCTACTTTAAAATTGCAGGAATTTCATCCCAGCCATTCTGTCTGGTTTATAAAAGGGCACTTGATGATGAGCAATGGAATTTAAAGTAAAAAGATTTTTCTTTTCCCACTGTAGTCTATCTGCTAGTCCCAGCACAGTCATATTTTAGCAAGTCAATGCACACACATCTCCTGTGGTCAATTAAAGTGTAAAACTGAAGGGGAAGTATTGCTAGTATGAGAAAGCATTGAGAGCAATGTGAGGTGGCTGAAACTGTAGAAAAAAAGTCCAGAGCTTAAAGAAGGTGGATTTGGATCTGATGTATGTGAACCGGAGAGAGGTGTATGTCAGGAGAGCTAGTGAATGTCCCCAGGGAAGCTGACTGAGTGATCAATGATTTAGCCTGATGTCCAAACATAAAAAATAAAGAGGAGGAGAGAACTGTTCCAAGTAGAACGGAAACAGAATAATGGAGAGGTTTAAAGTGATCAGGGAAAGAGAGCATTAATCAGTTTGCTAATGCTTTTTTTTTTTTTTTTTCCAAGTCAACAATTAAAGGTCTTTCTTCATTTCCAGTTATTTAACTTTGTTTAACATTTTGCTTTCAACTTGGGGGTTTTCTTTACTGATCATTTTTTCAAACTGAAATTTGGTACAATTTATTTTATTACTATTATAACATATTCCAAAAAGTTGGGCATTTCATTTTCAAAATGTTGACCTAGGGAAAAAAATACAATATTTAATATCTTTTTGATTTAAAAGAAACTGATAGCTGAAACTGAATAGGAAGAGGAGGGAGATTTTCCTTTCACTTAGTCCACAGAGAAACTACCTACCAGTGATACATATTTATTATTTGATAAAGATTTGTCAACTAAAAGGTAAAATTTATGAGCACTTACTGTGAAAGCTGATATTTATCCATAGAATATCGGGGGGTGGGGATAAGGGGGGTGTGTGTGTTTGTTTTCTTGGTTTTTTGCTCAGAAGCTTTAAGAAGAAAGTAAATTAATATTGAAGTCGGCAAAACTAATCTACACGTAAGGAAGTAGCAAAATGTGGGTCGCTTGTGAAATACTATTTCTGTGGAGGTGTTACATGGTTTAATTAAATGATCACTTCACGCACAGGGTGGCCTCCTTTAGAAATGAATCACCAGTTTGTGCTGAATGGGCTTTCCTTAGAATGCTTTCTTCTTTAGTTGAAAAAAGGACTATGTATGTGATGGATTGCAAGGCAAAAGGTGATTTTGTGGTTAGGGAACATTACATGTCATCTGAAGAGCCAAGCAATGAATTTGCCTCTGCTGAGGTTTTTAATATGTTTCTGGACAAGTCCATCAAGCCCAAATGCTCACATTTGGCTCTGCTGGGCTAGGTATCCTCTAGAAACAGCTACATTGCTATGTGGCACACTGCTGTCTGTCTTTAGCCTATTTGTGTATTCTAGATTAGGCACCCAAAATTTCTAGAATAGTCAGACAGTTCTCAAGTTTTAAAACTGGGCTCCAGTAGGTTTATTTCCGATGTAAAATACGAAAATATCATGTCCACACTACCACAGAACTGCCAACAGCAGAACTGATAATGTTTTTATTCAGGTCATTGTTCTAGTGGCATGGACTAAGAAAGATCAGGCAAAATCTATTGATTTCAGGAGATAAAAGTGCGTAGTGATTGACTATGTTTCCTCTAAATAAGGCTGGTCTCCACAAAAGCTAAGTATCTGATCAATAAACAGATTATCCTTATATCTAAAAGCAGGATACTGAATTACAATTGCACAGCCTTGATTATTGATGGCATTGGCTGATTTTTGATTCACTGATAGAGCAACCTTACACATAATTTCTCATTTTAACGTGTAATTGGTGTATGTGTTAAAATAGCCTGATATTTATATGAGGATTAAAACATGCAGATGCACCTCTTTAAGCCACAGTAGTACTTACACATATAGAAAACAGAAAAATGAGGAATATTATCAGCATAGACACAGAACCTATTATCAAATTACCGAAGGAAGTGGTGTGTGAATTTGATTAGTGCCAATGCTGTTACTTATTTGTATTGCCATGGCTTCAGCAAGCACTCAGGCTGCGAGAGCTCTCAGACACACTGCATTAGATGTAGCATAAAAGGAAAAAGACTTTTCCTGCTTCCAGAGAACTTTACTGTCTAAGCATAAAACAAAAGCAACAAGGCAGTGCAGCTAATGGCAGCGCACGGCAGCACCGGGAGTATTGGTCAGCACAATTGCAAATACTGGCCAAGCTTTTTGAAGGTATCATGGGAAAGAAAATCTCTCAGAGGCTGTTAGAAAGCAAGTGCAATAGCTAGCTTTGTGGGTTTCACAAGGAATTTCTTCCAAGTGTGAGAGGAATCATGGGGAAATAAAGCCAGAGAGATACAACTCAAACTTTACGAGTTGGCAAGTGTGACTGGCATCATATGCTAGGCTGACATGGGTGTTGAGCTCTTGACAGTAAGAAAGCAATGACTGGCAGAATGAGAAAGGGCAATGGTAGAATCCTTAAACTGAAGACAAGTAGCTTAAGTTCAGTAATAGAGAAGAGGCTGCCAGAGGAAGTGCTATTGCCATGGTGCCTGAAATGGCCAAAGTGGCAGGCTGTACAAATACCACCTTTGCAGGAACACTTGAGAAAGTTATAAGCCACATAAAACTGACTCAATAGGGGTTTTTGTCTATCATTTTACTTTGATAGAATTCCTTCTGACATACATTACAAGTTTATTGTTCTAAGATTATTTTGAGAACTATTTATTTTATAATAGAAAAGTATAAATGCAGAGCTCTAGTTTTGTCCAGTACATGTGCTATAGATTTCTGCTGCTGCTGCTTTATGATTTTCCATTTCTTTAACATTAGTATAAACCAGAAAAGTTATATTTTTACAATGTGCAAATACCAGTTTTCTTCAAATACTGAATGTTTGAGAAAGGGGAACTATAGCTTTGTGCTTTAGAAAGCTTCCAGAAAAATCTATGGTGTTAAATTAAGTTGGTTAGAACTATTTCCTGTTCCATTTTGCATTGTTTCAAGTCCTGTTCCCAAAACAGTGGGACAGCTTTTCTCTGAGTCAGCAAATGTTAGAGCGGTCTTTAGTGCTGAACTGGGATTTGAGTTTTCTAGGATTATAGCCTTTTGTGTCCCCTTCAGGGACTTGCTATGATATCATCAACACATCATAACTACTCAGTGGTCTGATGACAAATTTAGTTTTTAAAAAATCCTGACATTATTCATCCTCTATTGAAAGCCTTGATGAATACACTATTTTGGATCTAGTCTTGATCCAATGTAAGTCAAGAGAAGCAATGTCAAATCAGACATACTGTGTGCAATTATGCTGGCGTGAAATCAGTAATGCAAATGTTGCACAGCTATGGTAGTAACTTAGAATTAAAAAAAATAAGATAATGAAAGAAAAAGTGATTTTATTTTGGTTTTGATTCTCCATTCCACTTCATTTTTATATATTTAAATTCCTGGGGAAAAAAAGACAGAAAGAACATTTAGGAGCCAGGGGTGTTTCAACATCACCCTAACTAATATATGCAGGAGTTAGTAGACAACTGAAAGAGAACACAAACAGAAGGTTGAGAACATATGATGGTAGGACTAGAGCAGTCCAAATTTGTATCAGTGCCAAAACTGTCTCCACTGTTGGTGGTTCTCCAGTGTTGAGGTGGAATGTGTAAAAGAGTACAGAGTCCTACTCAAGCTGCTATGTTTCTGCATGTGCATATGGAAGTCACATTGTTCTGAATATGTGATGAATATTATAGAATACAAATTTAGGTCACTCTCAGTGACTGAAATCAATTCTGTTCAGAACTGCTCTTTGAGGGCAGAATTATCTGGTAGACAGTTCTTTTTGTGTATAATTTTCACTGAAGACATTTGGAGTTTTCCATATTTAGTTTCTAGTGATTTAAGAACTCTAAATGTTCAATTCAATTTATTTCAGTTTTTAAAAAAAAAATCTGTATTTTTAATATGTTATGAGCTTTTCTCAAGCAAGAAAAATAAACGCAGTTGAGCAGAAAAGATTTGGAAATCCAGAATGAGGATAATTTTTGTATCCTGAAATAGCATAAATGTTTAGTTAAAAAACAAGTTCTGGTCTGGCAAAGTTGATACAAAGGCATCAATATTAGGTTCTGTGGTAAAGTTTCTGATTGCTGTCAGTATATCTGAATGCTTGTTTTTTTGTGTCCCTTCCTTGGTTTTCCTTAATGGAAATGTCTCTAAAGAGGATTGACCTTCTTCATGATACTTCTTACTAACTTTTTTAAAGGTAGTGCTTATGGGTTGCAATGCAGTTAACATGCCCACATATTAACAGAACTCTTAATTGTAGTTGCCATAGTATGACCAGTCTGGCACCAGATGAAAGGATTAAAACAAGATCTCCACCCAGTAAGCTACCAGAATTACTGCACTCTTTCATCTTCATACCTGATACCTGTACAGTGGTGTGGTTGTAGAGTTGGCCTGCTCTTTGTCTGTGTCCTGCTCCACAAAATAGTATATAAGAAGTACCCCTGAAGTCTGGAGGAAGGGAAGCATACAGCTTGCTTCCTCAGCTATCACTCTTCTTCCTGTGTTCCTCCATCATCAGATTACCCTGCTTTTCATAAAAAGAAAGAGGACTGCTAAGTCATTAATAGTATGTAGGCCTCCACATATGATTGTACCAATGTATGTAACGTAGTACCATACCAATATGGGAAATTAGCATTTTCAGCTCATGCTATTTCTTTCACACAAGAACCTTGGTTTGAATGCCTAGCAGTATAACTCATTTCAACAAGAACCATAAAAAGTTTAAAACAATCTTTCACCAAGAACTTACATTCCATTGCCATGGAAACACACTATAAACTCTACAAACAGGGTTCAAATAGGAAATAATATTTAGGAACACAGATCCAAATCCAACAGGACCTACATACATTGTTCCTCAGTAGTAATAAGCAATTTATATTGCTGTGAGATGCTCTGAGAATATATGAGAAGCAAGGATTGTATCGTTATTTTCTCTAATTTGATGATGTACTTAGAAAAGGGACACAAGCTTTCAAATACAGGGTTCCTTCATCAGGATGGTGTACTGAGTATGATGGGAAAGTGTTTCCATTAAAAAATAAGATAGCGCTTAACAGGGAAAGTGTATATATATTTTTATACACTTTAATATTATAAAGAAACACTGGAACATCTGAAGCCTCTATGAATTCAGGGGGGAAATGAGCTCTATATTGAGGCTGGAAAGACCCAAGGAAGTTGTGGACTAAAGTAATATTTTTTTATAATATGAAGTTCCATAGTGTCTGCATGTACACAGAGAGGTTGTAGCCCCATGGTAAATGTGTGATGCACTGCTGTTAGGCTCACTAATACAGGTCTTCTTAGGCAACTCCTGTGATTTCAAACCTCTGAGATGCTTCAAAGAACTCCTGTTTTAAAAAGTATCAAAGGCATGCTGGAAAAAAATAGTTTTATCTTCTGAATAGAGAACAGTACCTGTCCAATGGTCCTGAAGAAAAGTGGCTGGCAGGGTATTGTATAAAGTAGGCAATATTTAGGCCAGGAGAAATACTTAATTTAGCATTTGCAGCCCCCTGACATACCAAGGCCTTTGTACTATTAGAAAAAGAAAGGGAGAATTCCCTTTGCCAGATACAAATCAGCGCTTGCTTCTGGTGTTGAACATCCAAGCTGCCATTCAGAAAACAAGAACACCTCTTTCCAATGACCTAGAAAACACAAAATAATCTTTACTCTCTCATGCAAGTATTAACAACACTAAAACAAACAAACAAACAAACAATTATTTATGTTTTTTCACTGGAAGAAACATGAGACATGCAAAAGTCCTTTACAAGCAGAAGAATACCAAGAATAGTTTAACAATTTTCTGCAGAGTACATGGACTAGTCCAAATACAATCGGTGTTGTAATGGCACTCATTTGGAGCAATCTGGCCACCTCCGTCATGACCTTACTGTTTTGTAATGTATATCAATAAAACCAATGAGCCACAGCATCATGCGCTTTCCTTTCTGGAAGACAAGGCACCAGCATGAGTTTTTAATATATGTGCATGTTTGTTGCAAACAACACATACATTAATGAAGATATTTCAGGATCTTGTGGTGCAGCTTTTCTGTGCTAGAGCAAAAAGATTAGACCTAAAATTTCTATTCGTAGGAGAGATCATATCACCCAATTCTTCTGTAAATATCTTCAGCTACTATTTATTTTTAGGCTGCTACAATTATGCCATATATGATTTGATTATTAGGGTTAGCAGAACCATGGCTAATGGAATCAGTATCATGGCTACAGCAAGCTTTGTGAATTCTCCCTGACAGTTTTCTGCATAGCTACACTTACGTCACTCAAGCGGCACAGGGGTACTCTAACAATTAATTGTAAACCAGGGGGAAACTTTTAATGGACCTCTTCTTGAGATCTTGTGTTAAAAAAAGAAAAGTTCCCATGAGTGAAGTATAAGTTAGCTTTTCCAGGGGGAAAAAAAGGAATGAATTACATTTCTCTTCTTGTCCTTTAAATGAATAGCATAGTTTGGGTGAAATTATCAGGCAATTGCATGCCTTTTATGCAGATAATGCTATTTGATGAAAGCGGTGTTTTGATCTGCTGAGGATAATACAGATCCAGGGTTGGATTCATTGGTAAGAGTAAAGCTGTCTTCTGTGATAACTTCATCTCAGCATGAGGTCAGACGGGGAAAACTGGGATGGGGGATTAAAAAATGACACAGTCGGAGCAGTATTCAGTTCCCTGCTGTGCTCCTGGCTGCACACTATAGCTTATGTTTCTGATCTGTTATGGTATTGTCTGCTTTTCTCTCCCAGAGCAGAAAGATTGCTTAAAACTTTTCTTTTTTCAGCTAGAGGGATTAGTTCAGTGCAGCTTTTTTAATTAAAGAAACTGTATCTTTTTCAATGTAATTTAAGGCTGTACAAGAAGGCCATCAGCATTCATAACTTAGTACTATTACCTGTGACAAAGCCTAGCCATTCGTTTTACATTCAGAACAAGAAAATGCTAATAAGAGTTTCAAGGGTTAAAAAATGATAATTGGCCCTGGAATTGAAAGAAACACAGTTAGCTGTTATCTCCTAAAAGTTTTCTGGGGGGGAACTTCAGAAGCTTTGCTGCTAGTTTATCTGAGCTTTCTTAATTAAATCACTGTGACATTGGGACAGCGGCTAGAAAATGTTCTGATATGTAGGTATAGACCTAAGTGTATTTTCTCCACAAAAAAATATGAATATACCCACAAATATTAAAATGTCATCTATTGGAGATGTCTCCGTAACCCAGCAACTTCCTCTGTAGGTTCACGTTTATTGTCACTCCACAGATTTTCTAAAAATATAACCAGTACCCTTGTTAATTAGTAATAATATGCAAATAATTGACACATGTGCACGACACCTAACAGTGATCAGTTTGTGTGCATGCCTGTAGATGTGTCTATGCATATGTGTCTGTGTGTGTATTTATATCTATGATTCATGCATATTTACACATATATATTCATATATACACACACATACATGTTTTTCAGCTCAGAGAGTTGAATTTACAGCTCAATTTAAATCAGGTTAATGGCTAAAACCTTCAAATGTTTCAAATAAGGCCCATATGGTGATCACTTTACAAAGCATACAGGGACTGTGCTTAGGTTGCAACATACACATTTTCAACTAAATTCCATGCCAGATCAATTAGAAACAGTTCTCCTGAGCAGACAGGAACAAACACAGATTGTTACCACTCTACTGCCTGAACTCTTGTCTTCCAGGAATAAAAGCAGTCATTTTGAATACGTGTTACTACCAACAGCCTAAAAAAAAAGAAAATAAAATTAAACACTAGTATTCTAATAAAATCTCTGTTAAGGTACATCAGACAGAGCAGCTAACATCCAAGTTATCAAAATTAAATAGTAGATCCTTGTCCCTCATTAGAGGTTTTAGTTAGAGAGGTGTGTTTTCCAAACAGCATTTATTAGGGATGTCTTCTGCTAAGAGGAGTACATGGCAGGGGAGAAGGAAAAAGGAAAGAAACAGAAAAGCACATTTGATTTCTTTTTTCCTCATTCTGTGCACTTGCTTTTTCTTTAAGTAGTCTCTTCCATAGATTTCCTTTATTTGAACAGCTCGTTAGTGGAATTTGGGTTTTTTTCATAGATCTTTCAACCAGAAAGCTATAAAGGAAAAAATAATATTAATTATGGGTATGAAGCTTATTTTTTAAAAAAAGCCTCTTTCATCTTGTACAAAAAAAATTATAAATTCTGAATAATTGTGACTTCATTAGGTAAACCTCTGCATGTGCATATAAGGTCCGTATATGGACTTCCAATTGCTGTAAGGATTCCGCACTCCTCCAGCTAATGGAAAATATGGATAGTTACTCCAGTTGTAGTTATACCAGCAAACACAAATCTTAATTTTTTCATGGCCTTGTGTACTAATTCACGCTGTTGGCAGTAGCAGCGTTTTATGATGGCTCCTACTTACAAATACAAGGTGATTAAAATGATTATGTGCTTGATGTTAAGGCCGCAAGTTTAGCTCAGGAGGTAGTTCCCAGTGCAGTATTAATACCATATGAAAGGCATTTTTGTATCCCAAATCATATGCAAACTCCTTCAGGTTCTTTCCTAAGAACCCAGTGAAGAGGGTCAGCAGTTGTGTGCTGCTGAAGTGCATCATTTTCTCCAGAGGTCAGCTTCCCACATAGCTTTGTTTTATGCAGTGGAACACAAACTAATGTAGTGGAAAAGCATGACCCCCATTTAAAGGTTGATTTGTATGATAATCAGTACATTTAGTGGCTTCAAAATGAATGTGTGTAAGGCCCTATCTTGCTTTAATTAAGGTAATTAAGACATATTTCTCTCTGCAGACAGCTATTTAATTTTATGGCTTTGTCAGTGATCAGATTAGAATATTTGTTTTACAATTTTACCACAATTCAGCACCGGGGGAAAGAGCCTTTCTCGACCTGCTCCTGGCAGCGGGGCACCCTGGTGTAGGAGCTGGAGGGAGAGCGAAGCTTTTGCTTCGGAACATCCACGCTGATGGGGCGGTGTGGACAGCTAGCGGTGCCCTCCCGACCTTCACCTCCCAGGTCTGTTGTGCGGCGCATTCCGAGCGCGGGGGGCTCCACCCGGACGGCGGAGCTGCGCAGGCCGCCCCCTTCTCCCCAAAGTTTCCCCTTCCCCAAAGCGGGAGGGGGCCGGTTTTCGCCAGGGATTGCGGCAGAGCGCGGTCACTGCCGGCTCGTCACCTCCGGCCGCGGCTCGCCCTCAGTGCTGCGCGAGGGCTGCGCGGGCGCTGCGCGGGCTGAGCCACCGCCCAGTTGCCGCCCCGCCCCGCCTGGGTACCGCGGAGGGAAGCGAGGGAGCTCCGCCGCGGGAGCCACCGCTCAGCAGCTGCCACCTCGATCTCTCCCCGGGGTCGCACAGGAGCGGGAGACGTAGAGCTGATGGTGCAGAGAACAAGTTGCTGCCATGTTAGGGTCGGCCAGCAAGGGTGATGGGAGAGCCGAAAGGAGCGTCTATCTATCTCTTTATTTATTTATTTATTTTCCATTTAGGATTGTGATGATGAAGCATCCTGACGCAGGGTAACGTTGCTAGTTGTTTTCCGTCACGTAGAGGCAACCCCTGTCTAGCTGAGCTGATCCGCACCTTGTCACTTACCCCGCAGGAAGATGGGTAGTTAGAAACAATTTCGTCCTCCATGAGCTGTGTAGATCGAGGACCTCTGACAACGCAGAGATTCTTTTCAGACACTCCAGTATCCTTAAGAGCTGGAGCCCCAGGAGCAGAAAGTGCTGCTTAGCCTGGCGAAGCCCGAGCTCCCGTTCAAGCACGGCCAGACACATTGAGAGAGCAGTTTAAGAAGTTTGGAGAGAAAGTGACGATGTCTTGAATTTGTCTCATCTTTTGGTGTTACTGGCAGATTAGTGCAGGAGCCGGCATGTCTTGTGTCGGAGGACCTCCTGCTCTCTTCTTTCACTAACACCTAGCGTCCAAAAAGATTTACTGATAGCCACATTTAAAAAGAAAGTCTCCCTAAGTCGGTAAGGAATGCATATCCTTTTGTTCTTTCTCAGCTAAAATGGAAGCTTATTGGCAATTCCAAAGAGTAAGGAAGGGCTGGGCTGTGATTTCAGACAGTTTAATCACATTTGAGAGTTGACATCAGGAAGATACTTCCCTACAAAGCTGTAACACAAATGCGACAGCACACTTCTCAAATGAATTTGAACTCTGAAGCCTGAAATTCAATTAAACTTTGGTAAGCCCAGTAATGCTGCTTCACGTATGTTCAACTTAAGAGCACCAAAGTAACTTACTCTGCACTTCAAATGTGTATTAATAAGTAGTTGATGATTGTTGTTTATCCTGTGGGGTTTTCACAAGGAAGGAATTATATATTTTTTTCTATTTATGATGGGGGAGCATCTTAACTCCCTACGTTTGGAGGCAGTAAAACGTTCAAGTTAGCACTAGATTAATGGATTTAAATCAGATAATGTGAACGGCTGAAGTAGTAGTGCAAAAAATAGGTTTTGCTTTTAGGTTTGCATTTGCAAATGGAATTTTTAATTTTGTGTTGGACGACTGTAAGCAAAAAAAAAAAAAAAAAAAAACCACCTAAACAAAAAAAACCCCAAAACCAAACAACCCCCCCGCCCCCAAACAAACAAACAAACGAAAAAAATCCCAAACTCGTATGTAAAGCCCTGACTTTGTAAGATTTGCTTTGAGTTTAGCAGAAACGCTATTCTGTATACTATGGAACAACAGTTGGAGCTCTTTGCAGAAGTTCAGGGATGAGGTTATTCCCGGGTGCCTAGCTATGTGTTTTTGAACAAAGAATTTTGTGCAATTCCCATTTGCAAGCTTCGAGTGCTTTCTTATAAGGACTAAAGCCTTTGTAGGATATTTTATTTGAAAGACGAGATCATGACGATTCCAGTTGTACCTATATCATCAGGGTATTTACTTGCACGGATCCCTGTCTAGACAGCTCTCCGTGACTCCAGCCTTTCCAAACGAAATCCCACCACTTCAGAGTCACCCCCAAAGTCAGTGCAGATTGTTCATTTCAATGCCATTGGTTCTGTTTTAGTATCTTTAAAAGAACTTTGCCAAAGCTGCTTTCCAAGGTAGATCTTTAGTAATATTACATCTTTTCTGGGGATGAAGACAAGTTATTTCCGTTATAAAATACCTGTTTTGTTTTCTGTATGCTCAATATTGTGAATTACACATTGCCTACTTTAAAATGTTTGAAACTTTTGTGGGGTTTTATTACACTTGCTCCATAACGGTGCTTTGTGATGCTGGCGGTCTGTGTGTGTACACATGCAGTACCTGCTGTAATTCTGAAATGCTGATCCCAGCACGGCTGAACCCGTTTAAAAGCCCAGGCGCCCTGCCTCAGGGCCAGCCCAGCGAAGGGCAAGTGCAGTGGGAAACACGGGGGTAAAGCACTTGAGTCTGCGTGCACCTGCAGTAACGTTTCTATGTTTATGAGGCATTTCCAGTCATTTCGGGTCAGAGGAACATGGGGATTTTCCTCAGGAGCGTTTAAGATAACATGGTGGCGCATCTTTTATTACAGAGTCTGAGATGCGGCAGATAAAGTTTGGAAAAATCAAAGTACTGCAGCGGGTAGCCAGCTAACGCTCGAAGCTGCTCAGCCATCGAACGTCCCCCAGGGTTGCGCATCTCGTGTGTGAAACGCCTTTGAGTTTCAAAGAAAAGGATAAAGGAATAAAAAAAAACAGCGGTCCTAGACCGAGAGGTAGGGAACATCTCAGCGTGCGAAAAGTTACAGCTGCTGCTTTGAGTGGAGAGGATGCTGAGGCGTTAGGGAGAAAAACAAGCAGAAGTGCCTTTGTACGGGAGAGAGGAACAGCGTTAAAAGCAGATGTTTGAGCTCGAATCAGGTCACTCGGCGCCTGCACCCGCCTGGCTCCGAAAGCTGCCGGGATGCGGGGAGAGACCGGGCGGGGGGCATCGGGTGCCAGTGGAGGGGCGGGCTGCCAGGCCGGGGACCCCTGGTTTCCCCACCGGCCTGCCGGGCCGCTGCCTACGCCGCAGCGCCCAGGCTGCTGGGAGCGGGCGAGGTGCCGCTCTTGGCGGGCTGGCCGCGGCGCTGCGCTGCAGGGAGCAGCGGGTTATTTCCCCAAATACTTCCCCTCCCGTCATTAAAAAAAAAAAAAAAGAAAAAAAATAGGTCCCCTCGGAAAACAAAATACGACGGAGGGAAGCTTCCTGCCTCCGCCGGGAGGAGGGAAGGCGTAATGAAGCCGTATAAGTTCATTAGTGTTTGCAATCAGAAGACCGCAGACACCTTCATCAGGGCAGAAAGCCGCGAAGAGCCATTCATCAGCCTGAAGTGCTGCTCGCGGATGACCCTAAATCACCGCCGGTGTCGCGGATGCGCTGATTGCGCACAGCGTGGGACCCGCGCCACAGCACTCCACGCGAGCCGCCAGCGGGGGAGGCGGGTGGGCAGGAGGAAAAGACGCCGCGGCTCGGCGGGTCGCGGACCGGGGGAGCGACGGAACCCTCAGCCGGCCCCCCCGCGCTACGGCGCAACTAGGTGCCGGCGGCGGCTCCTCCCCGCGCTCCACCCCACCCGGCACGTTACTGTGCGCGCACCTCCGCCTTCCTCCCGCAATCGCGGCCAAACTCCCTGCCTGCCCCGGCGGGGAAGGGGGCGGGGAAAGTGAACTCCGCGGGGCGCGCAAGCCCCTGCGGCGGAGGGCGCGGGCAGCAACTCGTGGCCCTCCCCCCGCCCCTCCTCCGGCTCCCGCCCGCCCTCCGCTCCCGCCCGCCCGGCCGGCCTGACAAAGTGCCGGTGTGCGCCGCTCTCCCCCGCGCTGTTGCCGGGGCGCGGAGGTGGCGAGGCTCGCAGCGCGCCCGCGGTAAGTGGCATCCTGAGCGCACGCGGAGGCGGCCGGCCTGTTGCGGGGCGCCGGGGCCGCTGCCTTTTCTCCCGGCCGCCGAGGGCGTACGAGCGAGAGCGCGAACTGGGGCTGGTGCGCGGAGGACGGCGGAGGGTTTCCGCGGCCTGACGTTTCCTCCACCTTCCCGCTTCGTGTTGGTACCGTTGTCGGCGGGACCTTCGCCAGGCGGGAGCCGCTCGGCCCCCCGAGTCGTGCGGCTGTGGCCGGAGCGCCGCGCCAGGTAGGGCTGTGCGGGCGCGGGGGAGTCAGAGGGGCTCCAAGTACGCAACTTGGTCTGGAAACTCCGCGGTGTGGGGCGGACAATTGAGGGGGGTGTGAATGTGCGGATCTGCGTCTGTCAGTAGCTCTGCTCCGCGCGGCCTGGGCTGGGCGAAGTCGCGGGGTGTCGGTGGGAGCGGGACCGTCTGCCCTTGGGCGCCGCGCGGCTTTCCCACCCCTCACCCCCCCCCACGGCGGGTGCGCGCGGCCGCCTGCGCGGGTCGGCGGCGCCCGCAGCTGTGCGTGGCGCGCGGCGGCGCGGGAGCTCGCGCTGGGAAGTTTGCGGTGGGTTCCGAACTTCGCTGGCGTCGCCCCGGGCCCGCGTGCTGCGGCGGGCGGTGCCGGGGGTCCCGCGCCTGCCCCTGGGTACGCTGCTGCGCGTTTTGAGGGAGAACGGCGTCGGCAAGCGCTTTGTAAGGTAGACGGTGGTGGAACCGCGTTACCGGGCACCGGGTGCACGGGGTGACCAGACTGTGCCGTGTGCCTCTGCCGTCCGGCGGAGGAAGGGGTGCCCTCCGTCGTGAAGTTTCCTGCGCCCCTGGTGTCTGGTGGGTCTTTCCTTCATGTGGTGTGGGAAGCAGATCTGTTGTTTCGTGGGCTGAGAAGTTTTATGTAGTGAAGTTGGTTAAAGTAACGTAACAAGGTAAAATACAAAAAGCTCTGTTAAAAGTTTTAATAGGAGCTATTTCTGTAAGATATCTCGTAGTTCTAGACTCACTAAATTTTTAGATTTAAAATACTTTTTAAGTATGAAAACTTTTAACCAGTTTTATTTTTGTACTCTCTAAATATCACATGTCCTTCACATTAAGCCTTCTTAGTTGGGTGCTTGCTTAGTTTTATATGGCTATTACCTGCTGCATTTTATATACATTTCTTCAGGCAAGGTATTTTGCATCATTCCATTGAAGAGTTACAGTGATATTCAATGGATGCTTATGTCCTAAAATTCAGTGTAATAAAGAGCATATTAAAGTATAAACATTACTCATCCATGGTCTTACAAAAGAGGTAACTGTAATACACTTGAAGACACCCTGCTGAAAAATACAGCTTCTCTTCCCATCTAAAATAAGCCAAGTGCTATTCAGAATTATTAGTGCATTCATATCTGGGACCAACAATATTGGTTTAATATTGTACATAAGGAAAGCTTTTCATAAAGTGTATTTTGATTTAATGGAAAAAATAGTTAGGAAGAATGGGCCCTATATGGGTATGAATATATATGAAAAAGATATCACTTCAGTTTGGGGAAAATACAGTAGGTTGAGAGAAATAATATTATTTTACAATTCCTAGCTTTGTTGTTATGAGCTGGCTGGGTAATTTTCAATGGTATGGTAAATTAGGGGAGGACAAAATGCCAGCAGTACTGAGGTATTAGAGGCATACATCAGGTTAAAAAGTGAAATGAGTTTACATAAGTGAGCACTGAGATGTAAGTTATTGTTTGGTAGAAGAAATACTTGACCATGCCAAGAAGATTCTTTTCTTTAATATTTATTGGAGGGGAAAAAAAAATCCAGAGTAACATTCATAATCCAGTTAGCAAGTTAAGACTGGTACTTCAGTGAAATCTGTTTGAGCCAGGAGTAATTATTCTCTGTTCAAATGGAAAAGGGAAAAAAAGGATTTGGTAGTAGAAACTAGATTTGAAGTTAAAAATCAGTCCACAATAGCTGCTTTTAACAAGCAGCTGTTTAACAAGAACCCCATAAAATATCAGGAAAATGAAATAATAATCAACCTGAAAGTATGTTTTTGTCATCTCTGAGACCCAACAATTAACCGAATATAGGCTCAGCTCAGATATCTAGTACCTTTACCCCAGTTAAAGGCAGTGAGCCTTAGACAGACTGATGCCCATGTAGACTGATGCAAAAACTCACACAGGCTTGCATCAGTTCTGGATTAGGCCCAGTAAAAACTGAGAGTGCTCAGGGGCTTTGAGGATCAGGTGCTGTTTGCGAAGGGGCATTTTGCTACATAGAGTTTAAAGAAAACACCAAAGACTTACGCCAAGACTTCAGGTCTGAAATACTTTAATTTTATAGTGATACTGCATTTACTGTACTGAACGGTGCACATCTGGTACAGAAAACTCATCTCTCTGGCAGTGTACAGAAGAAAATATAAAATTCTTATGGAGAAATCATAAAATATCTTTTCAGAATCTTATGCAGGTATGTTGCGTTTGTGTAAAATTTGGAGGCAGATTTGAACTGTGGTACTACATGTCAGAGAAGGTTAATCAGATTAATGCGTATATAATATTATGGTGTTTAAGAATAGCTTTACTGTGTAATCTGTTCTATTAAATGAATACGTGTAAACTTGCTCGGCTTACTGGTTCAGCAAATGTAGTGATAATGTGACTTCAGCTCCTGTGAGTTAGTGCAGTATCAACTGCACAAAAAATTATCAGAAGTAATTTTAGTGTGTTATGATAAAGCCTTTGGTCTGGCAAAATAAATTTTTCTTCCCAGGGTAACTGGTTAAATAAGTAAGTTCTTTCAGGATGCTTGCAAGCAATTCTTCTTCATTGGCTGAAGTGTATCTTGTGATCTTAAGATAAATGCTTCAACTTCATAGTAGTGAAATTGTGAGGAGTTTTATCTTGTGGTAAAATATATTAGAAGCCCAATGCTAGGGTAGCTACCCCCACTGTCAGCTATGCAATTAAAACCAAAACCCTAAACATTTGGAGGTTACAGAGGCTTTAAAGAGTACCATTGTAAAAATGTGCCACTTTAATAACCTTTCCTTAGTTCTAAAACTGATTAATTACTATGTCTTATAAAACCTGATTTATTTCATACTTTTTTCATACCAAGCATTACCATTATGAAGCTCTCCTTATAATTGAGATTAATGTTTCTGAGCAAAGAAGTGGTTTGGAGGGCTGCATTCATTTTGAGTGCTGTTCTAATCAATTTTAGATACAGCATTTCACAATGTATCAGTCTGCATCCAAACCTGCCTTATTATGTGGAGTTAACTTGTTAGTGATTGATAGCAAGCCTCCTCCATCTCCAGAGGTGATTCCTCTCAAAACAAGTGTTACAGTTTCCAAGAATTTGAGTATGGGGTCAGGGGACTCAGGTGCCCTTTCTGTGGCCTGACTGAAGCTTGACAGAATAGTTAGAAAAAAATGGTGTCGTGCTTTTTTTTGGGGGAGAACTCCCAAACAAAAAACAAAACCTTTTCACCTGTATTGAATGGTGCTCCTTAAACTGTTGTGTTGGTCTTTACGTGTAGTCTGCAGTGATAGGCACAATGCACAGATAGAGTCTTTGTACATCACTGCATACTGTGTCAATGTATGTCTGCTAGATTATTGTGAAGAATAATGTTTGAAATCAAAACTCATGAGGCTGGTTTCAGAGGACAGGATGTGTATCTACTGCCTATTGTCTGTGTAGGTAATGAAAGATGTGCTGATGCTTTTTTTTTTTTTTTTTTTTTTTTTTTTCAAATTTGTTTTTTTTCTTGTCTTTTAAAAGTAGCAAGGACAGTGCTTGTTCCAATATCTACTGAAATATTTGCACATTCCCTTTGTGTGCCCTCTGGTCTCAGCTTCCACCACTGTTTCATGCTTAATCAACAGTATATGGTCACTCACTACTGCCGAGTATGATGCGTAAATATTTAAGGTTTAGGAAAAACTGATTTCTTGATAAAAATAAATAAAAAAGGCCAAATATAAACAAAACCATCAAAAAACGGCAACAAAAAAAAAAAAACCTGGAAATAGTACACATGGTTCTAAGACTATTTATGTGTGTGTCTACTGTCAGGATAGTGATTTCAATGTAAATTGTAGTAATTTATGTATTTCTTGCAAGACATGCTAATTGCATTTGGTAGCTTTTTTTAAGTTTGCATATTGAACTAATTAAATCAGTCTTTTAGTTTAAGTGTGTATGTAAACAGTATACAGAATGCTGCAGCTGAAGCATTCCATAAAAATATTTCCGGTCTTATGCAGATCAGAAGCTAATAAAATTACAAAACATTTACAAATACCAAGCTGTAAGTGCTCCACACCATTTTAGCTCAGTCTTGTGCTGTGGAAGAAATGTTGTCAGTGCAGATTAGTTTTAATACTGTCACTGAAATAGCTGCTACCAAACTAATACAAAAGGAATAGCTTTTAAATATATAATAAAATAGAGAATACAAGATAAACTGTATCTCTGATTACCTTCTTAGATGGAGGCCTGTCTGAATGGAACATACTTTGATTCTACAATATATATACTTTTGTTGTAAAATACTTTTTAGGCAAAGGTGGTGCTTGGATAACACATTAGAAAAGTAGTTTAAATGTGAAACTGTTTTGTGCTGATATATACTGTGGGTCTTGCAAAGGGGAGGATATGCTTTTCTAATTTAGACTGCAGTCCAACATACAAGTTCAAGCCTAGCTGACCTAATTATTTTAAATTTTGCAACTTGTGTCTGTGTAACAGAGTGAGGTTGTTGATACATGATGTGTATGTTTGTGTCTGCAGAAAAGTTAGTTGTAAGCATTGGTGCCTAGAAATACAGAAAGCAAAACAGTAAATTAGAAATTGGGAAGTGCTATACCAAATTTGGTACTGGTTAATGTACCTTGCAAATCCTCTGAAATCAGCAAATTATCTGGATTGCAATGTATTACTGAACTGGGAGGCTCTACTATCTCTTTGTATTATTTTCTTCATGTATTAAATGTGTATTGCTATAATGTAGCAACTTTGGTTTTACTTTAGGCTTTCATGAATGCAAATGCAATCTGCATGTATAAAAGAAAACAAAACCAATTTTCATCATGAAAAAAGACAATGTTAAATTATTGCAGTTACTTTCCTGGCTTTTATTTTTTAAGCCACTTCTAAATATTTAAAATGAGAATCTTAACATATGTTAGCTATGGATTATAATTGTGTAATAATAGAGTCTCTGTTTGTCTGGGTTTGTTCTTTATTTATTTATTTATTAATTAAATTTTTTTATTTTTATTTCTTTTCTTTCCCTGGCAAAACACTGGAATAATTGCAGAATTTTTTAGTGCAGAACAGGTTTACCAACTTTGTTAAATCTTTCAAGGAATTCATTTTAAAAGGAAGGAGAATATCTTTCCATAATGTCAGTTGAAAAATCTGTATTCCTTTAATCTGTATTTTTGTATTTGAATTACAGAAGTGTAAAATATAAAATAGCAGTTTACAAAAAACATTAAGATATTACAACATGAATTTTTCCTGAGAAAATGTTTAGAAAACCAACAAATATTATTATAAAAGCTCTGTTGGTGTTGAATTTGGAACGTGTTGTATTGGAATCAATAGTGCTGTTGGTGTTACTTTCCAGCATTGTGCTGAATTTCTAGTAGTATTTTTTACAGCAGATAAATCAACATACAAAGGAGCTTGTATCTTATTTCCTTATTTGAGTCTTGACAATTTTTAGTGTTTTAAAACTGTCAGTGGTAAAATTGGTGAACTACAGATTTAAAGGTTTTTCTTGGCAAGAATTGTAATAGAAAGCTGCATGGTAGAATTTTTAGAGGGGAATAGAAAGTAATCAGCACACGATTTATTATTGCACAACATTTTCCTAAATCATAGAAGTCCTTGATACACTTTGTCTGGGTCATGGAGTGGGTGACTGTGTAGTGGTTGAAGAAATCATCATTGCTAATAAGTGTTACTTTAGATTAGCAAATGAAAGACTGAATGTCCTTCAAAGGCCTCATCCATTCTCATTGTAATTCCTTGAACATTTGCCTGACCTTTTTCAAGAAATCCTACAGAAACTTTATGCTTAAGAGCGCTGCATAAATAAACTGACCAGCACTTGTCTCAAGAAGCTTGTAATCTAATGGCAGGAGCAATAATATATCCTTTAACACAAAAATAGAAAATGTTACTTGCCACGGCAAATTGTTCGTTTATTTAAAAATCTCTTTTCCTAATGATGGGATGCTTATGCAACTAATGAGTGCTGAGCAGCTTTGTAAAAGTAAGTAGTGTCACAGTAGTCTGACAAAAATCTGAAGCCAAATTTTACTGCTGATATTTTTCCTCTCATCTTTCCTCTCACCTTTCAACGTCTATTCATTCAGAAAGCTTGGGTAGGCAGAGTAGCTTTGTTTTTATGACAGAGCATGAATGTTTGTGAAGGTAGAACATGCCCAGTTAACGCAAACCAGCATAGCTCCGCTCACCTCAGTGAAGATATTGTCATTTAACATGAAGATGGTGAACTGTAGGACTTATCCTCAGGAAATGCTTTCCATATAGATTTCACTTAAGCTCTTCTTTTTTTGTGAACAGTTTGTCTTTCCTGTTATAAAATACATTGCTAATTTGAATAGGCTTTGGTGCCCCTGAAAAACACCATGGCTCACGTTATTTTTCTACTAAAAAAGAAAAAAAAAATCATTGTCAGTGAACTTGGCAAAGCAGAAAATAATTCATGTTATTAAATCAGTTTTTCTTAGAAAGACATTCTTTATTCATTCTACTGAATATATAAAGTATTTGATGTTTCCCTGCTCCCCTTGAAAGATATTCTTGATTTTGACGTCAAAAGGTTGAGTGGCATTGTCCAAACCTATGCAACTGGAACTGAGGAAAGATTGATATTCCAACAAATCAGCTGGTTGAAATTTTGGTTACAAGTTGTGAGTGTTTATATATTGGTTTAGCAGCAAAGGGAAAGTTATTGGAAGTCTTAACATTCAGGCAGCGGTTGCTAAACTGCCCTTTGTTCGCAGTTGTTCCCATTTTGAAGGGCATAAAAGTTACATTTTTCAAGTAATGTTGGAACTTGAGAAATATTTGGTCTCCATAAATGATTGTCTGAGCTTAGAGCAAATAAATAAAAACATAGTCAGGACTTCCGGGGAGTTCTAGCTTGCATTTTGTAAGTCAGACTGATAGGCGTTAAAGTAAGTCTTTAAATTTGATTTCCCTTCATCCATAACTAGCTAGAAAATTAAGACTTTAGGCAACAGAGTGTCCTTCAGCATTGTGATTTCTTACTTTTGTTTGCCTGATTTAAGAGATGATTTGTATGAGTGAGACTGTATAGATGGTAGGAGGGATTCTTTTTCATAGCTTGCTTTGCTGCTTGCAATGGTAGTACACACACCATTTTTAATTGTTTAATATTCAAAAGTAATAATTTGATTTTGATACAAATTGCTGACAGAGGAATGAAAAAATTCATGGCAGATTTAAAATATATATGTGTGTGTGTGTGCATGCCTGCATTGACCATTCAGTACAGTTTGACTTGGTAAGTGAGCACTACAGTACAAAATTATAGGAAGATGGCTCCCCCTCCTCTCCCTTCCCTTCCTGGTTTGTCTGATAATTGCAGAAGTGTGTGATTTCAGCAGAGGCCAGTATGTTGGAAGGCAGAAATGCGTGTCACCTTTCAGAAAGTTTTTCATTCATTTGTATATTATTAGACCATGAGAAAAGACCCGCCTTGTAATGAAATATTCATGTTTGTGGCCTGTTTTCATCTTTCATATATTTCTTGCAGTCAATGAGAGGTAATAATCTATCTAAATGTTTGATAACCCAGAAATACACCTATGAATGACTGTGCTCTACGGGAAACTTAGAAGTAGTAAGTGATCAGAAAAGCTGGGGGTTTATTTTCCCTCTTGAGTGAAGAATATCTTAGAGTGAAAATGGAATATCAACTCTTACTTAGCATGAAATAGTTATAATTACATTTAGAAATGTGTTAAGTGGCTTGAAAATGCATAGCCACTTATTCTTTTGATAATTTTATGTTAATTGTGGAATGATACAGGGTTAATGATACGAAATGTTAGCACTTCTAATGATATGTTTAAGAACAGTGCAGCCATTAAATTCAGTAAACTGAGTATGTGTGCCTCATAAATAAATGCTGAATTATAATACAAAACACACCATGACCAAATTAATTAGTATGTTTAATCTAGTGAATTCCAGCTAGGCTGCATACAATGTGGACATGTATTTAATTTCTAAATTTAATATTAGCTGCATAAGTCAACTCAACTTATTCAGCGCTGAATTAGTAATAGAAAATTCTTCTACACTTTTACAAAAGCTTTTTTTTCTTTTTTTTTTTTTTTTTTTGAAACAGTCTGTTTTAATTCTGTTAGCGATTTTTAAATATTGTCATGAAAGAAAGGGATGGGAGTGATGATGTTCCCCCCCCTCCCTGCTCTCCCCACTCTTCTCGTAATAGGTCATTATCAGGAGGTAGAATTCCTGAGGTCCAAAATAACAAATTCGTAATAACAAATTCAGTCAAAATGGTGACACTGGTTCAAATTCATTCAACAATCTAGGACACACTATTTTGTATTTGTTTATCTGATGCAAACATTTCTGTTGTTTTTTTCTGTGTGATCATTATTGTATCAGTTTTTATTTATGCAGGGAGAGTTAAAATGTGAGTAGAATCATCTTGATTTTTTGAAGAAAAGCAGAAAATGCAAGTCTCTATATAATTTTTTTTAACCTCTGAGTACCTCAGATTTTCTTCTTAAAATACAAGAATTGTGTGTTTACCAGGTGAGCTCTCGGGCATACAGTATTTCTTGAACTCAGCTCCTGAATCTTCATTGTGAATTCCGGATAGAAATAGGAAATTGGGTGGTTTTGATGAATTTGTTGAGTCTAATTCTGCAAATCTCTAAATAATCTATTCAGTTGGTGGTTCAAGGGACTTCAGTGAGATTGTGTAGTGAACAGGCATGATGCCTATGATCAGTAGAATATAGGCTCAGGCTCATTGCTTTCAGAGGATAGGACGTTTAAGATGAAGAGACTTTGAGAATAACCAGAATGTTTTTTCAAACACACCCCCCTACCCTCCTCCCTTGATAGGGGATTATCCACCCCACCCATAACCTAAGTCTATGTTTGCATTATGGTTTTTTTTTTTTTTTTTTAGTAAGTGCATGACTAGAAATGACTTGAAGAACCATTCGGGTTTTTTATGGAGAGACCATAAAGCACTGAGCAGTCTGACTGCACTCTGCTCCTCAGTGAAACCTGAAATGTAGTTAAGGTTTGTATTTAATTTCCAACTCACACCCCAGCATTTCCAGTAAAGCAAGTCCAATGACTGTTTATTTGCTGGGCCACACAAGAGAGCACATTTGTCCAAAAGGGAGCACAATGAAGTTATGCCTATACTACAGTATTGAACACTGTGCTATAACTTTCTCATATGCTGGGACACTATCATTTATGTTGCCTAACTCTTGAAAAGCATCCATACAGCATTTTGATCAATCTGTACCGATTCATGTTCCTCCAAACAATTCTTTGGCATGGTTTTGCAGTTGAGACCAGGGAAATGTTCTTGGGACCATTCCTAATAAGTGCTTTGCTTCCGGCTGCCTGATTTAAAGGTTAAAACTTTTTACTAGCATGGATCTGATTTAATTAGACCTGCTTTAGGCAGGGTTTTGGACAAGATGACCTTCAGAAGTCCTTTCCAACTTAAGTTAGCCTATGATTCCCTGCCTGCTGGCTGCACATTTTGCAATCCTTCTTGGGGATGTTGAATTTACTAGTTGGGCATCAAATCTGAGTTCATTATTACTGATACTTGATTCCGTTGACCGTGTTTGCAAGAGTAGTTCAATTTAATTGGCTTAGAATTCAAATAGTCATATTCCTGTTTTAATCAGTTTCAATGAACTGATGTTACTGTTCTATAACCTATTGTAGGGGTAATCTTTATCTACCCTGCTTGTATAAAATAGTACATATTAAGTCATCAAGATGATCTGTGGGAATGGACAAGCACAATGAGGAGCCTATGTGTTAGGTGCCTCAAGGTATTTCTTGAAAAGAGGTATTTTATTTTTGGAAGTTAGTTTTTTCTTTACTATGTTAATCACGAAAAAAGAACTGTGTTATAAAGTCTTTTTTCCAGCACTTATTTTCAAACTCTAGAATTGTTGTTAGGTGCAGTAAGTTGCCCTGCACTAGGAACTTAGTAAAATTAATTCAAATATTAAGAAAGAGAAAAACAACAACTCCTAGCTTAATTTTAGGTCGCACACATGCTAATTATTACACAATACTAACCTGACATAATATAAATTTGCTGGTTTATATTAAGTGCACAATAGCTAGCACTGCTGTTTATGGGTAGCATCATCTGTGGAACCCAGGTTAACAGCTTTTTGCAAAGATTTTTATTATGAGATGGGATTAAAGATGGTATTAACTGATTTAAATAATCTCAAAGGTTTTGGTTTTTTTTTCCCTGGAGGTTTTTTCTTAAAATAAAATTCTATTTTCTTTGGGATTTGTTACAGGATGGACAAGAGTAATAAGTTACAATGATTTTTTTTTTTAACATTAATGAAATAAGTAATAAAAATTTAAAGAATTGTCACTGACTGTCAACTTTCTGGATGTGAAGAGATTCTGCTTACATGTAGCACGTAATGCCTAAAGCAAAGCTACATCAGCAGATATCACATTGATGTAAAACAACTTACAGTCTATAGATTGGATTTTAAAGCATTTATTTAACGTGGAATTGAACAGCAGTTAGGTACCTGAACTGTAAATGGTGTGGTCTGCTGTCCACTGAGCTCAAGCAGTTAACTGAAACATAAAGGCAGGTGCCTTATGAACCACTTTTTCTGTAGTGCTTCAGTTTCATACCCACTCAATGGAGGAAAATAAATGAAACAATCTACAAGGGATCACGTCTGCCTGAGGTTAGGCACCCATATGGGCTATCTTTGTGAAGGTCTTTAAGGCATGTCATGACCTTCTCTCCATTGCTTTGAAAGTTGGACACTCACTGTAGTACTGCTGCTTTGTGAGACACCTAAAGCGTAGGCTCAGTTTACTGATCTAAGCTAAACAGACTGGATTTCATACGTACTACCGCAACCAAAACTACATCAACAGCTATGAGAACATTGTAAAAATAGTGTGGATGTTAAGGCTTTCTTTACCTGGAACTAAAATAATTATTTCCAGTTGTACTTTTTTAACATTACAATTGAAATCACATTGTAGATATTTCCAAACTGTTGTTTCATCATCAATTTATAGGTTGAATGTTGTTCCGGGATCTGAATAAGACCTTCACTTCTGCATTAGTGTCCACAGGCTGCACATTAGAAACAAATGTTGCTGCAAATACGGAGAAGCTTTCATACGTATTTTTTTAAGCTCTAGCTTAGATTAGTATTGTTTCAGGGGAAAAAAATGTTTCTACGTAATTTCATTATAAACAGATTAACTGGTAAGCACTGTATCCACTGCTATTTTGAACATTTTTTTGAAATGCAATTCAAATAATTTTAAATTAGAAAATGCAGAAATTGGGTTAAGTGCAGGTAACTATTAGGACTCTGCTAGCTCATCAGTATTTTCAAAAACGTCAGTAGGCAATGGCTGTAGGCTTCCCTCCCCCCCATAACATTACCAGCATTTTTAGTTTAATTTTATATCCCAGAAATCAAAAGTACAAGAGATTCTGAAAGGTTGGTCTTAATATTTCTTCTGCCTTCTTTACTGTGCCATTCGTGTGACTGTTCTACTCAGCCCTGTTACATTTCTCCCTGATAGCTGAAAATGACTGTTAAATACCAATTTCTGCTTCCACAAGATGGGTTATAGGATGTTTGTGTGACAAGCACAGGAACTGTTTGTTGTTTCATCTTCTCTATGGTGGTTCATAACTGTCTTAAAAGACAGTAAGGCTTTGGTTTGATTAACATTTTAAGCTTTCATAAGCTGCCAGTACTTCCTTTAAAAATAAAAAATAGCCAGCCTGCGCTGTTTACAGCCTGTCCTCTGCTCCCTTACCCCTCTCTCTTGTATAAGCTCAGCTGATTGCTTGGCCATATACTGAAATCAGAGCTGTGGTACAGTTGAAAAATAACCATTCACAATTTTTTTTCGGGGGGGGGTGGGGGTGGGGGTGGGGTGGGGTTTGTGTATTTTGCCAGGCTGGTAGCTGGCTCACTGACCCAGTTTAGCAGACAGCCACAGCATAATGTTAGGAGCAGGGCAGGAAGAAAAAGAGGATGGGACTGCCTTTTCAGTTTATTATTTTGAAAAAGGGAGTAGCACACCACCTACGTTTCCCTGGCTTATTAAATTAGAAACACCTAGAGGAGGAAAGGAGTTCCTAGAAATGGGTTTGCAGCTTATGTTTTTCCTCTCTGTGAATTGCTTTGTTTAGTACTCAGCATCACAGCAGAAAACTTTTGGGACTAGGCTAACCAAGAGAAACCACAAATAAGAGAGGAAATTGAAATACAAGACTGCCTTTTTATCTCTCCCCCTCTCCTCCCTTTCCCCCCTACCCCCCCAATAACTGCATGTGTTTATGCATATAATAGGATCCTGTGTGGGTTTTAGTATATTTTGTTTGGCTTTTTTTTTCCTCATATATACCATTTTTGTAGAAGGAAAAGCAATGATACTGAGATTCTCTTGCTCTTTAATAGAATTGTAGTCATTCTCCAGGACTTCAACCAGCAGCAGAAGGGATGTCACAGCAATTGGTGCTTGTTCACAGAGGACATAAGAGGGGGCTGATTTCTCTAGACCTTGCATTTCTGTATTTAAGTTATTGTAAAAGAAAAAGAATTCTGTAATCGTAAAAAAAAAAAAAAAAAAAAAAAACAAACAACAGATCAGTATAGTATCAATGCTTGTGTTGGTGGTTTGTACCTCTCACAAGTTTTCAAGGAAAGAGAAATCTGGAATTGATTGTTTTGCCTGAGAAACAAACCTGAAAGAAAACTGTATTTTAGGATGTGGCTATCCCCAAACTCTTTGCTGGTTGCTTAGAGCTGGGCTTTAGGGTTGTAAAGAGAGGAGATACAGCTATTTATGTAGCTTTTCCCTCTGCCTGCCTATTTCTCTTTTCAGACACAGATGTATAAGGGGGTCACAGGGGTTTTCACACTTTAACCCTACCCTTTAGTACCAGCTGATGTGACAGCAGGCAGTTCTGCATCCTGTGATGGACTTACGGTTACGCCTTGTGCAGCCTTGCTGTTTTGAGGTAGCACAGTTCAGTTCTTGTTGCCTGCAGAAGGCCACCATCACTTCGCCAGGTATAGGTTATGATGCTGATGCTTTTATTTTTCCTGTTGAGGTGGTTCTTCTTCCCATGAACTTAAAGATTCATTGGATCAGAAAAGGGCAAACAACGGGGGATGTGTCTCTGTAGCCTGATGCTTAGGGCATGTACCTGAGAAGGGAAAAACTTGCAGCTTCCAGAACTGTCTCTTGGTGCCACAGTACAGTTGCTAGTGCTGGCACGCAAGAGGAAGGAATCGGTAGCCGAAGCTGTGAATAAGAAATTGCTAAGAAGGCTGAGAATGCACTTTTAGGAGGGATTATATGGGATTAAAGTGAGCATGTAACTCCAGTATGAATACATATTTATTAAAAAGGCCAGGCAAAAACCACTTTCTGTGTGTAAGGGATGTTATGTATTTCCTAGTCTAAATCTTGAGTTTAAATGTGCGCATCTGGTTTTGGATCTGATTTTTGCCTTTCTCTGTCGAGGAGCCAGTTGCCAGTTCGAGCTTTGTGTGATATATTGTCATGGATGACACAGGGCTGGTTTTGTAAATGCAAAGGGAAGAAACATAGAATTAATATGATGTGGTAAACAGTTACAAAATTTAATATAGTAGACTTAAAAAAATGATCCTTATTTCTCATGTTGGCAGCAGCACAGTGTTTCTGATGTAATTCAACAGATTATTCTTGTATGCACGGATATCCTGGGCTCGCCCTCTTGAACACGTGCATGCTTGTCTCCCCCCCAGTAAGAGCAGAATGACTGCTGTCGTTACAGGTTGAAACACAACTGTCACTACAAACCCTCTTCAGTAGTTCATGAATCAAAGTTACCAGTGAAGTTTATTAGGTGTGGTAAAACCTATGAAGTTTACCTCTTTTTTTACAGGCCTGAATACTGAGGCAATGAAAAATTATTTGCTCGTATGACCACAAGAATTTCGATTAGAGTCTTCATATAACTTGACTCTTAATTAGGCTGTATGGAAGTTGGTTCATATTCTTTATAGGCTTATTTTTGGCTTGCCTTTAATTTTGACTTGGTGCATTAATTTGTCTTACAGTTTTCTGGAAGCAGTCACACATACTTATGTATAGAATGAAGGTAATGTGTCAAGCTGTGGTTTTGACTTGCTTGTCCTCAGATATGACCATGCTTCAAAGTGGAAGAAATTTTCTTCAATTCATTTGGTTTGAAAATCTTCCACCACTGTTACTTCCTAATTCCAGTATGATAAAATTTCCTTGTAAAGTGTTGCTGGCTATATTTGAAGGAACGAGGTGCTGACTAACCATGTTAGTGTTTTAGGTGTGAGCTGCTGAGACTGTCACATTTTAATACCCTGAGTTTGTTGCTGCTGCCATCAGTGAAAACAGTGAATGTTTTTAAGCATATGTGGTAGTACAGGCGTGGCCTTAAATTAAGTAGTCTCAAAAATGTTCCCATGAAGGTGAACGGTGCGACTTCTGATTGTAGATTTGTTTCTTTTTACTTAGTTGCATCTTGTTCTCTAATGCTATGAACAAGAAGTCACTGAGGTGAAATACTTGATATGTAGCTAGTCACTGACTGAGAACGTATTTTAATTTGGATGATAAAAGTCTGTTTTGATGATACAGACTGTTGTTAGGTGGCTGACTTCACAGCTTTATATAGATCACAGTTAAAATCAGTATAAAATGAAACTTTATCTCCATTTCCTCAAAAGTATAAAAATGTAAGTTAACAATATTTTCACAGAATCATTTAGGCTGGAAAAGACCCTGTATGACTTAGAATCTGCTAGTACTAAGAAATAATTAACTTTTTAAGTATGATTTTTTTAAACAATTTCTAGGTTCCCTTTCTGGATTACAAGTTTACTTTTATATTTATAGTTGCAGCTTGAGAGAATTTTGATATTGTCTCCTAGATGAGGTAGTTATCAAGGAAAGGAAACATTAGAAAGGTAAAGATACAGTATGTGAAGCTTGAGCATACTTGCCTGTGAGGGTCGAAAGAAAAGATAATGATGTTAAGCAGTGCGTTCCACCTATGAGGCAGTCTGAGTTACCTATTCAAAAGGAAAATAAAACTTTTCTAATGAAACACTGATAATTCTGGCATTTTTATCCTCTTTGCCTTGTGAACCCAAGCTGAGCAAGTGTTGTTCTACTCTGCATGTGTGTTGTTGAGTCCTAATAGGGTTTTACCGTCTCTTACCGGTTGACTCAGTGGAGTAGTTGAAGTTAACCTGGTTTCAAATTGTGGCTGATCTGAGTCGGAGTTAGAGAGGGTGAAGTGGCTGGACTGAGGTGGTTGAGCTCCTGATTAGTGGTGTCCCCTGGAGGTGTGGAAAGATTGTGCTCAGTGCTCAGCCTCTTCAGGTCCGTAATCTGCATCTGTCACCCCTCTTCCACCTCTCAGTGTGAAAAGTCAATGGATGGAGGAGGTAGCACACTGGAAGGGATTATTGTCCCATGGGGGCAGAAACATCTTTTAACATTTCCTGCTCAGGTGATGCATTCATTGTATGTTTAAAAAGTTCTCAACTGAGATGGAAAAGTCATATTCATTTAGTGCTTAGAACATTTAGTCTACGAAGTCTCCTGTGCTTTGTGAGGTTAAGGATAGCTTATTTTAACAGAGAAAATGTTTCATCCGTCACCCTTCCTCTGAGTTCAGTTGCGGAATGTCCTTGGAGCAACTTGGAAAAGATGAGAGAAGATTTTTTTTTTTTATTATTACTTTTTTTTAAGCTGTCTTTAGGAAGAGAATCATTTGACCATGTTGAACAGTGAATCATGAACTGCAGCTTTGAGTATTGCTTTGGTCCATGGGTCACTGTTCAGAAGGCACAGGAATGAATGCATTGTCCTCCAGAAAGAGTCAGAAAATTGAATTTCATTTCTAAGAAATGTCCTTTCTCTTTCTTCTACTGTCAGCTGATCATTAATGATTTGTAGTACATGTCTGAGGTGATTGGTTTTGATTTGTCCATAAGGATGGGTGCATTATTTTGTAGCTATTTCAGCTTAACTTTTGTAGTCTTCTCTGGTTCAGTGTCAGTTTGATTTAAGTTCTTATTCTTTTCTCCATTTTTTTTTAGTGTCATTTTTTGCTGTTTTCTCATTTCATGTGCATTTCTTATTTTGAAGTGATATGTAGAGCTTCCATCTGACTGTGGAGCTTTTAGCGTTTGGCATTGCTGAATTGTTTAATGTAATACTTGTTTCTGGAAAACACGTGGTAACTACTGATCCTGCTTAGCTATTGTAGTTGTTATTTCACGTTTTAGACTTTGAAGTGCCTAGAGGGGCTTTGTGCTCTCCGCAATGAACTGCCAGAGTTGGTGTTTCTTTCTGTTATTGCACAAGTTGTGGGTGTATTCAGGACAGGGGAAAAGCTTGCCCACTTTGCATGGGGTTAACAAATGCAGTGGGCTGCAAGAGAAGTCATGCAGTTCTAGTACACATGCCAAGCAATTATATTAGATGTTTTCTCAAACTTCGCCAGATTTGAAGACCAGATGATTGTATCTGCTGACATCCATGTGAATCATAATGATGCAGCTCAACCCCCATGATTTTAGTGAAGCGGAAGGATTTCTTCCCGAGATGAGGAATTGAGGTGTTTGGCTAGTTAATTGTTTTAGTAACTCAGTAGTCTGAACATGACAGTATCTGCCAACTAAAATTGATATTGCGCATGTATGTAAGTATTGGACTATCAGTCTAGGATACGGTGTCCTTAAGCAAAAGGGAGATTTTAGTAAAGCTTTCTAGTATGAAGGTAGACATATGCCTGTGGGGTCTGTGTCAGGGTAACAAGTGTGCTTGAAGTAATATGTCTTCAAAAGCTGACCTACCTGAACAGCGATGGTAGAGTGACCTTGCAAGTGTGCGTCTGCTCTAACTCTGATATAGGGGTCATTTTAGATGCTGTTTTCTTTATAAATCAGGTTGCTTGTGCCTTCTGCAGAGTCTACACTTTTCTTCAAAATACTTCGTGTAAACATAATTTTTTACCTTAGATTGCAGAAATGTATGATATAGGGTTATATTGGATTTGAAAAGAAAAAGCTAGTCCTTGTAAATCACCGCCTTATTCTTTTCGGAGTATCATGTCACGAAGAAGATATTTCTACTTGTTCATATAGCATGCAAGCAATATATAAGCGTATAAGCATTTACAAAGACAACTGATAATTTTATAGGTACCTGTTCGGCTACTGTGCTGGTTTTTCCTCTAAAATTGTTATTGTGTGTTGCAGTTGGGGTGTGACGTGTCAGATGTGCAAAACCCTCCAAATTTCAAAAAAGTTAAGGCAGATTATTTTTTCTTTTTACCATAGTGCTTATACTTTATGTAGTGTTTTGCCACAGGACAACTTTTTTCCCAGTGGTGGGGTGCTGAACAGCTTGCATCTGTGGGAAAGTGGTGGTGCAACTGAAGGAACAGCCTGTTCCTACTGATGTTCGTTTTGGTGCCCCAGAATACCGCTTTTGGTGTCTCTGCTGCCAGAGTATACTGATGGAACAAGAGGAACAGCCTGGATCCTCATGTGTTGAAGTGAGGAAATGAAATCTTAAATCTCATTTAGATTTGGAATTAAGTGGGTTGTCAATGTCTGTGGAGCTTGAAAGGGGGAACAGGTGAGTCTCTTGCTTCTCCCTATCATGCAATTCTCTGAAAGAGCCTGGAAGTGTTCAGTGGAGGGTAGAAGCAGACAGACAGAAGAGCTTTTGCAATAGCCAAAACTGAACTGAAAAGTAAGGGAAAAAGGGAAGACATGAAAGTCTTAATAAAAAACCCACATTGAATTTAAAATGTACCTCAGGAAATATTTAAGAAGAAAAAATGCTGTGCATTCTACAAGGAGAAAATATCTCTGGTGTTACTAAGACCAATGAGTTCCCCATCTGATCTGCTGAAGTGCTGAACTCTCTAGGGCAGGCCTAATTTATCATCTAATTTTTGCAAGGGTTCACAGAATTCCCAATCAGGTACTAGGAATCATGTTGCTAATACACAGGTTTTTTTTCTACCTCCCATTTTTCCACAGCGATGGGACCTCCCATTCAAGCTGAAGAGAAGGCTCCCGTGGATGTGGGCAATTTAAGATTGGGGTTCTTTTATAAATGAGATTCTTTTAAACAAATGTAGGCAAGGAAATTGCAACATTACTTATAAATATCCTCTTCTTCTTTAAATCATGTAAGATAATTTCAAAAAGATACTGTTTTTTCTTCCATTCACAGTCAAAGATGGAGCTGCTCTTGCTCCCTCAGCCCCCCAAAATGTCAAGTAAGTGGGTAAGTATCTGTTGCAGCGAAGTCGAATAGCCACCTTCCTTCATTGCTGTGTCTGACTCTTCATTTTTTCCTAATGATGATTTGTCACTCCATTTATCATTCCTCTAACCAGAAGGCTGAAGTAGACAGCTTTGCTACTGATTGCTGGCCTTTGATCTTTCCAACCTAGGTGAAGATATCAGGAGTTACAAGTCCTATCAGCACAGTTCTTGGTTTCAGTAGTGTGTACCTGGGACAGTCATATCAAGGACTCTTCTCAGGGAAGGCTGTTACTGCATATGCACTTTGATTTACTCATGATACATTGTTTGTGTAAATTATGCTTTTATGTAAGCGCACACAGAAAATGGAACATAAAAGATTTTTCCCTGAAGTTTATACTGTAGAACTGCATGATATCATTATTTTTAAGATTGCATAAAAATATCTTAAAGATTTTTTTTTTCCTATAGCCTTGAAGCAAGCTTGATATGTCCCTCAAACCATGTGATACTTAAAAGAAAATACCAGTATGTCTTAAATTCCAGCCCTGCCCCAGCCTCTGCAGAGGAAAGCCAAATACAGCATCTTTGACCTCTTTGTTTATCAATGGAGTAACAAGATATCTCTATTGTAGTAATAGTCTCTGATGTACCTTACACTGTGTCTTGCTAACGGAGCAGGTATGTTCCACTGGGGGTTGAGAATATTTAATCCTTTAACGCTGACATATACAACACATAGCCATGTCAGCTACAGCTGTTTCCAAACATCAGTAACAAAATTATAGATGGTTTTGAAGCTTCTGTGGTGGAAATGAATACATCTGAGGATTCAGCTTGCTGACAGTGTTTATGTAATTTAATCTTGCCATCTGGAAGAAAGTAAACACTTTTTAGGAAATTAATGTTAAGGTAGCAAGCCCCTTGTGGTTTCTGGCTGCTGCAAATAACTTAAGTTGAACATAGTTGATGAAAATCTTCAATAGGGAGGGGATCATGGTTATATTTAAAAGACTGTTATATAAGTGCATTGATGCATAAAATTGTTTCAGAATATCTGCTTTATTAACTTCCCTGCTTATTCAATAGTTAGATGCCTTTCTTCTGCTCAGACAAAACCAGAATGTTTTTCAGTGAAATGTGATAAAACACAGGAAGCTTAAGCATGCAGAATGCATAGGTGTAACTGAAGCAGATACATGCCTCTTTTCTTATCATATTTTTCTACTCTTTTTTCCTCTTCCTTGGTTTGTTGGTTTGTTATTTTGTTGGGGGGGGGGGGGGTGTTCATCCTGTAAGATGTTTGCCTTCTACTCATTTTTTTCCTTTATTCATCTGCTTCATTATTTGCTGAGCTTGTTACATTTCTCTATGTTTTTGGCTTGGTTTTCTGAAGGAACGGAGTTTACACAGTCTATCATGTGTGCATCAGTCCTGCTGTAATAATTTTGAACCTGTTAGCCAATTTCATATGAACAGGAGATTCAGAAAAAGATTCCAAAGGCATTGAGTTCCCACAATGTTTGTGAATCCAGGTGGCTTGGTAAAGGGAAGGCACCTTAATAATGCCCTACAGCATGAGCTGTGTGGAGAGAGAAGAAAAGAACAGAGATGCCTGTGGCAAACTAGGGTTAATTAACTATCCTACTCATAAAATTGGTTAAATGCTATCCCCTTCCCCTTGCTATTACATTCTGTTCTTTTTTTGTTTGTGCCATCTGATGTGAAGTTTTACATGATAGGTGGAGGCAAGATGCTTCTTATAATTGTCATGACCTAAACCACATACAAGACTTTTCTAATACGAAGCTAATTTTTAGAGGTACATGATTTGACAGTGTCAGCCATTTCACACATGAAGATTGTATGATTGATAGGAGTGATGGGAATGAATTGAAGTGGAGCATATGAAAGCTTTGTTTGCCTTTATGTTTTGATCCTTTAAGATTATGAAGGATATTTACTGTGGATTTTTTTTTTATTATTCTTTAATGAAATCTTAAGTTGTTAAATCTCTAAATTATGCAGCATTAGTTAAGAAATTTAGGGTTTGTGACAAGGTCAGTGAGCACGCAAGTAAAGGGTATGATAGTGATGCCCTTGATTCCTAAGAGGAGGAGGGTAGGAAAAAATTTAGCAGAGGTATGAACTCAGCTGATAATAGCTTGATAATAATAAAATGAGAACAGCCTCTTTCAGTATTCTGTAAAGGGTCTGTAAAACCAGGAGAAAGCCATAGGCCGTTCCTGCTTAGCTTTGGTGTCTGGTGGTTTTAGCTGATTTTTTCAGCCTCTGTTTTCTCTGCTGTTTGAGATCACGTTCACCCTTCCTTCTTGATGTCTAAATCTAAAGCATTGATTTATTTGCTTAGGCTTGTACAAGCATGCTAGTGTTCTACTAAGATTAACAATACTGTTACCATATAGGAACTGGTTAAGTAGTGGGATTTTAAACTAAAATATCTGACTTCATATTCAGTGTAAGCTGCCTGTCCGCATCTTTTTGGGTCTGAATAGGCTTTAAAAAAAAATCTAGCTCTAAGCCTTGATAATTGAACTTAAGCTCCTAAGTTGCTTATCTACTTCTGAAATTTAAACCTGATCCCTGTTGTAAAACTGCAGTGATGATATAGATGAAAATTAAAGAGGATGTTAATGAAAAAATTCTCATTTAGGTTTGCTTCTTAGCAGTATAAGCAAAAATTTTAGGAATGTTGATCTGATTGTTATTGTCTTGCATATGAACGACTTCATAAAGCTGGTTAGTTGGTGCCCGAATCTTGCCGCTTTCCAACTTCATCAGTGTGACCTAGACATTTTGCTTGAAATAGACAAACTGGTGAGTTTGTAAACATTTATAGCTGTGCCCTGTGTTAAATAAGGACTATGCTTTATTTTCATGCAGTAAAATTTAATTAGTTGTAAGTCAGGTTTTGCTTTAGTTGTAATTAGTTTAGCATATAATTATTGCGTCTAATAGCAATTGGAAGTCTGCAAGCATTTTGATCTTATTCCAAGTTAAAAAACCTCAGTCCTCTTGGATGTATTCAATCAGTAGCTGTAATAGAATCTTATTAGTCAACCATATTACAGACTACTGTGTAAATCTTTAAGTGACTGAAGCAGTGTTTTCACTGATGCTTATTAAGTGTTGGATTAAGAAGATATGTAAATATTTTTTATATTGGATTTGGTTTGTTAGATGATTAGGAAGAAATCAACAATTTGGGTTTTCTTGGCAAACAGTATTTTTTCGTTCTTAGCTTTTTTCATTTTTATTTCAAAATTAAATTTTAAAGCTGTAGCTTTCATAAAATATAACTGGGAATTGTGTGTGCAGACATTAATCTTTCAAGATGTTTAGCAAACCTCATAATTTGCACAAATTATTGCTGATTAAAAAAATGTTACAATGGTTTGTTGGTAGTTTTTTGAACAGCATAGTGTGTCTTTTGTCTTTAGGTTGTGGCTGGTTGGCATTTCTAAAGAAGTTGCCCTGCCAAAGAATATTTTATCAGCTCTGCCTATGGATTTCCTTATGGAAATGGCATTACAGCAACAGATCAGTGCAGAAAGTCTGGTGTGGTGTTAGTTGCATTGGAGTAATGGAGAGCAGAGCTCCTGTTCTTGCTTTCAATCCAACCTGGTTTACTTTTTTTCAGATATAACTCACAGTGGTTTAAAGTATTACTGGCTAGTGATGATGTTGTAATTTAAATTTGATCTATACTATTATTACTATTAAGGTTCTTATATGTTTGTTCCGTAAAAGGTCTTCTCTTTTTCTCTGCTGATCGTTTCATCAGCCTGTAGGTCAGGAAATTATGACTAATCAGAGCATAGGGAATGGCAGTTTTTAAGGTATTGAATAAATGAAAAACAGCCTTGTACTTGATGGTACTTGATGTACTTGATGGTACAAGGTTCCAAAGCTTTGTCTTTGGAAGCTGCTTAGTCTGACTGGGAGGGATAAATGACTTCCAACTAGAAAAGAAATATTTAGGTATTGTCATTTAAAAAGGAATATGTACTTTAGACTAGGAAGGAATAGTCTCATTTTTTAGAGAATGGGTTTTCCAGTTCCTTCACTGCTTTTGCAATTACCTGCCCTAAAATACTTAGATATTTCTGTTAAATTTAGCAGGCACATCTTGTGAGTCAACTTGTCATTCACCTTTCTAGACTTTCTATTTTAGAACAATGAATAAGGTTCAGTTCTTAATTCTGTTTCTTTTTTCTTTTTTTTTCCCCCTCAGAGCAATTGTATTGGCATTATCTGGCATATTTTTAAAGTATAAAACCAGTATATTATGTGTGTGTTATTACATGTATAATTGTGTGTGCGTAAATACTTGTGTATGCAGGTATTACATATCGTAGAACTCAATACTGTGCATATAAGTATGTGAATATGTGCATAATACAGAATTAAAAGCTTATAATAGAGAACATAGTTGTGTAGAAACTCAAACACCCCCCCCCCCGAAACTAACCAGTAAAATCAATGATCAAAATAAAAGGGAAAATAATTTTGCGTATAATAGAGTGGTATAATTGGGTTTTCGTTTTTTGCATCTAGGCTACTTTAAACCGTGGTTTAAAAAGACACTCTTGACATCTTTGGCTTGAAATTAATTTGCGACCCAAATATAATAATAAGACCAAAAGTCAAATCTGTTCCTCTTATCACTCAAGATGCTGTAGTTAGAAGGTGGACGTAGAAATGATACAAAATATCCAGCAGCTTTGCAACAAAGACTAGTCTAACTTGGGAATGTTTTGTCTTCACATTGAAAGGAGTCTTCAAAAAAAAGAAGTGATTCAATTCAGTGTGACAAATGAAGTATGAATTCCATTTTGAAATAAATAAAAGGGCTTTATTTTTGTTCTTTAACCGTGGTTTACCCAAATATATGAATATCGTATCTGATAATAAACACGTTCAGAAGATCAAAGTCATTGAAGCCTGTGTGTATTTTCTAGGCCACAGCCACTGAGCTGACTGAGGGAAGCAAAGAGATGTGAAGATCTAGAATAATAGAAAGCATTTGCATCTTGTAAACCTGAATTTCAGCTGGATGCTTGAAATTAGAAAAGTGCCGATAGGAGGGGAAGTGTTTCTTCCCCAGCTTAGTCTCAGAGGGTGTTGCAGCCAATTAGGACACTTCTGACAGATTATAATTCATTGCCGATCTCCACCAAAAATGTGATTTTTCTCACGTGATGAACAGAGACAGAAACTCCACTTTGGAATCGTTATGATCCTTATATTTTATGTAGATATAAAGGTGAAGCATCCTAGACAGACAAAAAAAGATGTTAAATATCCATCTCAAGAATTCAGAATATAACTACCTCAGACTCTGTCTTGTGGCAGCAGTGAGCTGCACCATAGGAAATAAAAGCAATGTTTTCTGGGTAGTATAGTAGAGCTCAAGAGGAAAATAACAGAGGAAAAAATATTTCATTTTTTTAAACAAGCTTTCTAGAGCAAATATCTAGTGATTGTTTTCTATTGCCCCATCCTTTGATGAAATATATGATCCTGGCCCCACTGTCTAATTAATTACTGGGCAAGAAGTCTTCAGATTGATTTACACAGTGCTCCTGTTGGATAAACAAGCTAGAAATTTAGTACTTGGTAATTTATTCATGTGTATGGGTTTGGGTATTAACATTACTTGCGTTTTTTGTTGTTCCTTTCAGGATATAATAAGTTGAATAGTGTTTCAAGACCTGAAAACTTGCATGGGATTAAGAGATTATAGGAATACATTTTGGGGACTCATGGTAGAGAAGTAGGTGAACTTCTGGAGAGCAAAGGACAGAAAAGCCAGAAGTGCAGGGTGACTAGCAAATGGAAGATGGATTGGGCACCAGGTGGCACCCTTTTCCCATAACAAGTTAATAGTTGATGGATGGCAAAAGCATCAAGTGGTTCTCCTAGGCTTATTGGCATAATATCCTCTCCCTACAGTACTTCTTCACTTGTTTGTTCTTTGGTTTTGGAATTGCTGGTTGGGGGTTGGCTCTTTGAGAGGCAGCAAGTGCTGTGATTGTTGCAGAGATGCTAGAGTGCTGGTTGGCTTGTTGGTCAGGAGCTAACACATGTCCATTGGCTGCTTCCCCAGAGCTGCTAGAGGGGAGAACCAAGCAGTCAACCAAATGTCTGCATCGAATAAAGAATATGTACGGAGTGTAGGAACTTAAGTGAGAAGACACCAGCAAAATGAGAGGATCCAAGGAGTGAGGAATTTATCAAAAAGGGATAAATAACCGAAAATCAATAGTATGGATTGGAAGCAAAATAGAGAAGCATATAAGGGATTATGGAGACTATATAATAATTTTGAAGAAAAGAAAGTAATGGAAAGAAGTAGGAAATCCTCTGTCTGCTCTTACTTCAGTAGTTTCAAGAAAACACCTAAAAAGCATTACAAAGATAACAGGTAGCCCTAAGAGGAAAACGAATCCAAGAGAAAATATATTTAATCTTTTTTTTTTTTTTTATGGCAGTTTATGGAGAACATATTTTAGGCTCTAGTGTGGGAAGACTGAAGGGACAGTAGAAACAGAGTATTGGATACATGATTATGTTGATGATTTATCATCTGTTCAGGCTAGCATAAATCCCTGGTTGTTCATGGTTATATAGCAGTAGCTTTCCCAATTAATAGCCAAGTTTGTGCTCTTCAGATTTGCATCTGCATAATTTTAATGTTACTATTGCTTTTAATGCTACTATTGCTTTTAATGCTAAGGTAGAGACTGTGAATACTGAAACTGTCAAGGCAAAAAGCATTCTGAACCTATAGTTAAAAACATCTCTTGTTTCCAGGTAGTACTTCTTGCTGAATCCTGAAGTATGTGGTAAGTGTTGCTTTGGAAAGCATTTTGTGTCCTTTAGAAAAGCATATTTCAGTGTCTGATAACTGAAAAGAAACTCTTCCAAGGCTGCTGACCCAGACTCTTTAAGACAGGTTTAAATTTAGTTAAATTTAATTCCAGACTGCTTTTACTGACCTTCCCTCCCCCTCTCTTCTTGCATATTCCCTCGGTGGTCTTTCAAAAGCCAGGTGTCTGGGATTGTCTCCAGCCTGCTCTGAAAGCACCCCAGGCCTTGGATTAGTACGCGAGAGCTGCCTTTTATTTAAGTCCATCCATTTGCATAATGCCTGCTCAATCAAACCCACTTGCAATGTACAGCCAAGTTGAACCAAAATCTTAGCAGGTCAGTAGCACATAGTCCTGCTTTTTAATGAATTTAACTTAAAATTTTGCACCTTTTCTCAACAAAAACTAAAAAATATTGCAAAGGCGTTTTTGATTTCTTATTCACGGAGGGATTTCTAGAGGTCTTTGCTGATCTTTGTGTAAAGAACAGAAGAAAGCACAGCAAGTAAAAAGCTACAGCTCCTACTTAAAGGGTTTGAGTGTAGATCTAATATCAGTGTATATCAAGGTGAAAATTTCATTGTGTATATGTGGCATGACAGCACATTGCTAGGATCAAAAATAGTTTCCATAACACATAGAACAGCTTTTCCTGGACTGCATCAATGTCATTCTGTTATACCAAGTTTTCACTCCAAAAGCATTGTTTCCACTAGATGAAACACTTTCATTAGAGTAATTTTGTTAATGTAGTTCTGAATTACTGGTATCTCAACATGAAATTTTTTGTTATCCTCTGTAAGCATGTTGAACTACAGATTGAGGGGTCTGGGGCAGTTTGTTTGTTTTATTGGTTTGGCCTTTTCTGATAATCCTGATTGTCATCTTTTGTGCCTTGACATTGCTTTTTATTAGTCTTTCTCAATATTGAAAGTGGGCCTCAGGGACCTGGTTCAGTTAGGAGTACGAGCAACAACATCAGAAAAGAGTTATCTCCGCTTAGAATGTGTGTTCAAAATGTTCACACTGTTGAACTTGCAAACAGATTGTATTATTAGTGATTATTTTCATTAGAGGTGATATCAAAGTTCTCCTGCCTGGTTAGCATTTGAGCAGTGAGTAAACAAAGTGCAGAGTTCCATGAAAGTAAAAATGATCATGAAAAGAGCCAAATTTTGGGATATCTGTTACTTTAGTGATAGACTTCCTTGTCCCAAGTTGCTTTGAAATACACAATTTGGTATAAATGTATTAGCAGTGCATTATTTTTGCAAAATTTCTTTGCTGCTTTTTTTTTTATATGTGAAAACACTGTGTTTGAATCATCAGTTGATTCCAGGACTTAATACGTTGCTACTTACACAATATGGAACTGCTTGATTTCCCTAATGAGCAAATAGTTGTTTCCCTTGATTTGTTCTGTATGTAATTCCCTTATTTTTGATGTTTTTCTTTAGACTGGAGTAGTGTATTAATAAAATGTTGATCAAGAGTATTCTTGCTCTTAATGTACTGTGCTATTGTTTACAGTCCTTCAATGACTTCAGAATGAGAGTGATTGCATTTTACTCCCATTTCTAAATTATCTTTATGAACGTTATCTTACTTGAATTTTTTTAATTTTATAGTGTCGTGGTTTAAGTCCAGTCAGCCACACAGTTTTCGCTCTCTTACTCCCCCCTCTTTCTTCCCCCCGCTCCCGGAGGGATGGGAAGGAGAATAGAAAAGAATGCGACTCCCACAGGTTGAGATAAGAACAGTTTAGTAACTAAGGTATAACACAAATCACTACTGCTACCACCAATAACAATAATGACAAGGCAAATACAAGGGAAGGATACAATAGCTCACCCCTTCTAATACAAAGCCCGACTACTCACTTCCCCTCCTTCTTCCCCCCCACTCCGAGGGGGGGGAAAAAATTGGGAGAAGAATCAAAAGAATGCAACTCCCACTAGCTGAGACAAGAACAGTTCAGCAGCCAAGGTATAACACAAACCACCACTGCCACCACCACCCACAAAAATGATCAGGGAAATACAAGGAAGGAGGATACAATTGCTCACCACTCGATGACCGAGCTGTGAACTGAACTCTTCCGGGTTCCTGCCCCCCCAGTTTTACATCCTGGGCATGACGTGCTGTGGCATGGAATAGCTCCTTGGTCAGTTTGGGTCAGGTGTCCTGTCTCTGCCTCCTCCCGGCTCCCCCTCCTCCCTGGCAGAGCATGAAACTCAGAAAATCCTTGGCCAGACCAAAACATCACTAAGCAGTAACAGAAACACTGGTGTTATCAGCACTGTTCCCAGGCCCAAAATCAAAAACACAGTGCTACACCAGCTACCAAGAAGGAGAAAAAATGACTGCTGCTGCTGAACCCATGACATTATCCACCCCTTATTCCATACCATTCACGTCATGCTCAGATCCCACATTTTCAATATACCATCACATGTGTATATACACATCGGCACATACATACAGAGGGAGAGAGATCATCCCTTAGTGCATAAACCAATCCCTACAAAGCTGCTGAGTCCATTTGGTCCGTGACGTCAAGCTCCATCTCCTGTAACAGTCCTTCAGAGCAGTGGAAGCCATGTGCAGTGTTGGATCGTTGTCTGCTGATGCTGATCGTCCCTTTACTGTAGAACTCGCCCGGTTTCATTAAAGTTCATTCTCTGTTGGGATGACGATCAGAGGGCCAGTCGCTGATGACTTGAAGACATCTAGTTGTCGGGCTACGAAAGTATTACATAGCAGACAACAGCATACAATTGAGTTCATTGGCTGTTTTCCCCTAAAATTAAATCCCCTTGAGGTACACATCGGACTTCCCCATCTTCCTGCATTACCCACCAAGTATATCCAGGTCCCTGAGCAAAAGCAATCCCACGAGTGGGTTTGCCTTTACCTGAAGCAGGAATAACCCAGACTGTCTTCCCCAGCAAATTCTTTATATGCACCACAGGAACTTTGTCCCCCTCCACAGTATGTAGAAGTTCTGACTGGGCTGGGCCAGCCCTATTGGCAGATCCTCTGGTATCGACCAGCCAAGTGGCCTTTGGTAAATGAGTATCCCAATGTTTGAAAGTCCCACCACCCATTGCTCTCAGTGTAGTTTTTAATAGCCCATTGTACCGTTCGATTTTCCCAGAGGCTGGTGCATGGTAGGGGATATGATATACCCATTCAATGCCATGCTCTTTGGCCCAAGCATCTATCAGGTTGTTCCGGAAATGAGTCCCATTGTCTGACTCAGTTCTCTCTGGGGTGCCATGTTGCCACAAAATTTGTTTTTCAAGGCCCAGGAGAGTGTTCCGGGCAGTGGCGTGCGGCACAGCATATGTTTCCAGCCATCCGGTGGTTGCTTCCACCATGGTAAGCACATGGCGCTTGCCTTGGCAGGTTGGTGGGAGTGTGATATAATCAATCTGCCAGGCCTCCCCATATTTGTATTTCAGCCATCGTCCTCCATACCAAAGAGGCTTTAACCGTTTAGCTTGCTTAATTGCAGCGCATGTTTCACAGTCATGAATAACCTGGGCAATAGTGTCCATTGTTAAGTCCACCCCTCGATCACGAGCCCATCTGTATGTCGCATCTCTGCCCTGATGGCCTGAAGTGTCATGGGCCCACCGGGCTAAAAATAATTCACCCTTACGTTGCCAATCTAAGTCCATCTGAGCCACTTCAATTTTAGCAGCTTTATCCACTTGTTGGTTGTTCTGGTGTTCCTCAGTGGCCCGACTCTTGGGTACATGAGCATCTACATGGCGTACCTTGACCACCAGGTTTTGCACCCGGGCAGCGATATCTTGCCACAGTGCAGCAGCCCAGATGGGTTTACCTCTGCGTTGCCAGTTGCTCTGCTTCCATTGCTGCAACCACCCCCACAGGGCATTGGCCACCATCCATGAGTCAGTATAGAGATAAAGTACTGGCCACTTTTCTTGTTCCGCAATGTCCAAAGCCAGCTGGATGGCTTTCACCTCAGCAAACTGACTCGATTCACCCTCTCCTTCAGCAGTTTCTGCAACTTGTTGTCGAGGACTCCATACGGCTGCCTTTCATCTACGATGCTTTCCCACTATGCGACAGGACCCATCAGTAAACAAAGCATATTGCTTTTCACTTTCCGACAGTTCGTTATATGGTGGGGCCTCTTCAGCACGCATCATCTCCTCCTCCTCTGGTGACATTCTAAAATCTTTACCCTCTGGCCAGTCCATGATGACTTCTAGAATTCCTGGACGACTGGGATTTCCTATTCGAGCTCGTTGTGTAATTAGTGCAGCCCACTTACTCCATGTAGCATCAGTTGCATGATGGGTAGAGGAGACCCTTCCTTTGAACATCCAGCCCAGCACTGGCAACCAGGGTGCTAGGAGGAGCTGTGCTTCTGTGCCAATCACTTCTGAAGCAGCTCGAACCCCTTCATAGGCTGCCAGTATCTCTTTTTCAGTTGGGGTATAGCTGGCCTCAGATCCTCTGTATCCCCGACTCCAAAAGCCGAGGGGTCGGCCTCGAGTCTCCCCTGGAGCGTTCTGCCAGAGGCTCCAGGTAGGACCATTCTCCCCGGCAGCAGTGTACAGTACATTTTTGACATCTGGCCCAGTCCGAACTGGTCCAAGGGCTACCACATGAACTATCTCTCGTTTAATTTGCTCAAAAGCTTGTTGTTGCTCAGGGCCCCATTTAAAATCATTCTTCTTCCGGGTCACATGATAGAGAGGGCTTACAATCAAACTGTAATTCGGGGTGTGCATCCTCCAGAACCCCACAACACCCAAAAAAGCTTGTGTTTCTTTCTTATTCGTTGGTGGAGACATTGCTGTTATCTTGTTGATCACATCTGTGGGGATCTGGCGACGTCCATCTTGCCATTTTATTCCCAAAAATTGAATCTCCTGTGCAGGTCCCTTGACCTTACTCCGTTTTATGGCAAAACCAGCTTCCAGCAGGATTTGGATTATTTTTCTCCCTTTCTCAAATACTTCTTCCACTGTATTGCCCCACACAATAATGTCATCAATGTATTGCAGGTGTTCTGGAGCTTGCCCCTGTTCCAGTGCAGTCTGGATCAGTCCATGGCAGATGGTCGGGCTGTGTTTCCACCCCTGGGGCAGTCGGTTCCAAGTGTACTGGATGCCCCTCCAAGTAAAAGCAAACTGTGGCCTGCACTCTGCTGCCAAAGGAATTGAGAAAAATGCGTTGGCAATATCGATCGTGGCATACCACTTGGCTGCCTTTGACTCCAGTTCATACTGAAGTTCTAGCATGTCCGGTACAGCAGCACTCAAGGGTGGTGTAACTTCATTCAGGCCCCGATAGTCTACTGTTAGTCTCCACTCTCCGTTAGACTTTCGCACTGGCCATATGGGGCTGTTAAAGGGTGAGTGGGTCCTACTGATTACTCCTTGACTCTCCATATGGCCAGTGCCATATTTCAGTAATACACTTACAGAAATCTCAATTTTCTGTTGCTCTCTATTGACTCTTAATTATCTTTGTGAACTTCAAATGGGGTTTTTTTTCCCTAAAAATCAGAAACTTTTGCTGTGTTTTCTTTAGAATTTCAAGATTTGATGCCCTGCGCATACTAATAAAGCGTAAGGAGTGAGGTTTTTTTCTCTACATTTTAGTTATCTACACTTGATTGTAAAATATTGAAATATATTAGCAATGAAGTTATGCTGAAAGTTTTTTAAAAAAGAGTAAGTTCTTAGATTTAACAGTGATTGAGTCTTATGTGGGGAAGACAGCTGCATGAAATTGGTCTTGGTCCTCTATTGCAGTAAATGTGTAGGTGGTTTTTTTTTTTCTTCTTAGCCTAAGCATCTAAACACAGCTTATGAAAATATATATATGTATAAGGAGTGTTTATAAATCTAGAAGAGTGAAGGTTGTATATTTTAAAAGCTATACTGTAAAGTTTGGGTAACAGTGACAGGGACATAACAGAAACAAACCAAGAAATGGTGGATTGGAATAAAAGTTCAGTGTATACTGTGAAACACATATTAAGCAGAAGATTCCTAATCTTTGAATTATGGAATTGTGAAATAGTTACGGCAGAACATGTTACTTACTGATTTACGTGGTTCACCATGTGTGGAGTGGAAAATACAGAGGGTATTGTGATGCCTGATAATATTCTCTAGTTTATTTTTTCTTTCCCACTTGTTTTACTGTACCATGGTTATTTAACAGAAGTAAAGTCCATTACTGGACTTAACAGGGAGGTCAAGATTGGATGGTGATGCGCCTCTCATGTCCAAGATGCACTGAGGTGCATTTGCCTTTCAAAGCATGCCTACTGACCCACATTTTAATGTCTGTTTGTATCAGAATACTTTTGAGTAGTCAGTCACCCAATATGTCCAAATTATTTTCCTTTGCCAGTGGCTCCTAAAAGAGTTGTCTCGAGCAATTGGCATGGTCTATGGTGGAATATTTCCAATCCATGATGGTGATGGCTTTACACCAGCTTTGGCTGGCATCTCTAGCACAAATGGTCCATGGAGCTTTCCATTAACTTCTGTAAATACTGAGATCCCCTTTTCACTACCACCTGCTAATCATGAGGTCACTGTCTGTCATGAGAATATATGACCTGCGGTGTTCTACATAATACAGAGGCACTTGGTTTAAGGCTTACTTAACACGTATTAGTATGCAAACCTTCTCTGCAAAAAAACTCAAATAAGAGTAGCTGACAGTGTGTTAATAGAAGGTGAGTACTGAGAATATGTTCAGTGCCATTTCAGAAAGCTTGGAGAATAATTCATTAAAAAAAATAGTCAAAAGTTTAATGCTCTTTGAAACTGGGTTGTGTGACCGTATTTTGATGTTGATGAAACGCATCACAATCCTGGCTTCAAAATTAAATTTGGAGAGGTGTGCTTATTTCTACAGTGTATTTCACTAATGTGTATTTTAATTAAAAGTAAGAATTTCTGAGTTTAACTAGTTGAAAATAATTGCTATAGAGTGGATGTGGAAAGCTTGAGTTTGTTGAAGATAGCCTGAGGGAATGGGCTCAGACAAAAGTTTGATCATTATAACTGTAAGATTATAGATCAGAGAGAAAAAGATAAACCATTGTTACTAAAGGTGAAAAAAAAGGATGAAAAGGAGGAGGGAAATGCTAGTAATAAATGGGTCATAGGTATTTGGAGAGAGGGGGGAGGATTTTATTGCTAATCTGGCATATATTCCTAGATATGTATAGCCCAGTTCTGTGAAGTGCTGCAAAATTACTCAATGAGTACGCTCTTCAGTTAGAACCTCAAGAGAGAGTTGTAACTTAAACAAAAGAAATGTGTTTGGGTAAGTGTTTTGTGGTTTGAGATTAGCTGAAAAAAATCATAATGAACAGAAATCAGATTTGCTTTCTAAATATTTTGGGTTTGACAGAAATATCTTAAGGTTCAGAAACTGATTTATTTGGTTTATTGTTGCTTGATTATCTGGCATTTAACGTTTGAAAGATGACTGCACAGTTTGATTCTAAATAAGTAACAGAAGAAGAGCTTATAGAAGTATTCAGCTTCCTTGTTTGTGGGTTTTTTTTGTTGTTTGTTTTGGTTGGGGTTTTTTTAGAGGTTACAGAGCATTATTACTGGGAATTGTGAAACAATTGCAAGTGTGAGTATGGCAAAGCAGGATCCTTGATTTAACCACTTCAAAGGATGTAAATAGGTTACAAGCAGAGAGCTTATATACAAAGCTGACAACAGCCAGTTTTGACCACACTTTTAAAAGGTTCTCTTTTAAAAGGCTGAAATGCGCACAAATAAAGTTTGCAACTTTAGACATTTGAAGCAGTTGTTTCAGTATACAAAACATGACATTTCCATCGTAGATATTTGTTAAAAGGTAGGTTTTGTGATAAGAGTATTGGATTCAAGTGAATGATATGCAAAAGGCATCTGTATTGACTTCTTGTCTGTCAAAAATGGATTTAAATTTATTATACATGTTGCAGTTTTGTTGGTATAAAAATTGCTTAGGAGTCTGTCTAACAATACTTGATTCTTCCTTTGTGCTACACAAACCCCAGCAATAACAAGAAGGTTTTTAAAATATGCATTAATAAGGCATGTAAACTTCCTCGCCCATCCCTTCTTTTTTTGGTCTTTGAGTCAGGCTGTCAATTTTGACATGTTCTTAAACTTGCATATGCAGATTTGTGATGTGTTTTGGATAAGACAGGAAGGTTTAATGGTCTGTCCTAGAGATACAGACTGGCACCTTTTCTGTTCCTAAATATCAAGAGCAGACTCAACAGTGTGACAGTGGAAGAAAATTGAGCTTGGTTTATCCTGACAATAGGTATTTTGAGATGAAGAAAATAGATGAAACTCGCTAAAAGAGAAATCCTAGAAGAAGCTAAGCTCAGAAGGCTGATGTTAATACTGTGTAGCAATTAGTGAGCAATGGGTAAAGCTGGGAGTAATGGCTTCTGAGTGGAAACTTGAGTTCAGTCTGGTCCTTCAAGAAGTAAAAGAAAGCATCCATCAGAGATACATCTTCTATATTTCAAGGCATAATGTGTCTAAGTGGCCTTGAAAAAAGAAAATCACAGTAATGAGAGACTGCAAATTTTAATTACAAATGAAACATTTATACAGTATCACAAGAGAGTGGAAGCAGCCTTCAAGAGGTAGGCTTTTAAAAAGCAAAATTGGGTAGATTTGAACAAATACAAGCTGTCCAACTTTCTGTGGAAGCAATTGGGTTGCTTCCTGTGACTTCCTTTGCATGGGCTAAGTTGAGGATTAGTAATGATCTCTCTTAAAAATTAAAAAATTAATCTAACACATGACTTGCAGTGGAAAAAATGGCTGGTTTTTTATGTCTGATGCACACATCTTGGTCTTTTTTTACAGTAAGTTCAAGTCTTTTCAGTTGTAGTGGAAGTACACATTGGATATTAACCTGCTTACAGTTGAAAAGATTTTAGCAATTCGTAGTAGGAATGTACTTGATCTCCCCTGCTTTAGCTTTTGGTCCTTTAGAATCTCACCTGTGCCTTGATAACAGTGCTCAGACGTTAAACAAGGGTTATACAGGAGCAGGTGGAAGGAAGCAAAAAGTGATGAGATAAAGTAATGAATGAAAAATTATGAGCTTCTTAAAGAGAATAAAAGTCATTTGTGATAGGTTGTTCAGTGTTTGGTTCTTTTTTGGTTGGCTTTATTTTGTTGCTTGGAGATGTGGGTATATGCTAGTATATTTTTCTGGTCCAAAGAGGCACCTTTTATTATATTCCTTCAAGGTTGTTTGGAATAAACTGCCTTATATCATTATCTGTATAATTCTTAACTTTATACCAAACATACTACCATAATTGATAGTATTTTTTTCTTCTAAGAAACCCTCTGCCATCATCTCAGAATTTTCTGTCAAAAGCACTTAATTTTGCTGGATGCAGCACTGCTATACATTAGACATTGTTGCTATGAGGTTTTCTATATACAGAATTTTGGAATGCTAATGCTTAAATGTAACTGAGCTGCGCTTGCAGTTTAGGCTGTGGAATATCACGTTTGTGGAAACTGATAAGAAGCTCTTTTCTTAAACACTTCTGTTCACTATTCTTAATACTGGAAAACTGTATATCTGAATTGACTGGCATCTTAACTGCACTCAGGTACCTAAGATGAGTCAGTCATGTGGAATAAAGCAGACTGCTGTGTGGACTTTTTTTGTTGTTGGGATGCAATCATTGATATGTATCCTGTAAAGGCTTTTTTCTTTATTCTTTTCATGAAAATAAAAATGTAACCAGAGTGCATGCTTTGTATTTACTAATTTCTCTTTAGCTCATTGCATGAACCATGTAGCGTGTTCATATATATATGCGTAGTCATTTTCAGATGTTAATTGGAAGCTAATAAGGTTTAAATTGATAGTAGAGCAGAATAAACACCATCGTCTTTGCATACGCTTGAGCGTTTGACCAGAAAGTGTTTTAAATCTTTACAGTGATGCATTGTGGAGACCTCATTGTGAAGCTGACCAAACCTACTGAGTCATGCAGGTTCTTCTGACTTTCTGAACATAAGGTCGGAGTTTGACTGGAACCTTCGGATAACAAAAATACTTTCACTGTTCCCGAGACAACAAAGACCTCTTAGCCATTGCTGGGTAATTAATATTTTCTGAGTCATCTCCCAGAGATGAGGTGCTTGTTGGATACAATTCCGTTATTGCTCTTGCACGTGTTATGACAACCCTACACCCTCCCAAGGAGAGCCCTGAATCATAATGCATGCTGTATGTATCTGGCAGTCTTTCCTGACCAAGTAAGTGGAAAAAGTGATGATGTGGAAGATCTTAAAGGAAAATCCTTCCATTTCAGGAAATTTCTTGCTTCTGTTTCCTGAATTGGTCTGTGAGTGAAACATGCGCCTTTATAATGGTGTGTACAATTTACAGTGTAAGATAAAATTGTTCAGAAGAAAATACTATTTGCCTATGGCAAATGCACAAAATATTCTATCATCTGGCTTATTTTCAAAACATGGCAGTGCTTTCAATATGTGCTGCTCCAAGAATATCAGAGGTTTCATCATGAGTTAAGAGTTTGAGCTGTAAACTCTAGGATAATTAGAATAATCAGTCTCTAGCCTAAAATGTTGCTACTATGGAGTTAGTTTATGTGAGGTAGGAAACAAAGCGTATGTTTCTTTGCGAAAGAGATGGTATAAAATTAAAATGCGTTATTTCATTAAATACGGGTACTATAGAAAAATTGTGGGAGCAAAATTCCCAATGTACAGTTACCAAAGGGGGTAAGGGGAGTGAAACAACAGTTCCAAAAGTATTCTAAGATGCTTTAAAATATATATATATTGAAATATATAAAAATCTAGGCTAGAATAAGGATGCAACTAAAGATTATTCCCAATTTTAAATTGTTTTCAGGATGATATAAACATATCCTATGATGCTGTGGGCAGTTTGTTTATTCTGTGCTTTTATCAAACTTGTAACAGGTAGGTATGGGTGATATTATATTTGTATAATATCAATTATATTTGTCTTCTGTATTTCAAAAAATAACATGCATGATTTCAATATATTTCTTGCATCTAGTACATTCTTTGTTTTGAGGTACGCAGAAAGGAATAATAAATTTCATCTTGCAAGCACAGTTTACTAGTTATTTGGGTAAAGTTAAGCATGTTTTGCCTGAAATTAATATTAGTATTAAAATCAGTTATTAAATTAATTAGTTTTTAAACATTTTGGATTTGATCTATAGAATACAGTAAAGGTGTGTAATTGTGGACTTTGATACTTTTCATGCTTGCCACTGAATTTATACAAATAAAATTTTGCCCTGGTTTTCCCATTTGTGGAGTAGGAATAGTGCCTATCCTGGTCAGGTGCTCTGATGCTTGTTGGAATATAAATCTGCACTGTGTGTTCTGTGTCATAAGTAGTGTTATCACTATAGCATCAAGAATTTGTTCAGTAGAATATATTTGCAAAGTGTCATGGGACTTAAGGACAGGGTTTTTTTGTTTTGTTTTTGGCTTGTTTTTTTTTTTTCCCATTTTGTTGACATGCCCTTTATTCTGCTTCTTTGTGTGCAAATTTGAGGCCACAATGGGGCTCATGTCTGAGCATAGTATCTGAGCAGCAGAAGGTCTTCTGCTGAATAATAGTGCAAAGTATATGGCACAATTTCATAAACTGGAAAGAAATTAGTAGCTTGCTCTTTTGAACATAATTTATGTATTTTTAACAGTTAAGTTCTTACATTCAGAAATACGCCATCTTTCAGTTACTTTATTTTAGCAAGTAGAAATACAAATAATCTTCCAGTTTGATCCCAGTCAGCATTAACCTTCTAAACAGCACACGAAGTCTCAAACAATTTCCAGTAAGTGTGTATGTGTTAAAATAAGTACTTTGAGTTTTCTCCTATTCATGCATTGTGAGAACAGGTTTATTAGTGGGAAAAGAAGTATTGAGTGACATACTAAGAGATGAAAGATAAGCATTTGTAGGGATAAATGAGAAACTTCAGAAAAATACGACAATCATCTTGAAGTTTCTCTTTCCCTGCATAAGAGTGAATTACAAATAATAATGGAAGAGATTAAAAGATGTTAATAGGGGATAGAAAAACTATAGCTGTGCTTAAAGAATTTTTTTCCCTGTAAAGTAAAAGGTTTTGACTTGTTTAAATAAAGACAATCCAACCCAACAAAGACAACCCTTCAAAACCTAACAACCACAAACCACTCGGGCAAGCAAAAAAATCCACATACACTCACACGGCATTCCAGAAATCAATTATTGAAGACATAGACCAGGAGAGCTAAGGAATATCTTTGTCTCTGTTGCTTAACTGCAATGTAGAGTAACAAGTATCCCAAATTCAGGAGTGGATTGTGGGATTCTTGGGCAGAAAAATCCAGTACTTGAGACCCTAGTTAGTAACTGATTTTGGCTTCTGTTCTTGTATACTTAGTCTTTCAGCTGCATAGAGCTGTGTGATAAGGAAATGTAGTTGTAAGATATCTAAAGATGTGAGTTGATAACTAAAAGGTTTTATCTTTCATTCTTTTTCACAGTAATTTATACAGTACAACTCTAAGATAAGACCCTGGGTTTGGGTCCTTGTTGGTAGAGGAAGAACAAACAGTGATAAGTTGCAAATTAGAAATGATGATAATCACTACAAAAGTTATTTTCAGTCTCCTGACTGAACTACTTTAGCTAAAGGGTTCTCAGGATGTGGGATTTACCCTGGGAACTGTTAGGGTTTTCTTGGGCTCATTTAGTAATTTTTATGTTAAAGACTGCAAAAATAAGGGTAATCTGGTTGATTCCTTAAGATGCTATAGCTGTAAAATGGGAACATTAATGGAAAAGCTAATACCCTCTGTTAGCTGAAATGTCTTGGCTGGTTTATCTCTATGGAAGAAAAAAGAATTAAAGATAATCTGACATTTGTGTTTGTGGTGTCTATGGCTCAGAAACTACCTGAATGTTTCAAAGGCCATGACAAGATGATTTTATTATTTTTTTCCTTGCTAGTTTGGCTTGATTTGCTTCCTTCTTTTTAGTATGTGTAACTGACAAAAATGAAGTGTTATTTTGCTCAAGAAAATGCACTAAAATTTTAGCTATGCCTGTATGAAGCATTCTACTTCTCTTATGTAAAAGATGTCAACAATTCATCTGAGGATTCCACTAATTAATGTTACGTGGGCTTCATGGCTTTTAACAAACAGAATAGCTTTGTTAATGCATCACTAGCAAAAAATGCCCTTTCATTCCTTGTAACTGAGAGTGCCCGTGCAAGCCACATGTTTCTTGAATTTTAGCCTTCTTTTTCAGCCTTGCTAAATTGCGAATGCCATTGATTACGTGTAAAGGTAGCATGTATAGTATGATAGACAGGCACCAGTGTTAAAAGAGATCTCAAATAGGCCATCTTAACAGCAGTATGTTCTTACAGATCTCTATGTAGCAGATGAAGTATCCCACACAGATACTTGCACTAAATATTTCATCTAAAGGACTGTCAGGTATGCTTCTGAAGGCATCTGCAGGTGATTAGGTTGTTCGAATAGACAGGAGGTACTGCATAAACATGGAAAAATCAACTGCAAATTTAGAATGGGAGAAAGTAATGTCTTGCCTGCTGTGATGTTCATGAATCAAGAGAGAGTTTATGTTAATGGTTCATGGAGATGAATGTAGTGAGCCTCATCTTTTGTTTTGAAAGGTAAATAAAGGTTGGCTAGAATACTGACCTGTTTACTTCATGAGCAGGTGTGGACTCGGGTTCAATTTTGTGAAAAGAAAAAGGTATGTTAGTTCTAAATTAAAGGTGTTGACTGCTAACAGATTTTTCTGCCCTGCCTTTAACCTAGATAAACAGTGGGGATGTGTCAATCAAAAGTCTACTATAGAATAAAAATTTGCAGCAGAACTAATTGGTACATGCATATTGGGTGTGTGTGTGGGGGGAATTTATGTGGGGGTATCTAAGAAATTGAAGCATTGTATTTAATGATACCCTAAAATGTATAATTAGATAAAGCAATCAAGCTGTTTTTCTACTAGCTTGGTACTTTCCTATAAAATGTGGCAGGACAAAATTCCAGTTACGCTGTTCCTTTTGTAGTTTGTCATGCTGTATCCAGTAAGGAATTAAACATAACAGGGGGAGAAAAGTAAAATATCAAGGTAACTAGATTATTTGAACAAATAATCAAAAAATAAATTACAAAAAAAAAATGCTGTGAAGTTCACAAAATAAGTTGGATATGTTGTCATAGGGCTTTCCCTGAAGTATGTTCTTACAAATAGAATATGGGCGTCTAACAGAGATGAGTTAAGGAAGGGTTCTCCTTTTTATGAAGAGCATGTAAAAGCTTCCAAACCAGTGGAAGCCTTCTCTCCTATTAAGAGTTAATTTGTCAGCCAAGTCTTTTGTCTTTTTTCAACTTCCCTGGGTAGGAAGGGGATATTAAAATTAAATCAGAAATAGTTATTATACCAACAAAATGTGAGCATATTCCAGCTGTTCTGGGGTCTATTACCTCTCTGGGTATTAATCTTAGAAATTCTTCAGTTTACAATTGCTGCCATGTGCCAGTCACTTATTAATTTTCCATAGATCTTGAATGATGCCATACTCTTCAGGCTACTGGCTGTGGCAGGAGTACAGCGAGCCTGAATGCAGAGGTTGTATTATTGGAAAAAGAATTGCAGTTATAAATTATTCTGTGGTTGTATGTGAATAGGTATTTAAGATGGGAGGGACCTCCCTCCAGAGGTTGCCTCGTACAGCTCCTTGCTCAGCTCAAAGCAGGCTTGCTTAGATGGGGTTGCTCAGTGCTGCATCCAGGAGCATCTGCAGGGTGGAGACCCCATGGCCTGTCTGAATAATCTGTGCTGGTGTTTGCTTGTCCTTATGGTAAAAACTTAATGGTTTCAGATAAACTAGCAAGTAGGAACTGACTTCATTTTTCTGCTGCTGTCCCCTGGCCCCTTTTCCTCCTTTTTCTGAGCCTGAGCATAAATAAAAACACCTGCTTTTATACTGCTGCTCTTGCTAGACTGCTTACCTCTCCTCACAGAAGAGAGCACTTCTTAACACTTATGTACTTTGAAAAAGATACATAGTCTAGTTGTAGTTTTGTGTGATGTGAGAAACCACGCACTTTGTCCTAGTTGATTCTGCTTCAATGATTGGCTCTCCATTTTCCATAGGAGTCTATTGCAAGGTGAAAGAAAGAGGTACTGGCAACAATCAGGCAGCTGTTTCTTTAACTTTAGAGGTAAGCTGTCATTAAGTATCCTATTTGTATTTTATTGTGAGGGAAGAGAGAAGAAACTGGAAAACTGACAATGGTGTTTAAGATGACATTTTCATGTTTAAAAATAGCTTGCCCTTTTCTGTAGATGCATATAACCAAAGAATACTAGTGCTCCCCCTTTGCTGTTGTTACATTCATCTTACCCTTCATCTGTTGAAGTGCAGAATTTCTGACTTTCCCCACCTCTAGTTGGCAAATAGGTGTGCTTCTTACCTGTCTCACTACCAGTATATAAAAAAAAAAACCGCTTGAGCTATTTGTTCAGTTGTTTTACCACACTGAAAATGGTTTTTAAAGGAGTGTGTAGCTTGGGATATAATTTTTGGCTGAGGCAACTTGAATCATACTCTTGGCTGGGAAAGTATTTCCCAAGTTTCTTACAGTGGAAAAACTTTGACTGAGGATGTGTTTTACCTGCTTCCAAAGTACTCAGCCCCTACACCACAGGTTTAAAAGCTGGGAACTTGTCAGTTGTAGACAGGTTGTCATAACTCTCAGAGTTGTTGTTTTTGTTTTGTTTTTCTTGGGGGTGGGCTGTCAGCAGAATGAACTGTTCATTGTTTGGGTTTGGTTTTGCTTCTGTGGGTTTGGGTTTTTTTTTGGTTTTTTTTTTTGTTTTTTTTTTTTTTTAATCTAAAAGACTTGATTTCTGTAATAACACAAATATAAGAATATGCTGGAATATAAACTTGAGTAACATTTCTTTTCAAAGAGCAAACTGCATAATATGTTTCTGCACTGTGGAATGCTGCAATTTACTAGGCTAATGATATACCGAAAGGTTAATCGGGTTTCCTCTTTTTCTGAGGCAGCTATTTCTAGGAAAAGCTGTTTCTGAGCTTTTCATCCCAATTTCTGTCAACCAGATTTCAACAATGAACAGCCCAAAGGAGCATGAACAGCAGCTTCTGTTGTGGAGTGTACTTCCTTTTTACTTTAAAGCCACAATTAACCCTTTTAAAAACTTCCTTTTGATGTGACCAGACAAAGAGAGACCCCTATAGCCGTTTGGGATTTGCCTGCAGTGAACCTTCTTCAAAAATCATGACCTTGGCTGCCCGAGTGACAAGGCTCTCAAGTTGTTAAAGTAGATTTAAATGAGAAGAAAGCAGAAAGTCAAATATGCATATTTGTTGCCATAGATGTAGTGTGACAGCTAGCAATACTTTGTATTAATTAAAGCACATGTGAGTATATTAACCACACAGGTTGTTGCTGATAGGACAGAAAACATAATTAATGTCATGCAACAATACAGTGGAACAGATATACCAACATCCTTCTATCTGAACATGCAAGCATCTAATACATAAAAATGAACATAGGCTATGTTTACTTTTGTCTGGAGATAGTAATATTGACAAAGTCTTTCTCCAGTAACAAGGACTTTCTTTGTAATGCAGATCTGTGTCTGTCTGCCTCTTCTTTATGGTCATAGCAACTTCTTGTCATATGAACCAAGAAGTCCCAAGTGAGGCTTTCCTATCACTGTAGAACAAGAACTCGATAACTTGTTATTCAAACCCCTATGATAGAATAAAATTTCTGTCTTCAGAAATTGGGTTCTTTACACATTTCCCTGGGAAAGAATGCAATCTAGTGATTGTTTCAATGCATGCACTGGGTTATAAAGGGAGTTTCGGAGTTACTGTACTTATCAGCTGCACATGAACAGTTTGTGGTTTGAAGAGGGAACCTGGGATAGAGAAATCTAACCTTCTGTATCGAATTTTACCCAATGGAATATGGCGTTAAGCAGCCCTATTGTGTGTTTAAAATTTCCTTTTGTCTGTTGGAACACCAGACCATATGGTTTATCTGGAAGAGCTTATGGATAGTTTGCTCATCATTGTTTCCTCATTTTCTACTTTATAAATCAGATAATCTGAGGGAATATATTGTGATAATCAAAGGTAAACCTTAAAGTTCAGTATGGTGTTAAACTATACTTTATATCTTAATTATTTTATTGGAATGCAGAAGTTGTGCCTGTTTCATTTAAGTTGTACATTTGAATTAAAGTCAGATTGAACTGAGGACTGAAAATCAGATGACTGAAATATTTAATTAGGAAAGGGTATGGATGTTCTGTTTCACAAGAACTACTTGAAGAATTAAACATCCTCAGAAAGAAATGATTACTTCTTTTAATGTGTGAACTGGACTGGTATCAGCCTGGTGTTTTCAATTTTCAAGAATGTGCTGGTGGGTTTTCTTTTTTTTTCCTTTTTTTTTTTCTTTTTTTTTTCCTTATTCTTGTGTGTTCCACTGTCAGCTGCATTTACTTCTCTCCTTTTATACACTTTTTTTATACATTATTTTACAAATGGAAGATTTTCTTGATGTGTATATTTCAGATAGCTTACCTGTAAAAGTAATGAGCATAAGTTATGCAAGTATATTTGCTGCCTGTGTAAGACAGACTAGAAAGCTGTATATCACTAACTTTTTTTATATAGCTTTTAGCGTTGCTGTTGCTTTGAGCATATTATGTTTCTTGTTTCTGAGACTTAAAGTTTAAGTGGAGCAGCCTTACAAAGAAATGTCCTTTCATTATAAGATTGCAAAGTGAAAGTGAATGAACAGAGAGAGTATGCCAGGACTATAATAATGTTTGTAACATTCATTAAATAGTTTGTTAAGTAATGCATTCAGACAGACTAGTGTTTCCCAGCTTCTACATCTCCCATTATGTGTTCTAGTAAATTAAAGCTAGGAAACCTTTGTTGGGGTTTTAATACTCAAACTGACGTCTAATTCCCCCAGACAATAGGTACAAGCCTGCAAGCCTCTCTAATTCTTTCCAGTCTTTACATTTATTGATTCTTTTGTAAATGTGTTTCATCCAATCTGTTACAAACAGCATGGTTAGAAGTGTGAAGTTTACCGTGTTTGACCTAGGGCACATTAAAAACAATGGCTATCTTGCATACAATTGTGCATCCCAGACTTTTATTCAGAAGAAAATTTGGATCTGTAGTGGCTCAAATGGTTTGATATCCCACTTTGGTTAGAAGGACTGGCATATTAATTCTTTGCTCTGACTGGTTTAGATCTGAATTTAGTTCAGCTATCATTCATATGCTAGACTTTAAATGTTTTATTACTTGTGTCGGCTTATGCAAATTATCTTGATTCAAGACTTCAGTCTGTCTCGTCTTGAGTAATGTTTTGCATATACAGATGTAAGTTTCTTACTGCAAAGTATGGATCTAGTAATTTTTCATTATTTTTCTGAAGCTGTCAGGTTTTTGGCTTCTCATTATTGAAAATTTACCAAAGAGTCCATTCATAATCTCTGAATGGATAGAACAGAAAAATGTGATGAAATTAACATACTAGATTTTTATTATTTTGTGCATATCTTACACTCTAAAATATGTGATAAATAATTGATAGTAAACAAACACATCGCATTTTTCCCACCATATTCATCATCAGTTTCAAAGCTTTGAAGTTAAATAAATAATTTATGATAGTTGTTAGTGTATGGAAATCAAGCCATACTCCTGCTTGCTTTTTTGTCCTTGTTCTTGAGCAGTACTTTGCTTGGTAGCCAAACTGAATGATGAAGAATGTATAAATAATCTATGGGATTCATTAAAAAGACTGGAAATTAAATCAGGTATCTTTATTAAAAAAAACCCTCTGAGATAGCTCATGAAAAAAATCTTTAAAGATTTTTGGAGGCATTTTATTGGTTATGAATTCCATAAGACAATGATGACAATGAATATTTTTAATACAAAATGGAGCACGTTTTCAGCCTGCTTTTGCTCTCAAAACTTTATTCAGGGTGTCCCTTAGCCTGGTTAAATACCTTGCTGAAACCTGCTGTATTTGCCAAGAATGAAAAAAGATGCGGAGTACAAAAATGAAGAAATACATAGTTTTGATTTTTAATGTTCCATATCGTAAGTGTTCTAATTTGTTTGTTCTCCCTTTTTTACATGGAAAAGCCAAAGACTTTGAAGATTTTAAAGCATTGGATTGTATGGGTTTTTCTGGTTTCGTTTTTTTTTTTCCCCAGGTCATGCAGGTTTTTCAGGATAGTTTTTATCTGTGTGTTCTTATAAAAGCTCCTGACTACTCCAATACTGTATTGTCATTTTTCACCTATATTCTGACTTACCTAAAGCTTAAAATAAAGCAGAAATAAATGTGACTTTAGACAGAGGTGTAAAAATGCTTTGTAGTGCTGTTGCTTTCACATATGTTATCTCCACTCTGAATGCTCAAAACTGAATGAGATCAGGACACAGCATAGTGGTTTGAATCTCTCCTTATGTTGGCTGCAAAAAGTAACACAGTGTGAACCCTCATATGTAATTTTCCCAAGCTTGGTGGGGAACTGTGGTAAAAAACTTATGTTCCTGAGAATTCTTGTTACTCTTTAAAAACAAAACCAACACCCCCTACCTAAAAAAAAAAAAAACACCTCACAAACCCAAATTTAAAACAAAAACCTAACAAAAACAAACAAAACCACCCCTACAACAACAAACACCCTAAACATTGTGTACTTATAAATACAGATGCATAATAATAGCTAGGCTCAAGGTAACAAGACTGCCTAGTGATCTTTCTTACTTCTCTGTGTGCGGCTACAACCTACAGCACAGTTTTGCATATGTGAAGCCCTAGGTTTTTGCCTTTTCTGACACAGGGTGTGTGCAGAGGATATAAATAGGTACTGTTTTATACAGCTGTAATTACAGTGAGGCATCACAGTGATTAAAGGGTGTCTTCAATGCAGGGCTGTATATCTTGGGCACTAACTGTAGGAGGCAGTTAGTGGTACAGGATCTTCTGGGCCGGAGGTATAGGCTGTTTTGTAACGCTTTCTACATAAAGGTGATTTATAGGTATCATGAGCTAGATGTTGTGAAAGTCAGCAAGAATAGCTATCTTGTTTGTGCCTTTCAAGGGGCTGTCTCACAAGATTTCCTATACACTAGTGTTGTTTCCCCTGAAATCATCATGGGTCCTGCCTTCTTTTGGAAAGGCCACAAGAAGCTATCTTCAGTGGCTTGCTGATTTTCCTGGTGTTGTAGATGACAGAGAGGAATGTCTTGGGAAGTTTCTAACTTTGACAAATATGGTGATAATTTCACTTGGCAAAGGCATGTTACTGCTTTCTCTCTATTGAGTAGTAATAACCTTCTCCAAAAAATGAATTTGTTAGAACATTTCAGGAAAAAATGAAGTCACCATCTTTTATAGTTGAAAGTGTTAGCCTAAATATAGATGCTATCATTGACTGTTCAGTGTTGTCGGACAGTGGTAAATTGTTTCCTTTAGGGATGTGTAAATGATGTGATGAGCAAGTATTCAATCTTCACTTGGTGGCTGTAGCTGCTTCTTAAAAAGTTCTTTGGTTTGTTTTTGTTCTAGAAGCTGCTCTTTTCCTTTCCACCCCATGGCTTTTCCTGTGTTCGTTTTTGTCATCATAAAAGGAGTGATGGCAGTTGATAAAACTAATGATGTTTGCAGATGAGCGCCCATATTTATTTTGAAGCTTTAAAATTGTTAAAAGAATATCAGCAAAAACATTGCAGGAAACATGTGACTACAGTGTGACCTCGTGCATGTTAATTTTTCAGTGCAAGAAGAATGTGTATACTCACTTAAAGCATCACCGGCTTTATAGATCAACTTGAAGGATTGGGGCTTGCTTTTTGTAAGGAATGTGGAAAGTATTTGTCAGCTACAGCTCTCTATTTGCAACAATACATCACCTTTGTATCTTTCTTGGGTCATGGAGAGAATCTGCTGACAGCAGGTATATGATAGAACAGACTACATCCCCCATTGACTTTTACTTCCAGTGTCACCTTGGAGCATCATGTCTAGTTTTCAGGTTTTTAGTACTTCTCTTTTTTTATTGTCTTGTGTAACCTGCTGGCTCTTCAGAGGCGAAGTTCATGTATTTCATAAAGTGGATGAAAAATCTTATAGATGAAGAAGGAAAAAAAGCCTCAATCACTTTCAAGCTGTCTTTTTTGTTGTCAGATATTTTTAACACTGAAGAATTGTGTATATTTGTATTAAACTAATCTTTTTGAAAAAATTTGGATCTCTTAGCAAGTGAGATGGAGCAGAAGAGATGGGGAAAAAAAGGCCAAGAAGGATAAATTAATCTCAACTAAAGGAAGCAGCTTAACAATTAATTGTACATTGCTGGTGGTCTGGCTAGGATGCTGTTCACACTCACCTTTGCTATTTGCAGAACAAAGATCTTCAATAACTGTCAGTACAGAAATATCATAGTAGTAATCTTCGTGACCACTAGTTACTTCATGAAAGTTAACATAGTCATGAATGCAGTGCTTAGTTCTTGGTATTGAAATCTTTGGAGTCAATAAAACAAACTCATGTTATCTAGCAGTGAATGCCTTTGTTCTTATTCAGGTCACTAGGAGTACTGATTATTCAAACTGTGAATACCAGTGTGCTTTAAAATATTTTTTAGTGAAAATCTACTCGAAGAAACAAGTAATTCACACTGAAAGAGATGTAAATTGCAACCTGACAAACGTGTATTTGTACATAATTTCTTCTAAGTATCAAACTCTGTGTTTAAGGTGTATTAGTTGCTAAATCAAGTCAGATGTCTGAGGCAAGAGCTGAGAGCAAATATTCGTAGTGGAAGCGGATAACAGTCTTAATTAAGCTGCTGCTATCTTTCTATGATAAATTTAGAACTTTTCCATAAGTCGTCTGATTTAACGCTCCATTTGCATCCAGGAGTGTTAGATTTAGATCCCGTTCCTTTGTTAAGAGGTCTGCAAATGTCTCTTTGATAGCCCTAGCTGTGTGTCATTGAAGAAGAACCCAGGAGCTTTGTTTTTGCTGTGTTGCAGTGTAGAGGAGGAGGTGTATATTGACCTAAAGCTGACCTCTCAACATTTAGCATTTCTAGGATTGACATGCCATGAGAAATGTTATTTTTGTTTGGGTTTGGGTTTTTTTTCTTTTTCTTTAAGGATTAATGCTTTCTTTTTCCAATTCTTGATGCCCAAATTCCTTAATCTCTTTTAGTTACCATAGAAGGTAAAAGATGAGATGTGAAAATAGGTGGATAATAATTGTCCTCAGTACCACTTAGCAATGATACCTATTTTACGGAGGCTGTTCCATGCGGCTGTGTTATGTATGAAACTTTGCCCATTGTGTTCTATGTGTTATATTCAGAAAGAAGGATATCCACCTTCTGAGGTCATCAAGCTTTTATTTGGGACCAGCTCTGTGCTGGAATAAACTTTTCACAGAATCTGAAATTATATTAAGGAAGACACTCAAGGTGGGTGCTCTCAGAGCTTGGATAGAGTGTAGGGTTTTTTGGATATCATCCAGGATGTCATAATCTGCCAGTTTTACAAACAAGCCCAAAATCTTGATCTACATGAAGTTACAATAGTTGAAGGTAGGGGAAAAAGAAAAAAAAGATAGGTGCTGATCAGCAGAAGTTTTCTCCTGATTGGGGCAGGATTTTCCCCTGCCAGGGTCTCCGCTCCTGGATAGTTGTGTGCCGGTGGTGATTTAACAGTCATTCTGCTCATTTGTCTCAATTCCTTTTGATGCAGATTTCATCATAGTTACCCATTTCATCTTCGTATTCTGTTACTGCATAATATATATACCTCTGTTCTAAAAATTAGGACTAGTTGGAGAAAACTACTGGCACCCTTAATTCTAAGCAGTTTTATCTTGAAAACTTTGACTAAAAGGATAATTTGAAACATATTTTTAGAAGTTTTGGTAGACATAGTCTGAGGCAACTGCATTCCCATAGTGTTAACTGCAACCGAAAGGCTTTGAGGTAGCAACTCATTTGGTGGTTTTTTTTGTCTAGCAAGTTAGCGTTTATGCCATTGAATTATTTGGATGGATTTATTTTCCCTGTGTATTTTGCCTTTGGGCATTGTATACATTGTGAATGTGTTACTAAATTATCAGTGACTAAACTATTTAACAGAGACACTTTCAATTCTTTTCAGGTGAGAAGATCTTTAATTAGAAGGTAATTCTTGTATTAGAATTTTTTGATCAAAAAATAAAATGCACCATTTTTTCCCATCTAGAAATTCTCTTGTTTCTGAACCAGTCATTTTAATAGAATTCTTCAGTATTGTTTACTTAGGAAAAATAGTATTCAGTACTATTCCCTCACAAGTAGTGAATAAGAAGTATTCAAAACCTCACAATCTTCAAAATTTGAGATAAACTGGATCATTAACTTGATGTAAACTACAAAAGTGATTTGCATGTTTGGATGAAAGTACTAAAAGATACTAAGGCAAGCACAGAACACAGAAGAGTTTTGCAGGAAGCCAGTAAGAAACAGCCAATAAATATAACTGTGAAGTGCTTAAAGTTACAGCATAATTCAGGTGGCTCCTTGGGCAATTGCTGTTTGCAAGAAACTGATGGGTGAACAAACTATTGTTAGTTTCTTTTCTGTCGATTACTAAGGCAGTAGCCAGTTGAGTGGGATTTTTACCTGGAGCAGTAAAGTTTCGTATTGACAACTCTGGATGGTGTGTATAGTAAATTAGCTGGTAATGTATGTCATAGAATCATAGAATAGTTAGGGTTGGAAAGGACCTTAAGATCATCTAGTTCCAACCCCTGCTAGGGCAGGGACACCTTCCACTAAACCAGGCCACCCAAGGCTATGTCCAATCCAGCCTTGAACACCGCCAGCAATGGAGCATTCACAACTTCCCTGGGCAGCCCATTCCAGTGGCTCACCATCCTTACAGTAAAGAATTTCTTCCTCATATCCAATCTAAACTTCCCCTGTTTAGGTTTGAACCCATTACCCCTTGTCCTCTCACTACAGTCCCTCATGAAGAGTCCCTCACCAGCAACCATATAGGCCCCCTTCAGATACTGGAAGGATGCTATGAGGTCTCCACGCAGCCTTCTCTTCTCCAAGCTGAACAGCCCCAAGTTTCTCATCCTATCTTCATACGGGAGGTGCTCCAGTCCCCTGATCATCCTCGTGGCCCTCCTTTGGACTTGTTCCAATGGTTCCACAGAAGTAGATGAAAATACTTTTGCAAAAAAGAAAGGGTTTACACTTCTCTGGTTTATAATTAATCTGTTATAAAGTCTGTTTGTAATCTGCTTAGTTGTGTTTTAAGGAAATTGAAACAGGCAAGATGTGTAAAAGTTTCTCCATGCAGGTTGATGCTATTTTACTGAGGTAGTAGGAACACTTGGACAGATAAATATTCTGTTTGAGTAGTTCTGCATACCAGCAGGTGTAAGAGCATCAAACAGGGAGATGCGGATCCAGAACACACATTATCTGAAGTGAGTCTCTGGTTTGGGATAAGAAAGGTGGTGGATGTAAGTAACTCCTGCAGACAAGTGGATATCAAAGCTTTACTTCATTGCCTCTCTCCCTCAGGTTACGTACTGCTGTCTTTTCTCCAGTATTTGGCAAACACTTCACTGAGGTAACGGAGTTTCCAAAGAGCTGCTGAGAACAGGAGCAGATGGCAGCTCAGTCATTTATCAGTCTTGTACTATTTACTTCTGTGTTTCTCTGTAAACCAAAGTTAATTGATGTTAAGCTGTATCTTTCTACTTCCTGCCTTTTTTTTGTTTTGTTTTGTTTCGTTAAAGAGGGGAAAAGAGAAACCATGTTTGGATTTTGGTGTGTAGAGATTGGTTTTGGTTTGTGTGAGTGGGTGTGGTGTGGTTTGCTGTTTGGTGGGTGTGTTTTCCTTTTCTCATAGTCATGATTCAGAGTGGTAATGAGTGGTCTTTGAGAACTGGTGGAAGATGAGGTACCAAAAGAATAACCATTAATGTAGACAAGTCAGTTTATTGTGTTTCTAGAAACACGTGTCAAGATAAGAGTACGCCTAAAATAAAATTTAGGATTGAAGGAGTGTGGTTTGGGCAGGGAGGAAAATGGCACCCATGCATTCTAACTTTCTCCCATGTTGGATCCTTTGGAATTTTAAAAGCTTTTGGTGACTTCTTATGTGAAATAAAAATAAACAAGAACCTTCTCCTGCAGCAAGAACTGTTCCAGGTTGATTCAGCTGCTTGGAGAACTCCAGTTACAAAGTAACTATCAGCAGTTCATAACCTATACAGAAGGTTATATCCAGTTAAGTTTCATATAGTGACTGCCGCCGCTGCTGAACTTCTGTTTGTTTTCCTGAGATGATGGAAGAGACTGTAAGCTTTTTGAACTTTGCCCTCAGTTCTTTATTATAAGGTTAAAATCAAATAATCTTAACAAAATGAGCTGACATTCAGTCTGCTAAAAGTGAGAGAACAGGCAAACAGTTTTTATCCACTTGTTTAAATATAGTCTCTGTGATCCGAGTATCTGTTTTCAGCTATCATGCCACCTTGCATTTGTGCTTCATGCTATTTGTCATGCTTAACTGGTGGTCTCACAGCAGAAGGCAAGGTAACAATTAGATGAGCTGTTGCTCAAACGTCTGCATGCTCTCATTCCTGGTTAGAGAGTTTAATGCAGGATAAAGAAAAAGTGGCTTATTTTTGAAAGGTGGCTGCATGCTTCATTGTGAATGTTATGAACAGTGTGAATTTCACCACTGGTCTATGTGAATGCTACTACATTTGGATTTTGGGGTTTTTGGGTGGGGTTTTTTTGTTTGTTTTGTTTGTTTTTCCCCCACACCCTTTTCCTTCAAACCCAAATCCTCGGCTGGAGGACAGAAAGGGCACAATTCTTGATTGACTGCCCATAACACAGTAAATGAGAGAGGAGGTGGCTGGTCCCATAGCATTACAACTTCTGTATGCCTCCTGGAAATTCAGCTTCTTTCTCCTCTTGAATCTGATATGCAAGAAACTGTGAAGGCAAGAACAATATTGCCCATAAATTGCTTTACATTAATTTCCATTCCAATTGTGTAGCACATGTAAGTGAAAATCTTGGAAATATGTTTGCTAAATCATGTGGTAAATGGTCTTGTTGATGACTGCAGAGTTGCTCTGGGGATGGAGTTGTTAAGCACTTATTATAGGAATCCAACAGGGCAAATTAAGAGAAACCTGTGTGTGTGCTTGTTATTTTAGGCCTTTTATGCTTGTCTTCTGAGACACCTCATGTAGGACCTCATGACCTAAAAAGGCTTGATGTCTTTTACTCGGAGGTTAACTTCTGAAATCTCAGTTACTGACCTATCAACAATGAAAGTAATCACCTCCAAGGGAGGGTTTAGTGTGTTATTCTTTAATGCTAAAAAGCTGAATATCTTTGTTAATAATACATATAAAGTAGCTTTTTAGCATACTGCTTAGTTGTATGTGGTATTTTCATTTATAACTAAGTCTTTTTATACTTTTAAATTAGGGGGGATATTTTATGTTTCATTGTAAATAACTGCTGAGTGGGTTTCTTATTTGTTTGTAACATCATTGCAAGCATTTCCTTAATCTTTGAGTATTCAGATATAGTGGAACTTTAATCCGTACATGAGTGTTCCTTGGAAATACTATTGCAAATCCACAAAATCACTGTGCCTGGTAGAATTTGCCATTGTAATAAACTCTATTGTAGAAAAAACAATGCCTGGTATTTTTTGCTGGTTTTAACTGTTGTATTTCAAGACTTATATGTGCAGGTCATTTAAAACAAGTATTGCTGCTGTTTATACTGCTTGCTAGATACTTCTCCAGATGTAAGTCTTTAACGATTCATCTATTTTTAATGCTGGTATACAAATGTATATTTTTACATAAAGTTCAAATTTCAGTCTCCGTAGAACAGGTGAATCCTTTTTCTCACTACTTATTGTTTTTCTGACTTCACCTAGCTTTCACTGAAATTTATATTAGCTATCTATAAAACTGTCATCTTCTAATACTGCTTTTGACAGGATCATAAGCATTTGCAGTAACCTTTGCAAGTTGCTTTACTGACAGATCTTGAGTTCCAACTGAATTGGTTAAGGCTTTTGATGGCATGATTATTTTGCCAGTCATTGTTATTAAAACAGTGGAGCTCCCCTTTGAGGAAAAAAGGGGTCATCCGTCTTTCTTAAGATTCATATAGGAGCTTTATCACTATGGTAATAAAATTCATTGCTAGCTTGGTAACCCCAAAGGATTTGTGTACCCCTGGTAAATGTAATCGCATACATATATATTACATAATGTAACTTACATACGTTGCATGAGCACAGGTTAGTTTTAGAATAAGCATGTGACAATAGTGCTTATAGTATTATATTAAAGAAGGAATATGTGTTTTATTTTATGGAATGCTGGAAAGTGTGAAGCAATCTTAAAAATACCTGAAACAGTTTTCCCTTCATGTTTCACCTCAGATTCCTTTGGTGAGGTTTATAAGCTTGTTTGGCTTTTTTTTTTACTTACTATATTTGCATCTAATATTCTAAGGCCGTATGTTGTCTTTAAATAGCATTTTCCCCTCATCATTACCAGTTTATTTATAAGGCTCTGTATCTACAACATACATAGCCAGTGCTTAGATGGCTTCTCCATAAACTATATTATGACCACATATATCAAGTAGTATTCACTTTTCTTCTCATGTTCACCTCTCTATCTTATTTGTAGTGTTAATGGAAGTATCCAAAATTAGTTTTATCTATGGTTGCAGAGTGATTTATTCATGTAGAAGCTGATATCAATATTGCCCTGAAGAAATTTGTACTACTTCATATCACTCTCGTGAGACTGTAAAGCTATCAGCTTTAAATAGACTTAACAAGATGGAGAGTATTATTTCCAATTTGGAAAACAAGAAATGATAGTCCTTTTAGCTTATGTTATATTACAGCTTATGGTATAAGGACTCACTGACTGTATTGTCATCAAGGAATAATTTTTATTCAGTGGTATTTTGGAAAACTTGTAAAACTCTGAATTAATACCTTAGGCTGTCAACTGTGTGGTAGCTTTGGTGTGGTATGTTTGCTTCCATTACTACTGTGGGCTCTGACCTTCAAGCACAGGCATAGAGATGAGGCAGTAGCAACTGGCCAGGTTAGCAACTGCTTAAAACTGCAGTTGCTAACCAGGCCAGGTTTGTCTGTTATACAAAACACAGTGTCCTTAATGCTTGCAAATCCCACTGACTGTAAACCTTGACAGTACAGACAGAAGAAAAAAAATAACTAAAATCCAAAAAAGCTGGGGTTAGGACATGATTTTTCCATGGTGCCAAGCGCTTTCAGTTTGTATTTAAGGAAAGTGCATAGCATTTTGGAGTTGGCATGCAGCAACATGCAGGAATACCTGGTGATAGCATTATAGAGCATTTTCCATTGTCAGTGAATCCTGAAAGGAATTTCTGTTTGCAAAGGCAGTAATAGAAAGGATAAGTGAATGGGGTGGGGCAGAAACAACTCCCTTGGTTTTGTTTGAGGACTTAAAAAGCACTTTTCTGGTGAGGATTGTTATTTGTTGAATCTATTTGAATCTATTGTTGGTATTTCAGATAGAGCTTCTGTTCAGCTAATTTGTTGCTTGTTTGTTTGTTTTTCTAAATAAAGGCATTTCAACACATATCCAATGTGCATTGAGCGCTAAAACAAATATGTTATTGGCTTTGACACGAAGTCAATGACAAATATAAGTCATTGACTTCATTAAGTCATTGCATTTCTTAATGAAAAAAGTAGTGTTGGTGTTGAAGTGTAATAGACATTCCTTTTAAAGAAATCAATTAAATTTGCACATAAACCCTAGCACATTAATCTCTCTAGGTGACACCATGTATTCCAAGAGCTGCTGGTACCTAAAAATAAACAATAAAATTGATCCATTCATGTTTTGCTGTCTGACCATTTCCTTCTTTAACAGAAGCTGATTTGGCTGGAACCTCGTGGTCTTATAAGTTGATCTTCTGCTAAAGTTTTCAAAGAATTCCTGATATCCTACAAAGTAATCATAAAAAGGAGAGAGTTTTTAGTCCTGCAGATTACAGCTGCGAAGTATTTCAGAATGCCGTGTAGCAAATCACTACAATTTATGCAGTGTAAGCAAGGTAAAAATGGTGGAATTGGATAAAATACTATATAATGCTGGACAGTATTTTAAAGATTTATTGCAATATCTTGAACATGCTAAAATATCACGTGCAGATTTACTCAGTCTAATTGGGATTTCACAGTTTTACCATTGTAAAGAAGAATTTCTGTGCAAGCTAAGTTGTGAGCAGAGGAGGGGGAATCAGACTGTAGTGCTATGTAAACGAGGTGAGAATGAACTTTTCCTAAAATGCCTAACAAACTTGATCATCTGGCATGCTGTTAGCAGCACAGTGGGTCTTATGGTACTTCTGTGTAATTCGGGTGCTCTGACTTGGAGACTAAATTCCTAGGCATCACTGAATGTCTTACATTGTGAGGTTGTGTAGAGGCTATTTGAAATAATGGGATTGACATTAACCTTTTAAGTTTCCCTCTTAAAAATTATTTGAAAATATGTTAGAAATAAGCCTCAGTAGAATTATTAGATGTTTCAGGAAAAAAGTATGCTCATGTGTCTTAGACTTAGATAATAATTCAGTTTGGCTCGGGGTAATGGATGAAATACATTTACATTTCATTTTTATCTGGCTTCCAGCCCTCAGTGTAAACCGAGGGGTTAAAAAACTTCCATTCTACTTGGAAAGAGCAGCTGTCTTGAAATTCATTTGAAAAATTAGTCATTTGGGTGGTGAATAAATACTTCCAGAAAAATCAGGAAGGCACATTTAATCCAATGGTTTTGTATTTCAGGAAGAGGATGCTGGTATGGGTGTGTTGAGTATTTCCAAGACTATCAAAAATGGAAAGAAATATTTGGCTTTTTTTTTCTTTTTAACTATAACTCACATTTATGAGGTTGGTGTTCTGCTGCTGTTTAAGCAGAAGTAAGGCAGGGGTGCACTGTTCTTTTGTATTGTTGTTGGTGCTGCCATAAAACCATGCCAGGCTGGTTCAGAAAGCTGCTCAGAGCAAATATTAACCTTTTGCTCCTTTTTTTTCCTCCAGTATTTTGACTACTTTCTGAAACAGTGAACCTTACAATCATTAAAAAGTCAGAGCAAAGGAGGGACCCTGTGGGCAGGGCAGCAGGAGAGGAGAGCGGAAGTAGTGACTTGTATTGATTTAAATTGTTACAAAATTTCATTAACTTCATTAGAGTGTGGTGTGCTTGGGGTTCTCATCAGTGTATGGCTGAAAGGATTCTGTGATGTGTCAGGTAATCTGATGTCTTCTGCATATTGATTCTCTTTGATACCAGGCTGGAAGATGTGCAAATGTTGGGCTGAAAACATCATGGGAAATGAACCCCACAGGTGGTGGTGTGCTAAACTTTCACTTGCATAGGCCTAATAATAATGTCAATATTTGACTTTTTTTTTTTTTTGTTTTAAAAAGGGGGTGTCCTTGGCAAAGTGCTAGCTACTGGGTAGACAAACAGAAGCAGTTAATCAAGTCTTAAGCAGATTTGAAGACATTTGTGAGTCTGATCTATGGGTCATTGTACAAAGAGAACTGAATGTTGTAATGGGAGCTATATTTCCCCAGGCATTTGGGGAACACCCTGGGGAAAGGAGGAATCTGTGCAGTCTGGTTTCAAGGGAGCCGAGAAATTCCCTGATGGTAAGGAAAGGCTATATTAAGAGTAGTTTGGATACGCAGAATAATTTTGGCTTGATCAGTTTGCTCTCACTGGTGAGGGAACTGAGACAGGGAAATGAGCGTGCTCGTTTGGTTTGCATGTGTTTGTGTTTGTTTTAACATAAGTTAAGACCCAAATTTTGAAATCACTGTGTGTTTTGGTGCCATCATTTTCACTCATTTTCCTGAACATGTGACCTGTTAATCTAGAATGCCTTCAAAGTTTGAGATCCCCATGAGGGGTTGCTCACACAGTCAACAGGATTTCATGAGGTTAGGCTCTTATAGGGAGGCTTAATCATCTCCACTGCATAGCCTAATTTGTGGGAAGGGTGAGGACGTTTGCTGGCGAAGCCAAGGACAGAGACTGTACCAAAGCCTCTTCAAGCAGAGCTTTAAGCTCCTGGGACCCACAGTCCTTTTTCACTAACTGTCAAAATAGTACATCTCTATTAGTTTACTTGAAGTCATTCCAACTGATTTGTGACCATTAATCACCTTTTCATGGCAGTATACCAAAATAATTTTTGTTTGTTTGGAAAACTCATTCAGATGCTGGATGTGTATTTTGTAGTTCTAAAGGCTCTCGTTAATGTCTTATTAATGGAGAATAATTTCAGAGAATATATAATAATTTGGAGAATAATCGCTTTAAGGGTATTCTTCAGGTCATCTAGTCCAGCCTGTTGCTTAAAGCAGGACTACCTTCAAAGTGGAGTTGGGTGGCTCAGGGTCTTGTTAAGCTCAGAAAATCTCCAAGGGTGGAGATCTCACAGCCTCTCTTGGCAGACAGTTCTAGTGGTTATCTATTCTCATTATGAAACTGCAGGAGGAGTTTGCAGTGTATTTTGCAGACTTTGGCTCCTGTTTCTGGTTCAGGTGCCCCATTTTTCACCCTGGGTAACATGCAGATTACTTCAGCATATGAAGCCTGTTTGTTTTGATCTAGAGCTTTTAACCAATGTCCTCTAAGAATACTCAATTAATAGACATCCATTGCTTTTAAATCAGTGTTAGGATTTTACTCGTTTGTGTCAATTTTGATATTTTTGAGCCACTACAGAGTGTTTTGTAACACCTGAAATATTGAGTTCTGTTAACTTTTAACATTGCTTACATGTGCTTATTTTCCGTTTCTCAAATTAATACAAGTCCTCATTCTGTGCTAATGCTGAGATGAGGAGCTTGCTCCTATCTCTGTTTAGAGTACAATTATTTTCAGCTGACTTCTGAAAAACTAGTGTGGTGGTATGTGCATCAAGTTGCATAGCTTGAGAATGGTAATTTTGCCATAAGGATAAAGGATCTGAAAGTAGTAGAAAATCTAGTTATAACAGGAAATTCAATGTGTGTTCTTGCAGGGCAAATAAAAGGTGGAAGGTGTAGGGTTTTTCTCATGTAACTCTGTAGCTAATTAGGGGTTTATAAAAATTAAATAGGTAGTTAAAGATATCCATAAGGCTTATAATTTTTCATGTCTGTGGGAATTACTTTTTTCTGTACAGTATGAACACTACTATCTTGATGAAAGGGGCTCAACTGCAGGTTCAATGAAGTGCAAGGAATTAAAGCTGTCATTGTTGTAAATGGCATTTACAGGAATGAGGAGTTAGTTTACCTGATACGTCACAGCAAATGTCTTTGAAAGTCTAAGATGCTGTCTTTGTGAATTATGGTGAAACTATAACGGGAGGAGGTTTTTATGCAGTCTGTCTTGTATATCTTTTTCAAAAATATATAATTGGGTACCTATTTTGGGAACATTCTAAAACAAAGCCAGGGTGTCTGGTGCAGGTGTGGCACCTGTATTCCCTGAGTTAGGAGAACTCACAACTGGTAAATTACGCCGCTCATTGCAAATGTATGCCAGAAAAAAACATGGGTGTACCATGTTCTGGAAGTTTTGACCACTTGACTGAGAAACTGTTAAAAAAATTAAGAAATACTGTAACAGTTATAAAAATTTCACACTGTATCTAAAATAAAGCTGCTGTCTATACTATGAATAATTTATAGCTTTTGAGAGAAGATAATGTGCTGTATTTTTCTAAGACTTTTTTTAAGATACCTTAATACCTGCTCATACTAGAAGCAGAAATTCTTTAAGTCTTCTTTATAATATAAATGTTGAAAGTGGAACGTGTTCTCGTTCAGTGGTATATTACAGCACTTGTGTTCACCTAAGGTTAACTTGGTAGGTCACTGGATCATCATTGCAGGGGGCAAAGCAAATAACAGCTATGCACCTAGGACAGTTACATTTTTATGTTGGTCTGTGATCCTGTTAAAAGACACTTGAAATCACAGCACTTGAAGTGAATTGCCAAGTGTCCTGGGTGCAGCGGTGGCAGTCATTTTTCTCCTACTTAGTAGCTGGTGCAGTGCTGTGTTTTTGACTTTCAGCCCAGGAACAGCGCTGATAACACCAATGTTTTTAGGTGCTGCTCAGTAATGTTTATTCTGACCAAGGGCTTTCTGAGTCTCATGCTCTGCCAGGGAGGAGGAGAAGCCAGGAGGAAGCAGAGACAGGACACCTGACCCAAACTAACCAAAGAGCTGTTCCATATCACAGCACGTCAAGCCCACTATATAAACCGGGGGCAGTTACCCGGAAGGGTTAGATCACTGCTGGGTCGGGCTGGGTATCGGTCGGCAGGTGGTGAGCAGTCTTATTCTCTTCCCTTGTTGTTTCCCTTATCATTATTATTCTTGGTGGTAGCAGTAGTGGTTTGTGTTATACCTTGGTTACTGGACTGTTCTTATCTCAACCTGTGGGAGTGACATTCTTTCGATTCTCCTCTCCATCCCTCCGGGAGTGGGGGGAGGAAGGGGAGCGAGTGCGCGAATGGCTGCATGGTTTCTGCGTTGCTGGCTGGCCTTAAACCACGACACCAAGCATGGACCCAGCCATGGAAAATGGGAGCACAGCCGCTATTCTGAGTTTCAGTGAGGATCTCTTGTCAAGAAACAAGGGTTAAGACCCTATTTCTATGTACGGAATTAGGTTGGAATTAGGCATTTGGACTTTTGAGAATCCGTGGAGGTACCTTTCTGCTGTCTGAAGGATCCTAAGTATTTGTAATAATCCAGCTGCTAGTCTCCTACCGATTTTTATGGTTCTGTCATGTAAGTACATATCTGTTCTTTGAGACTGAATACTGCACACAAAATAATAATAATAATAATAAAATTTATTTTAAAGATTGCTGGAGAACTTGTTGCACTGACATAGTGTCGTAGTGGATCTACTGTCCAGTTCCACCAGTACGTTCTCCAATGACCTTGGCTGTTATACTTAGGGCTTCAGCATTTCTAGTTAGTATGTTTATTTGTCAATAGACCCTTGTGGCAGAGAGCTCTACTACACTGCATATTGTGCTGAGATGATGATGGTAGTCTTTGCCTTAGGAATGCATAGGGTTAAAGATAAATCTAGCACAAGAAGGCCTACAACCAGCTATGTGACGTCCAGACTGAGAAAGGTATAGTATGCATTACCAAAAACAGTTGATGATTTTTAACATCCAGCTATATGGAAAGCTTTCTTATAGTTAGTCATAGTAAGTACACTATTACCTAAACTGTTATTAAATACATTATTGAATCTGAAATGCTGAAATAATTTTTTTTTTCCCGATAATACAGTATTATTTGTATCTTAAAAACTATGCATTAAAAATGCAGGCAAATCCTCAGTTCATGCACAATTTTTGTCCTATAATCAGATGTTTCCTGAAAATATGAATAGGTGTGCTGGTCTTGCATCCAAGTCTCTTCTTTTTCATATTCATCTTTCTTATTTACTCTTCTAAAACTAGGAAAGATACTTTATTGTTGTATTGTATAGTCGTTTGTTATGGGATTTTACAGTGCTGCATAATCATTTATTACAGAGTTAAAATCTTCTATGGCCATTTGTTACAGAGAGTTAAAATGTTGACTGCAGTAGTAAGAAATTGAACTCTACTTAGATTATTAACTTTTCCCGCTCCTAATTGATATCTCGAGTGAGAGAGCTGTCATTTAAACATAGTGGGCTGCTCTAACAATATCTGACTGTCATGAACTCATAGCCATAATAGAATTGCAAAGACATGTAATGGATAACCTCACAAATTTGGGTAGGGAATTAATAGCTATAATTTAGTTTCTGGTTATGCTGCCTTTCTGTAGAAAATAGTATATGTATTGCAGATACATGTTGCCAAGTGACAATTAAGTTATGTTTTTGTGTGCATAAAAAGTCATAAATTTATTGGGGATTCTCTGGGCAGTGTGGGATAGAGAAAATAGCTTTTTAGCTACATTTACTCCACCTCAACCCCACCTCCTTGATGCCTGCTTTTCAAGCTGTAGCTTTGGTGACTTGCCCTCCTGTTTGCTGCTGTGGCTTTTCCCTGGCTTCAGCTCTGCGTAGCATGTGAGCTCTGCACACTGTGTCCAGTTTCCATTTTTTCAGTCAGATACTTCCTCATCTTCAAAATATGCTCCGACTTAACAGTGCAATAAATCAGTCCCTGGAGTATCCAGTCTCCCTGTACCAGATCAAAATGCCCATGCATTGCAAATTCTGACTCAGCATTAATTCACTTTTCTGGCTTGTTTTGTTCCTTTTTTTTTTTTTTTTTTTCCTTCTTGACTCAAGTTCTATAAGCAGTTTTCATGTCAGATTGCATATAACCTGTCCATACCTACATCTATGTATCTATATATCTATAAAAAGCCAAATATAGAGTTTAAATTCAGGTGCAATGACACACGAATTTAGGAAGTTAAGGAAATATGATGCTTGCAGTTACAGTCTTCTGTGTTTCTGTAAAAAAAAGTAGGCTTGGAACTGAGAATTCTCTTCCTTCTTTGTTGCGTCTGTCTGACCAAGAGCAGTGACTGTCTCATAGCCCTTGTTGTTGAGCTGTTCAGATCCTTGACAGCTGGATCATTTACTGACCCTTCTCTTCATGTGATTTATCCTGGGATCAAATAGAGTACTGCCATACTGAGCGTTTTCCAAATGTAGGAGGACCAAACAGGAGACAGACTTATCTTAGATTGACAACTAGATTGATAGTAAGTAGTGCAGAAGGTTCAAGCCCCACGCTAGCATGAAATCATTTGGCAGATAGAAATATTTGCTTATAAATTGAAAGAGTAGGTAATAATAGTGTTTTTTATGATTACATTACATGATATTTTATGATTACACAGACTAATAGCTAGCAGATGGTAGAGTATACATTTTACTTGTTTACTAGGATGATGGATGGCAGTGATTTGAAAACCACTTTTTTCCTTGTTATATTGCTCTGAAAGCTTGTAGTGGGCAGGCAGTTTACAATATGAGTCAACAATATTTTGTATCTGCTCTAGATTTTTGGGGGCATCCGTTATTCTGTTTCTTTTATCGGGGTTTCTTCTTCTATCAATGATATTTTCTTCTTGGACAGAGGAGGAAAAATTCTACTTGGGAAGCCAAGCCTTTAAGAGGGTAAGTGTGCCTTACAGCTTACATATAAAGTAATACCTATTTGTATGAAAAATAAATGGTGTGAAGTTTTTTTGCTGTTTTATTTTAATGTTTATCATATTACTTGGGCATTTTGATGAAGAGAGATGCTCTGTCTTTTGTATAGGCACCTCAGCACAAATCTACGTTGTTATATTGCATGCTACCAAGATAGTTAAAGCTGTCCAGTCACAATAACTGCCGTGGGTTTTATCCTTTTTATTTAATTGGTATTGACTTACTCAAATTATCTATGTGTATGTTTTATATATATCTACTGTTCAAGTTTTGTTTGGTTGTGGCTTTGTGGGTTTTTTGTTGTTTGATTTTCTTTTTTCCTTGGGTACTATGGCTTGAGAATACTCTAAAAATATGAATCAGGTTATTCTGTGGGTAGTGGACCTAAACTGTGACTTTTATTTATATATTTATATATACATATATACGCACACTTTTTTTATTATTTTTAATTTTTTTAGGTTCATTCCCATGTGTTTTGGTCTCCAGCTCTCTGCCATGCCCTTGAAGTCTGCCATACCTTTCAGCCTCTCTCAATGTTTTTTGGCTGGTGTAGGAGTGGCACGCTTGTGGTTTCAACTAATAGTGCGTGAATTCTGAAGCTAGTAGATTGTCATCCCTCTAAGCAAACAGGAACAAAGCTATGGTTGCTTTCCCCTCAGGAGTCACTGTGTTGGGCTTTATTTTTCTGTAAGGTCTCTAACTTCTGTGGAAGTCATATCTGAGACATCTAGTATTTTGACAAATTTTATAGAACTTGGACAACATGGTTCAAATGCTATGATTTTGTGTTTAGTCTTCTCATAACAACATTAACTTTCTGGAAAAATCAGGCTAAAACAATCAGATGGCACCAGGGTGTCTTTTCTCCTGAAAGAACCCAATAATCATCACAATAATTATTGTGATTGGTCATAACTTGAGATATTTTTTCCAGATAAGACGATTCTTGCATTTAAGCCTGAAGATGCTCCATAATGTATATATCTGGTTTCTAATAGAAATATTGAATCTGTCCCTTAAATTCCTTTTATGAGTTACCATACATGATAAGACCTGAATGTACATTAGTATTAGGAAGTTCAGTTTTATATCAATCATACTCAGATCCACTAAGTCCCTGTAGTTCTGCCCAGTTGCAACTCCTGTCTCTTGAATGGTTTACATCACTGCAAACTGCTAGTGACCTTTCAGAAGGGAGAAAGCCTATAATATTGTCTCACCTTTTGCAAAGTGAAAAGAAAAGATATATTCGAACAGTTGCTGTCAGTTTTAGTGAGCTTGTTTTCCATAGTCCCTAATTCTCATGACGCACTTTATCCTGGTCAGTAATTGATTTATTTTCTCCATCCTTTGCTTTTCACCAGCGTGTTCAGATATGGTTGGCAAATATATAAGAAAATAAGCAATTGTCTTGTTCAGCTTTCTTACCTTTGACTAGGTCTTTATTTAGCATTCTCTGTAATATCCAAGCTTCAGACGAGTATGATAATACAGCACTTTCCAGCTCATGTGTTTAAAGATGAAATAGCTTTGATAGTGATGCATAGCTTTGGTTGTAAAGAAGAGAATCAGAAATAAGCAGTAGAAGTCTAGAGAGCCAAAATTCTTCTAAACCCTGCAATTTTTACATGGAAACCTGAATTCTGTACCTGAATTATCACTGGTAAATGCTTGAGGTTGTCCGTACAGGAAAGAGCAGGAGCAGACAAAGGAGAGGAGGAAAAGCATCCTTAAATTTTCAGGGTACCCTTTCTAGGAGAAGATGGGCACATAGTAAAAAGTGGCTGTTGCATCAGAAATAGTTTTCAAGTCTGGATGGAGTTTGTAACTCACTGTGTAATGCTTGCTGGATTCAGATTATGAAGCCACCAGGTTACAAAGTGGAGCTCACAGTTTCATGAACACTATGGATGTCCCATCCTGTGCTGCTGTATTCCAGTTTCCACCTGTTGGCACAAGAGTTTGAGTGGCTGGGTGTAGCTGTAGACAGGGGAGTGGACCCAAGTTAAAACTGACTTGGTGAAAATAGGTGTTTACCTCAGGTGAGTTCTGATGACAGGGAACCAACAGACTTTGGGGTAGAGGTGGTGGAACACAGGGTTAACTGCTTTCAGGACTACTATGATCTTATACTTGCTTGAAGTTTAATGAAAACTAATCTTAATCCTATTGTAGAAGTATGTATGCAGGTTTCAGGATTCGAAGATGACAGTGTTTGACATGCATGTGCTATTAGTGTGCAACTCCCGGAGTTCTGTCAGGACTATGGATGATAAACTAGGTAAAAGGTCTAGTTAAACAATATATAAAATGTACAATTGATTTCAGTTGTCTTTGCTCAGATTTTTATTAGCTTTTTTGTTTGGAACATTCACTCTTAATTGTGCATGTAGTCTGAGGACTGCTAGATCTCCTTCGTAAAATCATGTAGCAAAATTTTAAATAGAGACCTTTTTGGAGTATGTGCTTGTAATATGCATCTTACTGCTCCAGAGGTACATAGAAGTGATTTTTAAAACTATTCAAAGTCAGTCCTTTGTTAAAGCTGCTTTTTTGCATGTGACTTTTGTGCTTTAATAGTTCTCTTGTTGAGAGAAATAAGGCCTTTGCAGTTTGTGCATGCATCTAAATTATGCCTTGATGGTTTCATTATGGTAGCTTTAGTTCTATTTTTATCCTGTTTACATACCTCATATAGATCACTTTGAAACCCTTCTAACAATGTAACGTGTTCATTAACCATTGTCAGTATTCACAAACAGGAGGTTTATTCACATTGGGTAATAAATACATAAATTGTTCCTCAGAAATATCTTAAAGAATATATTGCAGTGTTTTTACCAGTTAACCTGGTATGTAAGATGGTATGAATATTGATCAAATTGCAGAACTGAACCTCTGTATTTTAGGAAAGTAGTGAAAGTTAACTGTGATTGTCATAATTAATTTGCTATGTATTTAGTCATATGAAGTGTGAAGGAATTTCAGAAGTCTATGGAAACTTTTTATTCATATTTCAGAACTTTTAACTTGTTTTTTTCAGAACCATCTCTTTTCAGCTATACTGTTCTTCAAACAGCCTTATGGGCCAAGGGAAGCTTTTAGGGACTGTGGAAGGAAGTGCTCTTGTCTGTCCAAAGCAAAAGCTACCATGCATGCTTACTCCCAGTTTTGCAAGCATTTGTTCAAGTACTTGCATGTTGCTAATTTGTATGCTGCTAATGTGTGCATCTCCAGGGAAGGTGGTTCAAGTGTATCTCAGTATTAGAACAGATGGATTTAGGTTTTCTGTCAAGAACGGACTACTGTTCTGGTTTTAGCCATAGATTTTACCTCTGAATGGGAAAAGAGATGGGTTTCATAGTAATGATTTTTTTTTTTTCTTAACCATTTTCTAACTGGTATCAGTAAAATTTGTTAAAGTGTTTGGGGTTTTTTTGTTTTTACTTTTGTTTCTAGAGAAAACAACCTATTGCCTTTATGTCAGTGAACATGCTTTAGCTTCTAACCACATCCACAGCTGAAGATATAAAATGGTGTAGTGGTCCATCAGTATTTTCATACAACACTGCATCAGACTCTTCTAGCTGATACAGATTTTTCTCTTCAGATTTACAAATCACTGCTTCAGTAGGACAGGCACAGCAGTGAAGGGGCAAAAGCCTGTTGTGTCTCTGTCAATTAAAAAGAATATTATTTACTGCCTGGCATATGACAATATTTGGTACCCAATTCAATTTAAAAGAAATAATTTGCAAATAGTTCTGTTTTCTGGCTGTTGGCATGGAACTTATCCATTGTAATACATTATTTATTCAAAAAGCCCTGAGTTTAATACCAGTGCCCATAGAAGGCTGTGAGATGGTATGTACAAGGGGATGGGAGAGAATGAAAACAAGATGAAAATTAGTTCATGTCTCTAGGAGATGTATTTTAGTTTAAAAAATAAAAGAAAAACTTTGTTCTTTTGTATATTATGCCTTTGCAGTCACTTTTCAAAATTAGGCTCTGGTGTTTGCAATCGATTTTAGTGGAATTTGCATATTACATGCAGAAGAGAGAATATGCAAAGTATATGTGTGTGCATGAGTATTAATTTATTACAGCAAATTACTTTAAAGTGTTAGAATTGTACAAATAAGACCTAGTCCTGTACCTTAAAAGGGAGGGGCAACAAGTAAAAGCTTTCACTGCTGTAGATCCTTAGGAAAGAATGAAGGGGAGAAAAGAATTAGTTATTTCCCTCTGTGTTGTTGTGGTGTCCAGTCCCCCCTCCCCTTGCTAAATGACGCTGATTAATTTATATGCTTTGGTTAAGGAGGTAGGCTTGATGTTGCTCATGTTCTAGATGCGTTTGTGAGATAGGAGCAGACATCTTGTTTGAGGTCACAAAAGACAAATTCTGTTTCAGGATTCTGACTCTAAATATTTTTCTATCCTCTTAGTTCCTTTCTTGCCCTGTAAAAAACTCGTTTGAAAAATCAAGCGGAATGCATTTGTGCTGTCAGGTTTCTATGAGAAAAAATAATTGTATTGAGAGATAGAATATTGATCTCAATGACTATCCCAATATGTAAAACATTCACTGTCATATCTGATGTATTTCCAGTCTGTTCCTTACAGGCAAGGTCACACTTCTTCCATTTTACTTAAAATAAATAATAATTTAAAGAAAACACTCCCCTACACTCCACACACACGCACACCCCCCGCCCTGAAATGAGTGACTGCATTAGTTAAGATCAGCTACACTGTCTTGGGGAAGCAAGAGGGGGAATTGGAAACGCATCCACTGTATCTCTTGTGTAAATTAGGTTTTTGATTGTTTTGGTAGGAGATAATTGCTTAAACATGACAGTTAATTTATGTTTTGTGTTCCAGCATAGGAGCTTCAGAGAAAGTGTGTTACAGCACGTACAGCTGACTTTATTTTAATTTTTCTTGAGTTGCAATGAATTGAATCTTGGTTTTAAACTTATTATAGAAGTTAATCGCAATGGCCATGTCTTTGCTAAATAAAAAAATAAAAAAAAAAACAAAACCAAAAAACAAACAAAAAAAATTGGGGAAAGGAAGTATTTCGTGCCTGACCTTTAGTATACAGGGTCAGTATATTTTAGCTGAAATCAGCATGGCCAAACAATGAAAACTACAATAGAATGTATTTTGTATCAATCACATATAGATAGATTTGGTTAAGAGACATATTTTTGACATCTATTTATTGGATGTATTCATTTAATACATAGGCTCAAATGATATTGGATACATAGTATCAAGTTGATACATAGTATCAAATATCAAGTGTCAAAAATGATTCATAGCATATGACTGATGAGCAACAAATATATTTTTCCTTCATAATAAACCCCATAGTAATCTAGCCTCAGGCAATAAGCAGGCTATTAACTTTTAGTGAAATAATAAGCAAGTGAATAATAGTATTTACAGTTCTAGCTATAAAAGAAGAAAACCAGGTCTTCACTGTTAGTCTGTCTGAATCAGTTCTCAGGTTTTGGTGTTTGACATGAAATTGAAATGAAGCAATTGAATTGTAACATAATGTTGCTACACCTCACTCTTAAATTGTGCTTGTGCTCAAAGTGCTTTGACTAAACTCAGAATCTCCATGGAATTGATACTGTGTGTTTAATAAGAGTGTAACAAATTGCTGTATATTTGATCACACTTTGGGAACGGAAAGCATCTGAAGGGAGCAAAACAAGCAAGGAGCTATTGTGGTGTCTGGTTCTTGTAGCCCTTTGCAGGAGCTCTGTGCCCCTCCTTCAGTATGGCCTGCTAGATGGGGAATGACAGTGCTCTGGGCAGCCCTTATGTTACATAGTCAGTGCGTTCAGGGTCAGCAATTCACTAACTGACCTGCCTCACTGCTCTGCTATTAGACAGCACCATATTTAGATTTAAGAATGAATTTTAGAATTGTGCTTTGACCATCTTTCAGCACCTTTTTGCAAGTATGGTGTTTGTTGTTAATTTGTATTTGAAAAGATACTCTAAAGACTCAGCATGCTTTATCATTAATCATAGCAACAGAAATCTCAGAGATAATAATGTGGTCCCTTTACAGAAACACAGGCAGCCAGGCAGCTACTTACAAGGAGCACTTTTACCACTTGATCATTATGAGAAACATAGCCTTAATGATTCTTAAGACCCAAAGTTAATTGCATGCAGTAGAACAAGTCCAAGGAGAAGTGCTAAGCTTGAGAAAGCACTGATAACTTATGCCCCTTGTCTAATGTTCATCAGTTTGAATTTCTGATTTTTGCCATAGTCCATGTCTCAGCCAGTGACTGTGATGGGGCAAACTGCTCTGCATAACCAGTTTTGGATTCCTGGTAGTTCATTATGTTGGGGGGATCTTGGTAGCTCTTCCTTTTTTTCCCAGCGTGCAGTGAACATGGTGTCAGCAGGGGCACACTGACTGAGAGCAGAGCACTTTGGCATTTGGAGAACAAGCATAACTTAACCTTACTATGCTTATCTTGTAATCACACTACTTGCGAACAAAAGTCTTAGTATTGGGTATAATGGTATTTTATAATATCATAAAAAGTAAGTTTAATTTATTTGATTGCTGCTATGGCAGAGATCCTGAAACATCACCTCTGCTTCTTTTCATGAATAAATTTATTCTCCTGGAGTTGTAGGTTTTGGTTACTGGCTTGAAAGCTCTGCGCAAATGTCAGAGTGGTGCTGTATATTAAAATATATTATTATTCCTCTTGGTACTGTGGCATGATGTATCTGAAGTAAAAGATTTTTAAAGGCACACATACATCTTCCCGAGAGACAGATTTTTTGCAAATCTGTCTCCATTTACTCTCATTAGTATTAAATCAGTACAATTGATAACAAATGTCAAACTGTAATGTTTCTGGTGAAGCAGACCATCTGCCTGTTTTGTAATATGAACATTTATGCTTACAATAAGTATACTTCAACAACTGTGCCTGAAATGCCAGGTAGTAATGTCTGTTATTTGAGGTCTCTGAATACATTATGCATATTGGAACAATAATTGGTTCCATGCTTTCTGGCAAATGTAGTTATTAAAAGAGATTTCTTTCTGTGGATTGCTCGCCTCCCTTGAAAATGCCTCCTCTTAGTCCCTGCTTTATTTCCCTGTAATTTTGTTTCTTATCATTGTATTTAGTTTCCAAACCAGCCTCTCTTTGAATAACTGAAATTTGTGAAGGTTGCCAGTCTACCAGCTTAGAGTAATGTTGTGATGCTCAAACAGAATCATGTTGCTATCAACTCTACCAGTTTGTTTTGACAGAAAGATTTTTTTTTTTTAATTGAAAACAAACACTAACCAAACTAAAAGAATACAAATATCTGTGAAATTCCTCCGTTAAAGCTTTCAGGACTGCAGTATAACTTGATAACTTGATTTTTTTCTGCAGGAAGCAATGGGAAGTGAAAGATGAATTGTATTTCAGATGACTAAGTTGTACTTCCCATATTGATGCACGTGCTTTTACTGGGGTGGATGGAAGCTAAGAGGCTTCAATCTTCTCAGCTTTCCCTAAATCTGACTTCTTCACATCAACAGTTGAAATCTGTGTATTTGTAGCCAGACAAATTAGCTACCAGTTCTTGGTTCACATTGCCACTCTGTGTGCCACGTGTTGTGAGAGTGGATTGAAGCCACCAAGTTCAGGGAAGCTGGTGTTGAGCATGTTCCTGCTCACCTCCAGCCCTGCAGGAGGCATGCTGCAGCCATAGGGCCTGATGTGGAGAGGCAGGGAAGGGTTCGGCACCGGCTCATTTTGCAGATGTGCTGTTACACAGGGCAGTTACCCAGATAACGGGCTGTACTCCTCTGGACAGGTCATTTAATTAGTAACAGAGCTTTATCAAGATTAGTGGTAGATGAAGAGATGATGAGATGTGTGTCTGCTGTCCCTAGTTTTCCTCAAGAGGAGACTCTTCAATGTCTTTGTGGCTGTGGAAACTCTTGAGACTATGGTACAATACAGGGATGTTAGGTTGTTTGATTTTTTTGAGACCAAAATTAGTATGCCTAAAAGGAAACTGGGAAATTGTGTGTATTAATAGCAAAGCTGCGTACATTATGCAGACATTTCCATCCTCAAGAAACACTGTAAATAAAATAAGTAAAAAAGATGCTGGCTGTGTTTTCATTCTGTTTTACAGTAACCTTTTCAATTAAAATGTGAAAGGGTTATTGACACTATATACTTCTAATTGATAGAGAAGGTTTACTGAGTTATAGCTAGTGATACATAATCTGATCCATGTATTTACTAAAGTTCCTACAAGTTGTGATCACTCTTCATTGTGATTTGAGAGTGAAAGCTAAGATATTGATCTGTTCTTTTGATTTCTCAACATCAAATTTCTTGAAATAGTATTTGATTAAAAAAACCCCTGTGTTTTATTGCAGGGTTGGTTTTTGGTTGTTTTTTATTTGGGGATTTTTTTTAGGGGGAGGTCATTGTATTGATGATTTCAAATACTGGCAAAACTACTTGAGTCATGTCACACTATGTTTTTAACAAGCTTTTTGGTGGCTTATTCAGTGTTTTTAGAGCAAAATGTTACATTCCTAGTTTTCATGCTTGGCTTGGAAACCTGCACTGTTTAAAAATAGAAAATAGGCAATATTCATTCATACATTCCTTAATCTACTTACGCTGCAAGGTTTCTTTGAGTATTATGCTGAGTAGTTACGTGCGTTACTTGTAGTCATGTATATAGTGTATGTACTTGAGCATTTGTTTATGTACTGAATGGTAGATTTTTCCATAAATACTTAGCATATATTTGTCTTTAGCAGTTGAAGCAGAGTTAGAAGTCTGTCCTGTAAAATACAAATACAGATATCTCTATTTCTGTAAAATATCTGTTTCCAGTTTGTCCACTGAGTCTTGGCCTGACGATGCAATAGTGATATCTTGTGTACTGAACATTAACATTTCTGGGATGCTTCAAATCATCTAGGTTTTTAAGCAGAGGAATTTTGTCAGTGAGAAAAATCAATTGAACAAAATTTTGATTCAGATTCCTCTAGTTCTTGATGCCATGATGCTAAGCGGAAAGTCTGGTAGCTCGCATACAGAGTTAGTCTTACAGTAAAAATCAAGGTCTGCAAGTTCTGCCAGGTTTTTAGTAAGTATTCAGCAGAATCTGTCATTTGATGTTGAAGAATGTAAAAGGCAGCAGACACAAAACTGCAGCAGGTTTGAAAGCTGTAAGGCTGCTTCAATAGAAATAAAATGTTTTACTTCACAACAATAAATCATATGCATATCCTCATAGAGCACTTAAATGTAATCATATTAGGGTGTTATATTTTAATGTGCTCTGTATTTATATGCATATGATGCATTATTGTGACTTAAACCATTTTAATCTTCAGTTATTATCTTATCTTCCTAGTTTTCTTTCTTACTCCCATTTTCCTGATCTCAGTAGTAAAAAGGCAGTTTCTGATACTCCATTTTCTTGCTTCTTTGGAAGGCAAAGTTTTGCCAAAAGGATGCAGGAGTTTTCAGTTTTACAGGACTGCTTGTTAAAATGTTCTCTGTTTAATTAACGTAAAAACTGGAAGACTAGGGGCACTCTCCCATTTTGACCTCAAGACTGCGTGAAGGACGTAGCAAAGGTACATATGCCCTAAATAGATGTCATTTGAGTTATGTGAAGCTTAGAACCTAGGTCTGTTCTCCAGGCTGTGGAATTAAGCATTCCCCAATGTTCAGCCAATATCTAAGTAATAAAAACAAAAAACAAACCCAAATTTGCTGTTGGTTAAGACTTACTTTTTACTGAATAGTTTTGTCTTACTCTTTTAGTATGTTTGAGCAAGTTGATAATACCATTCTCTCATTAACCGTTTTGTACTATTATGTATGCTTGTTAACCATGTATATCACAAGTGTTTCCTGTGATGAAATTGGGTTTCTTCAAGCAATAAGCATATTCTGTTGAATCTCTAGTTTGAGAGAAGCAAGAGGATAATCTAGGAACTGTTCAGACTCTGAGAGAAGAAAGTTTGGCATAGACTGATTTGCTAGTTAGTCTTCAATTTTGGTTTATTCGTGAAATGTACAGCGCCAATTATAGCTGATATGTGCTGACAATTGATATTTTCACTTTGCGATTCTATCTAGTTAAGTAATTTAAATAAATGGGTAAAATGTACCCAATACCTGGAGTGAGCTTGCCCTCCTGCTGCTTTGCTTTGTAAAAGTTGGCTTGACTGTTCAGTTAATAAAAGTTTTAAATGACATATCTATAAAAAGGCCTGATATAAATTCTTCCAGCTAAGGAACAATTTTGTCATGAATTGTTTGGTAGTGAAAAGAGATACTCAATGTTAGGCCTTACTCATAGTCTTTTCCAAAATACTTAAGAAATTATATTTGAGATAGGATAATGATGACTGCCCTGAGGAATTCTGTGCAGTCTCTTGTGTGCAGCTATTAATTCTTTCATTTTCTCCTCCCTGTGTAACCACTGTGCTTCAACAAATCTCTCATCCGAAGGCCTGCTCTATCCTTTTATTGTGGGCATTTTTCTACACATCTCTTAAAATATAGGAAGGTGTGTATTTGTTCACTTCTTGCATGACAAGACCTTTGCTTTCTGGAGTCCCTCTCACAAGGGTCACTTCTTGGCCATCTGCTCTTTCCTATATACCATGTCTAAACTATACTGCTAACTGACAGTTATGTGCTTGTGATTCTCAGCTGTACATATTTCTTGACACCTCTAATGACTCTTCTCTGTTCTTTTGCCTGCTTGTGTTGTCTTTCCCTCTAAATACTTTGCATGGATGTGTTTCTCCTGGGAACACATCAACTGTTCTGCTAGTACAGTTGCTATTTAGATTTTCTGTGAATAACCTCGGTATCATGTTTGATCCTGAACTTCTCAACAGATACCTTTACTCTACCTGCAAATCTCATTTGCTGTATATAATACTGGCATTTTTTTTAGTACCTTGTGGTCTGAACTTCCTCTCTTGACAGTTTAATTTCTTTCTGTTCCTTCTTTGTCTCGGTATTTGCCGTGTGTGAAAGAAACATTCGTTCTTTTTCTAAGTGTCCTATAAGTCATCTGGCTTCCAATTAACTTCAGGGAAGAAACGGTTCTCTCTTACTCAGAATCTAAATATGTCATCTCATATTTTGCTTTCAGTGTTTTCCTTTTGGTGGAGCACAGATCTTAGACAAGTCAAGCATATTTTAACAGGAGCTTGTCTCATATATTGCTTCAAGGTAATTTTTAGTCCGTTTTCTTCCAGCTGCTATATCATATAACTTGGATGTATAATTTTCTTAAAACTTAGTTTTTAAAGTTGCTTGGTATTGTTTTAATATGTTAGATTTCAAAGTGCAAGTATACTTACTTTGAGTCATACGTGATACTGCATACAGTCCTTCAGATTTTGAAGAATAACAAAACCCGAAGTCCCTCAACTGTCATGGCTCTTGAGGGTAGTCCTGCATGTCCACTGCAGGAAATAAAGTGTGTATTACTGCTTCTATGTTCCTCTATATAAAGATTCAAAATGCTTGGATCCACTTTGGGCAGGATGCAAATGCCCTTTATCACTCCGTTGCACATAAGAACTTCGGAAGCTGTAGAGGTTGTGCTCAAACAGCCTTATGAGAATTGCGCATGTGCTGCTCACTGGGTAGCCTAAGAGGGCTGCTGCGATGGTTAGTGTGGTGACTACTCACAGTGAAGTCTGCAGCTGATTGTTTTGACTTTAAATCAGTGTTTACTCCATCTGTTTTCACCCCGAAGTTTCTGTTCTTCGAATGACCTCTGAATTCCTGTTACAGATTATTTTCCAGACCCAAGACAGAGTGAACAATTTGTAATCTGTTTTGATTTGTTCCAGTGCCAAAGGAAATTAGTTGAGACTCTGTCTACAACCTCCTCATGACTGCATTTTGTGCTGATTTGTATCTCTTTCCATGTATTCTGTGATTTAAAATTCATTCCCAGCTTGCATTTGGTGTGGACAGTTATGTTGGGTATGAAATTCATGGGTATGTAACTGGGGTGGCAATTCATAAACATTTCAGCTAACAGTGTGAAAGGCAGTTTAGCAGCTCTTTGTTTCTGATACTGGAGAAAGTCACAAGATGCACTGTGTTGTTTCAAATTACGTATAGTGTAGGCTAGTTTACAGTGTGTGTGGCTTGGATGTTGAAACCTGGGGAAAGCTTCAGGGAAATCTGGGAACTGCCAGAGTGTCAATCCAGAATGTCAATTATAGCAGCAGGGGTGATTCAATATGTCTAGTTTGTATTGCAGTTGGGGCTTTTATGTTCAAGCAGCACTGCAGCCTTATGATACTTCTACTGCTGTCTACATGCTTATCTGCTGGTCTGCTTGCAGAGCGATCTGCTGCTGATCATGGCTGAGAGCATGAGCAGGGACTAGGCAGTACCCTTACCTCCCATGAAGCATGGTATTGAGACTTTGGGTGTAGACTTGATGTTTCTAGTTTACTGTTAGTTCCAGGGCCATCTTAGAAGTATAGTTTGGGAGAAAATTCAGTTTCAGATGTGATGCATCTCACTTCAGGATTTAAGGATGCACAGAGCCATTTCGGTTATGTCTAAGTCAGCCCCATTTCATGAGGCACAACAGATATACTTTGAACATTAGCAGTAGGGTGCTTTTCCATGGGAAATGCAAAATTTCCAGCAGTCTGATCTGATTTTGCTGGAAGGTGAGCAGGTACATACGTAAGGCTGTAAGGAAAGTGCTTACTTCTCACTGTCCATGTGCCCGTGTATATGCACAGGAGCTCACTGATAATTTTTAAATGTCTCTTTCTGATGGGAACAATTAGTCCTTCGCTAAGTAAAAGTGATGACATTATTCATGTCCAGAAGGATGCTTTTGTCTGCTCCGGAGAATATCCTTAGTCCATTGTCACTATCCTGCACTAACTAGCTGAGAGAATAGTGTGTCAGGGATACAGTTGCAGGTTTGGGAGAGGAATACGTGTCTGTCTTTTTTTCATTCCTTTTTTTCCCTCTGTCCCTTTGACCTTACTCCTGCCTATCACTTGCTTCCATTTCTCATGCTGAAATGATGATCAAGACCCTTGTCTACCAGTATTTCAGGAAACAACTGCAAAGCCTACATGCAGGACAGAGGCAGGCTGACATAGGTACTGCCTAGCCATAACCTGCAGGCATGATGAAGCAAACCCAAGACAGTTCTTATTTTTCTCCTCATTCTTCATTCTTGCTCTTTCCCTGTGGTAGTTGTTCTTGACAGTCAAGCTGGCACATCATATAGATCAAGGTCACCCTGTCTTACTGTGGGACTTAGATGTAGTGCTGGCTGCCCAGCTCCCCTGGCTGCTTGTGTTGCTGTTATCCAGTGCCTGGTCTTTTCCTGGGAACACATTCTTTCTACTTCTGGTTTGTTGGTGGCAGGGCTGCAAGTACCAAGCTTTGTTGGTTACCATCACTTTGTCATCAATAGTGTAAGTCTTCTCAGCTCTAGAGTAGCCGCTGTTGTCCTTCACTTTCTACGACATGGACAAGAGATTTTCCTACAGCTAGCAGCTGTGTATGTTTCATGTGTTTCCATCTGCTGGGATGATGCTACTGTAAACAGTATCATTGCAGAAATGTCCAGCAGCTGTGCTCTGAACAGTGCTCAGGGTTTAGCAAGTGTTACTTGGAGTGCTCTCAGCCAAAGACATGTCAATGTTTTTTCACATTCACAAAGTTAAAAGTGTTAAGTGGCTGTGACATATTGAGAGAGGCTGAAGGACTGCGATCCACACCTGGACACAGGTAAGAGAGAGGGATAAGCCTGCTCCAGCATAGACAAGATAACAGTACTACAAGAGGATGCTTAGAGAATCTTAGTGTTCTTGATGCTTTCTCGAGACCAAGGTCAACAATATCAAATACTCCATGTTGATACGGAGAAGATGTTTTTTAAAATCTACTTTTTTTTATGGAAACATTAAAGCTTTAATAAAGGAATAGTGACCTGGATGATAATTTTTGTCACAATTATGCTATTAATCATCATCAGCTTTTCTTTGCCCTCCATTGCCACCATAGTTGGTGTTAGTCTTCATGCAAGAGACTCATATAGACTCTGAAGCAAGCTTCATACCAAACATAAATGTAGCAAATATTTGTAGTGATGGGAACTTATTTATTAATAAAGAACAAGAAAATGCTTGTATTAAATTAATGGAGGAACCTGTAAGCTTGGGAAATCTTACATACATTGTCTTTCACCTGGCCTGTCCATGCATGCTTTGCCTATAAGGCTGCTGTAATGTAAGTACTTTGCTAGATTGTTCATGCAAAATAGAAAACTCCAAGGAAGCGTTGCTTCAGATGTATGTTTTACTGAATATTGATGAAATAAAGAAACTAGAAATGACATTTTTCACTCTGGTAAAATTCTGCTTGGCTCCCCAAATGTAAGAATTGTTCTTTTCAAAGGGACCGAACATATATGTATTTCTCTTAAATCATAGTCTTCTGGTTTGTCCGTTTCCATCACATTTCAGCTTTAAACCTATTTGGGCAGAGATAATAAGATACACCACGACTTTACTTACTTTGTACTAAATTTCACTTTTAAGCTTATAGATTTAGTTTTAAAAGCTCTCTCCAAAGTTCAAGATGCACTTTGCAGAGTATTGTTAAATAGATTAAGCTCAAACACAAATAGGTTTTGTTGAATTGTGGGTTTGATTTTTTTTTTCTATGTGAAATTTCTCCATTAGTAGTAAAAATAATACAATATTGGAGAAAATATTTGTAGTTAGGGTAGGTGGGGAGGCAGAAGGCACCTGGGCAGAAAGTTAATCTTGCTGCAAAGATTTCTCAACACAGTGGTTTTCTACCTTAGAATTAATACAGTGAATTCATCAAAATACCTTAACTAGAGCTGTGGTGATGATTTGCTCTTTAAAGCTAGGCATTGATAAGAATCCAGCACTTAGAAATTGATTATTTTTTTTTTTTTTTAATCTTGCACTATTTTCAAAATTAAGATTGATTTGATCTGCCAGCATGTGACCTTTACAAATCACAACACTACTTCATCACTTGATCCTTTTTCTAAAGAAAAACTACTTAGATTACACAAGTACCATCTATTATCTTGGAATCAATACATTCCTTGTAAAATCTTCTACTTTCCATAAGTTGCTGTAAAGGAAAATGTGTAATATGGAAGTGATACCGTTTAGGACAATTGCTGTGAACAGACAATTTGATAAATATATAATATTTGAAACAAAACACTATTAGATTTGAGAAGTCAGATATTACAAAAGTTATAAGCAAGAGATTTTATTTTGGAAGTATGAAGATGGAAATATGTTTTCAGTGGCTCTGATAGTTATTTTATTTTGTATGTCGGAACAAGCAGCATACAACTGTAAACCCGCAGCATTGCATGTTAGATAAATAAGCTTTTCAAGCTAAATGAAATACTTTCTGCATGTGAAAAATCTTCACTTACCTATAAGTTTTCAATATTTTTTCAAGTATTTCCCAAGTCTTGTTTTCCTGACTTTATCCAGAAAAATGTGTGTTTTAACTGTTGTTAATAGTGTTAATATATTTAAATGTGTTCTTTCTTGTATATACACTGATTCAAGTCTACATTCAGTCTTTTTCAAGTATATGTAATGGTATTTAAAAAAAAAAAAAAAAAAAGAAAATCACAGATATCCTACTGTTTGTTCATGTGTTTCCCTCATAAGGATGGCTTCAAGATACCAGTATCAACCACTGTTGATGGATTGCCCTGCTGAGTTATGCAGCGGTAGCTGGATTAATGCTAAATCTTAATGAAAGAGTAGTTGAAACTATTGGCAATATTTTTGTTTTCATTGAGTCCTTGTCGTGGTTTAAGCCCAGCCGTAACTCACGCAGTCCACTCACTCACTCCCCCCTCTTTCTTCCTTCCTGCTCCTGGAGGGATGGGGGGAAGAATTGAAAGAATGTAACTCCCACGGGTTGAGATAAGAACAGTTCAGTAACTGAGGTATAACACAAATCACTACTGCTACCACCAATAATATTAACAAGGGAAACAACAAGGGAAGAGAATACAACCTCTCACTACCCGTGACTGATATCAAGCCTGACCGAGCAGTGAACCCCTTCTTCCAGGTCCCTGCCCCCAGTTTTTACATCCTGGGCATGACGTGCTGTGGTATGGAATACCTCTTTGGTCAGTTTGGGTCAGGTGTCCTGTCTCTGCTTCCTCCCGGCTTCCCCTCCTCCCTGGCAGAGCATGAGACTCAGGAAGTCCTTGGTCAGATTAAACATTTGAGCAGTAACAGAAAACATCGGTGTTATCAGCACTGTTCCCAGGCCAGAAGTGGAAAACACAGCACTGCATCACCTACTAAGAAGGAGAAAAATGACTGCTGCTGCTGAACCCAGGACAGTTCTTCAATCAAAAATTATTTTAAAAATACATGTAATGCATATTTATGCTTTAAAAAAAAAAAAAAAAAAACCACACAAAACCTAAACCCAAAACCAGAGTATGTTTTCCCCTTTGTACCACACCATTTTCACCAGAAGGGAGCAGTCTCACCTTGAGAGATTTTATTTGATTTTTTGCACACCCCCCCGCCATTTTTTTTCTATTTAATGCAGGATAGAGAGTGTGAGAACTAACAAAGCAGTGTGCTTTGAGCTCTTGGAGAAAATGCCATATTAAAACCCAGGACTCTTGGTCTGCGAGACATACATCCCCTGGACTCACAGGTCTAAGTGTGCTCTGTGGTGCTTCATGTGCTTTGTATCTTATTTTTTATGTCCTGGTGGTTGCTTGATGACACTCACTGCCCTATATAAGTGTGCAGGCACACAGGGGGTGTAAAAGAAGAGAGTTGAAACAAACTCACCCCACCAAAAGAAGCCCTGCTATTAGCTGTGCCATTCGTTTGGCTCCTCACACCTGCTCTGGTATTCAGCACAATGAGACGTTTTTGGTCACTGACCCAGTACAAAACCTATGTCTTTGATTTGAGGAGCTTCCACATAGGCGGCAGAAGGAGAGGTTTCTGTAGGTTTCCCTGAGAAATAAAGCACAATTACAATAAAATATAATAAATTATATAAAAAAAGAATTTTGTGATCTACTTGCAGTAAGGTTAAAATTGTGAATTGGCCATTTTTCAATTGTTTTTTCCAACCACCTTGTTACTTACAGATCTACATAGGACTGAACCTTATTCTGTTACATGTGTGAACTTCTGTAATTCCTCTTCTGGAAACCAGTGGGAGTTTTTCCCTTACATGCTACCTCTGTGAACTCGTGAAAGAATGAACCCAGCAAAATCAGTTGGCTGATTTTCTAGCTTATTCTGATGTACAACTAGGTAGAGCACTGCAAGTATATGGGTTGGGTGGAAGGGGAGTGGACACCAGTTTTGGCAGTAATTTCTTAGTAGTTTGAATTAAGAAATGCTGCAGCTTTGTACTGCTGGGATAATCTAAAATGAAGGTGTAAGAAAACTATACTGGTCAGGCCAAATATTCAGCTAGTTTGGTATCCTGTTCCTTTCTGTACATATATGTGAAAAGGTATGAAGAAATCCTTATTTCTTGAGTTGTAAGAGGCAATGAATAGTCGTGTTTTCAGTCTTGGTTAGTTTTGTTGTCTTGCTGTTAATCTCTGTTTTTAGCACAAATCTGTGGGACCTTTCTCCACACAAAAAACATTTATTTGTATCCTGTTTTGCTATCATCTGCCTGTCGGTTTGTCTCTGAGAGCATTTTCCCTGTTACACTTCAATAACCCACCTTTTTGGAATGTATCTTGCCAAGATCCTTATCAGATGTCTTCTTCACCATGTTCATTTTCCTTCTAAAAAAAACCCAAAACCAAAACTATCCAACCAAAAACAAAAAAAAAAAAACCCACCATTATTTTTTGAAAGAGAGAATTTTTACGGACTTTTGAATATTTTTCACTATATTAATGGAGCATTATATGTATCGTATATGTGTGTCTATAGGTAAACAAACTATGCTCTTAACATTTCTTGGCAAAGAACTGTTATTCTTTAAAAATCTGAATTTGTTTATTGCAATTCAAGGCTAAGAGCTGCACCTCAGTTTGGAGGGTTTAGAAGACAACATCTATAAAACTAGGGGTGAAAAAAATACTGCATCTCTTAAAATTGTCTTCTTGCTCTGTGTAGGGAAAAAGTAGATTTTTTTCTAAGGTAATATTTAAATCTTAGAAGATCTTTCAACACAAACATTTTTAAGATATTTACTGTTTTGCTGATCGAAGCATTTTGAATGAAGACAATAACTTTTGTATTCTTTTTTTGTTACCTATAATACTCAGGGCCATGTAGATGCTCTTGTTTGCAACTTTCTCAACAAGCTGGTAGAAAACCTTTAAAGTCACTTTTTCCCCCCACTGTGACGCACAGTAGCTACCCATGTTGTTACTCTTTTCAGAGTATGATCAAAATGGGATCATTCAGATCATTTGCCTTGCAGGGAAGGTTTGGAGATCACTCATGAGAAGGCCTCCGTCCTTGTAAACTGAGCAAGCTTTACATAGGAAGTAGTGAGCAGTACTGAATTTGGCAGCACTGTACAACCCTTACACAAAAGACACCTTAATGAGTTCATTGGGTGCCATGTAGTGTATGCCTGAAATCCTTCTCCTCTTTGCCTGAGTTAAATTCAGTGGCTAGTGGTGAAACCTGAGGAGTACATGGAGTGGAAAGAGCAGTAGGAAGAGAGGATGCTTGTAGTCCCTTTGCTGTGAGCTTGGCCTTATGGATTTTGGGTTGTAGCAAACCTTGACTAGCTATGGAAAATGGGAGAGAAGCCCTCCACTTTCTCTGGCAACTGCTACTGGCTCCTGCTGGGAGAAAAATCAGTGAAGAAAGTGTATAAATTGGTAAAGATTCCAAGACTGGGAGAGACAGGCTTATTTTGTCATAGAAAGGTAAATTTTTATATATTTAAATAGCTTACATTTCCCAAGACAGTGCTTCAAGCTGTAGTTTACGTGTTCTCTTACTGAAGGTTGTGATTTGTGATTGTTTTCTCTGTTTGAAACATGGGTTTCAAAGCATTATGCACCAGTGGAGCTTCACTGACAAGTATTTTTTACGCTAAATAAGCTTGCTATTATGTGTTCTTTATGTAGTTGTTTGTAATATAGCTTCTACAAAAGAGAAAATTTGTCATAAATCTTAATCTATGTTGTCCATTAGGTTTGCTTTGTTGTTGTGAAAAAGTGTATTTGGAAAACTCTTGAGAGGTGCCATGTGAGCCTGAACAGCTAAATATGAAGATATTAAGGGCTTTGTATTAGATGCCTTGGACATTTTCATCCAGTTCTCTTCAAGACTTTTTTATTTTTATAGAACAAACAGCTACATGTGGATTGTAAATGATTATGGGAGGCAATTAAGCAGCCTTGAAAGAAACAGCTATAGTAATTATATTTTCTATACAGTATGTCGCAAACAATTATTTTTTTCAAACTCATCATGAATTCTGAGATTCTGACTAATCACTCCAGTGTGAATCGTCAAAGCTTATTTCAAACTGGAATACTGGAGCGTAAAGTATTCAACAAGCAAGACAAATTTTTCACAGCAGTAGTCTAACTCATGTACATAAGTGTGTGACCTTGAAAATTGCATGTGTAATTTTGTTCCAGACACTAGACTCCTTGCTGTAGTAAGATTAAGCATTTATGTATTAGCAGGTTTAGCAGCATATGGCTGTGTATGCATTCCAAAAATCCATTTGTTACCATTTTTTATTTAACGCCTGTTTTCCTCTGAGCCTGGACCATAGTGTCCTCTTCCTGCCTCTTCCACCTGCAATAAAAATTAATGAACAGTGTTTTTTACTGCTGCTAGTAAGCTTTAATGATCTTAGTAAAAAGAGACAAGCAATTAATTAGTTGAAATTCTTCCAGTTCTCAGCATTTATACAATTCAAAGTGTGAACATGTTAGGAGGAGACAATGGGAAATCTGGTAAATAACAACTGAAATATAAATATTTTTTGTAAGATTTCATGTTGACAGTGCATTCACAGGACTTACAAACTATAAAACAATTAATGATGCAAACCTTTTCTGTAGGTGTTTTCCATCATCCATCAGTGTTTTCAAATTATTTCAAAACTTAAACTGAGATGCTTCGCTTGGTTTGATGTGTTACCAATTTGTGTGTATTTTCTAGATGTTTCTTTAAAAAATGCAATAATTTAGATGTAAAAATACCTAAAAGCTGTAACAAAACCGGTAGTCTTGCATTAATATTTCTGTTGCATGTACTGGCTGTGTTTTTACAACAAATTAGGTGGGTTTTTTTCCTAGTATAATCTGCTTTATGATGGGTGTAACACAATAAATGATTTTCACACAACAGTCATTTTACCAAGTGGTATTTCTTGTTTGCAGCCAGAGATAAAATTTTAGCTATGCATTCTTGTTTGCCTTCCTGTTCCGGTATGGTTTGCCATGAAGATTACTGGTTCTAAGCAAGTCCAGCAAAAAAACTCATGTTCATGAGCACTGGTCATTCGTGTTTATTGCAGCAACCCAGAAGGACTGGTCTCCGAGGTGGACAGTAAAACCTCCTGGTAGAAATTAATTCAGATTCATTGGATTGAATGAAATACCTCTTCTGCTCTGCTGCTCACTTTCCTTCCACACTTCAGCAGAAGAAGTGGGAGAAACCCAAGCTTTGACTCTCTTCCCAAGGAAAATCACCAAAATTGTACAGAGCGCAATGGTGGTGTTAGTTGTTATTGGTTTGAGCCAGAACACTGGGATAACCTTAGTTAAGTCTTGGTCTAAAGGGAGCTGGTGTGCCTATTGATCTGTTGAACGTTGTTTGTTTGTTGTTTTGAGCTTACCTTATTCTTTTTTGTCTCTTGTTTACAAAAGCTGACTAGCTGCAGTAAATGGCAGAATTTACAGTATGAACTTCTAGATACACCTCCTGTATGCTGGCTGTCTTCTTGTGTCATGGTCTCTTGTCCTGAAGAGGCTAGATGGCTTCTAACACTTCAGTGTTTACGTAAGATGAGGTGAGATGAAATTGCCTCAAGTTACGTCAGATGAGGTTTAGAATGGATATTGGAAAAATTGCTTCACTAAAAGGGTTATCAAGCATTGGAACAGGCTGCCCAGAAAGATGTTGAGTCACCATTCCTGGAGGTATTTAAAGGATGTGTAGATGTGGAGTTTAGGGCCATGGTTTAGTGATGGACTTGGTAGTGCTAGGTTAACAGTTGGGCTCAATGATCTTGAAGGTCTTTTCCTTCCTAAATGATTCTATGATTCTATTGGTTAGTAGGAGAGTAGCCTAAAAATGGTTGTATCATTTAGAATCTATAGAGTGAATATATATATATTCTACCACAAAAAGCAGATGCTTGAGTTGCTCCCTTTGTCAGAAACCTAAGAATATCTTGTTACCCTAGGGTTGTGCGAAGGAGCCTATGCATTTATTAGAATCTTTTTAGTACCTGACATAACCTAGACCTATACATAGTATTAATGTAATTTTTTTTTTCAGAGCTGCAGATACGATCATACAAAATGATCAAGAACTCTGAATGCACTGTGACTGTCTGGGTTACTCAGTTTTACACAGGAGGTTTGTAATGGGAGGTTGCAAACGTGCAGCATTTTAGAGATGGGAAGTTTATAACCATTCTTGACTCTTTGTGCAGCATGCTTCTGACAGTCTCTGTAGAATTGAGATGTTTAGGGAGCTTTTATATTAGAAACAGAGACTTTGACCTGTTCTCACAATGATAAATATCTATTTGTGGTATTTTGTCTCAAGAAAGTATTAAACCAAAATTTATAGCAGGTGAGTAAGTGCACACTGGTTTTTGTTTTGTGGGGGTTTGTTTTGTTTGTTTGGGGGGAGTTGTTTGGGTTTTTTGTGGGTTTGGGGTGGGGAAGGGGTTGTTGTTGATGCTGTTTTTATGGTGGTTTTGTTGTTGATGTTAGTTTTTTGGATTTATTTTAATTTTTGTGAAATTGTTAGGTTTTAGCCATGTTTGGGGAGGTGGTTCTGAGTGAAGGATGCTTGGGAGAAAGGTTATCCTCCTCAGGACAGAGTGCTCTTGTTCTTTCTGCTGAAGTCTGAGGGAAGAGTTCATTGATCTCAATTTTGAAGACATTAAAAAGTCCTTCAGCAAAACCAGGGAGACCAAATTTGACATTTTGTGATATATCTGAAGTTATTTGGTGAGAAAAGAGGAAATGGGGAAAAAAGATGTCAGGTAACAAACCGCAACCAACTAGACCTCATTAAAGCAGTAGAGATTTAGGAAAGGGAGTGGTTTGTTACTTGCAGAAGGGGATTGGGTTTTTGATTTATACTTTAGAGGGAAAGCACTGTAATCTTTCATTCTCCCTTAGGTAGGCATCTTTCTTGACCAGCAAGTTGATTTCAGCCAGAGGAAAAAAAGAATGGGTAAAAATACTTAGATGCTATGCTCTGCTTTATTAAGTGGCAGAATTTTTTAGTATCAAGGAATATTCCAGGTTTCTTCATGGCTAGATACAAACTCACGGTTCAGTGAAGCAGGCTTCAGCTGGGGGGAGGTGTGTGTGTTATAGTTCAGTAAAATTGCAAGTCAAGATTTTAACCGTTCATCTTTGAAAAATTAAGTATTTGCAGATCCTTTGCATGTGTATTTAAACAATCTTTCTTGGCCAAAAAAAAAAAAAAAAGCTATAATTTAAGTGAAGGGAGGAGAAGATTTAAGTTAACAGTAGTTAATCCCTTAAATACTTTATTGCATAAGTCTGTCTTGCTCAGCATATTGTATGTGTATATATTGACAGCCTTCCAGTGTACTTGTTAATCACAAGATTAAAGAGGAAGTGGCAGTGAATTTACAGTCTTTTCAAAAAGGCCTGAAGGGGATCGTTCTCAAATGTTAGTCTTTGGAAAACAGGTGTTTATACTGCTCATATTATACTGCTCATATTATTTTTAATAAATGTTTTTCAAGTACCACTGTTTCTGTGCATCAGTACCAGATTGCCTGGTTACAATATGTATGCTGACATCTGTCTATTTTATAATTAAGCATAGGCCTACTGTACATCAGGTGTCTGAAATAGCTACAGCAAATGTGAATGCTGATACTCTGTTTATAGCTGCTGAAACTTGTCATTCCTTTGTGCTCCTATTATTTTTGTACTCTAAGCTAAACAGACTAACTGCTGCTAAGGAGCTGTCAGGGGATGCGTGTCAAACACTCAGTATATCATGTGATCAGACCAGAGCTGGGATGGAGAAGTCAGTGGCTGGAAGGGGGAAAAAAAGAAGTGACCTTTTTCTCTCAACATTGTCTTTACACGGAAAGGAGCAGATGAGTTTCTGAATTATTCACAGTACTGAAGGCTGATAATTGTTAGCAACGGTGGCAGCAGCAGAGTGTAGAGACAGGGGTTGGGTTTTTTGTTAAAATGTCTGATTCTCAAGCTCTTCAAAGGAGTCATTTCACAAAACTGTCTCTGGGAATTTGGGTATTTAAGGTCTGTGAGAGTGAGGGCAGCTTCTTCCAAAGGATCAAGTAACAGAATATTTTCTTCTCACTTTTGTAAGGATCTCTGCTGAAGTAAAGGTTAATCATAGGTTCATGCAGTAATGGAACAAAGAAGCTCCATGAAAAGGGTTTGCTGTTTCAGGAAGTACTCTCTGTGAATTGATTACAGTGTTAGTAATAAAGCAGATCTTTTAACGCATGATATAATTACTAAATATATAAATTACCTATACAACTAAATGTATAAAACCAATTCCTGTAGCAGTAGAATTACTTGAAACAAAGATAGGCAATAAGGTAATTTTGATTATAACCATCACACTGTTGTGGTTTAAGACCCAGGACACACATGGTGGAAGGTAAGGCTTTTCTTGATGTCATGTAGAGTTTTGCTTACTTAAAATATGGACTGTTTATAGTTTCCTTGAAGTAGTTGGCTTTTAATGATAGTGTTTAAAATGATTTTGTTTCAGTAGGTTAAATGTAATACTGTATTATCTAAAGTTTCTTCTCTCTTTTTTCATTCTGAAAGCTGTTGATGCTTATTATGAATTTGGAAAGTGAGCACTTGGATGCAGTGTGTAATAATCATGACATGATTTAGCATGCATGTCATTAGTGTCCTGTGACAAATGCTCGTCAGTCAGATGCTGTTGATCAAATGAAAGCTTGTATGGCAGCATCAGTTATTGTCATTACTCTCTGACAAGTACTCTCACATTTTTCTCTATGTGGTACTAAAGAGAAAGGTTTTATATACGGACAGAGTAAGGAAAAAACAATGGGAAGTGGCAGGAGAGCTAAATATCTACAGCTATCAGGAACCCAAGTTGTTTTTAAAACCTTCCAAAGCTTTTGCAGTTATTCATTTGCTTTTAGAAGTTCTTCACTGTGGATGGGAAGATGCACTTTATTAATACACTCTGAATCTTAAGATAAAAGGCACATGTTATACATAAAGAACTAAATTTCTTCACAGTACAATTAATGTTTTAACAGTCTAATAGACTGTGATAATGTAGAAAAGCCTCTTTAATAATGCATTTGAAATTGTTAAACAAAATTTCCAAGTGCCTGCTGTTTTTGGTGTTACGCTTGCCCTTCCAGTTTTCCTCTGGATTGTGAGGATTGAAACAAAATGGTGTGTGTGTGTGGAGGGGGTGTTTTCATGAAGTCACCAGCATTCTCTGCCCTTCATCACAGGGAGCATGGTGTTCATGGTGGGTCTGGCTTCCTTCTTGATCTTGGTCCACTTGAGTGTGGTTTTATACGTTTGTTGTAGCCTGCTTTATTCTCATCAATTGCCAGCTCAGGTTTTGAAGGCTGCCCCAAAGCCTTCCACCAGCCTCAGCTGGCATAAAGGCCTTTTCTCTGTTACTCAGTGACTGCTGCAAGATGTTGGACTTTCCCGCTGGTATTTACTGGGATAGGCTAGGCACTAATTGCCCCACCGCCTGGCAACTGTTAAAACCAGCTCAGGTCAAGACAACCCCAGGCAGCCCCTGAGACCCTGTGCAGCCAGCTCAGCACAAAGGCTCTGGCTTTTCACTAGCCTTGGCAGGAATCACATTTATTGGGCTACTTCATATATAGAAATACAATTAGATTAAAGCCTTTTGAAATCATGAGCATCTGACTCACATTTCCTGTCTGAGGGAACTGTCAGTCAGCACTACCCAGTGCACTCAAAACAGGCTGACTGAAGTAATAGCTGCAGGACAAACTTCTTTAAAACTGGCTAAAAAAGTCATTTTGGTTTTGTTGTATTTTGTTGTGTGGTTTGGGGGGAAGGATTTCTTCTTATTTTTTTCGTTCCTTTTTTTTCTTTTTTATCTTAAAATTAAAATAGATGCAAGCAATAAAATAATGCTTTATTGCCTATTTTCTCCAAACTCTATCAAAATCCTCGTTGTTGCTCTCCTGGCTTCATGACTCTCCTTGGCACACAGCAAGGCCCAGTCTCATCAGGAGAGGGGTGGGATAATTCCGTGTGTAGTCAGGCCCCCTTGGCTGCGGAGGGCTGGAGCACAGGCTTGCACCTCTTGGATGAGTCTTTGAACAAAGGCATCTGCAAAGGGAAGAGGAGGGAAGAGATCACTAGTACAGTTGCTATTGCCCTTCATCTTGATTAAAAAAAAAAAAAGAAAAAGAAAAAAGAACATGGACTCCCTCAGAAGTATTTTGTTGTTGTTGCTTGAAAACCCAGATTCTAGAATTTTATCACCGAGGTTCTGACAAATGGTGCTTTGTGAATCTGAATTATGTCTCATTTGATGAAGCCAACCTGCTTCATGATTTCATGGATAAGGCATTCAGAGATTGAGACTGACAGATTGCTTTCTAAGGAAATTGTATTGTGTCCTGTCACAAGTGTGGCTCAAGCTGCACTGGTATGCTTAAGCTGTGCTTAACTTTCAGGACTGACATCCCAGTGAGATAAGATACTACTTCATTAGTTCCTTATGTTGTAGCTGTTACTGAGCAACTGTGACACAATCTCTAACTTAATAATTCTTCAGGACAGTCAGTGCCCTTTAAATCAGAGCCATGGACTGGCTGGTAGTATTTTCATTGTTGTAGCCATGTTGTTTTGAAAGGTAACTAAATAAGAGGTGGAAGATGCAGCCTCACAGCAGTGTTTTTGACTTGCTGATAGCCAGTACTTCTTTCTGAGGCAGCAGCTCCTGATAAACCTGGCATCTGTGCTAAAAGGTATGAATTTCTCCTTCAGGTAGACAGGAACATAACCCTATGGGGGATAACAGGTAAGGCAATATAGAGCAATACATAACAGTTTTTCACTATTGCTAACGATGCTGGTTTTGTTTCCATAACAAATTTCATTTTAATAGAGGAAATAGATAAAAGGAATTTTGAAGGAAGAGAGGATGGTGGAGATTCTTGTTGGTTTGAGTTTTTGGGGGGATTGGGTTTCTAGGGTTTTTTTCAGGGGAGAGAGAAGAGGGACTATATTAAAACTGAACTTACATAGTTTAAGAACATTTCTGCCTTGTTCCTATCTCCAGTACTCCGTGGTTATCTTGGTTTAGTCTCTTTTACCATGAAGAACTCAATATTGTGAAGTGACAAATCATCTGTATTACAGTGTTTTGCAATATACAATTACTGAAGGGGTAAGGAAATCAGATAAGTGACCTAAATTTCCCAAACTGGTTTGGCTTAGATTAGCTTCATAGTGGCTTTTGTTACTTTAGTTTCAAAAGAAGATGACTTCTAATAATACTTTCCCTACATAATGTCCTTCATAGGTGTATTTTTTTATATATGCATATATATGTAGCATTGATTTTATATTTATATGTATTTATATGCGCACATACACATTTCATTATCATTGTAATGGCCAGTTAAGCTTTTTAAGCATTAGGGAAACAAGATCTGCACCAGTTAAGATCTGATGGTTATGTGCCTAGTCAGGAGACCGAGCTATAAAATGTCTCCTCACCTTTCCAATCTCTTTTACCTGCTTTGCTCTTGTCTCCATTGCTGTGTTTCAAACTCTGTGCAAGTCTCTCATTCTCCATTAAAGCTGTGCTTGGTGTTTATGGGCTTGTTTGGGTTTTGTTTTGTTTCTTCTTAATTTTGTTTGTGTTACTTGCTCTCTGTGTATGAGAATTCTTTGATTAATAATACTATAATTCAGTTATATGGAGATCCTAACTGATGTAAAGGAATATTAAGGTATGCTATATCTGTCCTGTTCCCCTATGTGAAAGATAAACTTCCCCAATAGCAGCACATATGCTATATTAAATCTTTTTCTTTGACACCTGCTTCTTGGAAACCCCAATTAACTGACACAAATTGTATCACTAATCCTGCCCAACAGCTCCATGCAGCACAAGGCAATCTGTGCATGAATTGAAGGTGTGGAGTAGCCTATTCATTCATTGTTCCCAGCTGAATGAGCCCTCCTCAGAAGATGAGTATGCCCGTAGATGATAGTGGAGCTGTGTGAACCCCTTCCTTCACCCTGCTGGGTGTGCTCATCCTTTCACCTGGATGCGTTAAGAGCCTGTGATATCCATCAGACTGGCTCCAGCCTCAGGGCTTATCTACATCAGTGGTTTTAAATGTGCACTCTTCTGTCAGCATCGCTGCATCTGCACAATAAATTTTGCTAGCTTAAGCTATGGCTTCTAGGAAATTCAGCTATGTTGGCAAAACTTTTCAGTACAAACTGGATCTCTCAGTGCTTATGTGTTTTTAAGTGTGTTCCTCAGCTGTGTGAATACAGAGACAAGATTTTGATGCCACCAAGTTCAGGTACAGGTGCTGGGTGTGTTTTCCTTTTTCTGGTACCTGCATTGCTTCAGTCCTGGCCCACCTTTCAGGAGTGGGAGAGAATGTTCAGTATTTTCCTAGAAGCTTAAATGCTTCTGAATGCAGCTAATACAGTTGAAGGAACTTCCTGGATTTCCTATTTGTGCTATGCAGTCCTTCAATTTAGGAGAGACATGAGCCCCTCAACTCCACTGTGTAGATCAAGAAACCTTCTGGATCTTGTCTTCTCATGCATCTCATGCCCTCTTTCTGTTACAACAAAAAATATCTCAAGTATCAAGACAATTCAGGAACAAGTTAATGCTTGGAAGAGCCTATACTTGGATGATGCTTCTGTCCTTAATTATAGAGTAAGAAAATCGAATAGTTTTTTATTGGATATAAGGCCATGCAAATAATAATTTAGAGATACTTACATTCTGTGTTTTATATTAAAACAGAATTGGAAATATTTAAAACAGGATGGAAATTAAACTACCTGCTCATCCACTCAAGTAATCCAGATGGAAGTCTCTGAGGCATCTTGACTGTCACTGTAGGAAAGGTTCTTTTCCTTGTCTGCTTGCGCTTTCCTTGTCATGTAAATGAGCCAAAGCCTGCAGTGTTCCTGGTTTTCAGTCTTGAACCTGTACAATTACATATAGTTTAGTTCCAGTGTAACTGAACTGCGGAGCTTCTCTACAAAACTGTGTTAGATCAAAAAGGATTTCATTGATAATTATTAAATATTTTCATTATTCTGTTATAGTTAATTGTCCATGTGTTTTGAGTCTGACTTTCCGTTTATTTTAAGAGACTTTTTTAAAGGACAGAAATTGCCCACACTTTAAAGGTCACCTTCAGAGCTGTTGCTGAAGTGAACTGATACTTTTGTTAGAAGGATTTTTAATCAATGATTGTGCTGAGAAATTCTTAGTATTATCTCTAAGCAACTTATCTCCCCTCCAAAGGCATAATGTGATGCTGCTCAACATTTATTGTAGAAGCTCGTGCTTCTTTTGCAAAATGGAGAACTTGAGGTGATGAAGATTTCACAGGTGAAGACGTGTTTCTTTAAGAGATGTGACTTGCAGGGGTCCAGGTGCTGTTATTGGGCTCTGCCAGCAGCAGCTTTGCTGCATGCCCATGGTAGAAATTTGGTGGTGTGTGGAAGCACAGGTGATTACCTATAGGTAGCACAATCAAGAAGAAGAGGAGGTCAGCAGGAGGTAGTTCTTTGTCCTACTTTCCCAGCTTCCTGAGGCTTTGCATTTCTAAGTTGGGAGAGACGTCAGTTTGATAGGTGGACCTCTTGGTGGATAAAGAACTGGCTGGATGGCCACACGCAAAGAGTTGTGGTCAATGGCTCAGTGTCCAGCTGGAGACCAGTAATGAGTGGTGTCTCTCAGGGATCGGTGCTGGGACCGGTCTTGTTCAACATCTTTGTCGGTGACATGGACAGTGGGATTGAGTGCACCCTCAGCAAGTTTGCCGATGACATGAAACTGTGTGGTTCGGTTGATACATTGGAGGGAAGGAATGCCATCCAGGGGGACCTTGACACGCTTGTGAGGTGGGCTGATGTCAACCTGATGAAGTTTAACCATGACAAGTGCAAGATCCTACACCTGGGTCAGAGCAGTCCCAGGCACAGCTACAGGTTGGGCAGAGAAGAGATTCAGAGCAGCCCTGCAGAGAAGGACTTGGGGGTGTTGGTCGATGAGAAAATGAACATGAGCCAGCAGTGTGCGCTTGCAGCGGAGAAAGCCAACCGTATCCTGGGCTGCATGAAAAGGAACATGACCAGCAGGTGGAGGGAGGTGATCCTGCCCCTCTGCTCTGCTCTTGTGAGACCTCACTTGGAGTATTGTGTGCAGTTCTGGTGTCCGCAACATAAAAAGGACATGGAACTGTTGGAACAAGTCCAGAGGAGGGCCACGAGGATGATCAGGGGACTGAAGCACCTCCCATATGAAGCTAGGCTGAGAAAGTTGGGACTGTTCAGCCTGAAGAAAAGAAGGCTGTGTGGAGACCTCATAGCATCCTTCCAGTATCTGAAGGGGACCTATAGGAATGCTGGGGAGAGACTCTTCGTTAGGGACTGTAGTGACAGGACAAGGGGTAACAGATTCAAACTTAAACAGGGGAAGTTTAGATTGGATATGAGGAAGAAATTCTTTACTGTAAGGGTGGTGAGGCAGTGGAATGGGTTGCCCAGGGAAGTTGTGAATGCTCCATCGCTGGTGGTGTTCAAGGCCGGGTTGGACAGAGCCTTGTGTGGCATGGTTTAGTGGGAGATGTCCCTGCCCATATCAGGGGGGTTGGAACTAGATGATCTTAAGGTCCTTTCCAACCCTACCTATTCTATGATTCTATGAATTGTTTGTTTTTTAAGTACTATTAACAGACAGGATCTTGGTTTGTAGTCAGGTAGGGCCATGCCAGAGTAGGCTGGGTGGAACAGTTTCAGAAAGAATCATGGTCCTTTGAACAAAAATGCTAAGTACTGTGGGAAATCTTGTCTCTCTAATAGTTATCCAAATAACTTGTTTTAAAAATGCATTCTTCTTTTGTTTGCCCTAATCAAAGTCTTATTTCTGTTGAAATTGGAGACAGAACCTGGGAGGTAAGAGTGGAATGGAGTGGTTACAGGACAAAAAGTTTTTGTATGACCTTTAAGGTAAGCCTAAATATCTGATGCTATTAAAGGGTGGTTTGAATGAGGGTTAGAACAGGGATTACAGAAAGGAAGTGATCCAGCAGGGCAAACAACCTCCAGCCTTTACTGTCTGCTGATGTTGGATAGTGCCGTAGAAGAGACAATTAGACAATGTGACAAGACAACACAGCTTGTGCAGAGAGGGAATCAGAAACCTGGGGAGTATAGAAGAAAATGTGACAGCTGATACAGTCTGAATAGATGGGATAGTTAAATAGAGTAGCAGGAATTGCTGCTGTAAATTTAAGTTAAATGGTGCTTTACTTCATGTTATGTAGAAATTTCGACACTACTCTGTTAGGAGTGGTAAATGAATTTTGTGACAGTGTGAGTATACAGTACTCCTTATGTTTCTGTGGGGATTTTGCATCATGTTTGTGACTCTTCCTGTGTATGTCAGTGCTTTTGATTTGTTGGTGTTTTGAGAAAGGAAGTTAAGGGGGCAAGGGTATAAGTTCGAGCAAAACTGAGCTCTTGAGCACAGAAAAGTCCCACAGCAGCAGGATGCCTTATACATCTTACTAGTCGCTGTCTATTGAGGTGAGTCACTAAATAATTCTTCAGCTTTCCAGACTGCAACAGAATCCTAATTATAATGTGCCTGGGACTGAAAAATCTGGTTACTGTCAGATCATTGTGAAAAGAAAAATCTTCTCGTGAACATCTCCTGTTTATTTGGAATTTCAGCTTTTACTGTGAGAAGCTGTGCATGGTAATGAAGGCTGATGGTGTATGAATATCATGTGTCATGTGACCATCCCTACCTACCCTTTGCTATTTGTTCTTCCCTCTCCTGTGTGTCCTCAATGACATCCTCACTGCGGTTTCCTCAGGTCCTCCTTTCATTTGCAGACACCTTCACAATTTTTTCAGTTCAGCCTTGTGACTGTGTGCCCAACTCTTGCATGTCACATGTAATATACTTCATTTCCTTTATAGTGACTTGAGAGATGTTTTATTTTTGAAACCTCACTACTGTCAAATTGTTTGAAATTAACTCAGAGTTGTTGCAGGGGGAGTTGAATGATTGACAGCCTGTTCAGGTGGTGAAGCTGACATACTGATAGCTTTGCTCTCCAAACAGAAACACGGAAACCATAGTGCTATGCTCTCTGCTTGGGCACTCCGGGGCTATTGCTCCTTTGCTGATGGCTTGCTACATGTTGCTTCTGTGTCAGGTTCTCCATCCCACTTGATTTATTTTTAAAAAGCCCTAGACTGCTGTGGCTTTGTTTCAGAAGAAAACTGGGCTATGTGGAAGAGCTCTGAACAGGTGCAAAAGTAAACTTGGGAGATATCATTCAAGAAGGTATTATCCTTTCGTAAATTTGGAGACCATCGACATAGGTTAAGTAAGAACATGGTGCGGGGAATCATGTGTAAAAAATGGGTAATGAAGGAGATTAATTGGCATAAAAGCAGAAAGGATGAATTTCAAGTTTTCAGGAGTGGAGGAAAGTATTTAGGTGGGTTTAGTTGCTGCTGAAAAATGAATTGCCCAGTGCTGACACTCTGAATTTATTCCTTGGCTTTGAAGTAAATAAGGCACAAAGTTTTTTGTTCTCCTTCTCTGCTCATTTTTTCCTCTTAATCTCTTCTATCTTTCTAGCTTGCTGTGTCACTTCTCTTCCCTAGTGTTGCCGTACTGAGTGCTAATGATTCTGTCTCTCTTCACTTTCTGTCCTGAGCTCATTTTGATGTTAATTTTTTTCTTTATTCTGTAGAATTTTTTGCTGTCCTAACTTCCTTTGCCCCTCCATGTTTTTATCATATGTTCTCATTGTTCCTTCTACACAAGTACAGCACATTATTTCACTCTTTCGGTATCTGTGTCCTCCTTCTCACTTAGCTCTCTCGGCCCTTCAAGATAAAACACATCTTACTCAATTCCCCCAAGTTAGAGGCAGACACTTACTCTCAAGATCAGAGTTCGTGACAGTTCCTGTAAACCATTCCTCCCAAGGACGAATAGAAATTGTCAGTGTAACCCTGTACCAAGTTCCTTGGAAGAGGCTGTTCTTGTTGACAGAGCAGTGAGCTAGCATCTTAGCCCTGCTCCTTGCAAGTTATGTTTTTCTGCAGGGCCTGCTTGGCAACTTAATAGCCATCACATAGACTATTGTGCATAGCCAACTTAATGCTGTTTTCAAGTTTCTCTTCCGAAGGTTTGCAGCCTTGCTGTATGAAGGGTTTCCAGCAAGCGAAAATAACTGTAGCTCCATCTCAAATGCTGCAGTACGGTCTCTGTACCCTCACGGGAAAATGTCATCTAAAGAAGTGCTCCCTCCACTCTTACCATTACAGAGGGTCATCTTCTCTTTCTGCCCATATGAAGGAAGACATGAGGTGTTCTTCCCAGCCCTGCCCCCAGGGTTTCAATTTTAAATAATAGCAGCAAAATTGTTATACAAACATCAACCTCTATAACTAACCAAGGCCCTGCAAAACTCGTTTATCTTGCTCATTTTCCTGACTTTTATTGCAGGATATTTCTATAATGAACATACACCACCTTTCTTAGTTGTTTATTCTGTCTCTTATGAAGTTGAGATTTTTGAATAGACTATGTAAAATAATTTTCTAACTTACTAACATTGTATCCTGTAGTGTGATGGTAGATATGAGTGTTCTCTTCCCCTAAGTGATGCAGAAAAATGCTTGAAAAATACATAGTATTTTTTTATTGGTATTCCTTCTTTTCCTTCCCCCCTTCTTTTTCATTTGTAATTCTAAAACTTAGGGTTAGTTAGTGACATAAGGAGGCTTTTTTTTTTTTCTCTTTACATTTTAATTTGTGAACTGACTGATAGGCCATCTCTTTCCCACTCCCCCTTAAGAATGCTGACTGCAAATGCATCCTCTCTAGTTTCTGTGCCGGAAGATAGACTTTTAATATTAGGAAGTGAGTTTCTAGATATGATGACCTGAAATGTCCATGTATTAAGAGTCATCAGTTTGACTAATGGCACACCATAGCTACAGATCATCCTAAGCACCTCTTTAAAGTGTCATTTTTCCAGCTCAGTTGATTTCTGACATACCTCACTTTATCAGCCACTGAAGTGGAAATTTCATCACTCTTTTATGCCTTTTCAGTTTTTCTTAGTATTTGTTTGTAATAGGTTTTATGGGTGATTAGTTGTGTGAATTGTGAGTATTTTTTGTGGACAGGAGATTTTCTTAATTTCTGTATGTTGCATTTAGGCTTTTTAATTTATCTGTTACATGTACCAGTTGATTTGCTCTGTTTTGCTGTTAAGAGTCATGCAAGTACTATGCCGAGTGAAAATTGTAACTAATGTAATATTTCTATTAGTAAACTATTACAGATTAAAAGGAAATTATTAAATTGAAATAATGGCACTTGCAGTAATGTATCTATTCAACCGCACTACTTAGACGTTATTTTCAACTGCTGTTGAAATGCTGAGAATAGGCATCAAACATCATCTTGACTCACAGCCCCTAAAATCCTCTGCTCTTATTTCAGACCGTAGTTCAAGCCTGCTTCTTCTCCCCAAATTCTTACGATTCTTTTACTGCCTGTGTTTATGCAGTAGTGTTCCATGAAAGGAAACTTGTTCCCAGTCTAAGCAAGCATTCAGGCTATGCTTGTATTAAGGGATTGGCGTGAAAGAATCAATGATTCTTACTTTGTAATGATGGTAATTAGTAATAGAAATATTAGTAATTCAGTAATACTATTGCAGGCTTTGAATGCAGCTGGGAATACAATTTAGGCATTCCTAAGAATTACAGTTAGATTTAGGTGTTGTGAGGCAAGTTTGTGGTATGTAATATGCAAGTTCCTTCCCTGGCTGTTTTGCAGCTCACAGCGGGGAAAGAAACGCTCTCCTCTGAGCAGCATGCTCCTTTTCTTACTGTTCCTTCTCCTTTTGAGAATGCATAGGAGAGGTCTTGTTTGGCCTTATAATAACATTTTGTATCGTTACAATTCTCCTGTAACAAAGAAATCTACAGGTTTTATCCTCATTTTTGAAACCTTTTTTGACCACTGTATGTACTAAAGTGATTCCTGTTCTTCTTAGCATTAGTTCAATTTTAGCTTTGTGTGTTTTGAGATGTCTAAAATGAATATGCATATTGAAAGGACATATAATATACTCTATAGTAGATCCATAAATCAACCCAAACAGTTGCATAATGCCTTCTATACAATTATCTTTCATTTTAGTAACAAACATCTTTTGGTTCTTAACTTTTTACTATGTAGCTTTTTGGATATCAAAGGGCATAAAATATTGAGGTATATTTAGACTTCTTAATCAGTTACTTTGGTGTTCACTGAACCAGGTTTAATGCTGGAAGAAGATTCTCAGAGTGAGAGATGGGGATGGAGCACTGTGTAGGTTAAGCAGGACTGCCATCCTGTTGCCCAGCTTGTAATGACCCTTTGGGGAACTCAGAATTGAAGTCACTGAATTAAATGCAATAATTTTCCATAACAGTTTAAAAGGCCTGCAGGCATGTTAAAGTTGTAGCTGGGTGGTTTAGATAACACTCCCTAGCATGACCCTGAAGCCTCGTTTGCATCTTGGCAATTAAAATATATACTACATTTTATGTCTGTTGTACTTTTCCTATATTGCAGTGTAGGGCTTTACTGTTGAGGCTTTTTTATGGTAAAGGAGGAAAAAGAAAAGGTAAGTAACTGTGGTTTTTTTACTTTTCGCTACAGTGACTTTATATTATGTTACAATAGGTGGTTAAGAGGAACTGCTGTAAGGCTGTCCTGGGGAATTTTAAATACCGTGTAACACTTCTAACCCCTGCATCACTCAGCTTTGCCTGTGTATGAGACTTGGATCATCCAGACTCCCTAGGTGGCTTTGACCGTGGGTTTGAGTGCACCCTCAGCAAGTTTGCTGATGACACCAAGCTGTGTGGTTCGGTCAATACCTTGGAGGGAAGGGATGCCATCCAGAGGGACCTTGACATACTTGTAAGGTGGGCTGATGCCAACCTGATGAAGTTTAACCATGCCAAGTGCAAGGTCCTACACCTGGGTCAGAGCAGTCCCAGGCACAGCTACAGGTTGGGCAGGGAAGAGATTCAGAGCAGCCCTGCAGAGAAGGACTTGGGGGTGTTGGTCGATGAAAAAATGAACATGAGGCAGCAGTGTACACTTGCAGCCCAGAAAGTCAACCGTATCCTGGGCTGCATGAAAAGGAACGTGACCAGCAGGTTGAAGGAGGTGATCCTGCCCCTCTACTCTGCTCTTGTGAGACCTCACTTGGAGTATTGTGTGCAGTTCTGGTGTCCGCAACATAAAAAGGACATGGAACTGTTGGAACAAGTCCAGGGGAGGGCCACGAGGATGATCAGGGGACTGGAGCACCTCCCATATGAAGATAGGCTGAGAAAGTTGGGACTGTTCAGCCTGAAGAAAAGAAGGCTACGTGGAGACCTCATAGCATCCTTCCAGTATCTGAAGGGGACCTATAGGAATGCTGGGGAGAGACTCTTCGTTAGGGACTGTAGTGACAGGACAAGGGGTAACAGATTTAAACTTAAACAGGAGAAGTTTAGATTGGATATGTGGAAGAAATTCTTTACTGTAAGGGTGGTGAGGCAGTGGAATGGGTTGCCCAGGGAAGTTGTGAATGCTCCATCACTGGTGGTGTTCAAGGCTGGGTTGGACAGAGCCTTGTGTGGCATGGTTTAGTGGGAGGTGTCCCTGCCCATGGCAGGGTGGTTGGAACTAGATGATCTTAAGGTCCTTTCCAACCGTGATTATTCTGTGATTCTATGATTCTATGACACTTGTGTGTGAATATGCCTTATGCTCTATTTTGGTGTTTACACTTGGGGTCTCCACAACACTTAGAGTAGAAAAAAAGAACTTTAGTAATTTTCTTGTTTTAATTATTATTTGCACATGCCTTATCTGACTTGGTAATTAAATATTGTGCTAAATGTGCTAATGATGGCCCTGGACACCTAAGGAATGAATACTGGTCCCAGTGACCTGGTCATGTACAAGAAATGCTTCTTTGGTTCTCTTGCTTCCCTTCTAAATTCAGTAAAGAGTAATATGTAAGTGCTGGTTTAAAAGTTGGCATCTCCTCTTTACTGATTTGAACTGTTCTTAAAATTTGGAGAGTTTTACTGAGAAAGCACAATCTGAGTCTGCTATCCACTAAGCTATATACACAAATGGACATGAGTATGTAAGAGCTGACATGTCAGTCTGGTGGTCAGCAAACAGTCTCATGTATAATCTAGCCACTCATCTGTGTGACATTGAGCAGATCACTGAAAAAATCACAGGATATCCCAGTGTTCAGTGATGAAGATGAGCATCCTCAGTCTTTATACTTCAGAAAGCGTGAGACAGAAACTTGAAGTAGTAGCATGCACAAAATCTTTTTCAATTTTCTTCAGTATATGCAGGTCATTTCACGTTAGTATTGTAATACAACACGTAACAGAGTTTAGGAACTTTTGTGGGTGAGTTAGTAGTTCAATAGCTTTGTAAATATTGCTCTAAGAATTCTTTCATTTAATTGGAGCAAAGCTATTCAATGGACTATAAACATTGACGTATGGGCAAAAATTGCTTGTAGATGAAGGCAAGTGTTTTTGTAACATTCTACAAAATAAATTGAAACTGGATTGAAATTGTTATCCGATTTGTCCAATTAGTTGCTGTGTTCCCTTGCATTTGTATTATACCCGTTACCAGTATTCTGTCTGAGCTTCTTCTAAGGCATAGTAAAAGAAACCGAGTCACTGCATTTGGGTAATTCCCCTGGGATGTAGCCTTTGTATTATAGGAAATGGAGGAGAAGAAATATGTTCAAATTGTGTAACAGTGGTTCATTTAAATATGAAGATTTGAATGGGAGAACTCATTAATATTTTAACTATAGTGATCTTGATAAGAAAGGAGCTGAGCAGATGCAGTAAATGAAAGATCTGGGGTTTTGTTCTTAAAATATTTATCTTTTCAATAATAGAAAAGATTTCTCTGAAGTTGGGGTGAGGGGTGTTTTGGTTTTGGGCTGTTTGTTTTGTCCTTTTTTAAAAGGGGGTAAGGGGAATAAAATTCATGATGGGACAAGTCCAGTCCTGCGCAGTCCTGAGACTGTAAAACATCTCACCTCAGTAAAAAAACTTACAGTTAAGATCTTGTAAAGCCATCTGCAAGTCTTCCTTTGTTTGACTTCTCATTCCTGGCTTACTACTAAATGTTCGTACTGATACCTATTTCTGTATTCTGCAAATATGTTTGTGTTGTGATCATGCTATAGAACACTTATTTGTAGACAGATCTTCAAGATAGCTTTTATTCTGTCTCCTTCTTTCAAATATGTGTATTTGCTGATGAAATAATTTGAGGTATGAGCCTGAGGATGTGAAGTGTTTCCTAAAACTTGCTGAGGAAACACTTAAATACCAATAAATACTATTGATTTTTATAGTCAAGGGTTACTGACAGTAAACGAGATGTTTTATGGAATGCCAGATTCAAAGAGATCAGGTTCTTAAATCTTATAAGTTTTTTTAATTTGCCCACAAAAAAATCTACTAGTCTTCATTATTGTGGCAGTGTAATCCCCACTGGTGTCTCTATAATGTGGTGCTATTAAGTAACCTGTACTTTTTTAAAATTTTCATTCATTCCCTGGCAAGGCAATGGATAACCTGGAAAACTGCCTTTTGATGGCACAGAGAAGGGTTTGTGTTTGTCTGGGTTTTTTTGGTTTGGTTTTTGCGTATGTGTGTCTGTGATGTTTTTTGGTTTGGTTTTTGGTTTTGTAATATAAAGAAGCTTGGATACTTGGAAAAAAAAAATCGTCTTTGAATAGCATATGTCAGTTTTCCCCGTGACGTGATTAAGTGATATTCGGACTTAGTGCCCCTTTAGAGTCTTGAAGCAATTAGATGAAAGGAGAGAGATGCTTCCACATCAAGTCTTTATACTGCAAAAGAATACCTGTTAATAATGATTGTTAAAATCACAATTCGATTTAGTGTTAATAAATCACAAAGTTTATAAAATGTCTAGAAAATTGTTGTTATATGGAAAGAACATGCTTTCATTAGTGAAATATTTTAAAATCTGAATGTTTCATGGCAACTGAAAAGATTTGCTACATGACCATGCGGACATCGATCTAAATAGTCATACATATAATGAACTATTCTAAAACTTTGGTTTTCCTGGTCATGTACAAATATTTCAATTTCCTTTTAACCACTTAACATTTGAAAAATATAATAAATATGGAAAAAATTTGCATAAATGGAAGGCTTTGTCTTTTTGTCGAAATTGAGATTCACAGAGGTCAAGAAATGGAAGAGCTTTTCTGGGAATTTCAAAACAGAAGAATAAAAGGCCGGCTGCCATTCGCAAACTTGAATTACAGTTCTGTAGTAAATTAAATATTCTAAAAATCTTTTCAGGAGTGACAACTAATTAGTTTGTTTGATATGAAATGTTTAAAATGAAATAGGTGAAAAGTTCTAAAGTGATGTTGGTTTTGCTGAACAGAGTGCAAATGGAGTTGGCCATTCCTTTGTGATCTGTGCTGTAAACTGTCATTTTAATTCTCCCTCACAAAGGACTTGACTGATGGCACTTTGTAAAATAATCAGTTGTGATATTTAAGTATTTTGAATAGAGTGGAGCAGAGTTCTCCCCCAGACAAAGGAGAGAACCATAACATAAGGTTTTTGAATGAGAAATACCAAGGCCTCAGTTAAGGGGTGCAGTTACAGAGTAGTGTTCTTCATTTAGATGTTTTGTCAGCTATTTATAGATACAAATTGTATTTTTTGTTTTATTGCCTTTTTTTTTTTTTTAAACGAAAAGAACAGAAGCAAAATTTCCAAACTGTTTTTCACTCTGTCAGGAACATAGATATTTTGGTGAAGTTGCAGGACCCAAGAAATGAAACTGAGAAGCCTTGTTTTGAAAACCAGGTGGAATAAACTGTAAAGCAAAATAAGTAGTAATGGAAATAAGATTTTTACTGTAATATTGCTTTAGAACTTAAGGGAAGGAAATACTATTTCTGACTGTCATTTACAAATCTTTCTTACAAATCTACTTACTTGCCAAGTTACTTAAAACCAGAAGTTTATGACAAACAGAAAGAAGTCAGACTTGCCATTAAAGCATGCATCCTTCTCAGAAAAGGACTGTCTACTTAAAGCTGAAAAGCTACATTTCTCCACCCCCCCAGTTCTCAGTCTGCTTTTGATCTTGTAATCTGTTGTATAAAAATGAAAATTATTGTGTTGCTCTTCATAAAAAATTCTTTGCTAATTTTTTTGATCAGGGTGGCTCATGCATGAGACTCTGGGAAGTCTTGCGTTACAGAAGTGTCTCTCACCCGTCACTGATGAGATCTTTCCTTCTCTCCCAGACAGTTAGGAAGCAATCACTGCAATTAGAGGACATTGTAACACATCAGCGGTTGTCTTTCTAATTTTGTTATAGGTGAATGTAAGCTGAATGTAGAGAAGACTTCTAAATAAGCTGGACTGATGTGCACAGAGAAGGAATGAAGTATGGATGTGAAGGAACGTAGGCCTTATTGTTCCCTGACAAAGAGCAGACGAGACAAGGAGCGGCGCTATACAAATTCTTCTGCAGAAAATGAGGAGTGCAGAGTGCCTACACAGAAGTCTTACAGTTCCAGCGAAACCTTGAAAGCTTTTGATCATGATTCCTCTAGGTTGCTGTATGGAAACCGGGTAAAAGATTTGGTCCACAGAGAAGCAGATGAGTATACCAGACAAGGTAGGCAAGATGTTTTAATACAGAGTGTATCATTCATTAGCACCAAGTAACCAGGCGTTCTTGCTGCAGGAAAAGTATGCTGTTATACCAGTGTCATTAATTTTAGTAATACTCTACACACATAGTCCACCTGTATCTCCTTAAATGTTTTACAAAGATGGGAAAGCATCGTGTACCATCTTTGAAATAGGTAATATATGATACACAGGAAAGTTAAGTAAATGGCCCATGTTGGGCAATGGGTCAGTGACAATTTTGCAAACTCATGTGAAGTATTCAGGCCTTACAGTTTAAAGATTAGACCCCCAGCATCAATTTGACTTGGTAACAAATTGCCCAAACATTTACCACTCAAATATATCTAAAATGTAAATAGCTTCAAAATTAAAAAAAAGAAACAGATACAACTGTTCCAAGGAGGCCAAGCTCTATGAACAGGTTTGGGGAAACACAGTGTGTGGATGAGTGTAAAAATAATGTATTAGCTTAGTGCCTTTACCTTTTCGCTCACATGGGCAGTAACAGAGCACTGTATGGTGACTAAGGTGAATTAATTCACAATCAATGCATTTAGGTTTGTTGGGGTTCGTTGGTGGTTTTTTTTGTTTGGTTTGGGTTTTTGGGTTTTTTTTTTAGTGGTTATCTGTGGTATCTAACCAGATGTTAACATGTTACTGGAGTTCAGTGTCAAATTTGAGTCTAGGACTGGAGAGACATGGGAGATCTGAATATCTGTGTGGATGCTCAAAACCTGACTGTATATAGTCTTGGGCAACTTTCTGTAACTGACAGTACTTGAACAGATGGTTTGGACTAGATAACCTCAGGAGATCCCTTTGCACCTCAGTGGTTCTAAGAGGTTGTACTTGGCTCCAGTTAGGGTTGAGTATTTACGCATCACTTTCGGTTTCAAAACTGTAATTTCTGGAATTGGCGTTTCTACAACTGAACTACTTAACATAGGAAAAGAAAAACAAGTTACAAAATGAGTGGAGTACTGGAGCCCAGTTATCTGAAAGGATAAAGCTAGACCAAGAGCTGTAAGAACTTACACCTCATTCTTTTGTATAAAGCTGTCTTCTCTTTTATGAGGAAACAAGGATAGATTTATGGGTAGAAAAAGAAAGCTTCCTCCTTGAGAAGAAGTTTTTGGGTTTAATTTTAGAAAGGTTTTAAAAATTTTTTCCCTATTGGTGGTTTTTCTTTGTTCCAAGTAGAATAAGTTTACTTTGGAATTAGAGCTGGCCCCATGGTGTTGACTTTTGCCTCCAAATGTTTGCAAAGAAAATAAAAATATTTCTCTCAGGCTGGTGTAACTGAGGCTTGCACCTACTGTAGTCTGTCTGATTTTTGCTGTGTGTTTTTGGTTTCTGTGATATGTTGAAACTGCAGGTCATCACTACTTTCTAGTTTTTAAGACGTTAGTCACCTTGATCTCATTACTTTAATAAGGTAAATTCAAGAGGAAACTAAGACCTGTACTGTAGACACTTCTTTAGTAGTAGTGACAAAATTCTGTCAAAATAGAGATCATTTTTGTAATGCATTCAGAAACTATTGCCTGAATAGGGTACTATTCTTTGTAAATAGCAATAATGGAATGGAAGAAGTTCTATAGTCTGGCGTGTCATACATATATGGTGGTGCACTGGGGCTTTGGTGTTTTTTTTCCTCTTCATTTTCTTCAGAAATGCACATAGTATTTAGCTAATACTTATTGCCCAATATGCAATAAATTACGTCTATAGCCCTAAAATGGTAGTCTAGCTTATGTAGTGCCATCTTCATCTTTCAGTGGTCTCAACGCTGTCATCTGTGCCCATTTTGAGTTTCCTTGTTGTCCTTTCAATTTTCTTTGTTTCGCTTATTGGCTTCCCCTCTAATGCATGCCGGTTTAGCACCTTTGGGGACTGCCTGCAGGTTTGATAGGGTCAGGGTATAAAGGGCTTGTATGGCTGTCTTAGGTAATGTGTTCGTTTTGATTCATCTTTGAAATAATTTACTGCTTCTGGCATTGGAAGCATTTTGTGGAAAAGGTCTTCAAGGTCATTCCAAAGGTTTTTAAATAATATATAAAACATGCTTCCCTGTATTTATTTTTTTTCCCCGTCTGTCTAGAAACAGAGTGCAGACATGTAGCTTTGTTGACAGTCTAATTACATTCTAGTCTGCTAAATCAACAGGAAATAAATCTAGAAGCAAAAAAGGCAAGCTTTAATAAATGTCTTTAATTGGAAATTAATTTTTAAAATTAATCATGACCAATGTTTCATTTATTTTTTCCCCCATAGTGTGTAAAATAACAATATTAAGTTTCCAGTGTCTGCTGGAAAGCTATTGGAGTAGTTACATGAGTTTCTTGAGTCCCTCAAATGTGGCACAGTTTTAAAAATGTCACTGGGTTTTTATGGCTGATATTTTGGAGCAAAGCCCTTCAAAGCTCTCTGCTAATGAATCAGAAATTTCCTACCTCTTCTTTCTGAGATTTCTCAGCATGTCTTTACGCTTCCTGCTTCCCAAAATCCAATGGTAGGAATTCCAAAATGGATACTGCCACTGGAGATAAGAAATGGATACTGCCACTGGAGATAAGTGTGTCCTGTTTAGTGGTAGGTTTGTCCCAGGACATCTTGTTGAGAGGAGGTTCTGCAACTGTCAGTTACAGTCACAGGATGTTTTCCTTGACTTATTTTCTGTTGCTTGAGATTAATTACATGAATAAGAGCCTAAAAGTGCATGTTTGTTACTGTAATTCAAAAAAAAAAGGATTTAAAACATATAGTAAAACATTTGGATGTGAAATTGTTATGTAACTGAGATTATCATGTTAATTTTGAAAACCATTTAACAAGACTTGAAAGGCCGATGTGCTTGTTTAGGAAATTGTAACTTCATCTAGGCAGCATGCTTTTGGTTAACATCAGTGAGAGACCTACTGTGGTGGTCTCCTTAAGCCGCTTCATCTGTTGCAAAACTGGTTGCACCCCACCATGTAAATAAAGACCATGAGCTTTTTCCTTTAAAAGTATTCCTCGACAATAAATGAAGCACCGTGAAAGAATATTTACTTTCCGAGGTGTGATAATATGATTGTTTGCTGTTTATGTGTTTAGAGAGGAAGAAGACTCTTTATTTTCTTACGCTTTGAAGTATCCAACTATAATGAGCAGCCTGATTTAAATGCACAACTTCTCTAATTGAATTCAGCAACCTGAATGCTTGCATTTTGGAACATGCCCAAGTATCTTGCTGAATTCAGGATTTAAGCTGATTGTATGAAGTTGAATTTCTCTGTTGTACAGAGAAATTTCTCTGTTTACAAAATAAAACTGCTGTGTGAAGTAACACAAAGTACATAGGAAAATATTATGCCAAATGAGAACAATCAGCCATTGGAATAATCTCCCCAGGGAAGTGGGGGATTCCCCAACATTAGACACATTTGATTCAGCTGGAATTGTTGCTGAGCCATCTTGTCTAGACCGGGCTTTTGCCAAGAAAGGTTCGACCAGGTGGTCCTTGAGGTCTCTTCCTCCAAAATACCTGAAAGTGTGACATGGCTGTGGAATGGGAGGGAAGGATTTTAGCAATGTAGCAAGTAATTAGTATTTTTTAAACTGCATTAGGATAAAATAATTAGAATCCATAACAATATAACAATATAAAAATAATTTGAGGATGATCCTGAATCAAACCTGAACTCACAAGAACTAAACTTTTTATTAAGTTAGTAAGACAAATACAGGTAGACAAAACCTGTATTTATTTACCATCTGATACATGTTAAAGGAAGAAAGGAATATGCAATACCTCTTAAGTAGTCATTGTTCCATTTCAAAGAATATTGTTGTTGCAGGACAGCATAGTGACCCTACAGTGATCCGTATATTATGTCAGTGAGTTTTTGCATAGGAGCAGGTTGCTGACCCATGAGCACAGGTGGCAGGTTGTACTGCGGGTTTGTGCATGTTCGTATTTATGTACAAAATAACCATTGGACTGTTTGTGAAACTGTGTGATTTGAAAGGCTGAGCTGCAGGACACCTTTTGCTAACAGAAGACCCAATGAGGCAGTGGAAGCTTTGATAAATTTTTACTTTTTGAAAGCTTGAATCAACTGTGGTTTAGCCTGCAGGTAATGTTATTTGGTTGTCTTAGCTGGCAGTGAGAATGAGTTCACAGTGTTTATCAATCAGAACAATTCACTGTCAGCCAAGCCTTAATGTAATTTATTTTCATTCCACCCCTTTCAGTTTTGCAGGAGAAAGTACTTCTATGCATGGCTTTGTACCTGTACTCGTCTTGAATACTGAAGTGCCTAAATTAGATTAAATACACTAATAGCTCCTGGGAACTGCAAAACGAGGGGCTGAACTTACCGAACAAGTGAAGAAAAATAGTTTCTTTCCTTCGCTATATGCTGGATCACTGATACCAGGTTGCTGAGAAGCAAAGCCATGTACAGTAAATTCCAGTGTGTGGATGTATCGTAGGTATCATTCAGCTGCCGCTCCCATGACAATTAGATCTAGGTGCTAGAAAAAATCCCACCATTCAATGAAAGAGGGACCTGAAACAGTGATATATATGCTTTGACAATTTTATTGTATAAGATACTAAACATTGTCACGGATACATTTTTAAGACTTCAGAAACCTGAAATGTTAATTGCAGCTTCTATCCTGATGTAATATGACTCCAAAGTCTATTGCTTTTAAATACGAGCTACTCAAAATGAGTTATTTGGATAGCAAAATGTTCAATCTTTCTAGTCACCATAAATGTCAGCTCCAAGATTAAAAGATTTAAATGGTCATGTTTTTAAACCTAGAGCCTACTTTAAACTAACCTGTCTGAAGCAGTGGAAGGACATACATGCAAAACCATTTTGACCTTCCACTCCCTATGCCTTAATGAGGGGCTGATTTTGACTGTTGGGTAGGCAAGTGATTCTCAATAGAAGTGAATCGGCCTGCTTTGCAGACTGTTTACAAGAAGGTATGAAATAATAGATAAGCGACTCTGTGCCCACCTGATGAGCAAATTAATCAGCATTCAGTGACACGACAAGTGCTGTCTTTCCAAACCTGAGGCAGATATTAGAATTAGTGTTTTATGTTCCTGGCTGCAGTGCAAGATGTGTCCTGATTGTCATCATGTCAGATACTTTTTTGTTATGCTAAAACACGGCCACCTGCAGTATCTGCCTGATTTGAGTGCGTAACTTACATAAGCAGCATGCAGTGCCAGTGTGTTCTGGATAATTTTGTGGCCTTGAGCTACGCACATAACCTTCTGCCAGAGATGTTTTTTTTTGATTTGGGCTTGCTTTTTTCCCCTCTGTACTACAGGAATAATAGCACCCACCTCACAGGCGTGTTGGGAAGATTAATTAGTTTGTTTGCAAAATGCTTTGAAGATGAAAAGCGCTGTAAATGCTAAGTAATATTACCATCTTTCAGTGCTGTACTAGTTACTCCTTAAAGCAACAATAAGAAGCTAATTGGTTTTCAGGTTCTGGGTGATAAAGATCTGTTGACTTTTAAAGTTACTCTATTAGCTACAGAGTGGTACTAAGAAAAACCTTTCACTTTTATTTGATTGGTAGTACATTTAGCTCATGCTCAGTGACATGCACACTTGCTCTGAGGTATTCATCTAGCTGAAATTGTCCCCTTGTGGATCATGGTCTGTAGATGAGCCACAGATCCGGAGACAAAGGGCAGTTGTGATTCTCCAGGGAAAAATCAACCTTGGTTATTGTCAGTAGACTGCTTGATCAGGCATTTCTACACAGCCTTGGTCCACAGAGTAAAAACCTTGCTTTGACCAGTCCAGTTGCAAAATAAAAGAATTGAGCTCTTGATCATATTGACTAGGGATTTGTAAGGTCTTCACAAGGCCTTAACAAGGAGTTTCAGCCTCACAGAAAGAAAGATACTGGAGAGGGTATGTAGCTGCTCTTGCATCTTTCCGTAGCTCTTATACTGAGATGTATGTGCTGCTCATGTTCATAATGAAAACTAAACTCAGAACTGGGGAGATAAATGGATCACCTGCATGGCGATGAAAGATTACTTCAGTGTGTTAATATCGAAGGAGAGAATAAAGCTAGAAAAGTGTGCAGTTAGTGATGGGGTGAGGAATGAAAGAGGCTGAAGAGGCCCGTCTGTGCCGTCCATTGATTTAGTGCTTAGGGCTGAGAGTCAGGGCTTTAGGCCAAGCTGTGAGTGATTGCTTATTCCATCACCGGCAGATAAATGCGGAAAGTGAAGCAGGGACATAAAATGGAGTAATTCCTCAGAAAGTTCCTGATTCTTTCTGAAATTAGTTTGCACAATGTTGCAATTTACTGGCTTGAGAGTCAGTACTCAGCATTACTGAGCTAATTAAAGCTGAAAGAGGAAATAGCAGGTCCAAAGGAACACATTTGCCTCTAGTTTCATGTTTCTTCTTTTTTGCTTTGCAGTGCCATAAATATCTGAGTTGAATTCTTTCTTGTCTTCAGTATAATAGACATTTTGCTGGAAAATCTAAATTAAGACAATGCTATGCTACATTTATTATGGGGGTTTGCAGAATGGAAACTCTTTTGGATGGTGTGATGGAAAATGTGAGTGAGAGAGGGAGTAAAAGAGGTTTTCATTTCTGCAGAAATCCTGTTATTTATTGCTCTTACCTATAACGATGGTCCAAGCATATCATTCTGTCCTTGCATTACAGACAGAGCTGATTGCCATGAGTGTGGGGTACTTGTTTATGAAGTCCGACAAACAGAAATATATGGGCTACTCTGAATAGGTGTGGTGGGTTTTTTTTTTCTTTTTACTGGTTCAGAACCTGTTGAACTAATCAAGTTTTCTGTCAAGCTGAGAGACACATCCCTGTGAGGGTCTCTCTGCTCACTTGTGGTGTCAGACATGCCTTTCCCTTGTGGAAAGGCAAAAATAGTGGAAGTTTTTCACTTCTCCCTGTATGGAGGAACAGCAGTGAGCCTGAACTCTATTTTGTGTGATTCCCTTCATACTGCCTCCTTCTTCCTCACCTTCTTTCTCCATTTCAAGCTGTATGTCATGTCATTAGCATCATACTGACCTTAATGGGCAGTTCATACCTGTCAAATCTGTGGTTGTAGACTCTTTGCAGACTGGATATCCATCATCTCTACATTGCTTACCCCTGGGTCATATTTTCTTCACATCTATCAAATTTAGTCTTTATTTGTAGATTGTAATAAATGGATGCTGAGATGTTGATGATTTGGTTCCAGCATCCAAAGATTAAGATAGAGGTCCAAAATGTCTATACTGTCATTCTCGTCATGATCAAGACTTTGTGTTCCTTGCTACTCATGGAGCTATGTTTCTTTTTTTTAAATCCACAGAATCCCGGGGTTTTTTTAGGTGTGGGTTTGGGGGTTTTGTTTGGTTGGTTTTGGGGTGAATTTTTTTTCCTCTTGCAGCCCATGATCTGGACAGCTATGTTAGTTTCTCTCAACCTAGTTCATATATTATGTAATCATAGTCATAAACACAGATTTTTATTTAAAATCCCAAGATCTGGAACTATAATGCTTAAATTATTAATTCATTTATTGGAACATTATTGCTGATGCTGTAGCTTGAAGCTCTGAGTTGTGCAGTTGTGAAATTATCTGCAGCTGACTTTAATCTTAGTCTTGTAGTAACTTCAGAGGGTTTGATTAACAGTTCTTTATCCTCATACTGGATTAAGGAGTGCTTCATATGTTCTAGTCTGTGGATTAGTACTGAGGATCCCCTACCACCCTCCAGCCTAACAGAGAATAAAATTGAGTCTCCCATACTGCACGGAAGAGTCTGCATGTGTGAGCCAGAATTTGGGAAACTGGTGGCAGGAAGTTTCTATTCTGTTTCTTAAAATAAAAACTTTCTCAGGCTAGCATTTCAATTTATGTCTCCTTGTGATTCTATAGTATAATGCTAGTAAAAATACATGGCTGTTTAAATACGATGCTTGAAGTACTTTAATTTGGGGGCGGGGGTTGGGTTTTGGTTTTGATTTGGTTTTTTTTTTTTTTGTTTTATTTAAAACTGACTCAGGTTTTGAGTCCCACATAAAGTTCTTCTTCCAAGAGTGGCATAGTACATGCAGCTCAAAGAACTCACAATATCTGGCACTAACTTTTTCAGAAGTCACCGAGTCCACAACTTAATTCCCTATATGCTTTTGAAAGCCTGTAAGGAATGTGAGAGCTGTGTTACTGTTTGCTTAGAAAAACAAGCATGTGAAAATGATATGCACAGTTGCTAATATTTAATATAATTTAATGCTGTTATTATGTAATTTACTGGATTTTTGGAGAAGCAAATGTCTTTCATGCAAATCTTACAGCTGCTCTCTGAGTCAGATAATGATGAGAAAAGGAGGCTACGATGGAGAAGTGAAGAGAGCGGAAAGGTCAAGAAAGAGAGATTAAGAGGTGACAAGGAAGAAGGTTGTGATGAGTGAAGAGAAAAACATAGGAATTAAAACCAGGAGGAAAATGTGATACAGTGGATTAGGATGGTTTAAATTCACAAGTCATTTTCACAAAAACAAAGAGAAAATCAGACTGAAGTAGCAACAACAAAGTACTCTGCAGAATCAGAAAGGAGAAATGTTAACATAGGCAAAGCTCATTACTTGTCAGTCTTCACTGCAATTTCTTGCACCCTAGCAAACAGAGCTCTGCAAGTACAGCTTTGAAAACTCCTTTTTAGTAAATTTATAGTGAAGTTTGTGACAGAATAGATGGTATCACATCTATTACTCATTCTCTCTTTTGTGTAATTGTATTCTACCCACCTAACATTCTGACTTCTGGAGACAGCATTTTCACACTACTTTTCAGTTTTATAGACCATCCGAGGCATCTGTTTTGCTGTTGTTATTTTGTTGTTTGTTGGGTTTTTTTTTAATCTTTGTCCTTTCATTTCCAGCAAATTTCCTATTCTACTGTATATTAATTTCCATTTTTGTGTCATTCCTCTCAAGATGTTTTCTTCCAAAGGACCACCTTTGTAAGTGTGCCAGACTGTATTTGCCAGAGTAAAGAGAAAAACCTATTATTTTCTTTATAAGGAAGTTACATGCTTTTCTTTAAGAAACCAGGTAGGATTGACAATTGGAAGTAGATGGTGTTTCAGATCCCATAAGAATGCATGGAATTCTTGCTAAACCAGCCCAGCTCTGCTTTGATCATCTAGGAAGATGGCATCTAACCCATGTTCTCAGTGGTCCTGTACCGACTAGCTAGTGCCCTGAGAACTGTTTTGCTGCCTGCTGTTATATACAAAGAAGCTCTTTTTTCCATCTTCAACTAGCACATAACTGAACTCTGTATTTTTCAGGAATTAGAGAAGTGAGCAGGCGAGCCATTTGGCAGTTAATAGTTATTCCTTCGTACGTGTCATGGGCATGAGTTAAGAAGGCAAGGTGCTGTTGAATCAGGTCAGTAGTCTTGAGCTCTTGGTTATACCAGAAATGGTGAAGCATTTCAAAGATGCGGTGCAGCTGTGTGCTGGCTTCCACTCTGCAGAAAGTATTCAGAGGTACTGTGAATGAGCTCCAGGTAACCTGCTTCAAATATAGCCCACTAGTAGTATCTGCACATGAATACAAAAGGAAGTACTTTTCCCATATCAAAGTAGCAGAAAACAGCATGGTCCTTGCAATAACACTTTCCAGCAGTGTTGACATCAGTGCTGCTTGTATGCTTATATGCTTATATGACAAGCATTGTATTATGAGGACATGTTTGTATGCAGTAGTCTGCAGATAGAAAATAAAAACATGAGAAAAATATTTTTCCTTATTTGCTTTCTAAAAGAATGAGACTTCTTTTAATTAAAAAAAATAAAATAGAATCAGGATTAAGTAGGGAATCAAGGAAATTTATGGGAGAAGATTGTTCTCCTAAGGACCATGGTCATAGTTTTGTGCATGTATAGCTTTTGCTGTTTGACAGTTTTTCTAAGTTTAATGTAAGTATTTTTGTCATGTGTTATCACAGAGTGATTTTTGAGTGGCAGGGTGGTGTTATAGACAGATAGAAGGCAGGATACAAAGGAAGAATAAATTAAAAAGGAGACTGACAAGTACTAAATGGTGCAGAGAGCAGACATAGCGCAAAACTTCTTCAGAAACATAAGTAAAAGCTAAACTAAACAGACCTTTCAGTATGGGCTTGGATGAGTTTGGGACCTCTGCCTTTTTAGTGCTATGCATATCCTGTTACAACAAAAGCAGTTGGCAAAGGCACTCAAACTATAATTCCTCTGGTTTAAAAGGTAGGGGTGTGGGTGTATTTTTTATGTTAACTAGGCAGATGCTTTGAAGGCTTTTCAGATTTTTGTTTCTTTCCCTCTTTCCAAAATAATCTGTTGTTGCTGAACCCTGACTTGTCAACTTCTCAGTGGCTAATGAATTATTAAGGACAGTGCTGATGTCTGGAGATGCTAACAAATTCTTTGTTGGATAGGTTTTGTTCATTCTTTCTGTTTGTTTCCACTTTTCATGGTTTTTTAAGAGCACCTCCGTGTGTATACTTAGTATAGATCCAACTTAAAGCAAGGGCTAACAAGTGAAGAGCCATGGGGCCTATTCTTTTGTTTAGCAGTCCTCTTCAAAAACCCATTTCCACAAGATAACATTTCCAACTTGAAGCATAAGTAATTATCAATGTTTTTGAACAAACTCTTCAATGGAAGCCAAGGAAACAAATGTGGCACAAGTACAGCAGGTTTCCATTTAATTCCAGCTGTTAACTTCCGGATTTCTAAAATAATATGTAATTTCTGCATATGTCAAATTTGCTTATATGCAGTATTTTATTAAACTTAAAAAAAAAAATTACATTTCTAGACAATGTAACCTTTGTGATTTCGGCAGAGAAATATATATGTACACACATATACGTACTCTTAAAAAGAATTGTTATACTTTTTTGTATGTATTTAATGTAGTTAAGGAGGTACACCAATCTCATGTGGTTACAATGTAAGAGATAGACGTATATGGTTACTGTTGGCAAATGCTATGTTTTTAACAGTGATTTCTGCGCAAGCTTCTGAAAGTTATTTTTGAGTTATGACATTAAATTTCTTCTTGTTCTCACAAATGGAGGATGTCAGCAGTCCTAACACTACCCATAAATTGATATTCCTAGGTAAGAGAAATGCAGTAGCTAATGGTAGTGTGGTAGTAAACAGCATTATTTTTTATTTTAAAACCTGACTTCATGATACATCATCCCAAATAGTGCAGAACTCCCAAAGGTGTCTCCAGAACAAGTCTCCTTGAAATGCTATGTCCAGGTTTTTTTTCTATTTTACACTTCATAGGTTTTTTTTTTTAAAGGAAGTTAAAAACCAAGCAAATACCACCACCACCACCACAAAGCATTCTGCCTATTCTGCATCTGCATTTTCTTCTCAGGAATTAGTTCATTACAATTGCCAAGTTGTTTTGAAGTCTTTATGAACTGTTGAGGCACTTACTGTCAGTAGGAGAAATTGCAAATGTGTGTATAGTGTAAGAAACCGATGATTAAATCCCTCACATTGAAGTCATTCTGGAAAGGTTAATTGGAAACTCTAAGAACACAAGAAGGAGAACATCCTCGCTTTTGCTTTCTTTTTCTCCCTCCCCCACCCCCCCCCCGCTCCTACAACCTCCTTTTCAATTTTTATATTTAAATTTTTTTCCACGGTATTGTTCATTATCAGGTAAAAGCCCCCTACTGCAGCATTCCAACTGTGTTCAGCCTTATCTCAGTCCTGGAAGTCTTCCTGTTTTCATTGGTCAGGACACTTAACATGATGTAGAATTATTGTATCATGTATGTATGATTTCCTGTGGGATATAAATTTCTGCACAAGTACATATTTTTCCATGCCAACTTTTAGGTTTAGGTTTTGTGTTTGCAGTGGGGGATTTTTTGTTTGTTTTGTTTTCATTTGTGTAGGCAACTTACATGGAGTACAATCCTCTTAGTAAAGGTCTTAGGAAAGCTTTAATTCAGAAGATGATTTAGCCTGATGTTTCTAAATCTACTACAATGTTTCTGGGTTATGCTGTAAAACTTCTCAGTGTAGTGAAAAGCTCTAATATATTGAATAGGCTGAGAGAGCAATATACAAACCTTCCCCCTTTTTTTGCTTTGGCCCTGTGATGTGCCAGTTTGGTTTTCTTACCAATCATAAGAGGGTGAAAAAGAAGAAAATATTTTATATGGATGTAGGCTTTTGTAGACTTAGTTAAATAAATAAATAAATAATCTATTAATAGATGGTAGTTGCTATGTTGTTCCTGGGACAAGCCTCCTGGAAAAAGTGATCATGTAGGATGTTGTTATATACTGCCAGTTTGCGTAAAAGGAAAAAAAAACATTATGATGGGGGAAGGGAATAAATAGTCTCTTCAAATTGATGTCTCTGCACAGATGTCTCTCTGAGTGACTGTCTGAGTGCAAAGAGGTCCTTTTTGCTGTGGGGGGAGCACAGGGCTGTGTGACACGGGCTGTGTGGCACAGGCTGGTGGAGGAGCTGCAGGTTGCAATGCTCACCTGCTGCAGCTGCTCTAATTGCATCTCAAGAGGCGGCACCTGTGTCTGTCCACATCCTTCCTCGCCTCCAGACCTCAGCACCATGAGGTTACTGGGACCATAGGCATAACATCTTGTAGCATCGAAGTCAACAGTAGCTTTGTTACTGACTCAAGTAACTTTCTCTTCAGTCAAAAATACCTCTTCCTTTCCATTTTGCTTCCCAAAACCCTGTTCTTAGAATCAATAAGATGCTGCATGTGCAACTGTGCATACATGTTAGCTGGTTCATTTGTGTAGGTGCACCTCTATACATACATATGCACATGTGGGCTTCTCCTATATTTGGTTCTGACTTTAAGCAGCTGTTTGAAAATGTAGATTCACTTAATAATATACTAAATGCGTAAAGCCAGTGTTCTAGACTGTCACCCTTAGCATATAGTTACCAAAATGCAAAATAATAAGCATTGTAGATACCTCACTACTTCCGGCTCTGACCCTTTTACCACAGGGCGGTTTGTTTGGCCTCTGCTTCTCTGATTAGTTTCAACTCTTTCAAAACCTGGGAATTGACATAGCTTCAAAAATTTATAAGACACTATCAGTGTACATGGTAGTCTGCTGTTCTTATACCTTTCACACTGTTAAGACATAGTCACAGGTGTGCTTATTCCTTTTATATTTACCTTCACAGCTGTATTTTCATTTAAATATTTATTCACAGCTGAATAATAAATGCAGTTTGATTTGTACCTAATTGTAGTAACCAATTTTCATTATTCATTAAAGTCATTGTCAGAATTCATTTATGATTCTGACTGTTAAGAAACTTAGGGTGACCGCAGCAATGAAATAATTAACTGCCTCACTTAAAAAAGTCAATGGCCAGGGCATTAATTTGTAGTATTTCAGTAATTATTTACAGTTCTGTATTCATACTTCTGCAATTCTGTTACTTTCTGACTGACAGGATTCTGTTCTTGGTGTATTATAAGCTTTAATTATCTTACATATTTTTATGTTAAATGACTAATTTTGGTGAAATTAGGATGCCTGTCAGATTCAAAAATTGAATGTGTGTTCTCATTTGTTCCCAGAGCTATGAAATAATTGTGGGCTAGGGTGGAAAGGCATTGTGGGTCCAAGCATGCAAATGAACTTGCCAAGTATCTGTATATCATAAAATGTTTAAATCTATGGACATAAAAGTAGGATGAAGACACAGCCATTAAAAAGGCAGTCATTTTTGAGTGTCGCATAATTTAGACACTTTAAGTTATTGAAGTGTCATGAGTTTATTGCTCCTAATTTATTAATACAATCATTGGGGATTCACTTATGTCTCTTGCTCTGCCCCAAAACAGAGGCTAAAAATCTGTTTAAAGTGCACAGGCTCTGCTTCAGCAGTAAAAGCCTAAAATGTTTCTCAAAACAGAGACACAAAAACTAACATCTTTACTGCAGTCCTTGTCCTGTTTGTTTGTATTTGTGTGTTAAAGTAGGGAAGAGAGATCCAGCAAAGACCAAGTGAGTTTGGTTTGGAATTCAGTTTTTTAATTGCCACATTAGGGGACATCTGTATGGGGAAAACAACCTATTGCTTTGGCCAATAACCAGGACACACACACAAAAAGATAATCCTGCAGGACAGAAAAAAAAAGAAAGGGAAAAGTTTGACTTGTACTTTTAATCCTTTCATGTGCTGAATTGGCTTTTCTTAGTTTGCAGGTTCTGTTAAGTTTCTTGCCTTCTTAGGAGCACTTTTGATGTGTTTAAGTACTGACAAAACAGTGCCAAGGTAGTATGAATGAAAGGGGCACCACAGAGAACTGAAGACAAAAGAATCCACTTGATTGTAATATGTGCAGAATTTTGACAAAACACCTTGTATGACACCTGAAATAATTATACATATGAAGAGATTGAGGTTTAGGTTCTTATTAAAAAAAAATTTTAAAAAATCTCACTTTTTGTTATCTTTTTTTTTCCCCTAATCAGGACAGAATTTTACCCTAAGGCAGTTAGGAGTTTGTGAACCAGCAACTCGTCGAGGACTGGCATTTTGTGCGGAAATGGGGCTCCCCCACAGAGGTTACTCTATCAGTGCAGGGTCAGATGCTGATACTGAAAATGAAGGAGTGATGTCTCCAGAGCATGCCATGAGACTTTGGGGCAGGGGGGTCAAATCAGGGCGCAGTTCCTGTCTCTCGAGCCGTTCCAACTCAGCCCTCACACTGACTGATACCGAACACGAAAACAAGTCTGACAGTGAAAATGGTAAGTTCTTATGCATATGTCTGTATGTAAATCAATGTTTTATTTGCTGTTTTGGTTGACACTCGAGAATTTAAAATCAGTAAAGGAATGGCCTTGAATTTTATTTTTTTTAACCCACTCTTCCGTTCTCCCTCCCCCTTTTTCCCCCCCAAAAAAAGTCAATATTCAGTATTAGTCCTAACGAATGTAAGCTTTGGGTGCAATGTTTTAGCTATTTGAAAGAGTTTAATCACAAAAAAGATTAGCTCTGTTTTATCGCAGGCTATGTCACCTGCTACCCTTTGGGGAACAGCTAAGTAAGTGGTGATAAAGTTGATCCCCAAGGCCAGCTTGCAATCAACAGTTTCATTGTAAGCTCTTCTTCAAAACATCTTGGAGAAGTTGCAGAATCTTGGAATGGTTGAATGAACGCAAAGAATAGCTTATTAACAGGGCTTATGTGGTTCGAAAACAAATTTGATTGTGCTTTAAACTCGTAGCTGATGAGAGCAGTTGGAATTGTGGTGAAGAGGGACATGTGGCCTTTGATGTACCTGGGGAACTGGATTACTGTGCAATTAAAATTTGCAAGAAAACCCACCCTGAACAGCAGTTTCGTAAGATGTGAGCTATGCCCATTGTATATTAAGGCTTCGTTTTTAAATGAGCAGAGGTTAATACAATTGCCTGGTTCATTTTTAAAGCTTTTCAAATAATTTTTACTTCCACTTGAGATATGAACAGAACCTAATGCGGTGTTAAATGCTAAATGCACAAATATTATAAGACATTCTATCTTTAACTTCTTTTTATTTGCAGATTTTCAGCTTTACTAGTATTAGAGTGATTGTTGTATTAACTTCATGACTTTCTATATGACAAATTCAAAAGGGGAATAAGGAAAAATGAGTAAAATTGAAAATTAGAGATGGCTATTGCCTGCATGTCTACATGTCATTTTATTAATTTATTAAACCTGTCTGCTCAGCTGTACAAAAGTCAGAGCAATTTTCTTTTATCCTCTGGCAATAGCTGTACCACGTTGTGGGAAACAGCAGTGTTTGTGTGTGTATGTATTTAAAAAAAAAAAAGACAGTTTTATTTTAAACTACAAGCAATGATGTTTAGTTTTACCTATTTATTATTTTAACTTCAGTTCAAGAAGACAAACCCAAAGCTTTATTTTTGGTATAATTCATAATTGTCTTTCCACCGATGGCTGGTTCTAACTCAAGATGCCTATTCAAGACAGCTGTCTCAGATGGGATCCTCCTTTTTGTTGGACTTAAATGCTTCATGTCCACAGGTGTTTTGTCTCGTGCTTGGAAAAGTTGTTTTGAGTTGGAGGTTGTTTTGAAAGGGGACAGGAGTACTTGCCTATCTCCTTTTGGCAGTGGAGTTCCTGTTGGATGGCTCTTGATATTTCAGTTGCAAAGCAATCTAGAATAATTTGTTGAGCAGTCCTGTGGTTTTTCCTTTTGAGAAGTCTATGCTAAAACATTCCCTTGAGTCTTTTTGTAAACCCCTAGGTTAATGATTTTGAAAATACATATTTATATATACACACACATGCATAATTTCATTAGTCATATCTTTAAATTACCAAAGGGATGATTTGTTTAGAAGTACAATAGGTTTGCTGTACTTTTTAATAAACCTTACATTTTCAGTTTTTAAAAAAGCAAAATCCTGATTACAATATGTAAAACTTCTGCCATGAGCTTAAAGCTAGTTTATTTTTTTCATGTGTGAGAAGAATGTGAATATATTAGAAAAGGCATTATTCTGCACCGGTTAGATTTTTGCAAGGATTGTCTGATGTTTGATACAACTTCAACAAAGAGCTTAGTCACTAAAAAGGGTTACAGTTGATTTATTTACTGATAGGGAGGCCAGCAGTCTGACTTAAAGACGTACTGGGACTGCTGTGAGGCTAATGAAATTTTGATGGCTTGACAGTCCCATGGGGTTATGAAACATATAATTTGGACCATGTCATGGATCTCCATTTCAGTGGAGATGGTACAGAAGTGCTGAAAAGCTTTATCTTCTTCGGTATTTTTCTCTGATTTTTTGTTTCCACTGAATATGGAAGATTTGGCTGAGAAATGTCTTAGACACGTTTTTGGAACTCAGTGCGTTAAATGCTCATGGTAGAATAGAAAATACAATTTAAAGTCAGGGAAGATGTATCATTCTGGCAGGCACTGGTGCTCTAATCGAAGGACCACATTGCAGGTGTGAGTTTTGTTAATTTGTGGCCAGAAGTTAATAGCTGTGCCAGTATACTGTTAAAATCTGAGAAGTTTGATAAGGCTTTGAAAACAAAGTTAAAGTTATGACAAATCCTCCCTACTACATCCTGCTTTGTGTGTGTGAAAGATTCCTTACTGAATTTTGATGGAACTGTTTTACAGGTAAAAACATTTCTATGCAATATGTTTACCTCTATAACATAGATAAGAAGCAACAGGTTATGATGAGCATAACACAACATCAGATCATACTTTCCTTTCCTAAAAGCCTCAGTTCTTGAGCAATCCTGCTGTTCACCCAGTAAAACTATTCACTGTTTAAATAGTCCATTACCATATGCAGACCTTATTGGAGTTAATGGGACTATTCATGATGAGGAGAACTGTGATTTATCCTACAGATAAACCACATGGTTAACCATTTGTTGAATGTACTTGGGGTTTTCTTTCTTGCTACTTAGGCAAGAAGAGTAGCTTAGGATCAAAACATGATTTCCTTTCCTTCCTTGTAACCATTGTGTATATTTACTTTTCTGAAATAGATGTGGATTGCATATCCTCAGGAAGGTAAAATCCCAGGTTCTGTTTCATAATGAAAATGAATAAGTGGAAATAGTTTGTTGAGGATATTAAGTTTTATTTGTTGAGGTTTCAATATTTTGTTTCTAAGACCTTACAAAAGCAACCTAAATTTGTGAGTAATATTGACAGGATTAGAGGTTTCTTTAAACAAATAACACTGCACATGCTTAGCTTGCAAAATGTTAGATATATTAATAGCGTAACATGGATGCCAGCAAATTGATTTTTTTTGTTTTATTTCTCTTTTAGAAAGCATCAGAACTCTTTATCAAACATAAGGTTTATAGATGTATTCTCACATCAAAGTTTTAAGTTACTGCTCAGTAAATCATTCTGAAGAGAAATATTTTTCTTTGAGCTCATTCAAGTTCCATGTATGACTCTTGGCATCATATTCTGAGAGATTTGTCATGTCAGCCTCCCTGAAGGAGGACTTGCATCTGTTAATCTGGGCAACCTACCAGTATCACATACAATATGATGTATCAATTGGACTACATTGAGCATGTATGTGCTTCTTCAGGCTTCCTTCTCCATTCCGTTTTCAAGTTATTTCATAAATGCTGCTTTGAGAAATTTATGTTAGTAATTGTTCTGGGAGTAGTGGCTTTGAAATACAAGCAGCCCATCTTTTATATGCCTGCCAGTAACTTTATGATGTTAAGCTGTTGTAAGATTACTAAAGCTTGTCTTTTAAACTTGATAAATATTCCAACAGAGTAATAGGTGGAAGTTGTAGTTAGGCTTCAAATGACCCTTTTGCTTAAAGGGTCAATTTTATGGTATGTCAGAATGCACTACTTTATTTAAATTGGTTTAAAATCCATTAAACTGAAATCCCTGACTTAATGGGACATCAGAAAGCTAATAAACAAAACATGAAATTTAATTGAGCAAGTTATTCTTAAAGTCCGGCTCCTTATTGAGGTAGTTATTTATTTGTTGTGAAGTTATAGATCCAGTTTTGTATGCACTTTTTGTGGTGGCCTAAAATTCAGGCTATGGCAATGATTGACTGGGAAGTCACTCATTTAAGATTCAAGCAAGTCTTTGTCACCCTCCTATCCCTTCGGAAGCAGTATTGACAGTGCTTCTGAAAAACTACTGAGCACGTGAGATAGATGCATGGCACATAGTTGACGCTGCTCACAGCCACGAAGACTAGCTGGGAGTACAGAAAATAGTTCTGATGGCACTAGCATGTGGGGTTTTATTTTCTTAATTGGTCAAAGTTTTGCACTGGTGGGGGTTTGTTAGGAGACCAGAAGTGTTCAGGATGTAGCAAAATAAAAACAAGAAAGGGAGAGAGGAGTAAGAAATTGTGGGCTCAGGAATCATTCTGAATTGGTTAGAAAAGTAATTTGAAACTTGGACCCATTTTTCAAAGATATGGAAAAGTGGATATTGCTGGTAGAATGTTCACTGCTGAGGATTTCTTACAAGAGAAAATACCACTATCAGCTGTGTGGGCGTCTGCTTGTTTCCTCTCCAACTTCAGACCATTTCTGAAGATAGCATTCTTGTGAACTTAATACTCTCTTGTCCTTCCAGAATGGTGAATTTTCTGGCATTCAGATCTCTGAAAACCAAGAAAACATTGGTAAGATACTTGTCAAGACATTTTAAATCTGTTCTCTCTAACCCAGTACATCTATAACACGTACTTGAACTCTGCATTCTTAAATAATGCACATCATTCAGGAAGTAGTGTTAAACATTTTCACCTGTTTAACATCCTTCTTTATGCTAAGACAAAACTCACTGTAGATGAACTCTACTATTCAGTATAGCTGCTTGGAACCTGCCAGCCAAATGCTCAGCCTGCTGATCAAAGCCAACCACATAGCTGATGAATTAATATTCATCTTACTTCCATACCACCATTTACAGCTTCTTCACTCTTTTTCACCGTATTCCATCTAGCAATTATCTACCCCTCATTAAGCATGCCCCTATCTCTTAAATCCTGCTTTGCTGCCAAGAAATTTCGTAACCAGGAAATTAGTCTGTTTTATTGTTGACAGAAATCAACTCTGAAATATTATTTATTATCTAAACAGGCATACAATTTTTTCTTTGGTTATAGACACATTGAACAGAAATCCATACATAGAAGTAGTGATCCCTGGTTTTTCTGCAGTACTTTCACAGATTTTCAGTAGTTGCACTAATTTTCAGATTTTGTAATATTATGATTGTAGTTCTGTGGATATATTTCAGTAAATTTTCTTTAGCATTCACTGTTAATTGCAACTGAAAATCATATTGATAATTCCTTTGGCTACTGATAGCCAAAGAGGGAACAGCTGGGCTGACCTTTTTCCAGTAGCCTTTTGGGATCTCCTGGATTTCGGAGATCATAGAATCATAGAATAGTTAGGGTTGGAAAGGACCTTAAGATCATCTAGTTCCAACCCCTCTGCCAGGGGCAGGGACATCTCCCACTAAACCATGCCACCCAAGGCTCTGTCCAACCCAGCCTTGAACACCGCCAACGATGGAGCATTCACAACTTCCCTGGGCAACCCATTCCAGTGCCTCACCACCCTTACAGTAAAGAATTTCTTCCTCATATCCAATCTAAACTTCCCCTGTTTAAGTTTGAACACGTTACCCCTTGTCCTCTCAATACAGTCCCTCATGAAGAGTCCCTCTCCAGCATCTCTATAGGCCCCCTTCAGATACTGGAAGGATGCTATGAGGTCTCCACGCAGCCTTCTCTTCTCCAGGCTGAACAGCCCCAACCACTGAGTGTCACTGACCTTTCTTGATGAGAAAAGGCATGAGATTTGAAAGGCCCATCTTAATGATGCTTTTGTGATGGGAGTCTGGTACAGAACATCAAACCAGAGGATGAGAGCCTTTGGAAACACTCACCCAAATCTCCTGATGCACAGGAGCTGCAGGCTTAACCAGAGCTGACAGCAGTAAAATTAGAATTGTGGTCTGTGAGGAAAAGCAAATCTAAGAAGAAAATTTCAGAGAATTCACTCTTGGCTGTTAAAACTTATCCTTCTAATGTTATAGAATAGTGAAAGAGAAGTTTCAAGACCAGCTGTCATAGCTCAGGATTTCTCCAGAGATCTGAATTTCAAGAAAGAGCCATGCAGAAAATGGAAGGAAAGTCAAATTTCTGAGGAGGAGCTTAAAATGCTGCAGTTGGGGAGGTCCAGGCATGCAAATGAAATTGAGACATAATCAGCAAAAATGTGAAGAGTTGTACAGAAACATGAATGCTAAGAAAAGGGAGAAGAGGGAGTTGATTTATTACTTAACAGTGAAGGAAGACTGGTAACATAGTGCTGATATGTTTTCTTTAGTTGTTTTTGTTTCAGCATTTGCTAACTGAGTAACTGATCACAGAGCTAAACTTTATACTATTAAATAAAGGATTAGAGGTTACTTAAATAAAGAAAATTTGTCCTGCATATACGGAGTGTCTACAGCCTCTGGCCTTTTTATGACTCATGTCTGAGAAATCATTGATGAGATGGATATGGTTCTGGAAGGCAAAACCAAACACGACAGCTTCAGGAGCAAAGCTAAGGAAAAGGAAACTGCCTAATCAGTTAGACAGAAAACATCCTAGAAAAAAAAAAAAGAAAAAAGGTTATGCTTTGTAACAATAAATAATAAATGAGTCTTGTCAAGCTGTAATGATTTTCTTCAGTGATAGTATAAGCCAATCCTTGATAAGGAAAAAGGAGCAGATGCTAACAATAATACGTATTTTGATATTAGTAAGGCTTCTGACACTGCTTCACTACTGACATACTCATAAATGGAGACACAGGGTCTAGGTTCATTATTACAAGATAAACATACAGCTTATTGGAAAAATCTGTAAACAGTGATTATTGGTATTTCATGAACTGGCAAATTGAATCAAAGTACTCTAACACAGTGTGACATCAGATGTTCTTAAGGACTTGGGTAATGCAAATAAAACGTTGTAACCTGGAAAGAGTCACATGCACTTTGCAAGACAGGGTGAAACCTGGAGAAGTAATTCCACATGAAAAAATGCAGTTCAGTAAATACAAGCACAAAGATCTACGTTTAAGTGAGAATAATTAAATTTCCCACGTGTGAGAAAGGCAGGAGGCTGAATCACAGTCCCTTACAGAATCATAGAATAATTCAGCTTAGAAGGGACCTTTTGAGGTCATGTGGTTCAACCATCTGCTTAGAGCTAGGGTAACATTAATTTAGATAAGATTGCTCAAGGCCTTGTTCAGTTGAGTTTTGCAAATTTACAAGAGAAATTCCACGTTATCTCTGCCCAACTGTTCTGGTGCTTAACCAACTTCATTGTCATTTTTGTTTTTTCACCCTTTATGTCTAATCAGAGTTTCCCTTACTGCACTTGACCACTGCCTTGGGGAGTAGAAGATCAAAGTTAGATTTCCATCTTGTACCTTTTCCAGGCTTGTTTGAGTTCCTCTTGAGTTGTGTGCTTCAGCACTTCAGTCATGGTGGTCAATCTCAGCTGAATTCATTTTAGTTTGTCAATGTTTTGTGAGTACTGGCAAGCCCCAAAGTGCATATTGTACTCCAGATGTGGTCTTCAAATGCTGAATAAAAGAGACTAATCGCTTCCCAGGATATGCTGCCTCTGTTCTGAATGCAACCCAGTATTTGGGTAGGCCTTATTGTTGAAAGGGCACACTGCTGAACTTATCGTCCATGTTGACTCCCCAGGTCTTCTATAACAAAGCTGCTTTCCAGCGCGCGCCCAGCTTGTTCTGCTAGATGAGGTTATTCTGCCTTTGGAATTCATGAGGGTTTTTTTCAGCCTGTTGAGATCCCTCTGAAAAGCAATCCCACCCTGCAGGATCACTCTCTTCAGCTTGGTGTTATCCTCAAACTTGCTTGAGGGCATATTCCATCCTGCTCATTCTCAATATGTTAAATGTAGTACAGACATAAAACAGTATTAGCCCCTGAGGAATGCCATTAATATTGGCCAACAGTTTATTTTTGTACTACAAAACACTGTTCTTTCAACCTCTTCATACAACCAGTTTTCCACAAACTGCACTTTGTAGCTCACCCATCCAATTCATCTCTCTCCAGCTTAGCTACCCACATACTGTGGGAGACCACATTGAAAGCCTTGCTAAAGTCAAGGAAAGCAGTAGGTACTGCTCTACTTTATCTGCTGAGACAATTGTTCGTAGAAAGCAGTAACGGTTTGGGTGTGATTTGCCTTTGGTAAATACATGTTAACCATTCTCATTCCCTTTCTTTTCTGAGAGGTCTATCCAGGTATATTAAGGATAACTCCAGCAGTATTTGTTCCCTACTCTTCCCTGGGAGACTTGGGGTAAGGCTGACTGCCTCTGCTTCCCCATGTACTCCTTGCCCTTCTTGAACATTAAAATTATCTTAAAAAAAGTCATGAGGAACCTTCCTCCATTGCCATGACCTTTCAAGGAATCAATGAGGCCTTTTAGTGGCATTGGTCAGCTTTGCCATCACCTATGGATTCCTCCTATGTGGTCTCCTGGACTCCTGTATGCCCAGCTTATGCCAGTGATGCCTAACAGCTCGCCTGTCCTCTGCCATGATAGGGCTTCTCAACTGAGATTGAGCTTTGGTTTCGTTATCCCCCATCCTGTGTGTCAAGGAGACATTTCTGTATTCCGGCTGGGTAGCCATCAGCTGAAGGTCATAGTGGTTATTTATCAGCAGTGTTTTCTGTTGTGTATAAGTGTTTCTTTCATGACCTTGTAACATGTCTTTGTGTACTGTGCCACTGAAATAATCCTACTACTTCACTCAGCAGTACTTAGATGGAAATACTGTCTGTCTGTGACTGGTTTTGGGACTACGTTTTGAGGAAAATGCCAACCAACTGGAGGCCTAGAGAAAGGTTAACAGGAATGATCAGAAGTTTTAAACACGCAACACTAGAAAGAGATTGAAAGAATTCAGATTGTTGAGCCTAGCACGTTCTGTCTAGGTATTGCTGCTGTTACAAAGGCCATGTATGATAAATAGGACTAGAAGCAAACAACACAAATAGCAAAAAGTATGAGTTGGCTCAAACGGTAGTGATTCCAGGATACCTTGGTGAAAGAGATTGCTGAAGACCATGTGAATATTTCATTATCTAGCATATTTTCCAAAACATTTATAAAATGTTGGCATAATTCCGTTTGGTCTTGATTTGTGGGAGAAGATGGACAAAGAAGTTCTTTCCTTCCTTTCTCAATTGTTTTCTGTGACTCAATAGTTCTATTCAAACCAAAAATTAATGAGCAGGACGTGTATTGAAAAAAATGAAGGCTATAAAAAACTTGCTCTGCAATTTATTATAACATTAATATCTTGGGCTTTTTCTAACTGGAAATGGTTAACTTTTCAGAGATGTCCCCCTTCCCATTTTAAGTTTGATACAAAAATACTGCTCTTCAGTCCCCCTAAACAAAACATGTTTCTTCGGACGTGCTTGTGGAAGGAAATCATGAACAAAACAGCTCTTTTTCATTAAAGTTGTGTTTTAATTATGAGGTTGCCACAAAAGCAGAGCATGCTTTGCGAATCTATAAACTGATGATCTCTGCTGTTTTGATTTGGAATGTGGTTTTGATGTCCTTGAAAAATCACAGTGGTAGCAGTAAATTGTTTTAATTAATGAATTAGAGAGCAACAGATTTGCTGAATCAGGTTTATTGATGCAATTATCACTGGGATAAAAAGGAGAAAAAGAAAATCTGTCAAAGATGTGAGATTATTTGGTTTGTTGTCATTTGAAACCATGTTTCTCAGCTACCACTTCGTTTCCTGTAGAGTTAGGATATGGGAGGAAAGTGGTGTACTTACATATATAAGACATATATTTCTATATTCATTACACAATACCAAATTATAATAGTTGAGATGTAGTTTAAATAATACCAGTTCTGTATAAAGAGTAACTTATTCAGTTGTTTTAAAAGTGTTTTCTGAGTTTCATCTACTTTTAATTTGAAATAAGGTTTTAATTCCATTTTCTTGTATAATTAAATATTGTCAAATTGAGAAATAATCTAATAATGATTTCAGCTTTCAAGTAAATATAGGCTATGCTATTGTCAGAGTATCTGAAATAATTAGAGGTGACAGCCTTTGTATGGTGGTCAAATGATAGCTGAAGAAAATTTGTCAAGATGATGTTTGGTTTTTTTGTTGGTTTTTCTTACAAAAAACTGGAAAAGCTTTTGGAATTGACTAAAATTAGTGCTTTAAAACTAACTCTTTTTTAAATCGGTGTAAAAACTTACTTTGTTTTCTGGATAAAAAGTTCTATTTCTTTGATGCGGATGGGAATTCAGTTTGAAATTGAGTGTCAAGTCAAATTTTAAAATTAATTCCTTTCACAATTATTAATATGTGGATTGAATAGATCAGAACTTTTCTTTGGTCTCTATAGTATGCTGCCTGATCTGTTGGCAAAATTTAAGGGTTTTTTCTTGATTTAATGTGGAAAGAAGATGAGGTTTAAACTCTCAGGAAAAGAAATGCTTGTTAATAAGCTGTGGGTTTGACTTTTTATTAAACTACCTCCCTCATTCATTATACCATTGTCTTCCTGAGTTATATACGGTTTGTGTTAAGTTATCTATTGTTTTCACTTGTATGTTTTAGAGAATGAAGTGTGGTTTTGGCATACTGAAACCAAGGAAAACAATATTACTTTTTATCCCTTCACATTAGAAATGCTTTAGTGGAAGGGCCTTGAGACCTGTTGTGATCATGTGGGTTAGTGCAAGTTTCTATATGTCGTGGTTTAAGTCCAGTCAGCCACATAGCTTGCTCGCTCACTCCCCCCCCCCCGCCTTCCTCCCCCCACTCCCGGATGGATGGGGAGGAGAATCGAAAGAATGTGACTCCCACGGGTTGAGATAAGAACAGTTTAGTAGCTAAAGTATAACACAAGACCACTACTGCTACCACCAATAATAATAATGATAAGGGAAATACCAGGGAAGAGAATACCACCGCTCACCGCCTGCCGACCAATTTCCAGCCTGACCCAGCAGTGATCTAACCCTTCCGGGTAACTGCCCCCAGTTTATATTGTGGGCATGACGTGCTGTGGTATGGAATACCTCTTCGGTTAGTTTGGGTCAGGTGTCCTGTCTCTGCTTCCTCCTGGCTTCCCCTCCTCCCTGGCAGAGCATGAGACTCAGAAAGTCCTTGGTCAGAGTAAACGCTACTAAGCAGTAACTGAAAACATCGGTGTTATCAGCGCTGTTCCCAGGCTGGAAGTCAAAAACACAGCACTGCACCAGCTACTAAGTAGGAGACAAATGACTGCTACTGCTGAAACCAGGATGCTATATAATACAGGGGAATTTGCAAAATACTTTTTGATATTGTATTTAGATTTTTTTTCTTTAATTTCACGATTGTGAATCCATAGCATCAAGTTGGGACAGATTAGGGGGAACAATGCGAATTAATTATGGATTAAATTCTGAATATGCAAGTGGTTAATAGGTGTATCTCTTCATCTTCTATAAGAGTGTTCAGAATAGGTAACAGTTTTCTTAGGAGTTTGAAGGTTCTGTGCCGCTGCTGTGTCACAGCTGTGCTGCTACTGGCAGATACCTCCCTGGGGCACTGTGGCTGCTGACTAGGTATGTCTGAAACAGAATGTGAACGTTTCCACCTGGTGCAGTAATCACAGCCTTAAAAAAAAAAAAAAAAACAAATAATGGAAACCCTGGTCAGGCCATGAGAGGGTAAAGACTGATAACAGGCTGATTTCTTTGTTTGACTACATTATGATTGCTTTTTGTAATTTGTGGCAAAATAGATGCATAAATGTTATGTATAAGACTGTGTATGCATATATATGGCTATCCTTACAAGACCTTTTCTTAAACAGTTTTATGTCCGCGGCTTATACATGTAGCTTTCTTAGAGATTAAACATACAGGGTTGAAGATGGGTTTCTTCTTCAAATGACCTAGAAACTTGAAAGCATTTCCATTGGAAGTCTTTGTGCAGTCATGAGCATAAGAAAAGGAAATTTATTCTGGTGTTACATGCTCTGCCACTGACCTACTGTATGCTGGAGAAAGAGATTAATTCCCCTCCCCCTCAGTTGCTGGGGTTTTCTGAATGTAATACTTCTTTAAAATCTTTTATAGTTACAAATCAAATGTCTTGTGTAATTGCTGATGACAAATGCGATGGACTCTCAGTCTGCACCTGTGGCAGACAGGCTAAAGAATTTGGGTTGTTTTGTGTCTGTACAAAACATGAATTTCTTTTTGTAGTGGGTTTCACTAAATAAAACAGTATTGGTCACCTGTGCAGTTTGTAGAAAATAGCAGAAAAGTGAAGTCGAAGATCAATTTTGGCAAGAGTTATTTCTTGGGGAAAGTTTGAGTTGTCTTCTCTGCCTGTTGTTGAAGATGGATGTTGAATGTACCAAGGTAGTTTATAATCTTTGAAGTTCTTTTGAATATTGAAGGTTTCCAAGATATCTAGGTGAAAATGACTTTGAAAGGGATGGCCTCTAGCATCACGGTTTGGTTAAATGGATAGTATCCAGGCTCCTTCCATGTAGAGTTAACCAGAATTATTCAAGCTGCTAAGTTCTTCGTTGCGTGATTGCTGTATGCTCTATAAAGAGATACATTTAAAATTGTTTAAAAGCTTCAATCATTCCTTTAACCACTTTGGCTGCAGAGAACATATGACGTCTTTTTCATTAAGTGTCTGCTGCTTGTTTGCTTTCAGTGGAGTTCTAGGAGATTGTTAAATTGTTTTGTAAACTCAATATTACTGGGTCCTGGCTGCTTATGGCAATAGAGATGAGATTAGATGCTTCTGTTAACAGGCCCCAGACTTTAAATTTAAAGGGACTAGGCACCATCTGCTCTCAATTAAAGGTCTTGAGCTCTGAAATGAATTCCTTCCATTGGTCCATTAGACTCAGTCTTTTGACCTGAAACCATGATAAGGTTATATTAGCCTCTTGAGCCTTGGAAAAGTGAGGAGTTCACGCAGGGACAGTACTGGATATTCCTTTTAGTCCCTGTATCTCTGTAGTTAGAAGGCAGCAAGTAATGATTGTTTTTCCATTTTACAGGTAGAGTGAGACTTCATAAAAAGTACCCTGGAGATCTAGTGCTCACATCCTCATGAGTTGTAATAGGACTTGTGCTCCTAAATCATATAAGTGCTATTGAAAATCTTTACTAGAAAAAATCAAATTAATAAAGATAACGTTGGCTAAATTCACAGGAAGACCTGATATATAAGTGGGTTAAGTCTAGAAGTCTGTTGTTCCCAGACTCGCAGTTGCTCATTTTGCCTCAGCTGTTGTTCATTGATTCCATCTGCAGCTGCTAAATGGTGAGGGATCTTACCAGAAATCCTGGCCCTAGAATTGTTATGCCAGTGCTTTTGCTGAATTTATATCTGTCCCGTGGTGTGTAGATGTTGCAGAGAAGGAATAGTTGGATGGACAAATTGGTTCACATTTTTGCGGTTGTAACTTCCTCCCCCATTCTCATTTCCTGTCTGTATTTAACTGAAAATTGGTTTGCTTCTGTCAGAATACAGCAGGGAACACTGTGCAGTTGGGAGAACCTATAGCCACAAGCTTTTTAGTTCCAACAGAAAAGCTCCAAGATGCCGAATAACTATGCTGGTTGTTTAAATTTAACAGCAGTCCCTCATACACATGAAAATGTATTTTAGAGGATCAGGATCCGAGAGTACCTCAGCAGATTTTATTTTAATTTACACAGTGTTAGTTATTTTCTGGAAGACGGTTTGCAAGAGTATTGGTTTTGAGACAAAAATCACTCCAATGTCTAAGAGTATTCCTGTCTTACCTCAAAATGCAATTTCTTAGGCTGTTTGGGGATCTGCTTACCATTAGGCTATGAGTAGGAATAAGCAGGGAGAGAGTTCAAATGCCTGTTTTTATTCCTATCCAACGATCCTTGTGACATAAAAAAGTGCAGGAGTGTTTGACTTCGTACAGGGAGCAAAGTCAAAGTGACTGCCTTCTACAGCTTGGAAGGAATGACTTGTGACTGCTCCACCTAAGTGTTGCTTGTTAACAACCTGTCAGACAGAGGTTAAACTCAGGAATTCAGGTTTTTTGTTAGTCTTTCTCAGGATTTACCTCAAGTTCCCCGAACTCTCTGTCCAACTTATAATTTTCTTAGTCACAGGGCAGCGAGGATACTTTCTACTCCCGATGCTGCAGAGGTCTGTACCTTCAAGGTTGACTGCAGTGTCATTTTTTGTGCCATCTTGATGCTGCCAAGGCAGTTTTTATGTAGTTGTGTCATTCTTCTGTTGTGTTTTAGGTTGCCAAAAGATGGCTGTACCTGCCAGCTAAGCCCTGTAACTACTGGCTGAAAAAGACTGAAATACTTTTTCATGTCCATGGGGAAAACCACTCTTCTTGCTCTTTTAGCAGTTACATTTCTTATTTTCAGCAAGCCCAAGTCTCAAGCGGACAAGAACCTGCTATCTTTAAAAAATAGGTTTCACTAAACCCTAGGTGTAGTCATGTAACAGCTTTTTAATTGGGTTCATAAACAGGCAGGTAAAAATACTTCGTCTGCTGCCTGCTATTAGGAGCTCCTTAAGTTTAATAATTTGGAAGATACTTATTGCTTAACATTACCTAAACCAGAATAACTTTGGAGTCCCCATGCTAGGTGTTATTTGTCAGGTGTGGCTTAGATGTTTCTGTAACATGTATATGCATTTTGAAATTCAGGTTTAGTTGTTACAAATGCCCAGCTACTTTTTTAAAAAAGATAAGCTAGAATCCTTCCCTTTTTTTCTCCGAAGGTTACATACCATGTTAAACTACTAAGTGAACTTACCCGGAAAATGCTGGTGTCCACTTTGCATACATTAATAACATTCTCCTTATTCAGAGAGTCATCTTCATACTTCTGGGATTTAGGGAATACGTTTAAACAACTATAGCAATATTGAAAATGTGGTAACAGAGTCTGTGTACTCTTAGCAATTTGCTTTAAAACCCCCACAAATTCATTTCTTTCTTGTTTTCTTACCAGTTCTTTGTTCTTTGCACTATCAACTATATTGATTTTTATGAAAAAGTTAATCGGCTTACCTTAGTTCAGAGTGGATTTTTGTTCCTCTGATCAGCTCTACACAATTGAATTTTTCATCCTCTTTCTGAGGTATCTCAATGTTATGAAAAAAGCATTAAAGAGAATTCTGATAAATTATTCCTACAAAAAAGAGTCTACTGCAATGCACTTTTGTTGAGGCTGGAGAGTTAATTGAACTCACAGATTTTGGTTTTCTTTCCAATGAGAAAGATTGCTTTGCTTCATACATAAGAGAGACAGTGTCTCTTGGGGAACTGAATTATATGGTTCTCTGCTGATTCTGGTTACCCCAGGATTCATAGCAGGAATTTGAAGTAACCATTTAGGTGACATGGTACTACTGATTATCTCAAAATCCAGTTTTCCTTCTTACTTAAAACATTTTCAAGCAGAGTTTGAATACAGTACACTAAAAGATACAGAAAAAAACATTGCATAGTCATATCCAAAAAAGAAATGTTTTCTGAATGTCTTTTATCATACTCTGTGGTTCTACTTTTATGGTGCAATGTTATCCTCCCCAGAACTTACAAAAAGGCCAGGCAATGTAATATCCTGTTATATTTTTTTAGTGCAAAATGTGTAATCATCCTGATTTCCCTTAAGAAAGAAACAAACAGAAAACCCACAACAAAAAACCCAACCCCAAAAATCTCACAGCCTCTTCTTCCATTGTGGTCTTACTTATTTTTCCTTCTTAAATCAAGCCTGACCTAATCTTTTGAGCTGTTTTTCTGTCTGTATGACCTCAGGCTGTGCTCTCATCAGACTTCATAAGCTAACTGGACTTGAGTTTTGGATAGTCTGTGAAAATAATCAAAGAAAATATACCATACTCCTGGATGTGGTGATGATGGTTCATTATGTCCATTAAATTCAACACTGAATCAGTGCGGAGTATTGTGCTGTGAGTTCAGGTTAGACTCAGTGTCCTGGTCACTTGTAATTACCAAAGTGCAACTGGTAGCTCAGCTTTTTTTCTGCTTATCAATTTCTTCTGAAATTTACATGTGGAAAGCCTTCAAAGTGTGTGCTTTGAAGTCAGAGATTCCGCAGTGAAATCACAATTTGGTCACTAATTTGCTGTCTCTCCATTTGCACATTGCTTAATATTTCTGATGTTGTTTTCCTACTTACAAATGGGCATCATAATGCTTGTTTTCTGTCAAACTTCCTAACTCTGCCTTTTTTACCTTCTTTAAATAATTTGAAAATATTTGGTATCTTTAGATGTGTATGTATATATGTATGTATATATATACATAAAAATACATTTGCAGTAACTTTGAAAAAGGCCTAACCTATAAATTCAGAAGCATTTCTGAATCTTGCAGATAACCTCACTAAATTTTATTCATTTCAAAAAAAGTAAGGGGATGCAGAAACCTGGACAATCTCTGCTAATTTCAGATGAGGCTGCACAAAAACTTCTTCACAAATTATAAGCCGCTTTAAGATACTTGTTTTTGCATATACTCAAGAAATGCAAGTAGTTCTGTATGATCTTAGTGTATGTCAAATTGCTATTACTGGATATGTGTTCTTTATCCACTTGTTTATGAGTAAAAAAAAAAAAAAGGCAAAAGCAGAGATGTTACTGCCCTTTCTTTGGTTACAAGCCACCTCCCATTATAGCAGAGTACGGCTGAGCTAGTATACTTGTCCAAGCTTTGGCTAAATTGCAACAGACTTCCTGAATTGATTCTTTTGATTTGATTATATCGGTACCCTTAGGTCAAGTACTGATGTTTTTTTTCACACTCCTCTATAATACCATTTTTATGTTTTCCCTTATCTCCTGTTCAGGACTTTTCAACCTGAGGCTTCAAATTCTATCCATTCAGTAGCAGATTAATTTTTTGAATTGCACACACTGCCATGTTCAGTATGCTTAATGTTTTCCCATAGGATACACAAAGCATGACAGACAGGAGGTGAAATGAACTCTCTGAAACTATCCGTCCTGATCTCATCAGATCTAAATGAATCAATGGCCTTTCCTCCACTCTTCTGCCATCCCTCCAAAACCATAGGAACAGTTTATTATCAGGTAGACAAGCCAGACCTGCTTCTTGCACAAAATGAGCATGACACAGTATAGGCAACTGCTGATTCTTGGAAGTGGAGGCAGACGCTTGCACTTTTAGCATCATAGGTGGGTATGAAGAAGGAACATGCCCAGCCATGCAGAGGCATTGGATGGAGCTTTACTCTTTCCCTGCAGTGTTTGAGGGAAAAGAAGATGCCTCCAAATTCCAACAGTGGCAGAAAGTCTGACGTGGTTTGCATCTTATCAGCCATGTAGGACTGCGATAGCTGAAGTGAAACTGGCACTGGAGCACCTGCCATTACATGTACCAGTCATGTGCGTATGACTGCTGCCAATTCATGTTTGATCTCCCTCCCAGATTAGTTGGTGATAGAGTAAGGAAATCTCTGCCCTAAATTTGATAGTTGATACTGTGGACAGCCATACCAGGGTTGACAGCACAGGTAGCTGCCCTGTCTGGTCAGAGCATTGCCTTATTCTATTCTGCCCTCCAAGTGCTCTGACACTATGCTAAACATGATGTCTGTCATGCTGTATTTTCTATGCAGTGCTTTCCTGGTCCCTCCTCAGAGTTTGCTGTAACCAGAAGTGGCCTTTTTATTTTGTTTAAGAACTGTAGATGATGACACACCAGAATTCAAGAGGAAAGCCTGGGCTCATAGTATTTCCTTGTTCTGAAATATAGGATGACTTTAGCCTGTCTGGTGTCTACATCTGAGAAGATTCAAGGAATCCACAGATTCTTGTTGCCCTTTTCATTTCAGTGCTCCCATTCTTCAGGCTCTTCTGGTGCACAGTTTTTTAATTTTCAATTCGTTTGGTCACCTTTTGAGCCTGCAAGAAGCATTCCATTTGCAATTTCACTGCATGGGCTGTAACATATGAACAGAAGGATCTTCCAGACAGCCAAGCATTGCGATATATCTACCAGTTGAGGAAGCATGCTTGAGGAGGGACCAAATCCATATGCAGATTGCATATGCCCTTCCAGGTAGCACCTGAACTGACTGATTTTATGGATCAGACTGATTTTATGAAGCAAGATTGGGCTTGATCATAGAATCATAGAATAGTTAGGGTTGGAAAGGACCTTAAGATCATCTAGTTCCAACCACCCTGCCATGGGCAGGGACACCTCTCACTAAACCATGTCACCCAAGGCTGTTGATGTCTGGATTCCATGAACATGTGGAAATTCTTCTTTTCTTTGTTGTGACTGTTCTTATAAATTGCACCAGGCAGGTGGAGTAACTTGCAGATACAAGGGATGCAGTGTTGGGGTGTTGGACCTCAAATTACCTGGTCTTTCTTCCTGGTTTCGGACCTTGTCTCACCGTTCCATACAGTGTTGTTCTGCATCTTATTTTTGTGCCTGACTTCAGATACAAAGTCCTGAAAAACAAAACATTTAAAAGCTAGAAGGACATGGCATTCGTCTCGTCTCTGCCAGGAAGCAGTCTGTCTCAGATCTTATCTCATGAACTTTCTATTTCTGTGGGTTCTGCAGTGATCTGGCATTTTCAGAGTAGTCACATAGGAGTGGCAGCTGAAGGAATTTGTGTAGGCAGTGTGAGGGAGGACCTAGCTGTGAAAGATTTATTTATCGCATAAGAAAATACCAAATTCATGATTTCTACTTCAGTGTGAGTTGGGTTTATTGCCATATTGCCATATGACATGGTTTGGTTTGGGTTTTGTTGTTGTTGTTTGGTTTTTGGGGTTTGGGGTTTTTTTTAAATCCTTTTTCTTTGGGTTGGTTTTCTTGTTTTGTGGGTTTTTTTTTCTGGTTGCTAGTAGCTTAGCTAGGACGAAGCTGCAGGGTTATTATTCAAGCTAATTTCAAATACCAGAGCTATCATCAGTTACCTCCTCTGCAATCTTGTGTCCTACACAGGGCATATTCTTGCAGAACCAAGATCCTGTCTGATCCTGTCATTGGGGCTGGTCTTCTGTGCCAGCAGCTTGAACACCACGAATTGTTACTATATCTTGCAATTCAGGGAATCCCTTTAGCAAGCAGAAAGAAGGAGGTCTCCTTCCTTAAAGTGGAAGGATTTTACAAGAAGGATTGAGTATTTGAACTAAAGAGAGTTTCACTAACATAGAGCCTAGTTAGGCAGACCAAGTTTCACATCTTTGTTTGAAGTATTTGATAATGGAAGTCCAGTACCAGAATTCCTTAGGATTCTCTCTCAAACAAAATTAGAGACAGCTCACCTGTGGCATACTGTGCATGTTCAGTACTTTTTCTAGATTTGCGTTTTTCAAGTAACATATAAGATTAAAATAAATATGGAGACAATGGACTTTTTTATTCCACTTCAGGTTCAGTGAAGTATCATAGGTCTTACTGCTGTCGTTAGCAAAATACAGTTAAAATCAGAAAGCATATAGCTAGATTTTAAATACAACAGTTTAAAGGCTTTGTGCTGAAGAGCTTGCAACTAGAAGTCTTTAAAGCAGGCAGTAGGCTATTAAAAGGCTAAACGAACTGCTGACTAAATTCATTCAGAAACTAAATTATTCAACAGTATCCAATGCACATTGTCATAGCATGAATTTATATCTAGCTGCTCTTCTGGGGAGCATTTTTTGCAATTGCTCTAACTTGAATAGTAAGAACTAGATTATTCAATCTTATTTCAAACTGATCTGCAATATCTGCAGAAATTGGATATGCATACCTTCAAGTCCCTGGCTTTTCTTAAATTGAAAGAAAGTATTCACATATGTAAATGTGACTATCTGCAGAAAACTATGCAAGACTGTAGCCTGTATGACTTTAACAATGTTTGCATGATAGCATACTTCATAGAAGCATACATATGAATCTCAAGATACTGAGAATACCTAAAAGGGTATGTAAAAATGGGTATCTGCACCTTGTTTTATTCAAAGAACTATAATAGAAATGATCTTATTTTTCAGAACAATGTTCACATATCATGCTATTGTATTTAAGGAATTTTAGTTGAAAAGCTTTATAGAAAGCATTTCAATATGTCTATGGATATATTAAAAACTTAATATTGAAGAATACATCAAGGAGTAAAAAAGTTAGTAAAGCACTCCCCTGTGCTGCGATTAATTTGTATGTTATCAAGGTCTTTATTATGAATACAGTTCCTAATGTAGGCCTGTAATAAACGGAGCGTAATTGAATTTTCAGTATTTTGCCACCAGGGAGTAATTTTCTTACAAGACCTCTGCTCCATCTTCTGGCTAATTGTCAGCAGTTACTCAGTATTACTGCATTAATGTCACCAAACAGTGAAAATAGAAGCTACCTGCTTCCGTTACATGTAAAGATGTGTAATTCCAACCCTTGTCCCTTTACCAATGTTGAGTTATGCACCATTATCATTTGTACCTTTATTAACAGCATGAGGGTTTTTGAAAATACAGCCTTGGAGGCAGACCAGACTTTTCATAAATTTGGTTTGGTGTAAGGTTTCAATCAATCGAATATTCCACATAGTAAAAACAGTAACGTCCACAGCAATGGGATTTTCAGACACACTTGTGAAAGAACATTTTCCGTAACCTACACGTGACTGAATATTGTTTTGTTTCTTAGCAAATGGAGTTGTAAATTTGGGAATGTCCATTAGCTTTCACTTCCATTGCACATTGTGTTACACCACAAATTGAAGAGCATAATTATAGACTGCAGTACTTGCAGAGGAAGGCTGATGGGTCTACCAGCTAAGCAACCAATGGTCAAGGTTTTGTGAAGATCTTGATTCTACTCAGGTCCATATTTTCATGAAGGTTTTGAGTGTTTGGAGTAGTTCTGTTAATTTTTGCTAGCAGTGCCTGGCTAGGAGGAGTCATATGCACCTTGCTGGAAGGGATTAACATCACAATACGCATATATTGAACTTGTATTCAATTCAGTACGAGAAAGTACAGGTGCATCTCTGAAGTAGCAATAATTTACACCTTCAGGCTGGGAGAACCATTTGCTTGGCATAAGTTGTGTTGGAAAGGAGCTAAGCACAGCAAGGGATTGTTCATAAGAGTGTGAATCGACCAAGAAATCAGTTTGTGAGGGAACAAAAAAAAGTATCTGTTGCGACATAAGCGTGTCATGTGAAATAGTCATGAAGTAATTCCTTCAGCATCTCTCAGCACTCAGAAGGCCTCACCTGTTAGTACTGCCCATCACTGGGATTCACAAATCAATTAAGTTTTAGATCTAAGACCTTTGAGGAAAAAAAAACCCAAACAAAACCCAAACCCCAAACCTCAACAGAATTAGCTGAAATCAAAATGGAGAGTCTGTCTCTGGAGAAACAATGACCAAACTGGACTTTTTCTAAAGAAGGGAAAATGATGGAAAGTTCTCGTACATTTTCAGGTATGTAGAAGGCTGATAGTAAAAAACGGGGAACAACTTTGTTGTTGCCAGCAGGCAAGAAATAACGTGCTAATTGTTGGAAGAAGGATTTTTGTATAGGCATAAAGATAGCTAAGCACTGGTTGAAATGTCTTGGGAAGGCTGCAAAATCTGTCTCCCAGAGGTTATAGGAACAGGTTAGTGTTCTATTAAGAATGGACAGTCCTTCTCACTGTCTCACTCATTCCTGTGAATCTGTGATCCCCACAGATTGCTATCAACAATGTGTAAGAAAAGTTGCACCTTGAAAGCTGACAAAAATAAACTGTCTAGCATCATCCACCTATCTCAGTCACTTTGCTGGTCTTAAAGCGTATTTAATAATAATGCATACCTGTTATTTTTAACACTTTTGCAAGCTGAACTGTTGGGAATTGTTTTGATAATTGATTTATTTTCTCAAACATCTGCCAGTTTGAGAATTTGATAGGCTTCTTGACATCCAAGTACTGTATTTCACATTCCAGCCCAAACTTCCCTATTAGCATGAGAAAAAATAACCCCAGACCAGCAAATGTTTTACAGGATTCTGCTTGCAAATATGAAAATACTTTTGCATGTATTTACAACCAACAAACAAGCATCAGTCTAGAGTTCTCTAAATCAGTAACTTACCTCCCCTCTTCCTTCCTTGTAGGGGGAAACACAAAGAAATGTGAAGTCAGAGCGTGCTAGAGCAGAAATTAATACCTGCACTGCAATCATGCTGTCTTCACTCCAGCACTCCTTCTTTCCATTGCTTTTTCATCCCAGCTGCCATTCAGAAAATCCCATACTGGGGCAGGGGCAGTGCTGAGAAACCAGGGTGAAAACAAGTCAAGAGAAGAGAGTTAATTTGAAGTGCTGCTGGGTGGTTGGAGTATAGGCAAAATGGGGGCTGATGCTTGTGCTTATGGATGTGGAAGTGCTCAGCAGGGATACGGTGAATTCAAAACTGAGGCGAGAGAAGTTTTAAGTCTGTACAGGTTTTGAACAGTGGAAAAAACTTGGGCATGCTTTTAAGGTGAGGAAGCTGACAATTCTCTTTCTAATGAAAAATTAGAATAGTAGCTTTGCGTTCAGTTTATTGGCAATATTGTATGATGCTATAGTTGTTAGTCATGTATAAAAAATTATGTAAGACATGAACTCAGACTCGGTAGCTGGAGTGTAGCTGTAATATCCTTTAAAATATGTTCAATGTAATTTTGAAGGTCAGAATTTAAGGTACATGAGCCACAATCTATCTCCTTGTCATCCATTAAGAATTACTTGCACTTTGCTACTCAATATAGTCAATACAATTCTTTGTAAAACATGTGCCTGAAATTCAATGTACTACATGCTGATTGTACTTGAGCTCTTCCTCCAGCATAAAGAATCTGTGTGCTTTTGATTCTTTCATGTTACTATGCAAAATGGATATTTGCCCTGAAAAGGCACTATAACAACTCTATAGCATTCACTTGCCTCCTGGAAACCTTACAAGAAGTTCAAAGTAAGGAAATGCCTTAATTTCTCCCGGTCTCTTTTGGCATGAGCACTAGGACTTTGCTTTTATCAGACCTGTCAGATCTCATGATGCCAATGGGAAACTGATTCCCCAGTAAGGGTTATCTGCCATTGCTTATGTATCCTCTGTACAGGAGAATAGTTCTGGAACACCTTTACGGTGCTGTAATGGTTTGGCTGACACATTTGGTGCATAGGATACTATAACAGAGTTTTATATGAAGTGAAGAGCACTTGAAATAGTATGATACTCTTGAATCGCCATTCTTATACCCTGATATGTTCCTGTAACCTGGCTTGTGCCAGTCCTGGCATGTGTTTCATGAGTTATAGCTTTGAGATAGCTTAAGTTTGTAAATTCCCTTCTTGAATTCACATTCATGACAACATAGCTTTTCTGTTTCTTATCTTTTATTTGTGAGTTTTGAAGTGCTTCATTACTTTTTTAAGGTGTCACAATTCAACAATATCTCTACGAAGTGGATGATGATACGGCCCTTCTTCAAATACACAGCAGAAATATAAAGACTGGTTTACTAATTGGGGATTAACCCAGATTTCTTTCTTGAGGATATCAGTCAAGGCATTTGTTATAGGGAAAGTAAGTATATATGTAGTTAGAAGTACTGTGTTTTTCAGCTAAGGAGTTAAGAATTGCTAGTCAGGTAGTACATGGACAGGTGGAAGGCATGTATGGAGATAAATGTGAACATTTTAGTATCTGGCTGTTGGATGAAATGTGCTGGCTTTTTAAGGAATGGGAAACAATTTATTTCAGCTGATATCCACCCACTTATCACCAATAAAAATAAAAGGAAGCTGTGAAACTCACTGCAAGGTTTTGAGGTATATTCCTACAAGCTCTCAGCAGCAGGATGGTTTTGGTAGCCAGTAGGTAGGCAGTAATTGGACTGAAAAATGGACTGTGAGGTCATTTACAATGACAACACATAGAGTGAGAATTAATGCTTTGGTTGTAAGTGTACAGTACGTTTTTTGCAGCAGACGTAAATTAGGAGAAAAGTTTGCCAAATGGTCAGAGGCTTAAAAGCAGTTCTTGCTTTGTCAACCTGGTTCACTTCCATGGAATGGTGGTGATGTGATTTCAGATCTGCTGGGAGCTTCTGGAAATTCTCAAACTATAACTATATCCTTGAAAATGAATTTGCATAGTTCCTGTTGAAATAACAAGGACATGCAAATATCAGTTTGAGATTTAGATGCGTGTTGCATTTTTTGCTTTTCAGGTGGATAATGAGTCTCTTTTGGCCCATAGGGTGAGAATAGTAAGACATATAATGCAGAGAAGACAAGATCAAACTAGGACTGTGATGCAGGTAAGGGAATTAGCTGAGCTTCTCAGGGCCCATGCTATATAATTTAGGTCTAGTGTGCATTAGGGACATGGCGTAACCCCAGTTAAGACCTCAAAATGTAAAGTTCGACAGTTCAGTGAATACTTTATGTCTCTTAAAGCTGCTACAAATTTAGCAGACAGTATGTACTTGGTATCTAACTTCTGAAACAGGAAGTGTCTAAGAAATTGTCATAAAATGTGTAAAAATCACTTCTATAACAAATAATCTGGCATACAGAAGGGATAAACTGCTCTCTTCTTGGCATTTTAAGGCTGGAAAAGTTACATTGAGAAAATGCAGATATTATGTCTTCTTGATGTATGTTTTCCTATAAAGTTATAAGCAAACATACAAATAGATCTGCATTTCCTGATTCCCTTAGGAAATGGTGTTATTAGGGTGCCAGTGAAACTACCTTGAAAATAAAAGCAGTGCTGTTTTTTCCACCTCCTTTATTCTTCCATTTGAGGAATATGTTAGTCTAAGTAATCCATGTTTTCTCTGCTTTTAAGCTTTAAGATGTTGTCAGTAAAGATGGTGTGTGTTTGATACCACTCAGGTTTTTTTACATTGCTTTTTCCTACTCTTTCTAAATATTGTCTCATTCTCTCACAGCATTTTTGCATTATCATTATCACTGCTTTCTGAGCTCCCTCAGATCTTGTCTGTATTAGCACAATCCCTCTGATAGGTGTTTCTATTTAATCTACTTAGCTAACACTTTCTAAATGCGTTGAAGCAGATGGGTGAATTGTTTGACTTACAGTGTCAGTATAGGTGGGATTCAGCTACCTGCAGATTTCCATTATTTCTGTGTTCTTCAGCAGATCTTGTTTGAAGGCAGTCACTTCCCCACCCCTCCTTTTTTGTTTTTGTTTTCTTTTACATGAGCTTTCAATGAACAGGGATCTTTATGCTCCATCCCTACCAGACTAATTATTTTTTGGTCATTAGATTTCTGTCATCTGTTTGTTGGGGTTTTTTCCTGATGTTTATTGCTATATTGTTTTGTGTTACTTTAAAGAAATCAGTGATTTTTAACATTTCACATCTAGGAGCGTTTTACAAATGTTAAGTTCTGTGTGTGCTAATGTCAGTCTCATTTCTCAAAGTTAGCATGGGAAGGATATGTCTGAATGGAGTCTTTGTCTATATTTCCTCTATGATAAAGAGAGGAGCTCTACAATGCAGTTTCAAGTACTGTGGGGCATAAATAGATGCCCAAGTCATGTCAGGTGATTTGCTTCCAAGTGTGTGTGTTGTTGACTGTAGAGGAAGCATTAAAAAGCATTATGCCTGAGTTTATTTGTATGTCTGGTCTACCAGGCATGTACTACTTCCCATGTCATACACATAGTTGTTACTCTGGTCTATTCCTGTAAAGAAATTTTCTTTATCAAGATCATAAAAAGAACCATGTTTGTTTATCATGTTCCTCATGATAGTCGCCATCAAAACCAGGCCATTGCTCTTTTAATAAAATGAGAGAATGTGTTTGGTTGACCTACTGATAAGACAGAGTTAAGAAAATACTTCCGCAGGCAATGCAAGCTTGATTTTTAAAACAAGCCAAACGAATATTCTGGACGTTCAGTTGTCACTGAAAACCCACTGACTAGAGTAATTTCAAATTAATCGCTTTAGCAACTAGTACCTGGTGTGCTGAAGTGCGAAAATATAAAATGCAAAGAAAACCCAAACAAATAGTAGAAAGAGTAGAAAGTTCAGTAGAAAGAGTACTAACGTAATGCATGTATGCCATTAGGGACAAATCACAAACATCATGGTATTTTTGCAGATGCAGGGAGCTGTAGTTTAATTTTCTATCAGAAGGTGACTGCTTAAAGGTCATTTCCCAAAGCATAAGTCAGATTCTTTGGGGATGTATCCTTTAGCTTCATCTAATGTTTCATTGACTGTATAAGCATTAAACTCAGCGAGAATGACAGGCTGTAGTAAGTGGATCCCAGGTGGGCCTTGGGATCTGCAGAGCCAGCTGTTCCCCAGCTCCGATAAGTCTTTCAGATTTGCAGATCCTTTTGCATCTGACATGGCATGCCAAGTCTTTGTACTGCCCAGTTGCTGATGTTTTAAAGGAGAATGGCTTAATAATTTATTAACTGCTACATTTCCTTTGGGCTTTATCTGTGTGATGCTGTTCAGTTGCTGAGAAGTGTAAATATGTAGAAGTTAACAGAAGCACAGTCTTTCAGAAGGCCAAGGACCAGGGACTCCTGAGAGTCTCTTGTTGGTTTACCTTGTTACGGAAGAAAAAAAGTTCTGCTTTTTAAATAAGGCAGAAACATATTTTGAGCCTGTCAACATCATGCCCATCTTAAAATAATGATAATTAACAGTATGATGACAATGCGTTTTGCTGTTTATATACATTCTCTAGCTACAGATACTTTTTAAACCTAATACCAATTTCAGCCTTTTCTAATCTTTATCTCAGCATGCAGTGTGTACATGTATTAGCTGTTTCCCTTCAAATTCAGGAAACATTTACTTGTCCATCACCTGTGCCTTTGTAATAGGTTAGTGTAGACTTATGCCAAGTTGTTAAATCTCCCAAAGGCTGCCTGCTCTACTCTAGCAAGAAAAAACAGTACTTCAGCATTTCTTGTCTAAGAGAAATCAAATTCTGTGTTCCAGTTCCCTGAAAAAATACAATGAAAAATGGCTAAAAATGGATCATTTTCACACTTGTTTCTTTTATGCCTATTGTCCGTTCCTGGAAAGTCAAAGCATAGTGCAGTCTTGTCTGTGCATATGGATTTATGGTTTCTGTTCACATTTCAGTCCATACTTTCTGTTACATATGTATGAGTAAGAGTTATGGAGTTATAATGCAAAATTACAGTACTTTAATATCACTGGTTTTAATAGTATTACTTTTATAACCTGGAGTAGTACAGTAATGAATTAGGATCTTTGCAATATTTGTTGCTCAGATACAAAACCAGTAGAGTGCTGTATTGAAAAAAATTATAATTTTATTTAGATATTTAACATAAAGACCCCCAGAATAGATGGCGTGGGGTTTTCTTGGTAGAATAATACAATGGAGAGAAGATTGGCTTCCTTTATTTCTTTTGTGGTATTTAAGGTATATGAGCTTGCAGAAGTTACTGTATGTTTAAAATATTCATTGCTTCTAGTACTAAAAATTAATATCAATATGAATAATAAACCATTCAGAAGAGAGGTTGTAAGTGAAAAAGCTTTTCTGTTGACTTCAAATTAAAGTTTTGCTATTTGGATACTCTCAAATACTAATTTGGACAGTGGCATCAGAGACTGTCTTTAAATACAGTTTAATTTCATTCTTCAGTCACATGTAAAAAAACCTGCCAGCTAGAAACTTTCATAATGTTCAGTGCCTCCTCTCTTTTTTTATGTCAGGACTCCACTTAAACTCCATGGAGGGACCAATAAGTATTGGGAAGCAAGGGGACAATCCTCCTGCAGAAGAAACAAAAGAAGTGGGCTTTTTAGGTTTGTGGAAATCATCTACAGACAATTAATATCAATAACAAAGCACTTACTTTGGTATTCATTTTAAAAAACCCAATCAAACAAACAAACCAAAACAAACAAAAACCCCAACAAACTAAAAAACTGCTACTGTAAGCATTAACTAGTATGTTGTGCCTGGATATATCTGTGTATACTGTTCTCATTATCTCTTGTGGGAATGATCAATATATGCTGAACAACATCATTTGGTCCCTTGTTTATGTTGTTCAGCATCACAATACTATAAACCAAAGAAGTTGTTCTTGTTTTGTCATATTTAATAGCATTCTGCTTTGATTTAGGCATGCTTAATTCTGTTCATTTCTGATCTGTAACCAGGCAGAAATGAAATTCACTCATGAAAAAGAAATAAAATTTTCATCTAAATCATCCAAGTGCCAGCTCCTCTGGGCCGCTTGGCTTTACCTGCTCTAGTACCTGATCCGTTTCAGACCAAAAAATTAATTAGTTCAATATACAAGAATTGTAATGAGAGGAAAACTACAGTTTTGAAATCACAAATTCAGAAGCTCTGTTTAACATCTGTTGCCAGGGTGGGAGGGGGGAGCGTTAACTTATTTCAGTTAATCTACTGAGGGTGGATGGGCCTGCGGTAATGTCTGCATATCAGGTCTTTTGTGGCCAGTTCTTATAAGAGATCTCAGTATGTTTCCTTAATGAGACTGGTTGGGATTTGTGGTTTATACTGGCTAATAAATACTACTGGCACCTTATTAATAAATAGCAACAGTCTTAGTCAAGAAAAGTATTGTTCCCAAGTGGGGATGCTAATTTCCAAGGTATAATTAGGTACCATGAAATAAATGGACAGAAAATTGTTCTCGAAGTCAAGCATGGGTGTATGTTTTCTCTCTGATTTGTGAGATTTACTCTTAGCAGGTAAACAGGTGATATTCATGGTTGATTATTTTCTGTGTCTCCCACCAAGTGCATCATGGAATATTTGCTAGTATACAAGTTTAACTTGGCATCCCTAGCATATACCCTGAAAAATTATCTGGTTGTGACAGAGGACATGATCAAAAGATTTGGGTCTACTTAGTTGGTGGCCTCTGGGGTCTTAACGGCCTCAGCCCCATTAGTCTTGGTATCACTATGTGCTTATTATATTGGTATTTTTTTCTTTGCAAGAAAGCAGCAATACCTTTATTTTCAAAATTAAATTGCAAAATAATCTCTTAGCACGTCTTAAAATTGCATCAATCTGATGGTTTATTTGGGCTGATCTGATTTTCAGAGTATTTTATTTGTGATTTATTGATTAGTGAAAGCTTTATTTCTAGTCACCTTGCCACTGTTATTTAGAAATGCATTTGTGAAAATGGAATTGATTTTTCATTAAGCAGCCTTTATTTTCAACTACAGATAAGCCAAATTGACACTGAATATTCTTAAAGCTTATGCAGCTGATTGTCTGAATTCCTAAACTGCCTTCTCAGGTACTTTGCTAATGTGGCATTGATCAATCTACAGATCCCCAACTGCGGAGAAGTGATAGGAATATTGGCCACAGCATGCACTATGGGCCAGAAAGATAAATTGTTTGGGTTGTCTTTTTGCAAGTTTAAGGTCACAATTCATTCATCTTGTTACTTTGCTGTATCCCTTTAGTGGCTTCAATTGCAGGATTAAATATTGAATGGTGGCAGATCATGGCTCTCCTACTTCGGCATTAGGAGGCTTTTCATGCTTAAAATGTAACGATGTGCACACAGAATGCCAAAGGTAGTCGTGCAGACGATCTATTCTGTAAGATTAATCCCACAACAACATTATCAGGCAATTCTTAACACATCGATTTATTCCTGATATGACACTTCTGAAACAAATGGATGAAAGCTTGGCATATATTCAGCATTCTAGGAGGGAGAAAGTGGAATTGAGCCCTCTACAGAAAAGATCCATATTTAAAATTAACCCATTAAAAGCTTAGTGAGAAAAACTTTAAGCTTTCGGCCCCTCATGCAGAGCTGGCCCTTAAGAGACAAGAACAGGGTGAGAGGGAGGATTCTTCCGCAGAGACCTGACAGTAGTCTGCAGATTCACCACACAGCTTGTTTACAGTAAAGGTTGTGCCATTATGCTTTTCAACTAGAGAAATGTTTCAGTGCCTCTGGCTTCCCTCGGAAAGGCTACTCTCTGCACCACTGCAGGGCTCTGCTCCAAAGCCCCCAGGAAGGTACAGGATCCCTTGCAGACCTTTGCCTCACTGTTCTACTTTTCCAGTTAGCGAGCAAGTGTAGGCTTTGCAAAGCTTTTGGTTTTCTGCACTAGTGAAAGGAGCAAGAGAATTTTGTCTCTAATGATTATTACCTGTACAAACTGTGTAAACACAGTCTGTTTTCAAAGAGTATTATATCCAGAATGTAAAAAGCTGCACAGCTGTTGAAGTAGAAGGTGCATTTGCAGGTTTTATAACTAGCATGATGATTATAGCACGAATCAGCTACAGGAAGAAAATGAGCTGCTACTGATTCTTAGCCTTAATGCTGTTTTATAAAAGATTTCTAAATTGGCATTGTATTTTATATGTTATGGAGGTTTTTGTTAATCAAGGGAGAGCCTTTGGATTTCAAGAACGCATGATTAACTTCAGTAAGTGAGACGTATCTCCAGAAATGAAAATGTAGATTTGCTTTTTAAAATTGTATCTAATGGTGGGACAAAAGTGAGACGCAATCTCAGTCCTGCATCTGACTTGTGGATACTCTGTCACTGGGTGGAATTAAAAGCCTCAGGTTAGGTGCCTGTACTTCCTGATGGTGTATTCATTACACTGCCTGTACAGATGTCTTACACTGATACTCAGAAAAAGCAGAGCAATTTTACAGCATTATTAGTGTAGCCAAGCAAGTTCCAAAGAAGAAGATGTTGCAGAAGTAACAGTTGTGGAATTAGAAGGAAATGCCCTCTATGATGCAGTTTTTTGGCATCTCCTAAAACTAACTACAGATTATTAGGTTACTTATACATACATACATATATCTGATACATGTATGTGTTAAAACTCTCTCTTTCCGAAATGATTTGAACCCAGGTATGTCATCTCCCAAGGAGCAATTTGAGGCTGATGGAGTCTCAGTAGTTCCATTAGTCACTCAGGATATGGAGGAATCTGGTACAAGTCCCACATCCAACTAAAATGTGCTTATGAAAGGAAGAACAGTTTTAATAGGGAAAGTTGACAGAGTTCTGCCCAAAGACATCCTGTTAATGTCATGTGTTAATCTGTCAGAGCACATTTCTTGAAAAAGGAGACATCTGCTTCCAAGTACTTTTCTTTGGGAGAATTTGATTCTGAATCACTCTTGTGCCACATAAAAGATATAAGAAGGATCCTTTCGTTAGCTTGTTCCTGATTCAGTTTGTGGGTGTCCGTAAATGAAACATATCCCTAGTGCAGCTTTCAAAACAGATGTTACTGACTTGTTAAAGTGATGAGCTTAGTGAAACTAGCTGACTAGAGATACTAGAACAAAATTGGTTCTAAGGTTTATTCTCAAACATTGATTTGGGTTGTGGTCTTAAGTATGAAAAACATATGCTAGGCTGGGTTCTTAAATTAATGCTTTTTACTATGTTGCACTTATGTAAATATTAAGATGCATGAATTCTGGTTGCCTGCCTGCCAAAATCTCATCTGCATATGCTTACTACATATATACAGCTATTGTTCATGTGCTAATGTCTGTAAATGTTCAGACTAGCTAATAAGACGGTCACTTTCTTTACAGTTTCGTTGTGTGATTCTTTAAACTGACTAAATATATTTGAACTTTGTTTGTTGATTTCAGTCAGTTGAATTGAGAGTTGAAATGTGTTGATACTCAACATAGAATAATAGAATGGTTAGGGTTGGAAAGGGCCTTAAGATCATCAAGTTCCAACCCCCTGCCATGGGCAGGGACACCTCACACTAGACCAGATCGCTCAAAAGCTCAAAAGTTGACGGGCAACTTTCTGTTCTGCTGGAGCAAAATATTACAGCTAGAGCATTCATGCTTCTGGTCCACTGGACTTGGAATAGATTAGGAAAGTGCTTTCCCAGCTCTAAGGGTTTTGGTTTGGGTTGGATTTTTTTCCCCATGATGGATTATAGATAAACTGATATGCAAGTTTATTGCAAGATTCCTCTGAGACCCCTAGCTTTTTATGAATGGAAAGGTTATTTATAAATGTTCAGCATCGTTGTATTTTATTATTTTTCCATAGGACAGGATTCCTGTATTTTCTGTAAGGGACCGCAATCAGATTTTGCAACCATGTAGTTTTAATGTTGTACATATTACCTGTGTTTAGATAACTGGAGGCTCTGTAGCAAAAAATATGTTTCCTTTCAGCTTGTGGAGGTTTCTTTTATTCATAAATTACAATCTTCATGTGGTTTTCTGTATTGCTAAAAACTTGAAATGGTTTCTCTCAGACATGTCTGACACTTCTTTGCCTGAGTGACTTTGAAGTCTGATATTCTATTTTTTTCTGTGGAGCACTCTTTGAACCATGGGGTCATATTGATGCTTGGTTTGGTCACTCAGTTATACTTCATATTTGTCTTTGCATGTCTTAGGTGCTGAATCATATTCCTTGGGGCATAACACATCTCTCGGTCCTTATAACATCATTTGTTATTATCTATTTTTAAGGCATTAGTACTAACTAGAAAAGTCTTTACCCCGGAAAGGTCCAGAACTTGAATGTGTGCAGCCATAAGTTGCTTTCATTATTGCAACATAAAATGTCAAATCAGTAAATTTGAGAGTTAAAGCAATAAAACCAGCTCTGTGATCTGATAGAGATATTCAACATCAGGCACTGAAATTCTTCAAGCATTTCTTCCCTGGTTTGAAGCTCCAAAGTCATCTTGGATTTTATTAGTAAGGCTTGGTAGCAAAGTATGTCCCTGTATTTGTGTTACCACTACATCCAGAACACCCACGCTCAGTCTCACACCATCTCCAACTGCAAAGCTGTCTTTCAGCATTTAAAGGCGTATCACCAAAGTTTAGAAGCAGTTTCCCAAGATCTTCTGAAAGTGTGAGGATAGGAAGAGTTCTTAATCACAGCGTGTTTTGTATATGAGAAAGGAAATAATCTTCCCGTATTCCAAAGCAGGCAGTCAATGAGAACCCCAACTATACCTGAGAGAGCTTCTAAAAGGTTTGTATAGGACATCTCCAGCATGCAAACTTCTCCATGACCAGTGCCATGTTTCAGATTTCTTACATAAAAGAGAATGGCTAGATTGCTTACAAAGTCCAAGGTGCAGAACTGTACTCCCACATCAAGGCATTACTAAACTTAGAGTAGGAAGAATGTGAAGTGTCTCATTCACACACACTGATGTGGGAATACCATGCAGTTAGGACTCACAAGATTTCCTCTTGAGAGGTTTAGGAAAGATGGTTTCTCTTAAACTAAAAGATGTGTTTGTTAGTGGTGCACAGCTGTGTTAAGTACCAACTCCCCTGTATTCAGTGGTCCATGAGGCTTTAGATATGTACATTCAGTTCAGCGTGTAGTTCTGGACACACATGTTAGATAGTTCTGTCATAGTTGTATTTATGTGGTGCATAGGTAGAACCCAAATGTACTTTACCAGAAGCATCTAACTGGTGTTTTGCCTGTTAATAAATTGCACCATACTGTTGGATTTAGCCTGCACAATACCATATTTTCAGGTGCCGTTTAACACAATACTCACCCAAGAGAAGCAAGTCTGCTGTTTCACAGTGGGGTCTGTTATTTCACAGGGTAGGACAGTGGTTCCTTGTTCATTTGTTAGTGTTGTAAGACAACTTGATTTATTGCCTTGAAGGGAGAGTACGGGCTTCCAGTATATTTAATAGCTTCAGAAATATCAACTTTTTGTGTTTGCAATCTAGTAGCTCTCTCCTCCGAGATGTGTCTCAAAGTTTTGTGTTGAAGTGTGGTAAATACCAGGGGGTAGATCAGGTTCTTGCAAGTACTGTGAAACATTATTTTGATAAGGCTTTCTGAAGCTAAATGATTTTGAGGCATTGCTTGTGGGGAGTATTGGCAAGGCGAATACAGTGAGATTGAGGCAACTGTCATCTGGCAAAGAAAGTAGTCTTATTCAAGAAAGTGTCAAAACTGACAGTATTTGATAGGGACCAAGCTAACTGTTTTTCTTCCTCCTATGCATTTTCCAGAGTTTGTTGCCATCTAACTGTAGCCTAGAAACAGTCCATGTTTCCCTCCAAGTGCATGAACTCCACCTTTCACACACACAGACATGTGCCCATACTGTTTTTCCTAGTACATGTCTTCAGTAGACAGGATATAGAAAAGCCTTTTTGGCGAGTCCAGAGAGTAACTGCCCATATTCGCCTGAACATAACATGATGTGCCTCCTAAGTAAAGACTGCTGCCATTCATGAATAGGTGCATAATAAAACACGTATACATGCTCTAGCTTGCAGTTTCTGTCTGCTGTCTTGTTAAAACCCTCAGTTGTCAATATGGGCAAGTGTAAAGTGGGTCATTATATCACAAATACCTAAGTTTGTTGCTTTCTGTAGTATTTGTTCATGTGTGGTACAAAAAGCTGAATATGGGAGCAAATGTGAAATGATATTGTGTGTCATAGCTTAGTTTGCACATCACGTTCCTGTGAGATCTGTTCCCCTCCTTTCCTCTCCTTTCCTCTTCCTTCATACTGGTGAAATTTAAATATGTAGTCTGAGCAGTTTGCTGGGGAAGTAAAGTTTTCCCTGGAGAACCAGACTGGATATTAGTCGAGCTTCCAGCATGGAGCAACCAGGGAAGCTTTGTCCACTGCTTGTTTACCACCTTGTGTGTGTTCAGCAGTGTGCTGTAATAAGATGGCATGAGGCACTGTTCCTCCTTAACATTCCCCTGCACTAGGTAAGGTTGGTTTTAGCTCTTTTCTGAAAGTCAAGTTATAAGCAAACCAGCTGATGCTTTCTCCTCTAGTTCAGCTGCTCCTACAGAGTACCCCTCAGGACTTCTGAGTCCTGTCAACAGTCTGTGGTTTTCAATTACAGGGCACAGACAACTTTTCAGGGACCTGCAAAAGTAACCAAGAAGATTGAGCTTGGCAAGATTAAATTTGCTCTGTAGAGATCTCCATCTTCACAGGAAAGTTCTTAAGGCTCTGTGAAGAGGGAGAAAAAACAAAAATAAATAAAATAAAAATCCTGAACTACACAGATCTCCTGAAAGTGACTTACATCAGGGTAGTTCAAAAATAGCATCTGGCCTCTAGCCACCAGAATGCACTGACCTTTGGCTGGTGGAAGAAAAGCATCTTTGGTAGATGATTAGAGTTGTATTTCTTACATAGTTACATAGTTTATAGTTTTCTTCATCCTATATGAGTTTGTCAGGCTGTATTGATATTCACTGGATATTTGTTATAAAATGAGTACCACATGTTTGTGTGTCTGATGGCTTAAGACGAAATATTGTATATCTGCGTTGTCTTTCCCTTTCCAGTTATGGATTTCTTATTCTTAAAATGACAAATATAAGAACTGCTGTTTTATCAAAAAAAAAAAAAATTGTTCAACTATTGTGTATATAGTACCGTGTTTATGGAATATATCCTTTGGATGCTTCTAAACTAGTGATATGAGCAGATTTTGCAGATACTGAAAAGTAGAAGTGAAAATAGTGGCATTTGGGTAGTGGAAGTGTTTCTCATATTCACTGAGAAAGACACTATTAAATAGTGTTTATATAGTGGTATTAATCAGAATGGATTTCTTACCTCTATAAGGGCCCATGTATACACTTACACCAGTATGCATATTAAAACACAGTCCTTACTGGAGTAATATTTTACACTTTTTAATATTTGCTAAACTGTATTTCCCTTACAACAAAGGGCCAGAAATCAGATTTGGGCTGTGAGGAACTGCTACTTTCCACTTTAGCATGAGGGAGAGAACATTCCAGTTACCAACTGAGCAAAATATTAATCACGGCATACAGTTTGCATTAATTTAACATTTTAGTGGCTGCAGCTAAGATTCAACTCTGCATGGCAATGGACATATGCACCTAATCTGCTGAGATGGCACTGACCTGTATCAGGAGAGGGGTTACCTGGAATTAATTTCCATTAGCTGTTTTCCCAGTCTGTCTCTTTCAGCTGCTCCCTATGTGAGTTATTCTTACAAAATGCAGTATATATTTTTGACAGCAAGGCTGCAGGAAGCGCAGCTTGCAGCTTACAGTAGGCAGACAGGTTTAGTATTTTGCCATAACAGTCTAGAAAGTTGTAATATATTCCCAGAATCAGTAAGTGTAGTCAGAATGCAGTTCAACCACCTACTGAAAGCTCTGCAATTGTTTTTTCCAGTAGCTGGCAGCCTGTGGGCCTAAATTGTTATGGCCCTTTGTCCCTTCCTTTGTCACCAAAGGTCCCACCAGGAATAGTTACCGAAGATTCTGGCCCTCTGCTGCTGCTACCATTTATATGTATTGCTGAATTTGAGAGAATTACAAACTGAACATAGATGCCCTCAGATACACCTGCTTATAACTCCTGAAATATCTGAACACAAATGGTCATTGTGAGACTACGTAAAGTACCAAGGGAGACATCTGAGAAGTCAATCACACATGACAGTTTAAATATAGTATGAAATTACGTTAAAAATGTTTTTCCCAAGCTGTGTGAACAGAATCTTTATTGAGTCAAGTGAAATCTGATTTTATCTGAAAGAACTCGCAAGTCTTCTTTTAAGAACTTATGTTCACTGTCAGGAACAGTAGATGCATGTACATGATATCAAATAGCATCTTTATTCCCCTCTCCAGTTATTATATATCCCCCTCTCCTCTTTCAGCTATTTTTTCTAATTGACTTTTCATGCATTAATTTTATTGTACTAGAAGTTTAATATTTAGGCTGCTTAACATGCTGCTGGATTAGTAGAGGGCCAGACCCTGCTACACATTTTTGTCATGTAATTTTATAGACTTATCTGCACCTAGTTAATCTTTTTCTCTCGTGAACCCAATCAAATTGCCTTTATCTGAATGAAGTACTTGTAGTTCCTTACAGACATAGATTTCCACTGGAGATCTATATTCTCATTATGGTTGATGATTCTGGCAATTTTATTTTTATGTGGTGTAGTCCTCTAGTCCATCAGGGCTGAAGATGTGTGAACTAGGGCATAAGGTGAAGATTTTTTGTTGCTCTTCTGGAAATGAAGGTCTCCAAAATGCAATTTTTGTGTATTTGTCAACTGTGATATAGCTGCTGATTTGCTAAGTTACCCCTTAATGAGGCTCAGGAGGCTTGGACACTGTGTACTGCTGGGTAAGAAACCCTCTATCATCTAATCCACAGTGAGCCCAGTCTGCCAGGAAAGTTAGGGACCTGGGGTGGGAACAAGTCTGAGCATCATCAGATGCAATTCCCTTATTAGCACCAGGACACCAAAGGTTGTTTTAGATGGATATAAGCACTGTGGTATCTAGTGATCCTTGCTCAGAGAAGCTGCTTCTTACTGAGACCCTAATTCAAAGAGGGAGCGGGAGCATATATGGGGTTGTGCCAAGAAATGGTGTTTGGGAGAGAATGGCTTACTGTGGTTCTCTAATGGTAGTTGTGGGCATGAAGGGCACCTTGTGTCAGTGACATGCTGCGGGGCTGGCTGCAGTGTGTTTGGATATGGGTGGATGGCAGCACAGGAAGCTTTGCAGGTATCGTGGGCCTGGGAAGCAAGAGGTCGGGCTGCTGTGACACGAAGGAAGGATATGAGGGATATACATGGAGTGGAAACAACATATGCAGTGGAGTAGTGAGAATTACATTTGGGATTTTTTTTCCGCTTTAAAATCTTTTGTTATTTTGAAAAATATGGGTACCTTAGACTTGAGCCAGCACAGTGTTCCTTTTGCCTTTTCTAATGCAACTTTTTTGATCCCCAGGAACAGCAGAAAAAAAAGAAAAGTTGAGTGTTGTGTTTGTTTTATTTTGTTTGTGGTTTTGAAGGATGTATTTAAGAAGTTGGGAAAAACATATTTTGAGTTCAAATCAAAATGTTTTGATTTCAAATTAATGAATTTGGAAACTGGGAAGGATTGCTCTTTCACAACGTAGAAACATTATTCCTTTCCTGTTATTATCAGGCTATTGCACGCATGCACTTAGCAAATATCAGAAAGCCTGAGTTTCGTTGCGCATCCCTTTACAGGAGCTCATCATATTTTTCAGGCAGCAAGTCAATGTGGAAGCATTTATATAACTGCCTCTCCACTAAGCCCATTGTATCTGTCTTTGGCCATGGGTTTGCTCTGTTAATATGTCATAGACAAAGCAAGCAGGTTACTAATCAAAGGTTAAAGGTGGCTTGCTGAAATGGAGCTATCTAAGCCAGACTTAATGTGAAAAGACAAAGAAAACAGGGAAAAGACAAAAAAGATAGAACAGCAGCAGCTTTTTCTACAACCTGTGCTGTGAGGGTGAGGTTAGCCTGCATATTCCTGGCTTATTTTGGTACACTTTATTTTAGCATACCTGAAACATATCTATTCCAGCATGGGTTATTTCTGTTTGTTAGGTGTTTGTCTAAGACCAAACATTTTCTTGATGTCTGATCTGTGTCTTCATCACTTTAATATTTATAAATAGGTAAGTAAAATATAGGTAGCAATGTTTAAGAGAAACCAGTGAAAAGATCAGGCTTATTTACACTAAGCAATGCAAACCAAAAATGTCCTGGTTTGTACTGACCTCAGCTGATGGATCTGCATCTTAAAAAGCGACAGTCCACAGTCTTGCCACTTTGGGTGCAGAAGTCTGTCTGCATTAGCCTGGAGCTTCACCCAGACTAGCAGACCTTGTCAAGAAGTATGGCATAGTGCTAAAGTGTTTTGATGTTTTGCAGTTCAGAGGTACTTGCATACTTGCCAGGTCAGGTATCTTGGCATCCAAATGTAGATATCCATCCTTAAATGTTTAATTTGTAAAATGTTTTTTGTAATTGGAAGGCAGGCATGTCCCTGTTTTAAAAAAATCAGTAGCAAATACTTGGAAAGTAAGTAAGTTTTTTGCTAAGCACGTTTGTTTTTAAACCTGGTCTGGTTTCTGAAAACAAAAAGTAATCAAGAAATTGAAGAATCAAGATGCAAGTTGCAGATTCTTATTATCTTTTCATTACCATAGTTACTTGTGTATCGGTTATATAATAATTGTGGTTAACAACCCACTGATTTTATCAAGAAATGAGATTTTTTTCCATATGGAAATTTAATAAAAGCATATAAGTACTAAGATAGGGTGAAGAACACCCTTTTTATCAAGTGATACAACATTTTGATATTAGCACCCATGGAGCTAGTGTATACAATATTTTCCTAGTCATTAAAGTCATTACTAGTGAATAATGTGTTGTGAAAAAGCATTGTAAAACAATATGTAGCCTTTCAACTAATTTCTTTCATGTCATTTCATTTAATTTAAACCTATTTGACATTGTCCAAGTTAACAAGTTTCTCTCGCCTGTTCAGCACCTGCTAGTGGCAGCCTGTAAATCAACATCTCATCCAGAAGCATGAAAGACCTCATTAAATCTATTTTGTGTGAGTTAACAGATCTCCAAATTAACCTTTCTTTAAAAATAGAATAAAATAAGATAGTAAAGGTCAGCCTTTCTGTACAACGAAGTTTGCTGACCACAGAGATTTTCAAGCCTGATGACACATTTGTCTGCACACTTGTCTCATCATTTTGGCAGTGATCTGTTTGATGCCAACGAGGAATGCTAGGGCTGTGGCTGAAATGTATTAGCAGTAGTTTGGGGTTTTTTAAAGCAGTCAGTGAGAAATGGAAGAGAAAATGTCTTTACATTATTTTTTTTGCAAGAACAGTAAATTGTTGATGTGAAACAACTTTTGTTAATAATTGGGGAGACAAGTGCTCATCTCTCCATTCACTTGCCAGCTCTTCAAATGGCAATACAATCTTACATTTTATGTTTGATTAGTTGGAATTCTCTTTATTTCACTAATGGGTAAATACAAATAAATCTATTTTGACAAATTAGTTACAGAAAGACTACATAAGAAAGCCATGTCTTACTTCAACGTGGACTGTTAATGGTTTAAGGCAATTAATTAGGCATCTGAAGGCAAAAACTAAGCCCATATATGCTGGTAGTCATAGTGATATTCAGGTATGTCTGAAGATGTAGGCAAAATTTATTTTAAGCACATTATTTTTTCAGTATAGAGTATAGAGCTAATGTACTTCCAATAGAAATCACAAGTGTAATTCACCTACATTATATATAAAAGAAAAATTGTGAACATTTCCAAAATTTGCAAATGGCAATGTCTGTAAATAAAAACACTTCAGTAACATCAAATAAAGGCAGATGAAAAAGATAATGAAGCATTAAGAAGAAAAATGAAGATGCTAAGAATACAAATCACATTTTAGTAACAACATTATTGCAGCAACATCTATGTTTCAGAGTTTGAGTGTGTCTTACAGAGAACTAAAATATAGAATCATAGAATAGTTAGGGTTGGAAAGGACCTTAAGATCATCTAGTTCCAAACCCCCTGCCATAGGCAGGGAATAGAATCATAGAATAGTTAGGGTTGGAAAGGACTATGGCTATAAAATATTTCAAGTAACAGTGCAGAGTGCAAATATTTGTAGCAAGGTGCAAAACAATTTATTTCATTGGTTAAAATTACTGCTGTACTGAACCAGATTCATTTTTTTCCTTGACCTTTTCATTTCAGGTTACACAATTTAAATAACAAATAATATGCTTCCACTGAAAGAGTGCATTGTATGGTGGGGTCCTCCTCCTTTAGTCACTACCTAACAGGACATGTTAGCATTAAAGTGTTTGGGGCTTGGTTCTGAAAACCTGTTCAGTGTTGAACTTCATCAAGCATCTATGACACAAAATCACACCAGGGGACAATGTGACTCATTTAGAACCTACCTGTAATATCGAAGTTGAAAAAAACTTAAATTATCATGGGGACTTCAATGGAGAGATTATGTTCCGTAAGTCTTCTACTGCCAGTACTAAAATGACTCTGACATTTAAAAAATCATACATAACTAAAATATTGGTGCAATAAATTCTTTATTAAACGTAATATTGGTGGCTAAAAAAGAAGAAAAAAATCACAGTTAATGTTGGCTTAGGTGAGAGAATGGATTAATTTATGACTTTGTTAAATAGAGGAAAATGAAAACCAGGAAATATCCTCTGAGTGAAAAACTTTAATGTAAAATCTGTCTCAGTAAATTAAAAAACCATTTTACAAACTCAAAAAATATTCAAATCCAAACCTGAAATAAGTTTGTACTGAAAACTGCCTTAGATAGGATGTTAAATAAATCAGTTTCAGAGGATGCATATTGAAAAACAACTGGAGGAGAGCCTAAGTTGATGATAACGAGCATGTTTCAGCTAAGAAACTCAGAAAACTGAAGCGGCAAGAGGGCAAATTAAGGAGAAATCCATCGCCACGTGGATTAAGTGGTGAGTTGTTGTGTTGTTTTGGGTTTTTCCCTTTTCTTTAATTGGGCAAATATTGGGCTTCTTATTGTGGCTGTTAAGACAAAAAGGAATTAAACTAATCCTCACACTGTTGACCAGATCTAAGCAAAAATAGATGAATTCCCCAGAGTAAGGCAGAAAATTCTGATGTATTTAATAAATACCTTCTGTACACAGATGAAGGAAGAGAAGGCAAAGATGACAGATCATATGGTAGACTATATTTTTTTCCTATGGAAATACTACATTACAGCTATTAATACTGGATGTTTTCAAGTGCTATGACCAGGTGTCTTCATTCAGGACTGCAAAAATATGTATGGGAACAGCAGGCAGACATAAAGGATATAAGACTGCAAACATCGATGCCAATTTCTAGTAAAGTTCCATTAAGAATATTAAAAGAGCTGGCTGGAGAGCTCTTGTGGTTGTTACTGTTGACTTCCATGAAGTTGTATAACCCTGGAAAACTTTTAAAGAAATTAAAAGAAAGAAAGTGCTGTTTCCTATGCTTTATAAATACTGAACATGTAAAGTTTTACAAGGGTGACTTTCTCGGGCAAAATAACTGAACAATGCAGAAATCATTCATGAGATTTTTAATGTTAATATTTAACATTCAGTGGCAGTTTAACATCAATACTAATTTACCACTGAAGCCATCCCTATGGTTTTATGAAAGATTTTGAATTGCCAGAAGGCTTAATCATGATTTTTTACCCAAAAATCAAGTTAAACTAGAAGTGTAAATAATGATAGTTCTGTGGTCAGTGTTCTGTGTGTTTGCAGTGGTACCTTCAAGTGTGACTTCCATTTCTAGCATGCAAAATATAAAGACCATAAACCTTGGCAGGTTTGCACCATATTATGACTTAAAGAATCACAGAATGGTTTGGATCAGAAGGGACCTTTAAAGATCATCTAGTTCCAACCCCCGTGCCACAGGCAGGGACACCTTCCACTACACCAGGTTGCTCAAAGCCCTGTCCAGCCTGGCCTTGAACACTCCCAGGGATGGGGCAGCTGTTCTCTGAGCAAACTGTTCCAGTGCCTCACCACCCTCATCATGGTAAAGAATTTCTTCCTTACATCTAACCTAAGTTTCCCCTCTTCCAGCTTAAAGCTATTCCCCTTTGTCTTATCCTTTACATGTCCTTATAAAAAGCCCCTCTCCAGGTTTCTTGTAGGCCCCCTTTAGATACTGGAAGGGAACTCTAAGTTCTCCCTGCATGAGAAAAGAGCCTTCTCTTCTCCAGGCTGAACAAGCCCAATTCTCTCAGCCTGTCTTCATAGCAGAGGTGCTCCAGCCCTTCAGTCATCTTCGTGGCCCTCCTCTGGACTCACTTCAATTGCATTCTTCATTTAAAAACCTTCATGAAGAAAGATGCTATTAAATGTTTTCTATAATGTCTGTTTTATTTCCAGCAGCTGTCTGGAGGCTGTTCTTTTAGAAGCATAGTTAGAATAATTGATATAAAGCCTTTTGAGTTGGTAAGGAATGTGATCCTTCAGACCATCTGCAAAATGGTGGCCTTAGAATAAAAATGAATAAAAGAAGGATGAGGTACTCACTGTATTAAATCTTTTTTTTTTCTCTATGATCTTTTTTCCTTTTACCTGTAATAGAAAAAAAACATCTAACCTTTAAATGTTTTGATTTGAACAATTTTTCACGATCCAGCTGTCTCAGGATTGTTTTCGTTCAGTTTAATATTTCTTTTGATTCATTGTTTGGTTTTGGAATGTTTAGTTTTGGCAGGTTTTGTTGGGTTTTGTTTATTTTGGGTTTGTTCTTGTGATCTTTTGAGGGGGGTGTGTTTGTTTGGGAGTTTTTTTGAGTTATTTGTGGGATTTTTAACTCTTGTGCCAGACGGGTTAATAAATCACGATCGGGATAATTACAAAATTATTCCAGTTGAATAGATGAATACGTCCTCATTATTGAGGCTGAACTGAATCATATTGGTATTTTCTTGATCTATTGGTATAGCAGTTTCCCCCTAGGTTGTTAATAATGGAAAATACAGTTTAAGGATGAGACTTCATTCAGTAGGTATGCCAATCCAATACCCATATGCATCATAAAGAGATGATCCCATCCCACTTGACTCCAACCAGATGCTTTGGCCATTTCTCTTGCAGATTTAGCACTTAATTCCACAGAGCACGTCAGTTCACTGAATGATCGAGGGATGATGGCTGATGCTAGTGTTGACTGTGCTGGTACTGCCTTTATCCTGAGTCTTGCTGTGCAGCAACTGTTATTTCTTTGTATTGGGGCAGGCTTTCATCAGTTTCTTAATGATCTACTTACAGCCATTGAGCCAGCAGAGTATTATTCCCTGTTCCCCTTCCCAGTTCCCCACCCCCTCTGCTCCCAATTTCTTTGGATAGTTTCCTGAAGATTTTGTAGCTTGAGCTTCCTCCCTGCAGAGTCAGATGAAGAGCACAGTTGACACAACATAGGAGGTAGGCTTTGGAGAAGATGGGTATAACTGCAGCAGTACTAAATTATTTTAATGTCAACTTTAGTGGAACTTACCCTAACCCTCACAAAAATTACCTTACAGCACCATCCAGCTGAGCCAACTCACCCTGCGGCTGCACAGGCTGATCTAACAAAATGGGGAGGAGGGAAGCAGGCAGGAATCCCTCGCTTCAAGGGTGGGAAGTAGGACCTCCCCTTTTGGCAGCCTTAGACTGGCATAGCTGGAATATGAAACTGCTTAAGGTTTCCTGAAGTATCTGGAAGTGTCTGACTCAGTTTTGCATTGTCTAGTTTGTGCTCATGTGTACTTTCTCATCACTCTTTGCAATTTGTATTTGCATTACAAAATTATTTGTGGGGCAGAGAAAAGAAGTTCATTCAAAACTAGAATTTAAAAGTGCAAGTATGACTTTCCATAAATAATTAAACTGCCAAAATATCTACTTTAAAACTAATTCAGATTCCGATAGTGTCCCCCAAGACATCTGTACTCCCCCCTATAGTATGCATAGCTTGCTGTACTGTTGTACCTTCTTATTCGACCTCCCTTTCTTAAGAAGGCACATGACATAAAAGGAATTCACTGTCTGTTCACATATTTGTTCCTGTATTTTCTCAGGTTTCAGAAACAGGGTCTCAAGTTAGAGAGGTAGATTTTGCCATTTTGATCTGGTGCTTGGATCAGGCAGGTAAGGGCTATTAAACGAGAGGGAACAGGGCAGTTATGTCTGATACAAGTTATTCCTGCTCCAAAGTGTCACTTGCCTCTTTCCTTTACTGATTCTATTTTGTGTCTGTTTAACTATCACTTAAATATTTCAGAATGACACCTCTGTTTCCATGAGATTTCACAGCATTGCTGATGTCCACATAGCCTCACAGCTTTGTGAGCTTGCTGTTAGGCTATCCAGATGTCCCCATATGTGAGAGCAATACATGGAACTTCACAAGTCGTGTTCACTGAAATGTGCAGGAGTTGGGCAAATCTGCTGGGGTCAGGAGCGATCTCAGAAAACCAGCTCATTCTGTTAGCTTCTTTATTCTGGGTGCAGTTATAATTTTCAAGCCATAGAAAGAGTCACTGCCTTCAGTCTAGACTAGCTCACTAGCCTCATTTGGTGTAATGTAGCTTTCTGAACAGGTTATCCAGACAAGAATGTTTTTTTAGGGTGGGTGAAGAACATAGACTCATTGGAAGCGAAAGTTTTAACTTCCTATTAAGGAAGCTTTTAATACTTAGCTTTTAATACTTAGCTTTTAATGCATAAGTTTATAGCTTTCCATATTACCACCTCCTTGTCCTTAGGCAGATACCAGAACACCCATTTTAGAGGTGAGGTAACTGTACATTAGTTGTCCCATATACATTGATGAATTATGAGTTAATGCTGCAATATCTGAAAGCAGATATGGGATTGTGAAATTGATAAAAGTTGCTTTGTTTCCTTCATTGTTCATCACAAGTTTGAGTGAGTAGAGAGTATGTGTTGACAATTGTACTTTCAGGTATCTGGAATGGCAGGCTTAGCTTGAGAAATTAATGGTCAATATTATGTTAAACTAAGAATGTTACTTTAAAACTGAGAACAAGTAGTGTACCAAATTAAAAATAAACTTGTCCTTCTGTAAGCTCTGTTCAAACAGTTTCACTGGTGGGTTTGTGAAGTTTGCAGGGATGTGCACCAAGTCCTGTACTTAAAAGACAATAGCACTTATCCTCCAGAGTCCTACTAAAGAAATAACATTAGAAATTATTTCCGCTTGGTTAGTTTTGTCAAGCCACAATAATTACCTATATTTCACCTGACAGCATCCTTGCCTTTTCCCCAAGTTTTGACACCACGACAGGTTTTGTAGTTGGAAACCAAATGTTTTAGCCCTGTGTTCTTGAGAATTAAATGCTTTCATTTGTCTTAAGTCTGAAATTAAGAATTAATAAATACAAAATCAGTAACTTCAAAATTAGTGATATAAAATATGATTCAGCTAGTGATGAGTTTATCTCCAGTCTATAATAAAGTACAATCCACAAATAAAGACTGCTACAAATATAACCTTTCTTCTTATGATTTCAAAATTAAATATAATTGCTTTATACATTTCATTTTTTGCTAAAGTGTTAAAGTGAAATATAGTCATTAATTATACAACTGTTAATATCATTTGTGTAAGGACTTCATGCTGGTAAGACCCTGCCAGTTGGTCCAGGCACCATATGAAGGCTTTTGGTGAGCTTGGATCATTCTTATCTTATCATGGAGTATTTAGGAGAAAATAGAGAAATCTAAGCTCACCCTCTGAGCACAGCAACCAACTGCTTTAGCATGTCTACCGTAACTGTATCACCTTGCTATTTTCTCTGGATCCTGTATTCAACTACTTCTGCCTGAGGCCTGAGCCACTCTAACTATGGAAGTGTATCTGCCTTTGCCATGATGTTATAGAGCCCTATCAAGCACATCTTTTCAGGGGGAAGACTTTTCTTCTAGTACCAAATTGGTTCAAGTAGATTTCCCATAGCAGAAGAGAAAAGAAAAAGATGTTGTAATTCAGTGAGGAAATTAATTGCAGCAGTCTCTCAAAGCAAACAGAGTTCTCTTTACACTTGGTTATATATGGGAATTCCTGGGCTCTGGAAATAAATGTGTGTATTTCTGTATATATAAGTGCCTGTTTGTAGCTAAACGTATTAGTAGTGTTCACAGTTAATACACATTTGGCTTTGAGCTTTCTCAGTACCATAAGATAAGAATTTTTCTTAAATGCTATGTACTTGTGCTTGTAAACCAGCAGAGCTGAGTTAATTTATACTGTGTTTCATTTAGCTGTTTATATCAGTTAATGATACTTTGTCCTTAGTTCTGTACATATATCACTCTGTGTGCTCTTCTCTCCGTCCCCCACTTCCTCTAACATTCACAAGAAATGTAGATTTACTTATCAGGAAGGGCACTGTTACTTTTATATATTATAATTATATATATATAGAGAGAAATAGAATGAACATTCAGATTACTGCAATAATAATTGATTACAGTCAATATGCTTCACTGAAATTACCACTTTTCGCTGGCAATTTAGCAAAGCACAAGAAAAAAGGTATAGAATCATAGAATGTTTTAGGTTGGAAGGGACCTTAAAGATCACTTAGTTCCAACACCCATGTCATAGGCAGGTAAACAGGTGAATCTATGATGTTCTGTAAGTTCATCTGGGTGTAGGCTACTGGTTCACAACTAGATTTATTTTGCTTTGTTTTACAGCTCTGGGCACAAATACAGTAGGATTGTTAATGCACCATATCTTCAAAAAACCCCAGAACTTCCAGATCAGCTGTCATTGCTAGAATCACTCAAGCACCCAACAATGTTTTTACTTATTTTTTTTTTCATTTGCATGTGTGGGATGGTGTTGTGTTAGGCAAGGTGCTTTAAGAACAAATGGTAATTTGAGGATAAGAAATGGTGATTCAGCTAGAAGACCTTTCCTTCTGCAGTTACAAAATGCAGCGAACTGAGAATGTGGAACTGCATAAAGCCAGTGTTGAAAGGGATCCCTGAAGCTCATTGGGTCCAGCCTTCTCTTGAAAGCAGGACCTTAGACTTAGATGATCCAGGGATACATCTCAAGCAGAGGTTGACATTTTCCACCAAGGGAGATCCCACCTCTTAGCTGGGCAACTATCTCCAATTTTTAATTGTTCTTACAGTGAGGTTTTTTTATTATCTGGACAGAATAACCCCTGAACCAGCTTGGACCCATTACCTCGTGTCCTGTTAGCACGCATCCTTGTGAAGAGACTACCTCCATCTTCTGTATGACCACTTTTGGGGCATTGGGAGATTCTGACTAGCTCCCTCTCATTCTCCTCTTCCCCAGACTGCATGAATTCCTTCTTCCAACCTTTCTTTATGTGGCAAGTACTCCAATATTTAAATCATCCTGGTGGCTCTCCACCAGATTCTCTGCAGCTTGAACTGGAGGGACCAAGTTCTTGATATTTCTACAATCATCACCTTGAAAGTATTTTAACAGGGCAATGTATATGACTTTGTGAAACCCATCAATTTACTGCCACACTGTGTGTTATCATATACATTGGTTAATCCCATGATTTATGTAATCTTTATGTATGTCCTAAATAGATAAAATACAGTCTCATAGCCTAAAGACATCTATGTTTTGGTGCAGTGTTCAGCAGAGTTAAAGCATTTCAATTACGTATGAATCATAGAATCATAGAATAGTTAGAGTTGGAAAGGACCTTAAGATCATCTAGTTCCAACCCCCCTACCATGGGCAGGGACACCTCCCACTAAACCATGCCACCCAAGGCCCTGTCCAATCCAGCCTTGAACACTGCCAGCGATGGAGCATTCACAACTTCCCTGGGCAACCCATTCCACTGCCTCACCACCCTTACAGTAAAGAATTTCTTCCTCATATCCAGTCTAAACTTCCCCTGTTTAAGTTTGAACCCATTACCCCTTGTCCTATCACTACAGTCCCTAATAAAGAGTCCCTCCCCAGCATCCCTATAGGCCCCCTTCAGATACTGGAAGGCTGCTATGAGGTCTCCACGCAGCCTTCTCTTCTCCAGGCTGAACAGCCCCAACTTTCTCATCCTATCTTCATATGGGAGGTGCTCCAGTCCCCTGATCATCCTTGTGGCCCTCCTCTGGACTTGTTCCAACAGTTCCATGTCCTTTTTATGTTGCGGACACCAGAACTGCACACAATACTCCAACTGAGGTCTCACGAGAGGAGAGTAGAGGGGCAGGATCACCTCCCTCGACCTGCTGGTCATGCTTCTTTTGATGCAGCCCAGGATATGGTTGGCTTTCTGGGCTGCAAGCACACGCTGCTGCCTCATGTTCATTTTCTCATCGACCAACACCCCCAAGTCCTTCTCTGCAGGGCTGCTTTGAATCTCTTCTCTGCCCAACCTGTAGCTGTGCCTGGGATTGCTCCAACCCAGGTGTAGGACCTTGCACTTGGCATGGTTAAACTTCATCAGGTTGGCATCAGCCCACCTCACAAGTGTGTCAAGGTCCCTCTGGATGGCATCCCTTCCCTCCAACGTATCAACCGAACCACAGAGTTTGGTGTCATCAGCAAACTTGCTAAGGGTGCACTCAATCCCACTGTCCATGTCACCGACAGAGATGTTGAACAAGACCGGTTCCAGCACCAATTCCTGAGGGACACCACTCGTTACTGGTCTCCAGCTGGACATTGAGCCATTGAGCACTACTCTTTGCGTGCGGCCAGCCAGCCAGTTCTTTATCCAACAAGTGGTCCACGTCCATACGTCTTCTTTTGTACTTTATATGGTGTGGGTACTAGAGTTTAGAGGGGTGGGAGGAGGGATAGATGTTCCTTGGGTTTTAAACAAAAAATAAAACGAACCAAAACAAGCTCCTATTCGTTTTCTCTCTTATGACTCCCATAATGCAAAGGTGCTATTGTACCAACTAGTGCTGAATATTGAGTGATGGTTTTGAATAGTCAACTAGATAATTTAACATACTTTGAAGCACAGACACAGCATCAGGAGGATTATATGCCACAGTTGAACTCCAATCCCAGAAATAATAGAAAAAATTTTCAAGGAAATCCAAGAAACAAAATTGTGCTCTCGTCTTAAGACAATGACTGACGGCATTTGTATTACTTATATATTGTAAACTCTGATGTACCCTGACTCACATTAACCTCTTTCACAAGGATTACAAATCTTCAGAGGATCTCCTATATCTATGTAATTTTCTCTCTGTCAAACATATAAAACAAATCTCAGTAATACTTTCTGTTAGGGGAGGAAAGGAAATCTCTATCGTGGCTGGCCCTGCAGTTTAACTGTCCAAATCAGACAGATGTGAAAATCCTTGTTTCAACACCCATAACCATGGCTAGACTGCTTCTTGGTTAAACACATTAGCTCAGAGAGTCTGTTACTGTTTTGGTATGGGTTTGTGTTGGGGTTTTTTGGTTTTGTTTTGTTTGGTTGGTTTGTTGGGGGTTTTTTTGGTGGTATGGGGATTTTGCCAAAAGATTACTGATAGAGGTTTTTTTAAATTACATTAAATAAACCAGGGTGAGTTTAAGCATGTAAAAATGTAATATTTTTGTCTATACAGCTATTGGTGTTTAGTTTTAGCTCCCCTTTAAAAATAAAATCAGCAGAAATCCCAGGCAGCAAAATATTCAGAAAAGTTTTAACTCTTAAGTACTTTCTTAATTGCTGCTCTTATTTATTTCTTGTTATTGTGCCAGGTTCCACTTCATGATTTGTAGTTTATTCTACTTCATTTATAGTTCTAGATCTTCCCTATATATTCTCCATAATTCAGGGTTTGTAACACAGATCTTTTCTTCCAAATAGTTCATTTTTAACTTCCCATGTACTTACACAATGTTAGAAATATTTCTGTGATGACTAGTGTAGGCATATCTATGTCCTTCTTTTTGCTTATAAGCTTATTTTTGTCCTTTTTGCTATACAAGAACATGTCGATCCTTGTCTTACATTGTAATTATTTTTAAACATATGTTCATCCATAGTTTCGAATCTCACTCTGTTGGCATTACAGAATAGAATTTGACAGCTGGGTAAATCCTATTTTGAGCATATTTTACTAGGAACTGCTTTCTGCAAAGAAAAACAGAAAATATGCAAGGCCCTGTTTAAACCAAAAAACTGAAAGAGAACAGCTCTTCAGCACCAAATTTCCTAAGCTTACTTTGCAATCCATAATCAAAACCTAGAAAAAGTAATTTGGGATTACACACATAGCTTCATTCCAGACCGCTGCTCACTTTTGCATTTTCTCTGTATTAGGAGAAAATCTGTGTACCCATGTGTTTAGATTAAAGACTAGTTTTGGTAGTGGAGTGAGATGTAGAGTCTTTCACCACTATGAGGAGATACGTTAAATGCCTCCTTCAGGGAGTGTGACCTGTGTAAAATCCAGCATTTAATCTCAGTCCTACTTTATACCACTTAGTTAAAGTATCACCAGACCAATTATAGCAACATCCAAGCTTATCAGAAGTCTACACAGAACAAAGTCCAGAGCTATTCCCTTATCCTACAAGTTGCAGTAGCTCAAATTTGAGAGCTCTGGAAAGAACCGCATTGCTGGTGGTGTTATTGTAGCTGGGCTGTGGACAAATGTAATTTTAGTCTCTGATCCTGCCAGTCTGGCATCTTTTACAAGTAGTAATTATATTGCATAAAAATATAATCTGTCTGCCTTTCTTACAGGGTGGTTACATAGAAAATGCTACATTAAAAAAAAGGAAAAAAAAGTTGTTAGGAGAGAATTAAGGCAAAGACTCCTAAGAAGTTAACTCAGGGAGGACAGACTTTTGAAAGCCAGTGCACAGTGCCAAACTCATGTATTGAAGAGTTTTGGCTGAAATAGTGGGACATATAGATAATATGGTCCCAGAAAACTTGCCAAGGAAACTGCAGTCAGAAATGTAGGAAACTGTCCAAGATCAGGCCTCAAACATGCTGCATTCATTACCAGCTGCTGTGCATATAAGAAGTGTTTCTTTATACCACACAACCAAAACCACCGTGGCCTGTCGCTGTTATTTTTATAGCAATTTGCTGACTTTTTAAGAAACAGGAAAGCATTTAGCTAAAACAGAAGTTGAAATGACTGACAGAAGATAATTTAAGGGAATTTTAATGGCTACTGAGTGTGTACCATAGAACTGTGCTGAAATGCACAGATATTTAAGATTTTACTTTATGCAATAAAATCCAGTGAGAAAATAAAAAAATATGCGTCGATAATAATTTATTGTTTGCTGTAAATCACAGATGCATACCTTGAAAGATTCATTAAACGGCCGTAAAGGGGAAGTGATATGACAGTAATATTACTATTTTGAGCATTAGGATTTTAAGTTATTGACATTTTCTTTCAAGATAAATTCAAATATGCTTCCATTAGGGGGAGTTACATATTCATTACTAAATGCTTCAGATTTTCAGGCACTGTTTGGTATGATAGGTTTTCTCTTGGCTGTTTTTGTTAACTTTTAAAATACTCTGTTACTATCAGTACCACCTTGTTCCTCTGGTTTTAATTTGTTTAATCAGCACGCAAAAATTTGCTGCAAAGAAGGAGGTTCAATTTTATCAGTTTCTGACTACTTCAGGTAAAAAATCCCGGAACTATTATAATAGTAAAAAATATCCTTATTAATTGGAGGGTTTTCCAAATGGAAATACAGATGGTAAGATTTACAAAACCTGGAGCAAAATTTTCTCTCTTAAGAAGTTTTTCCTTTGCCCATCTTTATTATTTTTTCCCCAATCTGTGAAACTGCTTCTGCCTCAGGGTAGTTCAGGAAATCTATCAGTGTCTGGTTTGTTTACTTTGGTGCAGGAGAGTTTTAAATAGCAATGTGACCCTTGTGCTGGATGTTAGCATGAGTGTTATCAAAAAAGCAAATAATACTGATGGACTTCAGCTGATAGATTCTTGTGACAGGCTTTAGAGTATAATAGTTTTAGATGAGGTATTGCAATCATGTAGTTACATGCCCAAGAACTCTCCATCTAGCTAAGCTCCTGTGTAACGTAGATAGTGACAGATCCTTTTCCTTTATATAGGGAACTGAGAACCACAACCAGTTGAATTCTCTGTGGAGTAAGTCCACTGCACATTTGTCCTGCAGCCACAGTAGAAGCCACTGTGCTCTTGCATAGTCCTTGGAGTACTTTCCTCAGTGTCTGTGGTCCAGCTGCAGGAAGCACTGGCTCCTAGGAAACTTCAGAAGAACTTCTGGGAGACCCCATGGGTAGAAAAAAGGATTTCAAATGCCTACAGTCTAGGATTCTGGTATACCACATTTCAGAGCTTGTCTCAAAATGAATGCCAGCATCAGTACTCTGCTCTTCAGGACAGAGCTGTCCTGGAGAAAAAGCAAAGTTATCACAAAGGTAGGTGGACAAGATGAGAAAGGGCAATTCAAGGTGGGGAGGAGTGAAGGGGAGAGGAAGGGACAGACTGATGGCAGCAATTCCTGAAGTTCATTTTCAGTAGTCACTGTCTATGCCTAGATAGATGACTGAGTTGTGTATGTGTAGATCATCATCACTGTAGAAAATAGTATTTGGCTCTCTGGGTGGTGGACTCAGAGATGTGAGAATAACTTGATTTGCCAAAAGTGGATTGAGACATTAAATTTGAAATAGAGATCTTTCCTGTAATAAAATCAGTATTTTGGATATATTTTCCATGCAATTTTAAGAACAACCTTTTTTCCATACTTTTCTACTATTCTGACTCCAACCAAGTACTGAGCTAATGCAGTGAGATGTGTATTTTGGCTCTAGCAAAGCACAAGCACTCCCAGCAAATTGGAAGGAGGGAAGTGTAATCCCAAAGTATGGGAACTTCCAGATTCTTGAGAAAGGGCTGATGATGTTTCTTGCAGTGTAATAGATGGTAGGGGGAAGCTAAAGCAAGTTGGGGAAGGGGGGAAATACTTCAGAAAACATTGCTTTAGAAAGCAGAGTGAACTCTCTGAGACACTGATAATGCTGTACCTGCCTTTTTACCAATATTAAGAACAGCTTCTATAAATTTGCTTATCTTCAGGACATTTGAATTAAATGCTGCATTTTTACTGAATGATTTTCTTATCTTTGAATCCTTTTCCAGCAAGCTCGGCTCTGAACAGCTCAGGTTTTTTGCCTCAGAACTGATCCAGTCACACTGGCATTTTCAATCCTAAATGTGGCTTCATTCTTCTATGTAGGTTTTCATTTAGGCTTGCACTTTGCATGCATTGCTCTTAAAGTGTAAGCACATGGTGGGTGGGAGGGAATCATTTCCTGTGACTTGCACTGATTCATCAGCAGTCTAAAGTCTTCTGTGTCACGCCATTAGCTTTTGTGTGCCCTCAATATATACATACTAAGTTTCTTTATTTTCCTTGAGAAATACCTTTTAAAACAAATGTACCACTTGCTCACATTTAAGGCCTCTCATACAAGAGAATTCACCTGGCCTTTGAGTTCTTTCTCTTGGCAGGTAACACTAGAGCTTGCAAATCTGGCAGTGATTGTGGGAAGGTCTTTGGTGAAATGCAGTTAGTGAAATTATTTAGATCATGGAATTAGGAAATGATAGTGATAAAGCCAGCTGCTGTGAAAATAGCAACTAAATGACAGAGCCAAACTCTGTGATTTCTGAAGCTTTTTTACACATGTGGATCCATAGTGGTCTGGTATCTATGCAGTGGCATACCAGGCAGGTAAATGGAGTATAGGGAAGTGGTAGTGGGAAGAAAGACTTCAGGGACTATTACATGTGGTAACTCCTACACGATATAGTGTGTTCTGGAAACGTGTACAATGTTGCTTGAAGTGCCTTGCTTAAAGTAAGTCAAGCCCAAGCGGTGGTTGTAAGACCTGCAGTACAGACTCATAGTTCTGTATGTGAGCACAAAATGAAGAGGCTCATTAAAACGTAGTGAGCACATATAAAAATCCTAAAGTATGGCTAAAATGAAGGAAGAAATATTTTCTTCTCCTTCTTCCGCTCTTGAGTAAATGGTAACTTTAAATTCTTGATAGTGTCTACACCCTCTTTCTGAATATGCTATATCTGCTGGTATCAAATAAAATTATTTCACTTGCAGTTCAGCATGTTGGCAAATACTGTGCTGGGTTGAATGTGGAAAATGATCACCTGCTTTCTAGGAGAATTAATATCCAATAAAACACTTCAAGGTGTGCCATAAATGCAGTTCTAGATGCACTACGGCACTTAGTCTTGTACCTAACAACTTCCCCCCCCCCCCCCAACACCAAGCATTCATCATCTGCCTGAACGTGTACCACAGGAAAGCTTGTTTATGTAGGCAGTTCTGAATGTGCATAGAGTGCATATAAACCCTATTCTTACAGGGTTTGAAAACCTTTTTTGTTTCTTTTTTTTTTTGCTCCTGGAAAAGGCAATAAGGTATCTACTTAACCACAGCCTGCCATGCTTATATATATGTATATATATGTATATATATAAAACCAAGTTAATATTTTGGAAAGCATTTATTTTATTGAAATGTATGATTTTTATAACCATTTTGTATATAGACCACTTGCAGGGATATGGCTCACACCAGGTGTCAGAGTAGTGTGAAGTAATTTTTATGCCACCTTTCCAAGGCAATAAATGTCATATAAGCATACACAAGTGCAGATATAGTACTTTCAGATGAACATTCTCAAACTGTATGCTAGAAATCTGTTTGACAGACTTACCCAAAGGATGACACTTTTTTCTGATCTTGCCAAAGCAGCAACTGTGTAAAAACAAAATTTGCTCTGGTGGTTGGTTTTTTTCCCTCAAGGAGTTATGATGTAAAGGGAGGGAGGAGAAGCTGTAATTAGGAGAAAAGAAAGAGTTTCTTTCCACTGAGGAAGAAAAAGAAATTTTTGACCAAAATGATACAGCAAGTTTTCAGTCATCTACCCTACAATAAAAAGACAAAATAGAAGATGAAGGACAGCAGCAGCTGAACCCACAGTCCCAGGCACATAGTTTCTGTCATGATGAGTATAATGCTTATTCCAAGAAATATGTGAAATATTTTTGTGGGAATCACACGGATATTGATTTGTGTGTGTGTGCATGCCTCTGTTTTTAAAATAGCTTTTTAAAGATGTCATTTCAGAGAAGTGCCTTAAACTTCTTTTTTTTTAAAGATGAACAGAATACAAGTTAAACTTTGTAGAGGTATGAGATTCCAGCTTCATCATTAAGAAGAATAATGTGGGTTTTTTCTAGAGCTTGTTCTCTTATAGTGATAGGATTGCTCTGCTGGTGGTCTTTACCAATTCTAAGAGATTCACAATAGGGTAGTTTGTTTTTTTTTTTTTTTTCACAAAAGTCAATTCTCTTTGTCAGACCTCTATACAAACCTATTTTACTCTAAATGGATTGTTTCAAACAGCCTATAGATACCTTGTTATAAGATGTCCTGTATCTCATGAGTTTACAAACCAAATTGACCTCTTTTTCTTTCCACTTTTTTATATCACTTTCATTTGCAGTAAATATCTTTCTCTTTTTCTAATAAAAGTATAAATTTTTAATTTAAAAAAAAAATTAAAAAAAAAAAAAAATCCAGTAATCCAGAGGGATTTAGAGCTGTGGATTGTACATTGTGGATGTACATTTTAAATGTAAGATCAAAACTTCAGTTAGTTGGAAGCTGCTTATTATGAAAATTAGACACCCAGTCTCCAGTTTGGAGCAGTAGCTGCTCAAGCAACTGCTTCTTTGCCTTCTTTTCCAGATGAAAGTCAGTGAGTAGCAGCTGCTGATAGAGGTTACTGAAAAAATGGGAAAGCTATACGAAAAATTAAGGGAGGAAGGTGCCACAACCGTGCACATTTTAGGATCTGTAACAGTTTTCTCTTCAGGGTCCTAAGTATGACGATGTGCTGAAGTGAGTCTTGCAAGATACAGACAGGATTCAAATTCATAGCTAATTCAGTTTAGAGATACAAGGCTCAGATTATACTGAGATGTTTCTTTCTTCATTGAAGGGTTTAAACTTTTTCCTAAAATTCTATTGCTTTTTCCTCTAAAATCAGGTAAAATGACCTGAAAACATCAGAGCATTATTTTTTATTGCTTCATCTCACTACTGTTATTTATGTAGCAGCTCTTCTGAAACAAATAGGATTAACATTTTTTTGGGGGGTGTGGGAGAAGCAGGGGGGTGGGGTGGGATCTGTTTCTTTCAAAGGGCTCATCAATACATCGTCTAATTCCCCAGGACGTTCATGAAAATGTCTTCTTTCTCATCACTGGGCTGTACTATAAGATAAGGAAAGCATGTATGCTTTGTATTTCCAAGAACTGTGTTAATCATTCAAAGCATATGTGCCCTTTTTCTTTGCTGGCTGACTGGTACTGTCTGCATTCAAACACAGGAATGTATTAGTGAAAAGGTAACGAAAGCTACATAAGTACTATAAAAAGCATCATAATCATTTTTTATGTCTTCAATAATTCAGGTTTTGGAGATCAAGATATTGAATTTGTGTAATAACTGTAAATTTGTGTTTCCCCATACCTTTATTTATTACAGAAATTAGTGTAAAGTAGGATGCAGGAGGGTCAGAACTATATGATCTTAAGGTCCTTTCCAACCCCTAACCATTTTGTGATTCCAAGCAGAGCATTGTACTCTTAAGCAGCAAAATTCTGTGTATTGTTACACAAAAATATTTTTGCTTTTTTACATTGCCTGATACTGCATTGAGCTCACTGGGAAATTTGTCAAAGAACAGCAGAAAATTATTTACTTCAATATCTTAAACTACAGCACTCAAAAATCACAGTACAAACATAGAGTGGATGATTTTGTGCTGCTTCTTAGGAAAAAAAACCCCAAAATATTATCCATGTACATTGAAGACAACTGTCACACTTCAATCATTTTTTGAAACGACTGTATTTTTGCTATAGCTTTTGCCCTACCACAGTTTCATCAACTTGCTTACAGTTTTCACTTTATTTTTAGTGAAATGCGGAAACTCCAAAATTCTTAACACATTCTTGGAAGGGGTTCTAAAACGTAGAGTAAAACTTTATCTATGTGAACGAAAAGGAGGGGAAAAAAGTTTATTGTTTTCAGATTTGAACACTGATTCTGTGAGCTCATCATGGTCTTAAGTCTGTTCTCATTTACATCCACATCATTACTGCACGAAAAATGGCTCATCTCAATGTTTACTTGTGAGAAACATCTAGTCAAGATAGTATACTACAAATGCTTAAGAACTACAAGATGTTCTACTTGCAAATACATTTGGGCACATGTGCTTTCTCATAGGAACACATTATACTACTAATCCTGTTCATATAAGATAGTATTCTTAAGACTTTTATTTCTCTTTGCCTTTTTCTCACATACTTCCATCAGGAACTGGAAAGCTAAATTATAAATATTTTGCTTGATTAAGTCTATTTTGTAAAACAGACATGAGAGTGTATGTTGCTTTTGTAAATGATACCTTATCTGACAAAAATCTTCCAGGGCTCAATACCCTCCTTTTTTGTAGGGTTGTAAGCAAAACAGGTTCCAAAGTGATGTACTAATGCTGTGTAATTTTGGCTTATAGGTAGATATTCCATCCATGCTTGTTTGTAATGCACATGCAGACAACAGTATTTCTGCAAGGTACACCCAGCATTTCTGTAAAAGCAGCTGTAACACTAATTAACTATTTATGATAGGATGTCATAACAGGGCACTTAGGCTACCATGATTCAAATACGTGAATTAGTATTTGGCTAAAAAGGTGCTTGTTCCCTCTTAATAAAAGTCACTGGTCATCATGAATGTTGATAAATAGCTGAAATTGTTATCTTGATGAGAAGAAGAAAAGTTCAGCGATTATGATAGGCTTTGGAATACTATCTGAGACATCCTGTTTTCTCTCTCCCAGGTGGTACTGTTGTGGTATTGACAAGTCAGCTTTCTGTCTCCATTTGTCATTTTAAAAATGGGCATAATAACGTTTTCTACATGATGGCGCTCAGAGAAGGTAACAGTAAGGACCGAATCATTATGTGCTGCAAGGAGCACAGCTACTCATACCTGGGACACTCAAGTCTAATGACTACCCAAAACCACCCCCAGTGTAACTTCCTGAGTCCTTTCCAAGTGTCAGCTGGAGGTGATGGAATTACCACTGTGTCAGTTCTCCATGATAATACTTATCTTTAACAGAGAGTGAGTACGGCTGTTTGTTACTGCCTTTAAATTCCTGAAAACTTGACATGAATTCAAAAACAAATACAAAACTTAATAATTGTGACTAAGGTGCAGTAGCTCTCCCTCCTCAACCAAATGCAAACCAGCCAGTTTGAAAGCTGAAACAAAGCCCTGCCTCCAGAACCTAACCACATTCACAATTCTCCCCTGTTTTCATATGCTCTGGAAAAATATGCACTATGCAACATGCTATGAAGAGCATAAAATTTGAGCTCTTCTGGATCAGGGAAGTGGAATCAGTTCCAAAAGCTTTGAGTTCCCACAAAGAACATCCTGTTAGCAGTTCCTTGCACTTTTATACCAGCAAGGCCCCAGCTTGGTTGTTTTTACTGATCTAAATTGTGGCAATATGAGAGAGAGAGAGAGAAATTCTTTCACATATGTCAAAGCCAGCTGTGTGGTACCTTACAGTCCTTTAAAAAAGGTACGTTTCCAGGTGACCCTGCCAGTGACCTGAAAAGGCCACTGTGACATGAGTTCAGCAGGGGATGAGTGTCTGTTGCCCATGAAATGCAGCTTCCAGTAAGGAGAGTAAAAGTGGCTACCGTAGTGATAAATGTACCTGCAGATAGCTGCATGGATTAACAGAGCTCTAATTTATTCCACATTAAGAAAAAGGACTATAATGAGTTATTAATAAAGAAAGACTAAAAATGGGTTCAAATTCAGTGGTTAATGCGCTGCATAATTTACTGTAATAATCCTTCTGACCAAATAAAAAAAAAAAAAAAGAAAAAGTGCTTCTTTCCCTTTGAATGAAGCATATATGCTATCCTTCACCCTCAGCCATCACCAAGGTTTTGTTTGATCTTTCTACTCTTTGAGCTTGAGCAATGTCGGCATAAAGTGTGGTATCTGTGCTGGAGTTTGCTTTACCCCCATTTGTCTACTCCATAAAAATATTTTTGTAAGTGAACACCTATGTTTCAGATGTCTTTAGTGTTGCACCTAATAGGTTTCATAAATCATTTGTGCTGGCGTTAATGGGACAGTGGAATCGCAGCACAGGGGGCATCAAAGCAAAGGAAAATTCCATTGCAACTGGCTCAAAATGAAGAAAAGAGGATCCACCGCAGTGATATCCAGGTCTGTTCCTGGATGGAGAGATGAGCCAGCTAAAGGAAGGTCAGCACTGGAGTAATTAGCAGAGGCAGAATCTTACTTTTTTAATAGGCTGCTATCTTCAGATAGTGAATGTACAGTGGTACGTATTTGTAGAAGAATGGTACAGAACATGTGGGTGAACAGTGACAAGGTAGCTTTGTTTTGGAAAGAGGGGCTCTTGGAGCACCCAATATCCTGCTGCCTGAGCAAGTCCATGGCAGTCTTCTGGAGAGGAGGTGCTAGTACATGTGCCTTCTGAGGGCAGTAATTCCCAAACAAGCAATACAGCTCTGCATGAGCTCACTCCAAGCATCCAGCTCCCATTCCTCTTTCTTTCAAGATCTGTAAGGACCTGTGCTCAAATTAATTACCTACTCAGTAGATTTTTCAGTGGCAGAAAGTGCTTATCCATAGGTACTCCATTCAAGCAGATTGGAAAATAGTCTTTGCATGATCTAATACCCCATTTATTACAACTAGACCTCTTGGAAGAGATGCAGAGAATATGAGCACTGCTGTGGAACTGCTAAAGACTTGCTTCCTTAACTGACTGTATTAGTTCATGATTTCATCTCATACCTCTCCTCTTGGCTGGTCTTGCAGCTATTGCAGATGTGAGTCTGTCCAGAATATGAACTGCAAAAAGCTTCCAATTTTCAGCACATGCACACACAAACCCAAAAGCCTGAACAAAGTGGAAGTCACTGGTGACTGAACTGCAGTTTCTCCCTTGTGCTAGGAGAAGGCACAAAGAAGCAGCACATATAGTCTGTTGCATATCTAACTGAAGGGCTTCAGTTTGAGAGGCAATATTAATGCTGTTACTCTGGGATATTTTTCAGTACTTTTCCCATTGGCAGTCAAGAGTGCCCTCATCAGTACCTGGCTATTTAGCTCAGTATTTTCCCCCATTTCATCAAATTCTGCTATTTCACTCTGCATAGTCTTTGTCTCTCTAGGAAGTTGCAAATGAGCATTAATTGTGTGAGCTTTTTGAATATTTTTAAATTCTTATGAATTATACATCTAAAATATGTGCTTTTATTGCAGCCTTCTACATAACAGCCTTGAAACATATTCTGGAACGTTATTGTCTTCCCTGGAATTATTGTGTAGTCATTAACAAGACCTTGATCTGGTTTTTGGCAAAATGTGGCTTCTGGGTAGCTGCTGTGATAACTTGCCCTGTGTCGGCAACAGATCTTGTAATGGGGCAAGGGGAGTTGAGGTTAGTTGGTATTAGCAAAGGTCCAAGGGTCCAAGGTGAAAAAAGTGTGAGAAGCTTTGTAGGAATTACTACATATCTTTGTACTTTCTAAGCCAACTCAGAAGGTTCTTTGTGTAGTGATGTTAAAAATGAAGCTGGAGGTGTCATTCCCACAGACATTTTAAAGGAGTTCTGGGTTCCACAAGGTGGTAATTAAAAAGAAGTAATATTTTTTTAAAAATTGGTTATTTCACAAAAGACAGGCATTAACTTAAGTTTGATTACTAGCTGGAAATAGGGTTTTCTATTTTGAAAGAGTACATTTGTACTCTTTCAAAGTACAACTGTAGGCATCTAGTTGCTCCAGTCTCTACAGTATTACAGAAATGAATGGTGAGTAATGTGACTGCTGTATTCTCTGTTAGTCATTAGCGTTATCTGGCAGCTGTAACCCAATGCACCTGGATCTGTGTCCAGTCAGATTGGGCTGCAGCTCCAGAGGTTTCACTGGGAGCAGATGTGATTATAAATTGTCAAGTAGAGCAATCTGAAGTAAACTGAGTTTATTATTTCTATCTGTGCCCATACAGATCATAGAATCACAATCTAGTTTGGGTTGGAAAGCACCTTAAAGATCATCTAGTTGCACCCCCCCTGCCAGAGGCAGGGTTACCATACCAGGTTGCCTGAAGCCCCCATCCGACCTGGACTTGAACACTGCCAGGAATGAGGCAGCCACAGCTTCTCTGGGTGACCTGTTCTCGTGTCTCACCACCCCTCTCGGTGCGTATTTCTTTAGATGTAGAGAAAAATTGTCTCCTACGGCGGTACCTGGAACGGAGGTATTTCTGCTTCAGTTAAAGCACAGGTGGTGAGTGATGAGCAGCGGGTCGGTTGTAACCTCTCTCCGTCAACGCCCGCGCCTGGCCCCTGGTTCAGGAGGGAAGTGCCGCGGGGACGGGAATCGGGCGTGGGCGCCCAAACGGGAATTCACCTTTCGGGAATACCGACTTAATTTCCGAAAATGCCTCAGACTTGACAACTGGTGCGAGCAGGAGGGCTGCAGGTAAAGTTTGGCTTGTGTGACGGAAAACCTGCCTTGTGATAAGCCCCTGCGAACCCCTCCGCCCCCGAGAGCGGGAAGAGACCCCCACGTCCAGCCATAAGCGTTCCGCTCGCCGCGGCCTCGAAAGGGTTACGCGGTGCCAGGCTCGGCCCCCGCTCCTCGCCGGGGAGTAAACACCGGCGCCTCAGCCTATCGCGGCGGGCGGCTGCCTGCCGGCGCGGGGCTCCGCCGGGCCACCCGCCGCAGACGGGGCTGGGCGGCGGCGCGGAGCGGAAGGAACGCTACGGAAGGCTGGGGAACGCTGAGGTGGGGCGCGGGGCGGGGCCGGGGGGCGGTGGCGAGCGCAGGGAGGTGGCGCCGGTGCGGCCCGGGGCCGGCTGCCGGGGGTGGCGCTGGCGCATTCGGCGGCTCGGGCAGCGCGGGGAGCAGCGCCGGGCGGCCGCGGAGCGCGGGTGTCGTGTTTGTAGTGTTGCTAAGCCGAGAGGTAACCGCTTTTCTCGTGTTCCTTGCCTTGCTGCTGCTGAAAGAACCCGGCCCGGCGTTTGTCTGGGATGGGGATGCGGTAGGATAGGTTTGCGGAATCGGAGGTGTGAGAAATAGGAAGTTTTTGCACAATTTGCATTGGAGGTATTGCATCTCCCTGTGGAGCATAAGCCTTGGAGCTGCCTTGCCTAACTGTTGTGCTTGTATGTTGGGAAAAGTATTAAGTGCTTCTGGTTATTGTGGTTCCTAGAGGCTACGGTACCTGCTGCACTTGGGGGATGTGGAGGAGATTGTGCTAGTCCAAAAGTCCAGAAAGAAAAATGTAACTTTACAACAGTGCAAATTATGCAAATAAAAGCATGGTGGGGGGGGGGGGGGGGGAATCAGCCTAGGTTCCTGTCTACAGGGTTGTAAAATCCTCCCTTTAAAGCTTAGCGTAATCTCTGACATTTATGTGGGCACCTGAAAAAAAATCCAAACCCTGAAGCAGAGCTGCGGTATGGAAGTACAGTGCTGCTGTGAGCGGCCACATTTCTGTCTGCTTCTCATTTAAAGTGCTAGCTCCTTCTTTTCTGTATACCTAATAAATGGTACGGGTAGAATGTACAGCTGTGTCACAAAGTCGTTCTGTATTCTTAAAGCTTTATGTAATCAAACTCATTGCGTAAAGATGGTGTAGTTGAAGATTTGATCCTCTTTCACTGAAGTGGAAATACTTTCAGTAATTGAAAGCAGATTCACGTCTGGAGTTATACAAGCCAAGGTTTTCATTTTTAAAATAAACCTTTTGTTCCCCAGCTTTAAATATTTCAGTGAGCCATCCAGAGACCTCTGTTAATTGCTAGAGTAGGCTGTGAGGAAGGAGTGAGGAAAAAACCCTAAGAAAGGTATGTCAGCAATTAAATTTCCTTAAAATTATGTTGTCTGTATTCCAGTGCATGAACATACTGTTACAGCTTTTGTGCACACTACCGTTTATTTTTGCTGTTAATTCATGTGAATCTGAATTTGAACTACCCGTCTGTCTGTAAACTATTTTGTTTTAACCATCTTGGCTTATGTTCACCTCACTAGGCCCATTTGCCATTTTTTTCAAACAGTTTATTAAACAAAAAATCTGAACTTTGAAGATTTGGGGGGGATACTGATCTGCTCTAGTAAACAAACCTGACACTTAGCAGTGATAGCTAGCTCTCCTTTGTTAACTTTGCGCCTGTTTTCTGGCCCTTACTGTGGAAAGCTTTCAGAATCCTTGCCTTCCAATATTTCAGCGATGGGGAAAGAAACTTAGGATGTGAACTACAAAACCCTCAGACAAAGACTGAGCTGCTTGTTACCAGCTTTGAAGGTAGAGAACAATGGAGGGAGAGAAAGGCAAGTACCTTCTCTCCTAAGCTCCCTAATCCGCAGAATAAATTCACTGAAAATGTGTGGAAAAGTTACTGAAGATGGCAAGAATCCCCTAGCCGTTCAAAAGTGTATTGGTTACTTAATAGACACAAAGATCTGATTGCTTGATAATAAGTACGTGCTATCATTAAGATAAGAATTCGTACATTTGCATAATGGTACTAAATAGGCCAGGTTTGCTTCCCTGAACTTCTTCGGGGTAGGTAGCCAATGTAGTTCCCTTTTCCTTCTTTTCTTGCAAAAGGTACATCTTTTAATGTACCTACAGTTAGTTCAGGTGTATCTATTTGAGTAAAACCTGTGAAGGGGAGTGTTTGAAAGAGAACAGAAAACGTAGTTTACCATTTTTTAATCCATCAGTTTGGGGCTCAAAACTGTCAGGCAGCTCAGTAACTACAAATGAGATGCTACAAATATTTTGGTTAATTGCTCTGCAACTGTATGTGGAGAATGGCCTCATATATGTCACAGTATAGTTTTTTTTCTTCCAAGAAATTATAAAAAGGCTCTGTCACAATTTAGCAATAAACCTACAACAGCAGAACCTTCATAAAAACATTTAGCATTTAGATGGTTTTGGCTTATTTGCCACAAGTAATTTCAAACCTTTTTGTAGTAGAATGGAGAATGTGTGAAGCAATGCATTCCATGCAGGATGGGATAATTTTTTTAATTTTTTTTTTTTTTTTTTTCCTTTTGGGGTAAAGCAGCTGACGTGATATTGGTCTAAAACATTGATAATTTATGCTATAAAAAATGTAAAATGTCAGGTACTTGTTCATTTTAAAGGTCCACGATATGAATGCTGGTAAGCACCCATCAGTGTATGATGCAAACTGACCCAACTTAAAAGAAGTTGTTTTGAGCTGTATTCTTGCATTTCTGATGTATACCTATGAAGATTTAACATGACATCAAATTACTGAAATGATCTGATAAGCAGTTGTGAGGTCAGACTTCACAACTCTTCCTTCTGTAAGTTGTTTTGCATCCCTGTTCTCTTGTTGAACTGAACAAGGAAAGTAAAAGGTCACAATATGTACACTTCGTATAGTGTAGGGATTTGAGCAGTGATATTGGAAAATAACACTGCACTGTATTGTTTTCCAAATGAGCAAAGGCATTAGTTTTCTTGTCTTTTGTGCATGTCTACAAAGATCTGGTTATTTCTAAATATTCTGTGTGAGTTTGGGAGACTTTCTCAAGATGTAGTTACAGATTTATGCATTTCAGAATAGTAAGAGGGCTTCCATATGTTCAGTGATGTATAGAGAGATGATGCTTCGAGCTGGTGACCTCACTAATGATTTGAAGATATATACATCTCTTAGGTTCAAACACTTGAAGATCTTTGTGCAAAATAAGGAATTGGGATGAGATAAAGTAGCTGTACTAATGAAATGCTTCTGTAGTTTTCCAGCTTGAGTAAGGGAAGCTTTGTAAATGTGACGGACAAATGGGAAAAATGGCACTTGTGTTCCTTTTAGAAAGCTTTACCCATGTTAAACTCTGAACAGAATAGGTAGGTGGCTGAAAGATTGTAAATGAATAGAAAATAATCATTCACCTTCTTTGCCTAAGACTGAAAGAATTGGAAGCATGATTATACAGGAAAAGTTTAGAACTCACTGAGGATAACAGCAAGGTGCATAGTCATCTTTTGGGACTGCCTAAGGCACCCTTTTTTCCCAAACTTGAAATGGGAATAATTGTTTTATGTAAACTGCCATAAAGTACATGGTTTATGAAGTCAATCCTTTAAATGTAAGAAAGTGGTGGAGTTCTTGTATCTGGAGTCAGTGTATCATTCTAGTGGGATCTACACGGGAAACAAAACTCAGGCTTACAATTTTGAGACCTAGCTCAGATTGAAAGGCTTGTTCACAACTTGTTATACACAGGAGAAAGGATTTTGCATAGCAATAGTATATGAATCATTGCAAACTCCAGGTATTTGATGTGGTAATCAGTGATAGTAGAAGGCGCTGTTTTTTTATATTGGGTAGTAGAAGGTATGTTTAAAGGAGGCTTAAATTCTGGTGTATTCAGAATTCAGGAGTTGACTCTGAATTAAGAGGTATTGCAGGAAAAGATTTAGCCAAATACCTGAACACTTTGAAATTTGGACAGACTACATTTACAACTCAAAGTAGTGGTGGCTTGACAAAATGACAAAAGTAGATAATGTTGTCATTGCTGAAGATCTGCATTATAGGAAATCTCTGATTAAGCACATGTAACAGGTTTTCTGCATACTTCATTTTCTTTGGCAAAGGAACAATTTTTGCAGTAGCAGTGAACTCTTGCATATCTAGTATCAGATCGGTAGTGAGTTATGTGTTTTTATCTTTCTGATACAATTTGCTATTCTACCTCTTTCTGACTCTTGAAGAGGATTTGGACCTATACAACAGTGTTTCTAAGATGCTTAAAAGAAAAACAGATTTAGAAGAAAAAAAGGTTAATCTAAAATAAGATCTCTTGCATGCAGCTACAGAAAGAACATCCAACTGCTTTGCCTGCTTTTTTTATTTTTTCTATCTGGTGTCAATTGTTATTAGTCCAAGTGCTAGTGACGTGGTTTGTTTCGTTGGGTTTTGTTTTCTTAGTATGAAGAAGTATTAGCATCTTGGAGACCACTTTGGGATGCAAGAATATGTATAAATGAAAAGAAAAAAAAAGTAACTGCTACTATAGAGCAGTATTACCTGGTCATTGTTCGTCATTGTGTAAATTGTGAGAAAGCATTACTTCTAAGCTTTCAAATTGTCATGACTGCCAACCTGATTTTTGAACTACTTTTAATTTGTATCTCCAGTATAGTTGCTGACCACACACAAAGGAAAAAAATGAACAGAAATGCTTTTATTAGAGCAACTCTTGATTTTATCATATGGACTTGCTTTATCGTAAAACATTATTGTACCATGTATGAGATACAGCCAGCTCCAAATGTGCAGAAATTTCTGAGTTGTTAATTTTTGCAGATCATTTTTCCTCTTTAGTCAGAAACAGCGTTAAAGAAAAGACTGTTGTCCGGGGAGTTGTAAAAAGTAGCCTGGAAAGCCTTTTATGTTCTTTCTTTTAAATAAAACAGAATTGCCTTATGTAACAAAGTTAACTTTGTTAACCTTCTATAATTATTTAACCATTATTTCATTTTACCCCCTGCTTAAACATTGTACATTAATGCAATAGACACCTGGCTGTGCTCTTTAAAGTTTATTTGTCTTTCAATTCCAGTGATAGTAGGGGGCAGTATATCTCCTTAATTATCTTTGTTCAGGGAAATGTTGAAAGGCCAGAGTAGTTAAACAAGGCCATTTGGATTTGTAGTAAGGTCGAAGTCAGATGCAAGGAAAGTAGTTAAATGCATTATCATCTTATTGAGCACATCATCAGTAAAGTGACCTTGATGGAGGTGGAAAAAGCCATTTGGCTGTTTTATGACAGCCACCTCTCCCCTGGCATTATCCCTGCCAGAGAGTACTTCAGATAGCTTTATCACAGTCTTCTCTTGTTGCTTTGAAATCTGATTTTTCTTAATTACAGGTAATGAGTTAGAGGCTGAACATTGAAATGTACTTTTCTAATAATGGCGAATTTTAGTACTTTAGAGTTTATCCTTTGGCTTGGGAGATGTAGAAATGTCCGTAAATTGTATATTAAGGTGACCTTAATTTTTACTCTTATATTTCTGCTTTTAAGCATCTCTTAATGACAGTCATTGTTTTCTATTCATGTAAGCTTTTATTCTGCTACTTTTTAAACTGGTTTTAAGTTACTATGAGGGAAGGTGAGACAACATCCAGCCTTAGTAGCAGGGACCCTATTTGTTTTAACATCTGAGTATTTATGTTTTTATAAAGATACTCAAACCCTGGGAGGCCTGCGGCTAAGCTGGAAACAAATAGCTTGGAAAACATATAACTAATACTTAAATTTCTATGTCACTTGTGCTTTGTAATGGCAGTCAATACTGATGTCTTAAAAGCTTACAAAAATAAAATTTCAGCTATTGCTGAAATATTATGCTGAAGTATTCAACCAAAGTTCTCTCACCAACATCTTCTTCTCCCTCCTTTTAACTCTGTTCTCATTCAAAAATGGTTTCTTTCTTTGGAGTAAAACTACATTGATCTGGAGCAATGTCATGCTAAATTTCTGGCTTTGAACAGATGTCAGTGCTGGTTGTACTTTTTATAGTGCTCTCATTGCACAGGCATTGCCATAATTACTAGGGGAATTTTAAAACAAATACACAAAATACAAGGGAAGATGATATCGGGAAGACTGAATCCAAATTTGAGCACCATAAGATATAGGTTAATTGGCTGAAACTCATAGCAGAGCATTAAAAATTATTAGAGACTAGAGGGAATGATTTATGAGAAAAGATGAAAAGAAAGAAAAAATATATAGCATCATCACATGGCATTTATCACCCATGGAAGAGCTATCTGCAAGAATTTTAAAGATCACCTGGACTGAGGTGGTATTTCTAGATGCAAAAAAATGAAATTAAGGACCAGAAAAATACCAGCTGCATATCAAGACACATTTTGTAATGGTAGCATCCAGGAGGTTATGAAAGTATTTCAGCTCAGTTGATAGATTTTCTTGAATTTGAAGATTTTTTTGAAAGAACAACTATTACTTGGTTTATGATAGAGAGTGGAGCATGGATTTTTTACCTTTTGTTCCTAAGTTTTGATTAAATATTGCTGCTTTGAAGGTAGATGTATTTAACTTCCACTTTGCAACCAGTGATCTGTTATTCTTCAGCATATAGGTGATCTCCGAGGAAGAGGGCAGGGGGATTCTTTCTGTCTTCACTTTGGTCTTCAGTGCTGGAAAGCATCTCATGATTGTCTCCTCACAACTTTTATAGCAGTGACAAAGCATAGTATCGCTGGTATGAAGTACATTTCTGTGACCCTTTACTTCATTCAGGATTTTAAAGTTGCCAGCTGCCAGTGATATTTTGGTGTGGTCTTTAGCCCTGGGTTGTAGAGTCAGAGTGTGTACTCAGCATGAAGCATCATCCAGATGGAGAGAGAATGTTCCCCTTTATCCTTACAGAAAAATTTGACCTACTCTATTTAATCCGTTGATCTACTTGCCTGTGTTATGGAAGTGCCCTTCATCTTTGTAGTATAAATAGTTTTCTTACATTTTCTTTCTGTTTAATTATTCTTGCTTCCTCCTCAGCGCTCTCCTAGTACTTATCAATCATGTTCTGTCATAACGTGGGAGGATTATCTGTATATGTGTGTGTGTTTCCATATGCCCATCCGGAAGACAAGCCTTTTGAAGGCAGACACATAGAGTCAGAGTTTGAAAATGTAATTCTGTCTTCTCCCTCTCTCAAACTCGCTTTTTCATCTGATAGCTACAGGAAGGTCGCCGCACAGATACGCCTGTCCGTTGTCTTGTAATGATACTGAATCTTAAGATCTTTCCCATCAACCAAGAGACAAGCAGTGAGTTGATGGAACTTGTGCTGAAGAGGATCTCACTGTTCCTTGACAAGTGTACTGAAAGCCCTGTCAGTATTTGAGTCTTTTTCATAGCCTGAAAGTACCTCAAAGAATTTTTCTTCTCCTCCCCCATTTTCCTTTTCTTCTGCTCCTCCATCGACCATTGTGGTTTATGGAGCCGGGCACGTACTTCATTGCCAGGAGAGTTTCTTTTCAACAGCTGTTCTTTCTCCAAAACATACAGTAAGGTTCATGACATTAAATAGGCATCTTCAGAGCATCTCAAATAATCTTATTTCTCCAAGCCCTGCTGCTACTCATTTGTGCAAGATCCCAGTATTTACCACTCTTTTCTTCCCCTGAGGTCAAGTAATCTTGAGCAGACTTTTCAGACAGTCCGTTCCTCTCTGGATCTAAACTCTTCTCCCCAGATGATTTTTTTTTTTTCTATCAGTGGCGTTTGGATAGTATTTCCAGTTATTCCTCAGCAGCTCTGCCAGCTTTTCACAGAAGAGACCTGTGTATTATTTATCAATTCTCTTTTCTCATTCCTGCCCTCCAGCTTTTACATTACCCCTTCATCCTAGTCCTTTCTACGTAATCCTAATTTACTGCTGATCAGAGCCGTGGTAGCAGAACCAATTACATGAGTTAAAAAAAAATGTATAAAAATAAAACCCTACATCAGACAAAGTTATGTTTTTGCCTTTGAGGTAATCGGTTTTGCTTGCAGAGATCTTGGTAAAACTGGGCAGAGCTGAGCATTCGTTATCTCGCTTGTTTATTGTCTGCCTTTGTTTTCTGTAATGCGACTGTATCCCATAAAATAACAGTGAACAAATAGGTCTTCCTGAGTGTTTGGTTTCTCTCTGCATCATACAGCAGAGCTTGTGCGACAATCTGTTCTTTGATTTATTTTTTCCCTGTCTTTTTGCATGCATTTTTATATGTGGGCGGAGTTTCCATATGTGTTCTTGTGCCAAATGTGGTCAGTATTAAACTCATATGCGATAGACTACATTGAGGGTCTTTACTAAGAAATATGAAAATGTGCTGTGGGTGCTATTTTAGCAGACCGTGAATTACTGTAGTTCCATGGAAGTAGGTTTATTGGGCATAGTCTGTATAGAAATTATAACCTTTAGTAAGGTAATTTGTAGGCTGAGCTGTGTTAGTCTAAAACAGCATATGCATGCATGTGTGTAGGTTTGTGTTTTAGCCAAGGGAAGGAATCCCCTACACACAGCTGGCTGATGTTGCACTTGTCTTCATGGCTGTAAGACAGCAACTCTTTAACGTTATGCCTGATTGCTGCTCGAAACTGTTAGAAAGTGTCCTAGAATTCAGTGGATATAAGGCTGTGAATGTTGATAAATCCAGAAGCCTGGCAAAGCAGTCGTACTTCAGAAGCATTGGAAAGGATCAGTTCTCTCTGCCTGCTGAGAACTGCTCACAGCTGTAGCCACAAGGCGTTCCCTCTTTCCTCAGGTTTCCCAAATACTGTGATGTGGTGAAAAGAGGGCAGTGAGAAGAGACCAGCCAGGTCCCTATCTTTTTTTTCCATCGTAGAGAGTAAAAATAGATTGTAGAGGGAAAGAGACAGATGCATAGCCTTTGTCTATGCTAACAAAGGGAACAAAACAAAGTCCGTTTTCGGTTACAGCAGAAGTGTCGCCAGCATGCACATGCCCTTCACCAACTGCATGGGAACCTCATTTGTATGACCTGTTGGGAGAATTCCCTGGTCCTTACTGTCCCCTGAATTGGGTGAGTGTTATCTGGGAGAGCCAAGGTTGGCAAAGTCTGAAACTAAGGCAGGAAAACCACTGTTAATTGCAAGTTGTTGATGTTTGTGTGCCAGTGCTTGCACTAAACTGCTTCTGTTGAGTTAGTACAGATGTAAGCATTGAGCCTCAGGCTTATGGTAGGGATAAGAGGAAAAGAGTAAAACAAAAGCCCTTGCCGGGGCACACCTGTTGGCTCTAAACAAATTTGTATTTGACAGAAGCTATTAACACTTCCCAGTGTAGCAGTGCAAATCTAACAACAAATTCACCCAGTATGCTTGTCTCAGATTATTTTTCACACCACCATCCCAGTTAGATCTGGATTTCTTTGTTCTTTTTCTCTTCCAGGTGATTTTTGTATAGGGCTGTCAGGGATGGATGCTTTTCAGGTCCTGACAGACCTGGAACAGATGTCTCCCTTTTCTGAGAAGATGGCTGTTAATCTCCACTTTACTAACTCTTAGAATCATAGAATCATGGAATAGTTAGGGTTGGAAAGGACCTTAAGATCATCTAGTTCCAACCCCCCTGCCAGGGGCAGGGACACCTCACACTAAACCATGCCACCCAAGGCTCTGTCCAACCCGGCCCTGAACACCACCAGCAATGGAGCATTCACAACTTCCCTGGGCAACCCATTCCACTGCCTCACCACCCTTACAGTAAAGAATTTCTTCCTCATATCCAATCTAAACTTCCCCTGTTTAAGTTTGAACCCGTTACCTCTTGTCCTGTCACTGCAGTCCCTCATGAAGAGTCCCTCCCCAGCATCCCTATAGGCCCCCTTCAGATACTGGAAGGCTGCTATGAGGTCTCCACGCAGCCTTCTCTTCTCCAAGCTGAACAGCCCCAACTTTCTCATCCTGTCTTCATACAGGAGGTGCTTCAGTCCCCTGATCATCCTTGTGGCCCTCCTTTGGACTTGTTCCAACAGTTCCATGTCCTTTTTATGTTGCAGACACCAGAACTGCACACAATACTCCAAGTGAGGTCTCACGAGAGGAGAGTAGAGGGGCAGGATCACCTCCCTCGACCTGCTGGTCATGCTCCTTTTGATGCAGCCCAGGATACGGTTGGCTTTCTGGGCTGCAAGTGCACACTGCTGCCTCATGTTCATTTTCTCATCGACCAACACCCCCAAGTCCTTCTCTGCAGGGCTGCTTTGAATCTCTTCTCTGCCCAACCTGTAGCTGTGCCTCTTAATTCCACAGATTAGCTTTCAGCTCTGGGGACATCCAAATTATTCTTTTTCTTCAATTTTTTCCTGTCATATAGCTCTTAATTCAGGATAGTGAGATTTTATTACTGCTTTAAAAAAAGAAGAAAAAAAAGAGAAAACCACACAAGAATATGAAACGTCAGTTCCCATTCAGCACTCTGCCTGTTTGAGTGGCTACTTGCATAAGTATCTTGAGTGTACCAGCTCTTACCAGATTTTTTGCTCCTTTATCAATGAAATCAGTCTGAAAAAGGTTCAGCTTTGCCTCATTTTCATACACCTTTCAATTTTTTTTTTTGAGACAATTAAAAATACTGTAGCTCCTGTTAGTGGTCACACTTCATTTCTTAAGTGAGATGGTAAAGCAAGAAGTGTTTCAATGTGTTTTCTGCTGGGTGTAGAGGTCTTCAATGCATTTTTTTATTTCATAGAAATGGAGTTCTTCCTTTACACACACCCACCCCATTGTAAAAGTCATAAAGCTTTGTACCATGATATTTCTAGTGCTGCAGTAGGATTTTAAGTGGGTTGAAAAATGTATAAATACTCCCTTTTGGCTACCCATCTGAATAGCCTAAAGAAATGCACTCACCTCCATTCTAAATCAATTATAACTCACACTAAATAAATAGATTCAGTATCTCCCTGTGGCAGAGAAATTAGCTTTTGGTTTGGATGGAACTACATCTCCTTTTGTAAAGTCACCATTGCTCTGTTTCAACAAAATTATTAGCATGGAAGCCACATTTTTGTAAAATAGTGGACTTTGCCAGCTGAGCTATTAATCAGTCATTTATGGTTTTCCCTTTCACTTGAATGCTGCTTGTAATTCTGCAGAGAAGCCACCTACCCTTGCCGCTCATAACTCTGGAGATCTCTTCTCCACCTCAGTAGGATTAAAATAGAGCAGAAAGAGAAAATACTTGTTTACTTTTCACAGCCAAACAGGTAATAGGCAGCTCACTGTCACTGTGTCCAGCCTTTAAGATGTGTCGTACTTTGAGGTGACACAGTCTGTTCTGTAAGGCAGACGTGTGTGTGCTTGACATGCCTTCCATCCAGACAGGCTGGAAGAATACAGGTTTCTTTTCTTTCAAAAGAAGTTCCCATGGTAAAAGTCTCACCAGCTTAGTGGAAGGAGAGTTACCTTACTGGTCCAATCATGTAGAAAAATACATCAGCAGCAAAAATAGAAATAATAATATACACTTTTCTCTGAAGTATCAGAGTTTTGCAAGTATCTGTGTTAGTAAAGCAGATGTTACTAAGTTGCTGCCTTCTTCCAGGTGGTGAACTTTGCTTCATTCCTGTATACATTGTGTAAGTTGATGTGCTTATGCAGGGGAGCAGGGTAAACCTGTAGCAGAGGAGCGAAAGCTTCATCTATAATGTATAGAAAACTTTAGAATTTAATATTCACCTTCCATACCCTGTTTATGGAAACAGTGTTATTGCGTATCTGGGGTATAGGCAAGCTGGAATCCTGTCAATGCATATACATGTTATGTATGCCTTAACTGTGTGTATTTGTTTTTCTTCTTTTTTATTTTTGTAATCTCCTATGTCATGCCAAAGAGAAGACCATGAAAAATACTAGTAGTAGTTTCCTGTAGCTTCAGAAACCCATACTTAAAATCTCAGCTATTGTGAGCTCTTATGTGTCTACTAACAGAAAACCTGACAGTAATTTCAGATACAACCTCAGTAAGACCAGGAGTCCTTAGTTCGTTTACACTACACCTAGTGTTCCAGTGAGCTTAATGAACTCAGTTTTTAATACAAAAAGTGATAGATGTTATTAGAACATATGTGTGTTTAAACTCTGAGGATGTGTTAGAGTTATCTGAGTATTGTGTAATAAGACTTTGTCATAACACTTGCTTATTAAGTCACAGCTCAAGTTCCTTGTGCAACATGAATGAAACTAAGGAACCTGGAGATCACAGGTGGGATCTGAAGTCTGAATCTTTGGAGTTTCTAGCTCCTATTGCAAAATAGGATTTATTGCCTCCCAGAATTATTTCAAAATAGTGTGAGCCAGTTGGTTGAGTGCATCCATCCCTGTTGCATTCAGATGTCTTTGCAAAGATACACCCCAGTGTCCCTAGTTTCACGTTTTGGCACAGAGCTGCCTAAGAAGGCACAGGGCCAGCATAGCTCTGCAGCATTTTAGGTTGGGAGCCACTAATCCAGATCATTAGACTAAGGCATTGATTATTAAAATACAACATTGTTATCAACTGAAATATTAATAACATTTATAAAAGTTACTTAGACTCTTAAGGTTACCAAGCTGGAAGAAATCTGAAGCTTTTTATTTTTCCTGACCTTTTCAGAGGAAATTTGTATGCAAGCTGACTAGCATACCAAATTTCAGCCAGATATGAATTAAAACTGCTAAGTTACAAATGCTTGAGAAACGGAGTGCATAGTGGAAGTGACAGCTCCAGCAGAAGAATGCCAGGAGCTTCTATAATAACTTAATATTACAAATGCAGTAAAATCAGAAATAAGCACCTTTAGATTTTCATGTTTCAGAAGGAGGTTATTACTGAGACGCACTGCTTCTGTAGACAGATTCCCTGCTATGTTACAGCTACAGCACTAGCAGTCTTTACGTGCGTACAAGAGTAAGTAGGTTTTTAAAGAGGTAGTGTATTTGAAACCAGCAATCTAATTCTTGGCTCTTTTTATATACTTATTACAAACATCTGTAAACTTTGAAGTGTGGTCTACAAGAGTGGAGTTCCCTGAAACAGATGTCTTGTTTGTGTTAAATGTGTCTGATACCTTGCTTGGTCCTTCTGAGGTCGGAATCTCTTAAAATCGTAAGGTAGCAAAATGTTTATTTTACGCGTTATGGTGATGTTAATTGCAGGAACCATTCAGATGGTCAGCATTTGAGAATTGTTAACCTTTTCATTCTATGAAAGCCTTGAGAAAGGGGGAGGAGCCATTTACTGAGAAAGTTGTTACTATCATTCTGAGGCATCCTCTTGTCTTTCTCACTTTCTAACTGATCATAAGCACTGCTGCTTTTTATTATTATTATTATTATCACAAAACAGTCTTAAAAGGAGTTTGGAGTCTTGGAAACCAGTTTTGCAGGAAGCAGGGTAATGGAGAATATTTTAAACTCCTTCATTTGCATAAAGGAAAAGTATGTTTTAAGTCATTATTTTCATTCTAACATGCGAATAATAAAATACTACTAGTACTACAAGCTGATTTTATTGGATAGCAAGAGGTTACAAGTGTGGCTACATTTCAAATCACAAACAGGTGTAACATTTATTATAATAAATGCAATAAAAGTAATAGTCCTTGCCATCCCTTAGAGAATATTGAACAGTTTAAGCCCATATGTAATGGGATATGCCTGGTCCTGGTAGACACATTCTTCCTATATTTCCTAGTAAAATTTAAACATAATCTGAGTTGTAGTTTTCATACTTGTCTGTGGAAAATGCTGAAACCTGCATTGCACACATTAAGATACTAAAACTCACATTTGCAGCCAATAACATAAATAATCTTTGGTAATATAAGTGGAAAATGGGTAAAAAAAAAGTTTATTAGTAATGAACAGAGCTTAACTGCGTAGGACTCAAAGGATGAGAAAAATGTTTTCCTTTCATCATTTCTAAAAGACATTTTGTGTAATGCAAAAATTCCTGCATGAATAGGTATAAAAAATTGACTAGTCAGAAAGTCAAACTAGTCAGCTGAAATATTTTGAATAGGCAAGGTTTTTCTTCATGCTGTAGAGCTTTGAGAGGAATTTCAGACGCTGGATTCTTGAATACTGCATAAAACAATCTTAAAATTGTTGAAGAATCTGTGGTTTAGCAGCCTGTGTAAATTTACATCAATACTGTAAAACGATGCATTTGTTAGCATGTGGAGTAACAGCATTTTGATTACAAACTTACCATTTGTAAATACAAAAAATATGCTAAAACCATGCACCTTTTTTTTTTTAACTGTACAAGCTCCTGCCTGGCTAATGCAGATAGACTTCCAGAATGAAACAGCGATCACTTCTTGTAAGAGGTTGTAAGTTTAGAATCATTGTATAAAACATGTTCAGGATGTAATAAGAAAAACCATAAGCTGTTTGCCCTCACTTCTGGTAGACCATAGCTCTTACAGGAACACACATTACGAGCTTACTTTTCCCAAAGCACTTGTCAGCAGAGGTGTATCAGCCAGCCCTGCCACCTGTCACAGAGGCAGAAGCACCTAACATTACAGTGAAAGAATTTCTGCAACTCTAGTTTTAACTGTGTTGTGCTTCTGCTGCTGCTGATATAATTGTATTTATGGTAGAACATTTAGTGGCATAAATGTGTTTATTTAGAGGTGTCATTACTTTTTTCCCCGTTTCTATTAGGAAAACTAGTCTACCATCACATGCATGCTCATCTGTTTCCTGCAGGTTTTGTAACAAAGAATAATCTTAGTGGTAAATATTTTGTCAACTTTTTCTCACTCTTCTTTCCCTGGGAACTTCATGGGAGTGTTTTAAACCAAGAAAAAACTTAATTGACTATGCAAGGAATATACTGACAGTGACCACACACAAACATCGTCAATTAAACCAAAGATATAGTATTACCCTGTTCTCCTTAAATGCAGTGAGTTTGCTATAGGGACACTTCAGTGACTTTAAACAGGTGTTTGCAGAGAGAAGCTGAGCTTTTGCATGTTACATTTTCTCCCGCATGCACTGTCATAGTTATATCGAGCCCTGAAGGTCCTATCTCCACTATATTGGCAGTTCAAACCAAGTTTTGTACTTGAAGCTTTGCAGTGCAGAAAGCCCTGTCTGAGCTAAATCTTGGTTTAACTCAGGGTCAGCTGGCTGCCTGGAATAGGGTGGAGGGTTGTAGCACATTGAGGAGGAGCATTGAAGTTTAGGGTGAAATACCTGGATTTACAAGTTTTATGGTGATCCATGGGCACTGTGCTACTACTTTGTGTAGTGCATGCTGTTTCTCAGGGTGGCTAGGACAGCTGAGAGAGGCATTGATGCCAAGCTCTGTTTCAGATGTACTTGATGTTGGTATTACTTGTTTCTGTTATGAAAACGTTTTCTGGCAGGATTTGTCTGTGCTTGATTTCTTTAAATCATGGGTTTGAAAAAAACACAGGACAAAGCCAAGTAACTGGAAGAAAGTGCTGCTTTAGAGTTTATATAATTATTTGTAGCACAGTGAGCTGGCCTATATTTATTTCAGAACTATGCTTAAAATATGTTTTAAATGAGAAGAAAATAGCAATACATCCTCAAGTTAAAGCCTCTTCAATGCATGCAGTTTACATTTAATATCTTAATGTGCTATGCATTGATTAATGTAATACAAAAACACCATCTGTATAAAAAAGATCACATAAAATAACTGTTTTTTTTTTCCTCATATTGAACAAAGTAGCTGCCAGATAGCATGCAGCAAGAAGAGCAATTGCCTTCCTCCTGTTTCCCCCATCTCGGTGTCTGGAGTACAGTTTTCACTTATACACTGTAATTTCTGGTATGGTACTGGGCAGGGTGGTTTTTCACTAAGGGGCAGCTGGTTGTGTGTTTCTAAGCTGTGCTTAACACCCTGGTTGTGTTTTAACTGTCTTATCCATTCTTACTGCTGTTCGCGGGCAACCCCGCAAGAGGAGAGATGCAGCCCGACATACTTCATGCTGGAAGCTCACTTGAAATGGTCTGAAGGGTGCATACTTTTTTCCACGTCTTGTTCTGAAATCTTTCTAATCTTCCTATCCCTTCTCCTTCGTATCTGCTCTGAGTTTTGACTTCCTTATTTTTTAACCATGGGCTTTTTTGGTTGCTTGGCTGGTCAGTGAGTTTTGTCGGGTTGTTCTTCACCCTATACTTGGGCTCCTTTTTGGTGCTTCTTTACCGTCTCACTGGAGCCAGCAGTGCTTTTGGCTTGGGCTAATCTGTGATGGGACTGGACCATTTAGTTCTGGTTCAGACCAGTGGCTTGACAACTAGACATGGTTTTGGAGGAGTATATGCTGGTGTAGAGGGGAGACCAGGAGAAAGGCTTAGGGCACCTTGAGTTTCAGGGAGAGCAGCAATGTTTCCCCTCCTGCAGCCTTCTTCTCCATCCCTACTTGCTTCCCCAGTTTATAGTCACCTTTGTGTTAGTTTGGTTTAGTCTCACTGGAACTTGAGCCTATGGGACAGGCTCTGTTCCTTTTCAAGAAGCAAAAAAACCCTCCAACTGAAAGAGGACATCTTTCAGTTCAGTGCTCTCCTAGAAAGCTTACTGACTTATGAGACTGCAGGCTTGCATGTAGATCCTGTCTTGAGTAAAGTAAGCATTACGAGGCAGAGACAAAAAGCTGTACTTTGGCTGTCCTGTGAGAGCTGTACATACAGGCTTCAGCAAGAGCAGGACTGGTTGCAGGATTAACTTTCAAGAAGCTCCTCACTACTTAATCCACAGCAGCTGATGTGGTTTTTGGTACATCTCCTTTTACTGTCACTGCTCTTTTGCTCAGTTCTGGCCTTTCCTAATCCAAGGATGGTATTGGTGTGAATGGCAAGGTTGGAAAATAGTGATTTAGGAGATGAAAGGTAGTTTACTTGCTATCTTGAGGAACCAGGACCATGGCACTTTGCACTGGAACCTGTATGTTTATGGTTTGCGCTTTCAAGTTGACGTGGGAGGAAGGATCAAATCCTCTTCAAATTTCAGATAATTAAGTGACTTATTTTCAGATTAAATTTGCACTCTTAGAGGAAAGCTATGAGGCCTGAAATGTTTCTATTAGTAATACTTTTTGGCTTCCAAATGCTTTTGAATAATGTGTGAGCACCTCTAAAGAGATACTGTGGAGGTTGTGGCTAATTATGAGAATTGCATATTAGCATTGTAATTGGTCAGCTTTGCCTCCCTTAAACAATAAAAAAACCAAACCCAAACTTCTTGCACTAAGTCTGTATCTGTGAAGTAGACAAGATGAATACTAAAAGGAAAGTATTAAGAGCAAATCATAAATGATTGGTGTGTATCTGGGCAGTTACAATTTCGGTATCCCAATTCTAGAACTACTTTATTCCTTTCTTGCTTCAAATCCTGACCAGGAGCATAGAATGGCTGCCATAAAATAAAATACTAGGTTTTGTTTCCAAATAAAGGTGGGTGGTATGATAGAAAATGAGGATATACAATTGAACTTTGCTTGCTTCCCAAATAACTGCAGTGCTGCAGAGATCTGAAAAAACAAACCAAAACAAAACCCCTCTTGCTTCCACTGATCTCTGAGGATGCTGTTTTAAGGTGGCTTTCTTTTTAGTTTCTAGCTTGCCATTTACTTATAACTGCTTCTCAAGCTTACCACCCACAGTTTCAGAGCAGGTCACGTTGCTGCTTCTAGCTGCTCTGCAGACCTGCAGGCTATCCAAGACTTTACATTTGTCAAGCATAGCCCTATTACTTTATCCTGCTACTTGATAGTATTAGGTAGGAATTACAGTTCATGCTTATGTCAGTAAATTTTTGGCAAAGGCCCCACCTACACCACCAACATAAGAAATGCATACCCTAGATGCTGGTACTAGAACACATAAGTTCTAACCTTAATTTGCATGGACTCTGTTTCTGCAAGTAGAAGAAGATTTTGTACAAGAGTTCAAATCCTTTCTATTCTATAGGAGCTCCCCATATGAGTGTAACAAACAAGATCTTCTGGGAACTGTGTGCTCAGGGACAGAGAAAGATAAAGAAAGGGAAGTTGTTCCCCCACATTACTACCTTCAGTCTTGGGGTAGAGTCACACTTCAAGGCTTGAGCTAATCTTAAACTGACATTTCACTGCTGGCAGAAACACCTAACCCAGAAGAAAATGGGTAGGGTAAAAAAAGAGCATAGTTTTCTGTTGGGTTAGCAAGTCAAATCAGCTCCCCATACAGATAGATGGGGTAAGGGGTGAGGAGCATGAATGGCTGGCTCGAAAAGGGGGAAAGTAGAGTGGGGTGTCCCCTTTTCGGTGGCAGACCATGAGAATAGCTCAACATCAAACTGCAACTTCAACCTGTGTTTGCAGCAGTGATATCTAATACCTGTGATCTTTTAAAAACCTGCATCCTATTTTGCATCTATTTTAGCATTCAGCTGAGGGCATTTGTGGTGACATAATGGATTGAATTACCACGGTGTGGTATCTGATTTTGTGCCCCACCACAATCTCTTTTTCTTTAAGTTTTTTTCCTTGCACTTGGAATGTCTGTAGAGCATGGTCGTATTAGTTAAACATGTAAGCTGATGGTTGCAGTATCAGTGAAAGTGAAGGTTTCAGTGCTGACTTGCAGTGTATTTGCTATTTATTTACTTTTTGGACTACCCACTGGGGTATGAGAGTGAACTTGTTCTGTTCTTATTTGAGCCTCAGTGTGCTTACTGTGCACATTTGTGCAATTGCTGTGAAGAAAAAAATCACTACAATAGACTCGTAAACCTGAGCAGTTGTAAGGGCTTTCTCGGCAGAAAAATAAAAGGAGTCTATCCCTGTCTCTCTGTGAGTTTGCACTCTGTGTCTTGCAGCTACTGTGCCCTAGCAGTGCAAGAGAACGGTCCTGCCTGAAAAACATGCTGCAGTACAGTCTGGACTGCAGTTGGTCTTCTCCCCTAAACCCTGCTGCTCAATGTCATCACCCTCCTGCTTTCAGAGACTGCTTACTACTTAAAACCACCTCTCAAACAGCTGCACAATGTGCATGCAGGCAAGCACTTTTAAATAACATGGCTCCTTTAACAGCTAGTCTGTAGAGCAGAGTGAAATGAGCTAAGAGCTTCATGATTTTCACAGAGCTGAGTGTTTGCCCAGTTCCTCTGTAGCATACACCCCCAAGGAAAAATGACAGTCAGCAGTTACTTCAGCATAGCTAGATGCCATGTAAGTGTCATCCACAGTTGGTTACTCACAGGTTGTAAGAAGACTGCTTTGTTATAATCACACTGCTATTTGCTTATTGTTCCTTGAAAAGAATAATTGTATTGCTTAGCTTCAGGTACTTCTTGTGTACTTCTATTATTTGCTACTCATAATTGTGCATGTTTCTAGTAACATGTAGGTTCCTATTTCTGTGAGAGATGATTAGGAACTATTTTGAAAGAATGAGAAGTGAAAGGCCTAAACTTTTATTCTGGGGAAAAAAAATATGCTTTGCTCTCAACATGCAAGTCTCATTGCTGTTGGTTCCTCAGCCTTACTGCTCCAGTGATTCTAAAGTCTCTGGGACAAAACTGAGCATTGATGGGCAAAACTGGATGGTGAACCAGCAAGAATTAATTGCTCAATTTTTTATTTTTTAAATAAACAAAAGGGTTTATGTTGGGTCATCCCTGCTGTGTCGCAGCACTTACTTTTGTGTGAGTCTGCAAGGGAGATCTAGAGAGAGGTAAAATTCAGGGAAGAGATGCCATCTAATCCTGTAGCCTGCCAGGGAGGAAAGGCTGGGTAGTACAGCTTTACTGATTGCCAAACAAATAGATATTTAAAAGAGAAGATGACTAGTGGAAAACATCAGCTCAAACCTACCATTGCTGTTTGAAATAAGGCTTATCTGATAAACAGTGTCTCTGTAAGGTCATTCTGCATTTTAGTTGCTTCACTGCAGGCTCTGGCTAGTTGATTTAAAACTTGTCTTGAGAGGTCAGATTTGTTCCTTGGTTTTCTTAAGAGTGAGAGCTGTTAGATGTGATGCATGTCTGTACAGCCCTGTTGGGCAACAAATGCCTGCTAAAAGACCTGCTGTTATCAGTGCTACAGGAACACGCTCTTGATGTGTGCACCTGTATGCCAGCAGGTAGGGACAGCACACTGTCTCTTGGCACTGAGCCTGTGCTGGTGGTGGTTCTGAAGCTTGCTTGAATTTTGAACAAGTTCATGAACATCTCCATCTTGAAGTTCAGTTTGTTTCAAACCAGACAATGTCCTAAAAAGCATATTTCTTCAGGTATCATTTAGCTTCAACTACGTAATTAATTTTACTGACAGTAGAGTGTGATATGGCAGCAAATTAAATAAGTTTTATTTAGAGAATGTTTTAATAACATTGAACTATTTGCTGTATCTTTGGTGAAATATTTATATTTCGTCACGTGTGCTGAGATTCAAATAAAGTGTAAAGTTAAGAATGTGCTTAACTGCTTTGCAGAATTAGATGGGGGGTGAACACCAGCTTTAGTGCACTGAGAAGTACCTTTTTATTGATAAAACTAAACAGGAAAAAAAATATATCTTCCACAATTCTCTTCCTTTCCCAATTTACTATAAAAATTCTGAAAAAAGTTGAAGTTTAATTGATTCAGCTGAGTGGAAGAAACATTGAGACAATAAAAAAGTTATTTGTGTTTCTTTTTAATTTCTTTTTAACATTTTATTTTTTGTTCGGCTGGCTTGTCCTTGACTATTGGTTTGTAGTGGATCATCCACTTTGTTTCTCACTAGATCACAGACAGATATTAACTCTTGCTCTTAATTCCACACAGGATGAACAAGGAATCTCTATGTGTAGAAGTTAATTCTTAGTAAAGCAGGAGGTATTTGTAAGGCGAGCAGATAATCCAGATAAATTGCAGGTTCAGAGTAGCTGCTGACTTGTACCTAATCTTTGCTGAGAATAGATTAGGAAACAAAGTGAAATCAAACAAGCATGCTTTTGTTTCTGAGGTTTTGTCAGTCAGTATTTCGGAAGTGCTCCCAAATCCCCTACTAGAAGCACTTCAAGTGCTGGTGCCCCTTTAAATTTCTTCATGAGAATTTTTTTGTGCCTTTTTTGTAACAAAACCTAATGTAATCTGAGGAAGAATCTTCCCACTTCTCTATGATAGTGTCTTACTGTGTTGTAGGTGGTTTTGCTGCTGGTTTTCAGCAGCTCCACAGAAATGGATGTTGCTCTCCATTTTGAGGAGGATGCACTATCTCCTTAAAATGGCAGTTGTGGAAAAGATCACTTGTCATTGCGTAAGCCCAAAATTTTTCATGGCTGGCCTTTGTTTGTTTGTTTGTTTGTTTGTTTTAAATGAATCAGAAGCTTTCATAGGCTCAAAGTGACAGAACATACTATACAGACTGTGGAAGTCCTTGTCCGGATAAACATTTCCTGAAGGCATAAATTCCTCATCCACAAAATCTCCTACGTTTTTCCTGTCAGAGGTTGGGATCCCACAGGCAGCTTGCATAGCCACATCAAGTCTGAACAGCCTCAGAAGGCTTTGAGAATACCCTGGGCTTGACCTTTTATCAGTAGGACATTTTTGTGGGGACCATGTACAGCACTGTTACCCTGATAGGCTTATTTCTTTTTTTGGTGTTGTATGCCCAAATATTGTCCTATGTATGCCATAATATGCTATACACTGCTGCGGCCCCAAACAGCAGTGAAGAGTGCAGATGTCAGGCCCCACAGATGCTCAGCAGTACAATTTGTGAAGTTGACTTTGATAAGTAATCTTCATTATTTCACATATTCTGAAATTATTTTGTGTTTTTTATGGTGATAACATTCATCTGGTTGAATTTGGTATTTTATGAAGTTAAATCTTTAAAATACTCTGTCACGACATAAATTCACAGAGGGGAAGAAGCGTGTGTCAGCGGGTGCTACCCTGCAGAGCTTAGTGAAGGCCTTCTTGTCACTGTTGTGCAGGAGTAAAATAGTGTATTAGTACCCAGGGAAAGTAAACAGAGTAATTTGTGAGACTTTAGTCTTGTTGCTTTTAACTACCCTACTTATTTAATAGTAAAAAAATTTTGTTCTGCTTCATGGAGGGTTTATAGGTGCAGTGGCAGAAGGATATGACTGAAAGATGGGCTTATTTTTGGAAACCTAATTATAAAGGCACCATTTTACTTTTCCGTTATTGTTGCCCAAGGTTTGTCATGTTTCTAGCGTTGCTATTAATGTCTTCTTAAATGTCAAATTCAAACTGCTGATGATGATAGTCTCATATCATATTGCTAAATATACACATGCTGTTGAGAATGTCTGATGTAAATGTTATGCCAGACCTTCTACATATGCATATTAGAAGCCTTCTTATGCTAAATAGCTGCTATCAAATACAAGCTTAACTATTTTCTTAAGTGGTATACAAAACAAATTGAGACTTTTTTTCACAGGAAATCTCATACTATTGTATTATTTTAAATGATCTGTGATAGGCAAAATCTTGCTTCTGAATAATTGTGACACTAAATGCTGCTAAGTAGGAAATTCCAAATATATCTTCAGGGAGGAACTGAAAGCTAATGTCATTTCCTTCTAAATGTTGCTCTGCAAGATCTGGGTGCATGTGACTACCACCTGGCAGCTAGCAGTCAAATGAAGAAAAGCAAAAAATGCCTCAGGGACATTCTTGGTAAAACTTTCTAATATATGTATATATATATTAAAAAAAAGTAAGTTGGCCTTTGTAGTCTAGTGAATTCAATACAGGTTCAATTATTAATGATAAATAGCTCTTAGTTTTCTTTTTACTGAGTCATTTTGGAAATGAAAAGTCACTTTAAGACATAGGCTCTTCTAGTCCTTAAATAAGTTGGCTGGTTAATTATATGTGAATGACAACCATATGTAGCTGAAGTTGTGGTATTCAGTTTACTACTTCTTGGAAGCAGGAAGTGCAAATTTTTTTCCTGATATATATTAAATTTTATGGGTTTAAGCTAATTGAAGTGTGCAGTATTTGTAATTTGGATCAAAGCGTCAGTTATGTGCTGTTGTAGCTGTTTCTTTAGACTCTTTGCTTTGTAAGAAATCACCTGTAGCTTCACTGTGTAAATAAGATTGCAAACATAACTGAAAAATGAGCTAGTATCTTGTTGCTACCAGAAGTGGTTGCAAATTACTGTGGAGATGGCATGCCAAGGGGGTAAGATTTTGCCTTTACAATGGCTTTGTGATGTTTCCAGTGGCCTTTAATGTCTGCTATTATGCTTTTTTTTTTTTAATGCTTCAAGAGCAAGGTCTTGAAATTTTAGAGTTATAAATATATTTATTGTATTCACCCATATAAGAAAAAAAATAAAAGATGCATCTGACTTCTGGCACATGAATACATAATTGTGGGATTTCAAAGGGCTTGTGTCTTGTTAGAACAGCAAACCTTTGGATATCAAATATGCAATTTTGAAGAACTGAGGGATGCCATTTGTTTTTATTAAGCTGGGATTTGAATGTTTGGAGGAAGCATGGGAGGAGGCATTTATTTTGAAATGAAAGTAATATTCCTCATTTGTGATGTTAAAAGTATTATTTTTGGCATAGTTACATTCTTGATAAATAAACGTAGGAATCTGTGTCTAAAAAATATGCTTATTTTTCCATGTCTGCTTATAACTTGGTGGTTTATTATTATTTTCATTTCACTAGGGTTTCTGTGTAACAGCAAAACCAGAATTGAACATACTGCTCTCTTAAGTATGCCATCATTGCCTTGTGATAGAAAGGCCAATGTATTGATTACAGAATATGGATGCATTAAAAACTTTTTTTTTTTTAATTTCCTGTTATCAAGTCATAAATAAAATAGGTGAGCGCTGTTTTCCAGGCAAGGAACTGGAGAATAAAGTTAGAAGTAGATATTTTGGCTGACCACAAAGAAAAAGACAAGGATAATAAAGCTTGGCATGCAGCCACTACCTCTCTTTGCATTGAAAAGAGAGGTACTGTTTATTCAATGAACACTTTTCTTTCCATCTTTTGCGCAGCTTTGCACTCTTGTCCTTTTGGTTATTCACGTATTCCAAATACCAGACCTTGTATAAGTATGCTTTTATATCCTGAGAAGCTTGCAGTCTCTAGGGAAGATTAAAGTTTTGGTTGGTCAACTTAAATATACAAAAGCCAAGATACTTGTATGATTTTAGGTGCAATGTACAGTAAATGTCAATGTTGCAACAGAATTTTATGTGTTTAGACCTGACTTATATCCTGACCGATCCTCTTAACCCTGAGAAATTTTAATTGTGTATTTTTCAGTGTCCAACCTTTAGGCATTTTGTACTATTTCTTTAATTACGCTTATGAAGTGGTATTTGGGGAACCCTTAGGGAATATCAGGAAATCATTTTTGTAAAGGTTGCTCTTCAGTACAGGATGTGTACTGAAGAATTAGTTCTTTTTTTGCCGAGTTCTCTTTGATTGCAAGGAAAGTATATTCTGTACTTAGTGAGGTAAAGCCAGTGCACTCTTCATGCAGCAGAGGAGGTCTTCTGCTATAAAACTAAATTGAGAATTCAGTAAAATGTATTTTAGTGAATTTTGTGTTCATGGACAGTATGTTTATTCCTAAGGGTGTTTGGGATTAAGGGTGGCTTCATTATTTCAGCATTGTAATTGTTTAGTTGATCCTTGTTTTGATGCCTTGTGTTTCTTTATTAACATCAGGATGTTTGTTATGAGGAATTGTTGCAACAAGTCGATACACTGGAGGAGGACAAGCTGGTATAGAGCAACTGGCAGATACAGAAGGTGCAGTTACTGGAAAGGGAACGAAAATTATCTAAAGTGGAAAATAGCCAGGAATAATAGAAATATGGGGGAAAATTATAATATGTTAGAAAAATGCAATGAAGGAATAAAATACGTGTAGCTTTTCTCTGGCAAAAGTTATCTAAGTCCTAGAATTTTATTTTTTTTTCTTCAGAGTAGACTGCATACAGCAGTGAGAAATAGTAGATATAGAAGCAAGGAAAGGAGAGGGTAATTTAGTATGTCTTTTCCATCTCTAACTTACAGCTGTAGCCTGTGAGATTCAGTTGAACATGAAACCTGTGCTACTGATTTAAGCGCACAGTATGTGCTTCCCATGTCCTGAACTGTGAAACAGGAGTAGCTGAGCACATGACGGCCCTCTTTTGTATTGGGTAAATCAAATTAGGACATTGAACAACATTCTTACACTTATTTAACATTAAAGTTTTAGTAATAAGTGGGGAGGAGTTAGCCTAATGTTAGAGAATGCAGTGCATGCAACTTACAAGACCCTTGCACTAGAGCATATGCTGGATCACAGTTGAGTATATGCGTTGTTTTCCTTCTTACTATTTTTTCAGTTGCATAGTGTCAATGCAGACGTTGTCAAGCCTGCGTTTTGTAGTGTGAAATACAGTCAATGGCAGCTACCGTGTACAGTGGGTAGGGTGTCAAGGGGGCCCTCTATGCAGCTTGGGTGAATCCACAGGCATGAGTGTCTGAAAATCCAGTCTTTCATCTTTCTGAACTTTCCCTCCCTTGCCAAGATTACACCTGTGACAGCCCCACAGAGATATTTGTTGCTGCTCTTGATATTGTTAATATTAAATATTAAAATTAAGTATATTAATATTTTATTAGTCACAAAAGTCTCCACACATCTTGAGAACGTCTGTGTACTAAGCACATTTCAGCAATATGGAGGCACAGCCCTGTCCTGAAGAGCTTATAATATAAAGAAAAAGATATAAGAAAAATGGGGAAGGATGACTCAATCGCTTATCTGTAGTCTATATTTTGATTTTCATTTATGAGTAAAATACCAAATGTTCCTCTTTTCAGCCTAGCTGTAGGTTGGCTGATTTGTAAGGAGAATCTGCAGACAGCTGTGGATTTGGGTTTGTTTGCCCTTCCTTCATACTTTTGTAAATTCCTGTAATTCATAAAAGCTCATAGGTTTTATTCTCAATTTAAAAAATAATTTCAGATATTAAAAATATTAGAAATTTATGGGTCTCATTCCTGGCTGCTTCTCTCATATTTTGCCATGTAGGGAATATCCCAATATTGCTCTTCATAGCTAAATTTTACTGTCTTTAGTTAAATTGATGACAGTACAAACTGATTCCAGATCCAGGATCCAGATCTATTGTAATTGTTTGAAAACGGATGCTAATTCAGGTTACCACCTTTAACAAGTAGAAATACAATGCCACTGTCTGGTGGTCAGGTGTTAATTTGAATAACTTAAGGGTGTGGAGTAAACTGCTCCAAGGGGACCCTCTGCTCTGCTCTTTGTTGCTACGATGCATAGGAAAGGCAACTAGGGAAAGGCACAAGTAGGAGGACATTGCAACAGGATGGGCCTGCAAACTGGCTTTGCGTGGTGAGCTGGGGCTTTGGAGAGCCCCATCCAGGAGGATGCTCTGTCTGTCAGGACAGGCAGAAAGCAGTTGGGCTGTGGTTGCTTGCAGTGATCAGAGAAAAAATTTGTTTAGGTAAGATTACCAATTTTTCTCTGACTTCATTATAATACTGGCTGAGCAGAAGCAGTTCTGGGAAGACAAATTCTTTAATTTGTAGCAAGTTGTGAGGATCGTTACAGTCCCTAATATGCAAGGCCCCGCAAGGCACTTTGACCAAGGGTTTCCCCACAGAAGAACTGCACAGCTCATTTTGTAGAAAACATACATGCAGTAGAAATATATACACCAACCCCAGTAAGAAATATCATAAACTGGTAGGACATGGGCATTCAAAGGGCAGCAGTGACTTTGGTTTTCATTGGTACTTCTACTAATGAAGGAGTACCTCAGTGTACAAAGTTTTGAGAAACCTGCTAAGCCAGGTAGAGGATACACTTCTGTGTCTTAGCCTTCTTAATCTGACTTTGTTTTCTATCTTGAATATGATGGTGTCTACTTCCCTCTGAGTGTGCCTTTGACGGTTTGATGCTTTTGTGTCTCCTTGCTTGGGATTCCCTACTTATAGAACTTTTCCACCTCTCCTTCTCCTCCCCAACTGCCACCCCCTCCCCGCCCCCCATTATGAAGTGAATCAGTCTGCTCCATAAAATTAACAAGAACACAGTTTGTTTCCTTTTGTGCTTTTACGACAACATTAAAAGTCCTTGACCACTCTTCCTGACCTGCTGCCAGGCATGTCTGCTTTGTGTGGCTCTTCCAGCCTCTTTGCTTTTGGTCAGAAAGGAACCAGATCCATCTATACTTTCAGCTGCTCTGTGTACTCAGTTTAGCGTTCTTTTAATTTTCTTCCACTAACCTTAACCTGTTGTATGCGCATTGCAAAAGTTCACAATTACTGGAAGCATTTCTGCTTTCTGTGAAGCCTAAATATGAAAAAGTGATATTTTAAATACTGTGTCTTAGTCTAGCTACTGTCTATATAATAATTTCCACATCCTAGTATTTCTGATGTTGTCTGGTTTTGAACTATTTGAGGCTTTCCTAATGACCTGAGGTTTTTCTAAACTTTTTTTTATGATTAAAACAGTCATCTTGTCCTATTTGTGGCAACTACATAACAACATCCTTTTTATGTTAAATGTTTGTCAGCATATCATATACTGTGTTCATGAATAAAGCCTCATCATGAAAACATTAGTGTTTTGTTTATTTGGTGCTTCTCAGTGCTTTGTTTGGGGCTTTTAAGCATTATATAAGTTCTAATCTGTTTGCTTATGATTACATGAGATCATGGTGTTTTTATGATGTGTTGTGTTGACTTATGTACATTATTACAAAGCTGATAATTTTGTGGTCTCTTTTACTGCCATAGTCTTTCAAATAAATCACTGGGAATAAGGTTTAAATCTGAAGACAAATAGGGCTGATGTTTTCAAACTGATGTCTTCTCTAAGCAAAACGGGAGCATGGCCATTCTGTCCAGTGAAGCCGTGCGGTAGCCACACCAGCTCATTATGGTGCCACTTTTGTTTCACAGTTCTGTACTTCTGTTTCCATGACTGATCACCATAATTCTAAAGAATGTGCATGGTCCAACTTCTCTGATTCTTTTTAATTGCCTATTACTACAGTGTTTTACTACAATCCCATTATGTCTTTCATGTTTCCACCTTGTTCTTCTCATCCCTGCATAAGCTTCTGAACTCCTCAAAGTATGGCAGAGCTCAGTGGAAGCCCATCACTTTCTTGTAGCTGTTGAGACATGAGGTGTTAATACCCCCAAATATTATTTCCATCTTGTGTTGCTACCCCTTTTGCTTTCTCCATGGTGAAGACTTCCCCCATCCCTTTCCACATGCCTGGCAATATGTGAACTTTGTGTTCGGGTATTTGTTAATAGCTTGAACAGGGAGCTATAAAACAAATCAAGTGAACCTTGTGCTCTTGACATTCTCAGTCACTAGTGCCCTGAGGGGTATCTTCTTGGAGCTTTTGTTTCCCATTCAGAGTTAATCAGAGGCATAAAGACTATTTTGTCTCAAGACTGCAACCACTGAAAAGCAACAAAGGATCAGCACAAATCACTAAACTTCTTATGGCATATAAGACTTGGTCATCTCATTAAGTATTTATGTATGCTCACTTTTTTTCCTGCAGCTGTCATATTTCTCAGAGGGAACACAGTACTTATCACTACATCCACTTGTCTTTGTGCCTCTTTGTGAAGCTGCAGTGGAAAGTCCTATTTTATATTTTTTTTAGCGAGCAGACATGTTAGAACTACTTCTAGTTTAAGTGTTTAAGTTTTACAGGAGCATATTCTGGGTGTGAGCTGTTTAGATTCTGTTTGCTTAAACATGAGCTGGCTTTCATAACTCATTATTCTTTGTGGTATGTGTATTCTGGGGATTTTACTTCTGGTGTTTTGGTTTGGATTTTTTTTTTTGTTTTGACTTTTTGTTGGGTTGGGTTTGAATGTTTTATTGTGTTGGGTTTTTCTGTTGTTGTTAACCTTCTAGTCTGCATCATTTTTACGGTTTAAGCCTGAACATAATGAGATATTTCCCCTTTGCGGTCATTTTTCTTTTCTGAATAAAGAATTGTAATCATAGGAGATTAATATCTAGTTTTGTACAGTTTCGGGCATTTACTGCTTGCAAGTTCCTGTACTCTTCATGTCATTCTTCTTATTGCAGCCTAGATTGTGTTGGCAGTGAGTGTGTTGCTCTTCTGCATCTGGGTCACTATGTATTTAAAAAGTATTAAGCTTCAGTATATCCCAAGAAGTACTTTTTCACCCAAATGTAGAAGTGAAAGTACAGATCTTAGAACTTCATTGCAAAAAGGAGCTGAATTTGTCTTCCAGCAACATCTGTATGCACTATTTTTTATATCTTTTTTAAGCTGGCCCCAAAAGGTGAAAGCACAGTCTTATGTTTTCTGTATTCTTCAGATTTTGAGGGTCAGTACAGAACTTTTCTATTTTCCTTGGGTTATTGTGTTTTGGGTCTTCTGGCTTTTTCATTTCCAAAGTAATTCTTATATATTTGTGGTCTTTTCTATCCTTGTTTCAGAAAGCTGATAAAATGTTTTAGAGAACATGTATGCAGGGCTCAGTACACAACCAGTGCTTCTTGCAATGCAGTCTCAAAATGACTGAAGTTTTTCTCATGGTTCTGTATCTTTGATTTTGTCAGGGCGATTGCTGGCTGCTGACTCCTGTATGTTGGTGTGAACTTTTGTATTTCTGTAATACTCTGTCCCTGAGCTGGAATTCATTCCCTGCTTCAGGTCTTTAACAGCATTCTGGCTTTTTATCTTGTATGTTTGAAATACTGTATTTCACTTTCTGATGTTCTGCTCAATATTGCTATTGAACCTGTCTGCTAAGCTACAAGCACAAAAATTTGATCATCTTCTTTATATAACATCTCTGTATTTCGAACTGCTGTCACTATGCAGCACAACTATTAAGTAATTTGCTGTGCTTCTAAGCTCTAAGATTGCTGCTAGAAGTTACTTTTCATTATGTTTTCTCAAATTTGGCCAAAATCTTGACTATTTTTGGATTAAAAAAAAAACTTTTTCATGCTTATGACTTTTTATTTTACTTTCTATTTGAATGAATTTATTTCATTATGATGACTGAGATTCTGCTTTTTGTAACAAATTCAGTAACTTGTCTGGGAAAATCACACTAAAATGCAAGTAGATGAGACAATTTCCCTGAGTAAGCCAAAATATGGTGCATAGAGGAAACTCCTTGTCAGAGAAACCTGCAGAGAAAGTTGTATATCTGAAATTGTGAAAGGCAGTTTCAGTTGTCAGCTGTTTCAAAGGTAAAAAGAAAAAAAGTTGAGGCCAGAAAATAAAGAAGCATCAGCAGTTGTTACCAGAAGTATTTCTGCCTGATTTCCACGTTCTTTCCCTACTCTCATGGATCTTGAATGTTGACAATGGCCATAATATAGAAATTTTACAGGGGTTTTACCAAAACCTTTACCAATGCTAAAAATTTGTTTCCATAGTTGTGGTCTAGGTCATTGTAGTGTTTGAGTCATTGAATTCTCTGATCTGCTGGTAGGTGGGTGAAATTAAATTAACAGGACTTCAAAATGCACTTTAACATAGAGCTAGTAGTGAATATAGGTCCTGTGTTCTGGGCACAGCAGACTTGAATGGCTCCTTTGAAGGAATCCTACCCTTGAGGGCCAAGCAACTTCATGCTCATTAAAAGTAAGAATCATAATTTGAGCTTTGGCAATAGATTCCGTACGTGTTTGTGCGTTAGACGCAGTGCATAAATGCAGTGCTTTAAATGCTGGTGCAATTCATATGGAGCAATGAAAGAAAAGCTTGTCTCCTTCTACATAAAGACATTTTCGCTCCCACTGTTGCTGCTACTAAGCATTCAGCTGCAGTGGCATGGAAAAGAGTGTCATTACCAGGGTCAGCAGGACCTTAGGGACTGCTGTTATTTTAACTAGTGTGACTGAAACATGCTCTGAACAAGATGAGAGGACAGTAGTTTGGAAACCTCTCATTGCTGCCCCTTCCTCAGCAGTGTAATCACTTGTGGGAAGGGGCACCAACGTGACTTGGTGCATCAGCAGCCTTTATGGTCTTGGATGGCTGCAGGCAGCTCTAATTATTTGTTAAGTCCACTGATAGCACAGCAGGTAGCATCCCATAATGGTGCTGCTCAACTTTACAATTTGCTTCCTACTCAAAGGTGAGAGAAGGGCTATTGAACAGGAGCTGTAGGATTATTGGAGGTGTTGGAGGAGCTGCTGCCTAGAGGGGATGACTCTGTTCTGTAGAGTTTTCATTTGAAAACATATTTTAGGAACCATTTTCGTATTAGCTCACAAAATGTTTGAAGCTCACAAAATGTTTGAAGCTGTATCTCCTTATTGGGTGGAAAATGACTATGAAGTAATCTCAAGATATTTACCAAACCTTTGTGGCTTTTCCCCCTTCTCTCTTTATCTTCTTTGCATCTTCCAAATTGCGTTTTCTGGGAATTAAATAATAATGGGTTTTTTCTGTCAAAATTCCTTAGCTGCTGCAGTATTACAGCCCAAAGAGAGTGTGGGAGTTTTCTAGCAATACACTGAATTTCTGGTCTGATAATTCTTGGGAACAAAAGCATGATTTCAGTTGCTCAAATCCCAGCTGCTGTATTTTTAGGTAATTACTGGAAAGAACTTATCTTACTATATGGGAAATGGTGACTGAATATGCCCTAATTTTCAACTATGAGTAAGTTTAGAGAATGCCTCATATAATATGGATATCTGTTGGTCTTACACAGTGGTTAGATGAATTATGTAAGTGCTTTTGATATGTTACTTCATCTCCCTCATCAATTTGTGATAAAATTTATTAGCTTTTATTCTGTTAGAATGTATGATTGAGTTTTTACAGTTAAATCTTTATTTCCTACCCCTTCCTTTCTGCTTTCTTCTGTTTTCTATTCTACGTGTACATTCATTATAGAAACAAAATTAAAAGTGTTTTGTAGTGTCTCTACACCATGTTGTGCATAATACTGTAAACACAGTAACGAAAAGTCAGATGGTGTTTTTAGGGAAGCGTTGCATCAAAAATTACTGCAGACATTAAATAGTAACTTTATCATGTTTTCCTGATCATGACAGATACTTGGTCATAACTGTAGTCTGTCTGTAAAGATTTTGTATCTCATATTTAAGAAATAAAACACGGAATTACCACATAATGGTGCAAGTAAAATTGTTTTGTATGTTTTAATGCTGTTAGTACTTGTTAACATCCACTTTGATGCTTACCAGTTCATTAGTATATTCTAATTCTGATCAGGATTAACTATAGAGTAATTTTTATGTTCTTGCAAAAATGGAAAAATAAAAGAAAAATATATTAAATCCGATTTTTGGGAGTAGGGCAGGATTCAGATCTACATTACTTTCCTGGCTCTCTTGCAGGTGGCTTCTGAGGTTAGGTATACTGTTTAACCTCCATTCTCCCAAAGGCTTAGGTAAGGAGGCCCAGTCTTAGTTCCTGTCCTGTCACTGGCAGTGCGCTCCATAGTTGGTGGCAGGGCCATGCTCTGCCTTATTCTCACTTCAAGGTCTGACAGATTTTGCATTTAACACTGTCTAAGTGCCACAGCTTCTATTAGGAGGAAAAGGATTTCTTTTAATAATTAAACAGGGTCGTGTTTCCTCTCCTGGTGCTGACTGGAGTGAACAGGGAATTGTGCTGAACTCTCTGTTGCTGGTGAGTGAGGGTTGCAATCAGACAAGCCCAGCTGGCAGCGGCTGAGCCACGTAAGGGGTTTCTGCTGCCAGCTGCTTGTCCTGGCTTTCCTCTTGCTCTTGCCAGCCAACTGCCCAGGTAGCTGCTCCCTAACCTGGCCTATCCAGGCAGTCCACATTCCCTCAAGCATTTCCGATAATAAAGCCTGTTTGGCCTGTCATTTTGACACCAGAGAGTTAGGAAATGAGTATATGGTTGTGATGCTGAGGGGTGATGCCTGCCCCCTCCCCCCCCACACCCGGTGACAAGCAGCTGGAAGCAATAACCTCTCAACCCCATTCAGATGCATTGAGGGCAGTGCATCTGACGATGGCCTTAGGCAGTCAGAGCTTTCTTAGATTTGGGAGCCTCAAGGGATTTTGGCCAGTCTCATTTGTGGGTAGTGAATGGCCTGGAGATGCAATATATTCAGTGAGAGTAAGATAAGATAATGCTCAGATATTCAGTAGCAGAATTCAGGAAGCTCTTGCAACTTTGCTGGTGAAACTTGTAGCTCTGCAAGTTGTCAGGCATGTCAGGTAGGAGTTTTGGGTACCATTCCTGCTCTGAGGCACAGAAAATCCCATTGAAAGCGTATGCAAGTTTTTATAGCTCCTGTCTGATTCCCAGTCCTAGCAGGTACATAGGCAGATGAGTTAACTGGGGCTTTACTGTATACCTGAGATATGTACTTCTGAGGAGACTATGCAATAGCTCATTTTCCCCTTCTTCATTACGATTTGAAGTATGTTGCATGCTCATCAGGCAGCAGAAATAATCTGCATAAATATTCTGAAGAGACTGAAGAAAAAACAGCTTTAGTGTTTCAGGAGGAATATTCCCAGTCCAAATCAGGACAAAATAGAAGCCATCAAAAATTTCATGATTGGTAATACTGAAAATAAAACCAATTTCACTGTAAATCATTGGAAACACTTCCCAAAGATAATTTTGAAATGCTTTGTTTAGATTTAAACTATATAAAATAACTTTAATGTTGGTTAGATTACATTTAGAATCAATATATTTTAAATGGGCAAATAGGAATTTTTCTGAGATATTTCAAACTGATCACAGAGGAAGTGTTTTGGAGTGCACAGCTTTGTAGTGTCTCCGGAAAGCTTTACAAGTTAAGTGCCTTCTCCAAAATTGAGAAGCCTTTAGGTATAGCATTCAGGACTTTTAAATCCCTTTTGGAAAGAGGGATCTGTTGCAGAAACTGAGATAAGAGCATTACAATGCAGCGGACTTTTTTTAGTATAACAGCATTTCTAGATACATGCTGTCTACAGATTTACAAAATATTGTTTCAGAATATGTGGTGTTGGGTTGATCAGCACAGAAATGGATGTGTACTCTGTAAAACAACAAAGCACAAGAACCAAGTATGTTTAATGTTATTGCGTAACTGAAACTCAGTAATTGGGTTTTCTGCCTCCCTCCACTTTGCCCCCCCCCCCTTTTTTTTTACTCTGATATCTAAGTGCTCTAAATTCAGTGACAGAAAATTATAGAAAATGGAGCTAAGTAAAATGTTTGTTCTTAAAGCATGCGACATAGTTTTAGCATCACATCTCTCGTCTTTCCTTTGGACTTTGTGAAGCAAATATCAATTCCTTCTTGCCTGGCTGTTGCAGATTACCTTTAGCAAGGTGGTGTGATATGCGAGGTGCACACTGGCATGTTTCTTTCAGAAACCACAACTAAATACTGAGGTGGAGGAAAGGATTCTGATTCATTCATTTCACTTATTTGTCCGTTAGAGCATCTCCTGTTGTAACACACAAGTCTCTGCTTAGAGAGGTCACTCTAGAGGGAGTTTCAAAGGCTGAAATAGAATTTCTGTTTGGGTGTGTTTCTGTCCATGTAGGAATTGATTTTGATAATTGGGGGAGGTGGAGGGAGAGAGGGGATTACACGTGGGAGAGCAACGTTGCATGATTTCCTTTTGTGTACCAAAGCATGCATATTTAAAAACAAAAGTATTTTCCATACTTTTGGATAGAACATGTCAGTCTACTTACTTAGATTCTGTTTTACTGAAGGAGGAAGAAAAGACTGAGGAAAGAGGAAAAGGTATTTATTTCTACCAAAGCTGCCCTCCTCTCTGAAGCGAGGGTACTGCTGCAATTTCAAATGCAAGCTTTTAACAAACCATCAGTGTTGGTTACAATCTGCTGAGGCTGCGCTAACAGTCACCTCGTTTTATCCAATATTGGCGTTGACTGACAGGGTTATGGTATGGCTGCAGGCAGCTGGTATGTTGTGGCTTTGAGGAATGGTCCTAATGTAACAACATCAGCCCGAATTGCTGTGCACCTGCACCACTGAGCAAAGCCACAGAAACCGGTGTCAGACTGAGTCAGGGCTGAAACTGGTCCAGTGTAACTGACTTTGTTGCTTTGGGGTTTTTTTTTCCCACTTGCAGAACATTGTTTGATATTGAAAATAATGGTTTACAGGTAGATAAACATGAAGTATGTTATTTTTTCTAAGGAAAAAAAAAGAAAAGGAAGCAGGTCTATCTGGAACTGTCTGCCTCTCTAATTGAACGTAGTCCCTGTCTGTATGCCTTATTGCTTCTCAGATATTAATGACAATGAAATGGTTCTCTCTAACAGTATTTGTCTCATGCATAGAAGTTTCCTAAATTAAAAAACAAAATAATTTTCAGACTACAGGCTGTTCTTATTTGCCAGAGAAAGTAAACAATGAGCTTCACAGCAGAGCCTCTCCTGTCAGAATGAAGGTTTACAGACCAAGAGTATCAATTTAAATCTGGAATAGTTAATGCTGCTTTCAAAATGCAAAATCCTTAAAAATCACTACGCATTTTCACAACAGCAGTGATTGAAAATTTTCCCTACGTTTGCAGTGCTGCAAATGGCTTACTAGACCTCATGAATCCAGATTGTTTGGCAAATGGCTTGAGGATCTAAGTGGGAAGTTCATAGTGCCGAGCTTTAAAACAGGGAGGGGTGGTGGGCTTGAGGAAGGGGAGGCAGGAGGGGTTTTCTTTTATGTGTTGCAATTTTCTAAGTTTTTTTAACGCGTTCTCAAAGAGAAAGGGAAAAAATACAGGCAGCGCATCTGCAGATGGCTACAGCCTTGTGTAACCCACTGAATTAAATGGAGTTCCCTACAGGCGCACAGATCTACCCACATGGTAGAAAGTGGGGTATTGAGCCACAGTTTAAAAGACTTAGAATATTAGTTACGTTAATGAAAATCAGCATAGAACTAAACTGAGGTGAAATTGCACTGTTTAAAAGCCTTTTTTTTTTTTTTTCCTTTTACATTTTTGTTCACTTTTTAAATTTTCTTTCTCCTTCATACCCATTTCCACAGGACTCCTTGTATCTTCTATTAAGTTAGAAAAAACTAATCTGGTCTGGTGAACAAAGCCACACTTACCTGCTTAGAAGAAGATCATCTGTGTGAGCGCAGACAAGCTTCTTGAGCATGTAAGCGAAGGTGAAGTAGGTAGGCTTACATATGAAAACAGAAATCAAATCGTGATTTCTGAGAGCAGTGGAGTTTTATTCTGATTATCCAATATTTTTACCTCATTGTTATGTTAAGAAATCTCGTTAAAAGTTGAACTGCTTACTGGAATATGGGATATGTTTATATATAAAATGTGATGTCAAGTCTGTCTGCAGAACCAAGGAAGAGTTGTTTTGCTAGTGACTGACGCAGTACTGCTTTTGCAGCTTTTTCTTTTCATTCTTTTTCCTAGTTTTATGCCTGACTTAGAGTTTGGAAAGTTTTATTTTATTTTATTTTATTTTCAGTTGGACTTTCTTTGAGAGTAATTTGTTAAACCTTTGAGGAAGTTATGTTGGCTTATGTTGAGTGGACTGTAAATGTCTAAAACGCAAAGTGTTTTCAAAATACAGTCTGCCTAACATGATCAATCCAAACTAATGTGGCCTTGAAAGTAAACTGTGGTGTTCTGGCTTGGCTGGACTAGGGGAGATGAATAAACAGAAGCAGGCAGGCATGCTGCATAGCCTGATGAAGAAAAAGGAAGAAATCTGTGTTTTTCAGGCTTTGCCTTCTTGTCTGGTCAGGCTGGTGCTTCTTTTACTTTCTCAAGTGGACAGGAATCTGGCAAATAATGGGGGGGGGGGGTTTAAAAAAAAACCCCAGTGCTCCATTGATATTAATGGAACCCAAAATATCAATGGCTAAATTGTCCAAGATACCAACTTTCAGAATCACAGAATCATTGAATATTAAGGTTGGAAAGGACCTTAAGATCATCTAGTTCCAACCCCCCTGCCAGGGGCAGGGACACCTCACACTAAACCATGCCACCCAAGGCTTTGTCCAACCTGGCCTTGAACACCGCCAGCAATGGAGCATTCACAACTTCCCTGGGCAACCCATTCCAGTGCCTCACCATCCTCACAGCAAAGAACTTCCTCCTTATATCCAATCTAAACTTCCCCTGTTTAAGTTTGAACCCATTACCCCTTGTCCTGTCGCTACAGTCCCTAATGAAGAGTCCCTCCCCAGCATCCCTATAGGCCCCCTTCAGATACTGGAAGGCTGCTATGAGGTCTCCACGCAGCCTTCTCTTCTCCAGGCTGAACAGCCCCAACTTTCTCAGCCTGTCTTCATACAGGAGGTGATCCAGTCCCCTGATCATCCTCGTGGCCCTCCTCTGGACTTGTTCCAAGCATAATTAAAATTCAGAAATAACAACAAGCATACTGCTGCAGTACTATATTGTTTCAGCTTGTTTTCATTTGGTATTTTTAGTAGATATTTGTATCTCCTTCAGCATTTTTCCTATTTGATGGTATTTTCAAGTACTGTAGGAATGGCTGAGGTGGACTCATATTTTGGTTTTGTTGTTTTGTTTGTTTTTTCTGAGCACAGTTCCAATATAATAGCGCATAGCCTGAAAAATGTCTTTTCTGCCCAACACATCCCAGACGTGTTTTTGAAGCAGAAGGTTTGCGTTTCAAATTTGTATTTGAATTTAAATGTAGTGAGATGGAATATCTTGAAGAGAGCAGGAATGGCTTATTTTATCCATATCTGATTGTGAAGGGGAGGAAGAAAAGCTTATTATCTAATCAGACGTATTTTTAGCAGGCTTCAGTAATTGGCATGAGACCCTCAATCTAAGTACTTGTTTTAGAATGGAGATGAGTTGATTCTTTCATATTCACTGGTTAGCAGGAGCACAATTTTATTTCACACAGAGCTTTGTGATACCATTTCTTTTCGGGGCGTATGCCTAAACAAGGTCCAAGTCTCTAACATTACCAGTTCTGACAAGAAATTACTTGCTTATTTAATGTTATAATTGCACTAAACAAAGTAGTTTCATTATTCTGTTTTGGGGTTTTTTACATTAACTTTACTAATTTGCTTTACTGTAGGATTATTTCTTTAGATAGTTTCATTTGTAAATATTGGAACATGTCTGGTTTGGTGCCTCTTCTTGTAACGCTGCTACTCTGAGTAGATCCAAATATGTGTTTAAGCCACAAAGAATTTGCTGTAAAAGTACCCAAGCTACTGCCCAAATCAAAAGTAATGCATCTGCATGAGCTCACTACGGTGCCTAAGATAATCAGAGGCAAGGCTTAACAGCCTGCGATCAGTACTGCAGTGAGGTCGTTAAACTGATCCCAAGATGCAAGCTACTGTTTTGCGTATTTGGCATTCTGTGGAAGTGTAGGAATACACCGGCTCCCTCAAATAGCTGCTTTTTTTGTTTTCTTCCTGTTTGTGCTGCAATCCTCTGTATGGTAGAAATGGTCAGAGATAGTTCAGACGATTGTAGCCAATTGAGAACATTCACCTCCATTTTAATATTTAATTGAAATGCATGTAAATAACTGTGAAAAGCTTTCTTTACAACTGTGGTCCAAAAAAACCTGTTGTTTTTGTTTGAGAATCTCAGCTGTGCTCTGTGCCAAAATATAGTTAATGTATATTTATTTTCTAAAGGATTAATCTTGTAAACCAAAAGTTGCCTAGGAGAGCATTACCTGAGGTGGCATGGTGAAATAACAGGAGCCCATGGCTGGGTGTGTTCATTGTGTGTTCTGAACAGGAAGCTCCGTATTCACCATCAAACCTGATTAATGTGGTTTGGGAGGTGTCTTGCAGGTTAGTTTTGAATGAGTGTTCATCTGTCAGCTACTACAGTTGTCTCGTGCTTACTTGAGTTATGATACCTCTCAACCATTTAATCAAAACCAACCTGGACAGGGTAATCAGAAGTGTAGGGTGGGTAGCAGTCACTCAAGAAATGCTCCCAAGCTCTAAGTCTTCTCCACTGCTTCAGTAACAAGTGAAACATCTTCCCTTTGGTCTCTCAGAGTTTGGAGCAAGAGGCTATTGGACTCTAAATACAGCTCCCAAGCTCTAAGTCTTCTCCACTGCTTCAGTAACAAGTGAAACATCTTCTTCCCTTTGGTCTCTCAGAGTTTGGAGCAAGAGGCTATTGGACTCTAAATACAGCAATGAATAAAACCTGAGGACTGGGAGTTACTAATACATAGGGCTTTGCATTTTTGTGTTGGTTTCATATTAATGTTTTTTAAGAAAACTTCACCAAATTTCACTGCCGTTCTTCAGGTGGAGTAACACCTTGTTTCTTACAGACCTGCCCTTGTACTTTGAGCCACCACTTCTACATAGATAGATGGTTGTTAACTGGACAGTTGTGTGTCTGACTTCAGCAAAGATTGTCAGGAGTGTATCTTGAGGCTGAATATTGCTGAATGTCCTCAACTTCCCACCTCTGCCTAGTAGGAAATGGGCCAAAATAACTATTGAGAACTAGATGCTGTTTGCTACCTTTTCCAATAGTTAAGGATTCTTAAATGGTAAATCATCCTCTTCTAGATTTGATATATAGTCACGTCAGGTTTTTTTTGTTTTGTGTTTGTTTTTTTATTTATTTATTTAGGTTTTCAATTAGGGGGAAGAGTTGTGATACAGATCTTCTAGCAGAAACGCTTTCAGCCAGATTTGTGTGCTTTGAGCTAAAGTAATGCAACAAAAGTAATAAAAGATTAAATGGCCACAAACTTTAATGTCAGGTTTAGTAGTCATTAAGATCTTCCAGGTATTCTGTAATTGTTAATTGATTTCTTGGTTCATTAACTATGTATATGTTTAATTTGCAGTTGCATTGGGACTTTGAATTATTTTGTTAGTTGCGAAACTTCATTGTCCTATGTGTCATAGCTGCCGTCAAGAATTTCCAAATACAATGTTTTTTACAAAGCACAATCACTCTTTTAAGTAAAAGCTCTCTTCCACAAATAAAAAGTGCAACTAAAAGACCTGCATCAAAATCACTGTATGTGCTATGAATTTCCAAGTGCCTGACGCAAACTCCTGTTTTCCCTCACTCCTTCAAACCCTAGCGTGACACAGTTATTTGTCATTTTTCTTTTTTTTCTGAAGATTTTGCAAATGACCTTTTTGTGCAAATATAAAGGTGAACTTTCTGAGGAGTGATGTAACTGTTCATATTACTCTAGCTTTGATTAATGTCTTGACAAAGTGTCTTTACCAGGAGCTCCAGTGGGTTTCTCTTTCATTGTATTCTCTAGCTGTTTGAAGGGTAAATAAGTTAACTGAATATTCAATGTAATCAGCTGTGTGTTTTATTCAGGTAATCATTCGATCAGTACAGTCACATAGGTATTTTAGAAGATGTTGTGCTTATTATGAGAAAATCTCAACAGTAAAGAGATGATCAAACAATAACTTTTTTGTTGTTGGCAAACTAGAATGTTTGGTGCTGAATAAAATGAGATGATACACAAAAGGACTTTTTTATCAAGTATGGACATTGCTTAGTACATTGTTGTTTAGAAAGCCAGAGTTATCTCTTGAGTGCTCTGAGCTGAAATATGAGACCTGAATTTGGAGGTAAAAATGTCCATATCTGGAGGAACACAGATGAGTATCATAGGCTTTCAAAGCTTAAATAACTAATCCAGTTTTAGTACTGTGATTTAATAGATTTTATAAATGTAATGAACTGAGCATGAGTTTGTACCCTACCCCCGAAAAAATAAATTCCTTTCTTTAGTGTTTTAAGTATAAGGAAGAGCTAGTGAAGGTAAAGCAAAGTCTCTTAGATTCAAACATTTGGTGTTTAAAAGCAATTTCTCAGGTAATGTAAAGTTACTAAAACATGCCATGCATTTTATATTAAAAAAAAATCAAGTTGTTTTCATGTTGTGATGCAGCCACAGTGTCTTGGAGATGGAGGTAGTCACACATCTGCAAATAACAAATGTAGAGTGGAGCAACAGTTAGTTGTGTAGCAGAAGTTTAATTCTTAAAAGTTCAAAATTACGTGTTTGATTTGAGTATGTCTGTCACTTGTAATGTCTGTGAACTTTAGGAAGCTCATTTTTAGAGTGCCATTATTTAAAATTTCTGAATTGTTTTCAGTGCTTTCTTCATAGAAGCATATGTGTGGTATGATCCGCATATAATCATATGTGAGTGTTCTCATTGATTTCTGTGGTTGCATACATCAAATATTCATACCTTAATAGAAACTAAAACCAGTCTTTATTGAGTTAAGTTGTGAATGTGGACACCAGGCTGCAGAAATGATTGATGGTTTTATTACCACATGTAATAGCCTAACAGGATTTCACAAAACCTTTGTTCACACACTTAAAAATTACCAGAACGTTTCCTTAAAGTAAAGAGCAGACAGTGCAGTCTTAAACTGCTGCTTCAGTATTTCAGAGAGGTTTTCCTCAATGTTGCTTAAAAAAAAATAAGTCTGGAATTTAAGGGATTTTTTTTGTGTGTAAATAAGTGCAGTAGATTGTAGTTGCAGATAGACTGAAATATATTGTCATATTAATTTTGTTGAACAGAGTTCATTCATTGCATCATAACTTGTTGGTTTGTTTGTGTAACAAAGACTTTCTAACATAGAACTTGGAAATCAGGTTAATTACAAAATATGATTTTTTTTTTGTTTGTTTGTTTCTGTCTGGAAATTGCCTACAAGTATCTTGAGAAACAGTCACAATCGGATTTCAACATGTATTAAACCCCCTCCTAAGCCTGCCCTGCTGCCTTTTCCACTTAGGATGCCTGCCCCTTATGCCCTTACTACAAAGTTGCCACTGTTGCTCCCTTGCCCTCTAGTTTATTGCAGTGAACTCTGCGCCCCACCAGTGACGTTATACCTTCCCTATACTTGTGTGTGTCTGTGGGTTGGGAGTGCGGCCTTTCAGCAAATCTCCTGGCTTGCCGCATGTTGATTTGTCTCATGGAGCTATGTGAGAGCAGACACGCTGATGCCTGCTGGATGGTGCCAAGCTGAAAAATGCTTTCCAGAAGTGCTCTGCCCATCCTCAGCCGTGCATGTGCTTCTGCCCACAGGACCACGCTGGAGCTAGCCCAAAGTGAAACCCTGCCACTCACGTGGCTGCTGGGTTCTCAGCAGCAGCTGCTCTGCTGTTGGCATTCTTTGCTTTACAATGTCTAATGTAGCCATAGCCTGTCAGCCCTATGTCCCTGGTGGGGAACATGCTGGCCTGCGATTGCAGGGTCCTTCTCTGATCCCCTCAGTGCTGGTGACAACACGGTGGTGATCCTGGGAACAAGAATTTGAGAGGGGGCACTTTAAAATGGGTACCAGGAATTCAGTCATTCATCAGAGAGGAGTATTCATGTTTCATGCTGTAATCATTGTAATTAAGGACTCTAGTACCTTTTTGTTGTGGGTAGCACCCTCCTGGTATTTTTTTTCCCTACACCTCCTTTTTCTCAGGATTACTTATTCTCAGGAGTGAAATTATTCATGGGCAACGTACTTACTCCTGTATCACTCCAGTAATTTACTACAACTTCTCTGTTCTTTGTTCCCCTTTGATTGGCCTCTCCATGTAGTCATGTAGTGCGTAACACAAAGATGGATTGTATGACATTCTCTGCTGGGGAAAATCAACACATAGAGCAGGCTCACTTGCCAAGATGCTCATAATTAAACTGTTGCTATGGACAGGATTACATCTGTGTTTCTATCAATCATTTGCTGCAGTTTTGTGGCTATTGGTACTTGGAATTTTAGTTTTTATCTTCCTTCTACTTGCCTTAGTTTTCAGTGGCAGTTTGGCAGCACACAGATGTATAAGCAAAAAGCATTATTGGGAGATACAGGGGAAAAAAAAAAGAAAGGAAAAAAAAAAAAAGAAGCAAATTCCATCGTTCTGTGTGTTGCCAATGCCTTTGTGGGGCCTTTGCATTTGTTCAGCTAACAGAAACGGCCAGATGCAGTCCTTCCCGTTCAGCAGTTGTATTGTTGTGACCTAAGAGTCTGTTGTAAAACTACCATGATGTGGTTACAGTCTGTAGGGCCAGGGTGTTACCAGTGTGAGTTAGAATGTTGCAAGTAGAACAGCAGGTGTAATGGAAAATCCCGCAGCCAAGGAGATAAACCTTTAAAGTGATTCCCCCCCCCCCCCCCCCCCTTCCCTTCTGATTCAAGTGCGTTAAGTTGTGAGATGGACTAATGACAGTGTAGTGTGAAGCACGCTGATGGATTGGAACAGAGCTTGTTTGCCTGAGTACGTTGGCTGAGCTTTGCCTGTTACCCCCTAGTACAATGATCTTCAGCAAGTAATTAGTTTTGGTAACACTCAAAATCTTTGGTGTTATAGCTGAATAGTGTGCAGTGCATTAAATTTAAGAAGCTTCAGGATTAGAGCAGAAATAAGGTGGTGTGAGGGGTAACAAATGATATCGAGTGCAGCTGAGATCACTGTAATGAGATAAACAGTTTGGTGTCACAAAATTGTCTCCCAGTTGACAAAACAATCTATATTTTATAGATTGCCTTAAATATTGAAGGATGGAGTCAATTATAGCCAATTATGATGCTACATTTACTGGAGGAGTTTTCATATCCTTTGGGGAGGAATAAGAAAGTGCTCAAGTCAGTCAGAAAAAGCTTTTGCTCTTGCTTCCTTGTTTTACCTGAACACATTTTTTTTTTCTATTTCTTCATGTGAAAGCTGCATGTGAAGGCTGGGACCAAATTATCTTTAGGACAAAAATGGGCCCGGGGGGGGAGAAATTTATTTCTCTGTGCATGCTTTCATTTTTCTTCATGTTGAGCATAAAATTATGGTAAAAAATTATTATAATAGGGCATGTAGAACAAGAAACTAGAACATCAGCTCCCCTCAGTTACATTTGGCTTTACTCCAAAGGAAATATGAATGCAGTCTGGTGATGGCAAAGCCTGCTTAGGCAGTGCATGTTGACATCATGAATTTGACTCGCTACTTTTCCAAAAAGAAGCTCTTCATGTCACTGAAGAGATACCTAGTAGATACTGCATATTTCCAAATTTAGTCTATTAAAGTGAAAATAAAGGAATGAGCATGAAATGGTTTGTTGTGACCCACAGATGCTTTTGGGTGAATAGATGTAAAATGGGGATACAAAAGCAGTGTATTGAAGATGGTCAGACACCTGTACTCTTAAGAGATCTGATCATAGTCTCAGGGGCTGAGAAGCAAGCATTCCTTTAGTGGTGTAGTACATGTCATTTAGATTATAACCCTTCCATTTTAACTCTGGGGTAGCATACCAAGGAGATGCACATCCGTCTGTCTTGTGCTGAAGGCCTGGCTGTAGGGAGTAGTTTCTCTCACATAGCAAAACTTGCTGTTGGTAATGAATTAAAGATTCAGATATATAGGTAAAGGTGTATTCAGAGATGAAAGATGGCAGTAAACAAGTCGTTTGAGGCATGTTTCAATGTGTTATCCTCCTCCATGTTCAGGATTTCATTCCACCAACCAGATTCAGAGGGTGACCTAGTACATGCGCCAATGACAAAAGCTACTTGTAACAATTCAGATCATGCTTTTTGCTTTGTGAAATGGGATTGTAGAAATCCTCTCAAAAATGACATCTGAAATAGCATTAAAACACAATTTCCCTTTGATAAGGCTTTAAGGCACTCGTATGAAAAGTGACACTGCTTTGAGTTAGCTCTGTGTCAGCATTATGCAATGTGTTGCACATAAGTGACATTAATCCATTAAGGGTGTGAGGGTCGCTTATTTTTCTCATGAAGTCATTAAATACCTTTATTGATTTCTGTACAATCAGTTGGATTCTGCTGGAATACAGCTATCTCCAGACATGCTAATAGTGCTGTTTCTAATAATGTTTATAGACCATAGGTTTAAAGACAGATATTACATTCAAAATAAATGATCATGCCTAAGTGAAACACAAAGAAGCTTAGGAAGGCAATAATATTACTCTGTTTGCAAATTCCCTGAGCCTACTTTATTGCAGAAGATGATTTTGTGACACAGATGTTCTAAAATCAATAACTAGCCATCTTCAGTATGGTTGTTGCTTATTCTAATCATAAAAATACATATATATATTTGGACTCCTACTGTTACATGATGATAAAGCATCTTTAAAAAAAACAAATGCAAACCTGGAAACCCTGTCATAACAAATACAAAATCTGGAGTGCTACTTTTTATACTAAACACTGTTTAAACCTTGGATCATAACAGCTGCTGTGCGTGAACTGGTGGGTATTTAGCGTATTACTAGATTGTTTTGTCATTTGAAGCAGTGTATGAAATACTAGTGAATTAAATGCCGGTAAGAGTACCTTTCTTTTTCATTTCTTTGTGATGAATGGATCTCATAGGAGGAAGTACGTAAGACTCAATTAAACCTAACAGGTGTATTTTAGAACTGTATGATGAATGCATGCTAATCCTGTTCTGCCATTCCTACCTTGATGCTGCCCTAATGACTTTATCTTGACAGCTAGCCTAAGCTTGTTTCCTTATCTAACAGATAGCTTCATTGTATTTTCTACCCTTCCTACTTGGAAGGAAATGAAGCTTCCGATGGAAGAGTTGGGGTAGTTGTGTTAATTTTTGCATTAATCTGATATTGTAGTTGTTGCATTTTACCTCACCTCTTCCAGCTTTTTTCCCATTGGACACAAATGGTGTATCAGAGTAAATAGCTAGCTTTGTCCCTGAGTGTAGCAAAAGCAGACTGGTACATTTATCTCTGTGGCTAAAGCGTGAAGTTTTCACTTCCAAGCAGTGAATTGCATCCTGCTGAGGAATTACTGTTTATTTTGTGGGTTTCTTCACTAGGACCCTTAAGGGACTCTGACAGATCTTGTCGAATAGCATTGGTCATCCCTGTCTCAGACACCCAATGATGCCAAATAGTGGCAAGTTTATTGCATTGTCTCTGGAGAAGCTGTTGTACACTCAGCATCTTTTTCATAGGCTGCCTGCCTGATTTCATTGAAGGAAACCTGAGCAAGGCTGTGTTATTAATGAATTATGACAAGCCTTTTGCCTGTCAGCCAGAGAGGTTCCTGCTATCTCCTTTTAAAACAAAAACTTAATGGAAGATGCTCAGCTGGGCAAGCTCTCCAATGATACACCTTAAGTGCTCATCCCAGGCTGATGCAAATACGCAGAGAGCCGTGAAGCTGCAAGTGGCAGCGTTTAATACCGTCTCCCTCATAATGCCCGGATAATTTTCCGGAGAGCAATCGCCACGGCTGCTGTGAACGTAGTTATTTGTTTATTTTTCACCTTGGTCCTGGCGGATTGCTGACCTGGCTAATCTGTCGTGCGTGGGGGGGACGACACACATACACATATACGTCGCCGGTTCCCTGCTTGCTGCGCCAGCAGTCTCCTGAACATGACGGGGTCGGCAGCCGGAGCGTGAGACAGGCTCCCGAAGCCTGGCGGAGTTACATGGGCTGGCTCCCTGAGTCCGCTCTGCGAGGGGATCTGAGTGATGCCGGCAAAGGATGGGAAGGAGGTGATGAGGGAGACGGCTTACGTTTTCCTTAATGGATGTTTGTGAGCGGGAAGGAGATGGCATGGGCTGTCGGGGTGAGTTATGGAGTGCGTTTTGCGATCTCCCTCCGGTCGGGCGGCTCATTATGTTAAACAGTGCAGCTTTTAAAGAGCCGTAGCTCTCCTTTTATGTGCCTTGGCCTTCATTTGCTGAAATGCTTCGAGTTCACGGTGCTCAAGTCATTTTGGAAACGGGATGTAATTACAAAGGTTTCTTATGCTTACCAACAGCTTTTTTGAACTACTGTAATTATCATTACTTGTGGATACTGTAAATTGAATATCCCCTCCCTAATTACATTAAACTCAAGGGTTGGCTGCTTAAACAGCCAAATAAGAAAAGTTCACCCTTTACTATAAATAGCAAAATTGTTCTCTTAGTTCTGTTGACCTTTAAAGAGAAGTGCTTTACACAGTGTCGTCAGGTGTACATTATAAAGATAGCTTGTAATTAGATCTGTAATGAGGAGCTCAGTTAGAATGGCTTTCTGAAAAAAACTTCATTAATTCAGTGTTTTCTAGCTGCATGACAGAATTAAAGTTTCAGGGTACATCAGGACTTTTAAAGGGGCCGGCTGCTGTTTCACACTTCACCTGCTCTGCCAGTGATGTGTAGCTGCCCAGTGCTACTGCCAGTGCTACAAGGTAGCTGCTGTAGCTGCAGCATCTTAGCCCAGCCCTTAGAAAACAACATGGGGTCAAGGGAACGATTTATTCAGCAATCCAAGGGTTTCTGTGAGTAATTAATGTTTCTTCTCTCACTTCAGGAGACAGATAATCACTTAAATTTTAATGAACAGTAGAATAAAGAGAGGGAAGAGTTGGCTACCTATTTTTTGTTTAGTTTCCTCCAGTTAACAAAAGTAGCTGTAGTTGTGCTGAAACGTCGGTCATCTTGTCTGATAGAAGGGTGCAGAGCTTTAGTTAGGGAGTTGATGTGCCTGCCTTGGGTTCAGTCTGCTGCTCTCATAGCTTCACTTGGTCTGTGCAGTGCTTTAGGAATACTGAAGGAATTTCTCTGAGAAGTTTGGTCAACTTCCACTTACTTGCGGTGACTGAAATATTCAGTGTGTTGCTACCAGCTAATATCTATTTTGTTTTCTTCATTCTACTTTAACTAAAATCATGCCATTTATTCACTGCAGAAGCTTTTTTGTTAGTTGGGACTGCTTATTTTCCAAGAGCACTTCCTGCTGAGTGTCCTTCATGACCTGTTATAAAAACGTGTTTGGACAAGACAAATTGAGAAGTGTGTTTATAAGAAAAGAACAGGAGGGAAAAAAAATAAATCCTTATTGCACAGTGGAATACTGTAACATTTGAATTTTAGTGACTCCTACCTAAGTGATATTTAATGAAATGTAAGGCTAGAACAAAAGCAAAAAATGATGTGCAGCTCGATCTGTTGTAGTCTATCCACGCTCTGCTGTAGCAACTCTTAGCTGTAAGTTTAAACTAATGAAATAGCCTGCACAGTTTTATTTCTTTTTGAAAAATACTTATGTTCATATTTGATGCAATTATAAGTTTAAATAATAAATTATTCATCATAATTCTGGCTTTGCTTCCAACGCATTTTCTACCTTTCTGTCTTACACGACAGGCAAAGCTACTGTCTAGGTTGTTTATAAATCCTGGTGGTAGTGTATTTCTCTTATAAACAGGCATGTCCATATGTGAAGTGAATAGACAGTAATTTATGCAAGTAAGTAAGTAGAGAGTACAGTAAGTGTAGCCAGTATTGATAGACAAATTCTGTGTCTGATATTTAGCAATCCAAATGAAAACCAGGACAGTCTCTTGGCTCATGCAATTAAACAGATACGAGTAGTATCAGTCCATTAGCAGACAAGCAAATCCTTTCTCATAAAAACAAGAAGTAGATGTTGTAGTAGAGATTAGCTAGAAATCTGAAGGCCTAGACTTAATTTAATTATTCCCTGTTACAGAACCTCAGTGGGTAGAAAGATTTGTGTTGTTGAAGCACTGAAGGGTCTGATTCCAGTGGCAGCTTGAGCAGACTAGTTGAAAAGAAAGAAAATGAGGAAAAGAGCAGCGAAAAAGGCAAGACTTTAAGGATTTTTAGTTTAATTTATTTCTAGTTGCCCTTTTGCGGGCACTTGTGCTTACCCTTAAGGCTTAAAATCTTTATTTGCTTCAAAATGGAATGGCAAATTGATATTTAGCTCTCTGTATACTACTAGAGTGAAGGCAAATCTTCATACTTGTCTTTTCCCAGCTATTTCAAATACTAGCAAAGCTTCTGTATTTAGCAGTAGCTAAGCTTTTGATGCACAGCAGTGCTTTTTAATAGAGCTCATTGATTGTGTGTGTGTAATTTGTCAACCTCTCTTTTTTTCCTGAGTGGTTTATCAGCAAGTATCTAGAAGGTGCTATCGCCTGGAATTTTGGATACAGTCTCAGAGAAAACATAAAACTGAGGTGCAGGCAGTGTTTAAAACTGTTGTCTTTGTCCTCCTGATTACAGGTTACTCTTATGCATTAAGCTTTCTTCCCATTATGCTCCTGCATTTGTAAAAGTAAACACAAAATACTCTGTGACAAAGCATGTCCCCTAAACTCCTGCCTGCTGGAATCAGGGACAGTGCATGAACTGGGTGGCATTGTGAAGTGGCATAATCGTGTTCTGTTTTGCTTCCTGCTCAGTTCCTAACAGTATCTAATATTTGGGCTGTTTTCTTTTGGCAGCTGAGCACTGAGCTGACATTTTGATGGCACTATTTATTGTAACCTCAAGGTCTCACTCCTGTGTGGTAATGTTCAGCTCGGAGCCCATCACTGTACATGTGAAGTTAAGGTTATGTTTTCACGTGTGAATCACTCTACACTTATCCACACTGAATTTAATTTACCGTTTCATTGTCTAGTCACTCAATTTCATAAGGTCCTGTGATTCTTCACCGCTTGCCCTCATCCTTACTGCCCTAACTAAGTTTGTATCATCTGTAAACTTGGTTCAGTGCTCAGCTACCTTTCCAGGTCAGTTACAGGTATGGAAAGAGGATCAGGTCTCAGTGCAGATTCCTGTAGTACTCCAATGGTAGGCTTCCTCTACTATGCAGGCTTGACCCTTTACCACTAAATTTCTGCTTATGCCTTTTAATCAGTTATGTTGCCATGCAGAGACCTCTATTTTGCCATGGATGCTTAGTTTCTTTAGAAGCCTTAGGTGAAGTACTTGTTAAAAGCCCTCTGGAAATTCACATAGGGCTACAATGACTGTATCACTGGTTTCACATGTTTGAGCTATTCGAAGGATTGGGTTAATTTTGTAAGACAGGGCTTCACTTTATGAAAACTGAAATTTTACTCTTCTCAGGCATGTGCCCACTTACTCTATTTGTTATTATAGTTTCTATTAACTAGTACATAGACATTAGGCTTGCAGATTGCCATTCCCTGGAGGTTTTCTGGAACCTGTATTAGAAATTGGCAGCACATTAACCACATTGGAGACCTCAAGTAGCAAGGCACTGGGGAGAGGGGTGGCACATTGTAATTAGTAATTAGTAATGCAGCTATTCTGCTTTTGAATTTTCACACTCAGGTGAATGCTGTCTGGTGCCAACCATTTGGTACTTCATACAGAGAAAGGACTGGGGTGGGTTTTTTTGTTATACACTTCTGTAACACCCAGCACAACAAAGTTCCTTGGACACACCAATGTAATAATTGTCGTAAATTAAAATCAGATCAATTGTTAAAAACGGGGTTAAAAATATTACTCTTGCTTCTACTGTTATTGGCAAGTTTTAGTAATATATTGTTCTGGTTTGTTTTTCTTTATTTTGTGTATTTCCATTTCCCTTACTTGGTATTTGAGAAAGTAATGCAAACAGCTGAAGAAAAAAGCAAGATTTATTTCATTTACAGAAAAGGAGACTTTAAAATATCCTGACTATATAGAGTGGTTATTTCAGTTACAAATCTGAGATATTATTTGAAACCAGGGTACTCTAGAAAAAGTCAGATGGAAGCTGTATTTTACTTTGACAGTTTCCTTTTAATAAAAGCACATATGGCCTCCATCAGTAAGTTATCAATCTTAAATTATACTAGTCAAATTTTAGCTCATGGATAGTGAATGTCTACCAATGCCCTGCCTGGTTTCTGAGTGAAGCTTTTGTGATGTTTCAATTTGGGGGATTTTTTTTTCTTGGTGTTCCTCATTATACAGCTCTTGTTCAAAGGTGACCAAAGTTGAGTTGTATTTAAAAAAAAAATGACTGAAGGAGAAGTTTGGGGTCACAGTCGAGCATTTCTTTGGATAAAGCTGTGTCAGTGCTTGGATTTTATTATTCAGATTTTAGGGATTCAGAACTGGTTTTTAGTCACACTAGGCTTAGATTTTGAATTCGTCAGGTTTTTGAGCTCTTTTAGCTTCCTGAAGTGGGGTTCCCACCCCACAGGGTGGAAGAATGTTGCAGGTGAAATGCTTGATAGCAGGTCCTTTTGCTGCTTGAAAGAAAAAAAACAGTAAGGTTCCTCAGGTGTCTGCAGAAGCATAGCCATGATTGTACCGTAAAGCTCAGCTGAAGAAATCTCCCTTCCACTCCGGGTGGAGATAGAGTAAAAGATTGTCCTTGATGTATGGTTTTTTTATCTGAAGGAAGCGGGCTTTGTGGTCCTTCAGGGTCCCTCATGATGTAAAAACTGGCAGCTCTGATCCTCCAACTTCACTTTGCTGTGTATTTCACGTCCTGTCAGCCCTCAGTGGGAGGCATGACTGATACACTTTTTCTTCTGCCATGGGTGTTCAGGGGCATGAGGTATGATTCATCACAGACATGCCACTCAGGCTGACGTGCCATCATGCTCATATCGGAAGCATGAGAAAAGAATACTGTTGTAACTGGGTTTACAATATTTTTCCATTTATGCTTAAGGACTTCGCCAATTACAGGAAGAAGTGATTTCTGTATTGATATGCTTCCAGTTTGTCAAAATGAAGGTAGGAAAGGTGGAGAGAGGTAAAACAGGGGAAAATTGACCAGGTAATGAGGTAAATCAATTACAAATGATACATGGAACTAACATCTTGTGCATTTAACTTGAATGGTTTGGCAGGCAAAGATTAAATGGAAATTTACCTACAGCACTGGGCACTACTTGTGTATAAGGGTTTTGATAGTGATGTCATTCCTATTCTTTCTTTTTTTCAGTTACTGTGGACAAACCAGGAAACTGAAGTACCCTGATAGTTCTTTACCAACAGACGGAAATAGAATGTAAAAGAATTGACAAGTTCTATTTCAGTCCTATTTTTTTAATGATAAATACATGCACTTCACAGAATTGCAGGCTTCAGGAGGGCTTCCCCACCTCCCTCCCCACCATATTCATAATTTGTAGAGAAATCTTCAGGGTTTTGCCTTCAGAAACATGTCTTTGGCAAAGTGTCTTGGGAGCATAAAAATCAGGGCAAGGAACAAGTTGGATATCAGTACCTCAGTTTGTTTGGATGTTGGCAACCTCCAGCTGCCAGAGGAAAAAAAATCCCTCATGGGTCTGAATGGCAAAATCTTTGAGGGCTTTTTGTCTTGGGTTGTGCTTTATGTGAGGATCACCTGCTAGGGTTATATGGATATATTAAACCCATGTTAAATCCAGTTCATTACAGGGACCTTGAACATAAGTCTCCTAAGGACTAATATCTATGTAAGAGAAACTTTTAACAGTAGGATTTTGAAAATTTATTTCGAACATGAAACAGGTATGGAAGAAGACAAACTACTTCTGTAAAGAAATTAAAAACAAAAGTAGCAAAGTGGGAGTTTAGAGGCATTATGCAGAAGATGATGTGGTTTTTGGGAGCTTTCTGAAGTTTATGCCAGGGATGGGCATAAGCTGTGGGCTTGTGTGTGCCGTCGAGTCATTACACTGAGCTGGTTGTTCACATTACCTTCTTAGTGCATAGCATCTCCAATATAGGCTCTGTACATCCACACGTGTACTTTTTCACAGCTGGCCTAGAGTGTCTCAGACAACAATATTGAATTTTGGGTTTGGTATCAGGCATGGTATTTTCTGGCCACAAATTGGCCATTTGTGCTTCCTTTTTAAGTATATAATAACAATGGATATAAAAGTAGTAATGGAGCATTGTGGGTGGAAGTGCTGTTGGAGTTGCTGTAGGGAACAAGAGACCTCAAGATAAACAGCAAAGCTGGGTCTATTTCGAGACTTTGGAGAGGGAGCAGCTACAGAATACATAGATAAACTGGGAGTGGCCATAAAATTATTTCAGTGGGTGACTTTAAATCCAGATATTTTGTGGTAGGAATTTGTAATGAGTGTTCTTTCAGCTCCTTTCTGTGGTTCTGGGGTGCACAGCTCATAGCCTAAGTTCTATATTTGCAGCCCAGTGGTTAATTCAGACAGTCGTCTGCTGCCTTTCAAAGCCTGCCTGAAATTTTTTTGGTGATTCGCCTTCTTTTTTTCAAGCTCCCCCTTCAAGCCACAGCAGGCCAGCCTGGCTTGCAGACAGCGCAGTTTCTGCTCCAGGAAAGCCTTTGGTGAGGAGGGTACCTGAGGCCAAGCTGTGTGTTGTTATTCTTCAGTCACAGTCTTGCCCCCAGCCACCCCATTTCCTGGCAGCCCCGGAGGAGGCAGGGACTCAGTTGGGCAGAAACCCAGGGGTAATGGACATGCAGAATAGTCATTGTGTGCGTGTTCAGTAAACCCAGCGTCATGCCTTCCAGTCCGGCTGTGCACTTGCAATCCAGCTGATTCTCTGAGGCTCAGCCCCATTTGGCCGGTTTTTCCCAGCCTGCAGCCGGTGCTGCTCCTGCTGTGGCATGGAGCTGAACCCTTACTGTGGTAGCTGGCATAGGTTTGTTGCCAAATGCACCATCATTTCATTGGCAACACTGAGAATAATTTCCAGACTTCACCGGTGTAGGCTCTGCCTCCTTAAGATGTAGACTGGGCGAACAACTAGCAAATCCATCCTTTTTGCGTGTTTATTTTAGGTCTTAATAGACTTAAGTATTTCAGGACTCTGTAGTAAAATGAGTGCCTGAGGGAGCCTGAAATGTTCACACGTAACTAGGGCTGGAAGGAGAACAAGAATTCAGCATCATGAAAAATTTAGCAGGCTTGGCATTCATCTCAATGAGGAACTAAACATAGTTCTTCAGAGATTTTTAATGAAAAACAAAAAGAGGGAGAAGTTGCTCTGCTATTAGCTGAGAGCTCATTAGACAGGGCTCTCACCTGGAAGGTGGGAGACCCAGACTTAGTCCTCTGGCCTTAATCAAGCAGAACATTTATGTGTCTTTTCCCTGGTTATCTGCTGTCTCTGCCTGTTTGTGTCTTTTATGTTTTCCAGAAGTCGGGTAACCATCTGAGATGTCTCTCCAGTACTGTGTGGGAATAAAGGTAGTTGTGAGTCTCTTGGGTTGAGAGTCTGCAGTTCCTTTTGGTGAATAGTTGGAGAATACTCTATAAAGAAGTGTCCAACTGTGTTCGCTTAGCCCATTCTTATTAAAACATGTCTGAATTTGATTTCATCAAAAGAAACTGTGGTATTATCAATATTACCTGTGTATTTTGTTGTTCCGTGTACACGTCACAAAATGTAAATCATTTCTATGTATATTATAGAATGCCAGTCGTTTACACAAAATGGCCTAATTATTTAACTAGTGTTACATTCAACACTCTCACATGTTCTCATCTTGATATTTTTTTAGTGGAAGTTCCCTTCCTTTTCTACAATAAATTAATTTGTAACAGAAGAAGCATTTGAAACCTTTTTTCAATTGCAGTATGAGGGGAAAATGAAAAGGGTATCCCTTAATGAGAAGAGTGCATGAAAATAGAACGTCAGAGATGCAAGATGGAAGAAGGTAGAGAGGTAGCAGTTTCCTTGTCTGTAAAAGGGGAGACTGGTCCATCAGGAAGCCTTGTCTCTAGGAGGTCATATGTGCTGTGATGTAGGTGGTGCTGCATTGACTTTATGTGTGTTATACAGTTCTCAGAGGTGCATTACCTTCCAGCTTTGGAGCATTCAGTTCATAACCTTTGCAGGGGATAGGAGGCATTCAAAATAAAAATACAGTATTTTGTAAATCAAATAGGAGAGGAAACGTGCATTTCTGCCCCCAAACTGGGATCCTGGTAGTAGATGCCTGAAGCAAGAAGATGATTTGGTGCGCTCTGTCCAGCAACTTCACATTCAACTAGCATGGCACCCCTTCCTTCAAAGCCTGGTTTATAGAAAACTAGATGGGTGGGGTTTTTAATTTTTATAGATAACATCAGTGAAGACTAATCTGAGCTGGGGGTGGGAGGAGAAGAGCTGGATGCATTTTAATCCAATAGATTCCATGAAAACAGACTGTAACCATAAAAATGTCAAATAAAGCAGTTGTGTTGTATATTACTGTTTATAATGAATTGTTTTCTGCTTTTTCTGCTAATCAGGCATTTTCATAAATGTATTTCCTTCCAAATGGATATGTTGTTGTTCCCATGGAGCAGCTGTGATAACATATTGTACTTGCATGTTAGGATTTTTTCTTTCAAATGGCATGATGTATGAGTCATTTATGCCTAAAACATAGTAAAACTTATTATACCATCATTCATACCACATCTTCTGAAATAAACAGATCCAAAAAGACCCTTGTAGTGAAAGTTGGATTCCTGAGAGTTTGCATAGTCTCATGAGTGGTGTGGGCTGGTGCATCATTTTTATTCAAAATAAATTTGCTTATGGTTTTTAATATTGCTGCCTGCTCACGTTGGCACACACAATCTTAACAGCAGTGTGATGGAGGGGATTGTATCATACTGCATTGATTAGCATCCTCCTGTATTTCACAAGATCTGACTTTGAAGTATCCTGCGATGTGTCTTCTATCTGGGGATGTTAAAGTTCTGACCAAGAAATTACTTTGCAGGCTGTAACTTCTTCAGAAAACACATAATGGATGGTAGCTGCTTCAGAAAACATGTAACGAATGATTATTTGGACTACTAGGATACCTCAAAGATAAGTAACAAATTCAAACAACACAAAGAAAACAAAACATCTCAGATAACTGAGCAAGAGAGCTAAGGCTATTGCTTTGTCTTTATCTCTTTGTGTAGATATCATGGCATTTAGAGTGTAGGAAACTAAACCAAGTACTACATAGTAACAGCAACTGCATCAGAAAACTACATGCGTGTTAGGCATAAACATGCCAAAGTACAAAAGGAATGAAATGTGGGTAAACCCAGTTTCAATTCTGTTTCCCCTTTGCTCTACACTTATAAATTGCATTTTCTATGGTCTGATCCTTTTAGAATTAATACGTTTAGCTTGTAAGTGTTCCTGTGTAATCTTTTCCTTACATAGTGTTGCATTATCAAGCATCATATAAAATTAGTTACTTTGTGCTGATATGAATGTGGACACAGTCAAGCCATTGACATGGCTTTTTCGGGGGCTTCTCTCATAATTGTGCGCGTTACATCTTTTCATAAAAGAGCATTGTGTGAATACAAATGTAATCTTGGCCAAGAATCTGTTCAAAAGTGTCCTTTTTTCAGAGGGAGGAAAGAAAAGTCAAATAAGAAATTTGTTCATGTCTTTTCTTATCGGTATGTACTTTGGTATATGTTTTGGCAGTAGAGATTTATGTGGATTGATGTGAGGGAGTGGATAATCTTGGAAAGCATGTGCAATAAAGTGTACGGGGAATTTTAGGTTTACAGGGCAGGGCTTCCAGACTGATGCCTCTAAATGCTTTCTGTGTAGTAATTGGCTTTTATCTGGCAGGTTTTACAGATACTGAGAGGTGCATCTTGAAAGTACAATGCTTCAACATTAATAATTTTTCAGGAACTCAGAAGCTTATAAGTCTTCTGCTGGTGATCCTGCCTTTTAGATGAAGAGCACTTATTTGAGAGTTTGCAAAGCACTCAGACAAGAATTTCCTTTTATCTCTTTTCAAAGGGATGGATAACCTCTGCCTCTCTGCACCTTTGAATGGCCCAGTTGGCATTTCCATTGTCCTTGAACAAAGGCCCAAGGATTCTGGAAGCAGTTTGGTAAAAGGGTTTGTTACCCTTGGCTCCAGTCAGCCGTAAACAAGCATTTTCTCTATTTTGGAATTTTCTGTACATGTATCTTGGCCCAGTCTTTTGGTCCTTTTCTATTTTCACTGAGATAAAACCTCTTAGAAGTAACCAGTGTGGTTTACTTCACTTTGTCTTTTACTATTCTGAAGTGGTCGAATTGGCAAAGAAATAAAGATTACGTTATTACTGCTGGATTTTATAGCTAACGTTTCATGAAACTTTGTTCATTAGCTCATAACTTTATGAAAAGCACTTTTGGACTGAGCTTTTTCTATGTTTAGTCTGAGGCCAAAGGGATTATTTTTTTTCACCTCCATTCAGCATTTTCTGACCTACCTAAGTTGATGTGAGGGTTGGTATATTTTTTTTATGCAGTGTTAAGTCTCTGTTCTTGAAGTTGAGTGGATGACTGACTGTATTTGAAATTTATGGTTTAAACTGTACATATAGCTAGAGCACAATGCAGTCCTGCCAAGTACAAACAGAGATGAAATGTTACAAAATTAAAAGCTATTAAATAGGAGATTTATATAACTAGTCAAAATATATTCTATTTTAGATCACAATAATTTCTTCTGGAAATTACGGAAGAGAAGTGACTAAAAAGTGACACTGGAAAAGAGTGACTAAAAATATACAATTTCGTAGTGCTTTGTGAGTAGTGTATCAGTTTTCTCCCCAGTTAAAACATTATTGTTTATATATTCAGGCAAAAATAAGGGACTTTCTTGACACGGTTTTTTTTATTTAATGCTGAATTTCCGGAAACACCTAGATAGAGAGTCCAGCTTTCTCTGAGCTCTCAGTACCCAACACTTTTTACTGTTCTTGGTTTTTAAATCATCCCTCAATGAGGCTAAGCTTTGTCAAAAATCTGGCCCTGAGATGCCGCCTCCGGCCCATTGCAGCACCACTGCCTTAGCGGTGTCGGTAGCGAGCTAACTTTAGTGATCATGTGGCAGGTTTTCATTTAAGCTTTCCAGCTTCCTGCCTGTGGTGGTCTATTTGTTTCTGAGGTAGAAACATTTTCTCCACATGGGCAAAGCTGAGAAGTTCTGTTCCAGCAGAGAAATAAATTACATACTAGATGTAATGAGACATCAATGTCCAGTAAATGTCCTGTTGCTTGCGAGAGTGGTACTGCATGAGACAACAGTGGATAATTTTCTGGTAATTCTCTAATTCCTTCCCTCCCCAAAATTCCTTTGTTAAGGAGTTACATTTACTATAGGAGAAAAAAGCCTCACAAGGGAAGTAACTTGAAAATGGAGCAGGAAGAGAAGGGCTTTTACAAATGGAGCAACAAAGAGCTAACAAAAATACCTACTCAGTCATTTTACCTTCAGGCATATGAACCTTATGAAGTTGAAGACTTCTTCACAGGTTAGCTAAGTTTGATGTTTCATTAGCAGGACTGCTTTCTCCTTTCTCATTGCTAAATGTACATTTTTGTCAGCATCACATGGTTCTTTAGTTTTATGGGAAATTTTATTGGTTTATTTTAGTGGGAAAAAACAGAGTGTAGTGGCACGAGAGCTGCTTGTGGAAGGCTCTGGCAGTCATGCTGCTCAATTCTGATGGCTGCCCAGCAGCATGCTGGTCCTTGCAGAGCCATGCTGGGAGGCATGTGTGGTGTGTGAGCCAGGGCATATGCCAGTCCCTACAGCAGCTTTCCATCAGGAGCTGGTGAAGATTGCAACAGTCGTCGCATCCCTCCTCCTCCTTTGCTATGCTGCAACCCTGATCTTTCCAAATAGCTAATTGTCAAAAAAAAAAAAAAAAAGGCAACCAAGAGGAATATAAATAACCACACTAAAAGAACTATTTTGAATATTGAGAATTAAGATACTAATTTATAGGTGAGTTTTATAGAGCACTTTTTCAGCAGTTTGTTGATCTTTGTTAGCTTCTGTCAAAATCTCTTAAAATTGCTATGTCCAGTTCAAAGAAAACAATTAATATTCTGTGGTTTGCAAGCATAGGCAATCAGATGTCATAAAGAGCTTCTCTGGATCCTTTGCTTCAAATACATGGTTGCCTTTGTAACAGACTGCAAAGCCGTGGCCATACTGGGATCCTTACCTTTGCTTTAACTGCTTTTCTCATGTAGGGCCCAGTAGAATTAATAAAACCAAATTTAGTTAGTTAGCATTTGTTTTGATTCCTTTTTAGACTACTTCTTACTGGGGTGTGGGAGGAATAGGGGTGAGGAACTGCTTGATTGTGAAAACTGAATTGTTTATGAGTCATTCACAGATACATTTTCTCTCTAACAAGTCTCTCCCCCACTTCCTTCCAAAAAACCGGAAGAAAACAAAAACAAAACGTAAGTCCTCTTGTGCTCCTCAAGATACATTTCCTGTCCTATTCTGAAAGACTTTTTCCTCACTCTCCCTAATTTAGCCCAAAGCAACATTGAAAATACAAGTATGTAGGCTACCATGGAGCCGTGCTGGAAGAATGATAAACCAGATGTGACGTGGCTCAATCCATTTCACCTCTAATAATAAAAAGTCACGGATAGGAAGAACAAAGAAGCATTTCTTCAAAGGTTACTTTTTTAGGCAATTGCTCTTTATGAATTGCCATCTGAGGGATATCAGTATCCAGAAAAATCAGTCTCTTACAAAGGTCAGGATTGAAAGTGGAAGAAACTTGGTAAACTCTTCAGCCCCATCACTGACTGAATATAAGACATGCAGAGACAGAGAGCATCCATCCTCCCTACACCCATTATAATATATGCCAGCAGCTGTTTTTGATGCTTGGTTCAATTTCTGGACATGGAATTAAAAAAAAGAGAAACCAAACAAGCAAAAACCACTGGTGGATTTTTTACCTGCATTGTGCTTGTATCTGTGGTGTGTTTGTAGTTTGGCCTTTCTTAACATAAAAAGCCTGGCAGGTTTTTGAGAAGGTGGTGTGGTTTAAGCCAGCTGAACCCAGGACAGAAGAGCTGGGTTCCGTCTATACAGCACTGTGTGATGCTTAGTTGTTTGTTTTGCACATGAATCGGTGAATAGGGAGTAGAGAGAAGGACTGGCTGCGCATCCCCTCCACTCAAGAGACCCCTCCTGCCCACTCCCACCCCCATACAGTGGTCACTGAAGCAGGAAGCCCAGGCAGATGTGCACAGCAGTGCAGGGCTGTTACTGAGGCAGGAGTCGTTAGCTGCAAACAGGAGCCTTTTGCATTGCATCTGTATGCAGTTGTGTCTATGTGTCTGCATGTAAGGAGACCATGCACCTCTGTAATTTGGCCAGGTTTGAGGAGGCACCAGCTTTGTGCCTGTGGTGGGAAGGGGCCAGGTCTGTGGCTGAGCCAGATGAAGACCGTGGGAGCTCCCCTGCCTGTACAGTCTGAGCACTGTGTGCCCTTGGGGACCTCTTGACCGTGGCATCTGCAGTGTGCTTGCTGCCAGGGCTTGTGAGTTGGTTGCAGGTGGTAGTGGCTTGGCCCAAACTGCGAGTATGCAACTTGTACAGCTGAATTGGTGGCTGAGCTGGTGTCATCTTCTGTTGGCTGTCCTGGATGAAGCTCTCATCACAAAGTAAAGGAGCTTGAATCCCAGCAGACGCTCTAAATGGAAAGGTGACATTTTCAGGTGAGAACTTCTACATCTCAAGTGGAGACATGAGTTAGTCGAAACATTTTGCAATCTGGTGTTGATTTCATAAGCTTGCTTCTGTCCAAAAACTTCTACCACTCCACCTCCTTCGCCCTACCCCCCACCCCCACCCCCCAAAAAAAAAAAGAAAGATTCTTTTTCTAAAAACGTGGAGGCCTATCACTTAAATGGTTTTCTGAGTGGTATAAGGATTCAGGAAATAGCTCTCTGTTCCCTTTCCAACATTTTGTGTGGCCACTTTAATTAATATTGGGGGGAAATAAAGTGGAAAGTTCAGTTGAATTGAGCAGAATAGGTCCTAGAACTAAAACCTAGATACTAGAGATGCTTGGGTTTTTAGTTCAGCCCGTGAACTTTCTGCCTGGCTGAGTGGAACTTTACTCTGCACCTGGCTCTTATGTTATAAGGTAGTTCCTTTTGAAAATAGAAATCGTAGTGAGAGCAATGCACTTTGGTTAGGACAATCTGTCAGTTAAGGCTTAGATTCTGCAATTTCTTTATAGACAAAACTCCCATTTAAAGTGAAGGTGAGCACTGCCTGAAGTCAGGATTGAAGAAGGAGCCCTTGTGGTCGTGCAGTCTGACCCCTGCAAGAACAGGGCACTCCTTTTCATTTAGCAATCTGCTGAGCAGCAGCTGTTAAATCATAGACTCAACCAGGTTGGAAAAGACCTTTAAGATTATCCAGTCCAACCCTTACCCCAGCACTGCCAAGGCCACCACTAACTCATGTCACTGAGGGCCTCATCTACACGGTGTGTGAACCCTTCCAGGGACAGTGACTCCAGCACTGCCCTGGGCAGCCTGTTCCAATGCCTGAGCACACTTCAGGGAAGGAATTGTTCCTCATCTCCATCTAAACCTCCTCTGTGCAGCTTGAAGCAGTTTCCTCTTGTCCTGTCCCTTGTTCCATGGGAGCAGAGACCGGTCCCCTCCAGGCTTCATCTTCTTGTCAGGTAGTTGTAGGGAGCAATAAGGCACCCCCTGAGCCTTCTCCAGACTGAACCCCCCAGTTCCCTCAGCCATTCCCCATCACACTGTGCTCCAGGCCCTGCACCAGCTCTGTTGCCCTTCTCTGGACCCACTCCAGCACCTCAATGTCTCTCTTGTGGTGAGGGGCCCAGAGCTGAACACAGGATTTGAGGTGCGGCCTCACCAGTGCCCAGTGCAGGGGCACAATCACTGCCCTGGCCCTGCTACCACACTGGTGCTGATACAGGCCAGGATGCTGTTGGCTTCCTGGCTGCCTGGGCACAAGCTGCTCATGTTCAGCTCCATCAATCGGCACCCCCAGCTCCTTTCCCATGAGCAGTTTCCAGACACTCTTCCCCAAGCCTAGAGTGTTGCAGAGGGTTGTTGTGGCCCAAGTGCAGGACCCGGCACTTTGCCTTGTTGAACTTCATACCATTGGCCACAGCTCATTGATCCGGCCTGTCCAGATCCCTCTGTGGGGTTTCCTACCCTCCAGCAGATCAACACTCCCCCCCCCCCCCCCCCCCCCGACTTGGTGTTATCTGCATGTTTACACGTCCCAGTATGGAGCAGTACAGACCAGTTTGCACCACTACAGACCAGTATAGGCCACTATGGCCCCAGATACTGCTGTGGTTTCAGTATTCCAGTGCTCCCAGTCCCTGCCGCGGGTCTTCCCACTTGCAGCCGTGCTCAGCTCCCAATCTCTCCCAGTGGGATTTCTGAAACCATCCAAATGCCTTAAAACACAAAGTGTTTGCTTCAGAAATGACTGCCAGTTCTAATGCAAAACCATTTTTCTTAAGAAATCTCTCTCTTTTTCAGAAGACAATTACAAGCTTTATATTACAGTATTACAGACTGTGGTTATTATACTACACTTCCAAGAAGGGAAAAAAAGAAAAAACGAAATTACAATATTCCAGGACAGCATTTCTCTTGCTTTCTAATGGATACTTTTGTGTTGAAATCAATGTCCTTTGATTACAGTCTTGTAAAGTTTCAGCTTTCTCAGTCTACAGAAGCAGTTGCAACTTTGCAAGTAAAAATACATGTCAAGATAATGCACCTGTTTTTTTTAGAAGTAGTAACTTTTCAAGGAGATCTAGGAAAGGTAGATGCCATTTGTAGTAAAGGTTTGCATCTCAGATGTAGTTACAGTTCATCAGCACTCAGGGATTTGAACCTTGGAAAATATACTTCCCAGTTCAGGGATAAAAGAGTCATTTTCCACTGTGTACAAACAAAGCAAAACAAAAATTAAATGGAAACCCCACAGTAGAAAATTAAAGCTTTTTTTTTTTTTTCAACGTGTTTGAAGCCGTTTACTTTTAGAAGAGTTCTTGGCAAGTAGTAGTTCTCAATGGAGTGTTTTTTGCTATAGATGGATATATGCAGTCTTATTTATGTGTCTGTATATGTGCATGTATATATATTTGGAAGACTGTCTATGCGTGTATTTCCTTGGGAAGATCTTCACAGTAGTTACAATGGTTGATTCTGGTATAAGTATCTAAAAAGAACTGCGCTGGTTATAAATAATGGTTCTTTGTGTGCTATGCCACAACACTTTTCAGTAGTTCTATTTGCATGTAGAGTTTTAATTAAGAGAGAACTATCACTGCAGGTTGGCTGCAGAAGGCTGCAGTATCCAGCAGAGAGATAAATGCCAATGCCAAGTCATACAGGTTGGAAAGCATACAGGGAGTCCATAATAAAAAATGAGTTTACAATTAAAATTCACTTATTACCAACTTACTGTGTTATATGCAGAGATGAAGAGGTCCAAAGTCCTGTCACTTAGGCTTGTACATAGCAGGTGTGGGGTTTGGGGAGGCAAGGGAGGAGGTTCCCATTAGATACCTTAGAAAGTGAAACTTTGGGATAGTCAGTAAACTTGTTAGGAGGATATAGGTGCCCTGTTTAACGGGAGCATGTTACAGATTTCAGCATGCTGGGAAGTCCTAGGACAGATTGCAAAGAGTCATCTCAGCTTGATTGAGAAGGGCTATAAGTGTCCTTCTGCTGTTTGAAAGTATTCTGGTTTCTAATTAATTTAGCCAGAAGACACGTTATTTCTGACCTTCACAAATCACTGCATGTCTGATCCCAGTTTTAAAAGATCCCATTTTACAAAAAAAAAAAAAAAGGCAACCTGTCTTTTTTTGTTGTGAGGAACAAAGTACAAAATGGAGATATATGGATATATATATAGCTACTGTTAGTAAACCATTATATGTATAACGTATTTTTCCACAGTGTGTGGTATGTTTTAGTGTTTATATGACATAGTAGTGCCATTTAACATAACATGAATTCTTCATTTCCATGAAGTCACCAGCAAAAATCCCATTAATTTAAGAAAAGAAAGGAGATCCCTTCCTTGCAATTTGTAATTTAATAGCATTTTCTTACTGACGTTAAAGTCAGTAAGTACTCTTTACCACTAACTTCAAAATAAGACTCTCCCCCTCTGTCTTTGAGATGCAGATAGAGGAATTCTTTTCTTCAGTCTCAGTGACAAGGGCTGCCAAGACTGTGAAAGGAAAAATGCACTGTTCTGCCATAGCTAAACAGCCTAAACAGAGCTGTCTACTCTTGTATCGCCTTAAGCAGAAATCAGAGTTGTGTGTGAGTTAGGTATAGGATTTATGCATCCTGTTGAGATGAAAATAATGGCCTTTCAAATTTTTACATTAAGATTACTTTTGCAAAGTATGTAATTCGCAATACATCTTGTGGGAAGTGAATTGATAATGCCAGGTTTTGAGAACTAATCTGATATGTGAACAGAAGTGCTGTGTTAAAGAAATTCATGAAGCAACAAAGACTTTCATGAACTAAAATATGATCTTACGAATGTGTAGATTTATAATTAAAATAAAATAAACAAGGTTTTTCCTTTCTTGCTGGTGTCATATTGCCAGCAAAATGTCTCTGTTTTGAGAGTTTGACTCTGTTGGGAGGGTTTTGTGAGTGCATGCATTTTAGGGCTCTTGCAGAGACTTTCTGGGTCATCTGTTCCTGCCCACCCACCCTGCAACAGCAGGAGATCATTACTACTGCTTCTCTTCCATCCTACTTTTCTCCTAAATGCCATGTTCCAAAAGTGCCCAATACTATTTTCTCTAAAATATATCTAGTGAAGATGCAGTGTGTAATTCATATACGCACCCGCTGGTGCTGAAGCAAAGTGCTTCTTTAGCATGTGATGACAGATAAAAGACGAAAGCTGAGCAGTTGTTGGATTCATTCTTCATAATGCGATATAAATAAGCGTAAGTGCTGCTAATGGCTTTTTTTTTTTTTTTTTTTTTTTTTTAAGGGAAAGGGTGTAGGCAACCAGTATGCAGCTAATCTCTGGGCTGTTGCTGAGTGGAAGCGTCCCTGAGACGCTGGGGTTGAAGACCCAGCTCTGCCCTATGGTGCCCTGGCCCTTCCGGCACTCACTGGTAGCCCCCCTCGCTTCCCTCTTCCCTGCTGACATACCTGTGGTGGTAGGCACCAGCAATTGCCTGAAGCTCAGGCTTAGACCTGCTTAAGCCTTGGTATATTTAATATAGAAAGTTCCGCGCATCCCTGTGCCTCTCATTACTACCAATCCATTGTGTATTTTCTGGTTTTTATGGGTTGTACTTATCATACCTTTCCCTTTCAGCTTTTCCATATGTGACATTAGGTCTGTTTCCAACTTTTATTTTATACTGTCTTTTAAATCAGCTTTGATCTTTGCACAGAACAGTACAATTTTTTTTTGTACGTAATGACCCAGTAAATATGTATTTAATGCACCCATTATTAGCTCAGGTGTATTTCATTGTTAATGTTGTTCTTACAACCAGTTTTCTTTGGGTTTTACTTTCTTTGGAGGCTCATATTATTTCCTTGAGAATTTTATTCACATCTTCACATATTGCTATAGTGATTCTGCTCCTGCTGGAGTTTGCCTCCATTTGTCACAAATATTTTGGGGTTTTGTGTGAGGTAATTTTTTTGGAAGTACATAAAGAGAACTGAAAGTTGTGTATTATAAAAATGCCAAAAAATTAAAGCATATTTATCCTCATAGCTAGCCTAGAAGATGAGATTTAAGTACTCTTAAGCCCAGTATGCTTTCTCTTGGAAAATAGCGTATATCAGAGTCACATAGTCCAAACAAGGACATTTTCTTTTTTAAAGTAGGAGCAAGAAAGTCAAAGCAAGAACAAAAATTTTTTTGCTAGGTGCATACCAGAAGAAGCAGATCGGGGCAGAGGAATTAATATTGTATTTTTGTGGTTTTCCTTAGAATGAAATATTCTTTGCATCATCATGTGCCTCCAAGCTGTATGGAAAAACTGCCAATAATCAATATAATTGGCTTTTGTCATACTTAATGATTTTTGTGATTTATAAGTGTGTTTGCTAACACTTCAGTAAGAGATACTACCAAATATTTTTAAATGCCTTTCATTCCATGTATGGAAAAAAAAAGAGGAGGAATATGCACATCACTTATGATCCCTCTTTCTAGTGTGTTAAGTATTTTTTTTCTTAACATCTAGCTTATTCTGTAAATGGCAGTATCGATAACTATCTGTCTTTTCACTTGTAATCACTGCAGAAGTCTGCCAGTACTGGATTAAGTTGTGCAGAAATATGCACCCCAGCTGTATTGTGAAGAATTTGCTCATATAACCAGCTCCCTTTTCTCTGCAAACCATGTAACCCTGTGACAAGAAAGCAACAAAAGGAGGGCTAAGGAGAATTTCTATCCTTTATAGGATGCAAGGGGAAACATAGTGACCAAGGATGAAGAAAAGGCTGAGGTACTTAATGCCATCTTTGCCTCAGTCTTTAGTGGTAAGACCAGTTGTTCTCTGGGTACCCAGACCCCTGAGCTGGAAGACAGGGAACAGGAGCAGAATGAAGCCCTCATAATCCAAGGGGAAATGGTCAGCGAGCTGCTACACAACTTAGACGCACACAAGTCTATAGGTCCAGATGGGATCCACCCAAAGGTACAAAGGGAGCTGGTGGAAGTGCTCACCAAGCCACTTTTCATCATTTATCAGCAGTCCTGGCTAACTGAGGAGGCCCCAGTTGACTGGAGGTTACTAATTGTGATGCCCATCTACAAGAAGGGCCAGATGTAGGATCCAGAGCAGATCATCTTGAGTGCCATTACGTGGCATGTACAGAACAACCAGGTGATCAGCTGCAGTCAGCATGGGTATATTAAAGGCAGGTCCTGCTTGACTAACCTGATCTCCTTCTATGACGAGCTGACCTGCTTAGTGCATCAGGGAAAGGCTGTGAATGTTGTCTGCCTAAACTTTAGTAAAGCCTTTGACACAGTTTCCCACAGTATTCTCCTGAGAAACTGGCTGTTAGTGGCTTGGATGGGTGTACTCTTTGCTGGATAAAAAGCTGTCTGGATGGTCAGGCCCAAAGAGTGGTGGTGAATGGAGTTAAATACAGTTAGCAGCTGGTCACCAATGGTGTTCTCCAGGGCTCAGTACTGGGGCCAGTTCTGTTCAATATCTTTATTAATGATCTTGACAAGGGGATCAAGTGCACCCTCAGTAAATTTGCAGATGACAACAAGTCAGGTGGGAGTGTTGATCTGCTTGAGGGTAGGAAGGCTCTATAGAGGGATCTGGACAGGCTGGATCAATGGGCTGTGGCCAGTAGTATGAGGTTAGACAGGGCTCAGTGTTGGGTCCTGTACTTGGGCCACAACAACCCCATGCAACACTACAGGCTTGGGGAAGAGTGGCTGGAAAGCTGCTCAGAGGAAAAGGACCTGGGGGTGCTGAGTGACGGCCACTGAACATGAGCCAGCTTGTGCCAGGCATCCAAGAAGGCCAACAGCATCCTGGCCTGTGTCAGAAATGATGTGGCCAGCAGGACTGGGGAAGTGATTGTCCCTTTGTACTTGTCACTGGTGAGGCTGCTCCTCAAATCCTGTGTTCAGTTCTGAGCCCCTCTCTACAAGAAAGGTACTGAATTGCTGGAGCATGTCTGAAGAAGGGCAGCAAAGCTGGTAAAGGGTCTAGAGCACAAGTCTTACGAGAAGAGGCTGAGGGAACTGTGATTGTTTATCCTGGAGAAAAGGATGCTCAGAGGAGACCTTATTGCTCTGTGCAACTCTGAAAGGAGGTTGTCATGAGGTGGGGTCGGTCTCTTCTCCCAAGTAGCAAGAAATAGGACAAGAGGTAACAGCCTCAAGCTATGCCAGTGAAGGTTTAGACTGGGTATTAGGAAATACTTCTTCAGCAAAAGGTTTATTGGAACAGGCTCCCAGAGGAAATGGTTGAGTCACCATTGCTGAGGTATTTAAAAGACATGTGGATGTGGTGCTTAGGGACATCATTTAGTGGTGGACTTGACAGTGCAGGATTAATGGTTAGACTCCATGGTCTTTTCCAACCTAAACAATCCTATAATTCTAAGACCTACCAGACTCAGTTTTATTTATAAAAATCGGATCACCAAAGTTGCGTGATTTCCTGGTAGAAATCACATGGGTTTTGTAGTCACAGAGATCTACTCCCGCTGAGTGTAGCAGTGGGAGTTTTGCTAATGGACCCATGCATCCACTCCACACCTGACACAAAGTGTTTTCTGCACTGGGAAATTCGGTAAGCCAAAACACCCAAGTGATGCTCTTTCTGGATGGCTACTCACCAGTGCAGTGCACTTTCAACAAGCCACACAGCACTGAGATAATTAATAAATTTGGATAAATGAGTGAATTCACAAAATAATTAAGGGAGCTTGGACATGACACATTTTCAGACAACAGAATATTTTGTATGATTGCGGTTTGTGTAATCAAGGCTCTGTTGTGTACGAAAGTTAATGAGCGTAAATTGAGAAGGAGAGAGGAAGCATATTGAGAACAGTGTTGTGCATAACATCCGTAGGCATTACTGAGGTGCAGATTTGCTTAAGACTGTGTTCATCTGGAAAATATCACTATAGATCTCCTCTCTAGTCAGGAAAGTCCAAAGCAAGTACAAGAAATTTGTTTCAAGCTAAAAAAGAGCTGATTTGTGTTTAAAAAAAAACCAAAAAAACCCAGAATGTTAATTATTACTGGTATCAATTGAAAATGAAATACCTAAATCTGTTTGGGTGTGTCATAAATAATGCATTAAATACTTCTTCAAGAAATAACCACAAGTCCAAGTTACTGAAGCAAGCAATGTAAAAAATCAAAGTGTAGCAAAAAAATCTGGTGGAACTGTATCTTGAACTTGAAAATGTGCTCATTCTCTACTTCCAGATTCCCTAGATGAGCCCTGTAAAATGTCATCCCCTATCCTTGTTATTTTCCTACCTATAAACCTTCAGTTTCACACAGGAGTTACTTGAGTAATAGTAAGTGCTCACTTTCCTTCAGAACCATATATGAGTCTTAAATTGTGCTCTTTGCTACAAGAGCAGGTAAATGATGTGTGAAAGAATTAAGCAGTTTATGGTAAGGCTGTCATGGGTTTCTTTCCAGGGAAACCAATTGGTTAGGACTTAGCAACTTGTTTTAGAGCTGTGTAAGATATTAAGATGGAATGAACTGAAAATGAGAGAAAAATAATTAAAAATCAGCATAATTTTAGCAATGTACAAGAGAGATTGAGGAAAGGTAAATCAAGCTATTGGTGCCAATATGGTTTATGGTATTAAAACTTAAAAACATTGAGAGGTGCTGCATCTCTCCAGCGTAACTGTACTACTGAGTATCATAACAAATCGTCACATGATGAGAAGAAAAAAAAAACAAACCCGAAGCCAACTCTTTTCCTTTAATTTAAATTTAGACTCTTAGTTATGAATGGTATCCATGCAAGTTAATTATTTTAACATAAAGTATGTTAATTACTTCATTTTCTGGTGCAATTCCCTACCTACAGGCAGCAAAATATTCAGAAGTAGTCCAGCAGTCTTACTCTAACAGAGTTAGATCTGTGCTGACTAAATACTACAAAAAAAAAAATGTTCATACGGTAAATTAGGTAACTCTCTGTTGCTTGCTGGGTTTATTCACTGTTTAATTGAAGGACAAAATATGTTTATATAATATCCTAAAGCTTTATTTAAATCTATCTTCATAATGCTGTTATGATACTTTCCAAGATGTAGAAATGGGATATAGTCATTCTGTATGCATGTTTTGAAACAACTGACGCAGATGGACTCAGGTTTGACAGGTGAAACATTTTAGTAGGTTTTAAGTAGTATATGTGCCTGAGAAACTCTACTAAAAACTTAAATTCCTGACAGAATAACTCCCATGGTTGAAATTTAGGGCTGTAAGTTTCCTGGTATGTATGAGTGTGGAAAATTATTACTGTTACTTTACTTACCTGTATTATTTTCTTCCACAAGTGGATTTTAGACAGGAATGTCCTACTGACCCTGTATTTGGCCACACATTTCAGTACTTCTGCTTAAAATCTTGAAAAATAGAAAATACTGTATTTTCCAAATGGTTTTAGATAAATATTTAAGTTGGCGCCTGTTCCTCTGTCATTTTGTGTTTCAGAGACACTGGGATGTCAGGTAGTGAGAGACATTGAAATAACAAGTCATCGCATTGTCTTATGTTTCTTACAGCACTTAAATGAGTTTATTACAGGCAATTGTCATACTTTCTCTGTCGATTTCTTTATTGCTTGAAGTAGACTATTCACCTTTCAGTGATGCAAAAAATAAATGATTTGTTGTTCATGTGAGATCTTGACCCATATTTTATGTATTTTTTTTATTTCTTTTCATAGGTCCTCCCATGCCATCCTCCTCATCTAGTCCATCTGTTACTGAACATTTGCACTCCCCTCCTCCATCACCCAATCTCCATGACAACCAGAGGTGGTTATTAAGTAATAATGCCAGCCAGCCAGTTCAGGACTCTGATACAGATGAGGACTATACTGCCAGCTCATATCTAGTACAGACTGGTACTATTTCAGTGTCTGTCCCAGGTCATGGTAAGAAGAGGACACTTTGTCCATAGTTTGAATACCCTTTTATTTTCCATGCATTTACAAAATTACCTAATAAAAATTAAAGATATCAAAATTACTCTGTATTTTAAACTGATTTTCCTTTAAATGTTACAAATGATGTTTCTACATTACTGTAGGATAAGCAAGAGTAGAAAGTAGCATCTAATATATAGAAGATCATTTAAGTTATTTTAAAATGCAATATTTACATGAAGCAATAGCCTTTAGTAATTTATTATGTAATGTTATTTATAGCCTTTAGCTATACTTTTTAAAGGGTAGGCTGAAGTTGGTTAAACTTAGTAATTTCTAGCTTCAGAATAATGTAAAATTTATCTTTTACTACCTAATCAATTTCAGCAGGCTCCAGCTGTTCATTTAGTTTCCCTGGGGCAAGAAAATTGGATTTGCATGTTACAGGATAGGGCACTATAGATTGAGGAAAAAACCTAGAGGAAGAGAACTACCAGGTGAGGGAAGGCAGCGCTAGCTCCTGAGATGTATTGTTTCCATGTTTCTCATCTTGCCAACCAGTATCAGTAACCAACAGAAATGACATGTGCTTGAAACTCCAGTGCCCATTTACACATCATGCCCTAAGAATCCACTTTTTTACCTTCTTTTTCTTAAACCCCCATACAAAATAATAGCTGCAGGGTTCCATTTTTGTTGGATGATTGAACAAATTTTCTTGGGGTAGGCAAACTGGAAGAATACCTTGTTAATTCACAACCCTTCCACTGTAGATCAGCAAAGCTTGAAAAAGCCTCTACGTTTTTCTAAGAACCATTTCTGTCTTTTGATTGTAAAGAACTCTGTTACAGATGAACCACTAGAGGGAGAAGTATTTTCCTACAGATTGCGCAGCAGTTGGTTGGATGAAATTATTTTGCAGAGCAAAACCACTAGCTTTGAATTGCTCTTCCTAGCTTTGAGTGCAGCTTTGGTGGTGTGTCTAGAAGGCCAATCTGCCAAGAGCAGTTGTGTATGTGAATTTGACCTTTTTTTTTTTTCCTCATGTTAAGGGGTTGCATTAAGATCTTTTTTGCATAACTTATTTGTGCATGTTCAGCTTGCTCAGTATTTAATCTGTAAAGAAGTCCAAAAGAATGGTAATACATTGTCATAATCGGGGTTTGTTATGAAGATGTCTGCTTTCCTTTATGTCTAGAAATATGAAATCTGTCAGAAAACGTATGCATTATCCAAAAGGTAGCCTGGTTTAGTTCAATAAATCAATACGTTTAGATTACTGTATCCACCAGCCCTTCCTCTACAAATGAAAAACTCTTAGGAAGCTAGTAAGTGCGTGCTCATCATTCCTCTAGGGTTTAGCATTTTCCTGCTTTTGAAATTTCTAGCAGTTGCTTGCCAGTCTGAGTTTGCTACCCTTAAGAAATGTTCCTTAACCCCTTTCACTCCAGATTAGCCAAAATATTTCAGCTGATACCATGGATAGTCAAGTCTTGGCCTTTTAGCAGGACAAAGTAAGGAGGAGGGTTGATAGCAAGCAGGTCAGAAGTAAACACTGTGGTGTGTGTTGAGACAGTTGTTCTTGGTAAGGTTTTTCCTAAGCAGAAGGAAAACCTTGTATATTCTGTGAGTACATATTCATTTCCCCCTCCCCTCTCTTTTCATGCTGTGCTTCCCTATCTGCAAATTTCTGAGATTCACCCCTTCAGCATATATATGCAGAAGTAGCACTTGCAATTTCTGATTACCGCTGTCAAAGTATTAGATCAATATATATACACAGTCACAATCTAGTAGTGCTGGCGGTCATATAATACAGCTAGTTATCTTTCTCTCTCTCCGCAAGATTAGACTTGTTTTTAGAAGTGCTTCAAATTGCTAACCACAGATACTGTATTTGTGGTTGCTAGAATTTAAGTAGGGTTTATTTGCTTTTCTTCTGGACAAGGAGAATACCGTAGGTGTTCTGGTAGCAGACTTTCATCTCTCCGGTCAGCTGCAGGGTCAGGGTTTGCATTACTTGAAGAAAGGGTGCTTTCATCCAGCACTACATGAATATGTACTTGGAATATGTACTTGATTTGCTTATGATTGGTTTCTCATCAATCTTATGATTCGGCCTGTTGATGGGGAAAAAATATATTTGTTGTAAAATAGGCAAGGGCAGATTTTAATAATTAAGCTAAAGGTTTCTAAGTTAGCAGCTACAACTTCCTTTTACTCGATAATTTTCGTTGTTGTGTAGCCTTTTTACTAGTATGTAGATCTCTCAAAATCTACCCTAGAAAGTAAATATCACTTAATCATGGCCTTTGCTACAGTTTTGAGTGTTGTATTTTCTTTAGCTAAATTGGTAAGGCATACAGCATGTGTAGCACTTTCACAGAAGGAAGGGTTTTTTTCATGTTTTTTTGCATCTGAATGAAGTAAGCTTTCCATGCTATTTAATGCTAATGGGTACAAAATAGCTTCAGTGCCATATTTTGGTTGACTTTGTCCAGTGTTTATATTGGCAGGGCATGCAAGGATCACTTTTGAAATGGTCAGAATAAAAAAGGTACTGTCAGAAAACAATTATATTATTGAACTGTTTTCAGTTATATTGACTTTATGTGAATAGCAAGTTAAATTACCCTCTCTTTAGTCTATGCGAACATGTTTGTTTTCCTTTAGTATGAGTTCATTTGATCAATGTAGTTTATTTGATCAACTCCCCAAAAACTGAAAATCTGATTATGTATTTAGAATGAATGATACTAACCTAAGACTTTGGGTTTGATGACTTTGTTTTGTTAACCAATGGGAATTAGCTTTCATTTGAGAAATCAGCAAAGAGAAATGAGAATTATGAAAATCAGTTATCAAATGCTTAGTGCATGAGAAGAAAAGGTCTTTGTGGAGGTATTGCTAGTAGCATTAAAAATGCAAATCAAGCTGTGGACAGTTTGCTAGGAATCATTTCATTTCTCTGAAAGCAGTGTATTAATAGGTTGTAAATATCAGGAGCACACAAAATTTAAGACCATCAGTTGTAACAGTGTTCCTTCATGTAGCACCTCCAGTTTATTCTACTTGTTCCTCTTCTCCGTGGTGCAGCTCAGTACACTGACTCTATTCCGGCAGTCACCTTATTTGTCTAGCAATTTCAGAAAAAATTACTAATTTTATTGTTTTTAGAAAGAGGACTGAACTGATTTGAAAGAAATAGGGCATCTGAATCTGTCTGCTGTCTTTTAAGAAAGAGGGAGAGTGAGCTAGGAGCTGGGAGGATTCTTGCATGGGATTGAGGTGGAGAAGGCTTTTTACGTAATGAAGTCTGCTTCTAAGTAGTAGAAAGTCATATAAAGTCTGTAATTTAAGCATCCTGATAAGCTTCTTTATCTTTTTCCACCAAAAATTGCAGATTAGTTAGAATTTGGAGGGGAATTTGCTGAAATTTAGTAGTAGTTTATCTTGCAATACAGACATGTTATAATGAGAAATACAGTGCTATATTCTCAGGTTAAGCAGAGACTATGAAGAAAAGATAATAGTTAAATGCTAATGCTTACTACTGATAATGGGGATGAATCTGAATTAGAAATACAGATTTGAGGATTTTTACCCCCTAAATTGGTAATATTATGGTAAAACTATCAAATGCAAACTAGAGAAAGATGTATTTCACAGCAGCGTTTCTACAGTGTGTTTGAAGATTTAATTTGTACAAGGTAGCAAGTTAGAACCTTCTCCTTTTGTACAAGCACCTGAGAGAATATAGGCCAAATGCTCAAGCCTGGCAGCAGTAATAACCAAATGAAACACATGTACAAAGAATAGGTGCAAATTTTATTAGGGGTTTATTTGGATTTTTTTACCCTTCTGATTTTCCCTGTAACTATTGTGGGCTTTTTTTCCTCATAGACATCTCAGTTAATGTATAACCACCATAAGTAAGCAATCTGCCATTTTCTCTTCTCACTTCTTCCTTTTTCTTTCCACCAGAAGCAAATGAAATGGATGTGTGAATTGAAGTACACACACAGATATCTGTTTAGTTAGTGGAAGAGGCAAGTGACTTTAAGGCATCTTTTCCTCCCTTGCAGCTCTTACTCTTGCTCCTTTGAGGGTAGGAAGAGAACAATGTGATTTCCCTCTTCATACCCCACTGGCTCATGAGTAGGTTGAAAATAACCTGTAAATATTGAAGTCACACAGCAAAATCAGTCCTAGTCAACATCTGGGAAGTACCTCATGTAACTTTCTGCTTTAGTGCCAGCCCTTATTCCATCCCTGCTTTGCCCTAGTTATTCCACAGGGGAAGCTGGATGTGCTACTGAACTAGAACTTAGCAGCCAGGCTGTCACCTACCTGTTGATAAGCTCTGATTATTGGGGAGCAAAAGGAGAGGGGAAAACAGTGCTAGGGAAGAAGCAAACACAAACATGATGGTGTGAGATTGAACGCTTAAAAGCTATTTGGGTTTTACTTTGGTGAAGTGTAAACTTGCTTCTTTTCCTCTTCGTCATTGTGAGAACTGGCAGTCATCTGAATTCCCCAGAAACTCCATGGGTATCAACACACCTTATTTTCATCATTGTCTTACACATTGTCTAATGAGAATTTTTTATCCCTTATGTCATACTTTGTGGTAAATTAAGTTTTGTCATTGTATCAGTATATACAATTTGTCTTCAGTTCTGACACTGGTCCTAAGACATATTGCTTGAAAAATGAATTCAGACCTGTTTGGTTTGAAATAGTCTGTGATAATAAATTAAGAATAACAGATCAAACTAGGAGTAGCTGTGTTGAAGAATGTCATGGGGATATGCTGTAATCTTAGTTTCATTTAACATCATCATTAGTTATATGGATGAAGGAGTAAAAATGGCGCAAATATAATTTCCTAATGATACTAAATAGTGAGGGTTTTGAGTGCCAACTGGGGACAAAGTGTTACTAGAAAAGGGCAAGGAAAGATCATTAATTGTATGGACAGAAACTAATAAAGTGAAATTAGAACTGAAAAATGTAAGCTGGTATGAGATGCAGAATATTAAGGAAAAATCTGAGGAGAAGCAGTGATAGAGAAGTTTAATCAGACAAATCTGCATCGTGGTCTCACAAGTATGACTTAAGTTGGGTGTACAAATACCTCAGCAAACACGGAATCATAGACATAGCATCCATGGAATATGTGTTTTGAATTTTGGCCTCTTGCTTTTTCAAAGTTCCTGTCAAATTCTCTTGCTACTTCTAGAATTATCGTTATATATTTACTGTTCAGATATATTTGAATGAAAACAATTAGAGGTATTAATATATGGGAATAGGTGAGAGAATAAAACTGACTCAGCACATAGCCTAAGCACTAATTAAGTGCTGAAAAAGAGAAATCAATAACCCAAGGTGGAATGGGGCATGTTGTATACCATATAGAGATACAATTAAAAGCAATGGGATGTAAAAAGGGAAAGGAAAGATTGGCTCATTATCAGGAAAAACTATCTAACAGTGAACTGTATTAAGATGTCTAAATCTATCCCAAGGGAAGTGACAGCAGCTCTGCCACTTTGTAGGATGAAATTAAAATAAATAAAAACGTCAGTCATACTGCAGAGAGCAAACCTACATTCTTTTAGGAGAAGGTGGACTGAGGTAACCTCCTGGAGCTTTTCTAGTAGTATATCTGCGTGCATTTTCAATCAGGTATACGTGAATTTGTAGTTTATAAGAGCTTATCATACTAAGCTATAGCGAATGTGTTTCATTAGCAGCGTGCACATTTCAGTGCATTGTCTGCTTAAATGTAACTGAAAACCACAATCTGTAGCCCAGAATTCATTCTGAAATTGTCCACATTTTCCACAATAAATCATTTGCAAAACAGCCACTTTCCTTTGCCACTTGCTGGACCATGTTATGTCCTGCAGAATTAGAAAATAAGCTTGCCTGTTCTCTGTGAAAACCGCCAGTATCTTCTGGGCATGTTCACATACTCATGTAAATATTCTGTAAGCAAAAATGTTTGCTACCCATGAATTCACGATGCCCATGATGCTGAATAGAGGCATTTGACAAGCTTTCTGTAAATATGGAATAAGTTCATGTTAATAAAAATACAGGCTGACTTATTTCTGAGGCCGGCAACTGCTGTATTTCAACCACAGTGTAGCAGTGCTTGCAGGCTTCCTTGGTAGCTACAGAAGCATTTAATCTCTTACAGTCAAGAATTAGACAATGCAGGAAAGCCAATATCCTTTAGGTACATATCAACAAATGTATCTGTTCCATGTGCTTGGGGCAAATATAGTTGCTTTTGAAACTTAAAAATTGTGTCTTGAACGCTAGCCAATTTATTTTTGATCCCTTTTTGATATTTGATTTCAATTTCATGAATACATCTTTTTATCCTCTCTTTGGTTTTTAAGCCAAACTTCTGTCAACATTGTTCCCTTAATGTACAAAAATGTACATTTGTTCAGTTTAATTAAGCATTCAGTCTGTTTGCCAAGAGCAAATTACAGCTCCCCAATCTCACCCTCAAAAATCCCCTCACCCCTTCAAAATCAAATTTTGGAAAGTGGTGGGCAATTAGTTCTCATGTCTGATTGTTGTAAGGCATGTTTTTCTCTTAAAGATTTTTGTAGTTTTCGATCTCTGTTACTTAATAGAGGAGCCAAGACCAATTATTTCTCCTCAGATTGTGGCCTTTGTAGCCTTCAAAGAACAGTCTCCCCCACACCTCCTGTATCCTTAGCTGCAAAATATCTTTCCAAAGATGATTTCGGCCTCTTCACATATCAAAGGATTCAGAGTGACAAATTATCCATCTTATACTCGAATGCATGCCAGATGGGACAACCTGCCAACTGTGTATCATACTGCAGATATGATCTGATGTAGAGACATTTCTTCCCCTCCTCCCTTCCCCATTAAAAATCATATTACAAAAACTCATGCGCATTAAGAAAATCTGTGGAGATAAATTGATTCTGAAATACAGTGAGATACAAAAACAGAACCTAGTTTTGTCAAAGGAAGACGGCTGCATCCAAATGTCAGATCGCTTAAACTGAACAAGCATGTACCTGGCAGTATAGATGAACATGAGAGTCAAAAATGCATCTCTTCCCTGCTTGCCAGTGCTTGCACACACATCCTTTCCTTGACTAGCTTGATTACAGAACAGACATTGCTAATGGCAAGATAAGGAGTTTGAATTTAAATTCTGTCGCAGTTTGTTAACGGCAGAATCCTGAAGGCACAAACAGGGACGAGGATGTACTGCTCTTGTGGGGAAAAGTAGGCTCTAACAAATTTATGGTAGAAGTTAATTTGTAATACAGAAGGTAAAAGGAGAAGGAAACAGTCACAAAGGCAGTTTATTTTCCTTATAAATCACAAAGTGAGGACTTTACCCAGCTGCTGCTTAGGCTGACTTCCAGAGGTACAAATGATGTGCAAGTGCCCAGCAAATAACTTGTGTGAGGTCAGGATCAGACACAAGTGTCTCACATAATCACATTGAATTCTGTTATTTGTGATTTTTCATTATTTCAGGGAAAAGTCTAATACTTTTAACTTTGTACCACAATACAAAATGTTTTTTTTTCTTTTTTAAAGCCTTATTTAGGAGAGGTGACTGAAGATCTTACACATGCTCCCTTTTCTTCATCACTCAGTAGCAGTAGTCTGAACCTGCAGCTTTACAAACCCTTCTTGTCAGCTCTAATGTTCACCAAGCCTTGATAGCTTTGAGAATACATAAGGTCTTCCAGAAACATTGAATGAGTTGACAGCTGTGAGGTTTTGATAAAATCTTGGTTACTTTTTTTTTCTATGATTATTATTATTATTTTTATCTTCTGGTGCTTTGGAGAGCATCAGATGTCTCCCAACTTGGTACAAAATACATAAATTTAGTAAAGATAACATGCACTATCCTGTCCTATTGCTTGTGGAAAAGTTTCTTCCTTCAGCTGGGACTGTGAGTCTTTAGTTACTGTTTGTTGTGGTTTAAGCCCAGCCGTAACTCAGTACCACGCAGCTGCTCTCTCACTCTCCCCCTTCCTCCCCACCGCTCCCGGGGGGATGTGTATCCCGGTGTTTGAAAGTCCCACCACCCATTGCTCTCAGTGTAGTTTTTAACAGCCCATTGTACTGTTCGATTTTCCCAGAGGCTGGTGCATGGTAGGGGATGTGGTATACCCACTCAGTGCCATGCTCTTTGGCCCAAATGTCTATAAGGCTGCTCCAGAAATGAGTCCCATTGTCTGACTCAGTTCTCTCTGGGGTGCTGTGTAGCCACAAAATCTGTTTCTCAAGGCCCAGGATAGTGTTCCAGGCAGTGGCGTGGGGCACAGCATATGTTTCCAGCCATCCAGTGGTTGCTTCCACCATGGTAAGCACATGGTGCTTGCCTTGGCGGGTTGATGGGAGTAGGATATAATCAATCTGCCAGGCCTCCCCGTATTTGTACTTCAGCCATTGTCCTCCATACCAAAGAGGCTTTAACCGTTCAGCTTGCTTAATTGCAGCTCATGTTTCACAGTCATGAATAACCTGGGCAATAGTGTCCATTGTAAAGTCTACCCCTTGATCACGAGCCCATCTGTACATTGCATCTCTGCCCTGATGGCCTGACGTGTCATGGGCCCACCGGGCCAAAAATAATTCACCCTTATGTTGCTAATCTAAGTCCATCTGAGCCACTTCAGTCTTAGCAGCTTTGTCCACTTGTTGATTGTTCTGGTGTTCCTCAGTGGCCTGACTCTTGGGTAATGTGCATCTACATGGCGTACCTTCACCACCAGGTTCTGCCCCCTGGGCAGCGATATCTTGCCACAGTGCAGCAGCCCAGATGGGTTTACCTCTGCATTGCCAGTTGCTCTGCTTCCATTGCTGCAACCACCCCCACAGGGCATTTGCCACCATCCATGAATCAGTGTAGAGATAAAGTACTGGCCACTTTTCTCATTCAGCAATGTCCAAGGCCAGCTGGATGGCTTTCACCTCAGCAAACTGACTCGATTCACCCTCTCCTTCAGCAGTTTCTGCAACTTGTTGTCGGGGACTCCATACAGCTGCCTTCCGTCTCCGATGCTTTCCCACAGTGTGACAGGACCCATCAGTAAACAAGGCATATTGCTTTTCCTTTTCTGACAGTTTATTATATGGTGGGGCCTCTTTAGCACACATCACCTTCTTCTCTGGTGACATTCCAAAATCTTTGCCCTCTGGCCAGTCCATGATGACTTCTAGAATTCCTGGATGACTGGGATTTCCTATTTGAGCTCATTGTGTAATTAGTGTAGCCCACTTACTCCATGCAGCATTGATTGCATGATCTGTAGAGGAGACCCTGCCTTTGGACATCCAGCCCAGCACAGGCAACCGGGGTGCCAGGAGGAGCTGTGCTTCAGTGCCAGTCACTTCCGAAGCAGCTCGAACCCCTTCATAGGCTGCCAGTATCTCTTTTTCAGTTGGGCTATACCTGGCATCAGATCCTTCGTACCCCTGATTCCAAAAGCCGAGGGGTTGACCTCGAGTCTCTCCTGGAGCTTTCTGCCAGAGGCTCCAGGTAGGACCATTCTCCCTTGCTGCAGTGTAGAGTACATTTTTTACATCTGGCCCGGTCTGGACTGGTCCGAGGGCTACTGCATGAACTCTCTCTCATTTAATTTGCTCAAAGGCTTACTGTTGCCCAGGGCCCCATTTAAAATCATTCTTCTTCTGTGTCACATGATAGAGAGGGCTTACAATCAAACTGTAATTTGGGGTGTGTATTCTCCAGAACCCCACAACACCCAAGAAAGCTTGTGTTTCTTTCTTATTAGTTGGTGGCAACATTGCTGCTATCCTGTTGAACACATCTGTGGGGATCTGGCGACGTCCATCTTGCCATTTTATTCCCAAAAATGGAATCTCCTGTGCAGGTCCCTTGATCTTACTCCCTTTTATGGCAAAACCGGCTTTCAAGCAGGATTTGGATTATTTTCCTCCTTTCTCAAAGACTTCTTCCGCTGTATCGCCCCACACAATAATGTCATCAATGTATTGCAGGTGTTCTGGAGCTTGCCCCTGTTCCAGTGCAGTCTGGATCAGTCCATGGCAGATGGTAGGGCTGTGTTTCCACCCCTGGGGCAGTCGGTTCCAAGTGTACTGGATGCCCCTCCAAGTAAAAGCGGACTGTGGCCTGCACTCTGCTGCCAAAGGAATTGAGAAAAATGCATTGGCGATATCAGTCGTGGCATACCACTTGGCTGCCTTTGACTCCAGTTCATCCTGAAGTTCTAGCACGTCCGGTACAGCAGCGCTCAAGGATGGTGTGACTTCATTCAGGCTATGATAGTCTACTGTTAAGTCTCCACTCTCCGTTAGACTTTCGCACTGGCCATATGGGCCTTTTAAAGGGTGAGCGGGTCCTACTGATCACTCCTTGGCTCTCTAATCTACGGATCAGCTTATGGATGGGAATCAGGGAGTCTCGGTGCGATATTGCTGTCGGTGCACTGTTGTAGTCGTGATTGGCACTTGTTCTTCTTCGACCTTCAGCAACCCCACAACAGAAGGATCTTCTGAGAGACCAGGCAAGGTGGACAGCTGCTCAATTTCCTCTGTCTCCAAAGCAGCAATACCAAAAGCCCATCGATACCCTTTTGGGTCTTTGAAGTACCCTCTCCTGAGGTAGTCTGTGCCAGGGATGCATGGAGCCTCTGGACCAGTCACAATGGGGTGCTTTTGCCATTTCCTCCCAGTCAGGCTGATTTCAGCCTCCAGTACAGTCAACTCTTGGGATCCTCCTCTCCAGAAATAGAAATGAGTTCCAACCCCTCAGCAGCTTGGTGGCATCAGTGTACACTGTGCACCGATATCTACTAGAGCCTTATACTTCTGTGGAACTGGTGTGCCAGGCCATCTGATCCATGCAGTCCAGTAAATCCGATTGTCCCCTACCTTCACCTGGCTGGAGGCAGAGCCCCTCTAATAGTCATCACAACATTGGATGCTTAAGTCTTGTAGAAAGAGATTATTCTTTATCACAGGAGCTGAAGTAAAATCACCTCTTCCACTCCATCTGGGAACCTGCTCACCAGAGACTGAAGCCGCAGCTTTCATGGGATGATCAGCCTTGACCTTTGTTCTCCTCTTCAATTCACGCACCCGTTCCTCCAAAACTGAAGTAGGCTTTCCATCCCACTTCGTCATTTCTTCTCAATGATCCTGCAGGTAAAACCACAGGGTGGCCCATGGTGTATACCTTCTATATCTTCTCTCTCGAGCAGTAGGACACCTTTTGTTAGTAGCTGAGACGTGTGTTGGTACACATGAGGAGCTTGATAGATCAGATAGATCGTCTCTCAATTGTTTGAGGTCCTGGGACAGTTTTTCCACCGCTGAAATGATGGAAGGGGTGAGATTGTCTTTGAACTCTTGGAGTTTATGAATCATTTCATCCACTATTGGTGGTATTATGTCATTCCAGGTTACTGTTGCCAATGAGTGGGCATATGATGGCAATGCATTCCATGTAAATTTCCACCACATGGGTCGTGTACATTTAACTTCATCTGGATCTATGGGTACATTCCCGTTACTCGGCTTGATGTGATAGATCATCTCTACAATGGCTGATTCCCTCAGAGACTGGATGCCTTTCTCTAGAGTAGTCCACTTGGCCGAATGACTCATAACATTGTCCTTGTATGGAAACCTTTCTTTCCCAGCTGCCAAGAGCCGCTTCCAAAGGCTGAGGGACATTTTCTCTCTTGCAATTGCTTTGTCAATTCCCTCTTCCCTAGCAAGTGATCCCAGCTGCTTGGCTTCCCTACCTTCTACTTCATGACCATCAGCCCCATTGTCCCAGCATTGGAGCAACCAGGTGATCATGTGCTCCCCTGGTTAACAGGTAAAATCTTTTTGCATGATCCGTAGCTCGGTTTAGGTCCGAGGTTGAGACGTCACCTCTTCTTCCTCTTCTTCCTCTGGTTCACATACTAATAACTCCTGGTCAGATGCTGTCCCAGGTGGTGAGTACATTGTTTCTTCATTTTGCTTCATCTTTCTTGCCTCTTTTTTGCTTTTCCCCTTGTGTACAGGGGCAACCGATATTGGCACAAATTGGTCCTCTGGTGTAGCTGCTGTGCTTGGAGTTGGATTAGCTGGGCTGTCTGTTGCAGTCAAAGTTTGAGTCTCTGCTGTACTTGTTGCTGGGGCTGGTGTAGCTGCTGTGCTTGGAGCGGGAGAAGCTGCACTGTCTGTTGCTTTGCTCTCAGATCCAGGGACATTTTTTTCCTTTTGAAGGTGCTGGATAGTCTTGAACAGGGCTCTGTAAGCATAGGCCAACCCCCAGCATGTTGCCATGATTTGTCCATCCCTGGTATGTCCAGAATAACAACACACCTCATTTAAGTGTTTTACTAATTTTTCTGGATTTTGCACTTGCTCAGTGGTGAAGTTCCAAAGCACTGAAGGGGCCCACTGGCCTAGATATTTGCCTATACTGTCCCACACACCCTGCCACTCATGACTGTCCAGCCTCGGGGAAAATCTCTTGGTCCTCCTGTATCGTCGTCTAACCCCATACAAGGCCCAAATGTGACTCTGCTTAACTCTTGAGATCAGACAAAATGGTCGTGGGTAAAACACACTCTGTATGTGTGCCAACATGGTGATCCCCATCACAATCAGCAGGAAGGTCTCAAGGGTACTGAAAGGCCGTTCAAAACCTTCAGAACTCTCAAATGATGCTGTAATTGGTCTGGTGGGGAGGCTGAGAACGTAAGGGAATGTCTCCTTCATGGGTTGACCATGGGAAAAAAGATGTGTGATTGCTAAACATTTCTGTTATATACCTCCCAAAGTATAGAGGTGGTGACCACACTGGGAACACAAGCCAGATCAGTTTCATGATCAATGATTCTGTTGTATTACAAGTCATTACCATAAAGTACAATGAAACAAGAACCTTAGCCCAAGGCCCCCAGACGATAAAAACTAACACAGCAAATACCGGCTGTAAGGTATGACATGCTGAAACAGTGAGATCAAGAGCAACAACTTTGGGAGCCAATAAATCAGCACTGTGGCGAGTGACTGTTAATCCAAAACAACGAATGCTTATCACAAATATGATTAGAGACACTCTGGTCAGAGCTGTCATTATCTCAACCCTTCGTGCCCGTTTGGTGCCAAAAAGAACTGTTGTGGTTTAAGCCCAGCCAGCAACCCAGAAACCACGCAGCCACTTTCTCACTCCTCCTCTTCTTCTCCCCCACTCACGGAGGGATGGGGAGGAGAATCGAAAGAATGTAACTCCCACGGGTTGAGATAAGAACAGTCCAGTAACTAAGGTATAACACAAACCACTACTGCTACCACCAAGAATAATAATGATAAGGAAAATGACAAGGGAAGAGTATACAACTGCTCACCACCCGCTGACCGACACCCAGCCCGACCCAGCAGTGATCTAACCCTTCCGGGTAACTGCAGCCAGTTTATATAGTGGGCATGAGATGTGCTGTGATATGGAATAGCTCTTTGGTTAGTTTGGGTCAGGTGTCCTGTCTCTGCTTCCTCCTGGCTGCCCCTTCTCCCTGGCAGCGCATGAGACTCAGAAAGTCCTTGGTCAGAGTAAACATTACTGAGCAGCAACTAAAAACATCAGTGTTATCAGTAATGTTCCCAGGCCAAAAGTCAAAAAAACCACAGCACTGCACCAGGTACTAAGAAGGTGAAAAAATGACTGCTACTGCTGAGCCCAGGACACTGTTGAAGAGAGAGCTTTGTAAATACAGAAAGTACCTAACGTATTCGTTAGTTCTGCAGAATGCTGATGATTGCTACGGCCTGGTTCTGCACTACTGGGGAAGTCCAGGTTGCTGTCAGTTTAAATGGAAGTCACCAGTAGGTGTTAATACAGGAGTCAATGTAATTGCAACACAGGTTTTATTCTATAGTGTGAAAAAGTTCCTGTAGCAAAAAAAAAAAAAAAAAAATAGCATTTGGCAAAAGTAAAAAGTCTGATTTGTCTCTTCATTGACTTTTGGCTTCCATTTAAACTCTTTTCTGGCTAGCTGTGAGTTGGAGGATGATGTTTTAGTGCTTTAAACATGCTGCTTTCTGTAAGTAAACAGGACTCACATGCTGGCCTATGCTTGTCAGTCTTTCATAGGAGAAGTACTGAGGATTTTTGTGCTTGAGTCACAAAGAAAAACATGAATAGATGTGCATTGGCTGATTGGGGAAACAGCTTATCTAAAAGTTGCTTAGAAATTAAACATTTGGCACCTTTAATTTAACATCATCTTTTTAAATATTATCAATTATTTTGAAAGCTAAAGGACTATGCTTAAAGCATGATTTTTCTGCTCTTCAACCTTGTGCACAAAAGGCTTCTCCATTTAGTATCTTCCTTTGTCTGACGTAGCATTGACATGAATTTATTTGTCACTAAACCATTAGGAGGACACAGGAGAAGTAACTCTACTTTTTAAGGATGGATAGATCTGACTAGAAGGCACATCAGCCTTCCTCTCTCATGCAAGGCGGAGGATTCCTATTGTCAGATGCAGTGGGCATGAAAGCAGCAATTTTACAGCACAAAAACTCCAATAACATTTACTGCGGTTGGCTGAAATTGCAGTGCACACAGGCACTGCTCAGTCTTGGTTGCTTAAGCACCAGCTTCCTTTGGCTTTTTGCCAGCCTGCATGCTCCGAAGAGACAAATCCTTTAAGGGGAAAGAGTTTTCCTTGTAACTTGCTGTGGGGTAAACAGACCATTCAGGCATAGTTTATTGCATTACATACTTGACTATGCATACTGGAATGTAGCAAAGTAATTGGTAGAATTATTTTAATTGTTAGAATTCATAGGTATGAGATATGTTCTCTGAGCCAGGAGGAAAAAAAAAAACGTAAGGGTGTTTCTGTCTGCTAAGTTGCCGATCATTTATTAGAAAGGACTAAAAATATTCTTCCCATGGAAATTCTGCATGTTTACAGTGGTATCCCTGCTATGGTTACAGAAAACTGAATTAATTTGCCTCTTTATTGCTATTCTTCTCTTGAAGATAAATCCTGTAACAGTTAGCAGCAAGTTACGGTGTCAAAGAGCAGTTCTGTGTGTGTAAGAGGACACTTTGTTGTCATAAAAAAACCCAAACCTCAATTTGGAAATAATTTAAGTTCAGGGTACTTGCAAATTAAAGGGAAACCATTTACTGTAAATTCTGCTATCCATCCAACTCATCTTTGTGTTGATACATAGTCTGTTTTGCAGCAATCAGCAGTAAACTTATCCCATCATTGCCATAATCTGGACACTCCACATGAAATATTCCCTTAAATATTACTTTATGTGCATTTCTTAAAGCTTTAATTTAACACAGCAGTACCTATTCAAACGACATGTAACGGAATTTATTTGTACAAAAACATATTATGATAGCTGAATATCAGAAGGCTGACTTGGCTATCACTGAGTACAAAATATCAACTGCTGCTGTTTGAATCTTTCAGTTCCTTCAGAAAGCTTCAAAGAAAGGTAAAGCTTTCCCTTGATTTTGTTGCTAGTAGTTGGTGAACGGGGGTTTGTTGTTCATTCTGAAATCCAAAGACTACAAGGTTTTTTTGTTGCATGCTCCCTTCTTTTTCCTCAGTAGTGTTCAACAGGGTGTTCAAGAATCATTTAAAATACTGTCTGTGGTATTTATTGAGTCTCTGAGTTACTTTCTGATAGCTTGTCCTCTGAGCAGTGAAAAGGCGAGGATAGGCATGACCTTGCACCCCTCTCTCTGTGTACACCAGCATCGAAAATGCTTCAGAAGGCAAGTGAAGCACTTCTAATGAATTACACTTTTTGATTCTTTGAATCCACACAGCAACTCCATAAGGTTTTTACAGCTGGACTTTTGCTGTAATTGCTACCAGGATATGATGCGCAACATGGGGTTTTTGAGCTAAGTACTTACATTGTTTTACTGGCCAAAAGTATCTATCATAGTGGGAGCAACAGACTTCATGAAATTCGCACTTGTGTATCTTTATGTTCTTCACCCGTTTCCGACATGCTGCTGATTTGCCAGCAGGCAGTCTAGATGGGGATGATAAAAATGGAAAAGCTGAAAGATACAGTTTCTTAAAGCAGCAATAGATTAGGGAAGAAGGTGCCTATGATTGTGAATGTGTGATAAGTGTCCAAAGATCTGTTTTTCATTAATTAACTTTAAAGTAATTTTTACTGGTACTGAAAAATTAGAAAGAAATACTTCATCATTTTAATCTTCTTGAGTATAAAATAATGCTCAGATTAAAAGTATCCACTGATAAAAACAGTAATTGGTTCCTTGTAAGCTTCAATTTCCAAGTCCTTTAGATCTTGTGTCTCCAGGTATGCATCATTTTTGGCATATTTACCTGAGTAATTCAAAGATAATACTTCTTTCTCTAGTCTTTGTAATGCATTTTTAAAGAGATACAGTATGAAGTTGTTACTTACACCCTGTAATGTATAGTTCTCAAAATTCACTGCAGTATTTTTTGTTCCTGATCTGTTTCCTCAAGGCCTTTAATCAGTGGCTTGTAATATGGGACATTTTTCCATTTGTTTACAGTTTTGTATGAATAACTCAAAATAATTGGCATCAGAATGCTCCAAAGCATCACGTATAGATCTCTTCCTCGTTCAAGTTGTATTATTTTTTACTTTAATCTAGTCTTCCATTTAAAAGCCTTTGTTGTCTCCCCTAATTGTTGTGAATTCTGGCTGCCATGCATCTAAGCTGGTAAACCCGAAGGCAGAGAGGATGGGTTAGATATTTTTAAACCTCCTTCCTACCTTCTAACAAGCCCTCTAGAATAAACTGCTTTGTAAATGTTCTGGGACAGGAGGCCCTGGGGTACATTCCTGGGCAGGGCAGAGGAATCAGCCAGTGTACGCATTGTTTTGAGCCTCAAAGGGAAATTCTTCCCTCCCCTATTAGTTATTTTTACTGTTAACTAGTCATTAAAATGGCTAGTGTTGTAGAGAAATACCAGCAGAATAACAGCAGAGTAAAACAGAACAGCTTGCCTACGTTTACCCAGTTGCTTTTTCATTAGTAATACTCAGATCAAAGTTTCTGTTAAATAAATTTATCTGGAAGTTCTTTTGGTTCAGTCTTGAACTTTGGATGCAGCTTTGCTTATTTACCGTAAAATAATTTTATGATCATGGCCAAAACAGATTTCATTTTTTCCCCCTTTTGTGTGTGGAAAATATCTTAAGAGAGTTAAAATGCAAGCTAGGAAACAGCAAAATACTTAAACTTTAGCCACACATCTCTAGAAGTATCCTGTAGCTCTGGCTAGAGAAGTTGGGGAAAGCTTCCCTATCCTTCATGCATGCTTTCGCAATGTTGATGTTCTTGTATGGTGTTCTGCCTCAGGTATAATCTATTCTGTCATATCTTAAAGGAGCAGACAGTGACTGTGAATATTGCACCTGGAATTTTAAACTCGCAGGTATTTATGTATGTATTTTGGAGTAATGGATAGGATGCTGCTTCTACTAAAAGTTCAAGTATTTGGAAGGCAGAAAGAAAATCCAGAGAATGATTAAAAGATCTTTAGCACTTTTCTTTTTGTGTTTGTATGGTTATTAGTATAAAATTTTTCTCTGCCATTGATCCAGAAGTAATAAAATGTGAATACTAAATAGCCTATTGCCAGTGCTCTAACCTTTCATCTTAGTGATCATGGTTAATGACCATCAATTTATACAAGTGCAAATAAAAGCTTAAATTCTGGCAGAATTAAGTTATAAGTTACTGTATGCTTATGTTTCTGGTTCCTATTAGTGTACTCCCATGATTATAACAGGAATTAAAACATTTAAAGAAATGTGGTAAGTACACTTCCATGATTACGAAGACTTGAACAATCTTGTGGCATCTGCAGAAGTCCTTTGGGAAAAGCTCTTAAGCGTTATGAAGTATGGGGACCTCAGGATTCAGTGCTCTTTCACTGCCTCATCAGTGCTGCTCTAGTTCTGTTTGGTTCCCTGGGAGATGTTGAGTAGGAAAGGAAAAAATATGAGGTCTACCATCTCCGCCACTCAAAAACATGCTCTCTGATGACATGAATACAGACAGCTGCTTTGCCATGATTTCTGCCCCCAAGAGCAAAGCTCTGCTTCTGCTTTGTGGGTTAATAATCCTAAAATGGTGTGCAGTTTCCATTACACTATCTGAATCTCTGGAGGGAAACAAGTTCCCCCTTGCCATATCTGTTAATAGCGGCTATGAGATGGGAGCAAAGACAAGTGGTGATGCATCAAAGGCTCCAATTTTGAATTCACAGAAGGCACTAGAAAATTAGATCACTTTTTCTTGATGTACTCATTGTTTATCATAGTATGAATGATGGTTTCCATTGCTACATTACTGCTGCGGAGTGTCAGCAGACATCATAAGCGCAGTTCCCCCATGTGGAAAAGTAAATGAATGAATAATGGAGGCTGTTCATCCGCCATCCTTTATCAATTTCTGGTGTTCAGATCACTTAATGGAGAGGCAGACCCGAACTGAATCCCCTATTCCACTAGGTGCATATACAACAGGAATCTTGAGACACTTTCTTCTGATACCATCCCTCATCTTGGAAAAATAGGCAGGGAGATGCTCTTTTTGAGCCTTTTCTGAGCCTCGTTGCTGGTAGCCACCTTGAGGCAAGCCAGAGAAGAGGTTTAAGTGTACATGAGAAAGTAGAGATGTCCTGGACTCTTCTGCCCTTACCTTCATCCCTGATGACTCATCACTGTAATGCTCCTTAAGCAGTCAAAAGTGCTGAAGAATGCCATGCGGTCAAACGTACCATATGCGGACACAAATGAGGATGAGCCTTTTGCTCCCTGAAGTAATCTGTATGTATGGATGTGATTTTTTTTCCCTTTCCTTCCCATTTGGAGGGTTTCAGTCGTTTTTTTCCTCTTATTCTATCTTAGTTTTAATCCTTCTCATCCTTTACATGTGCTCTTTTAATTTTCTTCTTTCCCTCTTTTTATCCCATTCTTCTTTGAAGGCCTTTTCTTCTTATTGATTAACTCATTTAACCTTTACTGGACCATACCATGCCATTCTGTCCCACTTCCTACTTTCCCTTTTTATCCTTTTGTGTGTTTTCTAATGGACTCTTTTCATATTATTCTCTCCTTGTTCAGGCTTTCTACCTCCCCTTCCTCAATCCCTTTGTTATTCTCTCCGTGGGACAGGTATATCTCATGAAAAGATACTTTGTTCAGAATGTGTCTGCCTTGGGGCAGCTATTTAATGAAAAAATCTGCTTTCCAGCCCATGCTTCTATCCCTCTGAAGCCCTACACAATAAATGCCAATTACAGTTTTACATAATTAGAATAACCATGTCGTATTTCTTTTTTAATATTAGTGTCTTCACATTAAAGGAATGGAATGCTGTGCAGCATGTATGTTTTTCAAAACAAAAGATAAAAATTATGCTTCTAATCCATATTACAGCCCTTAGTGTCCAGAATTTTCTTTAACCCTTCTTTTCTCCTCTCAGAATATCCCAGCCATCCATAGAAGGGTCAGTCAAAACACAAACAGGAACACTTGTAAGAAGTCTAGTTCCTTTATAATTGGGGATGAAAACTGACATCCTGCCTGCTTCTGATCCCTTTTACGCTTCTGCAGCAGGAAAGCTGTTAGAAGGGATGAAAATTGATCAAAAAAACCCTGGCAGCCTTTTCTCTTGATGGCTGCTGCGGTTATTTGGGGAATTTGCAGTTGCAGAGAGGACAATGGGAGATAAAGATACCGAAAAGTATCAATCTCAGGTGGATTTAACAGCATAGGATAATCTTAACCTTTTGGGTGCTGGCTGTTTGTCCTGCCCCAGGGAACTGAGATGTTCCTGGATACCTGAATGTTCTTACAAGAGGATTAAAAGCAGAAATGAAAGAGATGTTGGTACAGGTAATGGCACTGGCTGCCTGAAATGTGGCCACTTTTCCTAAAGAGACTAGCTGTTTTCAGACTTCTCAGTGAGATGCTCCCACTTAACCTGAAATGCCACAGTCTTTAACAGGTGCGTTTGCTATCGAGCAGCTCTACGTTCACTGTGTGAAAGTTATCTGGATTTGTGCTTTTCCCCAACCATTTTTTCTGTCTCTTTTATTTCCACTTTATACAATTTTCATATTCCTGCTCGTAATGCACAGTATTGTGCAAATGTCTAGATTTCAAGTAGCTGAAGCTAACAATTGGTATAGAAATGAGTATGTTTTAGAAGTAAGGATCTTACTTTCTTACCTTCAGAATTTTGTTAATGTTATTACATGGTATTTTAAAAGTCAGATTTTTAACAGAGAAAAGTCAAGTTTGGAATTGCAGATTTCTCTGAAGAGATGAATGATATAAATGAATTATTGAAAGCAGTTTTAGGAACTGTGTTCTCTGTGGTGTTTCATGCTCAGGTAGTCCCATTAGAGAAAGTACTTTTGTTCAAGAGGTGACAGGCAGTCAGCAAGTAGGACTTCAACAGCATCACTGTATGTAAAAGACTGCTTTTTACACAAGTGGAAAGATCATAATATTAGAGTGGCATCAGGATATGATTGCAGTGGTGGTGACACAGTTTTGCCTACATGTGAGATGAATGATTAATTTATGGACAAAAAGAGTTCAGATGTGCGGGGGAAAAGTCAGCATTTTATCTAGTGCATGGAAGCTTTAACAAATAATTATGGTGTGTGTATGCACACCGCTGCCTTGGTGACTCCCACATTGCATGCAAGTGAGATCACACTTGAGAGTCCTTGTGGCATGGAGGAGCTATGTATCTTCTCAGAGAAAGCTCAGTAGTTAATTTTGCCCAGCAAAAATTCAATAGTTGCACTCCCAGCACCCTGACTAGTCAGCCAACAGCATTGGAGTGGGCCTGACATGCCTTCCCATCTGCTCTGGGGCACACAGTGCCCTCAGCCACACACTTTCCAAGCATGAGTATGGCAGCTCTACAATGCAGCCCTCTGGTTATGCTGGTGGTTTCCAAAAGGCTCGAGTGGTCAGAGGGAATTAGCTGGCATCCTAATGCAGAACAGATGAATGTCTGTGGCGTAGATAACTGATCCCAGGATCTCTTCCAGTGCTCTACTGTGGTTGGGGCCAGTCTTTTAAAGGAAAGAAAATATGGGAAGTATAGTTCTGAGGCACCCTGGAACATGGCCAGAAAACCAAACAAAACAAAACCAGAATTGCTCTTTGAAGTAAATTGCAAAAACAGGGTAGCTGATGCTTTTATGTCATAGGACAGCAGTTCTCCTCTTGGGTGCCTTCATCCTTCCCCTGTCAGTCCTTCACCATACTTTCTTCAGTATTTTGCAATTCTCCTGTATGCTAGTCGAAACCTCTTTGACATGTCTGAGCAGTTGTCTCTACACATTTGCCGTTGTGTTTTGTTTTTTTCCTTTCCCAGATAATTGCATTTTTGGGGGATTTCATTGCCTAGAGTCTATTATTTCTCAACACCTACCCTCCCCCCAAAAAAAAAAAAAAAAAAGAAAAAGAACAAACCAAAGAAATGAAGCAAAAAGCCAGGAGAGGAATGAGGAATATTTAAGTTGCTTTTCTTAAAGCACAAGGAAAATAACTTTTTTTTTTTTCACCACCTCCTGTCATATTTTCGAAACTTGTGAGAATTCTGCTTGTGATTATATTATCAGTTTATCAGTTTTAGGAATTTCTCAATCATATTTCTCAACCATATGCTCAGTATGTCATTATTACATGTAAGGTGCAATATGATACTGTGTAACAGAACACTGCAAATTACCCAGCATATATTAAGATCAGGTAAAGAAATGAAGAGAAATGAAAACCAGAAAACCAAACAATAGGGTTTACATTTAGCATTATAATCCTTCAAATTCATATACCCATTTAATTTTTTTAGTTACAGATGTTTTCTTTTGCTGTTTTGTTGCTCAGTAGGTAGAAAGGAGGCACGCTGACTCTGTAAAAGAAACTACCTTGTAAAAGAAACGTCTTACAAGGAAGTCATTTCCATTCATTAATACAACACTCTGAACTGATTAATGAGACCAATATAATTTTGTATTTCAGAAGTAATAGCTTGAGTTATTTTTTTCCAGATTGTTCATATTTTATTGGCTGTTTATTTTCTATTACATTACTTTTCAGATTTATGGAAAGTACTTGTAATTATCATATCCTTCATTTGATGCAATGAATATATTTTATTGGACAGCTTTATGCATTCAATGTTACATTTCCGTTTTGCAGCTGAAGACCAATTTCCCAATTATGCTTATGCACATAGTTGGTTATTGAAGTTTTGGGTTTGTTCTTAGTGTTCTGAGGTCTTTTTCCAGGCCACTGTGAGGTTTGCATTTACGTGTTAGGCATGTGCAATGCAGGACTAAGTGTATAGTTTTACAAGTTACTAGTCTAAAACAAGCTGTCAATATTGTAGTTCTGAAGGTTGCAACTTACCATTCCACCTTATAATTGAATTTTAAATAGTAACTTCTAGGTCAATAGCCAGTGGTTGTTTGTGGGTTTTGTTTGTCATGGTTTAAGCCCAGTCGGCAACTCAGCCACACAGCCGCTTGCTCACTCCCCCTCTTCTTCTTTCCCCCCCCCCCGCTCCCAGAGGGATGGGGAGGAGAATCGAAAGAATGCAACTCCCACGGGTTGAGATAAGAACAGTCCAGTAACTAACGTATAACACAAACTACTACTGCTACCACCAATAATAATAATGACAAGGGAAATACAAGGGAAGAGAATATAACCGCTCACCACCTGCCATCCGATAGCCAGCATGACCAAGCAGTGAACTAACCCTTCCGGGTAGCTGCCCCCAGTTTTTACATCCTGGGCACGACATGCTGTGGTATGGAATACCTCTTTGGCTAGTTTGGGTCAGGTGTCTTCCTGGCTTCCCCTCCTCCCTGGCAGAGCATGAGACTCAGAAAGTCCTTGGTCAGAGTAAACATTACTGAGCAGCAACTAAAAACATCGGTGTTATCAGCGCTGTTCCCAGGCTGAAAGTCAAAAACACAGCACTGCACCAGCTACTAAGTAGGAGAAAAATGACTGCTACTGCTGCACCCAGGACAGTACAGAAGCAAAATGTCTGTGGAAACTTTTTCAAGCTGTTGATTGAAATTTCCATAGTGCCTCCGTCCTGCTAAGAGAAAGAGCAGGAAAACAGTACTTTCTGCTTGGAGCTTTTGTGCTCTCATGCTATGGAGATAGAAGCTGTATACAAGTTTAACTTTGTCATTTATAGGCAGCACTTTGATTTTTGTCTGAGCCGAGTGAGTTTAAAACGTCATTGCAGGAGTCATTTTCGTCTTGCAAGTAATAAACATGCCACATCCTTAAAAGACAAAGTGCGAGACATAGCTGTAATTGCTCAGTTTTGGTAGCAAGGGTAAGTGGTTTTAAGAAAGCTTAGCACCCTTATCCCTAGGGAGATGTCAGTTGTCACAGGCAATATCAGACACAGTAACTTCTCACTTCAGTTCTAGTGAACAGCAAGGACATGTCACAAGTATAGTAGATATTCATAAAGTAATATTAAAATGTACTTCTTCTGACAAATATTTCTATTTCTTTAGCAGTAATTTTTTATGCGTATGCACAGGTACCTATAGTATAGTGCAAAGCATTCATATTCTAAGAGCTGTAAGCGTGCTGCAAATATCAGACAACACAAATTATTCTTTTAATCTGTAAAAGTAAATACCTTTCCTAGAGCTGCATGCTCCTTGTATGTCCCTGTGTAAAGGCAAAAGAAATCATGGGTCAAGAGGGACCTTCTTACTGTCATAAAACTAAACCTGGTAGCTTCCTTGAGTATTCTTTATTGAGGTTTGCTTTTCAAATAAATTTTCATTTGCTCAGCAATGGGGTTTTGTGCACGTTTCCCTGTCCCCACCAAAAAATATAAGTAAATACAGCAGAAGAATGGTGGATATGATTAAGCTCAGTACTTAATGGTGTGGCCCTAAGTAAGTAATTGATAGACACTGTTGATATTTTCTGTAAGTGGGGAGACACTCATCCTCATAGAAGTTAGTCTGCCATTCCCTTTTGTTCTGTGTGCACAAATCCAAAGATGACTCAAAATGTTCCTATCCTCTCTGTGAAAGGTGCTTCTTATCTGAAAGAGACATATGCCAGCTGGGGTTGACTTTCACAGCATGTGTACCAGTAACCAGAATTCTGGTTTTATCACGAAGAGGAAACTATTAAAAAGGTCACTGAAGGTACTGCTATTAGCAAGAGCCCTGGCCATTAAACATTCAAGCACTAGCTCTACGGGGAGGTAATACATCTAGCATCTTTACCTATGCTCAGCAAAGGTCTGTACCAAGTGAAAACGCAACTTTGAATACCTGGAGAGTTTATCAAGTAGGGGGGGATTCACACATCTCATTGTACACAAACCTTATGAGTTGACCAGCTGGTGCAATGAAAACTGACACAAGATTAGCTGTACATGTAACTTATAGAAAAACAGGCTTGCATGAGGAGCAGCACATCAGTCATCAATTTTCTTTCTTGGAATTTTTTAGAGAAGAGCTAGCATCATCTCTCACTTCAGTATATGAATCACTTATTTTGATGGCCCAAACAATTTTCATCTGTATTCTCATAGCATGTGGAATATTCAGTAGTGCCCCCACAGCCTACATTTGGATGAGATTTGAATATAAACAGCCATAAAGCAGGAATCATGCCTCTGGCAGACCTGATGTTTTGCTGCAACTTGATGTTTTGGAGACATGATAAACAATAATCAACTGGCATTTACTTAAAGAAGCTACAAGGGTCCTACTGGAAAGAAACAATGATGAAGATTTATGTCAGGTCTCTGAGCCTGAAAGAAGCATGGGCCCAAGGGCAGTGCAAATGCCTTCCTTTTGTGTACTTTCCTACCAGTCTAAGTGACGGTGTCAGAGCTACTCAAAACCAGGCGCATCTGTGTAGCTGTCTGTTGGCCAAGGGTAGACTTTTTGCATGCCAGCAACCACAGCCAGCTGGGTTCCAGAACGAGTATATCCATTGCTTTTCATGGGATGAGGGCTTAAGTTTCTTCTTGTGTCTAGACTTCTAGCATATTGATGTCTGGTTGACAGCTGAGTGTCGTCGTTTAACCCCGACCGGCAGCTAAGCACCACGCAGCTACTCACTCACTCCCTTCCCCAGCAGGATGGGGGGAAGATATTAGGAGGGTTAAAGTGAGAAAACTCATGCATTGTGATAAGAATTGTTTAATAATTGAAACAAAATATAGTAATAATAATGAAACCAGTAATAATAACAACAGTAATAATAATTAAAAAATTTAAATTAAAACAAGAAAGAGAGAGAAATAAAACCCCGGAAAGGCAAGTGATGCAAATGAAAACAGCTGCTCATCACCAACTGACTGGTGCCCAGCCAGTCCTTAAGCAGGGCTCCCCAGCCAACTTTTTGCCTAGCTTTTGCTGAGCATGATGCCATATGATATGGAGTATGGCTTTGGTCAGTTGGGATCAGCTGTCCCAACTACATCTTCTCCCAAAGTTCTGTGCACCCCCAGCCTACTTGCTAGCAGAGTGGTATGAGGAGCAGAAAAGGCCTTGACTCTGTGTAAGCATTGCTCAGCAGTAACACATCTGTATTCCCAAAACATGCAGCTCTAAGCATGGATATTTTCACTCAGGATTAAATGACCTTGAGGTGCACATTGGATTCCCCCGTTCTTCTGTGTTACTCACCAAGTGCACCAGGTTCTTGAGCATAAACAATGCCATGAATAGGTTTACCCTTTCCTGAAGAAGGAATAACCCACTGATTATCCCAGCAAGCTCCTTCTATGTACTATGGGGAGCTTACTTCCTTTCGTCATGCTCAGAGGTTCTGCTTGGGCAGGCTAGGTCAGTTGGAGGATCCTCTAGTGTTAACTAGCCAAGTGGCTTTTGCTAAATATGTATCCTTGTACTTGAATGTTCCACCACCTATTGCTCTCAGTGTAGTTTTTAACAGTCCACTGTACCATTCCATTTTCCCAGAGGCTGGTACTTGATAGAGTTTGTGATATACCCAGTCAGTGCCATGCTCTTTGGCCCAGGTGTTTATGAGGTTGTTTCAGAAATTAGTCCTATTGAATGACTTAGTTCTTTCAGGGGTACTGTGTCACCAGAAAACTTGCTTTATCAAGGCCTAAGGTAATGTCCTGGGCAGTGGTAGGGCACAGGGTATGTTTCCAACCATTCAGAAGTCCCTTCCACCAGTGTAAGCACATGATGCTTGCCATGGCAGGTTCATGGTAGCATGATATTATCAGTCTGCCCGGCCTCCTCTCAATATTGGTATCTCAGCTGTAGTCCTTTATGCCAAAAAGGCTTTAGCTGTTGAGTTTGATTATCGTGGACATTTGGCATTTGTGGATAACCTGTGCAATGGCATCAATAGTCAAGTCCACCCCTCAATCATAAGCCTATTTGTGTGTTGCATCCCTTCCTTAAATGGCAGGGGGGTTGGAACTAGATGATTTTAAGGTCCCTTCTAACCCTAACTATTCTATGATTCTATGTCCTTCATGGGCCCATTGATTTGTGAATAGCTAATGCTTATGTTCCAAATCCAGTCCTGTGCCAATTCAATTCTGGCAGTCCGGTCCACCTGTACACTGTTTCAAAATTCTTCAGTGGTCCAATGCGTAGGTGTGTGAGCATCTGTGTGACGTACTGTTGCAACCAGGTTCTCTACCTGAGCAGCAATATCTTGCCATAATTCAGCAGCCCATATGGGTTTACCTCTGTGCTGCTAGTTGCTCTGCTTCCATGGCTGCAACCACTCCCACAGGGCATTTGCCACCATCCATGAGTCATACAGAGATGAAGTACTGGCCATTCTTCTTGTTCAGCAATATCTGAAGCCAGCTGGATGGCTTTCACTTCTGCAAACGATTCACCTTCTCCTGCAGCAGTTTCTGTGACTTGTCACGTGGGACTCCACACAGCCAAAACCAGCACACTGGGTAGGTATTTCAAAGATAAATTATTGTTTGCCTTTTTGAGAAGTTGGAAAAGGTTTTGAATATAGAACACTGAATGTGAAAATTCTTCAGATTTTTCTTTTTTCTTTAAAGAAGAGCATATAATACGTGTAACATGCCATGAAGAAATTCATACTTGCCCAAATTAATTGGGAGTTCCTCACCCAAACTTTACTGAAAGCTATAAAATGTTTTCTAATCTAGGCTTGAAGTTTGTATGGTTATGGAAGATTATTCCAGTGCAAGCATCTTAGTTTGTAAATGGTGCAGAAAACTTTAGAACAGGTCTTAGCCTCTGCTAAGTATCTCCTTGGTATTTAGAAATTTGCAAATTCTTTTTGAGGCTATTACAAAGTCAGGTTTTTACATTTCAAGGTTCTAAAAAAAAAAAAAGAGCAGTTTGATACAAGGATTATTATTAAATGATAACAACTAAAAGAAGAAAATTTGGAACCAAAATGTACCTATTTAAAAATAAGCATTCACTCATACAGGGCTTTACACTGTTTTTATTGCCAGTTTAGGCTACACAATTAATCAGTGCTTCTGTTATCTTGATAATCTGTCTGCTTGCTGTTGTAAATAACTTACACTTGCTAGTGGAGTTGCTGACAGCTATTTAGACGTTCAGCTTCCAGAAATGCTACTAATTGTCATGTTTGTGGCTTCTAAAAGCATTTGCTTCTGAAGTAATATTTGCAGCTTATTACCTGAAAGTCATCTTTGTTTGTTTGTATTTATTTTCTTTAGATGTTTATTTCCAAAGTGTGAGTCTCTCTAATATATGTAATTCACCTGAGACTACAAAGCAACCAGTAGCTTTTGCTGAACATGTTACCTTGTTTGTGACACTGGTTTATTATTGTGGAAGACAGAACAGTTATCCTGCAATGCCACATGTAATCTGTGAAACCTCGCACCTTAGGAAGGATGTGCCTGTGAAATTTTCACACTTACACCTGCACAGAGTCAGGGAAATGGGGCTCCAAGGAGCAGGCAGGATGGGTTGCATGTGCTTTCCCACCATCAGACTCTCTCTGTGGAAAAGTGAGGGAAACTTGACCCATATCAGAAAAAATCTGGTAATCTGAATACCCCCTCCAGTTCCCCACTTTGGCAGCCATGTGGGGTCATCCCTCAGAAGGACGCAAATTGTACCCTTCCTCTTCCTCTGTGCAGCCGTGTTGGTCTGTATGCTCTTCATTGTAAATTCAGTCTGAGAGCAGAGGACCTTTTCTCACCTCTGCCGTATCTGTTCAGATTTCACCCAAAGAACATCTTTCATTTCAAGAACAGCAAAGAGCTGTTGGGCAAAATACTGATTCCTGCAGCCCCGTGTGTCTTGGCAGATTTTCATTAACCAGCTTCGCCAGCAAGACCACTGGATAGACAAAGCTTCTCACTCGCTTGTGATCACACCGTAAGCCACTGGCTGTGCCAGGAATAAGAATAAAGGTATTTCCTGACTTACTCTGCTGCAGCCTTACCACAAGGCAGTTCTCCATCCTGAAATGTTTCTTTTTAGCCCCCAGTAGTAGTTATAAAAGTATCATGAATATCAGAGTTCTTAGCCTGAGACCATCTGCTTCCCTCACAATCACATACCACTCCCACACACCCGTTACTTGTCACCAGCGTTGGGGTTACAGCAGAATACAGAAAGAAAGGCATTTTCCCATGTGATGGTTTACCTGGAAGACAGACCAGGGAAATGTGTTGAGGCAGAGAGGGCATGATTATACTAGAAATGGAGGGGGGTTTCCCCACAAGTGGAAGGCAGCAGGTTTCCAGAGACTCCAGTCATTCAGATCTTCTGTGGCTCTGTGTCTGTGTAAGATCTTGTCCCACTTGACTGGGGCATGGCTTGATTTATAAATCAGCAGTGTTACAGGGTGAGAAAGCTGTCTCTGTAAGGGCTCTCCCATCTACCAAGAATCGCTTTTGCCAAATCTGTTACTGGTAAAGTGACAGCTGTTAGATATAAAGGGAGTTTACACACTTTCTGCACATTAAATCATTTGAAACTCTAATTCTGGTTATGTAGAAATTAGATTACTGTTAGGAGGTTCCAGATCAATATTTTTTAAGAACTAAATAGTATGTAGAATTTGCAATTCTGCCAGAAAGACACAAGATCATAATGAATCATTTTATTTAGCCTTTGTTACCCCAGAATAAGCAGCAACGTCTCTTTTGCTGCTGCGATTGCCTGGAAGGCAGCAGCATCATGGAATTCAACTTTTCATTTGCTAACAGTATATGGGAGATATCATCACTTTTCACTGCACCATAGTGGTGATTTACTTTGTGCTTATTTGTGTATTTTTGCCATTGTTTCAAAAACATTAATTTTAGCTCTGCGCTTTTGGTGTCTTTATGTGTATGGTACCTAGTTGGCTACTTAAATCAAAGGGTGTAGTTGTGAGCTGTGATTTCTCTACCTTTTACCTGTTCTGTCAGTGTCTGCCTTAGAACTACAGCAGTGTTATTAAAAGGAAGAGCTTACTATGACATGCATAAGCCATGTTTTTTTAAAGAGCTTGGTTCAGGTGACATGCTGTGAAGTTTAGCTAGAAATTGAAGTGAAAGATCACCTGGTGGAAACAGCTTTGGAGTAGCAACGCAACTATGACTATGAAAATATATACGGGAAAAGGCAAAATCCACAGTCACTTATGAAAATGTTTCTGGAATTTAAATATAAGACTGATTTTCACAGTTTGCTGTGTTTTATACACAAAGTTTATATGCAAATTTTATATTTAAAAAATACTTCTGGAATTTACCCCTTAACTTTTTGTTTATCATTGGACATAATTGTTTATTATCATTAATTATTTTACAGTCTGTTGAAGCTGCTCAGCCTACTGCTGTCCTTCGCTGCCTTTGCAGAATAGTGAACACATACAAATGCTTAATTAAATCACTCTCTGTGTCCACTGATACCTCTGAAATTATCATAGGTTTATTTCAACTGCTAAGTTAGATATGGGAGGGGTTTGTGGTAAAGTTACATGAACTGAAACAGTCAGACTGAAAGGTAGTTTTTGTTTCAACTCTAGCAATTCGAAGTTTATGTTTGATTTGAGGGTTAATGACTCTGTCTTGTTTCTGAAAAGGGAAGCAGCAGTAGTGGAAACCCAGAACATCTTTTAAGAAGTCTTTTGCAATGGAATTGTTCTTTTGATTGATACCTAACTAGACTTGATTGTCATTACAATAGGATAATATCTTACTAAAATCAAGAGGGTTTTGTGGGGTTTTTTTAAATGTAAGGAGGAAGAACAAAATTCTAATTCGCACGTAAGCCTAAAAAGCTTATTTAAAGTCATTAGAGAACAATAGTTCCTCAGTTTGCTCTTGTGGAGGCCCCCCCTCTTGCGTTTCTCTTCTCTGACACAGTTAAGAGAAAAAAGTATTTAAAAGCTATTTTGGAAGCTCGGTTTCCCTCTTCTTTTCCTGTCTTTCATAATATGGTTATTCCTTATAATTGATAACAGATAAATTGATCTGGAGACAAAAATTCATCTGGTGACTTACTGCTTTGTTTCTCTCTTGCTCTAAGGCCTCAGCTGCCTTTAAATCTAGAAGCCAGGATTAAACCACTTTTTCAAAAGTCAAGGCTGTAGAGTAATATGCTCTCTCATTTTTCTTAGATTTTTTTCTCTGAGCTGTCCACTTTTGCATCTCCTCTGGCTATTATTCGTTCAACCCTTTTTCTACCACTTTTTCCCCATGGTTTTCTTTTTGTCTCAATGCCCCTGTTCCTTTTTCATTTCCTCCAAAGTAAAACATGAATCTGTCTTATCTGAGTTCTTTAAAATCTGATGAAAAAAACTCACCTCTTTGTGCTTAGAAGTTTTATATAGTGTTTTCCCATTCTTAGCTTATCTTTCCCAGATTTTATTAGTGTGGCCTTCTGTACCTAGACAAGGCTGAGCATGCTTATAATGAATTAATTTGGGGGCCTTTCAGAATACTTTTGGATTTTTAAGTTTACAAAATGTTCAAGTGGCGCCACTAACCTTAACAAGTCCATGACAAAAATTCAGTTCATTTAATTAGTGACGAATTTTCCCCCTGGCTCTTGGAATTGAGGAAATCTAATGCTTTGCTCCTTCTTCATGAATGTCACACATATGTCAGTAAAAATCAGGTTTAGTAAGTAGTAAAAGAGCCTTTAGATGGTATTTTATTTACTGGGAAGAAAGGTAGTTTTTTGCAGCACTGGTTGTGTCAGCTGTAAGCGCTGTGTAATCGTGACTTGTAAGTGTATTTTTCCAAGTTAAAGGTTTTGAGAGTTTGGGGAGGGGGTTAAGCTGTATAGGAATATCTGTGCTTCTAAAGTAAATAGCTTTGGTAAATTGTTTTTCTTGGAAGTGTTAAGGAATAAAATCAGAAGACAAAAAAAACCCCATACAGTTGCAGCTCACTTTGGATTAATGATTTTGGATAGGAACCAGAATTATCTAACACCTGAAAATGCTAGGAAATCTATTAAGAAGTCGTACATCAAACTTCGCAATCCATACCACACTCCAGTTAAACATGTGGTATGAAATGAATACATATATTACACACTGTCATTTTGCCTGAATCAGGATTATAGAACTTATGCAGCTTGCAGCTGAAGCATGCTTTTTTTTTGAAATAACATATATTTATATATCACAATTTTTGCAGTCAAAATTAAGTGTCTGTATCTGGAATAAATAGAAGATGCTGGATGAGCCAAGCAGGAAATGGGATATTCCACATCATTTTACCTGTGTTTTACAGGCTGGTTTTGACTATGTACTCAAAGACTTTTCATATTAATTTTAGTCTACTGTCAGCATTTTGGATAGCTGAATGTTTTCCTCCATCTACAAAGTCTTTCAGCCAGACTTCTCCATTTTTGTTTCATGTTTTGTTTTCTTTCAATGAAAAGCTGTGAATTTTCAATGAAAACCAATGAATTCTCTAGTTAAAAAGCTAGCCTTCAATTTGTGAACTCAAAATGTATTTCTCCACTCATTTCCAGGAGTTATCAGCAAAGAAAATTATCTAAAGCTAACAATAGCTGCATAACTTTCTCACTTGTGACTCTAAACAAGGAAGAAAGATAATGTTTTATGAAGATGCAGAGAAGTCTCTTCTGAATAGAAACAAGTGTGACTTTAAGTGAAGCCTGTGGGCTTGGTGCTTCCCCACTCCAGGGATTATTGCTTTGGGAGACTGCTGTCCCCCAGGGAAAAAAAACTGAGCCCACAGTCTTGCAAAATGTCTGAATCCCACTGTGGGGAAGGCAGGCCAGTAGCACGTCACTAAAGGTTGCATTATTATATTTTGATGTCTGCATAATGTAAGCCAAATGTCATTTCTGTGTCTCAAGGGAGCAAGCTTTTGTCATTTCTCACTGTATGATAGCATCTTTTCCCAGTTTGATCTCCAGGTAAATTGTTGGAAATAAGTGAGTGACATTTTACCATTGGAGGGGTTTTTTGGTTTCACAGACCTCAGGTCCTAAAAAGAGAATAGAAATGATACCTGTTAGTGTAACTGTTAACTACTGTATGGGTTAACCTGGGGTGGAAGGAGATGGTGTCCACGTAATATGACAGCGGGATTTTAAGTACACTGTTTCTTGCAGTTCGGTCTGTGTGCTTAGTTGCCATCATGCTTTTTATGTTATCTTTTTTATTTCTTTTTCTTGAAAAAAAAATCATAATTATGTTATGCCAGCAGGTTAAATTTCAATTTCCTTTAGCAGTGTTTCTGTACTTTTCTTTTTTCATCTTTCTTTTTAAATCTCTCTGGGGATAAAAAGACCACTGTTAGGAAGATTGTTTGAGGAACCGGTTTCACTATAGCTTTTTTCACTGAAGCTGAAATATTTATCTGTTTCAGCTTTCATAAAGTGATTAAGCCATCCTGAACTCAGTTGCAAACCTGTAAAGTTTCAGTCCACTTTGTTTCTTAAAATATCCTCCTTGTGGATGACAGCATAATCACTGGTTTTCCTTGACCCAGGTGAATTGGTTCTCCCAATCTGAGCTCTTTCACCACATATGCTTTTGTAACTACCTTCTGTTAGCCACCCTCTTATATGGTACCATGGACAAGAAGGCATGTATCACTGTATGATATTTAAAATAAACAGATTTTGCCTGCCATAATATTGACTGCCTGTTATATATGTATTGAAGGGGTTAATGGAGCAGTTGCAGGCTAGAGGTGGATAGGTTGGATGCTTTGAGAATCGATTCCAGCTAATGGAAAAAATGTTTTAAAAGTGATCTGGTTCAGTTCCCACAGTGAACAACAGAGAGTGGAAACAACATTTAATAAACCTTTCAGAAGTAAATCCTCTGATTTTCCCTTTCACCACCACCTGTGGAAGAAATTCCTGCTTCCTTCTCAATGGGCAGTATTTCTTCCTGCAGAGTATTTGCTTTACTCTATTAGGTATCAAGAGAAAGCTCTTTATGTCTTTGGACAAAAAAATATTTGAAAAATATGTTCTGTTCATGTGTCCTCTAAGACTTCGGTTTTACGGACTTTGCACGTTTTTGTTTAAACAGCAGGCTGACCAAAATACAACCAGCCCTAACTGCTCCTAACTGTGGTTTCCAGTAGATAGAAGAAGTTTTAACTATATGCATCTTGTTTTACAAAGAGAGATGCTTCAAATTAAAATCTCTGTTGTACTTGGATTACGGGGGAATGTTGTATCTTCTGATTTAATCTGTGTGTCACCTCCATTTTAAAAATTAAGGCACTTAACAAGACTTGGCAGACATATTACTTGTGAAAGTAATACATGATTATATTTGTTGTTGTTGTTTGGGGTTTTTTACTATGTAGTTCTCATGCAGAATTGAGAGGCTTACAGTAATATTTTTGCATTGCTAATTAAGGTGATTAAGGAAGAGGTTTTGTTCTACTGATGAACCTCACTGAAAAATCCCAGTTTTATTTTGCATTTGAGATTTGGCATGATTTTAAATGCAGGGCATATTTGTTGTGAACCATGAACAGTCTTTATGAAACCTGAAGAAGATTTGTGAAAACAGCCTGTAATAAAAATCACACATGCTTCATAAAACACTACTTGATAGATATCACTTGCACCATTAAGAACTAAACGACAAAGGATGTAATTTCAGTTCTGGCATGCAATATGAATCGAAAGCCTTTAAAGCATCTTGCTGATGGGAACTATGACAACATGACATTGAAGAATTACGAACTAGAGACATCTATCTTAATCAGATTTTCAAAGTAAATGCCGTAAAATAGAAAGATATTTTCTCTGTCTTCACAGGGTCACGTATCGTATAGGGTATATAGCTTTTTAGCTTGTTTTTTTAAAAATACCAGGGACAAAAAATTCTGCCTTTCAAGTAAGTTCAAAGTTCAGTTCATATACTTAAAGTTTTTGTGAAGAGATTGTAACCTATGGTTTTTGTTTGCTGCAGTAAGATTCCTAAAACATTAGAGAGAACTAAATTATAAAACAGAGCTGAGCATGCACAGATATTATCAGTGTGAAGTTGTTGAGGGGAAATACATTGCTAAATGGATGTGAAATGTAAATACAAAGTTGCAGGTATACTTTTAACCTGAAGTAACACTCGTGTAGCTGCCACATCTGAAAGACACAGCTGAAAGACCTTGTAAAAATATTTTTTCTTCAGTTCATAAAGATGGCAGTTTTTGTGCATGACTTGTTTCTTTGTCTTCTAGTGTAAAGAACAGCTTACTTACAGGGTATAGGAAATTATCAACATGTACTTTGTGATTTAAAATACCAATGTTATGTGTTAGGGACCATCCTACTAACTTCTAGGGAACTCCAGCTACTTCTCTCCACTTGTCATCTGGTAGATCTTGGACAGACATGTGCCACGTCTTCACCATGAGAGCACACTCAAATAAGTCTTTCTTCTCTTCCACAGCAGAAGTCTTTGTTTCTCTTTAAAAAGTAAAATGTTGAGATTTAAAGAAAAATGTGCAATGTAAGTAACAAAATTCACATTTTCTTTATCAATTCTTCCAAACTTGGGGTGCATTTACAAGGCAATACAATCTTTCAGAGCATATTCTGCAGTTAAATTCACTGGTAGTTTCTCACTCCCAGGTAGTTTGACAGGTTGTCAGACCTTGCAGACAGTGTACTGATGAGGAGGCAAACATTGGCCCACTTTATCAAGCTACTTGTATGACTTTTTCCCTTTTTATAATAGTATACACACACGCACAAGATGCATCTTTTGATCAAAGTGTCCTTGTCACTTCTCCACATTCTTGTCACCACATAGCTGGCACAGAAATAGAGTGCTTTAAGAGGAAGTCAGCAGCAGCGGCTGTGGGGTAGTTTTGCTTCCATCTGTATGTCCATTAACTGTAAAGCAAGCAAAAAAGGATAGTGCAGGCTGCCAACAAATCATGGAATCACAGAATGTTTTGGGTTGGAAGGGACCTTAAAGATCATCCAGTTCCAACCCCTTCTGCCATGAGTAGGAGCATCTTCTACTAGACCAGGTTGCTCAAATGAGAGTGAAAGGGCTCTCCTGTGCTGGTAGGCGCTGTGTCACCTCATTCCTTGGGTTGAGTGTGTGGTTTGGATCCTTAAAGAAGTTGGCAGGGCAGAGCCTGCCAGCTTATTTGGACGTGGAGAAGGTTAAACAAATTTAGAGGGATTAATCACAAAATGAGCATATACAGCGAGTTATCTTGGATTGCCACTGTAGCTTGTAGTAGAAGATCAGAACAGAAACTGTCTTGCGCACCTTGGCAGAAAAAGTACATTGAAGCAGTGGTTCATTCAAAAGGCAGATCTTTTCAATTGCAAATGGGCACTTAAAATATGCGATTTTTCTCTAAACCCATAACCTTCTTTTTGTTTTCATTATTTAAATACAGCTTCTCATGAAAGGTGCTCCCAGACCAGAGACTTCTTGAATGCTTGGTTTTACTTGCACTTTTAGTGCAGAATCACTGAAGCTCTGGCCGTAATGGTAGAGGTTGCCCCTCACCCTCTGTCAGCAGGGACTTTAAAAAAAGAACTCCTTTGGGAGCTCTAGGAATAATTAATTAAGCCGTAATACCACTTTCTACAATTCACAGGGATTTCCAAGGTAAATCCCACTTCTGTTTACAGTACTCTTGGTGATACGTCCATGTGTCAATTAGGTAAAATTTCAAGTCCATCAAAGTGTTTTACTGAGGAAATCAAACCGGTTCTGCAGAAATTACTTTTGTCTGCTAGCAATCAAGAGCTACCAGACCAGGGACCAGTGACCTGGAAATGAAAGGTTTTACGTTGTGTTACCAGTTTTTTAAACCTTCAGTCTACTCCAGCTGCTTACTTCTGGTATACATTGTGGGCATTTGCTTTACCATGGCAGAGACTCTTCTAAAGAGAGCGTTAAAAAGGAGCAACCTGACTAAGAAGAGTTAAGACTCTCACAGACATAGATATTGAATTACATTATGTTCACATTTGAAATGTTTATATCGTAGTGGAAGTCTTCACTTCTGTGTTTGTCATGGAAACTCAAAGTTAATGTTAATTATACACTATTAAAAAGCCTAACCCTTATCAAATGGAAATCGCCTCTTTTTCCTAGATGAGTAGCTAGCTGACAGGTCTCAGTGATCTGTCTGTTATAGAAAGGCTATCACATAAAGTGTGCAACAAATGACTTTTTTTTCATGGATACTTGGTCTGCTTTTCTCCTTCTGAGTTAACCCCTTTCTCCCAAATGGCAGTAGTTATCGTAACGTCTTTCTCTGCTTACTTTTTAGTTTGATGTATGCATCTTTTCTGTATTCTTTCATATGCTGTTCAAATTCTGTAACAATTAAATGATAAAATTAATTAAATGTAAATTACTTTTTTTGAAAAAGAAAAAAGAAAAAGGTTTTGTAAAAGGCTACAGAGTGCAAGTAATTTACCTCTACAATTGAAATGGCTGCCTTGCTTCGCTGTAGTTCCCTAGGGTAAATAACAATTTAAATATGTTTTGAAAAATTCATGTAACTATAGTAAGACAGCTTTACACCCAATTTCTTGTGACTTTTCCGAGTTCTGTACATATGTTTGCATGCATAATTATCTGTTGCTGGCTTATGCAGCAAGTGCCTCAAAAATGTGGGGCATTTTTGTTGCACCTGAACAACTTGAACACACAAACTGATTGCTGGGTCAATTTACATTTGCTCCTTGCTGCAGAAATCTTCTGTTTAAGATGAATGGGATGGTTCTACAGTCATAAAGGTCTAGAGTGAACAAGAAAGTTTTAATTAAAATTTACCATTTTTAGACATAAGCCCACCTGTACCCACACCTACTTATTTTTAGTGTAAACCAGACATTCCTGTTAGATTAAATAAATTAGGATAGCATTTAAAATCCAATTAAAGCAAAGCAACTGTAGCTTTCTACAGTAGTTTTTAAGTATTTCAAGACAATTGCACTTTATCAGATTTGAATGCTCTTTCTTCTTCCTGATAAGAAGGAAATTTCTAGTAAGTGGTTTGTTGTGAGGGCCCTGGCCAGGTTCCAGGACCACTGATCTTTTCACTAACCAAGGGAAGAACTGTTTCCCTCTAGGATTTCCATTTTCCAACAAGCTGATTGATAGAGAGAAAGGAGGAGTTACAGGGTCTCAATCCTGGCCACTGTGGCACATGCAGGAGTATTTTTATCAGGAGTAGTCTCCAGTGTTGCAGAGCTCATGAAGTATGTATCTGTGTCATGAAACTCCCACTGTGGTTTATAAATTCCTTAATTTTGAAAAGCAAAAGAATAGTACTCTTCTGGCTGTGGTGCCGATTTCTCAGGAGACCTGTGTGAATCCCTTACTGTATATACCTCACTTTCCCTGCTTATGCAAGTGAGAGTACTTGCATAGGGTCATAAGGATGTGGAGAGTTACTACCTGAAACTGATGGCTTTGTGTGCAAGTTGCAGTGATACTGAAAGCTCGTGCAAGGTTGACGTTTCTCTAAGAAATTGTGTGCCAATCAGAGTTAACAGTGGATTCAGGAAATTTGGCAGGTTGAACAGAGTATCGAAAGAGCATTCCTCAGTGATCTCTCATTCAGAACAACAATATAGGACTGAGGAAATGCAGAGGAATATAGATTTTAGCTCTATTGATTTATGGAAAATCTAATCTTGTTAGGTGCAATTCTACTTGTAGCTCTTGCATAATTAGAAGAGGAATAAATCATTCCAGATTTTTCTGGCATTTCTGATTCTGTGGAGGCTGTAGGTTCCCTGCCAATTGAAGTCACCCTTTACACTAGAAAATGTCACCTGGCAGCATGTTATGGAGAGAGACAGTGGGCTTCGAGGATGTGTGATCTCTGTGAAGTTGCGCTTGCTGTGCTCTCCCAGCTCCCTTCTAGCCTGTGGCTTATGGTTACAAGCTCATCCTGCAACTCTTAATTTATTTTGTATGTTACTCTGTAGTTTCAGTATCAGTAATCTTTATACATTATATAGTAGAAGGCTTTGTAAAGTCATAGTAAATTTCTGGGGAAATAATCTTAAACCCAAACAGTGGCCTGAGTAGCTGGCCTGTCATCTGAGGAATACAGTTTCGCTCCCCCAGCATGTTATCAGTGTACTTACTAGATCTAAGCATTTATATGGGGAGTGCATAAATATCTTTTACAGAGCCTTTACTGTCCCTCTTCCCCCTTGTAGAGTGTGTGGGAAGGTCTGACCTCTCACTGAGATCCCCTTGCTCACATCCTCCTTCATGCAAGAGAACAACATTATTTTAGTCTCTGTTCTGTCTTTAGCAATGAATGGTGCAAGATCGGTAGTACTAAAAATTATAGATTAAAAGCTTGATTTTCAGCTGATGTTTTAAATGAGAGGAGAAATTAATGAATAAGAAGGATGTCAGAATAACGTTTCAGCTGGTAGGAGCTGCAGGGGAGGACAGTATGGCTCTGAGCATGGCAACACTTGAACAGAGCTAGGCAGGTAGGAGAGTCAAAAAGGGAAGTCACATCCTTAGCAGTTTTGATTATGTAATTTGATTAAATTAATGACAGTTATTTAATTTCACTTGTATTCTTTCTGTTATGTAACTAATCATTTATACATGTATATATTTACGCATATGCATGGAAGTACACTGACACTTGTGCACTTATATATTTTTATGTACACGTATACCTATATATTATAAAATATAGGGCCACAGTTAATTCTGCTCCAGCTGATAAATAGGTTGTAATCTAAATCAGATTAAATTTTCCATAGGCAAGGGAAAAAACTCTGCTAGTGTTAGTCTGTTAACTTTCCTTTAGCTGGCTTTTTGAAATGTGGCTTGAAGCCCTTGATCGTGACTGTAATCACATGCAGTGGCACACTTTGTGTCAGTGTTGGTGAAGACAAGGCTGATCAGCTGCATCCTTCCTGAAAGTTAATTTTTCATCAATGTATTGGGGATGTGGTGTTGAAAACTTTACTGGCAATGTAAATGCTGTCACTTTTAATGACAGATTCAGCATTGCTGCTGTTTGTGACGAAACTTGTATTCACCACACAAGCGAACTGGAAAAGAGAATGGGGTTCTTGATAAGGAAATTATTCCAAAGGCTGGATTTTCTGTTTAAGCTTAGCACATCTATTCCTTAACAGTCTCAAATTTTCTTATGTTCATGACCTGAGAAATTGCTCACTGTTGAATTATTTTTATAGTGGTCACCTGTAAATTATTGAGAACCTCTGTTTCAACATAAATACTTTTCCTGTGTTCTCTGTACCAAGGTATTATTATTGGGTTTGTAGCAATTTGCAGTTATAACCAGTTCTAAACAGGGATTTGCTTGAGAAGATTGAACAACCAATTTAAAAACTATGGGAAAGCCTTTACACTGTGAGCAAAGTGCAGGCCCTGTATCTTCTGCTCTGCTTAAGACTTGCATTTATATTATGAGGTATGTTCTCATACAATAGTTTATGAAATAGATTTCATTTTGAATTACATATTGTTACATTTTTAAGTGTCACCTGTCATTGTTTAATCATGACAAATGAAGTGTCTTGAGGGGCTTTTTTTGTGTGTTCATTGTGTTGTATGGCAAGGTTTGTCTTCTACTTATGACTGACTTACTACGGATTTTATAGGCAAGATTGCTAAAACCTAACATTGATAGGAGTGATTGTGGGTTCTAGTGGTTTGAGGTTTGGTTGTAAGCTTTATGGGTGTTGTGTACTTTGGTTATACAAAAAAAAAGCCTTCCTTTTGTTTTGATGGCCTGACTCTCTGATCACCTGTGACTTACTCCAAACTGTAGTTACATTGCATGGTGTGAAATTGGAAAATCTGTTCTGTGTGTGTTCTAATGGATGTGACGGTCATTAAGTATATGAGTCTTCTGACATTGTAATCAGATGTGATTCAGTCTGTTAAATATCCATGAAGCAACATCTGCTTCACAGAGTGACCTTCTGCTAAAGAATACTTAGCATCTATTAGTAGATCATAGTGCAGATCTGCTTTATTTGAAATGCACTAAAATAGAGTAGCCTACTGCTGTTTAGCAACTAGCTTGTAATAATTTATTGCAGTTAAATAAAGCTTAAAAAACTCCATTAAATAATTATAGGGATTATATGCATTTCAAAAACCTTTGTATTCTATTGAAATTACCCATTTAATTTCAGGGTTAGTTTGTTAAAAAAAGCTGAAATCTAAAGGCACATTAGGGGATCTGTCAGATGCTATTTTCTGTAGGTGTTAATAAAACCAGATTAAAAAAAAATGAAACAAATTAAAACCAAAAGCAATTTTACCATCTGTTGTATATTAATTAGAACTTGGTGTATCAAGGGTAAACTTGCTCTTAGAGAATGTCACTGATGTCTGCTAATAGAATAATATGCAAATATATTAGATGATAGGATTATATTGAATTTCTCATTCTATTTTGGTTGTAGCAAATGCTAAGATGGTGTATAACAAACTTTAATTTTCTTTCTTCTTAGAGCAACCTCCAAGTAACCAAGGCCAGTCGACCCTGCAGCCTTTGCCACCTTCTCACAAGCAACATTCAGCACAGCATCACCCATCCATCACCTCACTTAACAGAAACTCACTGACAAATAGGAGGAATCAGAGTCCGGCCCCGCCGGCTGCTTTGCCCGCCGAGCTGCAAACCACACCTGAGTCAGTCCAGCTGCAGGACAGCTGGGTCCTTGGCAGTAATGCACCACTGGAAAGCAGGTAATTACTTAGGTACTACTACAAGCTGTGGCACTTCTAAAGAAAACATTTAACTCAATGAAAGATGACCAACAGCAAATACTTCTCCTCATTCAGCAAACAAAACTGAAAACTATACAGTACTGAAAAATCTGTCTGCTCTCTAAAATCCCCAGTGACACTCTTTTCCCTTACAATGCCTACTGCAGAGTGATTGGACTCAAAGAGTATATTTTTCCGTACAAGCATTTTCCTTCCTGTTCATAATCTATGACTTTTGACTGTTGGAAGAAATTCCTTGCCTTGCTTGCCAGGTATACTGTGTGTCAAATACACATTGCCATATAGATCAAATGTCAAGGAACTTTCAGTAATACTTTTTAGCTCCTGTACTCTGTCCCTTTAAAGAAATACCCATGTGAGGCTAGGTGTTTATTAAAGTTGCCTAGGATTTGGTGAGATGAAAGAACTCAGTTCTGGTATGATAAATTTGTCCTCATTTTTTTTTTTGTCTTTTAGAATTGATGACTGGCTCTAGGAATGAAGCTGCTAATATAAAGGGTGACACTAGCTTCTTTAGATGCAGAATGATGTATGATGCTGATTGATCTGTAAAAAATGTTACAGGACTTACTGGCACAGATCTGAATTTACCTACAGTGATTAATTAATACTCATGTAACACTCAATCAGCGCTAATTTTTTATTAACGAAAGTCGTAATATTCCAATTTAGTTATCAAACTGAGCATTTATAACTATATTGAACCTGACAGTAATTCTTGAAAATATTTATTGAATCCCTTCAGTTCATTCTTCGAATCCCTTTAAATTGTGTTTTGTAGCAAAGATGGTTCATCTGATTTTGACTAATTTAAAACATACGTGACCTTAAGATTCTCTATTAGGTAGTTTTTCCCCGTTGATGTTCACGCAGATCTTCTGTAAGGCTGTTGGGAATGGCTCTTCCTTTTCTTAGTTTTGTTGGACCTTCCTGTATTGCTTATGAGACGTAGACATTGTGGAATAGGATTCCAACTGAAGGGATTTCATCATTCTCAGACAATTCATACATTAAGAAGGAGTTTTCTTACAGAACAAATAAGTTTGTAGTGGGAATAGGATGTTTGATATTTTCCAAACACTGGTTAATCTTCAGGATATAGGTATGTTTCTTGATGTTTGCTTCTATTGCCATTTTTTTTATTGTGTTTATAAAGAAAAAGACTAAAATACCAGTTCCAACATGGAGTAAATATTTCTTGCCAAGTAGTCTTTTAACCTTTTAAGTGTTTCTGATGAAAAGCTAAGGGTATTTGAATCTTCAAGTTTTGAACACTTGTGAATGAGCTGAAATGTAGAAATTTCACATAAAAACTGACAGAGCCCTACTGTAGTTTCTCTAATAGTCTCACTTGGTTGGAGCTCTGAAGGTGAAGAACCCATCTTATTTGTCATTGATTTTTCCCTTTTTGGTTAATGTTTCCTACTGTGATTCTTAGGCTCAGTTCAGCTGTATTAACAACTTTGAGATAGGTCTATTCCTTCATCCTTTTCTCAGCCTGAAAGAAAGTTTATTTCCTCTTTGGCAGTATTTTAGCTTATGCTTATAGTCAGCTCTTTCTTTTTTTTTCTTGTTTTTTTCTTTTTTTTTATCTGACTTATATGACAGCCATTTAGAGGTGCAGAATGCGAATGTCAGCATATATACATAGCTATCTTTCTATCTCCGTAGGCTCATATTGGTGATGGGGGGCATAAAAATGACATACAGCTTGCTGTCATGAATAGCTGGGTAGTGAATAGGCTGGTTTTGTGTACGTGCATGTAGGTGAGGGGGTTATATTTGCAAAGCCTGAGGGAGGTTTTAGTCCCCATAGTTTTGCAGTAGGAATGGAAGTGACTTTGAAATATATATTTCATAATATTGGGTTCAGTTGTATTTTAATAGAATATTCTGTGATTTAGCTCTGTATAGAGTTAATGCTTTTCGTAACAGTAATAGTAAAATAACTGTTACTGGTTAAATGGATGAACTGTGAGGTGACAGATCAATGACATACAACAGAAATTCCATTTGATATGTTTTTCTAAATATAAAAAGACTGTTTTCTTAAAATTTGATGAGGGGCTGTAGCTGCAAATTCAGTTATGTGAGTGTTACTTCAACTTCGATGCCATCTTTAAATGACTGTGAGGTTACTGAGCAGTGGCGGAAATTGTCTTAATTCTATTGGGGCTTAGTAAAATAGACATTTAAAAAAAAAAGAAAATGTTTCCTGCAGATTTTCTGCAAACTGAGGGATCTTTTCATTTGACATTTAATGATTTTTAAAGTTTGACTCTTCCCCAGCCTGCTATGAGTTAGATTCAGCTGTAGCAGCAATAGATCTGCTGGAGTAGCCAGCACTATAGAACAGTATTAACTTTTGAAGAAATAAAAAACCAGGGAATATTTTGAATAACTTTCAGTTTTGTTCATTGAATTACTGGCTGGAAAGCCAAATCATGCAAATGCATGACTATGTGTCAGGTGTCTGAATATCATAAATGATGATTAAGTATTTAAATATTAGTGGGGGTTTTCTTATCATTGGTCTTAAAGATTTTATTCACCTACTAGTTTTAGTAATGAGTTCTTGAGCACCAGGATCATTAGTTATATTCTCATGGCTTTGTATTCTAGTAGGCTCTAAATTACTGATACTTAAAAATACTTAGAAAATCAATGCTTTAAATGCTTTCTCTGTTAAATATTGAATGTGCAGAATTTTGCTAAAGCACAGTCAGTTATGTATGATAGAGATGTGCAGAGGAAAAGAAGGTTAGAATTCATAAATTCGTTGAAAAAAGTAAGCTGGCAGTATCTCTTAGAGCATTTCTCAGGCAATATTTCATTAATTTGAGGCATGGAATGTCTAAGGTAAATTTGTCAGCAAGGGGAAATTTACATATTCCAGTCAAGTAATAAATCTGATAATATTACATAACTTTATTCAGAATCTGTGCTAATGTGTCAGTGACTCAAAGAAGAGCTTTTCTTGTACTTTTTTGATTTGCTGTATAAAATACCTCCTTTTTTTGAAAGATGGCTGTATTTTATGTGATAGACTGTGAGTATTTTATAGAAAATAAGCAAGAAAGTTGCATGTTTTTCATAATCTATACTGATACTACTCAGTCTTCTGTTGCCACTAACTTATACTTAAAGATAGAATGGGTATTACTGTATTCAGTTACTAATCTATTAATCTTAAGGAGAAGAAAGAGGGAACTTGTTGAAAAAATAGTTGATGGCTGGAAAATATTTCCGCATTTTGAAGGATTTAATTAAATCACTAGAATATCTCAGAAGTGGTACAGACAAAAAAATTCCTCGAATGTGTTCCTTGAAAATCATTCTGCAGGCTTGATCCAAATTTTATTTTAGAATGCAATGATTTTAGAGCAAGGAACACACCCTTATATCTTTATTAGGGTGAATTGCCAATGAAGATTGTACCTTCAGTATTGATTAAGGTGTGGAAAGGGTGTTGATAGTTTCCAGAGAAGTCCTGAATCAATTTGTGTAGAGGCTGATTGATTGTCTGCAAAAGCACAGTGTTGCTGGAGGTTAAAGTCTGCTCAAAGCAGCTATTTTACGCATTCCACCCACTAAAACAGATTTGGTTTAATCAAATTCAGAATTGTTCCATTCTGTAAGTCTTCCAGGTTTTCACACATGGACTTGATTAGCCGTGTTACTTATATTGAGAAGGCACGGTACAAAATATAGGCAGAAGCTGGGGATGGAGTTCAAGTCCTGCTTTTCTGAAGATCCCGTGTGTCACTGTGGGTGTGCCACACTGCTGGTCTGCAAGTTGAGAAAAAAGGACTACTTCGACTGCTGCGAGCATGAATGCATTTTTAAAGATTGAGATGCCATAATTATGGGGTCAGTATATACACATTAGATGCATTCATGAAATCAAACAACCAGTATTGTTTTGAAAGACTGAAGTTGATTAAAAAGTTGTTTTGTTTTAAAATTCTCATTCAGTTGGGTGCTCACAAAGCATCTGTGTTTGAAACCTAGCACACTGGGCTTGTAAGCTTCCACTGGTGTCAGTAGTGTCTTTAGATTTTTGCTCAATCTCACTGGCATCCTTTCTGGTCAAAAATCACTTTCTGTCACCATGAATACTTGGAATTTTTCCACATTGTGTATTTCGTCCCCTGTCTCCTAGGCAAGCAACGGTAGTCCAGAATTCAGTAATATTTGCACAAATATTCTTTGAGTTTATCATTCGCCTCTTCAAAGATGTGCAGCTATTGAAGTAAGCATGGACCCAAATTTTTTTTTTCCAAAACTTTCCCTGTTTTAAGTAGGAGAAAAGGAATATGCAGTCCTAAGCAAAATAGTGCCTAGCTTTGTTTCTCCCACTTCATTTTCTCGTCATTCCTGGAGAGAGAGAAAGTCTGTGGGCTTTTTCTTTCCTTCCCTGACTGCTGTGCAGTGTTGTTTGCAGAACATGATATCTCCACTTACTCTGGTAGCCAGCCCTCTGCATATTTTCTGGCTGACTGGCTGTGCCAGATAGCCAGCAAGAGACTGTCTGTAAATAGTTCTCTTTTATTACTTCATCTCTGGTCCAGCCTCAGCTAAACAGCATCCCCTACTATGCACTGTTCAGTCTTTAAGCCTGTCTTGCCACGGGCAGCAGCCAGGAATTTTATTCAAGGTCTTCCACATAAATAAGCAATTGCCAAAGGGTAGTAACCACCTAATGGTAGCCTTGTAACACTGTGTCTTCAAGTTACAGCTCAGTATGTGGTTCAGAGGACAGCATGGAAAGCAGATAAATCCCACATTCAAAATGCAGTTGCAGTTTTGCACATCTGTGGAAAAAGAAAGTTATGCAACAGAATTAATATATTCTTTTTGTGGGATCATCCCATTCTTTAAAGTGAAATTGCCACTCTAATTTCATCTTTTTGTATCTTTGTGTATAGAGAATTAGGAAATCAAGCAGTCCTTGCAAATGGTCATGACAGCCTTATAGAGATGGATGTGTTTTCTCCAACATATCACGATAGCAGTTATGGGTATGTGACTCTAAGTGTTTGCATGATGCTAACTGTTGCCACAGAAGGCAAAATGTGATTTAAAAGAAGATTTTGGTTACAATAGTCAAAACATCTGAGACAGACTTCCTCATCTTTGTATCTGATTTTTTTAAAAGTTATACTTCAGATAATATCTCATACGGACTCGTGACAAATACAAATTGGTAAACTTTGACTGCCAAATCTTGTTTGCTTTCACTTAAGAAAATAAGAATGCAGTTCAGGTTGTATTAATTCTCTATGGCCTGATTCTGAAAGCTGTTGCAAACTGCATGATTACGTGTTTGCCAAATCTGAGCCTTAGTTTGTAATACATTTGCTACTTATCAAATGTTTGTTTTAGAAATATTATGACATATTCATATAGCATAGGGAATGACCAATCAAAGAAGTTAAGAAAATTATGTATCTAATCTATAATATTTTTTACTAGCTATTTTGAAATTGGAACTGCTGATAAATATATAACTGGAAATAGAGAATTCCAGATAAGATAATATTTCAATTTATTTCTATAAAATTTATCTTACAGCACTGTACCATATCTACTTAACTTTGTCATTAATATCTGTCTTTATATTTGAACTATGTTTTGGCATTCTTATGCCATATCAGTATACTTGGTTTCTGATCCACACAAAAAAAGCCCTGACAAAGCAGTGCCATTGCTCTATGGGTTCCAGCCTGCTAATCAGCACAATATGCTAAATTTTAGTAAAGAATTATTAATCATAAATTCACCATTTTTTGTTTATACTGTATTAAAAAACAGAGCTTTATGTTCAAATTCTGTTTTGCTAATTGTAACTCAACATTATTAAAGGGATAAGGTGCTATTTGATTAAATGAGATCTGCATCTGTCCATTAATGACTAATAAAATGTATAATATATTGACACTGTACATTGATCTGCTTCGTGCTCCAAAAACTCTTAAACCTTCACTTAGCCACAAATTAAAATTAACAGCAAGAGGAGAATGGTATGTTAAATTCAGTTAATCACTATCAGCAGACTCAAAAATAGTGCAGATACTTACTAGAAGACGCTAATATATTTTATTTAAAGTAAAAATGTTAGCATACTGTATTAAAAAAGAACAAACCCAAATATTATTGTTCCCTGTAGACCAATTACCATACAATACTGATTCAAATGCATAATTGCTGAAGTAGAGTTAATAGAATCATGCCTGGTTTATTCTTTATATGTTTGTAATGGGACCACCAAATGCAAGTATTTTAGCAAATGAACTATGTTACATGAAATTCCTGTTGGTTGATACTAACTCAGGTAACAATACAGTGAAATTTATCTTGTTTGTAATCCCTTAATTTTTAAAATTATGCTAGCAGGGATCATCTCCTGGTGTGAAAGTTGTCCAGAGATAGTAACACATCAGTTCCAAAGCATAATAGATTTGAGACTACAACATGCTATCAGCATGAAGATTCAGTTTATCAACCTCACTAACATACTGTGTCACAGCTAGAATCATTATATATTTGTTTCTTTGTTTTCATGTCATGCATGTGTTACATTATGCTATACTATGGTTTAGTTTGTATGGCTTACGGAGAGAATATAAATCTAATGAATTTGACAATTTTAGTGCTAATAATGATAATAGAATTAGACATTTTGCATAGAAATCCTAATGATTCATAGGCCTAGACCTAAAGAGTAGTTGTTTATAGGTTTGAAAGATTTGTGCACAGTGTATTAATTATCATACGACAGCTGGAAATCTCAGGGTATTTTAATGGTATGTACTGGTTGCTTTACTTCATACAACTATTCTTTTCTCTAAGATGTAAGCATACATTAGTATACATGTTGACAAATCAGCTTAGTTTGAAGTAAAAAGTTCATTTTTCTGTTACCTATCCTTGTAGTCCTCTCCCCAAGTTATCTAGATGTCTAAATCTGAAAAACAAGTGTCACTGTCAGCGAATGACCATATTTGTATTTCTTACAGATAAAGCTTCCCAGCATTATCTGTTTCTGCAGAATCACCTCATTTTCTGAAAATGTCATATTTTTGTGGGGTTAGAGTTTGGAAACTTCCTGTTGCATTTAAGTAAGAATTCTTTGCAAGGAGGTTGGCTGGGGAATTTTGTCATCTTTGGGGAAAAGGTTCAGGATGGACAGCTGAGTTTAAAAGAGGTCAGGTTGTTATAAGGGCATACTGAATTAAACGTAAGAGCAGAAGAAGCCAGGAGTGCAGAGTGTAAAGGGGAAAACTGGAGATGACTGTGCACAAGAAGGGTAGGAGTGACTATGCAGATGGGTAGATGGAGTAGTACCGAAGAAGAAACTGAAAGGGGTTAGTTAGGCAAGGTAGGACTTAGGTAAAATGCAAGAGGACTAGGGGCTGAAAGATGAAAGGATGAAGACCAAGATTATTCCTTGTCCTTTACTGCTTGTGATTATGTATGAAATCGTTTTAAATAGCATGCAGCTCATCACTTGTAAGACTGACTCAAGATTATGAGAAACCTTGGCTGCTGGCATATGCTCTACTAGTGACAGAAACCGGAAATAATCAAACTGAAGATGTTGTATCTGTGATGCCCTGTGCTGAGAAGAAGCCTTTCAATGCAGTCTCTGAAGTTTCTTCAAACTTGCTTTAAAAAATCACAAGTTAAACAAAACAACACTTTAGTAAAAAAAAAAAAAAAAAAAGAAAAAGTCATCAACACCATAAACTTAAGCACTCAAAATTTGCAAAATTAAAAGCTAACATCTTTCTACACTTGCATAACTGCAGTTGAGTCTGACATCCCAGTCAGTGCAGCTTAAGTTGAACAAAAACCAAATCTGGAGATTCTTTCTGTCACATTGAAACAGTTGAAAAAATAATACCAAGCACCATGGCAAAGTAAAGGCTGTATGGTACCAGCATCCAGCTAATACCAAGCACCATGGCAAAGTAAAGGCTGTATGGTACCAGCATCCAGCTAATACCAAGCACCATGGCAAAGTAAAGGCTGTATGGTACCAGCATCCAGCATCTCTGATAACATTGGTTGCACAAAGAGAAGTCCAGCTCCAAAAAGGCGTATGGGAAATGGGTGCCATTAAAGCTAAAGCGTCACCCTTTCCAGGGGACAAGGGGTAATCCCCTGTCTTGTTGAATCGCCGAATGGTGGTCTCTCAAGTCTATAAGTCTTGGCATGTTGCATATGAGAATGTATGCAAGTACAAGTTTTCACCAGGAAACAATAAGGACTAGAAAACAGGTATTACCGTTGCATTACATGTACATGCACAGTTGCCAAACTGGTGGTAGTGGCTGCAACTGAGAGGTTATAAGAGTACTGTCACTGTTGTGACATGAAGCTGGCAGTTTGAGTGCTGGTAGCATAGTAGTGTCAGCACAGAGTTCATCATGGGCTATCACAGACTCTGAATTGCAAGAGAATCCCAGCCACGGACATCAATACGTGAGATAAGGTTCACAGATCCATTATGATGGAAACTTCAGTCTGCTTGCTGCTTGAGGCAGAATCAGATCTTGTCACTATCAGAATAATACTTCACTTCTTTAACTTCCCTCTGGTTTTATATCCTTTTGAAATGTCCAGTAGCTCAGTCAGGTCTTTCAGCTGCAGATGAAATTTCAACCTTTGTTCCAACTTCTAAGTTAATCTTTGGGTAAATAATGCAGCCCTGAGTCTTCTTAAACCAAATTTGCTTTTTGAGATCGCCTTCATATGCCTTTTGAGACATTTAAAGCAATTGTTCTCTTTCAGCTTTATGAAGGCAGCAAGGGTAGTAAAAAAGATTGGAGGAGTGCTTGTGCCCTACCTTTCTTCTTTGATTTTGTTCCTGTGAAGCTTAACTTACTTAATACTCAAGTCAAGAACTGGCCAAGATTAGAATGCCTCATCTCAGAAAATTGGTCAGGATATGATTCTAGAAGGCTGGAGAACAAGGTAAGGAATTGTAATATAAATTTTTACTACTCACATGAGCATTTCCAGATCTCACTACAAAATTTGGATGCTTTCCACTGCTTTCTCCTCCTTTGGAGAGAGAAGAACTGGAATAGCATGAACACTGACAGTATCAGAAAGTGTACTATGAGGCTGTCAGGTTAACTCCAGCAGCTGCCTCTTCAGAAGTGAGTAACACCAACAGTGTTGAGAGCCAGGTCACTTACTGCAATCTACATGGAAGTCTGTGTATGCACTAGTCTTCTGAGACCCAGAAGAAGCCTGTAAGAAGATACTTACATTTTTTCAGCAATGCATAAGTCTAGTTCCAGTCTCCCCTGAAAGAAGGTAATAGAACAATCCTGCAAGGAAGAGTATGTGTAATTAAAATTGTGGCAGGTTTCTTTACTTGTCTACCCAGCACTATGAGTTATTCTTTACATCAGACTTTTCTGCTCACTTCTTCAGAGTGTGGCTTAGCATTGTTTCTTTCCCTTGCTCATCTTCTCAGAGTGCAGCATAGGAAAGAGGAGTGTGAAAGAGCAGGCTCAGCAGAGGCATCTGATTATACTAATTCTTTTGATCCTAGAGTTGCATTTACATAACACAGAAGGGAACTCCTCCTGTGGGGGAGGGATCTAGCCACCCGAGTCTGAATTTGGAAGAACAAATAATGGGATGTTTACAGGTACCTTCTACATGCTGTATCACTGTTGTGAATGCTCCATTGCTGGTGGTGTTCAGGGCCGGGTTGGACAGAGCCTTGGGTGGCATGGTTTAGTGTGAGGTGTCCCTGCCCATGGCAGGGGGGTTGGAACTAGATGATCTTAAGGTCCTTTCCAGCCCTAACTATTCTATGTTTCTATACTCTTTCTTGCACCGCAAAGAAAGTAGGTGCATTGCAGAGGACAAGATCTATTCTTGCACACCTGAAGAGAGGAAGTTTGGGGCTTTTGTCAGTATCCAGTCCTTCAAGTCACCATGTCCTGGTGGGTTGCACAACAGACTGGGATAGTGTCATGTCTGAATTGCTGTTTGAAGCTTCAGCTTCAGGTTGCTCTGCCTGACTTCTCCAGTTTTTCTCCAGCAGCAGCCAGTAGTGGAGTAGTAACCTCCCGGAGGCCATATGTGAAAGAACACATAAGCAGTGAGGAAGGCACTTGCAGCCCTAGTAGCACTTCTTTTCTGTCTTGGCTTTTAGTCTTCAGTTAGTAAAGAAAGTGGGTCTTCAGTGGAAACCCATCTAAACTCAAACAAGTGTTGCCATATATGAAGTTGTTTTTTGAAAGATTTAAATAAGCTGTTAGAAGAGGCTTATCTCCAGTTCTCACAGATGTTTTCTCTATTTTTGAATACGGATAATAGCTCTCTTCTCTTTCTTTCTTTCCTTCTTCCTTTCTTTCCCCCAAACTTGATCATTGTTTGATCTGATGTGATCTCTGAGTTTTTACTGGGATTATGGTAGTATTAATACTGGCTCTGATGAAGCAGAAATCCATTTTATGTCTTTCTAAGCAATTTTTTGATTGCAGTTCTGCACAGAAAATAAAATGAGACAAATTTGCAGCATAGTGTGGTTTCTGTGCTCGCCTGGATTTATGTTCAATGCAGCCATATGGTTCTGTGGAAGTTAGTCATAAGCCCATGCTAAGGGCAAACACCACCAGCTACAAGGTTTCATCTCAGAAGAATGTTAACAGAAGATGAAGACAAGCATAAAGTGTTCATAGAGAAAAAAAAATCCAATTCCTTCAGGAGCCTACTGGGAAAGCGGATCTCATGCATCAGTGAACCAGAGTTTATATGAGACCTAGTCAGTAATTTCTGTTATCTTTTACATCTTCCCTGTAATGTCTGCCAGCAGAGATTAATCTTCTCTTCCCATCTGCTTCCTCAGCTCACTGCAAGGAATCAGATTTATTGATGTTATCTATCCATTAGCGAACCAGGCGGAGCTCTCTAATGTCAGGTGGCAGTGAGGGTCGTGGTCTCACTCAGAGAACCCAGTTCAATCCAGCATGAATAGGGTCTGTCAGCAGAAAGGGAGCACACCAGTCAGTAGATGTAGTGCACTGATTGATTATGGTCTTGGACCATCGTTTTTTCCACAGTTAATGGTTTTCTACTGATTCTGACAGTTAGTGTATCTGGTATGGGGTTTGTAAACAAACAGAAAGCATGATAGCCTATTCCCAGGAGGGAAAAGTTCAGCTGGTTTGCATTAAGGAAAGTCAGAGAGACATAAATTAAAATAACTTGAATGAGAGAAGTTGGAGCAAACTAAAATAGCTGCAGCTGGCTATATTAATCTTCTCTCAAAGGTACTTTCTTGAGATGAATTAATTTCTTTGTATGGAAATAGCCAATCAAATGCTAGGTCTTCACATAGAGATAGGCACACGTTAACTCTGCATGTGTCAATAATGATGTGTTTGAGGTAGAGAATGAGATCTCCCAAACCTTGGAAGTCTATTCTGTCTGGCTGTCCTATGCCCCTTTGAACCATCAGAAAAATAAGAAGATAAAGCTGCAGCTACCCTTCCGTCTGTCTTGCTCACATTGGCCTTATGGTGCTGCTGAAATGTTGCAGAAAGTGCAACAACCCTTTTGAAAAGCATAATTATTGATTGCTGCTGTCTCCAGATAGGTACATTATGAACTGGGACCTTTTTTGGACATCTGGTATCTTAGTTTTTGTCAGGTGAGCAGACATCTCAGTTGTATTCATTACAAAACAGAATAATTACAGTCTTTATTCCCAGAAATTCAATTAATACCATTATATTAAGCATCAAAACCAAGTCATTAGGAGTACTATAGAATTCTGAGCAGAGAAGTCATGCCTCCTGAAGTATTGGTCCTGAGAGGTAAATATGTTGCCAAAAAATAAATGCACTAAAACTTACATTTCACTCAACTTGCATTTGTTCAAAGTGGATTTGATAGGATTTTTTTCCGCTTAAGAAAATCTGATTGATGTGTTCCTAATTCAAGATGTCTGAGGTGTAGATATTACTGCTTAATGCCTTCGAGTGAGTCCAGGATAACAGATTGAGGACCTTAACAGAATGGACAAGACCTTATTTACAAATGCCTTAATTCAGATGACAATGTCCACAAATTCAACACTCCTTAGAGACAAATAATTTTTAATGGAGTTAGATACTGGCAGATTTGAGTTGGAGGGAAGATTAACTTATGATCTACAATGTAAAGATTGGTGTGCCCATTTTATGAAGCATTTAACCTGTGAATACTGAAGACAGAATGCTATTGCCATGGCTGGAAGAGCCGAGTAAAGTACGATGATCTTTTGAGCCAGCACTGGTTTCCTGTGTTGGTAGTTGCTAGTATGTCTAGGGTTTTTCTCACATTGCAGGGAGGACAGATGAGTCAAATATAACAATTTAGTGGACTTGTTAATTACTTGAAAGAAATTCTTAGAGAGCCATGAATATACCTAAATATTTGGGGGTCTTTTGGGAACTACGGGTAGAAGAAGCAAATGCAGAAAATGTTAAGGATAGTTTTTCTTTCCTCTTCCACCTCTCTTCAAGTTGTTTTCTGTTCTTTCATTTGCCAAACATCACTTTTGTTACATTCTGCACTGAAACAACAGGGATCTGAAAATAGCTTTCCTCAACTGCATGGTTGCCTTTGCCTGATCCATAAAGAGCCCAATTTTGCTTTTTTGCTTTAGGCAATTACTTTTTAATGCTTTTGTATGTTTTACCCTAAAAATACAATTAATCAAACAGTTATGTTATGAAAAAAATTGTCTTTATATACTGTAGTACAAACAGTACATACTTATTATACAAGAACAGGGGAACAATCAGTTGTATTTAAATTGGAATTAATAAAAGAAAATAATTTTTTGACACAATGCCTGCAGAACAAAACATCACAAGAATGAGTGCAAGCATGAGTTTTGTATTATAGAGAAAGAGTGAACTGTTAGTTCCTCCTCCCTTTGTACTAGTCACTTTCAGACGGGGTGTTGTTCCTGGTGATATGCCCTACTGTGGTAATTCCTGATTCTGCTTATTTGGTTACAGTTACACAGATTTTGCACGTCATTGTTCTCTTATCAAATAAGATTATCATCCTCTGCGATTTCTGGAATGAACTAACTTGCTCTTGTCCTGCATTTGCTTTCAGGAATCCTACCCCTTACACTGCTTTTAGAAAAAGAGCCCCTTCAAAAGTACGGGTCAGAGATAATTTTAACACTGAATTCCTTTTGTAGTGCAGTCTTCTGAATGTGATAGCTGTTCTTGCTCAGTAGTCTTCCAGTAGTGGTCTCTAATTATCTGAAGAGCCTTGTATCATTAATACCATCATGGAACTGACCAAACAGACAGCATGCAGGACAGTGTAGGAGACAGTACTGCAGGAAAACCTATACTGCAATGGCGCTAGGACATTTGTTACTGACCATGATGAATCTGTCTATTCAGGAACATAACCAAGCTAAGAGATTTTTTTCTGCTCCAGATTCTTCAGATGCTGGTAGTGTACAACAATACACAAGATTCAAAGATTTGGGAGGAAAGGATTTAGATTTTTTAAGCCCATATATTCTAAATAAAATTTTATTCTGGATCAGTTGTATTGTAGCTCTTGTTGAGTGTTTCATTGTTATATATGTATATGGCCTAGCAATTATTCTGCAACAGCAGTCATCATCTAAATAATAAGGTTGCACAAAATAACAATAGCTGTCTTTAAATGTCACTGGCAAGGTGATAAAATGAGATTTATATTCTGATGTACTTGCAGGAGTTCAGTAGAATTTGGGTGGGCCTTATTGACAATTCTGTATTTAGTACAAATTTTGTAAAAGTCCTGTGTGTCTTCTAGTACACTGTGATGTATTTGCCATGAAATTCATGGCAAAATGTTTCATATAGCCATGGGTTGGGCTGTATGAAAGACTTCAAAACAGAACAAAAATGCTGCCAAGAAAGTTGATGGAAATGATAAGGTAGGCTTTTTCACATGTCACCCAAGTACATGCAAAGTATTCTATATGTGATGCCCAAACCCAGAGAAATCATAGCTACAGATCATGCTGAATCTTTTGCAAGGTGAAGCAATTTCAGCATAAACTAAAAATAAATAAATAAATAGAATCATATATCTAATGTAAAAATTATATTGGGAATGTTAAAATTATGCAGTAATTCTGTACAAATTGAGACCAATCTATTTAAAAGTAATGTGGAATAGTTTATTTGTATAACATCTATGCATCTGTCAGTCTGGAATGTAGGGCTTTCCAGACGTGTTTATGCAGTATTGCATTCATTGATGCATAGTATCCATTTCCTTCTAAACCGAGGTCAAAAGGTTTTGTCACACATCCTTTTGTAAAGAACGCTATTCTAAATCACTTAATGTTGCTGGACACCTGGCTTTCTTATATCAGAAGTATTTGGGCTTATGGTCTGAGTGTTTCTGTCCTTGAATGTTGTGATTATCTATCTCAGTTTCTCTGAAGACAGTTTGCAGTCAATTTAATCTTTCTGTCTAACTCATGGGCTTCTTTATCACTTTTTTTCCCCTTCCTGCTTTCCCTTTTACTGAATTTGGTAGTGGGTGCTTCAGTTTTATTTTCCATGGAGGATATGTCAGCACAGAGAAAATCTTATTTGATATGAATCCTCCCCCTCAATTTGAGGAGGAAGAAAGCTGTCTGCATGTCAGCAGGTGCATACCAGCACTTGCTGCTCAGGGAGTACAGAGTTAAATTAAAAGTGTGATTATTTTACTTCTATTCATGCTTGTTTTCTGAGCTGACATCTTTGATGGTTTTGATGATGTATTTCTGTCTTTTCTGTTAAGGGTGGAAGCTTAAATAAAATGTCTACCCTTTGGGAAACAAAGGGACTTTCCAGCTGTCTTTGCATCCAAAAAGTAGTGTTAATACAGCTTTGTATTTTGCTACCAGTCTGTTGCTTAGATTTGCTACATACTGAATTTTTCCCTCCCTGAAATGTTAAGATGAGCTGCACTTTTTAATAGCAGCATATATTGAATAAGCAGACAGAAATATATATTGCATAAATGTAAAGGTAGAATATTATTTGCTTTAAAAAGTGAATCAAATTATTTAATAAAAAAACAGAGCTAGTCTTTTAAAACATTAACATGATTCACTGTTTTTTTGTACTCTAGAGCTTAATAAAATATTTAAAGTGCTGCTTAAATGAAGGTCTAGCAAATGCTTGTTAGATGATCAATTTTGAATAGAAGATACACTACTGCAGATGCTATAAGCTCCCTACGAGATGAAATGTAGTGTAATTGCCAGTAAGTCAGTGCTTGGTCGAGTAGTGCAAACAGTTCAGGCTTTAGAAATTAGATATTCGAGTTCGATGGTTTGAAAAGACAAGGTAGATGGATATATAGATAATTAAAATCATTTGTGGATGGATTATATTTCAAGAGCATAAGAATTTCAGCATTATCTGGAAGCAGCCTGGATTTGTTGTCAGATACCATAACCTACTGAGCATCTCATAGGAACACAGTTTGGCATGGCTCAGTGAGGCAGACAAGATGTGTAAGTCTGATAGCATTACACTTTAAATACTTCTCACTCGGAGTTAATGTAGTAGGAGAGTCTCTGACAACTTTGTTAGTAACTCCACTCATTAGAAATAGAGAGATCCAAACAAATTTTCTTAACCCAGAAGAAGATGCCAGGCTGGGGTTTCCATCATTATTTTTCCCTAGGCATTTTCCAGCCAGCTGATGTGACCACTCTGGCATTGTATTCATAGGATTTGAAGCAAAGGAAGAATAGCTTAAAGTAAGTTTTGCTGTGTGCTGCCTAGGGCTACACACTGCTGAATTCCTACCTCTGAATTCCAGCAACATTCTCCTGGAGAAACTGGCTGTTCATGGCTTGGATAGGTGTACTCTTTGCTGGATAAAAAACTGGATGGCCCAAACATGCCCAAAGAGTGGTGGTGAATGGAGTTGGCATCCAGTTGGCAGCTGGTCACCAGTAGTGTTCCCCAGGGCTCAGTACTGGGGCCAGTTCTGTTCAATGTCTTTGTCAGTGATCTGGACAAGGGGATCAAGTGCACCCTCAGTAAGTTTGGAGGCAACACCAAGTCAGGTGGGAGTGTTGATCTGCTTGAGGGTAGGAAGGCTCTACAGAGGGATCTGGACAGGCTGGATCAATGGGCTGTGGCCAATGGTAAGAGGTTCAACAAGGCAGAGGGCCATATCGTGTACTTGGGCCATAACAACCCCATGCAATACTGCAGGCTTGGGGAGGAGTGGCTGGAAAGCTGCTCGGAGGAAAAGGACCTGGGGGTGCTGAGTGACGGCCACTGAACATGAGCCAGCTTGTGCCAGGCATCCAAGAAGGCCAACAGCATCCTGGCCTGTGTCAGAAACAGTATGATGAGCAGGACTAGGGAAGTGATTGTTGTTCCCCTCTACTCAGCACTGGCGAGGCTGCACCTCGAGTCCTGTGTTCAGTTCTGAGCCCCTCTCTACAAGAAGGATACTGAGTTGCTGGAGCATGTCTGAAGAAGGGCAGCAAAGCTGGTGAAGGGTCTAAAGCGCAAGTCTTAAGAGGCTGAGAAAACTGCGATTGTTTAGCCTGGAGAGAAGGACACTTGAGAATTTTTCAGGGTGGTTGTGAGTTAAAAATTCTTTACCATGAGGGTGGTAAAACACTGGAACAGGTTGCCCAGAGAGGTGGTGGATACACCATCCCTGGAGATGTTCAAGGCCAGGCTGGATGTTGTTCCGGGCAACCTGATCTAGATGAAAATTTCCCTGCTTATTGCGCAGGGGGTGGATTAGATGACATTTGAAGGTCCCTTCCAACGCAAACCATTCTATGATTCTATGACCTTATCGCTCTCTATGACTATCCGAAAGGAGGTTGTAGCAAGGTGGGTGTCAGTCTCTTCTCCCAAGTAACAAGCAATAGGGCAAGAGGAGATGGCCTCCATTTGCATCAGGGAATTTAGGATATTAGGAAAAAAATTTAGGATATTAGGAAAAAAACTTTCAGCAAAAAGTTCATCAAGCATTGGATCAGGCTGAACTGGTGAAGTTACCGTCCTCTGAAGGTGTTTAAAAGATGTGTAGATATAGTACATGGTTTAGTGGTGGACTTGGCAGTTGTAGGTTAATGGTTAGACTCAATGATCTTAAAAGTCTTTTCTAACTTAATGATTCTATGATTCACGTCTAAAAGTTACAATTTCCTCTCATTGCCTTGATGCCTGAGGTGAACTGTCAGAGCTATGACAGCTCACAGCACCATATATATGCGGCCATCTCCTGAGTTTATCTATGGAATTATCTTCTCAAAGGCTTTGAGGATATGGATTACAGTCTTTAGTAGGCTGTGGTGTACCAAAGCAAACATCTCAGTTCTCACTTTCTTGGAGGGAAAAAAAAAAAAGAAAAGATCAGAGGCCAACTGTTTTGTTGCGTTATTTTGCTAAAGCTTAAAGTATATGGAGTTCTGTTCAAGTGCTTGTATAATGCCAGTTTCCATTTTAGTCTGTTGACCCTACCTGCAAGAGCAGGAGTATGTGAAAATTGCAGGTTGGTCAGGCAGCTTCTTATTTTTAACACGGAAGTGATGTTTAGGAGGGGTGTTATTATATCTACAGTGTGGCTTTCCTTCAGTCCCCCGAAACAGTACACATTGCACATAGAGAGAGAAATGGCTACCTTTCTGTGTGGCATTTTCCTGAGTTCTGTGTAGACACCCTTTGTGAAGTATGCCTGGACATAGCATCTACCATATGTAGGCAAAAATGAGAAAGCAGTAACAGTCAAGTGGATAAGGCACTTTATCAGGACTTAGTGAATCTACGTGCTTCTGCGAGTCTGTAAAATCACAGTAATGATGTAAGGTGTAAAACATTTTTTACATGAGGCTAGTTACTATTATTTTGGTGTTTACTACGTAGAAAATGTCACAGCTTTTACTGAAGTACCTCCTTAGAGAGGATTTAAACGACCAGGGCTTTGTCTTTGGAAATCATTGATAATCCTCTGAGCTCAGAAGCCAAGAGAAATTGTGATGTGCCATTATGAATTGATAGATCTAGTGCTTGTCCTTGTGTTGTTATTCCTGGCAAGTTTAATGTTGTTCAAAATGAAGTAACCTACGTAGCATATTTCATGGGATCATATATATAATGCAGATATTTTCCAGGAGAGGCTTATGCCAAGATGTTATAGTTCATCTGTTAACCTCCATAGCAGAATCACCTGCAAACAACAAATCTTGTTTATCAACTGCTGGTATTTTTCTCAGGCTGCAGTGGGATAAATTAATTTCTAGTGTCACTCTAGTACATTTCTGACAAGGCTGCTATACCTGTATAGGTTGCTTCATTACTATGCAGGGATCCAGGCAAGGTTCTTGTTGGAAGTCCCATCAGTGCCAAATGGTGTAACTAGAGGGCTTTCCACTCCAGAGCTAGCTCATTTGGTGCTAGATCCTCTGACCCATGCCATATAGATGGCATGCAGTAGGCAAACACGGTGTAGGCATGCCCTTGAGCTTCGGGAGGATCTAGGTATCAGCAATTCATGAGTGTCTCTTACCTATTAAAAAATGCAAACACCTGTCTAGTTCTGTTTAGCTGTTTGTGCGCTTGGTAAGTTCAAGATTCTCCACAGTGTTCTTTCTTACCATTTTTAGCTATAATATATTCCTTCTGCAAAACCTAATGAGCTAAGGTCAAACCTTACACTACAGAGTTGCCAACATAACAAATTGGTGGAAAAAACCCGTGTGCAAAGATCTTTGTTCGGCTGAAGTTTCATTGTTCATAGTGTTGTATACGTGCATCAGGAGGAAAACTCCAAGTAGCATAAGCCATGCTTAGTGGCTCTTCCAAAATATGCTTGCATGAACTAAAATTAATGGATTCTACTGTAGATAGGCCCAGGGATTAATACTTCTTTTAGAAATTTTGATTGAAAGAAATTAAGTTTACTGTTAACTCGCAGAGTGTGTCTTAACTTTGGCTTTGCTTTTCATTTCTGTTGCTGGTTGTGGTTCTTTTTGAGCACTTACTAAATCTAATTCTGCAGAGTACTTGTTTGGGCTGTAACAAAGCTGCTGTACCCATAATCAGATTTTGTTACAGTAAGATTATGTGCAAGGAGATATGAATTAGTGAACTGAGTATTTAGGACCAAAAAAAGTAATCTTTTAACTGACTAATTTTGGCAAAGTTTCCAAAAGTTTGTATCTGAGAGATTTCTGTTTTCTTTGTACTTAACCCAGGAAAGCTGTGATAAGTAGTGTGGGCTATAGTCAGATTGCTCATTATTGACTTCTTAATGGAGTTCCCTGTAGTATGTAGTGGAAGCCAACAAAAATAAACAGCAGCAGAAAGCCTGTCTCTACTTGTCGAATAAACTCTGAGAGACCTCCTCCCTACCATGCTGTGTTTTGGGTAGTTCTGTTTCCTGTCTGTATACCAGCATATTAGTGATGTCTGGGGGGGGGGAGGGGGGGTAGGTGTCAGTCTTTTCTTAGAGGGAAAGTGTTTTTTTCCGTTTGTGAGTGTCGTGACAAGTATTGCTTCTATGATCCTTTGTAGATTGGATGTTGTCAGCTATTTGGAAACTGGCAACATAAAACAGAAGAGGTATGGCTGCTCCAGCTTTAATTACTTTTATGCTTTACCATACACTCTTTCTTCCACAGGCATTTCCTATTCAAAACAGGAACAGGAACCACACCGCTGTTCAGTACTGCAACACCAGGGTACACAATGGCATCCGGCTCTGTTTATTCCCCTCCTACTCGGCCACTACCTAGGAACACACTATCCAGAAGTGCTTTTAAATTCAAGAAGTCTTCAAAGTACTGTAGCTGGAAATGCACTGCACTCTGTGCCGTAGGGGTCTCAGTGCTGCTGGCAATACTGCTGTCCTACTTTATAGGTGAGTCCCATTTTTTTATAATTGTCACCATGAACAGGGGTGTGTCTGATGGATTACATATGAACTGTGGCATACTAACCTTTAACTATCAACATTTTTGGTAACAGTTAAAAACACAACAATAATGTAATGAAAAGTCCCAACTGTTTAGAGGAAAAATAAAATTTGAATGTTTTTGTCCTGGTTTCAGCAGTAGCAGTCATTTTTCTCCTTCTTAGTAGCTAGTGCAGTGCTGTGTTTTTGACTTCAGCTTGGGAACCTGCTGAACCCAGGACAGTCTTGCAAGCATTCTGCAGCATGATGGTGGGTGAATTAACTTCAAAAAAGTATTTGAACTGCAATTAAGCTCTGTGGTGTCTAATTCCTATGAAAGTATTTCTGAAATACAGGCTGTAAAAATTCTATAATGTGGCTATAACTTGCAGCATATCCATGGAACTCTTCTTCTAGCATTTTGCATGAAATATAGCTAATACTACATTTAGGAATGCTAACTATCACTTATATAATCATTACAGACACGTATGTTTGTGTATAGAGCTAGAGCAAAAGCCTAATACAGACTTCTGATTGCAAGATGGGGAAATAATTGTCCAAAAGGACAACATACAGAGAAGATGTAGATTTATTCCTCTCTTGTGGGTTGTTTATTTTTAATTATTCTCTCTTCTCACTATTTGTTTGTTATATTCCATTTCCCAATTTTTATTTTAGAGGATTTCTTTTATTTCTTCATCTCTTTAATTATTTAATTTCTTAAACATTTGCTATAAATATTATATAATTTGAGTTTTAGGCAATTACTGGGGGCAGTGCTTGGCTGTGAGAAGAATGTCATTGACTTTAATATGGCAATAGAACAGGCTCTCTTTGTGCTTGTAACTGCTGTGATTTTGTCTAGTTTACAGGTTTCTTCACCTCTTATTCCATAAATTGTCTTCAGATACTTTTCTTTTGACTGATTTGGTAATTAGAAGCTTAAGTCACCACATTTATGGAAAAATAAGCATAAGGGTCTGGTTTTTGGCATTAGTTGCACTCAGATTCATAGTCTTAAGAAGTCGCAGAAAGAAAAGGGGAGAATCAATCTTTCTTTCCCTCCCTCTTTATAATCAGTGTAAGTTAATAATAAAGCCTAGAAGGCCTTCTGATCCTTAAATCTTTATTGTCTTCGTTGAAACAGGCTTGCTACATTTCAATCCAAGGCACGACATAAGCTGTATAAAGCCTTTGAAGTAGTTCTTACTGGGCTGAAGCTCCTGTGAAAAATGCAAGAAACTGGGTTGCTGAGTAGCTGGAAAAATTCCTCTCTGCCCCAGCAAAGCAGAGCCTCCTGAGCAGCCTTCCCACTTCAGCTGCCAACCCCAAAGAACAAAAGACATGTATGCATCTAGAGCTTGTCACTGCTGCCACGCCTCTTTCAATCATTGGAGTTGTAGGGGTATTGTGTGAATGTACACAGGAGTATAAAGGTGTGGTTTAGAGTTAAGCTTCAACACTACTTCTTTTTTTGAAGTGGGGTTGAAATAATCCCATTTATAAAACACATTAATTGTGCTCAGTTTCCATCATACTGCCTCATAAATCATCAGAAGCAAATATCTGCTACTAAATAAATACATAAATACGAAAGAAGGAATTCAGTATGAAATGTAACTGTCAAGAACTGTGAAAAACAGCCATACAGATAGTAAAATATTGAAGACCTGGTTCTGAGCTGAGCTCTAAACTTTGCTGGCCCCAAAAGAGGCAGATTACTTATGAATCCGAGGGGCACAGGAAGATGGCTGTGCCAGATTATTTGTCCCATAGGCACATTAAGAAATATAAGCATCTCTATTCCTGTATTTGGAAAAAAGAGCCGAGCTTTCCATTGAGTGAGAGCTTTCAGCTCCACACATCATTTATTCACATACCCTGTAAAAAAAAGCCCAAATATAGCTGTACAACATTTTGTTTCATGGGTGCATGCTAGCTCACATCCTTGCTGAAATAAACAATGCACAAGGGCCTTCCTCTGCCCATAGTCAATAGGGAGCTCTTTGCCTACTGGTGATATTACACATATTTCAGCTAACTCAGCAATCTAAATGTAAAATCCAGTACTCAGGGAGGCTCTCTAGAGAGCTTCAGATCCATAAAACTATGAATGGATTGCACTCATTCATATATGTGGTTTTACCATCTCTATAGATGTAATATCAGAAATACTCTCAATTTAATAGGGCATCCAAATATAAATTGGTGCAAATCATTAATGTAAGATGGAAACAGTCCTTCATTGTGTTTAACCATTTCATAACGTAGGTGTGAAAGGGAAATGACTGGGTGGGAAATTGGTCATTACATAAAAAGATGGGAGGACTGCAGTATTGTGTGACCTCTAGCATCCTGTGACATGCCTCTAACGGAGTGGTCTGGCTTGTCTGCTGAGGTTTACAGCAGCTGAGGTGGTGTGTCACATTTGTAAAGCAAGTTTGAGATGCATTTTGAACTTCACAGGGAGACATTGCCCAAGCGTGAAAATGCTACAGCGCTTGCTGCAAAATATGCCAGTACACATTGATGAGGAACGTAGTGTGGCTGATATCAGCTCTGTGACTGTGGCCACTGCAGACTGAAGAACTAATGGGACCACTCATCTGGTGAATGGTGGTGTAACCAGGCCCTTCTCAGAAAGGCAGAGGGATGAACGTGTCATGCCCAGGCTTATTTTAGTTGCAGTGGGTATGGAGTAGAAAAAGTGACTTCAAATCCCACTGCCTTTGCTCAGGCAACATAAGGCAGAAGGGGCAGTTTGCTAGACGTCATGTCTGCCTTTGCAGAGCTGCTCAGTCAATTACTGCTCCATCAATTAGCCCACCCTGAGGAAGAAGCTGCATCAAGAGTCTGGTCTGTCTTGCACTTCTTCCGTCACTCTGAGAGGAAAAACTCCTACATCTACAAAGAGGAGGTGAGAGCAGAGGGTGTCAGCATGGGTAGAGACCATAGCAAACACTGCATTGTAAAGCCACTTAATGTAGTCTTGGGGGTCACAGGGGATTGAAAATGTTATGTCAGTCTAAAGGAAAGAAAGTCTCACTTCATGCATATTCTTGCTTTTCTAGCCCTAGTTATATCTCTCAACCACTTCGCAATGTACAAGATTTGTAAGTTTACCACTCCCGTTAGCGAGACCTGCTAATTTTTCGAGAAAATAGGAGTTGTGAAAAATTATGTTTAGAGGCTTCATCTACTATTAAGTGACTGAGAAACAAAGAGTTAAGCAGCAGAAACATGCAAGTGCTGAACCAAAAGATAGCGCAGCAACATATAGAAGAGTGAAATTAAACATTAGCTCTAGTTTAAAGGATTCAAAGAAAAGTTCTCTGAAATAATGGGTTAAAAAGATGGGGAATAAAGAGTATAAAGTCCTTCATTTTGGGATCAAGATTACACAGGAGTTTCTGCAAGCTGCTCATTTGCTTAACAGCTATCCATGATCGGGTTTGGAACCGAGGAAGAAAATGACCAGATTTTTTCCAACATGAACATTTTAGATTCTTTTTCCCTGTTTGGAAGACTAGGACGGGCAGTATTAAGTTTAAGCCACGAAAGAGTAAGAAATACGAAGTTGCCTTAGTTTGACCTCTTTTTATATACACATCAATACTTTTACCCAGACTTGGTACACAGAGTCTGTGTGAGAGCCAGAAATGGAGTCCAGCTTTACACTGTGCAAGACAAAACAGAATTTCATCCTTCAGCTCCCCATGGCTTTCTGCCTCATTCAGCATCCGTCATTTACAGTGAGCAAATGAAGGGAAAGTTCTGTAGAGCAACTCCTAGGTCAAACATGGGCATCAAATCACAGTTTCATATGTAAACACTTCAGTTCAACCTTTTGGGATCTTCTCTGTCGACTCTTGGTTTTATTAAGGGGAGGAGCTTATTGCTCCTGGGTGTAGGTTTTTTTCTAACAGAAAAAATAACCTTGCAATTATAGAGAACCACATCAGTCAGGAATTGTTTCTAATATGTTGCATAGCATGGACTCTGAGGAGCTATATTAACAGGCTGGTACTGTAGTGACTATTTCTCCTTTAGTGTGGATTCAACAACGAGAAGAAATTAATGAGAATTTGGGGACATCAGGCAATGCCAGATATGGCACTGTCTTGACATTGTCTAAGTCAATACACAAGACTAGTGCCATTTTCACTGTGCATAGAACCAAATACACGATTCATTTTCTTCAGTCAGTGTTGGAATTACACAATATCAGATTCAGTCAAATAAGCTTGAGGAGTTGTACACTGCAAGATTGGATGCAACTGTCATGAATGTTGTCTTATGTCTGCTAAATAGGTTTCTATGAACATAAAACATTCTTTGAATACACAGTGAGACCTGACCTACTTAGGCATCTGCTGTCCATACTTCTTCACAACAATTTCTCATAGTCCCAAGTCTGTTGAGCATTTTACCCTCTGTGTACCTTTGGATTGATCACTTTGTTAGCCTTAGTTCTGTAGCAAATGGTCAGAACAAGAATATACATGAGCCAGCTATTCTTTGTGATAAAGCAAATGTTTACATATTAGTGATAGCAGAGGGACATCTCTTCTGTAGGGAAAAAAGGGGAAAAGGAATTTTATTTAATTAAAAAGGCCACAGGACTGTTTTTATTACTAGTGCTTGCTGTGAACAGTTAAGCCAGTCCATTTTGAACAGAGAAGAAAGCTAACATTTAGACTTAACAACTGAAATATCTTCTGGGAAAACATGTGTTTTGGTTTGTATTTCATTCTGTGAGGAAGAGTAGCAAAACTGCTGTTCTGCTATGACAGAGATGACCATACAGTCATAATGCAAATTGCAAATGAAATGGGAACGGAAAAGAGATACCAGACTTGAAAGCCATGTTTGATAATTACAGATAATTTTCCACATTTGTATAAAAATAGATACATTGTGATTATTATGTTGTGCATTCATGCTTTTGGTCCATCTGAAAATGTTACTGTTTTCTCATCTTCTCAAGATACTTAAGCTGAAAATCTATATGCTGATAGATTTCTAATAATGGACAACTATCTCCAGAGTTATCTCAAAAACTTACTGAGCATAGTAATAGAGCAACTTAAGAGGTTTTAAGGTAGAAAGAGAAGAAGGAGATAGGAAAAAACAGCAAGCAAGTTTCATTATTAGAGGAGGCTGACACAGAGGGATGCAGAGTGTGAAAATTACAACTGAGGGTCAGTTAACTATCCTGCATGTGAATTTTAAGTAATACTTAAAGATTAGGCAATTGTCTGTTTCTGCAAACTGAGCTTAACTTTCCATGTCTCCAGTGCTGTTTACAAGTTTGTTGTCTGTGGTTCTCCTATGCTGTTTGGGATTTAGCATGACAGTGCTGGGAATCACATCTATTTCCAGATTGTGGAGGACCAGATGCCTTTCCTGTTGGGCTCAGTGGCAGAGGAGATAGCCACCCTCCCCCAAACTAATGGACTTAAATCTGTGACAGTTATAGAATGGAGATTTTTGTGACTAAAGCAATGACTAAATATACTTGTAATCAAAAGGAATCTATTTTACTTTATCAATGAAGAGCAATATAATATTTCTTTTTGATTGCAATGCCAAGTTAACAGTATTCTGCTGTTTGTAAAGCTCAATTACTGCCAGGGATGAGGAAAACAGCTTAATTAATAATGCCACTTAAATGGAATTTTTATTATAATACCCAGCATAGGTATTGTAATTAACAGGCATGAGGGAGAATATAGTTTAGTTGCCATTCATCACCTTTACTTTCATTATGTGTTTATTGTAACTTTTTCTCTTTGACCTGCATTTAATTTTGAGTATTGTAATGCTTTTGTCACTGAGTTTTGTCAAGAACTTTTGTTTTTCTGCATTCTCTCCCCATTTCTGTCAGCTTCCCGAGGTTGTGGTGGGACCTTAGCTATGACTCGAGCTTCACTGAGGTGTGGGGCTTGGCAATATGTTCTGTGTCTGCATATATGTGGCAGATATTTGCAGTTTGCCAGGTTTATGCTCTCACACCATTTCTTTTTCCATCAAATTAAAGGCATTGAGGTAGCTAATACCTTTTACGAGGGCATGTAGTGATAGGACAAGGGGGATGGTTTTAAACTGAAAGGGGGTAAATTTAGATTAGGCATTAGGAAGAAATGCTTTACTATGAAGGTGATGAGACGCTGCAACAGGTTGCCCGGAGAACTTGTGGCTGCCCTGTCCCTGGAAGTGTTCAAGGCCAGGTTGGATGGGGCTTTGAGCAACCTGGTCTAGTGGAAGGTGGATGATCTTTACGGTCACTTCCAACCCAAACCAATCTGTGATTCTATGATTCTGTGAGTTATATATCTGACTTAAAACAAAAAAAATAGCAATCCATGGGACTTTTAGGGAAGGCTCCAGGTGTTGCTAGGATATTTGGAGGCAGCAGCTGTGTTTCCTATCATCCCTTCTTTTCCCAGATTGAAGATTTCTGGTATCAGATGCCTCCAATGGCAATGCTGTGTGCAGGGCTCTGCCTCCTCATTGTGTGTGTCTGCTCTTTGTCTGTCAAAATCTGCTCGCCTGTTGTTTTAGATGTCAGTGCCACATGTTGCTCTTCTCAGACAGAAGATCATGTATGTAGTCTCTTCAGTTGGGCTTTTAGTGTGTGGTCATATACCTGGTGAATGCCATACAGCACACTTCTTCTTTAGCAGGCAGAAATCACCTCCTGAAATTTCTAAAGGATGTTAGCATCCTAAGTACCAAAAGCCAGATAATTGATACTTGTAGGCCATGACTTACTAACATCAGTCAAGGCAACTCCTTTCAGCCATTTCTGAAATGGCAGCATTCAGATACGCATGTGACTGTCAGCTTTTATGCTTTAACATGAAGCTTGATATTACAACTAGAACTTCAATGACTGTGCATTGCAGAGATTTTTCAGCTAACATGAGATAAATTTATTTTCCATGGTATCCCATAGCCATGACTTTTAGATACCTTCATGAATTTCATATAATATTTACAGCATTGCTGATGAGCTCATTGTGCCTCCTCAGTGTGGAAAAATATTTTGTAAACAACGATATTTCTTACGTTTACCACAATCAAAACTGGGAGGCAGAGAGAATAACTAGTCAGAAAATGAAGTTGTTATGCTTCACCACCTTATTGGGCTGAATTGGGCTGAAAGTGTTTTTAACATCTTTCATTGAAATAGTATAAAATCTAAACATGTTGAGCATCTATGTCTTGAAGCATGAACTTTAAATATACTTTCTTGTCTCTTGCAGGAACATCAGTATGTATAATGCCTTCAGTTAATGTTTTTTAAGCAAAGATCTTGTTACTGTGTTTCAGACTAAGTGCTAAACATAATAAAACGCTATTTCAGGAGTGCCCACTATTAACATTTGATTGGTGTAGTGGATGCCACATGCTATTATTCTTTATGACACTGAGTAAAACATTCATTGAGAAAGATAATCATCACACGGAAGGATGTAGGAACATGTAATTGGCAGTCAAGAGGTTAAAAGAGACTTGACAAGATTCCAAGGGATTAAAAAAGTTAATCTGTCAAGGAGCATACCCACTTCTGTTCCAAAAAAAGGCTTGTATTCTAATTAAGATTTATCACGAAGTTTTTGGCAATAGTCCTGTCACCCTGCCCTTTTGCCTAATGGAACAAATTCAGACTCAGTAATGCTGGCAGTGTAACAGGTGTAATAATAAACTGCAAGTTGACATGATGTCATTGTCCATAGGCCCTGCACTGTGTGATTCTGCCATCATACTCTGATGCAGTGTCATTACAAGAAAGACGCTGAGGTTCTAGAGCATGTCTGAAGAAGGGCAATGAAGCTTAAGAAGGGTCCAGAGGGAAAGTCCTATGAGGAATAGGGTTGTTTAGCCTGAAGAAAAGAGACTCAGGGGAGACCTCATTGCTCTCCACAAGTACCTGACAGAATGTTGTAGTGAGATGGGTGTTGGTCTTTTCTCCCAAGTAGCAAGCGATAACACAAGAACAAGCAGCCTCCAGTAGCAGCAGGCGAGTTTTAGATTGGATATTAGGAAAAATTTCTTCACAAACAGGTTGTCAAGCATTGGAACAGGCTGCCCAAGGAAATGGTTGAGTCACCATCCCTGGGGGCATTTAAAAGACATGTAGACATGGTGCCTAGGAACATGGTTTCGTGGTGGACTTGGCAGTGGTAGGTTAATGGTTGGACTCAATGATCTTAAAACATTTTTCCAGCCTAAATGATTCTGTGATTCTTGCAAGCACATTCTGTAGAGGTGTTGGCCCTTCTGCGCTCCTCCTATAATCTTCTGGCAGGCTCCTAAATAGTAGTAATTTGTAGTCTAATGAGAAATGAAGTTAAATTATATCAGCTACCTTTTTTTTTTTTTTTTGATAAATAGCAAGCTTACACTAATTTAAAGATGTAGTTCCTATTTTATCAGTGCATGTAAACATGTAGTATATTTTAGTAGTATGTATGCATTTGTAATACTTTATATGCATGCTTATGTTTAAGAGATTTTGCAAAGCAGAGGTGGAATTACTCAGGTGATTATCTAAGTTGTTGTGGACATACAGGTACAGTCTTCTCTGCTGGTAGTTTCCATTAATTTACAACTCCTGTCTGTGAAGAAACAAGCCAGCCCCTAGAGATGTGCTGTCTTTCTGCTATGATCATAATACATGTATTAAAACTCTTAGTTTTGTGTACAAGTTGCATCTTTTATAAATTGCATATTTTCTGTAAATTGCAATCTTTTTAATCTCTTCTGTGAAGACAACTCTCTGGTCTGTTTTAGAATGCTTTAAGAAATTCATGCTGTTAAAAATATCAGATTTAGATGAGATTTTAGTAAGCTTCTCCATACACAAGCACTTTAGAATAAAAAGGTCAAGTACGTGTGTTCAAACTTGCTTTGAGCAATATTATTTGATGTTACATTTATGACTGAGATCGCAGAAGCACATGGGTTTTATATAGGTGTAATTACCCCGCTGTAGTGATTAATTATAGATGAAAGTAGATGTCCCCTGAAGTAGACAGGAATCTTTTAAATATGAGACCCTTCATTTTCACATTCATGCTATTTCAGACAACTTCATTCACAAAACCATAAAAAAAAATTACTGTCTCTTAAGAATCATCACATATAACAGCATTTGTAGTTTTATAATCCAGGAAAAACAAATGTGCTACAACTGCAGACATTTGCATTTGCAAACTTAGTTTTTCTCAATGATAAAACCAATCCAATAAAAACAAAGTGGTTTTGCCAGCATTTGATGAATTAAAATCGCACAAAAGCATCTTTTAATAACTCCATGCAAGGAGTAATATAGGAAGGGGTTAGGTATTGTAAATTAATGTCAGCCATTTGGAAAATGAGCTAGCTCCAGAAACCTCTAAGTAAAGAAACAGGTGTGTTTCCTGTGGTTTTAAATGAAAAATACTTGTAAGTTACCATTACTATGATACAGGAAGAGTAGTATATTTATTTCATAGAATCACAGAATGGTTTGGGTTGGATGGAACCTTATATATTATCTAGTTTCACCCCCCCTGCCATGTGCCGGGACACCTTCTACTAGAGCAGGTTGCCCCAGCAACTTCTTTTCTGTCTCTCTCCTGTTCGTAATCTCAACTATAGGTAATGGTACCAAGGTATCCACATGTTTGAACAGGAGAGTAACTATGCTTCTTGTTGTTTCAATTCAGCTGGAGCAAAAAGTAGAGGATAATTTTAAAATGCATCCTTATTACTAATCCAGTCTTTTCACACAGCGAAAGGAGTAGTTGATATTCTCCATCAATTTTATAAGTGCCTGTTATTTTAAACAAAGACTGCCTATTCTTAGCATCATGAGTAAGATTTTGTAGTTCAGGGTTTTGGCTAATTTTATTTTAAGGGTGAAAAAAAATCAATGTGAAACTGTAATCCTAACATGTTTCCCAAGGCTTACATAATTCTTAAGAAATACAAAGTGTCTTACAAACTGGCTTGCAAGCAACAAATCACTGGCCTTGCAAACAGTTAACAGTAAGGTTGTCTTTATGTCACAGGTTTCTTCCATAAATCATATATGATAAATTATTTATTCATAATATTTTTCATGAATCTACGGTATATCTTTCCTCACAGGAGTAGTTTCTTAAAAGCCACATCTCACTTTAGTGAAGCTGCTGGGGGAACATGGTGTGTTAGTTCAATGCACATAATATGCATTAATGACTATAAAATAAGGGTTGCTTCATCCAGTACCCAGTTCCTCCTGTGTGTCTCTGGCCCAGGCACACAGCTGCTTAGGCAGACACAATTGCTGGTGATGTAGTGAAGAACTATGTCCCTGTGAAGAACTTAGCTAAAATAGAGGGTGGTGAAGAGGTTTCAGTAAGTGAATCACTAAGCTAACTTAAACATTGGGGTTTTGAACCAGTGATTTACACGGGATTGTTTGCTCATGCAGATAGAAGGTGGCTTACAAGTTTTTATTGGAGGTGTTGAGGTAAGATAGAGTTGTGTAAGAAGTCCTCTTCGATAGTGATCTCAGCATATCCATACTGGTTTTAAATGTGGATTTAAGTGGAAACTCTTGAATACACAAATTGAGCTGTGTGTAGTGGTTGGTTTATGCATCTACATAATTGCACAGTGCAGGTAGGTGAGTGGTAATTATCTTGGATAGATCTAAATCACCATGAAGAAGTTTTGTAAAAAGGTTTTAAGTTATTTTGGTTTGGCCTCAATCATGTATCTTTGATCTACAAGTGGACGGCTGTAATCACGATATCATGAAGCCTAACAAGCAGCAAAGAATTAGAAAACCTATATATTGACTTGCACGTTCAATCAACTTGTATATGATCTCAGCAGGAAATTCAAAACAAAAGCTAATTTATGGAAAAATATGTAGTTCTAATCACAGTTTAGCTCTGTGGGGTTCCAAATAACACACTGCAATCTCTACATGCAGTTGCTTTCATCTTACATTCCAGATTTGGTGACATTCCAAAAGTTCGTATCAAACCTTATTATCATCTTTTATTAAGGCTTATTACATTTCTCTTTATTGCATGTTTGCTGTAATACTCTGTCATTCTTAATATGGAATTAAAAAGCTTTGATCTTTTCTAGCCAGTCATGAGATGGAAATATGCAATACCAGTAGTTTACTACGTACTATAAAGTCCCAGCTCAGTGTGTCCTTTGAACATCACCTTAATTGGCCCCTGTTTCTTTTTCCTTTGGTCCTTAAGTCTTTTCATCAGACATCACTTCTTTATGCCATCAACATGCCAATAGGTTAAGCATGTTCACATAGCGCCACTTCATTATTATTAAATCCCTCAAGAGATTTGTGGGGTTTTGTTGCGTTTGGATTTGTTGGGTTGTTTTGTAATAAATAAGGCTTTTGAGCTATAAAAATGATTGGACCTGTTCATTGATGCTTTTGCCTAAGAAAGATGATTCCAGTGAATTTTGAGACTTTACATGGACATTTCTTAACACTTCTTTTTTACAAGGGCTGCAATCTAAAGGATGTCGCCCTGAGCAAGACTTCTGTTGGAGTTGTGAAGCAAAAATAAAACAGATAAACACAAATGTGAGCCTCAGCTGTTTTCCAGAAAGCGACTTTAAGGAAGGAAAGGGAAGGAGTTAAAGATAGAGAAGGAAGAAAGTAAAGAAATGCCTGAAGGAATACAGCAAAGTGATTACCCTGCAGTCTCAACCTTGTCTTGAAAAGTGTAAAACAGGATACTTTTTTTTCTCCACCACAATACTTGACAACAAAATTATTGATTATGACATTATTAGATAGAAACCCAAAATTTATGGAATGTTTTTCATGCCTTTGCATGAACTAAAAGAGACAAAACAACCCTCGTCTCGGAGGAGTCAGCAATCTAATATGCGCTTCCCCATCACTTCTGTACCTGTAATGATTTTTCACCATCTTGTTAACTGTGAATAAGATTGTCTGAAAAAAAAACCAAAACAAAACAACCAAACAGCAAAACAAAAACAAAGCTAAAAAAACAAAAAGGCTGTTCAGGAGAAAGCTCAGCGTAATAATAAAAGACTGTTTAAGTTAACACTGAAGACTGTTGCATAACGGAGAACTTTGGATGATCATCAGAATAAATATTTAAATAAGAAGCTATTGAATCTTGGTTTCTGTTTTAAGAAATCTGGATTCTCCCGTAAGCTTTAAATGAGCCTCACAAAATGCTGTTGACAGAATTAGACCATTGTTAAATAAAAGTCCCAGGCTTGACAACTTAAGACATCTAGCCATACAAGTTTTCAGAGGTATAAATGTTCCATTTTGCGGTGAATGTAGTAGAAATACTTATTCTAAGATTACCATGCATCTTAACAATTCATATGCAACAATACTTTAAAATGGCATTTAATAATCTTCGATTAGTGGCAAAGAAAGTAAGTTTATCCATAGAAGATAGCTGATACATCTTTGTTGCTGTACTTTTTTCTGGGCAATTTTTTGTGATGTGTTTTGCAAATTCTGTGTTAAGAAAATATTCCAGGAGAAAATGAGGAGTAGAGTATTAAAGGTTGGATTTTTTTTTTCATGTGAAACAGTAAAATCAGTGGACCCATTTTAGCAGTTCAGGATAAAAGGAAAGAGACTACACTTTTTCAGTTACTATCTTGATCTTGATAGATATTGCTAAGTTTTTCATATAATGCTATACTGCTATGTAAGTTTTTCATATAATGCTATACTGCTATGTTTTACATTCGATATATAGGTTCAGAAACTTTTATATGATGCTTCTGGTGGCTTTGAGGGTGCTCAAAAGCATGCACTTTTAAGTTATTTTGAATGTAGAGATAACAGGCTTTTTGTTGACTTGAGAAAAACAGTAATAAACAAAGAATTTGTATAACTTTTAATTCGCTTTATTTGGAATTTTAATTTACTGTTTTTAATTCACTATTTGATCTTCAGCAACATCCAAATCATCCTATTATCTTAGAAAAAAGCAAATGAATGCAAATCACTGGCAGTTGATTTGCACATCTTCTGGTCCACTCCAGGTCCTTCAGAATAAAATAGGTTTAGATTCTAATTATAGCTGCAAGAAAAATATACAGGAGATAATTTCAAAAACCACTTCAATGTTCAAATATTTCATTTGAAAATGTATTGCCAACAGGGAGATGAACTAGAAGATAATCCTTCAACAAGAAAGAGCAATAATTGCAATTTGCTTAGTTTAAATTATAATCTTTTTGCATTGCTTTAAATATAAATGATATTCACTTTTCCTTATGTGCAAGTGTGCATATATATTATTCTATTAATTCTAGGGAAGCAGTTTTGTAAATCATGGTTTGAAAGCACCAGGACCCAGAAATACGTAGCAGTCCTGGAAAATCAGTTCAGTGTCTTAGCAAGAAGCTCCTCTTAAAGCACAGCTTCATGAATAATAAGACTTGATTACCATACCTTGTAAAACACATGGGAGAAAGGGAAGAGGGTCATCAACATCATTCAGTTCCTCTTGACAACTTTCCCCACAGTGTAGGGTTCTTTGTGTTTATAGAACATACACCGTACGCCTTCGCCAGAAGTCTTAGGGAGATGCTTACTACTTAGACATAGCTGCTGTTTATTAATTTCTGCTGTCAGGTGTTAATTTTCATCTGTTGTTATACTAGAAAAAGCTGGAGGAACATTGGAAGTCCATTTCCCAATTCAGGCAGCTCTGTTTCTGTTTATTTCTACTTAAAGGAATCCGCCTGTCTGTAAATTATTTTTCCCCTGAAATGCGTTCTGTCATTTTTAGAACTTGCATTGCAAGAACAAGTTTACTGAATTCAGAATGGAAGGTGATGAATTACTGGCACTTCTGACCAGTACTTCAGAGCCTTGAGACTCAGACTTCAGTTACCTCTTCAGTTACTGTAGGGCTGCTTCTCTGAATAAAGCCTGTGCTTATATGCATATGGTTTTGCTTGTTTATCTTATCCCCTGCATTTTTAATGCTTTCACTTTTGTAGCTCAAATTTTGTTTGCTATGCCCTTTGTTCTTCATATTTTCATGAGCCTATTTGTCACTTACGGTACTTTAAAAAAAAAAAGATGTTTTTGATCCTGGTGAATTACGATAGAGAAGCCCTTGAATTTTGACCAGCACAGGAAATAAGTTTCTCTGCTTTTTACTGCATATTGCTGCTCTTCCTACAAAGAAAAAAAGTATTCTTTCCCTCTTATAGCAATCATAATCCCTAGCATTGTATGTATATTCACATCTGTGTCCAAATGTTGTTTTCTGTTCAGAACTACATCCTAGATGCTGGAGGATGCTAACATCGAATTTCTTTATCAACTAACTACCTGTCCCGGTACTCTTACCATTCAAGTGTTTGAGGAGATGAAAAAAAAGAAATTCAGACAAGACCAGTTTTTGCTAAATGGAGAAACAGCTACCTAAATTGCTTTTCTGTTACAGTTTTTGTTTGTGCTTCTCATAACTTTGGCAGAAAAGAGCTTTGAGCTAGTGAGCAAGGCAGCAAAGAGAAAATAGTCTTCACTGGAGTGCAGCAAGTAGTTGTCAGCTCTCATAGTTCTAGTTCTGCCACATAGTTACATAAATTACCCTGTCTTACCACCTACTAATAAAGGGGCTGATTTCTTTTTGGATTACTGGAGAAAGTCCCGAGGAGGGTTTTGAAGTGATAATACAGTATGTTTGCCCACAAACAAGTTCCTTGTGAAGAGAATGCATAAAGCACAGCAATACTAGCCTGAGAAAGGAACATGGAAGACAAATGGGCTGGCAGCTTTAAAAGAATGAAAGGGCCTGATAGCAGCAACTTCTTGAAGCATATTACTGTAAAATGTTTTACACAGTGTAATCTACTCATAATACTTTTTAAAGTGTTTTGCTGTGAAATGTATTCTTATTTGCTCTTTTAAGTACTGAGTGGACATGAAGGCCTCTTGATTACAAACCAAAATAAGTAGACCTCAATTGCACAGTAAAAAGTAAGATCAACCAGGCTTGACAAAACAGTTTAAGGTGGTTCAGAAAACCTTCAGTGAACTATGTGGTGACTGATGCTAAAATTACCTGATTGCCTGTAACAAATGATAGCATTTTTGTGTTAACATCAATGCTACTGTAGGTATAAGTGCACTCTAATCTGAGCTCTGAATCTTATCTTTTGAATCTCTCAGTCCATTTGGCATGTTCTGCTTTGCAGAAATATGGGAGGGAGGAGATGTTGGATAAAGCTCAACTGTTGGTTTGTTTACTGCTCATATGTTTGAGATTTGTTCTGGAGAATTCAGCCATATCAACCCTCACCACCTAGACACTGATGCTGTGTTCATGCCAAGAGCAGCACAGATCCTAGAGGTCTTTCTTCTCTCTGATGTCTCTCCTTTCTACTGTGTTAGAGGAAACAGAGTCCTCACCATTTAAACTACCACCACGCTGTAAATGGCTGGCCATGATGCTGATCGTTTGACCAACAGCAGTACAAATACCACCTTAAATAACTCTGTCAGTCCCAAGGTGAAATGCTATCATAACTCTAGCAAGTGAAGATCTGTTAGTGGCTAGAGATTACTTTGCAGAGTAGAGCTGGGGACTGAAACAGCAGAGAGGATATCATCATCATCTGTTTCATAAAAAATCATCCCGTTCATAATGGGAAGAGTCATCCCAGTCCTGATAGGAGTAAAAGGAGGCTTTTGTTAGGGTTTAGTGGGCACATTTGTATTGTGACAATCCGTCTTCTCTCCCATCCCCTGAGGCTTCATCCATGCTTGCAGCTGTGGGTTATTTGGATTGAGTTGTAGTCACCGACCATATTCATCCCAAGCTGCATGTCTTTTGTTTAGAGGCATCTGGCATTCTCAGACAAGTCCTTGCTGCCATCAGAGGTATATATGCCAGTACTGAAAGTTGTTCCAGTGTTAGTAGCCTCAGAGATTTGGCGGACTTGGATCTAGTTACTCTAGGAAGGGTCTCTTGTGTTCATTGTCATTTTCTAACACCAAAATTAATGCCAAATGGAATGGGAATAAAGGAGACCTGACAGGCAATATTTAATCCAAAAATCAAGAAACTGTTTTACATTAGATTTGGGACTAAAATAACATCTGAGAATAGAGAAATATATTTTGCTTTATATGGTTTTGCTTTAATTTTGCTTCATATATCAAATTCTTTCTAGAAAGAAGTGAACCTACCATTTCTCTGAACTAGTAGAAACAGAGAAGGGGATTGAACTTTTACATCCTCATCCCGAAAGTGGAAGAAAGTCTTCATCCTTTTCTAGACAAATATATACACCACTGCAGTCTACCTGCATCATTCCCCCTCTGGAAATTCAGACCTAGTTCATAACATTTAACTTCAAGGGCTGAGACCCCCCACTGAGGTGTGCTCTCAGTTTGCAGTTACCAGTACCAGGGGCTGCTTATCAGACTTGTGGGGGCATCAAGAACTTTTAACAGGGGCTTTGCTGTCCTTATAACACTGATAAGGGCTTAAAGTTTGCTTATGGCTGGCTGAGAAGAGACGATCTTAATCAACAAAATAGTGCCTGAATTTGTCTTAATCAGTCAATTTACCCATGTTCTTAAAATTCCCCATCACTAAAGAAAATGTGCCTTGTATTTTGATCCTGTATCAACAAGCCTAATTCTTTCACGTTCTCACATGTTTGTAGTAAAAGGAGAATTTTCTAAATCCATAGTGCTGTCTCAGGGAGATTACATAGTTGAACTATTTAGTGTATTAGTACATACTGTAAGTTTTGGGTCACTGGAGTTGTCAAGCAACATTTTTGGTCTACTTCAAAAATATTCTGATATTCACAGACAGTGAAGCAGCTGCATGTATCCATCAGTTCATTTTTGTTAGACATTGTTTATTGAACTTGGTGCTAGTTCAGTCAAAGTTGAGAGAGGAATAGTATTTTTGAGAGAGGCAACTGTTACTATCTTTGACAGTGAACTACCGTGAGACTCACAACAGTACAGGCAAAGAAAAGGTATTTGTCACTTACCTTGTAGTAACTATGGTTCTTTGAGATGCAATCAATATAGATTGCACGATCCTTGCCTTTGAAGTCTTCAAATTCCAGCTGTTTTGAGTTACGAGGGAATGTCTAGAAGGTCATGTTGAAACTTCCCCTTCTGATCTCCCAGTGGAGCATGAAGGGGCACAGGGCATGTACACAGTGCCTGCAGACAGTGCTGTTAATGATGATCCAAGCTCTTATTTTTGGAAGGGATGCACTTCTGGAGTTACAAAATGAATGCCACTTTCTTTTTCTCTCCTGAAGAGTGATAAGAAGCTAGCAAAGTTAAGAGAGGTGATTTAGACCTCCAGACTGAAGACAGGAAATGTACTGGGTTTGAATCATGTTATTTAGAGCTATTTGCAGTCTTTCACTGCTGCCAGTGAGGTGGACTAGTATAACAAATAATAGAGTTTGACCCTAGGGATTTTGATGAAATATATTAAAACAGATACAGTGATCATATGATTAATATATAAATAATAATTTCAGCTGAGTTAGGCCAAAATAATAATGGCTAATTCTAGTGATGTGCCAGAAATTGTGGTGGTCAGATTTATAGTTTAACAAGAGATGAAAGGAGGAAAAAGAAATAAGGTTTTAGGGTCAAGGAACATTCTACATTATTACGCTTTGAAAGGCAATTTAAGGTCTGAGAAAGAAGAGTGATAGTAGAGTCAGAGACTTGGAACAAAGAGAATATGTCATCTGTAGTGAGGATTTCATTGTTTGAAACATTCAGTAATATGTCTTTGGTTGCACTGTTTTTTTGTTTTGTTGAGGGTAAGGGGGATGGTTTAAGGCAAAGACCTGGCAGAAGGTCTTAGTTCTGTGGTGTTTGCTGACTGCCTGACTAAAGTTCTGCTGATGCCTGTTTGTGTTAGGTAAGGGTTGGTCAATACAGAGAGATTGAAAGATCAGAGATGAAACCAGAAGGGATGAAGAATTGTTTGTCATTTGGATAGAAGGGATAAATAAATTCATAACGTTTACTATAGCAGTGATCTGTTTCAGAGACAAAAAGACCAGAAGCGACAAGATACAGTGAACTGTTTTCCTTATATTTTGCACTGATAGTTTAAATACATTACTACAGATTTTTTTTCCAGTATATTTTTATTCCCCAGTAGCACCTAAAGACTATTTTAGCTTTGGTGATAACTATTGTCATGGAATGAGCAAACCCATGTTATACCAAATGCAAATTAAAGTAATTACAATAAAATGAGTTTTACTGGTATCATAGAGTCATTGGAAGAGAAGGAAATGCACCACAGATAGCAGGAAATTGCATTTATTGCATGTATTACAGTGTAGTATTAAGGTAATTTTTTTCTATATTTTTGCTTTCAAAGTTTAGACAGGGGCTTCATTCATTAATCCCCAGTGATATCAAGGTTCCTTAAGTAGTTCCCCCTAACACCATAGAAGGTTGACTCTGTCTTTCATAATTAGCTTAGCTAAACTTTTTCACATGGTATCACCTTTTTAATAAATGTGGTTGTGGGAAATTAAGTAGTTCAGAAAGCTAGCATATTGCATTATCATTATCAGAGCACAGTGCCCCAGTGTCTGCAGCTCTGTTAATGGTCTTGGCCTCGTTCTGCAGATTAACATAGGGAATGGGCACATAACTGGAGGTTGTACAGGGTGTTAGTGACAGCATGATAAGGAGTGTTCATGTCTTAGGTTAGCCCTTCAACACCCACAGAACCCTTCTTCCTCTCCGCTTGCATTGTTTCTTTTCCCTTTCTGCCTAACCAAAATGGATCTGTCTGCTGGTGAAATCATTTATTTTAGTAGGTCATTTAGGAGCTCACTTAAATGATTTGTCTCTTCAGAAGGATCAAAAATGAAAAAAGAGAAAAGGATGTAATTACTGCTTATCTTTTTGAACATTGATTTGGGACCGGTAAAAGACTCAAAATGAGACTGGTGAGCTTTCTGTCAACTGCATTCACCAAAAGCACTGTATCATTAAAGGACAGTGGTAGTAATTGCTTAGTGCCATTGCTAAGTTGAACTATTAGTCTGTGAATGCTTGTTCCTGTAATTTAATTTTTTAATGTATGTGTTGCCATTCTGCTGTGAAGAGTGGAAAGCCATTATTTGTACAATTTGTCATTGTGGTTAAGAGCATCAAATAACCTGTATCCTTTACCACCAGCAATGCATCTGTTTGGCCTCAACTGGCAGTTGCAGCAAACTGAAAATGATACATTTGAGAATGGAAAAGTAAATTCTGATACTGTGCCAACACATCCTGTAACAGTACCTGCTGGAGAAAATGGTAAGTGAAACAGGCACCAATTTTCTCTCCTTTATATCTTTCATTGCCAGACTTTTAACACTTCTTCTCCAGAATTCTGTATATTTAATAGTAGTACAGAGCATTTGTAAGTAATAGTAATTTTAAATAGATATGTAGATATTTCACAGGAGCGCACTGTTCCTCCTACCTATCATGTTAAGAGAGTGATGGATCCTGGGTGATAAGTGTTGATCATACTAGGAAAGCTGGCTGTCAACCAAAATTCTTCATGAGAATTTGCATGTAATATTTTATGAGGGTAGAAAACCTCTCTTCACATCCAGAGAAGCAGAACCTCCGCTTACTTTAAAATGTTCAATAATGTAATGATTGTTGAGGGAGAGGGATGGTACTGAGGCTGGCTTGGACCATCCCGCCTGAGGGGCTGGGGTCTCGTGCTGCAGAAATGGCCGCAACAAACCCAGGGAGCCCAAGGTGACAGGACACAGTATTTCATAAGGGGAACCTGATACTAGATTTCAAACATTGGGAGTCCCAACGAGCTCTGTATAGTTTTCAGACCAAAGCTTTGTCTGTGACAAGGGGGGACGTAATCTTTTTTTCTGGAGAGTTGGCACATGAAAAGGCATTCAGGAAGGTTTTGCGTATTTTCAAAGCTTCTCTCTTAGATGTGTTTAAAAGGCTAATCATGATCATGGTCATTCCTGCTCATCTAGACAGGAATGATTTGGTGCTGCATAAGGTGGCACAAGAATGTGTTTTCTATGGCTATGATGAATTTTATAGGCCATTGCAGTTTAGGTTCTCCAAAGTAATTTGTAAGCCATGATTATGATCAAGGAGCTTTCTATGCCATGATGACCTCACTACGAAACGGCTTGGGTTTTTCTCTACAGATGAGCTTTTCTTTCTTTTTTAATTTCTCTCTGAAATTTAACAGGTCATGTATATGTTCATTTGTTTTCTCAAAGTCTCTAGCAGATAATATTGAGTCTGTATCATCCAGCCAACATACAGAGTAAAAAAAAAAAAAGAAAAAAAATCCTGAACTTTATTAATTTTGTTGTAGGAGCTTTTAAAATACAAAACACACAAAGGGATTATTTTTTATCGACCTTTTTCCATGTTGCCCTTTAGGATTCTCAAAACATTTAAGAGCCTGTGCACTTTTGGCTAACAGAGGCTTTAAAATCAATAGGTTTTGAATGGAAAACTTGATTTAAATGGTTGATGAATGCAGTGTTTGCTTCATTACACAAAAATCCATTTTCCCTTTCACAAGATAGAGCTGACCTCCTTACCACCGAGGAGGAAGAAGCCTCTGCCAGCAGTTGACATCTTGAAAATTTTTCAAGTTATCACAGCTCCAAGTAATAAAAAAGATACAGCTCAGTTGGTGCTTTTGTCACATTTGTAAGCATATGAGACTGCTGCAGTAGGACTTTTTTCTTTTTTTTTTCTTCCATTTCCTTTACCCTGCTGCCTTTTTTTTTGCACTTAGATATTCATTATCTCTGTGTTCTTACTTGAATGAATAGCAAAAAGCTACTGTATGGTTAATGAATATTGATGCTGCAGTGACAGCTCATCATGCCACTGTCTTCTGCCCTCAGTAGCAAATATTTTTTTTGTCTAAAATATATACATGTCTTTGTAAGTATTTTATAAATAAAAATTGTTCTTTTTCCCTTGATAATTTTATTTTTATTTTTACAAATTAAAACCTCTTATACTTTTCCTCAAAAATAAAAGGAAACAACAAGTGTATCAAATCCCATTTTTCCTTCCTTATGTTCCCAAGTACTCTGCAGGAGAGCAGGGTTAATTCCATCCACTGTTAAAATGCTGTCCTCCGCAGAATATGGTAAATGGTCATTTATCAGCGTACATCAGTACTAAACAACAGACAGATGAGAGAATATACGTTTTAAATCACAAAAGAAAGGTTAAGCAGAAGGGAAAGTGTGATGTCTAGATATGAAATATAAGGAGGGGAGCACTGTACTGTCATTCTAGTTATTGAAAACTGTAAGGAAGTATTGGTAGAGCCTTGATTTGAAGATTTCAACAGTTGAACAACTTTCAGTATTGCCTCTCTTTAGCCCCCTGGTAATATCCTGATACTCTGATATAGGTGGGGGAATTCCCAGTGTTGTATGGGCCAGGCATTTTCCTTTACTCTTATCTAAACCAGATAATGCTGGGCCTACTTTTGTCAGAAAATCATAGCCCACTGTATTCTGGATCCCAGGTATTCATTTGCCATTCAGAAGTACAGGTACTTTGTGTGATGAATTAGCAAAACTAGAACCTGAAAACGCATACTTATGACCTCTGGAGAAAATTCAGCTGTGGTTTACGTAGAAATAGATAGTCATAATTGACTGTAAAAGCATGTTAAATCACTGTGAAATGCAAATCATTTATGAAGTGAAGTTTTGTCCTGGGTTCAGCAGTAGCAGTCATTTTTCTCCTTCTTAGTAGCTGGTGCAGTGCTGCGTTTTTGACTTTCAGCCTGGGAACAGCGCTGATAACACCAGTGTTTTTAGTTGCTGCTCAGTAATGTTTAGTCTAACCAAGGACTTTCTGAGTCTAATGCTCTGCCAGGGAGGAGGGGAAGCCGGGAGGAAGCAGAGACAGGACACCTGACCCAAACTGACCAAAGAGGTATTCCATACCACAGCACGTCGTGCCCAGGATGTAAAAACTGGGGGCAGTTACCCGAAAGGGTTAGATCACTGCTGGGTCAGGCTGGTTGTCGGTCAGCAGGTGGTGAGTGTTTGTATTCTCTTCCCTTGTTATTTCCCTTATCATTATTATTATTGGTGGTAGCAGTTGTGGTTTGTGTTATACCTTAGTTACTGGACTGTTCTTATCTCAACCCATGGGAGTTGCATTCTTTCGATTCTCCTCCCCATCCCTCTGGGAGCGGAGGGGAGGAAGGGAGGGGATTGAGAGAGAGATTGCGTGGTTTTCTGAGTTACAGCTGGGCTTAAACCATGACAAGCTTGAATCTTTGAACAAGACTTTTTCAAAGGTTTGGGTTTTTTTTGCTTCTTTTGTGGATGATGTTTTCTTCTCCCAGTGCTTCTCCCTATATGAACAGCAAACTGCTTGCAACATATCACCTGATCATCTAGACAGGCATGATTTGGTGGTGCATAAGGTGGATAAGAATATGTGTTTTCTATATCTATGATGAATTTTATAGGCCATTTCAGTTTAGGTTTACCAAAGTAATTTGTAAACCATGCTTAATCAAACACAGGCATTTACTTGAGGTGCATCAGTACTCTATAGTTTTAAGAGCTAGGCAATAGAAAAGAAAGGTTAAAAACCAGCTTGTTTGACTACTGTGTTCTAGCACTTGATCACATCTCACATATTGCTGGCTTTATTTTATGTAATATAAAGTCTATATGCATCTCAATTTATTTGTTGCCATATAAATTCTATGTGCAGTTCAGAAACACAATAATGTATGCTTAACTGCAGATTTTTAAAAATGGGAAAAGGAGTGAATGGGAGGAAAGAAGTGAATGGGAAGAGCATTTCTTTTGGCTTACTTAGATGCTCTTTTTGAGATTATACTCATTAAAATACGTTATACATGCTTTAACGTACGTATATGGAGCTGTTGGTTTTGTTTACGGTATCTCATGTTAATTAAAGGTGTAACAACTTCTTAATGAGATGTTATATTGGGGTTTTTTTCTAAAAAGGTATGTTTTTAAGGAGTATTTTAATTTAATTTCTTGGAACAGTTGTTGCACAAGTGTGTATAGCAGATATCTCACAGAAAAAAATCCATATACAAAGTTATTCAGTGGAATAGGAGAACATGCTATTGACTGTAAATAGAGCCTTCCAACCTAATATTCTAATTAGTACTGCCCTTGAAGGATGGAAAATTATATGTGTGACACTAAACAGAAATGATTGTTTTTTTTGTGTTTTTGTTGTGCATTCATTTTTATACACAGTTAATTACAGTGTATTGTGTGCTTTATTCTACAGAATGTTTGCAAATAAAGAGAGAAAGTTTGTCTTCATGTAATTTTAGGGATGTTGTGAATTGGTTTTCCTGTATAATAGTTAAGTATTGTTTCTTGCTTTAAATATTTGTTTAGCGCAGGAGTATGTCCACCTTAACCTCAGACAGTTGAAATAAAATTTGCAAATATTTAAGATAACGAATCTTTTACCTATTAATTACCTATAATGCTTTGGATTATTGGTATCAGAAATTAATCATACAATAATTATATATGTTAGATAGTATATGATGCAGAAAGCTACCATATTTTGTAAATTAAATAATAATATATATAGCAATATGAGAGCATGTCATGATATAAATATTACTTACCTATAAATATATAAGTGTATATGTATTACTATCTCTTTGGGAGAGTCTGTAAAAGAAGAAATTTTGGGGGTAGGGAAGAAGTATCATGAAATAGAATAGATTCAGGAGGATGGGTATTTGTCATGGTTTAGGCCCAGACAGTAACTCAGAACCACACAGCCATTCCCTCATACTCCACTTGCTTCTCCCTGTCCGGGCAGGATGAGGAGAATCAAAAGAATGTAAACCCCATGGGTTGAGACAAGAACAGTTTCATAACTAAAGTGTAATAAAAACTAATTATAATAATGAGAAGGAAAATAACAAGGGGAGAGAATATAAAACTAAAAGGGAAAAGGAAGAAAAACAACACAAGCGATGCACAATACAATTGCTCACCATCCACTGACCGATACTCAGCCTGACCTGAGCAGTGATCCAGGCCTTCCAGGTAACTCCCCCAGTTTATACAGTGGTCATGATGTGCTGTGATATGGAATACCCCTTTGGCTAGTTCAGGTCAGGTGTTCGGTCTCTGCTTCCTCCCGGCTTCTTGTGCCCCTCCTCACTGGCAGAGCATGAGAGATTGAAAAAGCTTTGATGAGGGTAAGCACTGCTTCGCAATAACTGAAACATCGGTGTGTTATCAGCACTGTTCTCAGTCTAAAGCCAAAACACAACACTGCACCAGCTACTAGGAAGGAGGAAAAAATGACTGTTACAGCTGAATCCAGGACAATATTTTAAAATTCAGCTTGTTATTTGGACTGTTACATCATTATGGAATTGTGTCAATGAATGTGACATCTCATATTTTTATTTAAAGCTGTGTATAAGAACTGTTACTGTTTAGAAAGTGAAAAGGAAATGGTGACTACTAATATTTTTCTTACACCATTTTGATACATCTGGGAACAAACAATAATTTAAACCTATTCTTGGGAGGACAAACAACTAGTGACAATTTGAGAGAGGTGGTGTGGCATTAAAGGAGCATGTGGCTACAGGGTAAAACTACCTCTTTTTTTGGTGAAGAAAGTGGGAGTCCATAGGATTATTATCTGCTATTGACAAGTGTTGAAGCCCAGTAATAGGCATTTCTAGCAAGTTGTTCAAAATGTTTGATGAAGTCCACCATTATCATGGATAAAGTTGCTTAATATGTCCAGTTCATCTTTCCAGTTGTAAGAGGTAGTTATTTTTAATTTCAAATGTAGAAATAGGGGAAGCTGCAGATCAATACTGCAAACAAGTGTTTATTGTTTAGAGATTATCAGTCATGAGTGTGTGAATTTTTATGACACAACATGCCTAAATTTGAAGGAATTGGTAAGATACAATGCTTAAGTGAACTGAAATAGTGGATACAGATCCATCTTCTAGAATACAATATAAATATTGTGAAAGGTTAAGTCTAAAGTTAAAAAAGCAGCAGACTCATCCTGGAAAGTGTAAAAAATGGTTTCTCCAAAATCAGGTATTTTATGGTCTCTTCTCAGTAAAACACTGATCAATATGATGATCCTGTAAGTGAGATATTTTCAGTAACTGCAAAACTGTGGCACAGCTCTGATGATGATACAAGCTCCCGCTCAAGGCCTTTCTGTGCCTGTTTCAATTCAGCAGCAGTCTGTTCATCATGGATGCACAAAAGGTGGCGAAGATCAATCTGTGACCTCACCTGGCATTTCAATTTTAATCTAGTTTTTTACAGTCTTAATGTTTGCAAAGAGGTTGTGTCAGTTTGCTCCATCAAATGATGAATCATGTAGAATTTGAACATAAGAGACAGGGTAGCAACAGAGCATTGTCAGTTCTTCAGAACACTTGTATGCAAACAAGTCAGCATCATTTCAACATGCTTATCACATTCAGATGGATTTAGCTCAATCTTTATAATACACTAGCTGCTGAAAGAAAGTATAAAGTGGTAAAGACACAGTAGACTGTAAGATTGTAACTGCAGTTCCACTTTTCTTCATATTGCTTCACTGAAGGCTCACCTTGATGTGCCAGCTGCTTAAATGTGACATTACTTGCTCCATGTTGACATGTGTTGATAAGCGAGTTCTTATACACATCTTTGCATCTTAGTCTGGAGTTGTTAGTGCTGATTCCATGGATCAAAGTAGGCTTTGACCATGAACCAGCTTCCAGGACTGCTTGTGTCCTTCCATACGGAATGGACTTAGTGCCTGAACATCAGATGTGAGTCTTTGGCCTCAAAATCATCTAAACCATCACAGATTTTAAAGCTGGGTGGTAATGGTTTGTGCAAGCCACTTCTTAGTAGTTATGGTTCCTACAAATCTGACAGGTAGAAGGCACTATCACAACTAAACTGCAATTTGTTTGCTGATGAGCTTTGAGAAAGTTTCATAAACATTGGCAGATTTGACAATATGCCTTTGTGGTACAACAAGGGGCAACATGATGATCTGAGTTAGCACAGATCTGTGCTGTCTGTAGCATCCAGCCCCATGCCTTGTGGGATCATCAGCTTGGGCTGGAAGAGTTTTTCCCCTTCCATTTATTTGATGGTGCTTCACTGAGATGGTACAAAACCTTGCAGATTTGGATGATACTGTTCTCTGTTCTAGCTGTAGTATAGATTTAGTCTCTGTCACCTGTGCTTACCCACTTGAATAAAAAATTTTGGGGGGTATCTAGATTTCATAACTTCATTTTCTTTTTTAACGCCACTACCAGTTGTCCAGTTTTTCAGTGTTAGTGCTTGACATACGACTTTCATATGTTAGCATTATCTTTGCTTCTTCTGGGCATTTCCAAGCCATCATCACTGGCTTCCTAAGTCTAACTGATAGTTGCACAAGTGCTTCATAGAGAAAAATTGTTAATGCCCTTCAGTGCTATGTTCTTACTACTAGTAATTGGCCTGCAGGATAAATACATATTCATTATTGTATAAGAAACAGTGAAAGTACCAGACTTTGACATGCTGTTACACATTTTATTCACGAGACAGTGTGGATAAGGAGGTGGTAGCAAGCTAAGGGCTGAAGGTGAGAAGTCCAGAGGATGTAGGTATTATGGAGAGCCTCTGCCTCTGGAAAGGATAGGGGAACACAAAACCAAAAAAATTGCCTACAGAGCTGTAGGCGTTGTTAGTATTGAATAAATGCTCTGATATGTAACATAGAAAAGACTGTATATTAGTTCTCTTGACTGCTTATGTTTATGTATCTATTCTCAAAATTGTATGCTGCATTTTCCTTTAGTTGGTTTTTTTTTGTGTGTGTGTGAGACTTTATACTCAAAAACGCCTGTTAAAATACGTGGGGGAAAAAGTGAATAGTTTAATGTAGAACCTAAAACAGTTTACGTAATGCTAGTGCTTTGGGAAGTTGCAGTGGTTTTACTTGGTAGGTATTTGTGGTATCTTTGCGTTTTTATTTCCAAATCAGTGAATTGCCTGAGATCTTACATTCAGAAATGTTGTCAGGTAACATTTTATCTGAGGTGTTACTAAATATTTGGCATTTTATATAAAGGATGATTGAAAGCAAGAAAGGAGCACTAATTTTTTTCCTCTCTTCTTATTCTAACCCATCAGGAAAGTTCGGGGGATTTGCACAGGAAAACAACACTATAGATTCTGGAGAACTTGATATAGGTCGAAGAGCGATACAAGAAGTTCCCCCTGGGATTTTTTGGAGATCGCAACTCTTCATTGATCAGCCACAATTTCTAAAATTCAATATATCACTTCAGAAAGATGCATTGATTGGAGTATATGGCCGAAAAGGCTTACCACCTTCCCACACTCAGGTGAGAACTGCTTTCATTAAATGAAGGACACTTTATTAAAAACTCTGAACTTGTATCTTTTGTATCTTTTTTATTTCTCTGGATTACATCCTTTTTCATGTTGCTGGTTTTTATTTTTACTTTTTATACTTTACTGATCTCATGCGATGTCCAAAACATGTATAATACTGTAAGTGATGGGATCTGAAATGGGGAGGTATTCTTACTTATGCTGAATGCTTTGAGCGATGATGATGCTTTAGATATGTAGTTGTTTCATGCAGGATTTCTAAGTCATTTTTCATCTGTGGTACGTAGACGTATCTTTAAAAACCTAAGCAAACAAATACAGCATCTTACAGCCACGCATGTGCTTAAGCATGCCTGGCAAAGAGCACATTGGCCAAATTTCCAGCCAAGAAGACAACAGCTTTTTGAGGAAGTTTCAGTTTGTTCTCCAAGCAAATGCTACAATATTTACAGCTTAGTGTCTCACTAAATAAATACATAACAAAAAAAAAGGTAGTATGTGTCTACAGAGATACAATGAACTGGGGTTATAAAAGTGTCAGTCTTCACTAGACATCTAGTGTCTTGAAACTTTGTTCTTAAGTATCCCAGAGGATTTATCCTGGTCCACCCCTCAGAAGATATCTAATGACACTTTTTATTGTGTATGGTCATGCCTTTGCCTAGTAACAAAGAAACACTTGCTACCCATAATTACAGGAAAGTTAAAGTATAAAAGAGCAAATGGTCTTCTGGCTTGGCAGGAGAAAGGGAGAATTATTGTCTGAGATTATATTTTAGAATCAATTTCTCCAGATTTATTTTTAAGCTTTAAGTCCCTCCAAGTTTAGTTTCTTTCAGCTAGGTATTTGTCCAGCTGCTGGCTCTGAACCACTTTTCCATCTGAAAAGGGAGTTGTCCTCGTGCTCTCTATCCCAGTTTGAGAATTATGCAAGATCTTACTGTTTTGGGGGTTTTTTTCAAGTGCATGGATTAGCCCTGAACATAAGTATAGCCTCCTAATAGTATAATTGGCACAAAGCTTGACTGATTATGCCTCATATGTAGTTGCAGCAACAACTCCATAAGTGTAAAATTCAAATATTTTCTTTTAATCCCACGCATTTTAAATTTTATTTGCATGATATTGTACTATTTTTTTTATTTTGGTTTTTCAGGAATAAGTTTTTAGAGACCTGGAACATAAAATTACTGCTAATTGTATCACCTGCTTAAGAGTCACAAACCACAGAGAAGAATCAGGGTCAGCAAAGGAGTTTCATGCAGCTAAAATCATAGAATGTTACTTTAGCTTTATTTTTTAATTTAGTTCCCATTAAACTGCAAACAATTTATTGAATGTAGAAAATGCACTTATGTTTCTTTAAAAATTTGATCCTCAAAAAAATGGTTAAATGGATTTTCTTCGGATCTTCACATATGAGCTCCCACCCTCCGGCTGCAACAAGCACAAGAAATTCTAGCTCAAAGAAAATTGATTCAGAAAGTTATCAACCATTGGAAATAGGGCTTTGGAATACAAATGCCATCTCAATGATAACAGTAATAACAGGAGCTAGAGAAATACATGTGTGGCAAGAATGTACAAAACTGAAAAAGCTGGTCTGGACTGTGAATTTGTATGAGAAGTTATGCAAGTAGATAAATCCACGAAAAATGATCCATACTTGATTCCCTATCCTGGCAAAAGACTGAAATAGGAGTGCCCTTTATCCAAAAAGTTGGAAAATGGGGGTAGCTAAATCTGTTTCCCATCATGTTTTACACAGGCTCCTTTGCCTTTAGATTCCTACTGCCCAAGTGTTTATGCATGTGTAAGTATGATACAACAGAAGGAATCATTTGTGAATCCTGCTACTGTATTTTCTGTAGTTCCTATGACATTTTGGATGTATTGTTCCGAGGATATAGGTCAAGCTCTCTTGTCTTATATTTGCCTGGTATGTAATTAGAGAATTTTTTACAAGCCATTTAACTGACACTTGATACCTTGAAAAATTAGGCATGCTTACTTATCAGTGCCTTAGCGAACTTCTGGGGCTGCTGAAGATTCCCAAGGGTGGAGGGTTATCAGGATGTTTATACAGCCTTGAACCCAATGATGTCGAGTTTAGGTGCCTGAGATAAAGTATGTATAATCTTCTAAAAACTCAGTTTCTGTGAGTGGCTGGGGGTTATTTTGTGACTGTGCTACTGCACGTGGGGAAAAAAAAATGGAGTAAAATATTTCTCAACAGTTTAGGCTCTTCTGCAACAAAGTCCTAATCGTAGGACTTTGATGAAGACATAACATGTACTGGTAAAATACATATTTTACCATAGTAGCTTATATGGACAAAGTAAGGTATTTAGGCAAAAGGACATCTAATGAAATAGAACATTGAATGGTTTGCAAGTATTAATCAGTTTATTGTTTTCTTATTTCTCCAAACCCTTATGGCTTGTACTGGCAAAAGTTCTTAACTGCAAGCCAAGCAGAGCTGGCAAGTACAGACTAACAGCTGTTTCTGGGTTTCCTTGCATTCTTCTGTCAACAAGCCGGCTTACTTGTGTAGCTTTAAATGTCATAGGAACAATTAGAAAAACACATGAATGTCCACACTGGGTCTGATCAAAGTACCATGTAGCCCAGCATTCTGACTATGATGGTGGCCGTTAGCAGGTATGCAGAGATTAGTATGACAGATTTGTAGTTATTCTTCCCGCAGTACACTCCTGGCCTCCAGTGTTTTAAGGCTGAAGGACTTCCTGAGTCAAAGGTGCTGTCTTTGTATTTTATGGCCTTTGAAAGATTTCTTTTCCTGAGAATTTGCGTAGTCACCTTCGAACCTATGGAAGCTCTTAGCATCCGTAACATTTGCAGCAAGGAGTTTCATGGCTTAACTACACTTCTCACACGACTCCTCATTGTGTTTTGAGGCAGCCTCCTTATAGTTTTATGTTGGTACCCTGGTGGTAGTGTTTTGGAAGAGGCATTGGACAGTTTCTCACTGATTTCTTCTCCGTGCCACCCGTGATTTATAGGTCTCTAGTGCCCTCAATGGGGGTTTTTTCCAGTTTGTTTCATCATTCTTTGTATGAAAGCTGCTTCAGTCTTTTGATCATCCTTGCGCTTTTCTGAATGTTCTCCAGTTTTACTGCACCCTTTTTGAGACAGGGAGACCAGCACAGCGCAGAACATAGCAGATGTTTAACTGTGATCGTTTCATTCAGTGCCTTTATAATGTCTGCTTAAAAAAAAATAAAAATAAATGTGGAACTGGCACTTCCATAGCACTCTCTACCATAGCTCCAAGATCTCATCCCAAAGTGATAAAAGTTGGCTCAGAGCCCGTCCCTGGATTGGATGGTAGCCAACAGAAGAGGGTTGTTTCATGAGGACTTTGAAAAGTAGGATCTCACTCATATGTATCACTTCGTGTCTGTGTCTCCTGAATGCTATCTGCCCTTTTCTCCTAGTCATAGAGTGACAAGTGTTAATAACAAAACTTATGCAAATAAGCAACTGTTGCCTGTTTCTCAAACATCAGTATTTGAATTTTCAGATCTTATGTTAAATAATAGAGAAGTGATTACTACCTGTACCCTGCCAGCATCTGTAAACTTTCCTTACCAGCTGTCCCCCTCCAGTATCTTTTCTAGTTTTCTTATGATACGGAGATCATCATTGTCTTTAGCTCCTTCCTTACACCTTCAGTGTTTCTATGAATGTCTACCCTCTCTGCATCTTACCTTTGGCTATAATGCAAAACTTGCGTATTACATTTGCCACCTTGCCTTCCACTTCTCTCCCAGACCTTTGCCTATTTATCCACCTCTTTTTTCTATGCAGTTGAAGCCACACAGTGAGTAAAAGAGAATGGGAGTCCATCTTTCTATAGCCCTACAACCTCTGATACCAGTTATCCTACCACTGCAAGAGACATAATCAAGTATGGTAGAAATGAGTTTGAGAGAGTCCTTTAGTTTACACCCTCATTTTAGGACAGGATCAACTGTTTCTAAACCATTCCTGTCAGTTGTATTTTATTATAAAATAATAGCAGAATGCAGCAAATTTGACTCCTACTGTGTCCCATAATCCAAAATAATAGGGAAATGGCACATAAGAAATGGTTTAATGTACTGTAATCAGGACAGAGATTTTGGTTGTGTTTCTGTGTTCTCTTTAGATACCAAAATCAGTCTCAAGCACAGCCACTATGTGTGTGTCACAGACTGATCTGAGATGCATAGTTCTCTCTTTCTGGGGAATCATAAATAAATCAACCAGAAATAATTGACGGTGGCTGTCCATTCGAAACTCAATCAATGCAAGGCTGAAAGTCTTTGTGACACTTTCTAAAAATGTCAGTTCCATTGCAGCCAGAGAATCAATATGTTTATTTAAAGAGACTTTAAGAATAAAAAAAAAGTACTTTGAAATACAGCAAAACTGAATAGAATGGTAGGGCAAATCAGCGCATTTAGGCTCTATATAAAGGTAATTAATTTATTCTCATAAGAGGAAAACGAAATTGGTATGTTTTTTGCTTACGAAGAGAATTGTTTTTCCAGTCTGTTTCTGTTATCATGTCCTAACTATAAATAAAAAAAAAAAAACCAAACAGCCTTTAAAAGGGTTAAGATCAATTACTGCTTTATTGCTGGGGGCCAGAATGAACAGCAAATTCCCATCTGTATGGCTTTTAAAATATAGTCTAAAATGGTGTTCTGATAACAGCATATGTCCTTATTGCATTACAAATACAAAATCATTCATTGTACCATGTTTGTCAGTCATTAGTTGTCAATCAATGTATCAAAAATAGAGTTTTAATCAGAAATTGTCCTGTTACAAAAATGTCTTTCCTAATGTCCATAAATGACTTGTTAGTACTCAGAACTCCCCGAGCTTTCTGTTTTTCATAATATTAGTGAAAAATGCAACCAGAAAGAAGTGTTATTGAGTCAGGCAGGAGGAAAAAAGAAAACACAAACAACTGAAATTGGTTTTCTCTCTCATACAAAATAAATATTTAATTCTCTGACAAATGAGAATGTTGAATGGGTTTGAATAATTGGTGCTCTCCCAAAATGGTTGCATTTGTTTTCATGTGGTGCAGCATGCACAAAGTGACAGCACACTGAGGTACTGGTTTCTGCACATCCTAATCACATTATGTTCTATTGTGTGGGTTCAGACATAGCTGGAAAAGCGTCTCAGGTGATAGAAGCATATTAACTATGCATTTCCTTCACATCCTGACTAGTAGGTAGATAATTCTGATTACTGATGAGGAACATTCTTACATTACCAGTGAATTTGGACCTGCAATTTCAAGAAGAGAACATAACTGAGCAGCCTCACACTCGCAGGCCCTTGTCTTCATGGGGGACATCAATCACCCCAATATCTGTGGGAGGGATGGTATGGCCCAGCATAACCAATCCCGGAGGTTACTTGATTGTGTGGATGACAACTTCCTCTTGCAAGTAATAGAGGAATCAACAAGGAGAGGTGCCATGCTTGACCTCGTGCTTACCAACAGGGACGGACTGGTTGGGAGTGCACTCCAGGGCAGCCTTGGCTGTAGTGATCGTGAGACGGTGGAGTTTGAGATCCTCAGGACAATGAGAAAAGTGCAGCAAGCTCCCTGCCCTGGACTTCAAGAAAGCAGACTTTGGCCTCTTCAGGAACCTGCTCAGTAAGGTTCCATGGGATATAGCCCTAGAGGGCAGGGGGGCCCAAGACTGTTGGTTGATATTCAAGGATCACCTGCTACAGGCTCCCGAATGTTGCATCCCAACTAGAAGGAAATGGGGCAGAAAGGCCATGAGACCTCCATGGATGGATAAGGCTCTGCTGAGAAAACTCAGAAGGAAAAAGGAAGCTTATAGAAGGTGGAAGTGAGGACAGGCAGCCTGGAAAGAATACAGGGACATTGCTTGGAAAGCTGGGGATCAGGTCAGAAAAGCTAAGGCCCAGTTAGAATTGAGTTGTACTTGCGCAAAGTGTTCGGCACTGTTCGACATAACATCCTTGTCTCTAAACTGGAGACATCAATTTGATTGATGGACCAGCTAGTGGATAAAGAACTGGATGAATGGCCACCCACAGAGAGTTGCAGTCAACAGTTCAATGTCCAGTTGGAGACAGGTAACAAGTGGTGTCCTTCAGGGGTCATTGTTGGGAACAATCTTGTTCAACGTCTTTGCTGGCGACATGGACAAGGATTGAGCGCACCCTCAGCAAGTTTGCCGATGACACCAAGCTGTGTGGTTCAGTTGATACGCCGGAGGGAAGGAATGCCATCCAGAGGGACCTTGACACACTTGTGAGGTGGGCTGATGCCAACCTCATGAAGTTTAACTATGACAAATGCCAGGTCCTACACCTGGGTCAGAGCAATCCCAGGCACAGCTACAGGTTGGGCAGGGAAGAGATTCAGAGCAGCCCTGCGGAGAAAGCCTTGGGGGTGTTGGTCAATGAGAAACTGAACATGAGCTGGCGGCGTGCGCTCACAGCCCAGAAAGCCAACCGTATCCTGGGCTGCATCAAAAGGAGCATGACCAGCAGGTGGAGGGAGGTGATCCTGCCCCTCTACTCAGCTCTTGTGAGACCTCACTTGGAGTATTGTGTGCAGTTGTGGTGTCCTCAACACCAAAAGGACATGGAACTGTTGGAACAAGTCCAGAGGAGGACCACGAGGATGATCATGGGACTGGAGCACCTCCCATATGAAGATAGGCTGAGAAAGTTGGGGCTGTTCAGCCTGGAGAAGAGAAGGCTGCGTGGAGACTTCATAGCAGCCTTCCAGTATCTGAAGGGGGCCTATAGGGATGCTGGGGAGGGACTCTTCATGAGGAACTGTAGCAATAGGACAAAGGGTAATAGGTTTAAACTTAAACAAGGGAAGTCCAGGTTAGATGTAAGGAAGAAGTTCTTTACTGTGAGGGTGGTGAGGCACTGGAACAGGCTGCCCAAAGAAGTGGTCAAGGCCAGGTTGGACAGAGCCTTCAGCCATATGGTCTAGAGTGAGGCATCCCTACCCATGGCAGGGGGGTTGGAACTAGATGATCTTAATGTCCTTTCCAACCCTAACCATTCTGTGATTCTGTAAGTCCTTGAACCCTTGTTCCAGGACAAAGGCTGTCATGTTTTCTTTGGTCCCAGGAGCAGTTTCTGAAGGTCACAAGTCAGGGTGTAAAACCACAGATTCTCTTGTTTCCAGTAGCAGATGTTATCCCAGCTCAGGTGAATCAGCAGTTTCATATAGTGGCCTTTACTTTAATAGGCCCTGGATGTCGTTCCATTTGAGAGACATCTCCAATGGTTGAGTAAATTGAAGGTTTGTGTGTTACTGTCACTTCTTGCAATAAACGTGTCAAAGGAAAACTGTGAACAGACTCAGCAGGAAAAGCAGACACTTTATGCCACAAGAAAGAATGCTCTTTAGTTTTATTACCTGTTTAATTTTGCTATGTGCATACTGATCTTTACATGGTAAACGTTCAGAAGACAACTTTCAAGCCATGAGGGCAGACTCCCTGATAGTGTAGTCAGTGCAGGGCCCAGAGCAGATTTAGTCCTCCAGGTGCTATTAGCCCTAGCAAAAAGCCTCGTGTTGTGAGCTTGTTTATTGTATCAGCCAAGATGCTGTTACATTTTTCCAAGCCCCACTCTTGGTTGTTAACAGAACAATCTGTGCTGTCCATTGACCTGAGGTACCATAGTTTTTGTCAGTTTATTATTTCCAAGAGTTGCAGTGGTTTATGCTTTCCATCTCCTCTTTTGGGCTTCTATGATAGGAAGGGAAGCTCTTGTTGTTCTCCTTCCAGGACTCCAGACTGTCCAAAAGGGCAATCAAGCAGTTTAACATTTCATCTGTAACTAAATGAAAAACAAAGTAGGTTATTGGTGTTGAATATTATTATCAACTCATATGCATATAACACATTTAGAAAGTTAGCTCTCACCTGTAATTCAGGTGGAAGTCATGACTGCAGACTCGTTTCAACTGATGTTTTCTTTCCCCTAGTACATGTAATAGGTTTATTGGCCACTTGTCACTGAAAAAACCACTCTAACAAGCATGAGGACTAGTTGGTAATTTTTCTTGAAGTCTTTGCAAGCAGCAAAGAAGTAGGGGTTAGTTTCAGCTCATGCTTTCCTGCTCCAAGAGGAAAGTCTTGGTCAAAATAAAAGCATATTGGCAGGATGCTGTGGGGAAGCTGGTGGTGCCATGTGTCATCCCTTGAATTGTCAATCTCCTGTCTGTTCCTCCCTGCAGTATGACTTTGTGGAGCTCCTGGATGGCAGCCGGCTGATTGCAAGGGAGCAACGCAACCTGCTGGAGTTGGAGAGAACGGGGCGGCAGGCGAGGTCTGTCAGTCTCCACGAAGCAGGTTTTATCCAGTATTTGGATTCTGGCATCTGGCACCTGGCCTTTTACAATGATGGGAAAAATGCAGAGCAGGTGTCTTTTAATACCATAATTATAGGTAAGCATAATTTTCAAAGCTCTTACCAAATGCTAGTCTCTGGTCAAGTTTTTTAGGAATAGAAATAAGTTTTTGTAGTTAAATGATTTGACTTTTTTTCACAGGTTTTCCATTTATAGTCTCTTTTGCTAGTCAGAATAAAATGCAAAATGTGTATTTTAATTACTTGTTCTAAGGCATAAGGAGTATACCTTCTTGTAAAACAGTGCTTAAAAGGAGAACACTGTTTTGAAGCATTTGTTAAATGACACAGGGCTGGCTTTTAAGTATGGAACTCATACAGCTTTACCGTTATAATTTTAGCCTTTTTGTCAGAATGTAAAGTCCTAAGATACTAGAGGCATCAGCAATAGAAAATCACATCTATTCCTGCTCTTCAAACAAACAAAACATAAACACTTCTCTCAGAGCAAGAGTGCACTGTCAGTTAGTAGTGGTTCAGATGATAGGTACTTCATGTGGTCGGCATCTGTAAATTATCCTCCTTTTTTTCCCTTTAGAGTCTGTGGTGGAATGCCCCCGAAATTGCCATGGTAACGGTGAATGTGTTTCTGGATCCTGCCATTGTTTTCCCGGGTTTCTGGGCCCCGATTGTTCAAGAGGTAAATCAACCCAATGCTTTTCTTGGGTCAATTTAAACGAGCATGTGGACAAATACATCAGGAAAGCAACTGGCATGTGATTTGCTTCTTAGACTTTCTTCTCTGTAGAGCTGTGGTGAAGTATGTGGCTTTAATTTTTCTGCTACTTTTTTGTTCACAGCAGCCTGCCCAGTGCTGTGCAGTGGCAATGGACAATACTCCAAAGGACGTTGCCTGTGTTACAGCGGCTGGAAGGGCACCGAGTGTGACGTGCCTACAACTCAGTGCATCGATCCCCAGTGTGGGGGCCGGGGCATTTGCATCATGGGCTCTTGTGCCTGCAACTCTGGATACAAAGGAGAAAACTGTGAAGAAGGTAAATGAATAAATATTTACTCCAGCACCTGCTGTTGTTGGTCAGGTTTCCAGCTGGCACATCCAGCTTTATTGATTTTGCTAGATCGAGATCATACGCCCTAATGCTATTTCTTCAAAAATCATTGTTGAATACTAAAAATCAGGTTTGGGAATCTCTATTATCACTGAATTCTACAGATTTATAATACTTTATCTATTCTCAAGTAGTCAGTGGGAAAATTCTTAATAATGCGTGATATCTTTCTGCCTGCCAGTGTATTTATTTTTTCTGACTGAGGTTAGCTGAGAAGAAAGCACACAAAAATAGGTGTTGGAATACAGAGAGACTTACTAAATGTTCACAGTATAGAATAAATCATTACTGTATTGCGTTTGTTAGTGATCTTTTCCACCAACCACATTGTGGAAAGTGCTGATTCAAATACATCAGGGTGAAAAATGATGCATCATTTTTGTATTCCAGCAATGTGCATAATAATATGTATTCTGGTCTGCTGCAAAATGAAGTTCATTTTCCATCCTATTTTTTTAGGGAGTAAAAAGCTCCATTTTCTTCCTCAATCAAATTGATTTTATTGATTTCCACATACAAAGTAATGCAATTAAGTCTCTGGAATTAAATTTTCAGACCATTGACCCTACAAGTGTAACATTTTATTGAGTCAAATTGCTAAATTAAATCTCGTCATCTAAAGCACATTAAAGTGAATTAAGACAGATAGACAGTATGTAACTCATTTATTTCTGAAACAAGTTGAAGGTCCTATACAGCTGTCAAAACTCTAATGGTGGATCGGGTCAGTTCATACTGAGTGCTGCAGGGAATGCACCACTTGTTACACCCTGATTAGGCAGACCAGAGATCAGTTGCCCAAGAATCAAAGCCAATCTTGTTGTAATTCAGAAAAATTAGCAAACCTTGAAAGGTTCTCTGTTAACTTAGCGGTAGCCTGTAAACGTCTTGATGTCAGTTATTTGCACACACAGATTCCGCAATACCAGGAAGTGATATGGAGGTGAGGTATTTTTTCAAAGAGAAGTGCTGCTATGCAATTAGTGACAATAGTGATTTACCTTTTAGCCAGAGAAGGGAGGCTGACACCAAGATACCTTGGTCCACTCTATCTTTTCTTTGCTCATTGCAATGAAACAAAGGTGAACTTTTCAGCTTCAACATACTAATGTTTACTTTCAAGATTAGAGCAATGCTGCCAATTTCACAAGGTCTTAAAACATGGATTAAGCCTAAAAAGTGCCGTGAGCATCTAGGGGTTGATTACTATTGTTAGGAATGACAAAATTAAGCTGAATTTTCTCATCTCCCTGCAGCTGATTGCTTGGACCCAGCCTGCTCCAGCCATGGTGTATGCATCCATGGCGAGTGCCACTGCAACCCAGGCTGGGGTGGCAACAACTGTGAAATCCTGAAAACTATGTGCTCTGACCAGTGCTCTGGCCATGGCACCTACCTGCAAGAGAGTGGTGCCTGCACCTGTGACCCCAACTGGACAGGTCCAGATTGCTCCAATGGTAAGGGTTAAAAGCACATGCTTTATGTAAAATGACATCTTGAATAGCAGCATTTTAATGAGACAATTGTGATACGACCTGCACTGCTGTGCTGATAGAAGTCTTTGAGTTGACTGAATTGATTTAAAGGTTCAAAATAATTGATGAATTTGAAGTACTTGACAATCAGTGTATTTATTGCTATCTTCTACCTGCCTTCACTTGGTAACTTCAGGTACTTCACATGCAAGTACAGAATGTTCTTTGTACGATACATGGATCTAAGTATCGTCTTATTTAATGCATCTATTTAAAACCTTTACACTAGTGGAACTAGAGACAGTCACATTTTTAAAATCTCTCCAGCTAATTGGAGGTATTTTTCTTGAAAGACAGTGTTTGAGTTTGAAGGCAAAGGAATGCAGGAATGAATCCTAAAAATAGCTTTCAAGGAAGAGTGCAGGCTGCCAGGGTGGAAGGAGTTGGTAGGAGTGAAGAAGCCGAGGAGTTTCTTGAACTCTGAAACTGAGCTTATTAAAACCACCATTTGAGCTTAGAAACAAAAGGAGAAAATGACTGGAGGTACTATCATGGAGAGCAAAATCTAAATATTTATAAAGTATGACAGCAGCCTTTTGACAAATAGGAGTTTTTAGGATATTGTTTGGTAGCCACCTATCAAAAGAGAAATCATGTCTAACTGTGAGACATACATTTGTCTAAAACAGTTCATCTAACAGCTCAGATGATTTTGTTAATGAAAACTGAACACATGGGCTAGCTGAGTTTATGCCAGCTTATGAATAAATATAACTTTCTCATGAGGAACCATCTTTTTAAAACAAATGTACTTCCTGACTGGGATCTGTGATCATAGAATCGTAGAATCATAGAATAGTTACAGTTGGAAAGGACCTTAAGATCATCTAGTTCCAACCCCCCTGCCGTGGGCAGGGACACCTCCCACTAAACCAGGCCACCCAAGACTATGTCCAGCCCTGCCTTGAACACTGCCAGCGATGGAGCATTCACAGCTTCCCTGGGCAGCCCATTCCACTGCCTCACCACCCTTGCAGTAAAGAATTTCTTCCTCATATCCAATCTAAACTTCCCCTGTTTAAGTTTGAACCCATTACCCCTTGTCCTCTCACTACAGTCCCTCATGAAGAGTCCCTCCCCAGCATCCCTATAGGCCCCCTTCAGATACTGGAAGGCTGCTATGAGGTCTCCACGCAGCCTTCTCTTCTCCAGACTGAACAGCCCCAACTTTCTCAGCCTATCTTCATACAGGAGGTGCTCCAGTCCCCTGATCATCCCTGTGGCCCTCCTCTGGACTTGTTCCAACAGTTCCATGTCCTTTTGATGTTGAGGACACCAGAACTGCACACAATACTCCAAGTGAGGTCTCCTGGGAGCAGAGTAGAGGGGCAGGATCACCTCCCTCCACCTGCTGGTCACGCTCCTTTTGATGCAGCCCAGGATATGGTTGGCTTTCTGGGCTGCGAGCGCACACTGCCGGCTCATGTTCATTTTTTCATTGACCAACACCCCCAAGGCTTTCTCCGCAGGGCTGCTCTGAATCTCTTCCCTGCCCAACCTGTAGCTGTGCCTGGGATTGCTCCGACGTACAAGAGTGATAGGGCAGAGTTACAAATATTCAAGAAAAAGTGATAAAAGAAAACGTTGTCTTGTATTAAATTTGTTTAGAAGAAGAAACTCTTCTCTGAACATTTCTAACACTAAAAATGGCCATTTGTGAGACACACCTTCTAGTTCTCAGGCAGAACATGGATCCCCTATTTCTTGATATGGTATCCTCTACGGTCTTTTGATGATTCCATTATGCTCCATCTATTACATACATTTCAAGGAATGATTTGTCATTAAAACAACAATAAATATTTCTGATCTCAGATATTTCAAAAGCATCAGAATCACAAAAAAGCTCTATAAAAACACGTGCAGGCTATTTGCTGAAGTGGTGCAAAATGACCTTCAGACTGATACACCAAAAAAGTAATTCTTGCCCATAAACATGTTGTTAAGCTGCTAGATGGAAAAAAGAATGAGTTATTTCCATCAGAGGGGTTTATAGGTTTGAAATCAGTAGAGCTTTCCTCTGTCTTCATCAGCAATTTGTCCATTAATTAGCTTTTAAATTCCACTTCAATTAAATTAACTCTAATTAATAAATTCATTACAAAGATTGACACACCTTGCTCAAAGCTAGTGTGCTATAAACTGATAAACACCTTCACCCTAATGAAAAATTGATTAGATTGAAGAGAAATAAACCTTTCTTTCTTGGAGCTGTGTTGATGTTTTGTGACTCTTAAGTTAATCAAACCATCAAATCAAAGATTTAATTCAAAGTATATATAAGATGCTGTATAGAAAAAAAGAAATAAAGAAGGGGAGAGGGAAATTACAGCTGTCTTCCCTCACAAAGGTTTTGGTCTGTTTCTTACGGGAAATGTCACAGCTCCTTGATACTGTGTTTAATGTCCCACAGCACTTTGAGGCAGCGGGTTATACTCTATGAGGGAAGAAAAATACTGCTAAGTGGGAAACTGGAAACCTTTCTTGCCCTGAATGCTTCATTCTTCTGCTGTTGAAAATAATTTCAGTCTTTTATTACTAAACTGTTTGTTGTCTTTTGCAAGAAAACAAACCTAAATACAGTACTTCTATGAACCAGTATGTGGTTACAGCCAGCTGTATGCCAAGGAACTAAAGAAGTCCCTCAGGCTGTATTGTATCTCCTCTTGTTTTCCTGTTGTCTGCTTAGCAGAAGTAAAGTTTGCTGGAGTCTGACTAAATGAACCAAAACTGTAAAAGCAAAATCTGGCAGCCTAAATTACCATCTTATATTAGCTGAGACTTACATGCGTTGTTTGGCCTCTGACTACCTTTGGCTGTTAACGTATTTTTCAATTATTCTATCAGTTACAAGATCCTGTTACTATATGTAAATGACAAGTTAAATTGCTGTATGTTGATTTATTTTTTTTAACAATCTATTATTTAAACCAGACTGTTCATAGCTGTCACTGATACAAATTTACTGAAAGTAAATCATCTTTTATATTTAACAGATGTGTCAGTATGTCAGCATGGTACTAATTTGTCTCACTAAGGCTGATTCTTTATAATGAAAAAATGTGTCAAAAATGGCACATTTTTACTTTGAAAGAAAACAGGGAGCATAGTAAGGAGGGGAAACCTTGTTAAAATGAACTTTTTTACTGATAGATTTTCACTCACCGCACAAAAATGACCTAGGTATATGTTGCATTTATTCACTAGGATTACACTGTAGTTATAGCAGGTCTAAGTGCCGTATAATCTAAGATTAAAAAGGTTACTCTTAAGACACAAAAAATAGGCCTGAAAATTTCTAACAGAAGAGCTATGGATACTTAGGCGCTGCTAAGTCTGCTGGATAACTAAGTGGAGCATAGAGGTAAGACTCTGTACTCTGCGTTCCGTTGGGCCGTACCTGAAAATGCCTTTCACAGTAAATTCCTTTGATTTAATTTTCAAAGATTTTGCCTTTCTTATTCTTCACATGTTGAATTAAAATGCGGCACTGCTAATTAATGCATACCCTCTCTCTCCCTTGTGTACTCTCTGCCTCCTTTTCCCTGCTCTCTCCTCTGAAATCCAGAAATCTGTTCAGTGGACTGCAGCACCCACGGTGTGTGCATGGGTGGCACATGTCGCTGTGAGGAAGGCTGGACAGGCACAGCTTGCAACCAGAGAGCCTGCCATCCCCGCTGCGCGGAGCACGGCACCTGTAAAGATGGGAAGTGTGAATGTAGCCAGGGATGGAACGGAGAGCACTGTACCATTGGTAGGCTGTCTATGCTTTACCCTGTCTTCACTGCAAAATTCAAACAGCCAGCCCTGCTGGCCATGTCTGAATAAGAAGTCTACTACTTTGAAGCTTTTTTCTTCAAACAGAATATTTGCATGTGTCAGTCTGTGCAAAGGAGTTGATATTTTAAGAAAGGAAATGGTTATATAATGGCTCATCAGTTCTTCATACCTAGTTTGTCATGAAAAGGAGATAGAAGGATTTCCTTCTCAGTCTTTTCCCTTTAACTGCCTTTTGCTGAGGGGGAGATTACCTTTCTTTTACCTTTATTTTAAACTGTAAATATATTATTTGATTTGTGCTTTTCTATTTTTATGTGATAGCTTTATGTCTTTTGGAAATGAAGCTTCCTGTTGTTCTTCTTTATTTTTTTTCTTTTATGGAGAAGAAGCTCTAAAAAGTGACTTGCCTACACAAAAAATGTCACTTCCGCCTTGTAATAAATATGATCTAGGTGCCCAAAATTATCTTGTCAACATAATACTCTGCTTTGGAATGGTATCAACATTTTTACATGTAAATAACATAACAGCAGTTCAATACAGCTGATTGTAAAAAAGCTATCCTTATTACAGCTTCTATGTTTCTGTAATCAAGTTAGTTCTAGCACCTGGAATCCTTTGGAAATTACTGTACCTTTATCACTGGAGATTTTCTTAGTTATTTACAGTCCATATGTCCCATATTCAGCAGGATATCCCTCTCCACTGCACAGGCCTTGGCAGTGAACAAGCATGAGAAATTATGCATTTAAATAAAGGGACTAAAAAAATCTGGAAGAGGACTTGCCAGAAGGTTTATCGTTTTTATATTGATTTTGAATAGCTGTAGTGCTAAGAAATTCCCTTCCACACTAATCCCCTTTTCTGCAAGACGCTGCAAGTCTGTAATAGAGGAGAGTCCTATCCAAACAATTTTTGTCTTGGCGTAATCACACAGAGAGACTATTGCGTGACAGCAGATAGGAAGCACAGACAAAGGAACTGGCAATGATCTAACTGTAAGAAATAACTAGCTTGTGCTTAGGTGTGAGGGGAGGGTAGTGTTGCAGAAAGGTCAGCAAAAGCTGTGAAAGGAGTAACTCAGGAGTGGCTCCGCAGGTATTTATGGGACACACCTCCCAAGTGTGAGAAGCATTATGGCTAAGCACTTAGAGATGGATTGAACAGACAACAAAGAAGGTAGTCACAGGTCAGGCAAAGGCAAGAGTAATACTGAGTGACGGAGAAATCACAGGTAATGCAAACGGTCAAAAAAAAATTCCAATAAGTAAAAAAACCCCATAGTTTTATGTTTGGAGAGATGGAGGAGAGTCCATTAAAAGAGGTGATGTAGCCAAAGCAATAGGACAGTACAGTAAGTCTAATAGCAGTAGAGCTGATGGATGTGAATATGGCATGATTTGCTCTTGCCACAAGCTGAGAAAAGCATGGGGAACTTTAACTTTCGTGGATGTTTTGGAAGCACTGTAATTCTGAATGTGTTAGCAAAGCTAAGCCATCATTGCAGCATGTGTATGTAGAAAACAGTAAAACCCAAGCTGTGCTCCCTGGTAGCTTCTAGCCCTGACTGAGAGGAAGGGTGGTGGTGCTGCACTTGGTGGTCACAAGAAACAGTGGTGTGAGCTTCAAGGGCAGGGAAAATGAGGGCCTGTTACAGCTGTAGGAACTGATACCCACATCCTTGCACCAGGAAGATGAGGCCACGTTCGATTTTGTAGAAGGGAGGCAGGTGTGAAGTAGTAAGATTGATTTGGGAGTTATTTTTTACAGAAATCATAATCAATTTTGTTGTTGTTTACCAATGAGACTGCTCAGACATATGAGGGACAACCAAGGTGCATTGACAGAATCCCAGGGAGAGAAAGTAGGGTTAAAATTTTTGAGAAGCTTCCAGAAACCATGCTGCCAGAGTAGAGGGGTGGGGAGTGAGCTGCTTTCTGAACAATAAAATAAAGTAAATATTTAGAAGTAGGATAAAGACTTTCCCTTCACTGATTTAACTTGCCAACAAGCAATTACTCAGCAGATCGCTCTGCTGTTGGTCTCACTGACCTTGGCAGCCTTTCAAGGGTTGTAGTCACACACAGATGAACTGCTCTTGATCAATTTTTCCAACATATTAAGCACAAACAAGTTTTTCCTCAGCACTGGGCGAGCAGGTCTGCCTTCCCACCTGTTTATTCTTTAAACGGGTGTTTACTTTGTGGCTGCTGCTGTAAAGATAGTTTGATTTGTTTTATTGACCTTACGGCCTTCAAGACAAGTAATGAGGTACAGGCTCTAGCCTGTTGTTATATGTATTTTTCTTGGGAGCCCAGTGCTATGGAGAAACTAGGTCATTTTATTGCTCATTTCCAAGAGCATTTCCACTTAGTGGGGTAAAAATTGCTGCCTCCTCAGCTTGGCAGGTAAAGAGTCATATTGCTTTTCTCTCACCTGCCCTAGAGTAGTTAGTAGCTCTTTCTAAGCAATAAATTTCAAAACACAAGGGACATCAGAATAGTTCTCCATGCAAACTAGTTTTTATTGTCACCCATTTTTGTAACCCAGACATTTTACACCACTTACAACTCTCAACTTGGTAGCAGAATTTGTGTTATGCATACAGAAGACTCCCACACTGCCTTCATACATCTAAAAATAAACAATTGCAGCTTTCTTCTAAAAATTATTAACCATCTAGCTGCAGTAGTGGGAAGTATTTTAGATATGTGTTTGTTGCAGCTATTAGCTGGAAGTCACATGAAGTGCAACGGCCTGAATTTACAACTTCTTTGGGAAAGAAATATTTCAGAGAAGTTGTAAATTTTAAGGGCAGTGCGCTTTATTCACTTTCTGGGAATGGAATAGCCCACCAGATCTCTAGCTGGATGCACAAAATGGGATAGATATATACACATTAATCACAGAGGCGCTAACTGGAATGTGTACTGAGTCATCTAAATCCATAACTTATTTGCCCAAAGACATTATGATATTTTTGTGAAGCATGAACACTATTTAAAATGGTAAAAATATTTTGCACCTCAGCCAACGATTTATATGTATTTCTAAATGCTGACTATCTGTCCAGTCTCATTTTCATTTTGCCCACTGTCTGTATTGTTAGTTGACATGTGTTAAAGGGTAGAAAGAAAGAAAAACCAAGCCTATATTTTAAATTAAAGCAAGATAGCCCTTAGTTTTATTCCTCACTAATATCTTTTAAATCCTAGATTGCTCCCTGAGTTGGGCTGATTTCTGTATATACTTCAAGCTATTCAAATGGGAATTTGGTCAAAGGCAATTCTAGTTGCTCTAAATTTCCACAGACCGTTTTTTGTTTTAATGTCAATATTTCAGGACATTGAGAAGCAAAATCACAGGTGATTGCAGAGGTTTGCTTTTTTAGTTCAGAAAAAATTAAGACATCTGCTTACCTAGGTTAAGCATCAGCATTTCCCTAAGGCTAAGGATCACAGCACTGGAATTGAGAAGATATACATCTATATTTTACATACTTTGATTTGTGAGAGTGAGCAGAACAGGCTAAATAAAGCAGGGGTTTTCTCTTTTTCTGAAGCAGTATGTATAGTAAGGTAAGCAAGATTGTTTTGACTAATGCAATAAATCTGATGTGTGTTGCTGATATCCACTGTTCCATTATGCATCTCTGGCAGAGGGTAGCTACCATACCTGATGTCAGCCACACTTGTGAGTCATTGCCTTTGCTCTAAACCCATAGTTCCAAACATTTTTATCAAAGATGTTCAGCAAATAAGTACATACTCAGTGTTGTGATTAAATTAATCTAAAAAGAATTAACAAAGCTCAGGATTATTGCCATGGTTTAGCATATTACTAGTTTGAACTAAACACTGGCAATGTATGTTTCAAATGTTGAATGATTTAAGGCATCTAACTTGCTTACTGTCATGTCGCTCCTGAGAATTGTAATTAGAGTCATAGAATGGTTTGGGTTGGAAGGGGCATTAAAGGTCATCTAGTTCAACCCTCCTGCAGTGAGCAGGGACATCTTCAACTAGATCAAGTTGCTCAGAGCCCCATCCAGCCTGTCCTTGAACCGTTTCAGGGATGGCGTATCCACCACTGCTCTGGGCAACCTGTTCCAGTGTTTCACCACCCTCATTGTAAAAACTTTCTTCCTTATATCTACTTTAAATCTACCCTCTTTTAGTTTAAAACCATTACCCTTTGTCCCAGCAAAACATGCCCTCCTAAAATGTTTTAAAGTAATGTTTTACCATTTCCTGTATCCCCACAAGAACAGGTTAAATCAAGGGTTTACTGCAAAGCTATGGAAAATCACCTCTTAATTGTTTATTTGGTCTGGGAGTGACATTCTTGGCTCTGAGGTGAGCATCCATATGCTATTTTGTGAAGCTCAGCCTGCATCTCAATGTGATACAAGACCGCACATGCACAGCTGGTGCCCAGGTGATAGCCTGGATGAAAATTTGCTCTGTAATTAAGTTTTTATAACACAGTTGTGCTAAAATACATTTTTGTTTCCTTTCTGTCCTGGCTTGCAATAAGTTCAGTGACCCTCTCCTGTCTGCGTAGTTGTTTTGTGAGATTGGAACAGGTATTATTTCAGAAAGTCTGTTATATTTTGTGATACGACTAGCATATACCATGAGTATGTTTAAGTAACTGTCATAGGAAGCCCATAAATATGAATACTTTTCCAGCTGCTTTTCCATTAAACTCTGCTAGCTGAATGATATTAGTAAATAATTATGTTGGTGTGGAACCTGCTATATCCATGTGCTGTGTAACATCTCAGTTTTACAATGCAGCTTATTTTTTTCTATAGACCAAATTAGTTTTAGAGTAATCTAAATTGCAAATTGGCCAATTTGCATTAAAACTATGCCTTCTTGTTCAGATTTGTCAACACCTCTTTTTTTAAAAGTCTTTAACATTAAGCATGGGTGGGTAAGACCATCTGTTTATGGAGCTTGCCTGCAGCTCCATTACTTAACATGCGAGACAGGTTACAGCTGTGTAATTGTTATCATGTTGAACGATTATCTTTCAGTCCAAAATTAATATTTATATATGCATTCACAGAAAGCATGTCATTAAACATAAGTGATCAAAATGTGCATTAATGTCATTAAGCATTCATATTAATCCCTCAGGAGGACTGAAGTTAGCATTGTGGTACTTTTCATGCTGCTTTCAAGTGCTTTACCTGGTACACAAAACTGGAATTCAAATCCAGTGGCAGTCCACTGTAGAAGTGTACAGCTTGTAATATGTTCATATTATGGTGAGAATTGGCATCTAATTCGTTTATCTTCTAAGAATTTCCCCTAGAGGAAATAAAATATAAAAGGACAGCAAAGTATTTATTTTATCCTTTTTCTTTGCATGAAAAGACACTGACATGACATTCAAACCAAACAAAAATACATTTTCTTCAGCAAGAATTTTCTAGTTTCAGCTATTTTAGCTAGAAAAACAGGAAAGTCATCTGGTTTGCATATTCAGAATTATGAAAAAAATAAATAACATCTAAAGCATACTCCCATAACTGTGTTTCTGTCAGTACAAACTCTATCCTGGTGACTGATTAAAATGGTTTTCTGACTAGGGACAAATATGAAGGCATTTGTGTGCTGGTTTTCTGTGTGACCATAAGCAGTATAAGCTCAGAAGTACTGCTAATGTTGAGGAATGCTAAGAAGTAATCTCCTCCACTAAGTTATATGATCTGCACCTGCTCTTTTCAACATGTGTTTAGCTTAGGGCTCCTTATATTACAGATTTCAAATATGACTACTAGGGAAATAACACTTAATCTCTTTAAAAGATCAGAGAGCAAGTCAAGACAAATGTGTTTCTCCTATTAATTAAAGGAAATGCTTATAGAAACCTTAATATATTTTAACATATTTCTGAAGTTTGGGCTTGATAAAGTCAGCCATGGACCAATTTGAGGGCTTGATTGATCTCCACATTTTCAGGTGAGAGGGAGAGCAATATGGATAGCTGGTATTAAGATGACCACCATCATTTTAATATTGATGCTAAGTTGCCAAGGATGGTTTACTTTTCTCTGAAGTTTAAATTGCTGAGAATATTCACATTTCATAGGGTTTTAACGTGTCAGGTATTTAATTAATATATTCATGAGAAGAATTCTTTATAAATTTTAGGATTCTTCTGAGATTCTAGAATTTTGATCAGAAGGAAATTTTCATCTTCAAATTAGGATAATTACTGCTGCATGTGATTATCAAAATTCCTAAATTTATGTTATTCCCTAGTTTTGAGTTCATGGAAAAATTTCTTCTTGAAAGTAACCTTGTATCTTAATGAAGGTATGACCTTTGATGTTCAGTTTATTCTCAGATTAAATCAACCAAAGATTCAAAACTAATTCTTTCAGATATCAGGAAGTTCACCACAATATTGTGATGAAATCCTGCTATCAAAACACCTGACTATATTGGAGCTGGGATTTCACCACAATATTCATATCTGTACCCTCAATACAAATACTCCATGAAAAAGAGATTACTTTCTTTTCACCCAGAGGTCTGATAACCACAGTCTCAGAAGATTTCATGAAATATAGAACAAATGTGGGTTTGATCTTTCCTGTGCCTGAAGGGCATGCCATTAATTTGCCAGGCCAAGCCTTGAATATGCAAAATATTTGTACATTTGGCAACTATAAAAAGATTAAATTACCAGGTAAATTTAAGACAGTTTGTGTGTATCTGAAGCTGTGAAAAAAGTGAATTATTGGTCAGGCCTTAACACATTTCAAGACCAAGTATTTCAAATACAAGTTGTCTGTTAGCATGCTTTAAATTGCTAATTGCTTGATTTGCATTTAAATGAGGACCACATGTGAAGTTCAAGTTAGGCGCATTTTCAGAAAAAGGATCCTCTGAGATGTGAAGAATTGAAAACGTGTTGCAAAGCTTACTTGAGCTGAAGTGGCCAGAAAATACTTGCTTTTCTTTGTTGTATAGCTGCATGCTGATCAGACACATTCTGAAAGTACTTCCAGCCGGGAAGAAAGATGGAAACAAAATGCTTGTTCTCCCATTCCATCTAATACATTTTCAAGCCAAGTTTATCTTTCGTACAGTTCTTAATATAAGTGACAGGCTTTACCTGCATCTGAGGCAGGTCTTTGCAAGTTTTTCAGATGTCTCAAATGTCTTTAAACTTTTCCAACCTCTACACCTGGGGCAGTTTTAAATTCTTGATGTCATATACCCTTTCTTCTAAATCATCTTCCAGCTAAATAGATGTTAAATAGGAAGCAACAGTGCTCATCAGTAGTTCCAGACTTCCTACATCTACTATATCCTTAAAGGCAACCGAACCTTTTATTCTAAGATACACATGGCTTTCCAACAATAGTGATGAGAAATCTGACATTATAGTAAAATTGGCATGGACTCCAGAACAAAAAAATCTAAAGGGTAGTAGACTGATGTGCCTTTGTACATAAAAGCCCACAAATGGTTGCTGCAAAGAATGATTGCAGTTTTGGCAAAGGATAGATTGCAGTGAATTCAGGTTTCTCCACAGAAACATATGCAGCACATATTTCTGCTGCAGGTCTACATGGACACTGGAGAAAAGTGCAGAAATAATAAAGAAAGTATGATTTCAGGGTGAGGATTGTGTTTTAGCCCGTGCATGGAGGAAAACAAGGAAAATTGCCTGAAACTATTATTCCATCCATATGTTCTCCTTTACAAAAAGGGCAAGATGGGAATTTAGGAGTAAAGAAGTATCAAAAGGGAAGAGTGTTTGTAATCCTCCTCTATTGGCAGCAATGCTCTGAACATATGTTAAGTCTAAGACAAGGTTCTTATAAACTCAGGGAAAGGATGACTACCATGAGCTGCTTACAGTGGAAGAGCATGTGCTTTCAGTACTGTTCAGTGATGAATAGAGAGAATTAAATTTGTAAATTATACCAAAGCTCGCTGCCCCCAAGCACTTTGGAAGACAGGACAAGAATTTAAAATCACTCTAACAAATAGCACAGACTATGCAGAAAAATAAGGTGTGATTCAACAAATGCTGGTTTCTGTGCTCAAGTAAGAATAATCAACTGCACAAATTCACATTAGGAAGCAGCTCGCCAGGACTCAGAAAAAGCTGTAGTGGATGATGAATTTGACATGAGTGAAAGGTGCTTTGAAGACAGGTTAGAACAGTGGCTTTAAAATTTTATGAATTCGGGACTCCTGTAAGTTTTCTCATAGAGGTATGGAGCTCCTCAGAAATTGCATTTGGATGCATGGCTTTTTTTAGTCACTCTTTGAGAGTAAAAGCAGTTGCTTAGAGGAATCAATACACTATTTCCTAAGTCTGCTGTGGGTAGAATAAGAAATACTGGGATTAGATATAAGAAGGGATATTTTGTTTAATATTTTTTTACGTTCAAAAGATATTTCGTTAAACTGTGGCTGGGTGGAAATGCAAGGAATTTAAGCGTGATGTGGTAGCCAGGTCAGGAGAAGTAAATCACCATGGACTGACTCTTGAATAGATTAGATGGGTCAGATCAGAGCTGTCAACTCTGAGTTTTGTACCAGATTACCTAAACCAAGCACAAAACCCTGTTTGCACAAGCTCCATTTCCCCCACGACTTGCAATGAAACTCAAGAGTTTCTTTTCTGTTGGCAGGTGTCTGTGAAACCACTGATAAAGTGTGCCCCTCATCCCCTGCTACTTCTTGGCTGTGAAGGGAGTAAGAAGTAGTGTTCATAACACTTTGTTAGCACAAACGGCAGAAGCATAGGTGGTTCAGCTAAGCTTCCCTGTTGCTAACTGAGAAAAAAAATGTAATGCCACAGAATGGAACCTCTTTTATTTCTCCCTTCCTTTTTTCCAGTTTATGTGCATAGAACTCAAGAACTTTCAAATGCCCAAAAAACATGTTAAAAGAACTAAAGTTGCAAAATCAAGAGCATAAAGTTAGGAAGCCGCAAGAGAACTCTTTTGTGTGTCACTATCATTGCATCATACAACAGAAGATACAACATATATTAATTATAGCATATACATATCATTGTAATAAAAAATATATTTATATCTATAACTACTCTATAAAAAATATAGTGATATCTGTAACTACTCTTCCCTTTGCACCTGCTGGACCTGACTTAAGAATGTTTGTTGCATGGCTGTGGAGGCTGTTGCATGCAAAAACTCCATTTATGCCGGAGACTCGTTCATGGTATGATCTCTTGATTAAGAATGATTTTGAAGAACTGGATTCCACCTTTGCTTCTACCATCTATTTTCTGTTAGTCATTCACAAAGGCAATATGTAAAGGAGAATCCTCTGACTCTTCTTCATTTTCTGGGGACCTGACTTGCTTATGTGTCAATTGCCAAAATGCTGGTTTGTGTATGAAATGCCATATAATTCTACGTATTCTGGAAAACCACATCGTGTTTTCAGCCAAGTAGATTGGATTCTCACTTTGATCTTTCTGTGCCTTAGTTACTCACTTGTAAAATGAGATAAGAATGTATTCTCTGTTCACACCAGTAGTGTGAAGATACTAAATAATTTTGATTTAGGGCGAAAGATTATAGATTTATGCAAGGTGATGTGGAAGTGGAAACATGGCTGATAGAACATGTGTTGTTCAGATCTTCCTGTAAAAGGTCTGTGTCTGAGAGTATAAAGTTTGTATTAGCAGCAGAGATGTACATGCAGTTGTTGTCCAGTGATTGGGGATTGCTGTACTGAATTGTGGGAGGTGAGGAGAGTAAGAAAAGCAGAGCTTGCTTGGAGAGGAGCAGAACAGTGTTCTTCATTGTTTCTTCATGCTGAAATTATTTCTTCATCATCTATTTTTTTTTTTTTTTTTTTTGTTCCTTCACCTTTGTCTTTCTTCTCACTTTCTAACTTCTCCTTTCTGTTTTCTTTTAGAGGGAGAAGCGGTAGCTCCTCTAGAGGAAGAGAGGCAGCTAATAGTATTACTGGAGAGGAAGCCAGGGTTCAGTTCACACTTTCAAGGTGTAGGAAACAAAAAACCTTAAAAGTAGTTTTTAATTTAGGCAGACCTCAATCACCATGGCTTTGGTCACATTCTTTTGTAGTTTTGCTTCATGTTTGGTGGTGCTATTAGATCAGATTCTGCTCTTGCAGCAATGTAACTCGTGCCTCTTGGAGGCTGTTGAGCTGATGCTAAAATGTGACTATATGCACTACAAAAAATACATGACATGTTATGGTCTAGTGTGCAGGTTACAAAGCTTATGATGGGTGAAGATGTCTGGTGGAGGATAATAATGTAAATAATAAAAATATAAATCTGCTATACAGTATTTAGAAGCATGTCACCCTTATAATCCTTTATGACAGAATAATCAGAATGAAGCAGTGTTATATGTACCAATTAAGGAACATCTAATCAATGGGTATGTGACTCATGCTGACTTAAACAGGAGCTGATTGGGATAAACGGATTTAATATGTACTTTTATTCTGTGGCTATTCTGTCATACCTGGAGCATATGAATAATCTAAGGAGGACCCTGATTTACATCTCTGAAAGAAACTAGTGGGAGACATTAAATTAAAAGAAAAAAGTCAGGGTTCTGTCTAGTTATGAAATATGCTGTGTTAAATGTGAATTCGCCTGAAGTTATCAGTTCTTTGTAAAATACACTTGTCTGCCCCATAGTTATATAAATATCCAAACACATTGATTTATATTTTATGTTATATTAATTTTGAATGCCGCTTACATCTTCTTGGATTTTGACTATCCTAGAAAATGCACAAAATTTATATCTTCATTTTTGTTATTCTGCATTTTGGAGCTATACAAAGCCCCTCTACTCCTGGAAATAATGGCAAGATTTTAAATGTCACAGTCACCACCTGCAAGAAAACCCTTGTAGGTATATTGTCTGGTCTCTTCATTAGATTTTTCAAGGAGTTAACATAGCACACGTGTGCCACATGTGTAAATACCTTGCCAGGGAGCACAGTGCTGAGATGTTCCATCCTACTGAAGTGCTCCAAATCCCACCCAGAATTCTCTTTACAGAGGTAAAAAGGCTTGTATGATGTGCTTCCGCACAAAGCTGGGTTCATTCCTGTTTGCAGCGCCGTGGATAAGGAAGGACAGCATGGCTAGTTAAACTTCACTGCTTTAACTTCAAAGTTAAACTATTTTTGGTCACTCATTTTCTGGTTTTTGATTCTTCTAGGATGCTGCATGTTAACCAAAATAGTTTTTAACGCTGTCCTTACTGTCAGCTGACCATAAGTAAAAGGATACTGGAAGGTAGAGCTTGTTTTCTGAAAATTGTAATTTCATGGTCTGGAAGTGACTTCTTATGAGACTACTGGGTACAAGAAATCTTCAAAAGCATTTTCTTAATCCTTGTTTTTTAAATGCAGATTGGATTTCTGAAAGGAAATAGCATGTGGGGACCTGGGATTGCAGGGATTATTTTCAGTTGCCTTGTTCTGGTTTGTTACCTATCCCTACATTTGTAAAGGCATTTTATGCATCTCTGGTGGACAGTTTAATTCCCCAGACAGACCTAAGTGCTTCCATTTTATGAAATAAAGCTCGATTTTTCCTCCACACATACTACACGGTGTTCTAAGAGCAGCTGTGTGGGAGCAAGGGGAGTTATATTGGATGAGTAAGAGGAAGAATTTGATCCACCCTGAAATGCATCTGTATCACTTTTCTTTTTGTTTGTGGTTAATGTGAAAAGCTTTTTGGTTTGTTGCTGCCGTTGTAAATGTTCTGTAATTGATGTTTTCATCTTCTTTCTGTCTCCCTTTAACCTTACCTCTATAGAAAAAAAATTTAAAAAGGGGAAAAAGAAACCAAACCAAACCAACAACTGTGGGCACCTGACTCTTTCTTTGAGTTTCCACCTCTTAGTTGTCGCAGTGACTGGGGTTTGTGACTATGTATCTCATCACTGCTCTCCTTGAACTTGGGAAGAGCTTTTTCCCATTCATCCAGGCTGGAGGAGAGGCCATGGTTGGAAATGCCTTTTTTACCCACCCAAGACACAAAGTTAAGGAATAATAGCAAGTGACAGAGTACTTCCCAGACAGGGGCCGTCATCCAGCAGCGATTTAGAAAAGTTCAGATTTTGAAAAGAAGGGAGCCCATGAGGGCTCTGTTGAAAGACCTTGTCCACAGCAAAACCCGAATGGAATCCAACGTTGTTGATTCATCCCAGTGTGTCCCCACTGCAATGGTCTGTAATACCCCTGCCACCTTATGTGCATGTGGCTGCATTTCGTAGCCTGCAAGGGACCTGTACTAGATAGTTTTGCTATATTAACCCCTTTAACACAACAGCAGTTGTTTCCTGAACATAAGAACGTGTAACCAATCTCTGCTGTGTTTTGTGTATTAAAAGTAGGGCCTGCTGCTTTAAATCTCTCTTGTGCTCTGTTTGTCATTCATCTATCTGCCTGCCTGCTCAAATGTTTTTTGTGAAATTTTAAGTGTCATAACTTGAAAAAAAAAAAAATCTTGCTATTCTTTTACACTATGATATTTATTTTTATACGTCTAAAGCCTGTGTTTAATTTTAACCCATTTTTCCAAATGAAATGGATCACCATGCTACTAACCCCACTGTGCCCTCTTCCATGCCATATATTTATTCTGACTTATTTGCATACTTGGTGTGTGTGCTCAGAAGAATAACTGTGGCTGAATTGAAGCAGAAGAAAGCTTCCTTCTAATCCAGTCGGAATTAGGATAGTGTGCTGGTAATGCTGTCAGAGTCATACGTGACCTGAAATAAAAGATCTTCCAGTATGGTCAGTGTGTTAAAGCTCATAAGCTAAGTAATTACTCTTACATTGGATTGAAAATTGGATTTTTTAACTAGCTTTGATTATATTTTTGTTATATGTAAAAATCAAAGCATGTTAAGAGAAGCCAGATGAAATACATAGTCTCAGAAAGGCAGCATCTCTTTTTTTTCTGCAGGCCTCCTTTCTGGAATAGTTTCATTGAATCATGATGATGTTTGCTGAAAAGACAATTTCTTGCATTTTTAAAAGCTTTGAAATACATTCTCATTTTGTAATGTAAGACCTCTCTCTCAGGTGCACCTGCTTGATTTGCATGTGAATTCTGAACAATTCTTGTTTTATGTGACACTTCTGAAATGTCTGTCTGTTTTTTTTTTCTTTTTAATTCTCAAGCTCACTATTTGGATAAGATAGTGAAAGGTACTGTATATTTGCTCTTTGATGACATGCCTATACCTACATGTACTTTTTCTATATGAATATATAGTTACAAACATACTAGTCTGGGCAAAAGAATCTTCTTTTACATACATTCCATGAATTATAGATTGAACTCATATGACTTTCAGCTCATCTCAAATTAAAATGAAATCTTGCTTATGTTATATAATAATATCAGTGATTATACGTTTATATACAAACTGTATATGTGTACTTGATTTTGTTTGAACCAAAAACTGAAGATAGTGTTCATTTGCTGTTTGGTGCTTTATCTTTGTTAGTTTTGTCATTGGCCCTCTACCTACGAAGCTGTAAACATTTAGGAAACAAAGCAAAGCAATATTTTCGTCACAGAACAAGTGTTATTAGTTCTAAAGAACAGATTAATTATAGATATGTGTGTGTTTATATATAGACAGATCAATAGAATACCCCAGGCTTTTAAGCTTTTCTTTATCTGAATGTAGAAAATCTATAGGAAATTATGACTTGTCTTTTGTATGAAGTTAGAAAAAAGCTTGTTTACTCTATGCAGCATTTTCAATTACAAAGTTCAAGGATGCAAATCCTAACATGAAACAGCAAAGATTCTTGTATCTTCAGTTATGGTGAAAAAACTGATTTAGAAGAACGTTTGAAATATTCCTACCCCTCTTTCCCTGAGTTTCTTTATTCCTTATTTGTGGTTTTGGTTTTTTTTTCATTAGAGTATGACAATATTCATGGCAATATCCAGGCTTTCACACAATAAGTCTTGAGTGTACCCAGCTGACTCCTAAAACGCTCTGTCAGTATTGCAATTAAATATGAGAGTCTTCCATAAATTTAACAGATAAAAAAGTAAGAAAAAAACAGCTCTCAGTTCATCAACAAATGCTATCAGCAACCAGAGTCTGAAAGAGTAGCAAAACTGATCTCAGCCTGACATAATGGCACAAAATCCATAACTGTAGCATCATCATCCTTCCTCATAAAAGGTTTTCCTGATCTCTGCCTTCTAAGTAATTTGACAAGAGTTAAGCACCCTTTATAACTTCTTTTCTGTAGATGTTTGTAATTTGGAGCTGCATGGTTGAAAGAAGTCAATAAATTCAAAAGTTTTTAGAATTAAAAAATAGACTATTACCTTTGAAAGGCTGTTCTTAGCTCAACTGAGCTTAACTAAAATGGGTCAGTAGATTAGTTCACAAAGACAGTAGTTCCGCAAAGTGAAATGTTTAGCCAGTTACTTAGGCTTTTTGGATAAATGTTTACAGAAAATTGTTGTGTCCAAAATTATCTGATTTGTAGCCACCTTCTTGTAAGATACTTAGTGCCATATCTGTACTTGCTTCTGTCAGTGTCTTATCATAGTCATAGAGAAGGAACACCAAAATCTACATATTTATAGTGTTGTCATCCTCATACAGATCATGTTGGCTGCATGCCAGATTTCATCACTAAGAAGTGACAGATACTGTTTTTTTAATGCAATGTTAGACTGAAAACAATTATCGATTTTGGATATATTAAATTATGTTAATTGTTTCCCAAATTTTCCCTCCTTGGCTATAAAAGCAGACAAGATAGGATATAAAGGTAACAGCACAAAAGCCTTAGGGAGATTGTCACAAAAAATCACTTTCTGCTATCTGTCTTGAAGCACGTCACTACCGTGTTTTTGTTCAGTCTATCAATGTTTTATTGTGGTCCTTATGGTATTTCATTTTGTCCGTCCTAAGTAATCAAATACGCACAGCTATTACATTTAGTTGGAAATCCTGTTGGTCCTGTCCCATCCGTATGCAGCCTGAATCCTAGTGTTTGTTAGAATAGATGCTAAGCTGCTTCACTATTTCCTGGGCTTTGCTTATTCTGTGGAAAGGAATGTATTTTTGGCATAAAGTATAGTCATTAAAACTGGCCTATACTTTGTGCAGTTATTTAGCGCACTGTAATTTCACATGAATATACGGCAACTCTGAGACCAGATAAAGTTAATGTTTTCTTTTATTACATGTCTAAAATCATACCCATTTTCCTACTTAAGAATTTGGAGGGATTTGTTCATAGTAACAGGGAGCTTAAACATTTATGCCAGTAAGTAACCAATACTGCATAGAGCAAATAATGATCTATTCTATGAGCACAGAAAAATGTCTCGTTTTACAGAGCTGTGTTTGCACTATGCACTTGTTACTTTGCCAAAGAAAAAAAATATTAAAAAAAATTAAAAACCAAACTTAATTTTGTCTGGCCTGCAGGTATTTAGAGGATTGGTGCATTTATTTCCTGCCTGTACAGGTAAGTGGTGTCTCAAGTGTCAGGCCAATCAAAGATGCCACTTTGTTAAGAATTACATTCCCCAGGTAATGTTGCTGTTACACTCCATGTGCAATTACAGTATTTGTGCTGTTCTTAAGCCCTGTTCCCAGTAAGTGTCCCTTGTTTGTATTTTTATTTCTTTTTATAGAATTGCAATCTTTAAATCACTTGTGATTTTTCTTCTTTGTCTGTTTCAACAGAGGGCTGCCCCGGCTTGTGCAACAGCAATGGGAGGTGCACGCTGGACCAAAACGGCTGGCACTGTGTCTGCCAGCCAGGATGGAGGGGAGCAGGCTGTGACGTGGCCATGGAAACTCTCTGCGCTGACAGTAAGGACAACGAAGGAGGTAAGATATAACAACTGTATCTCTAACACTGAGGAGAACCTGTTGAGGAATGGAGATTTTACAGTCAGGTGATTAAATACTGCCATGAGAACCATACATGCATTTTACTAGCTCCTCTGTCTGTAAGAATATGCTGCAGTATTCAATGCTTTTATATGGCGTATCAGCAAAGCCTTTCAAGCTGCTTATGACAGGTGAGATATGTACTTAAAAAATGATGGGTGTCACCTTAGTTTCCCTGCAGTGTTCTTTTATACTGGAATAAATCATAGTCTCAATTCAGTGAACTGTAGTGGAAGAGAAGAAAAGAAAGGAGTTCAAATTTTCAGTGACCTCACGAGGAAATTATCCAAAGAGAAAAGGCAGAACGGGGAGTTTATGTTTTGACCTATGATACTATTGCTGGAAACAATTGGTTGCCTAGTCTACAGAGATCTTATCCCTCCATAGCCTGTGAACGCTCAGATAACTGACAGGATGCTCCCAGAAGTTTTGGGGTTTGGTTTGGTTTTATTTGTATTGCTTTTCTGCAGTCTGTCATTCAGATGACAGGTAACAGTCTGCAGCAAGATGCAGGCAGGTGTGTTGACTCAAGGAATCAATCTGCTATCACTGTTTCAGGGTGGGAAAGGTAGAGGGGCTTACTTTGGCATGACTCCAGAATCACACAAAAAACCCCACACAAAAACAAGATTAAATGTGAATGCAGTCTAATATTAGATCAGCATAATGCTTTTATTGTCTGTCTTTCTTCCCCTTCTCACATCAACTCTTTTTGTTTAGTACCTTCAGATTCAGAGCAGAGGCAAGAAACTCCAGTAGGGCTTCTGGATGATGATAAAGTTATCCGTGACTGTTTTGCAGCTTTGGGATGCATATGCCTTTGTCATTGCTGATTGGCTTTACATTCTCACATCCCAACTGCAGTTGGGATCTCAGACATCAGAAACTATAAATAACAGCAGCATTTACTTCTTGAGGAAAATAAATAACACAGTTAAAACACTGCTGCTGTTTATTGCTTTACATATTGTTTGATTTTTGCATACTGTGTATTTTGTGTCAGCTTTGCACTTTCAGGGACCTAAAGAATCTGATGCAATCTGATATATGCAATCTGAGCTAGTGTGAAGCTGAATTTCTGCATGTAGGAAGAGAACAAGTGGAACGATTAGCCACAGCATTTCCATGCAGGGGTATGGTGCTTGGGGAATTCAGTTAAGGTGGGCCAGGAGATTGTAAACATAAGGAAGAAAGAGAAACCTGCAAGCATGAAAAGAGACAAAGCAAAAAGGAGAAGAAACTAGGTTAACGCATGAACAACGTGGAGGAAAAAATAGATTGTGTAGGGGAAAAATGTTGAAAGCCCAGTGATAGACTAAAACAGATTCAGTAAACATTAAAGATAATAGAAGGGTGTGACATATCAGTGGAAGAGTCAAGAGCAGGTAGCAGAACAGTGGGAGGAAGGAGGAGAAAGGTGAACAGGAATGAACAAAACGAGAACAAAGGAAAAGAAGATGCTCCTTCAGACTGAAAACAATAATACCTGTTTGTGAGGAAAAGGGGAAAAGGAACAAGGAACTGGAGCAGAAGGATCGAACAGGATGACTTAAAGTTCAAGCAGAAAGAACAATACTAAAAAAAAAAAGAGTTTTATACTGGTATTTTGTTACTTATTTCTCTCAATTTTTTTCACTATTTCCTTTACAGACACCAAGGATCTATGTATGAGGAAGGGATTGGCCAAACGGTTGCTTTACCATGATTGACCTATGTAATGCCATTTGTCACTGGCGTTTCTCTTTCAGTAGACCTTAGTTTAATTCATATGCTTCAGTACAGAGCATATTCATGTCAGTCTTTGACTAGTGGCTGAGAAAAAGGGTTAAATTACACCAACTAAATTAAATTAGAAACTGGAAGCATACCAAACAAAACTGGGAAGAAGAAAGTCTTTTTTGCCAGAAACCCACCTGGAAAGAGAAGCAGTGTTTCTTCCCTTTCCAAGAGTCAGCCCACTAATCTCCTGAGCAAGCCATTCAAATTCCAGACATCTGCAGGGAATGGCACAAGGATGCCTCTGCTGTATTTGTGTATTGTGGGAGATTAGGTTATCTGAGCACTTATGCTGCCTTTATACTATGACTGCAGATAGTGTGATTTACTTGGAACCAGGGTCAGTGGTTATGTAATTAAAGTTATCTCAGTTGTTAGCTAATTGATATGCTGTGGTTAATGTTTATGTTTCATCCTACACTGGATAAAATGTATTTCATATGGTAATATTATTAATTATTAGCAATGTCTGCTGCTCCTTTGATTCTTAGCTCTTTCTGGGACTGACTGTTCAAATGAGCATGAGCATCCCAAGGACCTCAATGGGAATATTCTCCATAGGAAATGCTAATGACATCAAGGCATACTTGATCATTTTCTCTTCTAGATACCATTGACACATGATGGGATGATTATTACTCATCTGTCTTTTAATGCAGATTTCTGGGAGTCTTGTGGATCATTTCCTTCCTCCTTAAGGATGACTTGCATAGTGGCAAATGCTTAACAAAAGAATGTAATAGGACAACTGTGAACTTATGTTTTCTTTGGTATACTATCAGGCTGCTAATTAAAGTAGGAAGTTACTGCCACAGAATGTGTTGAATGTCAGAAGGGTTACTAAGTACAAAGATAACCCAAGCTCAGGAAATTCCAGGAGCTTTGTACTTCAATTAGGACTGATACAGTGGCATGGTCGCATTCTCTGGTTTGTGCTCCAACACTTCCCATTATTCTTCACCGTTTTGTTTGCATCTGTGGTTTGTGGAGAGTGCTGGGTTGATATATCCATAGTATTTATCCACGGTGACTCCACAATTTATTTCTAGAGTGACAGCTTATTTAGAGCCCAACACTTTATATTTTAGGCTTCTTCACTCCAGCAGAAATGTTGAATTTGAGTACGGTGTAGGTATGCTTATAGAGATACTGCAATAGTAACATTGAACAAGGACCTTGTGCATTGCTTGGGAATAAAACATGCGCTTTTTCTGCTTTTGTGGCTTTTCCAACCAGCTGCTCCTAGGGGCAGTCATTTTTGGTGTCTATAATTGAGTCTGTTCACTGTAGCCTGTTGTAAAATTGAGCTATGTGAGGATAACTGAGATTTCTTAATACAGTTTTCTGTCCTTTCTAGCCTCTTGCCTTAGTGTGCCACAACCACCAAAACCATCCTGGTGAGATGACCAGGAACCTAACTCCAAAACTATATTCTCCTTATGCAGGCAGTGAATTTCACTTCATGGAGATTTTCTGTCACCTAAACATATAATCACTTATTTGGCAGCAGTGTGATTTATGTAAGTCCTTGGTCACGATCTCCCCTTGACACCGGGCAAAACTTGTGCTCAGGACTTATTTTTTCCCCCCTAGGTTTCTTCCTTCAGCAGTTTTATATATAACCTTTAAATTCTATTCAAAAGCAAACATGCTCACTGATACATCTTATCTCTGTCTTGACTCCTCTCATTTAATGTTTTGGTGGTTTTATTTGTCTCTCCAAGCAGCCTGATCAACAGGCCATGCTCTGTTGCAATTCTGTGCATTTTGCAACAACAGGAAAAATAACATTAGTCAAGATTTTTACAGCTAGAATTTAGCTTTTGAGGAAGAAAACAATAATGCAGTTATTACATCTTCTGCATATAGAATAACCACTTACATAAAATAATGTAAATAGCCTTCTGAGACTCATAATGTTTGTCCAGTTGGCTGTAGGAGTTTCTGTTTTCTTTATAATGTCACTATCACATTTGAGTGATATAACTGATATAAGCTAGTGTTGAGCTAAGCCTCATACTTTTCAGGCTAAACAAATTCATCAATAATTTTGCAGGGCCATTTTGGAAAGGAAATTTTACTCTGCTTCGCACAGTGCAATAGAGTACTCAGCTTAGTGGTACCAGATAGCTCTTGCCACATAAGTACAGAGAAAGAATGAAAAATGTTTTCTCAAGTTATAAGGAGCCAGATTCATAACCATCCGTCACTCGCCTGGGCAAGTTACTGATAAACTCCACAGAAAAATAACAAACAGCATATCCCTGTATCTTGGCTGGTGAAAATGAGATTCTTTCTCTGATTGATGTTAGCAGAGAGGCTTGTAAAAATGCATTTCCAGCTGATTAGTTCAGAAGGTGTCAATCTCATGCAGTTTTATGACCTGCAGACTATACTCCAGATGTACATTTGCTTTTTATAAACTAACAAAGATGAATGAAGAAATTTGAGCATTTCTTTGGCAACTGCACCAGATATTTCCTGGGAGACCATGCAGAGATATAAAACCCCCAAACCATGCTTTTAACTGTCGGTACCCTCAGTTTTGTCACTGATCCAGGCTTCTAGAGCCTGACCAGCAAGGGAGATCAGTACTTCAGCTCGGAAAGGGTTTCATATTGTACAAGAATGAGACTAGAAAATCACAAGAGTCAGACTATTTGAGGTTGGAAAGACCTCTGGAATCATCTAGTCCCACCCCCTGCTTAGAGCAGGGACAACTAGAGTATGTGGCTTAGGGCTGTGTCCAGTTGGGTTTTGAGTATTTCTAAGGATAGACACTCCAAAACTTCCCTGGACAGCCTGTTACAGTGTCAGACCACTTTCACAGTAAAAAAATGTTTTCCTGATGTTTAGACAGAATTTCCTGTGTTTCAGTCAGAGCCCATTGTCTCTTGTTCTTTCGCTGGGTACCCTGAAAGGCAGTCTTTTTTGCACCCTCTCATTAGGTATCTGTACACATGGATAGGATTCCCTTCCCCAAGCCTTCTTTTCTCCAGGCTGAACACTCTCTGCTTTCTCAGCCTTTCCTCATAGGAGAGATATGTCAAGCCCTTAAATACTTCATGGCCCTTCACTGAGCTTTCTGCAGTATGTCTGTGACTCTCTGTCTCTGGAAAGCCCAGCCTGCACACAGCATGCTCCAGGTGTGGCCTCCCCAGTGCTGAGGCTGCTCTCAATGCAGCCTAAGATGTCACTGGCACCTTCTTTGCTGCAAGGGCATGTTGCTTGCCTCATGTTTGATTTGGTGTCCACCAGGACTCCCAGGGTCTTCTGCACAAAGCTACCTTGCAGCCAGTTGTCCCCCAGCACATATTGGTGCATGGGGTTATTCCTCCTCAGGCGGACTTTGCACTTCTGTTTGTTGAACTCCATGAGGTTCATGTCAGCCGATTTCTCCAGTCTCTTGAGGTCTGTCTGAATGGCAACACAGCCTTCTGGCATATCCTCATTCCAGGAAAAATCAATGTTCTTTTCTTTCTCTTAGAAGAAGTTTACACTTTTATCTACTTAATGGTGACTTTTTCATCCCTTTTATTCTTCCTGAACTGACTTTGATGTCAGCTGAGTTAAATAAGAATTTTCAATGCACAAAATAATAGAAATCCCAGTTCTTTACTATTTTGCCAATCCTCTAACTGATCCACATAGCACAGCAATACTTAGAGGAGTACCTTTAGAAGATCTCTGTTTACTTACAGACTTTCAACATATAATTGAACAAAAGTGAATGATATTTTTCCCTTCGGAAAGAAGTTTTACTCTAAAGCTGGGTTCTTTTGTGAGAGAAGCAGTTCTGGGCTTCCTTTGAGTGCTGCATTGGTATATTTTTCAGTGTAGTGCAGCAAACAAGCTCTCCCTCTAATCTAAATGGAATAATAAAATGTTTGAGCTATTTCAGTCTTGCTGTTCTTTTGGGGAAACAATTATCAGCTATCCGATACCATATTACATTCATCTAGAAATTTTCTGTAGCTGACATTTCCAGGCTCATTTTCCTTATGACTTTACTTACAACAAATTAGTAGTTACTGATTTGATCTTGATTTTAATCTTTCACAAAATTAGATTTACAGTGATTTGACAGATCTAATGTTCCTTATATGTGAATATTTCAGTACATAAGCATAAAAGCACCCATGTGTTTAAACCTTGTTTATAGTGGCCAGCATTCCTCATCAGTTTATTCAGAATAAAATCTAAATGTTACAGATTTTGCTCTCTCATACATTTTCATGCAAAATAGTTGTGGAAATTGCCTTTGCCACTAGCAACAAATTCTTTCTGCCAAGGTGTAAAGGAATCCACCCTGATAAATGTTGTGAAATATTTAAAGCTACTTGCAGCATATATATGCTAAAAAACTTCAGGATCACAGCAGAGTGGGAGTTTCTTGTTTCTTTTCTCTAGCAAGCCAAATAACCTCAGATAAAAGCTACTTAGACCCGCCTAAGTTTTTAATATTTATAAGTTAACAGTGTATGCAGAGCCTGAGCACCTTCATTTTCTGGTTTGTTCAACATGTTTTCAGAAAAGTGTCAAATACACGATGCTGAGTATATTTCAGCTTGCATAGATTTCCACTGAGTGGAAACTCTCTTTCCTTGATTGAAAGTGAATTCATTAAAATCTTAATTATTAGTATTCTTTCATACTAATTAGGTTTTTTAATCTCTCTGCTGGCTGGCTCATTGACATGCAAAGGGGCCAGAGGAAGAGTTTGTTCATTTCTGTGACTTTCTGCCAACAGATGGGCTGGTTGACTGTATGGATCCTGACTGCTGTTTGCAGAGTTCTTGCCAAAACCAACCTTATTGTCGTGGACTACCTGACCCCCAAGATATTATCAGCCAAAGCCAACAGTCTCCATCTCACCAAGCCGCCAAAGCATTTTATGACCGGATCAGTTTTCTCATTGGAGCAGACAGCACTCATGTCATACCTGGGGAAAGTCCTTTTAATAAAAGGTGAGTATGAATTATCATTTACTCATGAATACGAAAGAAATTGAAGAGCGTGAGATTCCCGTTTGGAAAAGATCCACTCCAATTGCGAAATTCATGGCATGGAATTTCAACAAAGACCTTTTCTCATAATATATTTCTTGCCTATTTTATCTCATTTCCTGCAAAATTCAAATTGCTGAAGCTAGTAGGTTACAGGAGGTATTTGCTGTGCTTAGTACCTGTATTCTATCAGGGCACTCATTAAAGATTAAATAAATCTTTATTTAACCAGTTGATTTGGGCTAGCACAGTTGGAAATATATCAAAGCAATGAAAACACTTCAGAAGGAAAAGCAAAGCTGCACTTTTAAAACTGAGCTCACTAAATAATATAAATTATGAATTAATGTAATAGAACTGTTAAGTGCATGACAGTATAATTGCATAAACAATTTGACTGGTGCTCTACGAAGCAGTAATGACCTGAAAATAAACCAGTAACAGGAAGCAGGTGTCTGGGATCTCACTGAGTGAAGGAAGATGATTTACACTAGAACTACCGTGTTTGCAGTAATTTAACAGCATTAATGTGTTTGGGCACAGCAGTTGATTAAAAGTTGTTGCACCAGTGTTCCTTATTGCTCTTTTAAATTTTGTACTTCATAGTCCCTGCAGTTTTACAGATTGCTTTGATACTAATTGAAAAGTACATTGTTCTTTAAGAGTCTGCCAGAGGTATGACTTACAGTGGGAACATCTAGAGCTCATAACTTCTTAAAATTCTTAAGTGAATTTCTGGTCTTAAGAATTCAGTACAGACAAAATGAACCGAAGTAAAATCAACAGTATTGAGACTGAATTATTATCTGTAGATTTTGAGGCATTTGTTTATACAGTGCAAATTATGTGAACTCGTAAAAGGGTTAGAGTCTCAGGAATATTCTTTTAATGGTAATAGATACCATGGGAGAGGGGGGTTTCACTTTGCTAGCTCTTACTCATTCAAAAGAAAACGATAAAAGCTAATTTGTAATTTGATCCTGCATCTTTTTCACAGTCTTGCATCCGTCATAAGGGGCCAAGTATTAACTGCTGATGGAACGCCGCTTATTGGAGTCAATGTCTCATTTCTACACTACCCAGACTATGGATATACAATAACTCGCCAAGATGGAATGTAAGTTCCCTTTGAAGCACTTCTAAGTCGTAAAGACAGTGAAAGCATTACTTAAGAGCTGCTTGTAAAAATGAGATGATAATAATAAAATAATGGAAACAAAAGTCATGAACAAAGTGATTGGCTAAAGTTGTACTTTTTACATTCTTCAAATATAAAACATGCTGATTATATACTTTACAAGTAGAAGGGCTTGCTTAATTTAAGCGCAGTATCCCAAACTCTCCATTCTTTTAATGCAGTATTATGTAATATAATTTAATTGATTTCTCCATTGTTCCCAGTAGAGCCATTCTGCCTTCAGAGCAGTGCAGTGGAATGAAGAATCAATCTGTAAAATCGTGCCTGTGGGTGGCTTTGGGAATTTGCTGACTAGCAAGCCCTGTTGGCTTTTTTCCCTAGGTTTGACTTGGTAGCGAATGGTGGCGCCTCTCTGACACTGGTGTTTGAGCGATCACCATTCCTGACCCAGTATCACACAGTATGGATTCCCTGGAATGTCTTTTATGTCATGGATACCCTGGTTATGAAGAAGGAAGAGAACGACATTCCTAGTTGTGATCTGAGTGGATTTGTAAGGCCAAACCCTGTTATCGTGTCATCACCTTTATCCACCTTCTTTAGAATTTCTCCTGAAGATAGTCCTGTCATCCCAGAGACACAGGTAAAGTGTGCTTCAAATAAATAGCATCTTTTCACAGGCTACTATTAAGCAACCATAATGAAAAGAGTGAAAACTACTGTTTAAAATAAATAATGCTGAGTGCTAAGAATTTGCAACGTGATTGTTTTCAATTTATTTGTTCTGTGGGATGATTTAAAAAAAAGTGAGGTAAGAAAGCTTGGTGTACACCAGCATCGGGTTTTGTATTTGTTTGCATGTTTTCATCATTTAATTTAAAGAATGTCTTCAGCAACCAGGCACTGGCCCATCAAAATGGACACACTTTAGTACGTCTGCCTTTTTTGAACTGTCCTCTTCTTAGAAGTGCATCTCAGAAAGTGAAAATGAAGGGTATTTTTCCACTATGTCTGAAAGACCCAAACAGTTCCATTTATCTGTTTAGTCCTAATAAATAGTGTGACATTCATATTTTTATAAACCAGAAGAACTTTCTCTTACACTGGGGACAGGCTTATAAACCAATGAGCATGTGTGCTAATCGACTTCTTCAGAGCTTGTAATATCAAAAGTAAGACTTAATATCAACATATTGCTTTTAATGGAAAAAGCTGTGGCTGGAATGTTTTTATTCCGACACAGGTGAATTAAATTTCTCCATCTCAAATAACTAATCACTAATGCTGTCTTCCTCAGCTCCTAAAGCAGAGTTGCATTTCAACAAGTAATATTTATCTCATTGATTTCTGATTTTAAAAATCTATAAACTACTGATTTTGTTAGTGAAGCAGCACTCTTTCTGCCCACCTCTTTCTTTTCCTCTCCTTTCCTTCTCTCTCTTTTCTCTTTTTGTCTCCCATACCTTCACAGTGTCATAATTACATGGGGCACTGTTTTTTTCCTGTTCACCAAGAAATGTGCTTGCCTCTGCAAGGGAAACTTAGAATGTGTATTCAGATGTTTTCATGCAGAGCTCTTAAAGCCCTCAAAATCATTAAGCAATTCATGGTAGGAACAGGTTTAAAGTAAAGATGTAAAAAAACTACAACTAAACTCTCAGACAAATCTAGACTGTGCTAGAAAATTGTTGCTTTTATCCTTGCTATCATTTCTGTGCCTTTGAGAGCTGCAAGTCAATTAAAGAGAGTACTTGCAAAAAACCAGTCCACTGAAAACCAGCTGATTTACTTGTTTCTGCAACAGATGATAGGTTCAGTTCCTGAAGTGATGGAAAATGGCTGAGCTGGTGTGTAAATCAAGAAAAAACTAGTAATAGAAGAATGTCAGATAATGAATATTTTCCAAAAACACTTGTAAGGTCTACATAAACAAGTCATTTCATGAGCAGCAGGGACTAATGAAGTCTGGATTTCTACTAATTCCCACTTCTTGCTGTAATTCCAGCTATCTGCCACATCTAGTCCTTCCCCTGTAGACTGCATTCAGTCTTTTTTTTCTCATGGGAGGACCAACTTGCCTACTTCTTCCCTTCCTGAACCCTTTTTTTTTTACAAACCCTTAAGAAACTGAGCTATCTGTAAGGCTGTCTACTGTTATTTGTAATGTGGTTGAAATGGCTACCAGGTTCGGAAGTGGTGAGGTGGAAGGTCTGACAGGCAGGACTGCTGGGTCAACTTGATTTCTGTAGAAAACCAGCTGGAAGAAAAGATGGTGTTCTCACTGGATTCTAGGCAGTTGGTGTTGATGCGTCATTTATGATGAGATAAAAACAGGACTGTCATTATGTATGCAAAAATCTGGTTCCAGTACTGTGTAAAAAAGAAAAACATCAAGGAGTATATTCTTCTATATTTTTTGGTCATCACACACACAATCATCCCCTGCTTCAGTAAGTGGGAGCTGCACAGCCGTGCCTTTAGGGTACCCTTTTAGGGTTATGTTCCTCTCAGAAACGCATGATGCACAACAGCCTGTCTCCCAGAAAAATCACTACCCTGATAAAAGATGGACAGAGCTAGACTCCATTCAAAGCTGTATGTTCGGCTCCAGAGGAACTGCTATAGATGTTTTCATAAAGAACAGACAATGCTGGTTTAAAATGTAGGAGACCGCATGAAGGCACAGAGAAAGAAACTGTTCCCCATGTTCCTTCAGTCAGTACTACTCACCCTGTTTGTGTGGTGTGACAGCACTCACTGTCACGTACTACAGGAGAAAATTATGTGCTGCTGTAACCATCATCCCTTGAAGTGCCTCATCATCCCCTGGAGATGTTTCCAAAAGAGTGTACTTAGTGGCTTATGAATCCCAAATTGATCAGAGTGCGAATTAAGTCTGTACCAAAGAAGCAGCACAAAAGAAAATGAAAAAAGGCAAGCAAGGGGAAAGAACAAATGCAGTGGGTAAAGGGTGACCAGAGACCCAACCGATCATTACTCAAGAGGGATGATAATAAATAACATGTTAACTAAATTTGGACTACTTAGGTATTACTTTATCTACTTTTAATTGCAAGTTAGCATGATCTGCCTAAACCTAACTAGCTGAGATTAATCAGTGTGGAACAAGACAGTAAACTGCATGCAGATGAGGGAGATCAGGTTAAGCTGGAGCTGCTTATATGTATTAGGTAATATTGTTGCTGTCTTTTTCCTAATATAATAAATGTCTGTTTGCCACATATTGCAGTGTGGTCTGGCAGAAACCCACATGTGAGTCACAATGAACAATTCTGAATTTGAGTTTTTGAGGCTTTCATTCTCCTGAACTTCTGTTATCCGCTGTTATGAGCACTTGCAAGATGCCTTCTGCAGGTCCTGAGCAGCTTGTTTCCATCACCTCAAGTGTGTGGGAGAATGAAAACGGAAAAGTTTTCCTTCCTATTATGTGTTTGAGGTTCCCCTCCTCTGATTATCTCTCTCACTACTGGCAATACTATACAGCAGGAGGCAAAAATCATTTAATCAGAAGAATTCGGAATAAAACATGGGCCTCAGTGACTTAATAAAATGATTGTTTGTAACTTCAGGGTGGCCAACTTTTCAGCAATTAAATTGCCTCTATTACCATTTAAGCATGAAGTGTAATAGAATGTCTAGATGTTCCAGTATTGCATGCATGCTACATTGTAGTTTCACTTAGCTAAAATCTCCAGAACTTCAGGTTTGTACTGAGAAAAAAATGGAGATTACTTTTAAAGCCAAATTTATGCTTTGTTTTCCAGCATACTTTCTTTTGCCTTGCTTTTTGAAGCATTATATACGCTTCTTGATTTATTCTTTTATGAGCACATTTTTAGCTTCCTATATGTGCATGTCTTCTTCCTATTCCTCTTCTGTGTGGTACCTCAGCAATGTTTTAAGTGTAGGGAAGAAAGAAAAAGTATTTTCCCTTTTAATTTCTCCTTGCTTTACATTATTAACTCAAGGCTATTTCTTGATAAGTTCATTTAAGAACCTCAATTCTAGCAGAACTCTTTTTTTTAAAGGATAAGATTTTTCCATCTTGAAATGAGCAGTTTCATCTTCTACTTGAAGAACTATAATTTTAGTACTCCTTGGTCTCAACCTTTGTGTAATAGCAGTAGTTGCCAAGCTACAGCTGTATCTAAAAATGCCATCTTTACTTCTCCCAAACCAAGATGATGTTATATTTTAATGCAACAGCTCAGCTGTTACTTCTCTGCAAAGAACTTTTTTCTAACATTAGGACTGAAGTTTGCACTCATTTGTGAAATTTGTTCTCAGATCCTCTATTGAAGTTGCTCATTTTGCCAGGGAATATCACAGCAGTACAGCAGGCATTTTTCTCCCTAATTGAATTAAATTACTTAATCAGGGTTCTCAATACCATCAGAGCTTGTCACTTGAATCATATTATATTTTGGAGCAGGAAAGCATTCCAGAGCCTGAACAGCTTTAGCCCTGCTGGCCAGGACAGATGAGAGCACTGCACAATTTACGTGACTCAGACACCAGCTGAACTGTCCGGACAACAAACCGTCTTTCTGAAAACTGAGGTGACCCTTATCTCAGTCCCATAGGTTAAATATTTCATGGCGGTCCTCCAAGAAGCTTGATCATCCATAAAAAAAAATGTCAACTATTAGAATTTGGTGGCTGGGCTATAACTCTTTGGGTACCCTGATACCCCTAGGGCATCAGCCTTTCTGAAGGTAGTTTGATACTCTACCTGGGAAAGCTAAAGTACAGACAGCTTGGATGTCTGGGAGATTTCTGGTGTGACTTTTATATCCAGGGACTTTCCTGATTGCTTTACAATTGATGTGTTGTCATGGCTCCCGTAGGATGCTCACTGCTGTGCCTGATGATTTAACTTTCCAGATGAACGTTAAGCTGTTTAATTCTCTTTGTAATGCTTGATTCTGGGAGAGAGATTGAATTGCCCCACCTTACCTCTACATTTCTGAAGTTCTCAAGAAAATAAGTTACTGTGGGGGATATTTTATGGAAAAAAGGAAGTTATAAGACAGATCTCGAGCAGATATTTGAGGCTTCTGCAGAAGCTAATAATAGGGGTTTGGGTTTTGTTTTAAACCTCGCTGAGAACTGCATGAGTGTCCTAGTTTCTAATTTGATAGTAATCCAAATACACAGTGGAATTTCTTGGAAATTGAAACTTCAAGGTGTCCTCTTTATTGCTGTTATCTCAGCCAAGAGTTCTGGAAGACCACCTAAGTGTTTAACACTGCTCTTTCACAGTTGCAGTTGTAAAAGAAGCAATGGCCGTAACCGGAGACCAGTGAAGTCTATTAAATTGTGTCCTATTACAAGTGTATTATTTCTTTTTCTCCTCTTGCTTACAGAGACCTCCATCTGTTAGACTAGTTTTATTGTGCAGCATATGAGAGTCCTGCTGATGTCTTGAGGAGGAATTTGTCTTTTGTTCCTGGGTGGTTTATATTTTTCCTTCAAAGTCTTAGAAATGGAGTATGCTCACAATCACTCTAGAGAAGAAGAGGCTGTTTGTGTAGAGATTTGCTTGTTCTCTGGCTTAGATGCTGTGCGTATATCACGCTGAGAGAGAGCAGACTAGATTTGCAGACAGAAACGATGCCACCCTCACCTCCTTGCAAGTGATGGTGCTGCTTGTAATTTCTTCTCAGTGATGGTTCTTGGTGGGGAAAAAAGAAACATTCAAAGATTAAGAATTAAGGATTTATAAATATGAATTTCATTCTTCTAGTTTCTTCCCATTCCTACTTTACTTCCTACAGCTCTGTTATAGTCTTACTTGAGAAGTTTTATGTCTACATATATCAGATGTAAATAACCATTCATGCCAGATAATGAGTCATCGTACTATTTCTGATTTCTTGTTACTATTATTGGGAAGGAGCTAGAGATACAATTAATACCATATAAGTTCTTCTTTATAAACCAGCAAAATTACTAATGTAGAGGATGTTGAAGCACCTGTTGCCCTCATCAAGAGCATAAACCACGTTATTTGACCCTATTCAACACAGACAGTAATTGTTTAAAAGCAGCACCAAAGGATTTCTCTAGCATAGAGAGCTTAGTGCTTGTTTATAGCCAGCTTTTGATCCCACTGACATCTCAAGCCTAGTATTTGTGACAGTGCTCTCCCTGAAGCCTGCTTTCCACTAATATTAATTAGTATCTGGTCTTCAGGCTTTAGGACTAGGAGACAGGAAAGTAAAATAAAGCTTTCTAAATTTACTTCCCCAAGAGTGCTCCTTTGACACCACCAAGGCTCTGGGCTTGTGCTTCAGCATCCTTTGCCCTCTCTTCCCATCAGAGAAACATTACTTTTATAGATGTGTCTGGATAGGGATTTTTTTACTTTTTTTTTTATTTCAAGAAGCTGGGATACTTGCTAGCTGTTCACCTGAAGTGCTGGCTGTCAGTGTTTATGCCCTGACTGAGGTATAGGACAGTATAGGCTGTCTTCATCCACATTACACAGAAACCTTTCACATCCATCCATCACCCACAAAAGCTCCTCAGCTCGGAGGAAGAGACAAGGTAGAGGAGGGGAGGAACCTTTTAAAAATCAAATTGAATCATTGCACCTCCTTGAAATGAGAAAGTGGTGAGCTGATGTCTAAGTACTGAATATTGATCAGGAAATATGGAAAAGCTTTCCCTGAGGCATCCTACTTATCTGTCTTCAAAATAAATGGAAGAATGCTCTAGTCCAAAGTATTTACAATCCACAGGTAATGCAAATAACAAACCACCTTAAAGTCCTTCCTGCTCCTAAAGGAGCAATTAAGACATCCCAACCCAAATCCGAAGCTTTGCAGTGCTTAGAGGCTCTGCGGCCTTTAGTGCGTATCCATAGCTGGGACATGGATGGCAGCATAAGAGGGGGCTATTTTCATTTAGATGAAAGATTACCTTTTTTTTGCCTCTTTTGGAAAAAGCAATTGGGTATGTTTTCCCTCTCCTGGATGCTTCCTTCCCCCCATAAAAATAAAGGAGAGACCTTTGAAATCCTTCAGCAGAAAGTATCAACTTAGCAACTTCAGTATAACAAATAATTTAGAGTTCAGAAAAAAAAAGATGAAAAGTTGTTGTGTTTGTATTTTTTACATTATTAAATAAAGCCTGGATTTAGATGATACTCTTAATGGATTGTCATGTGGCATTATCTCAGGCCTCCTTTTATGATAGCTGCATTGTTCTGTTTAATTTCAAAATCATTCAAAGACTGTATTTTCTTCTTACCAATGTAGGTGCTTCATGAAGAAACGACAATACCAGGAACCGATTTGAAGTTATCATACCTAAGCTCCAGGGCTGCAGGATATAAATCTGTTCTGAAGATTACTATGACCCAATCTGTTATACCATTTAATTTAATGAAGGTTCATCTTATGGTGGCAGTGGTGGGAAGACTTTTCCAAAAGTGGTTCCCTGCATCGCCAAATCTGGCTTACACTTTCATATGGGATAAAACTGATGCATACAACCAGAGAGTCTATGGATTATCTGAAGCTGTTGGTATGTGTGTTATGGAGGTTTTTTGCATTTTTACTATTGTCCTGAAAATAGGGAAGTACATCTCAAATTACTTGTGTCCATTAAGTAGAAAACGTTTAGCAACTTAAGATTAGAAATAACAAGATATTAAAATATATTAAAAATACTAATCTAAAGTTTGAATTATAAGAAATAATTTCCTTTAAAAGGAAAAAGAAACCACAGTCATTTTTCACTTCTAGTTCTCCCCCATGAAGTAGTCCTCAGCCTCATAATACCGTATGGTATTTAGTCTGCACGCTTCTTGTACTTCAGAGCACAATAACATTGTGGCGTACTTCACAAATGACTTTCACAAAATCACTTCTCTCTGTACCCATCCTAATCCGCTTATAGTAGCTGAAATTATTTTAATAAACCAAGATTGATTTTTAAAGGATTTTGGAATCTGTTTAGTAATTTCTTACATCTAAGGAAGCCATAGGAATTTTCAGGTAGCCTGGGAGAGCAGAAGAACGTGTGTAGTTTAAGGAAATTGCATTCTTTAAGTTCTTCTGAAAGAGATCCTATAATTAATGAGGAAATTTACTGCTTTTTTCAGTGTCTGTAGGATATGAATATGAGTCTTGCTTGGATCTAACTCTCTGGGAAAAGCGGACTGCCATTTTGCAGGGTTATGAACTGGATGCCTCCAACATGGGTGGCTGGACATTGGATAAGCATCATGTTTTGGATGTTCAGAATGGTAAGGAGTTAATTTTCTTCTTGCTAGCTTTCCTACTCAAATTCCTTGTACCTTTGGTGTCTCATTCTAACTTTTCAAATGTTTGCTTTGTTGTTTTAAAACAGGAAATTATGGAATGTCTTGCATATGGTCAATATTTGAGCTTTACAGTGAATGTTATGTTTCTTCATCCTATAAATACATATACAGTAATAAAACCATCAAACAGTGTCAGCCTGAGTTAGGTACACTTACAAAAACAAACTCAAACCAAAAATGTTAGAGCTGTTTTTAAAAATTCAGTGATGCTAAGGAGACACTATTTCTGAAGCAATTGCACATGTCAGCATTGTTACTGGCATTAATTGTTTGTATGTTAACCGTATCTTGAACAATGATTTCACCTCCAGTTTTCACAGTGAGTGAAAATTAAACAGCAAATAGAAGACATTCCTGCCAAACTGGGAGCTTGTCACTTGATTACTAAATCCCTCATTTATACAGAAGGTGTTTCTCTTCACGTCATGGTATTCCCAGCCCCAGCACAGCTGCTTGTGGGAGCAGTTAGCACATGGGTACCATCTCTTCTGGAAGATGAGCACTCAGTTACACTCTTCTCCTGTTTAAATCCTCCCCTGAGGTGAATCCTCCCCAGGGTGCCACAGTGGGCTCAGCACACAGCAGGTGACTGTCTTGATTCTGTCATGAGTTGTCAAAGGCACTTGTGCCCCTTGTTTCAGGTCAGAGTCCAGTTGCTAGTGAGTGAGTCTTCCTTAATTTCAGTGAAAAGAAGGAAGGAACAATGCACATTTACAAGAACTGTGCCTTAGCACCAAGGTAAATTTGTCCAAAGTGCTACTCAGCAACTGGCTTGAGGGTGCCATGCTAAGGGCACCCCAGCTCAACACTGAACGGGAGGCAATTTGGAAAAATTTGGCTGGAAGCATGTAAGAAAGGTAAAATAAACAGTCACATGGCTCAAGGTGGGAGCTGGTCATACTGGATTTTCACTCAAAGGAGAAGCCCAGAAGTAATTCAGTGGGAAGGACATCACTTCTGCAGTTCCTTGTGTCCTTTGGAGGACTAAGTACATGAGCTTATTTTATGTGCTATGCGAATCACCACCTAAAGCATTGCTTCTGACTGGTAGAAAAACAAGGTAACCAAATCAAGGGAAAAGGTGTCATTGTGCCTAATCTAAAATGTCAGGAAAACCCTGTGCAAATTATTGTAACATAATCCATCTAAAAATGTAGAAAGCTGTAATTATAAATATATATATGATTGATTCTGTTCACAAGGTAAAATTGATAGTGGCTTTAAATTATGTTCAAGAGTCCATTTGACAAGCAATGACTTCTCAAAGTGACGTGTGTCTAATTGAATAAACAAAGTGGAGAGTTGTAATGACAAGGTGGGTGAGCTGCAGATATTTATTCAGAAGAGAGTGCAGAGAGTGTTTTTGCGGACATCCTGAACTACTGCAGTAAATAGTCTAATGTACATCTTTTAGTCTGCGATAATAGAGGAGAAATGTGAAGGACCAATTTTTCAAGGTAATGACAGAATAAATGAAGTGCAGTAGTGTACTGTGCTGACTTGTAGAATTCCTCTGATGAAAATTATAGAACTCAGCTGTTTCAGGCAAAATTATGGTGCCATGATTGTCATAAATGATGTAATCATAGGAGAGGGGATTTTGTATACCGTTAATGCATTCTGGCTTTAACTATTCCTGAAAAATACATTCTCCCTCTTTTGATTTAGATTACTTATTTAGATTACTTGCCATTAGGTTTCGGTAAAGCATTTTCATTCTCCCCAATTTTATCATGTATATTGGTTTTACATTTATAATCTCCTAAATTTTATAACATTAAAAAGCAGTGAAGACACCTACACATTTAAAGAGGAAAATACAGTCTTTTTTCTCATATCCTTCAGTATAAAGAGTGCATTTTGGGAGGGAGAAGAGAAAAAGGAATGCATCTTAAATTTCTTCTAAGCAACTCAAAAGAGAAATGTATCCCTCAGCCACGAACTGCCTTTGAAACTCTGGGCACACAATCAATAAAACACATATCACTCTAAAGTACAAAGTGACATGCGGTTTACATGGATTATACCATGGAAAGATATATGTGACTTACAAGTATAATCATAATCGCTGACCATTTGTAGAGTACACTTCAGTGAATTCATTGAGAGACATAATCCCAGCATCATTTTAACTCACCTTTTTTCCCTAAGACTGAAGATTTGACATAAAGCATACATTTTTCTTCTCTTATTTCCTACGGAGGCTATCAGGAAGGAAAATACTGCTGGCACATTGCTTTGTCTTCATGAAATTATTGTTCCTTTCATGCCTCAAAGCAGAATTAAGTTTAAGAGGCAGGTTGGCCTGGCACCACATTTTTTTTTGTTGCTTTGACATTTTTAATAACTGCCTATAACTGCAGACGTGGTATTGAGGCAGAGTTTGTTGCCACAGGTACATTCTTGTTGTGACGTGAGTAAAGAGTCTTTTATAGTGTAGAATTGAGGCAATCTCCAACTTTGTGAAGTAGCTCTTTAATTAATATTTACAATTTGCAGCAGTAATCCACTTCAGGTTACATTTGACATCACATTAATAATTAGTTATGGTAGGGCTTCAGGAGTACAATTTGCAAATACATTTTTTTTCTTTTTTATAACACATGCCCATTTAGAATTCCAGCAATTTCTGGGGAATTTAGAAACTGTAAAGATGTAGGAGCACAGACCTTGATTTCATTCAGTGCACCTTGCATTTCCTTCAACATGACAGTGTTTTGTCTGAATTATAACTATTAAAACTATTAGCATTTAAAAACAAGAACAACTGAAGACTCGTTCAGGTTTTAAATGCTAGCGTTTCTGCTATATTTTGTCGACAAGGTAATTTTGTGTTTCATGTGTCTGTGACTTAAATTTAACTGTGAATGTTTTAATAAAGTTCTGTTACTTGTAGTGAGAAAAATATGGTGATGAAACAATTAAAAGTCCATCAAATTATTAATCAACTAAATATTTAGAACATGTATGCATCATTTCATGTGCATACATTCGACTTTTTTATGAACCATTTCTTGGTTTGTTTTTTTTTGTTACATGCCAGGAATCCTCTACAAAGGAAATGGTGAAAATCAATTTATATCTCAGCAACCCCCAGTTGTCAGTAGCATTATGGGCAATGGAAGACGTCGCAGCATCTCCTGTCCAAGTTGTAATGGTCAAGCTGATGGTAATAAATTGCTGGCTCCAGTTGCCTTAGCTTGTGGGATAGATGGCAGTCTTTACGTGGGGGATTTCAACTATGTTCGGCGGATATTCCCATCTGGAAATGTAACTAGTGTTCTGGAACTAAGGTATGTATTTTCCTCATCTCAGACTTTTGGAGTTGTGAATTGCTGTTGCAAACTGAAGTGCTGAATGGATTTCTGACGTGGTGGAAGTCAGTTTCCGAATGCTTTGGGGAACTAAAGAAGTTGAGAATGATTTCAGAACATTTGAAAAAGTAATTAAAACCAAAGTGAAAAAAATTAACTGTGCTTATCTAAACTGTCAGAGTGTAATCTACCCAAGTAATTATTCTGTGGATTTGAAGAGTTAACCTACATAGTCGACAGGAGTGGACAAAAGATGATGATTCACCCTTCACTAATGACAGATGTAAATGTTGCCTTCTTTTCATCTTTTAACATCCTTTCTGAATGTTTTTCTAATAATGTTTTTCTGTTCTTTTTCACTTGCTCCCTCCAAGAAATAAAGATTTTAGACATAGGTAAGCATTCCTTAAAGAAGATTTATATTTTTCTAACTGTTCTTCTTTTCTTTTTTAAGAAATGAATGCTTATAATGCAGAAGTCATTTCTGAGATGTATTACTAGAAAAGAGGAGTATTTTTCAAAAATAATGAGTTCATATGTTTTAGTTATGTCAGCTGTCAGGCTGTATCATCCTTTCGGATACAGGTTCCTCTTTTCTCATCACTCTCTGTCCACAGTCAGGCTTCTTTTTATGCTTGTGTATGCCCTCCTTTGCTGTCCCCTCATCTCTGCTCACTCCTGTTCCTTGCTGGCAACACTTTTGCTGATCTTATCAAAACTCCTTAATCAAATACCCCAAATACGATGAGAATTGCTTTTAAGTAATAAAAATTATGAAAGTATCAAGTGAATTCATTTCATTAGCCTTTGAATGCTGAGTCTTTTCAGGCTCACATTTAACAGATTTGTTTCTTTAAAGGTGAACTTCTCTTAATAACGAAAGATGAAATTGTCCCATAACGCAACTCCAGGAGTTAAGATTTTCAAGTACACCAGGATTCGTAAGACTAGTCGTAAAAACAAGAGTAATCAGAAAGATTGTAGGACAACATTCCTCCATCTTCAGAATCGCTTTGCCACAGCAGCCGGTGCTGATAAGGAGACAGAAACAAGTTGTGCTAAAATATTGTTGGATGCATGAAACCCTCCAAGACTTTGTGGCAGAACTGCTAAATATAGGGCTTTGCAGCCCCCTTTCTCGCCTTTTTTTGCTGCCAGTCGTTTTCCTTCCTTGTTTTTAAACAAATCCCAGAGCATCATATCTCAGTTCTCCTGGTTTTTTTTTAAATTCACTTTGCTTTGGACATACTTCTTTGTGAGGAAGGGGTTTATGTTTTAAAAAGTATGTTTCAGATGCGTTAGGCAAAAAGCTCTGTAACTAAATAAGGTGTTTGCATCATGTGCTAATGATCAGAATTGGGAGTTGATGCACAGTCTGGCTGGTTTTGTGTTATTTTCCAGGTGTGACTCAGACACAGTCCCTTCTGTTTGGTGGTTTTAGGTTTTCTCTATTACGTTTAATTTACGTTTGTTCCACTAGTTTTAAAAGAATTATAACCCTTGTGGTATCACAAAATTGTGATTGCAGCTGGTTAAGGCATTGTCTTGGAAAATGTGTAGAATACAGAATAAATGGGAATTTGGAATGGACAAACAGGATTAAGGAACAGATAGGCAGTGAGGTTTGTTTTGTAGTGATTTAGCAGCAATGCCCTCTCCTGCTTCGGGCAGAACTGTGGTTGCAGGCCCAACTGCAGTGTTCCAGAAACTAGATCCCTGCATGTAAGAAAAGTTGGTGAGGGAGAACGTCGAAGCTTTTCTCCTTTATTCATGACTGCAAAAAAGCTCCAGGTAGCCAAATTGGAATCATACTGCACAAATTAGCATAACAGCATTGGCCCCATAGAGCGACTATGAAGTGGGGATACCTCCTGAGGCAGGAGACGTAGAAGGACCACAGAGAGAGAGCCAGTTCTGCAGGAGTGGTTGTGTAGGCAGTGGGCAAGAGGTGTGGAGCCCACAACGCAGCCTGATAGAGTTTACTACGAGTTTGTTTTCCCTCCTGTCATACAACATTTTCCACTCAGCCTCAGAGGTTTGCTGTTCAGGGGCTTCCTAAACCAAGAGTGGCATTTTTATGCCTAATATCCCCTGGCAGCTTTTTAGTCTGTTAATTTGGCTGATTTTTATTTGACATGCGTAAACTTTTAGGATCCACTAAATCTTGTTACCATGGGCTCCCCAGCTTAAGGACACAGTGTGATACCAAATAGCTTCTGTGGCCCGCATAAAGTTATGCAGTGCCCTGTGAAATGCTGCAGTGAGAAGCATGACTGTCTGGCCTATAGGAGAGGGGGCAAACTGTCTCGTTTCATAGGCAAGCCCTTCAAACTGCTGAGAAGAGTTCTATTTAAACTGCAGTTTGGAAAACAGCCCCCAACAGACCACTTTGCAGTATATAATTACTAGGTATCAAACCAAAGAAAATGCACTAAAATATGTATTCCCCAAGTAAAACTAATGAACGGGGCTAAATACAAGTTCAGATCTGTTATCTATTCAAACATTCAACTTTTCTTTCCTAAACGCAGTGCTTCAGCAGAGTGAGTGATGTGCCTCCCACCTCAAGGAGCCTGTACTCTCAATTAAAGAGACAATGCAGATCAAATTTATCCTCTCATGTACCGGTGACCTACCATTTTTTCAATCTCAAAGCTGAACTGATGTCTTTATACACACTGCTGCCTGTGGGTGATTAATGCTGATAGGCATTCATGGAAGGAGTAATTTTTAGAAGGACTTTGAAGACAGGGAGGTCATTTGTAGGCTATGGCAATATCCCAACTCAGTAGAGAGCCAGAAAAAAAGTTTAATAAAACATGAAAGCAGCTTTGAGGGTGTATGGTTTAGAAGGCACAAGAGTGAATCGGAGAAAGACTGAAGCAGGAAGACTAGTTTTAAAACATTAGTGCAGGTGATCCGACAGCTGAAGAATTAAAAGATGGGCATAAGCAGGATCAAAGCAATGGGAAATAGATTATTGCAGCTCTGTGCATGTGTGTGTGTGCACTTTAAATTCAGAGCACTTATTTGGCGTAGACGGAACAAGTTAATTTATAGTCATTTGTCTTCACAGGAGCCCATGTTGGTGTGTAACTGCCTGTTTTGCAGAGCCACTGACAGCGATTAGGCGCTACTGAATGAGTCCAGAAGTCACTGACTGTGAATTTTATTTCTTTGCATTTGTTGTTACTGGGAGAAGGCAAGAGCTTAACATCATTTCAAGCTACAATGAAATAGAATAAACTCTGTGCAGCATTGTAGCTGCTGGCTGCTTCTCCCTGTACTATTTTTGAGATCTGCATAGTGCGCATGGATTTTTTCTGGCTGGAAAACAAACGTGGTTTTCCCTGGACAATTGTTCAGTTCCTCAAATTGTGCCTTGCTCCTGTGAATTAATGGGGAGGGGGGTTCTATCAGCTGAAGCTGTCTCAGCTTTTTAACCTTCACTTGAAAAGAAACTGTAGTTAAGCTTGTTGTATTAACTCAGCAAAGAGCCATTAGACATCTATGTATGGCAAGTTGGAGAGTTTATATTGATTCAGTAATATCCTATGCACTCCCACACTTTGTGGGTGAGGAGTTAGTAAAATAAGAAAATACCCTCAAATTATCAGCTGTATTTTTTCCTTTGTTGAGGATATGCTACTTCCTATGAGAACTCATCCCCAATAAGAAATGCTTTGTAATTTTTGTTGGAATTAATTAGAATGTAGAAATATTCTCATATTTATGAAGAAAACAGCTTTTAAAATTCCTTCTAGAAAGAAATGATTGTGTTAGACACAAATTATTCAGTTATTGATTTGATGATTCTTTATTCCAGCAACTGAAAAATACGACCAAGGCAGTGTTAGATGAGTTGAAGAGAGGTACTTTAATTTAGATCTCAGTAGTATAAGAAAGGACTTTATTTTAAATTACAATGAAATAAAATTTAATTGCACATTTCACATTTTGCAACGTGTTTATATTTGAAGTGTCTGCAAAGTTTCTTAAAGACCAAAGTAATCATGTAAATGGGTGTAATTTAATTTGCAGTCTGTAGAGGTATAAATAATTCGTGCACTACATGGTGAGCGTATTAAATGATCTCTGCGTAAATTAAGGTTTCGAAAATACCTTTCAACTATTTAGCACATTGGCAATAACAGATTTCTAACAGACAGGAATTGAAAGTGAGCCTGCATCTGATTGCTTTCAGAGATGCTGTACACCACTCCGCTCTATAGCAGAGCTTTTTAAGAGGTGCTAATCACTCTGTATTTGATTTCATTAGTCTGCTTCACATGGTTTCTTCATTCTGAACCAACATGTTAAAAGTCTTAAAACCAAAGAAAAACCTATTTATGCAACACATTGTTTTCTATGTTTTTGTAATTGGATAGCTATAAAAATCTGTCCCTGCTAAAAGCCATAATTTGTTCACAAGTTGTTCCTGTTGGTCTCTTGTAGCTTTCTCCAAGTGGCAATACATAAAAATGTGTTACATTAGCACAGTTATGTATTTACAAAACGTGAAGTATAGCATTCTGTGAACAGATGTTTGGCTATCACCAAGGCTGGTAGATCTGTTTAAGCAGCGCTTTTGCAAACATCAGAAGTGGGACTGCCTGTTCTGACACTCTGCTTCAATCTATTAGGAGAGCATCTGAAATTACCTCCTGTATTTACATGACCTTATTTCAGCTCTTCATGCCATAAATTAGGTCAGGAATCCCAATTGCAGTGGGTTAAGTTTCTACATCATAATATATCAGCCCAAAAGGTAATCTCCGGGGCTGGTTTTTACACCAGCAGGGGAGAAAAAGCAGTAGTTCTCAATTATGTGCCAGTAGAGTGGCAAAATGTACATTTCTGGGAAAATGGTTAGCAATATATATTTTCACTGTAATAAAAGCTGTGTTGGCATAGTTAGAGGCTCTGTGCCAACGCATACAGTTATTTGAAATATGACTCTGAGTTAAGAAGAACGGAAAAGCTCCTCTCGGTGCTCTGGTGGAAAAGATGACATTTCCTAATGCATTAAATCATGCATATCACGTCTTTGAAAGCAGTGGATTAAACAAATATTTATGAAGGATGGCTTATCTCTTGCCTGTGAACTAATAATACGAACTCTGCCTTATCTGTTTATGAATTATATAAGCCATGCACCCCAGCAGCCTTATATAAATTATAATAAAACAGATAAGACGATAACAGCAACAAAGCATAAGCAAGGGCTGGGGTCCTGATGCGAAGTTTGGAACTGGATCAAGGTTCCCAGAAAGCCTTGGAGTTTTTAGACTCCAGTATTTTCATTTGGCTTGAGACGGAGAAAGGAGCTGTCTCTAATTACAGAGCAAGGAACAGGCCTGTGAGCATCATGGACACCATGGATCTTCTGTCCCAAAAGGAGGGGTAGTCTAGACTGGACTGCCTGTGCCACAGGCAAGAAACATGACCCAGAAAAGGTTTTGGGACCGTGACCTCATGCTACCTGTGCCTACAGCATCACCACTGGTTTTAACTATTTATGTATTATCACTGTATATGAACTGAAGCCTTTTCTTCTTGAACAAGTGTTAGTTGCAGTTAATCACAGCATGTGCAATGTTTAATTCCATTTCACAGCAACAACCCTACTCACAGATACTACCTCGCAACTGACCCTGTGACAGGAGATGTGTACGTTTCCGACACAAACACACGCAGGATTTACCGGCCCAAGTCACTCACGGGTGCAAAAGACCTGACCAAAAATGCTGAGGTAATAGGAGGAACAGGGGAGCAGTGCCTACCGTTTGATGAGGCAAGGTGTGGTGATGGAGGCAAGGCAGTGGAGGCAACTCTCATGAGCCCTAAAGGTAAAAAAAGTTATTCCCTCTCCTTAACTTGCAAAATAATACGGGATTCAGAGCAGGGAACATGATTGTGCTTAATTACTGAACCCAGTAGTTGGGTCAGAAATGGGGTTTTGCATAATTTTTTCCAACTGGAAAGACAATTGAGGAAGAGACCTACATGGGACCTGGGCTGATTTTTAGGAAGTATTTGGCTTGCGTGGTAATTGAGCATTTTTAAATGCTCATTTAGATTATGTGTTTGGCAGGCAACAGTGAAGATTTAAAATCAGTGTTGCTTCTGGTCCCATTTATCCCATCTTTCAAGTTAACTTAAAAGCTAGGCCCTTCTTAACATACAGCAGCAAATGAACGGTAAATATCATAAACATTAGTAGATTTCATACTGAATGTTGGTTTGTTATGCAAAATGTATTTGCAAGCTGGTTTACTGCCTACTGCCTAAAACCATATTTTCTGCCATTAATTTCCACTAGATACATATCACTTATGCCCTTAGTTATAGATGCATACTCACTGGAGCAAAAAAAACCCTGCTTTTTATTCTCTTCACTAAAGGAATAGCAATCGACAAGAATGGGTTAATCTACTTTGTTGATGGGACCATGATCAGAAAAGTGGATCAAAATGGAATAATATCCACTCTGCTTGGCTCCAACGACCTGACCTCAGCACGACCATTGACCTGTGATACCAGCATGCACATCAGCCAGGTACTTCTTAGCTGCTGCTAGTTTGGAAGGCTGAGCTTGGGCTAGAAATGCAAATGAAGCTTTCTTGCCCCTTTAAATAGAGCTGGGTGGGTGGAGTGTGTAATGGGTATTTAACACAGAATTTGAGGAGAAAGAAACCTCTTCCAAGGGCATGAATCGCAGTGTATCCTCTTAGCTATAAATGCTCCTGTATTCAATTTTTCTGCCCATAAAGTTCAGTTCAGTTTAGAGCAGCAAAACTATCAGCAGGAAACATTAAGTCTGGTAGTAAATACTGGGAGAATGGCAGGTCTGTTAAAACTATCTTGGCATGTTGATGGTTTCAGAATCACTAACATCCTTAGCCTACCAAAGTGAATGAGAGGATATATACAAAACCCAATTTTTTTTTGTCTCAAGAACCTTGTGTAGTTAAGAAAGGACATTACTAGTGGTGTGTTTAAAAATGGAGTACACTGTGATGTTTTGTAGTCTGAAAGGTAGTAAGTTATTTTTGCTATTGCAGGAATTAAAGATGAGTACTGTCCTTAAAGTGTGCATTTAGACTTTGATATCACAAATGCATTTGTGATGCAGAAATGTATAACATTTATTGGAGGGTAAATTCAACCTGCAATATATAGTTCCAAAGCAGCTGGCTTTTGTTTTCAGTAAAGTTTCTCTTGCCTCCCTGAAAAGCTTTAGTTTTCTGCATGTATTCTCATATAAGTCCTTTTGGTGTGAGATGAAAACTAACCTTACAGCAACATCTAAAACTAAAGGTGAATTCATTCATGTAATCTGCACTGGTCAACTGTTTAACAAACCACTTCTGTTTGTTAAGGTTCGTCTGGAGTGGCCTACAGATTTAGCTATCAACCCAATGGATAACTCCATCTATGTTTTGGATAACAACGTGGTGTTGCAGATCACTGAAAACCGTCAGGTTCGCATTGCTGCAGGGAGGCCGATGCATTGCCAGGTTCCTGGAGTGGAGTACACCGTGGGAAAGCACGCTGTACAGACCACGCTGGAGTCAGCAACTGCCATTGCCGTGTCTTACAGTGGGGTACTTTACATTACAGAAACTGATGAAAAGAAGATTAATAGAATAAGACAGGTCACAACTGATGGAGAGATCTCATTAGTTGCTGGAATACCCTCAGAGTGTGATTGCAAAAATGATGTCAACTGTGACTGTTACCAAAATGGAGATGGCTATGCTAAAGATGCCAAACTTAATGCCCCTTCCTCCTTAGCTGTGTCTCCGGATGGCACCCTGTATATTGCTGATCTCGGAAATATTAGGATACGGGCTGTGTCAAAGAACAAACCCTCATTGAATTCAGTGAACTTTTACGAAGTTGCTTCTCCAACTGACCAAGAGCTTTATATCTTTGATATCAATGGGACTCACCAGTATACTGTGAGTTTAGTCACCGGAGACTACCTGTACAATTTTAGCTACAGTAATGATAATGATATTACTGCAGTGACGGATAGCAATGGGAATACTCTTCGCATCAGACGGGATCCCAACCGGATGCCGGTAAGAGTGGTCTCTCCTGATAACCAAGTCATCTGGTTGACGATAGGCACTAACGGATGTTTGAAAAGCATGACTGCACAAGGGCAGGAGCTTGTCTTATTTACCTACCATGGCAACAGTGGACTTCTGGCAACTAAAAGTGATGAGACTGGATGGACCACTTTTTTTGAGTAAGTACATAAAATAAAGTCAGATACCTTATAGTTTTATTGAGTTTCACAATAGCACCTGAAATATTTCTGGAGGCTGATGAAGTAACTGTAAAGGTGTCCCTTTATAACAAAAAGTACAGGAGGATGCTTTCTGTTTCCCGTGCTGTCTTCCTGTCTCACTTCTTCTAAACATCGGGTATGAGTAATTGTAAATTCCTTATTTTGAATTTCAGTTTTTATATTGAAATAATAGTGAGACAGGATTTCTCACTCTTGTCAAGAAGGCTGTAGCTCAGACAGCAATGATTCTGTAAATTTGCATCAAAACCTAGATTTTCATCCCATTTGCTCATTGGATTGACATTGTTCTGCAGCTGATACTGACAAGAAATTTGTCTCCCCTGCTCTGTATTCTTTTGCTTTCTTTTTTAATAAGTAAAAGCATGTCTGCATGGCCTTTTACTGAAAGAAAAAGGCTGGGTGGGAGGCATTTCTGAAGTTGTAAAAGGTTGTGCTTCACTGAGTGGTAAGTACACCAAAGGATCTCCTGGATGACACGGCAGGCTTTCACACAGGTGGTCCTGGGGCAGGGGAAGCTGAGAACAGAAATGTAGGCTTTGGGGGGGCGAAGTGTCGTTCCTGTAAGAATAAACTGAAAACACAGAGGTCACCAGCAACGTGTGGTGTACAGGTGGGGAGCACAATAGCGGGACGTATTGGTGGAACAGTAGGACTTGTAATTTTACCATCCTCAGAAAAAATCTTTTCAGTGAATTGCTTTACCCTGTGTTACAGTCATTAAGTCATCAATGCCTGTTCATAACTGCCTGATTAGCAAAAGGTTTTACAGAATCCTCAGTTATATTGACTAGGAAGGTCATGACAATTTATAGATAAACTAGTAGAACCTGAAGGTTCACGTACAGGCTTTATAGGCAGCTTCATCCCCAAATGAGCTGAACTACAAACTGATATGCCAAACAAATGTGACAAAATGCAGCTGAAAACACAAACAACTTATTCCAAAAAAGGCCAGTGCAGAATTAACACTGATTTTTTTCAGTCCTGCCTGTCAACTGGAAAAATATGTGTATTTCTAAATCACATGAAAGGTGTGCTAAGGTTGGGTAAAAAATGTGTCTATGAAGGAGTGGAAGACGTAGAGTTAGTTTGATAAGTAAAAGTGTTAGAGGGCCTCAGCTGAAGTATTCAGGATTACAAAGGGCATCATGAAAGTCCACTAAGTCCCTTTTCCTTTTCTTTTTTTTCCCCCTTTTCTTTTCTCCTATCTTTATGATGAAATGCAGGAGCAACTGCTGCCAAGGTCAGGGCCTAAAAAAAAGCTTACAATTCAACATGCATGATAAAGAAAGTGCCAGTGTCAGGCAGTAGCAGCAAAGCCAAACATCTGTGTTCTCAGATAACTTCATAATTCTGTCAGTGTACATTTGGCTAAGGCAGTGTGCAGGAGGATTCTGAGCACCTGTATCTACTCTCCAGCCTTTACATACACCCATCAGAGACACGAGAGCAGCAGGTGCTGCTTCACTGCATGTTATGTCCTGAAGTGGAGACAGGGCTAGAAATGCTGATCCCTAACAAAGACAGCAGGTGGAATGGTGCTGCTGCCAGTTCTAAGGTTTTCGTACAATAATGTGTAAATTGGCAGGGCTTTGGTAGTGGGCATGTTCCCAAAGCATTAGCGCACATCTGTAATATTTAATTGTGCATTGGTGCATCCGCTGCGTATCTTTTTAGGTCCTGCCAAGAGGACACAGAAGCACAGCGAGGATGCGCAGAGGAATGAGAAATGGTGGAGGGGAGGGCTCATGTGTTCTTCTCCTGAGTTAGCCCTGTTCTGTGTGGTGAGAGACCAAAGCACAGCTACAAATAGGCTGGGAATAGTCATCCATTTCCACAGAGAGTGAACTCAGCGTTTAACTGTGACACACACAACCACTTGTTTCCAGCAGGCGAATTGGGTAAGGCAGTCAATTCAGGGGATAGTGAAGTCCCTTACTGAAATTAAGGCATCTGCTTGGTACAGCAGGCACTTTAAATCATGCTGGAATTCATACTGGCTAATTGAGGACCTAGAGTTTTAATCAGGGCAGTAATTTCTCCCCATGTTGCCTGTAGTTTTTGTGTAGCCTACTGTGGTATACTGCAGAAGTAGCTGATGGCTCCTGAATGTATCTTAATGGCATCTGCGTGATTGCAAAAAGTGGATATTATATTCACTGTTAAGTGCTTGATAGGTCTATATTTTTCATCATAGGGAGAATTCAGAGTACTGTGTGTCATGAAGTACATAGTTATTTACTGAGTCTGTGAATAGCCATCTTTCACACCTGATGTGCTTTCATGTAGGCTTTCTGGTCTGAGGTAGGTTACGTCCAGCTGGCTTACGGAGAACCCAAAGGTCAGGCTATTCCCCGCAATAAGTATTAGTATTATTTCTAAGCTGCTGTTTATGCATTTGCTAAACAATTACCTCCAACCAATGTCTCGTTAGAATTCCCAAGCTGAAATAATTACAGAGAAAGCTAGGCAATTTCACTCACTTCGAATTTGCAAGTGTATGAGGCTGTTGTGGATGCAAAGATACTCATCTCCTCCCCGTAGCCATGGTGAAGCAGTAATCTGTTTAATTGCAACAAGGAAGATTCAGATTAGACATTTGGAAAAACTTCACGGTGAAGATTTTGGAGCCCTGGAGCAGACAGACAAGGATAGTGACCCCTTGCCCTTCAAAGGCTGTCTTTAGAACAGATTAGACATCTTTCAGGAGCAGCACAGGAAGAGCAGATCCTGCCTTGGGGTAGGGGTTGGACCACATGACCTCTCAAGGTCCCTTCCAGTCATGTTTGCTATGATGCTCTGTACAAGTTAATACCAAAAATAAGATTGTGCTGATTATGTAAAGCTACAGGGAATAAGTGGGAAAAAAAAGCACCATGTTATTTTCTTGCCAAAACAGCATTCTTAAAAGCATCCATCGGGCATCACAGCCACTTATTTCTTTTTAACATAAAATCCCCATGCACCAAATTTGTGTATCTGTATTTCCCTTTCGAAGAAAAAGCAGATATAAACACGACTGTTTTGCTGGGGTTTATTCTAGGATCAGCAGACATTATTGTGACTTTGCTTTTCAGCACTGATGATTTGTAACATTAAATCTGACAAGACCGGGTTTCCAGAGGCTTCTGCTACTATCGCCTAACTAGATGGAAACCATGTGTATCGTATAAGGGCTTGTGTGGGGGTGACACGGTGTATGTGTGTGTTTCTCTCTCCCAGCTCTCCCATATTGACATTTGTAGGTAGTATGGGCTAAAAACATTTCAGCTGAAGAGTCTTCTGTTGAAAACAATGAAGTCTTATTAAAAAAGAAAGGTCACCCTTGAACGTCAGGCAAGGAATAAGAAATTAAGAGAAGAAATCATTCTGACTTCCCCGTTCTATTTTAGTAATAACAAAGTATTTGTTTCATTGCTGGGTGCATTTTCTTCTGTTATCAGAGTTTGTTTATGTATTTTATTTGCTCTGTTGTATTATTTAGATTTTCAAAATATTCTGGGAAAGGGATAGAATTGGTACTCCATGGTGAATTTAGACATCCTTCTCACTCAGAGTCAAAACTTGTCAACTGCTACACTGTCTGACGGGCTAGAAATGTCGTTTTCAACTAACTCTGAGTATGGCTGGGTTGTTTCACCCTTTGGTTGTCACACATCTGTTTAAATGGCAGAAGTTTTAATAACATTGGAATAAAAATATTGCGGTGTATAGTACTGAAAAGATCAGTCTTTGGAGCCAATTTAGTAATAGCTGCGTTAACTATTCTCTTGTGCAAATCTGTTTGTGTAACCGGAGCATGGTTCCAAAGAACTTACATCATTTCAGTTGAGTTCTCAGTGATTTGAGAGCAGATTCATGAAAACTGGTGGGGTTTTTTTTTTTCCTTTTTTTAGAACAACTTTTCAGTGAAAAGAGGATATCTTTGACAAAACACTGCAACCCCAAAATTGGCAATTACTGCTCTGGCACGTATTAAAGCATTTGGACTTGCTTCTTTTCATGGCTTTTTTCCACAGTCTAAATCACACAAATATCAGATCCAAAAGAAGTTTTCTTTTTTATTTCATTTAGTCTGGATGCCAATTAATCTAGAGTTTACTTGCTTTAGTCTCCACTTTGACTGAAGGAGGGAAGGACTGACCTACAGGAAATAGGGGTTTTATACTCTGTGGTTTTTACAGCAAAAATGGTGAGTACTAACTTGAATTACTGATGCTATCATACAGTCTCTTCTCTGTATTTGTTTACAGACTTTGATTTTTTTTAATATCTTCATGGAAAAATAGATTTCTAAATTCCTATCTTGGTAAGGGTTATAGTCTGCTGATCAGAATTGACACTTTGTATTTCACGAATGTGTACTTTTGCAAAGTACTGTTACTAAATTCATAGTAACTGCTAGCTGATATTGAAGGGCTAAAAACTTGCTGAATAAAAAAGATTAACAGAGCATTCACAAAAAGGATTGAAAATACACGCATACTAAAAAACCAATGGAGCCAAACGAAGCTAAAAGTCCTCCAGATTAGGTTTTATAATGAAATTATAAAATGAAACAAGGTATATGAGTAATCAGCCTAATCAAATTCTGTTGTTATAAAATTGTGAGATATCTGAGCTGGAAACTATTAACTATAACTGCATATTATGCATCATAATATGAACACTTAAACAGATAAATCTGAAAAGTTGAACTAATTATATGCATATTAGCATTTTGGAAGTGACGCTTCCAAGTTAGCCTATATGACATTATTTCTGCGCAGCAGTTTCCATTCGGCTTTCACGTACAGAGAGCTAAGCCAGGTGCACAGAAGGAGCATTTCCTCTGGACCTAAGCTCTTGAAGAATCAGACATGAACTCCTAAAAAGCCTTCAGGTGCCCCTTTGCAATTGATCAGTCTTGTAGGAGGTCAGACCCACCCATGCCTGCAACCCCAGGTCTTTGTCAAAGCCTTTAAATTCAGCTGAAAATGGGTAAAAAACTCACAACTGAAAGTTCGCCGATGCTCAAGAGGGCAAACTATCCCAGAGAAAAAGCTGTTATTACTTAATCTGATCAAAAGCATAGGGCAGCCCTCTGAGAAGGTCCCAAGCATGTTGTTCAGCCCGGTTGTTCTGAATCATCTCACTATCCCGAGTCATGCCCTGGGAGCTGCTGGAAGCTTGGGCATGCGCTTGAGGGGCTATCACAATCATGCTGCTCTCATTCAGCTTGCTCCACAACTATTCTGTGTAACTACAGCCAGGATCTTACGGGGAAGTCCTTAGGTTGAATCCTTGGCATGCTACCCTGCCAGCCTCTGGCTGCTTTGTGCTGCTCAGGTTGCTTGAGGAGCTGGCAGAGACTGCTCTGCGAGGGAGGATTCCCCCAGGGCAAGGAGACAGCCTTAGTTGTCTGGGCAGCACCTGCTGAGGTTGGGCTGCGCTGCTCAGGTTGCAGTCTGTGTGCACACTGGTGCACTTGGCACTCAGGTGATGTACTGGCAGCTACACAGTCCTTAAAGGTGCTTTAGGGCACATAGTGGCAGCCCAGTATCAGGCATCTGGGATCTGTCCCTCTGCAGTCCCAGCCCAGGTGCTTCTGCAGGCTTGTTAGTGAGGCGTTGGCTTAGTTCCTCCATCTCAGCTCTCAGGAAGGTGCAGGCTGCATTGGCTTTCCTTTGGCCTTCTCTAACCCCTTTGGTTAAACTCAGAAAACCTTCCTCCCTTAGCCATGAATTCATTCTAATAGCCAGCATTTCTCATCTCTTTCCTGCCTGCTCTTCTTTTGCCTGCTTTTATGAGCAGTATCAGTAGGCAGAGATGTGATCCAGACTAAGATGCAGCCTCCTCCTCTTCCTCCCTGTAATTCACTGCCTTTCTGCCACATCTCTGTTTTGCTCTCCAGACCTTGCCTTCCTACGATGTTCCCTTACTTTCTCACCTTGTATCTTGCTCCTTCCCATGTCTCCCAATGTCCCTCTAAGGCGTTTTTGGCTTCCCTGACTTTTCCTTTCCCAGTAGTGCATTTCTTCTCAGTCCTGTCTTGTATCTCTTGACAGTTCATCCAGTGTTTCCCTAGGCACTTCATGCCCTGAGCTCATTCGTCTTCTTCCCTTCTACCCTAACCCGCTCAATTCTTGTCTCCAAGGAAATGTGACAGAAACCAAAGACAGTGACATTAGCAAGCAGACCCCTTAGAAGTTTACTTTGCTGCCATACTTAAACCGACAAGCTTTCCAGCCAGTCTGGAAAAGTGACAAAATCATGCAGAATGTGAAATCCTGATAACATAGACTAGAGAGAATCACAGGTAAAAATCTGTTTTCACTGCATGTTGCAGAGTACCACCCCGTTACATATTACACTTTTATTAACGATGCATTCCCTGCTGTGGTTTCCTTAAATCTCTCTGGTGCAGAGTAAGATACTGCCTTTGGCTTGGACTTGCTTAGTTTCCCCACGTACCAGGCATATCATCTGTAACTGTCGGCATTTGGCAATAGGGAATAGATGATATTTTGCAGTTTTTCTCCTCCTTCATCTTAATGCATTGCTCATGGAGTCTGACCAGGAAATACTGAGATTTGGCTTGCTAAAAGCTCGGTGGAACTTCTACTGAAAGATTTCATTTATATAAAAGCCACTGTTCGATTCTGATCAGATAAAAATTATCCCCCCATTAGTGGTATCAATTCACTTGCACATTTACTGTACATGAAGGGAATCACAATCCAGTTTTCATCATTAAGATTTCTATTCCGTGTAACATTTGTGGGGCTTTATTTTCCTGTAGTGTTTCTGTTCATTTTTCTATCACATTTTCTGTCAGTAATGCGAATATCTAAAACTGCCTAGTCTTTTGTCTTGCAATTTTAGGGCTCTTACTCTAATTTGATTCTGTTTTCTTATAAAAACCAGAACTTGCCAAAAATTGTAATCTGGGTTTTTATCCCCTCTAAACAGCATTCTCTGAATGTCCTTGGTATCATAGGGCTTTTGGGATATTTTTAACCTTTTACCAACAACCTTCTGTACCTTCTGCTGTTACTGCTACTCCTTTTTGCTTCATCAGTGTAAAACATAGCGGCTATAAAGCAATTAACCATATTCATTAAAACAGTTTGTTCAGCTGATTATCATATTCTTGCATTGACTTTTGTAGCATCACATGAGCCCTTGGTTGTAAACCATGACTTACAAGTGCAATGTCTTTAATCTTCCCATATTATTTTTACTCAAGCAACAAAAGAGATATCATTTCATTCTTAACTGTCTCTGAACTGTCTTTTGGGGAATATTTTTGAGATACTGAGTCCTCACATAAGTGCCACTTTCTCCACATTGCCTGGCACAAGCCAACATGCAATACGTGTATTTCTCTTAAAGCACATGTTCAGGGACAAGCTTGTCCTCTGATAGTCAAGATTTGGTGGTTCTCTGCTGCTTAATATGGCACAAGTTGAAACTCTAGTAGGCATAACCCTCTCTCACCATTTCACGTAGACCCGTGGAGGCAAGGCTGGCCAAAGGACAATTAAAACTATTCCCTCTATTTAAGCAAGCTAAGTACTTCCCTTGATTGCAGGGAAAATATCGAGCTGACATGTTCAAATTGTGCATGGCCACAAACTGAAGAATGACGTGGGTTTTTAAACCTTCTCAGAGATACATCAATACTTCATAGATATGTAACCGTGTTTCATGCAACATGTAATTTCTGAGAGGAGCTTAGTGACAGTTGTGCTTGCTTACCATGTTTCTTCGTTAGATAAATCATTGAACACTTATTTTTTCATTTCTACCTTCAACAGCCTTTTGCTAAGGCAGAGGTTATGATCTCCCAGTTTTCTAAACTGGAACTGTAACTCAGCTTTACAGTAAATGTCATAATAATACAACATGCTGTCATATACTTCAGTCTTGTAAGACTTACTTATGCTGACAGTGGAGCACACAAACTTGCTGTTTCAGGCTTATCCTTCTTAATGACAAAACAGCCATATTAAAAATGATCCAGTAATAGATACCATTAGATATCAATGAGAATTTTTTTATTGAACTATAGTGTGTCCCTTAACTGCCCTGATATCAGTAGTATATCTCATCTAATCAACATTTACCCATTTCTCTGTTCTTGAATGTTTACTGTTCCTTGTCCCTAGAACTAGGCTAAGACTAAAAGCAGAACAGAGAAACCACTGAATAGGTAATAATATTAAAATAGCAGCGCTGAAGACACGTGTCAACATTATTACATCATATATGAGAAAGGAAGAAGTGCTTTGATCTCTGTCAAGAAAATCAGCATGTGATGTCTCTGTGGTTTCGGCAAGCACTTAGAAGCAAGGATAATTTGGTAAAAAATAGTATTGTTCCTATTAATGACATAAATGTCCTGCATTGTCAGTCCTGTCAGCTCTCCTCAGGCTCCTGGAAGTATCTGTTTCACTTCTTACTTTTATGAGGGACTTAATAATACCATTTATTCAGTTATTGACATGTTAATATTCTTGTCCATGTTAATTTTGTCAAACAGAAGTCAGGGAGGCTATTAGCCAAGGTAGCTTGCTGTCCTTTACATTCACTTCACAGAGGGCCTGGTGCAGTGAGGGTGGAAGGACAGCTCTGGACTGCATGTGAAAAGGCGGTTCTCTATTTTCAGTCATGCTGTATTCAAACACGCAGTCCTAATGTTCAAGCTTCATCAAGAGATTCAGCTTTCCTTGATGTTCTCCATGAGGCCAGACTAGTCAGCCTGGTGGGGAGCCTATCAGACACATGCAGTTGCAAGTCCTACCTAATTCACTCTGCAGAGGGGACAAGTCTGCAGTGGTTGTGTGTGACCTGTGCTCCAAAGGAGTAAGGATGTTATTCTGAATTAACCGTAGAACCTGGATCAGCAATATTTGTTTGACATCTGGGTATTCCACTGTCCTAAAAGACAAAAAAAGAATCCATATGATTTTGCTTTCCTTTTGCATTTCAAACTTAATGCAATTTAGTAAGCTCAGTATGTCCACTTTTTTGTGACCCTGTAAGAACACCTTCATGGATTTTTTACCTTTCAAAATGACAAAGAAAAAAAAAAGAATTAAGTGGGGAAAAGCAACATTATAGCTTATTCTGTGAACAAAACGTCTGGCCAAACAGACCAGCATTGCATCCTTTTTTCACAGAAGGCCCATGCACTCGGCTCTGATAGCGTAAGCAGACCTTACAGCAAGGGGGAATCTGTCATACAAAGTATATATAAACCAAGATTTCTTTTATTTGAAAAGCCGTACTCTGGTATTTATATCGACACGGCACACAGTTTATTAGTACAGTAACAGATGAGCTGAGGAGGTGGGGGGGAAGTGACACAGAAACAAACCAGCAGCCTCCGGGAGCCCTGAGATTAAAGCCACCGCACAGTAAACTGCTGCGGGGCAGGAGCTGGCTCTGCACACCCTGTCGAAAACCAGAGTCTGGCCCCTGCGGACCCCACAGGCCTCGGGGGCAGTGAATTCCCATTAGAGGGAAGTTGAAAGGCAGGGGATGAGTGCTGAGGTCTTGTAGATAAAAGCCTGGCTACTGTAATTTATCCTCATCTTTGTAAGGACAAGCGCCCTTCAATCACTGTTGAATTGGCTGCACTCAGTTCAAAAGGGTACATGCTGCTGAGCATACCCCCAGCCCTGGGAAGCTGCTCCATCCCTGGGTAACACTTCTCATTTAAGCCATAGCACCTCCATCCCACTGCTCCCAGTGAACTCCTTCCCCCTTCCACATACACCAGAGTTGTTCTTCCTGCTCTTCAGAAAGCAACGTTGTCATTAACGCTATTTATTTGTGCAGGTTCTTGTGCATGTAAGGTGTGGGTCAGAAATGGGAGTTACAAAAGAATTCTTGTTTCTGTGAATCCCTACAAGAATATAGATGGCAGGTACTCAGTGCAGCAAACAGTACATTGTGGCAGGATTGCAACACTGTACTGCAATGAGTGAAAAATTTGGCAGTTTTCTGGCAAAAAGTAAAGAAGCCACCCCTGCATGATAAATTCATGTTTTGCTTCTTTCACTGCAAAGCATCACTTCCCCCCCCCCCCCACTTGCCTATCTCTGGAAGTCGTTTTGGATTAGGCTGTGAAGATGGTCAGGCTTACTGCAGCATAAGCACTGAACTTGCACTTGTTTGCCTGGTTGTGCCTTGAAGTGGAAAATGAGCATAAGAAACTTCTCCATAGAGAAGTGAGCAAGCTACGGCAAAGGAAGGTCTTGATTCATTTCTTTGAGCTCCCTTTCCAACAGACACATTTCCTGCAGTGATTTTCATTTACTGTGCCTGTTGTTTTGCAGATGAGTTATGGCTGTCAAGAATGGCCTATTTAAGTGAATCGTTCATGTCTGGTGTGCTGAATGCCAGTTTACAAAAAAAGACTGAAAACTATCCTTTTACTGTTATGACAAAATAAACACACCAAAACCCCCACAAAACTCTCAAAAGCTGAGTTATAACAGAAGGTGAAAAGAGAAATTGGCGATCGCCTTCCAACTGAGGAAATCTCTTCATTAAACCTGGGCTGAAAAATTCGGCCTGATCACATTGCTGAGATAAAAGACCATTACCTGAATTATTTAACCAGCTGTGCAAACAGTTGTTGCGTAAGACTTTCCCAGATGAAAATGGGATAAAGACCCTTTCCCCGTGGAAGGCAGCCATCAGATAAAGCAACAGGAAAAGCAGACCAGCTGCTTGAATTTAAGCCTGAGTTGTCTGACACTTGATTGAGCAGGACAGAGAAATTTAGCTGATACTGATGCTTTTAATGCCCTTCCAGCCTCTGTGGTTTTGTGAATTTGCATTTTCTGCCCAGATTCCACTAAAAAAAAAAGTAGATAGATGAATTCCTATACAGAATTTGATTTGAGCTGCAGTTAACTTTAGCTCCTTCCTAGAATCATTCCTGGACCTATTTTCTGTAATTCCTATTCATCCACTGTGTTCTTAGAGCTAGGCACAACAGAAAGGAAAAGGGAAAAGGAGAAGGAGAGGGAAAAGGACTAGAGCAGGAAGGAAAAGAAAGAAAGGAAGCTTTTTCTTTCAATATATTTAGAATTCTGTAACATCCAAAAGAATATAGATTTTTTTCTCATGCTTAACAATATTTCAGATAAGAACAAAGAAAAAAATGCTACTCTTTTTATACAATAGTAAAGAAAACCCACTTGTCATAATTTACAAACCTCCTAACATACATCAAGTTGTCATTTATGATACATTTGCTTCCTTCTTAAGCAAACAAACTACTAGCAAGACATACAGCTCTCTTATTGTTTATGATTCCATTTTAAAAAAAATACATCGGTTGTACCTCAGAATAAAGTTATAGCTTAATATTTTGGGTTTCCTGATACATGTGTACTGTGAGCTCACAACCAAGGTGATGTCAAGTAGACTGCGTGGAATTAAAGGAATAAGTAAGTGCATACAGTATTTCAATTAATATTACTTTTTAAAAGGCAGGTCATACATGAGTAGTTATGAATCCACTGACGTGAAGTGTGTATCTCAATGAGACTAAATAAGAAATGCCAAAAATGAAAGGAGAAATCATCTGTTTGCCCATGCATCTGTAGATTATTTTCACTTCTGTCATTATTAGAAGGCTCATTCTGTCACTCTTCAGACAAATCAAAAGCAAAAAAGCCCATCAAAATGAAAAAGGCAACTCAGAAATGGAGTAAAGAGGAAAAGTTAACAAATTTTGTTATGTTGAAGTTGAGAATCTTTTCCCCTCATTCAACAACCCCCCTAATGGTTAAAGATGGTCAGAACCAGAGCTCCCAGTAAGCTGCCATGTACTGTTTTAAATTATAATAAAATAGGATGGGATATAAACTATGGCTTTGTTTCCTTTTGATCAGCAAAGTAATTATTTCGTTACTGGTTTAGCAATGCAGTGTTTCCTTAACAAGGTGGCTTCTCTTTACTGTTGTTTTCCAACTGTTAATTCACTACTTGGGAGTAGCTAAACTTGAAGTATGCTACAGGTCGCTGAATACAAGTGAAAGAACATATTTGCAAACCAACAGTGTTTAATGTTAAAGACAATTGTCCTTTATGTAAATGTGAATTTAATGGCCTCAACAAGCTGAAGGAGACATTTCATTGTCAGGTTAGGACAGATTTTTTAGTATGTATCAACATAATGAATATACACCTAAAAAACAGCACCCTGCACTTCTGAAAGTCAACTTTGAACATTCTGTTCTCACCTGCCAAGAAACAGCATCTTGCCATGTGAGGCTCTAAATGAATAGTTTGAAACAAGTAGCGTAATGTTCCATCAAATTTTAGGCACTATTGATAATTTGAGATGCATAGAGGAAATGCCTAATGTGTGTTGAATGAGAATGTAACAGTACTTTTCATTTTACTGTCAAAGTTATACATGTCTATATTATGAAATTCATTCATGCCTCATTTCTCTATTACAGTATCCCAACTAGCAGTATCATCTGTAACCAGTTTTTAAAGAAATACATAATCCACATTTGCACAGTATGTCTTGTTACCTGAAGTGTGTAGGAACAGGCCTGCCTTGCTCTTCAACCTGACATGTTTACACTAGCAAAAAAACCCACTATCACTGAATTTATGTTGGTTTTGCACTGAGTGTGCTGCAGAGGTCTGTGGAAAACCAGTATCGGTCATAACTCAGCAATTGGCATTAGCAGCAACCTTTACTATATGCTTCATTTCTATAACTCCCTATTTTATGTTTAAGTATGTTCTGATGTAAGACATTAATAATGCTCTGCAAGTTGGGTTGAGATAAATGTGCTCCAGACTAAGATACAATGCACATGAGGAACAAGGAATAAAGTAAGTAGGGCATTTCCATCTGTGACAAGGCTTACCAGGAAGTTGTCACTGCAAAGTGAAATGTCCTACATAGACTAGAACAGAAAATGGTCTGGGAAGGAATGTAATTAAAACAAAAGGAGATGAACAATGGAAGAGATGGTACTTCCAGTAGGTGAAGAGCAAAAGGTCAAGAATCTGGAAAGCTGATTTTATCTCTGAAAAATTCTCACTGCAGAATTGGAAAACCAGCTGGCTGTAGCAGATCATCCTGAAGAAAAAGAATTGGATCTAAGGGAAACTTCAGCTAACAGCAGTGGCAGCTGCCCCTGCTGCTGTCCTCTGTAGTTACTGACCAAATATAAAGATCGTTCCATTAATGCAAATAGAAATGAATTGATGGGATTAATGCACATGAGTTCACACCCAGTAAGAAAGTTTCTGTTTCAGATTCTTGAAAAGTTTGTGAGACTTGCTTTAAAGGAATTGAAGAGGTTGTTTGAATGGCTTTGCTATGGAGCCTGGCACAGGAGAAAGATCAGAGGACTCCACAGCAACATGTGTGCCTGAGCTTGTGTTTGGATGAAAAGATCAAAGAGGCTGTGAAATGCCAAAAATAGGCACTCGCCCTCCAGACTTTAGATCTCACTCTTTCTAGGGCAATTTCAATATTAGAACACTAGGCAGATAAAAGAAATCTCTCAGTCTAAAACTGACAGTCTTGGATGAATAAATTCACCTTGGTAGCAGAATGCAAGGGTATTTGAACGTAATAAGAAAAATAGCAAAGGAATGCCCAAAGGTATGAGTGATGTTGCTGTGTTGAGCACTGATAAGACTTCGATTGTAAGTAAAAAGATAGCAAGTATAAGTATAGTATTGAATGTGCTGTGAACAAAATGGACACACATTACAATCTGTCGTAAAATGGAATATGTAGTAAATTGTAGAAAATCCTATTTGCTTTCTTTCTTTTTGTTCCTGGCTATAAAAGTGTGAGAAATCACATCTCAGTCCCATTTTCTTCCTGCGCTAGGACGCCTGAACCAAGGAATCATGGCTTTTAAGATTCTTTCAGCTTTAAAGTCATGTTTTTAAGAACATGAATGTGTAGCATGATTTTTTGCTGATCTTTGAACTCTCCCCTCACTGTAATAAGATTAGCCGCTTATCTCAGGCTCATGATGTGCTTCCATGTATTTGTGAAAGAAGAGACCAGTTCAGGAACTGTGGGCACAGAGTCAAAAAATAATAATGTGGAAGCAAGAATGCATAAAACAAGAATAGTGATGTTCAGTGCTGCATACTGCAGTGAAGCCGCACACTGTACCGGATACTACTCATGTGTAGCATTTTCTGATTCAATTGGGATACTCGGAAAGACGGTAAATTATTTCTCACAAATATTGCAATTCAAAGGGTGAAAAGTTCTTCCTGTGGGGAAATCTTACCTTTTGCAGCTTTAGTAAGCATTGTTTGAAATAAAGACCAGCACTTGGCTACTGGAATCAAAGGACGCAAGTAATTCCCAACAACATAATTTGATACCATTTTCAAACATAAAGCGGAAAATAGAAAAGGACACTAATTGGACAATACACGTTCCCCTGGCAGTTTAAAGGGAAGCTGTGCATGAAAATAAAACAAGTTTATGCAACTGAGGAATGAGACTGAAGGTCATGAATAGGCTAGCAGTCACAGTCATGCAAAAGGAACGTTGGTATGTTTGTTTTGGTCTCCCACATAAATGCAGTATCTCGGCTTGCCAAGTCCCGTATGTGAAAAAAAAGAGCCAAAATTAGGGCTAGGAACACACTGGAAGAAACCCCATTATCTTGAAATGTACTTAACTTCAAAAAATAAGTGAGTTTTCCCACTTGATTTCCCTGGCTTGCAGTAGGGTTTCTGATTTTAAAACATTCTTTTCTTTTTCCTGTTGCTAAGTGAAAGTCTTATATAAACAAAGGAAATCAACTGTGTTAAAAGGATAGAAATGACTGTATGCAAAAAGCTGTCAAATCTACAGAGTAAGCAAACTGGAAAAAAACCATTTCTTAACCTAATCCTTTCAGTTACAGCAAGGCTGTGCTGTACTCATGCTGTTCAGAGAAAGTGTGTTGGGGGTTAAAATTGTTTGGCATTAATTCTCTCAGTTTAAGAAAAGGAGTTTCTGTAGCCTCAGTGATATGCTTGAGGCTTTTTTATTTTAGTTTGTTGGGGTTTTTTTGTGTTTCTTTCCCAGAAGGAGCAATTTTGGTGATAATTGTAAGCATGAAATGTCTAGCACACTGTGAATACCTGCAGGGTCATGTTCTAGTTACTTTAAGAGACTAAAGCTTCCTTCAGCTTCCCGCTATGTGGTTACAGGAGAGTGATGAAAAACTCCTGAGAGCAAACAGGTCATACGTGGGCCTGGAATCACCCTTTGGACACCTGTTTCCGTTGCAGGTACAGGCAGGCTATGCTTCTATACCAGGAGACTCAGCTGAACACTTAGGCTGACAAATCAAGGCTGTAGTATTGGAACAGCTGATCTTAAAGGCAGTTTTATGACCTGAAGCTCACATAGTGCTTGACCTCTCTATACTGTGACCAGAGTGCATGTTTGGATGGGAGCACGGTCTCAGGTCTTGTACCAATGGAGTATACCTAAACACAGCATAGGAAGACATTATTTAGACATCATAGGTCTACTTTAATTACAGAAATTGTATCTGCTTATTCATATTAAATGGATATATATAGCTGTTGGTTTAAAGAAATGTCAGTAGAGCCAGAAAAATAAGCATCTTGTGCATGTCTTAGGTCACAGTTCTGAAACTGATCCATAGGGAAGTGATATATGGTAGCTGTTCTGATTTCCAGCTACAAGCAGCTTAAGTAGATTAAACACTACCCTGGATTCTTTCTCTTAATAATACAAGGGATGTGAAGCACTCGGGAACAGGAGGACAGGTGGTCTGCAAAATCGTTGAATAGGAAAGACCCAAGAGACATTCTTCCTAAGATACCCTTTCTATGAAAAATTTGGAGGATTCCTACAGTCACAGCAAAACCTAGTCCAATAACAGGGAGTGAGTACAGAATGCCACGGAATTTAGCACCAATAAATATGCTCCCTTTGAAATGGCGAATTAGATGTGCAGCAGGATCTGGTCACACTTCAAAGAATAATATGCAGAGCTGAAGATCCATCTGTTTGCTCTTGCTATCATCATTGAGGCTCCTGTATGTTAAGCAGCCTTTTGACTACTTCAAAGCACGTTTGAAGTCTTTGCTGTGCCTATCCCATGCACAAAAAAGCAAACGTGCCTTAACAGTTTAAGTAGCTGGTATTTTTGTTCATTTCTTTTACTTGTAAATGAAAACAATTTGTTCCTGCTACGGATCATTTCTGGACTTTCTCTTTTTCTTTTTTTTTTTAAGCTATGATAGTGAGGGCCGTCTCACAAACGTTACATTCCCAACCGGAGTTGTCACTAACCTTCACGGGGAAATGGAAAGGGCCATTACAGTGGACATTGAGTCATCCAGCAGAGAGGAAGATGTCAGCATCACTTCCAACTTATCATCGATTGATTCTTTCTATACAATGGTTCAAGGTACTGTAAACGAAAGGGATTTTTGGAAAGGAGAAAGAAACAGATTGAAAGGGGAAAAGGTATAGAAATAGTATGAGGTGAGATTTTAGCTTGAAAATAGCATGTGGCATCCCAGCAGCAACATCCTTGAAAAAGTCAGTAGTCATAGCCTTGGCTGACATGGGTTACTGTGAGGTGTCCCTGCCCATGGCAGGGGGGTTGGAACTTGATGATCTTAAGGTCCTTTCCAGCCCTAACTATTCTATGATTCTATGATAGTATGCTTAGGATTAGGCAAAAAAATGCCTACTGAAATAGGAGAAAATATGTTTTATGCCAGTTCCAAGGACATACTCTGAGGGTGGGACTTTTTTTAAATGTTTAAGTGACTTTAAAGATAGATTCCCAAAGGCATTTGTGCTCTCACATGATACAGATATTCTTACCAATCTCACCCTGGGTATTTATTACCATTGGGTCAGTTATGTGAAGTCAAGCTGTTACATGAACATAGTTCATAAAGTGTGCAGGCTAAAGGCAGGCTGTGAACCCATGTAGGTAACCTGTGCATCTCTTTTTTGCCTTTCCAGATCAGTTACGAAATAGCTACCAGATTGGTTACGATGGCTCACTGAGAATCCTCTATGCCAGCGGCCTGGATTCACATTATCAGACAGAGCCGCACGTGTTGGCTGGCACCGCCAATCCAACAGTGGCAAAGAGAAACATGACCCTCCCAGGGGAAAACGGGCAGAACCTGGTGGAGTGGCGATTCCGGAAGGAGCAAGCCCAGGGAAAAGTCAATGTGTTTGGCCGAAAGCTCCGGGTAAGCATGCAAGCATATAAGGTATCTATTGCATTCTCATTAAGTGAGAGGAAATTTTAATACATTCCTGTAGGTATTGCCATCCAATAACCACAGAATATTTACTGTAGACAGGCTTATTGTAGACCAGGAAGCACTTCATTTATTGGCTGATTTTCCTTATTAATTGCTTTTTTCTGTGGGCTTTAAACTGTTGAGTTTAGCCACAAAAACCTTGGAATGAATCAGGATGAAAGAATAATTTTCTGCTTTCCTTCACTATTTTTGTTTCTGGTACTGAATTCACACATCTGACTTTGAATTTTGTTTTAAATTATTCTGCCTTAAGTTAGCACAACCCTAATACTTACTTATGGTAGAAAAGGTGTAACTGTGCGTGCATGTGTGTGGCATATTCCTATAACATATGTCTTTACCATTTTGTTGGCATTTCTCCTTCCTATGTAGTTAATAAAATACAAGTAGGAAGCAAACTATGATTTATGACAGCCATTTGGTAGAGACAACATATATTAAGCATTTAAAATTGGGTTGCCAGGAAACCATTTCAAGACCATATCAGAGGTCTGACTTACTCTTAGAACTGAACTCAGTTCTTTAAAATAAGGCCTAGGCAGTATATCAAATGAAGGTAATTTCAGACCACTTGACATCTAAAAGGTAACATCCCATTTTAAATCTTAAAATATTTTGTATCTTCATTTGGGATGAGAAAGGAGGGAATGCTCTCAAGCACCTTATATTCCTCTCTATCACTAGTTCTGCAAGAAGAATGGATTTTTTAAGAAGGAAGAATGACTGTGCACAGTAGCTGCGGGTTCATAGGCATGTCATAATACAGTAGGGTAATACACCTGCCAATTCATTTGTGAAGGAAGCCCAAGAGAAAATAAAATAACCATACGAATAGCATTTGCTTTGGCAGTAAAACAAATCACCATGAGTCCAGTTCTCAAAAGTGAAGAAAAATTTTGGCATTCAAGTGCAGAGGAGGTAAAATAAATGTCACAGGCAACTTGGAAGACGTAACAGGAAAAAAGGCACAGCAGAGAGAAGGAGAAGATTTAACAAGATGGAGGGGAAAGCAAGAGATTATAGATTAGGATAAAATAGTAGTAATTAAAAGTATATATACAAATGAGAGAAGTAGGGCATGTGGAGAATATGAGCTAATAAGAGAAAAATGCCTCCAAGGAGAAGTAAAGACGGAAACTTGTCGCAAAGAAAAAAAAAAGGAAGCTGTTTTGAGATTGATTTACATGGGAAGATATTACAGAAATGTCACTTGGGGGTGTGAAGGGATGTAGGAAAATAGAAAAAGAAAACAACAGAAAGAAGAACATGAACAACACAGGGAGCTTATCATTTCCATATACAGATACGTCAATAACATTTTGCTGCAAAGAAGACAAATGTATACAAAAAAAAGGCAAAACGTATTGCCAGTAAATGTACTCATAGATATGACCCTTTCACTGCATTTTATATTTATGTAATATCTAAAATCACCAAGTACACTCTCAGATTCTGTCTTGGTTTTCTATCTTGTATTAGTTCTACCCACCATTAGTAGTCTTTATGAAGAAATTAATTAGGAATTATTTCACCCTCCCTTAACTCAACAATCATATCAATCTTACTTTTGTTCAGACCTGTATCTTAGTTGTTCAACAAGCTAGTTTTGTCCCTGGATCTGTACATTTGGTGTGTAGGCTGGCCTTTGGCAGAAGTCCTCTATGTGAAAGAACCTTTTGTATTGAGACCAGACAGACCTTCATTCACAAGGGTCTCCAATAAAGGAACTGGTATAAGCTCTGTCTCAAGGGATGCACCCAGAGTAGGCAGGTAAGCTAGAAAAGGGAGATCACAGGAAGAGTTTGCTTTGCCCCTTCCTGAGACCTGACATGCTCCAAGCTCTGCAGAGGTCCCCAGTTTTCACATTACCTCTTGAATCAATCTGTAAGGCATAGCAATAGATTCCTGCTTTTAATGGGGGAATCACAGTTCGATTTCATGCTTCTCACTGGAAAGAAAAACAGAAATTAAAGCAAAGCAGGATAGACGGACACCTAAATTACTGAAATGTAGCAATCAGGACAGTCTGTAGGCCCTGTCAAGAGACTCAGTTTTGTGTTCCTAATTGAAAATTTCCTGAATTACTATCTTTATCCTAATGAAACCCAGAGGTTTCAAATATATTTGGAGCATGGCTGTCTTAGATAAAATAAAACATTCAAGTTTTGCTGTAAAGGCATTTTGGTAGCAGAGCCATTGTTAAGAGATGCTTCGGTAGAAGGCAGTACTTTAGCTGACATGTTATTCCAGCTCCACACTGTCCAATGAAAGAAGCTATATCACCAAATCTTGTTGTTATTATAATTGCCATCTGCATTACAAGATTATGTGAGCACAGTCAAAATTTCACCAAAAGATCACATCTGAATGCAAGAGCTCTGTTAGCAGAGTCTGGCTGGAGAAAGAGGCATTTCCTTTCTTTCCCCTGTATCCTGCCCTTACACGGACCAGACAGATGGAAAGTGAGAAGGCAAGGGATGTTATTATCCCATTTAGCAGATACAGCAGTGAGACAGCCAGATTAAGTACTTTGCTGCAATTTACACCGGAAAGATGTGCTTAGCCAAGAAATTAACCACAATTGCTTGGACATCTGCCTTAACCATAAAACCACCCTTTCCTTTTTGCCAATTCAGAAAGCAGAAGTGCCCATTCTCACTTCAGTGTCTAAGCATGAGAGGTAGACAAGAAAATTAATAAATATCATAATTAAATGCAAAACAAGGAAGGGAAGATGGAGAGAAAGGAGAAAAAATCAGAGAAGCAAAACAGGCAGGGAGACAGAGAGATGAGTGCAGGCATGTGTGGGAGAGGCTGAGAAATAAAAGCCAGAGATAAGCAAGATTTAAGAGTGAATTTTGGCAAATGAGCAAATATTAGATGTTGGAAAAATTAAACAAAAACTACCTAAAAATTAAGAAGTCCAAGGAAACGACAGTAAGGAAGTGAATGGGAATGCTTCATAGTTAAGTTTAACCTACATCTAGAATCAGTCTTGTAGCATTAATTTTTCAAAGTATATTTAAATAACATTTGATGGCTCATTAAATAGGTAGAGTAGCTACTCTGCATCTGCTAGACTTTGTGTTCCTTACTTAGATGACTTACATGAAAACTTGACTTTTGTTCCTAAATTGATAATAGAGATTTTTGTCATGCCAGTGATTTCATAGTAAAAAAGAGAAAGGTAATGTAGATAGACAGATATAAGCAGTACTGAGCATTTGTAAGATTTTTTTTTCCATATTTGCCTACAACACGTCACCAGCACTTTAATATGTTTTATGCCAATAATAAAGAATCTAATTTACATTGATCTTTTAGAAGCTTATCAGCCTTAGCGTAAAAGTACCAACAACCATGATACATGGATTTTTGAACATGCAGCCCTGACAAATGCAAAAGTCCTCCAGCCGTTTCTTTGGTCAGGATATCTGTTGTCTTGTTCTTTTCTGGATGCTATTTAGGTGTCTTTCTTCATCTCTTTAAAATGTATGCATCAAGTACTTGAAAATGAATTTTTAAAAATATCCTAATACAGGTAGCTGTATGTTTATTTGTCCTGTATGTTAGTAAAATAGTGATGAAAAATCTTCAGTACCAGTGTTTCACTCCCAGCTGGAGTAACTTTTAAAAGCCACAGCAGATACAGAGATGGTTTGCAGATGAACAAAGAAATCCTTTAGTGTGAGAATGCTGAAAACCAGTTCAATGCAGGTGGGGGAAACAGTGAAGTGCAAAGATACCAATGTGGGAAATGTAAACCAGACACTTTCCTTTCATAAATACAAAAATGAGAGCTGATTCAATGAAACTGAAAGCATATTTAGCACACTAAAAGGATGTAGGGATTTCAGTGTAAATGCATTACATAGAAACCACTATCCATCACTGTCATTTACATATATAAATAATACAGTTTTCAACATAAATGTATCTAGGCTAAGGTTCAATTTCAAATCAAAATAGTTATAAATTTCAGTGCATTTATAACTGCTTTTCAGTGGTTCAGTAGTCTTCCAGTCATTTATGACTTTACGTGTTCAGTTAACTAGGCAGAAGACGTAATTCTCTAATAAGGATTTCAGCTACATAAATACATTGCAGCAGTGGGTGATATACTGAGTTAAACTACCATTTGATCCAGAAGGGGAAGGCCTATGTTGTAAAAACTATTTAATCTTAATTTGAAGATTTAACATGCTTTTGAAGGTCTTAATTTTGTATTTACTGCTTTGAAAAATACTTGCTGTGGAGGATTAGGATTCCATCTTTCTTAGAGTGAATGTTATGAACTGGACAAGTGGTTGCTGGGAATGTTTTGACAATAATTTGCTATGTGTACTTCTGACTGCCTACAAAAGAAGTATTTTGTTCACTGAAATGGCCCCATTTATTACAGAAGTTTTTGGTGCACATCTTTCAGAGTTTCCTTAACAGTTGAGTAAATATGAAGAAAGAACACATTGCAACAGATCCACTCTTCATATAACGAGACCTTCTAAAGTAGATGGTAATATAGTGCCTTACAGTTATATCAAGCAGTTGCTAAAATAATTTACGCACACAGCAAATCAATCACTGTAAACTGTATTTAAAGAATAGCTAGCTTTGTGGGAATTATAGGTGGCTAGGGTTTGAACAGCATGATTTATTGTGTCATTTTGTTTACTTTAAAAAGGTTAATGGCAGAAACCTCCTTTCAGTTGACTTTGATCGAACCACAAAGACAGAAAAGATCTACGATGACCACCGTAAATTTCTGCTGAGGATTGCCTACGACACATCAGGGCACCCCACTCTGTGGCTACCAAGCAGCAAGCTGATGGCTGTCAATGTTACCTATTCATCCACAGGTCAAATAGGCAGCATACAGCGAGGGACGACTAGTGAAAAAATAGAGTATGATGGACAGGGAAGGATAGTGTCTAGAGTGTTTGCTGATGGGAAAACTTGGAGTTACACATATCTGGAAAAGGTAAAGAACACTCAGATTTTTAAAAATGCTTCTGATGTGCTGAAACTCTGCAGCATCTGACTGCTGTATACAAAGCAAAAATAGGTAGTAGAAGCATATTTCAATTACTCCAAGTATCAACACGTGATTCCTAGGGGAATGTTTCACAAAATATATATGTAATCACACTGTAGCTAATTGCTAGGAATTGATGTGGTTTTAAATTATTCAGGCTACCAACTAACAAGAAGCATCTGTATTTACCTTTTATCTTAACACTTAAAATAAAGTACAGAGACTAGATCTCTGCAATGCAGTTCAGTTGAAAATAATTTGTTTGTAAATTCTTCACTGTTGGTTTTTTTCCCTACCAAGAAACGCTTTTGTACCTAAATAGTTACAACTGTCAATTTGTACTTGCTATATGTTGTAGTATCAAAATAAACAAGAGGCAGAAGATTAGAAATCTTCATTATATAGAATGATCCCTGAATGATTTCTTTCCCTCTAGAAATATTTGTGAAAATCCCCCTTGTGAGATCTCACGCCTGCTATGCAAAAAGAGAATCCATTTCTTTCTGGGGTTAAATATATTTCTATCGAAGCCATTGCTCAGAAAATACTATTTACTAGTCACTGCAGACATAATTTAATCAAGTCCTAGGATACACAATGGCCACACATCAGAAAAATGTCAGGATAATTCCAAGTAGCTCCTTTTGATACGAATAATCAAACAATTGTTTTGCCTATGTCTTAAAAGCTTACAGAACAAGAACACAGTATTCAAGGATCTCTGGCTATTCAAATTCTTCAAAATTATCTCTAATTGTAGGGAAGAATTTGTATCTCCCATATGTTGTTCTCCTTGTGAGTTAATGGCTCTAAGACAGTTTTACTTCTTCCCATATTAAACATGACTTATCTGAATCCATTGACAATCTGCTGTTTAGCTGCGAGTGCTTGATAAAAGAGTGATACAGTCATAACAAGTAGCAAATTATGAATGTGGAACTACTAATTACAGAACCCCTTACAATTAAGCATCCAAGTAAATTAGGCAGGGAGATGTTAACAACATGTAAGGTCAAGGATAACTCAATTAAAGAGGAGATAATTTTCTTAAGTGGGAATGCCACATTTTTGTGAAGACATAGTATCGGTGTATGTGTGGGTGGGTGCTCCACCATTTGTCACATGGTAAAAATCTGTTCTTCATTTTCAGTCAATGGTTCTTCTGCTTCATAGCCAACGGCAGTATATCTTTGAATACGATTTGCTGGATCGGCTTTCTGCTGTCACCATGCCCAGTGTTGCTCGTCATACCATGCAGACTATCCGCTCTATTGGCTATTACCGGAATATATACAACCCCCCAGAAAGTAATGCGTCTGTTATAATGGACTACAATGAAGAAGGGCAGCTCCTTCAAACTGCTTTCCTGGGGACAAGCCGAAGAGTATTATTCAAGTACAGAAGGCAGACTAAGCTCTCAGAAATTTTATATGATAGTACAAGAGTTAGTTTTACTTATGATGAGACAGCAGGAGTCCTGAAAACAGTAAACCTCCAAAGCGATGGTTTTATCTGCACCATTAGATACAGGCAAATTGGCCCATTGATTGACAGACAGATTTTCCGCTTTAGTGAAGACGGAATGGTAAATGCCCGATTTGACTACAGCTATGACAATAGCTTCAGAGTGACTAGCATGCAGGGTGTCATCAATGAAACCCCATTGCCTATTGATCTCTACCAGTTTGATGATATCTCTGGCAAAGTTGAACAATTTGGAAAATTCGGAGTTATATATTATGATATTAACCAGATAATTTCGACAGCTGTAATGACCTACACAAAACACTTTGATGCACATGGCCGCATCAAGGAAATTCAGTATGAAATATTTCGTTCATTAATGTATTGGATTACAATTCAGTATGATAACATGGGACGAGTGACAAAAAGAGAAATTAAGATCGGGCCATTTGCCAACACCACAAAATACGCTTACGAATATGACGTAGATGGTCAGCTCCAGACAGTTTATCTGAACGAAAAAATAATGTGGCGATACAACTATGACCTGAATGGCAACCTCCACTTGCTCAACCCCAGTAGCAGTGCTCGTTTGACACCACTTCGCTATGACCTGAGAGACAGAATAACTCGACTAGGTGATGTTCAGTACCGATTAGATGAAGATGGGTTTCTGCGTCAGAGGGGTACTGAAATCTTTGAATACAGTTCAAAGGGCCTTCTCACTCGAGTTTACAGCAAAGGCAGCGGATGGACGGTAATTTACCGTTATGATGGACTTGGACGACGAGTTTCCAGTAAAACCAGCCTTGGACAGCATCTCCAGTTTTTTTACGCAGACCTTACTTACCCAACCAGGATAACTCATGTTTATAACCACTCAAGTTCTGAAATCACATCTCTCTATTATGATCTGCAAGGACACCTTTTTGCCATGGAAATTAGCAGTGGAGATGAGTTTTACATTGCATCAGACAACACAGGGACACCACTGGCTGTTTTCAGTAGCAATGGTCTCATGCTTAAACAAATTCAATACACTGCCTATGGAGAGATCTATTTCGACTCTAACCTTGACTTCCAGCTGGTAATCGGATTCCATGGAGGCTTATACGACCCACTGACCAAGTTAGTCCACTTCGGAGAAAGAGATTATGACATACTGGCAGGCCGGTGGACAACACCTGATATTGAAATCTGGAAGAGGATTGGGAAGGATCCAGCTCCTTTTAATTTGTACATGTTTAGAAATAACAACCCAGCCAGCAAAATACATGATGTGAAGGATTATATCACAGGTAAAAGAAGGTTACTTAATTGCAGCTTAGGGGTGCTGGACCTATAGGCATTCGGTTTATATTGGAATTCACGATTCTGGTACCTAAGTATGTCCTATTTAGAAAAGTTCTTTATGATGAAACATTAAGCACTTCACTTAACAATGAGAATGATTAAAGCAGACACACTTATCAGGAACTGTGAAATAACAAATGGGTGATCTTGAAAATATCTCATCTATCTTTGGACATTGATTTAGGTACCTGCATAATGGATTAAGATCCACAGGCAATCATTCGCTTTCAGGGTAACTAAACCTAAACCTTTTGCCCTACATAGTCCTTTCCATGCTTTAATGTTAGATTCTTGAACCAAAAAGGTAAACAAGAGCATCTCAGTATACCGAGAGGCTGGGTTTTCCAAAGTACTTTTTGGAGTACCAATGGAATACATCTCTTCCTCTCCCACTTACTGAACTGTAACACAGGGTGCCTTAGCTAGAGATCTCAGGGCATTAGGAAAGAGGAGCCCTAGGTTGCCTCCCAATACTGCTATGCATTACCCAGTGCTCTTCGAATGAAAAAAAAAAATGAGACTCCTTGAGCAAGCACGGGAGTGAGAACCACTCAAGACTGTTCATGAGAATCTCCTTACATGAGGATTAGACTCAGGCTTCTTCATAGCTGTGGGCTACTGAGCAGTAAAAAGTGCATATTCATGGACCAAAAAGACCAGACGAGGGAGTAAGACTGTGAGAGGTCTTTCTGTGACCAGTTTAACTCATCAAGGCAGAATATACTCACTGGCAGTTGGTTAATATCTACCAGGGTAGGTTTTTGCAAGGCTACTAATGTAAATTGGTTGAGAAAGAGAAGTCCAATAAGCTCCAGCAGGGCCAGCACAAAGTAATGAGTACATAGCCAGGAGCAGGGAAGGAGGCACAGCGTATAAGAAAAAAGAATATGAATTTCTCTGTGAAATGTGAATGTTAGCAACAAAAAGCTGCTAACATGCCATTTCTTGTATAACTGAGTTCTTAGGGAACCTATATGCTTTTTGTGGGTCTAGAGTTCCATTATTCTACATACAAAAAAAATGACTGCACGTCACCAAAATTTTCTGAAAAATGTGTAACTTGCATTTGAATTTTTGTATTTGAACAGATATGAATAATCCTAAATATTTTATATAGGCAGTGCCAGACTACAGGAGAGGCTCAGCACCACTTACGTATGAGACTACCACTCAGAAAAGCATCCTGGGAATCAAATGGGTTTGCATTAGTTTAACAAACAGCAGCTATTAACAGGGTTGCTAACGGGCTGCCTGGAAGCACGATAATAACAGACCATTGGCTCTGTCCTCTTTCAGCAGCGTGTGCTTAGGGGATGCAGTTACAATCAGATTCTTTGTGGCATTGAAAGTTACGCGCTTAGTTCAAAAATTGCCCTCAAAATACAGTTTTAGTTCTTTTCTTAACATCTTTGATGTATGGAATGCATAGACACACTGCTCACATAAGGTTGTCATTACAATTAGTAATTTGGCTGGCTGGTAGTTTTAGATGCAGAGCCTCATAAGGCATATAATTTATCTGGAAAGGTTAACATAATTTTAATGTCGATATTTTTTATTCTTGTAACATTTGAAAAAATTTAGTTCCCTGTTCCCCTTATTTGGGGTTTTCTTTAGTGAAAACTACTAGACTTGGTAAGGAGCACTCTGACAACTTCTGCTAAGCTTTGTATTTGGACAGGGTAGAAAGACAGAAACAAGGCAGGGCACCTATTCTTGCCCAACAATTGTTAACTAATTAATTGTTGGCATCCCTAATCTATTTATTCTTTACAGAACATAAAAGGTATGAATAATGTTATCTAATGCTAATTTAGTATCCTGTCTGCTGCTTACTGATGCAGCTGTAATACATTTCATTAGCTTTTAATTTCATCAGTCCAGCTTCATCTTGAAGAGGGGGAGACTTCTCTTGAACCGACACAATACTTACACAAAATACTTACCAAATCATTTAAAAGGTAATTGACCACTTAGGTGTTATTTCAGGGGTAGTTTGAAGACATTACAGTAAGGCATTCATAAGAAAAGGAGAGGATGTGCTCTGCAGTACTTTTTTTGCTTTGTTTTAAACTGTTGATGATGAAGGTGGAACATAAAGCATGTTCAGCCTGACCATGAACTCTCAATTAGTTTAGGCTACCTTAGAAGGAAATCTCACCTTAATTGTGCTCTTATAGTTGTTCTGAAAGTCACTGAGGCCTTCAGAATCACTGAAGCCTGCGATATCTTTCAAGCAAGCATAGTGCAACCCTTACATAGAAGAGAAGTTTTCTTCCGTTTGTTTTTTTTTTTGGCTTGCTGTTCTAGCTGTAGCACAAATCTGAATTCATACATATCAAAATGATGATTGTTGAATAACTTTCATGTTATAGAAGGAAATCAACTATGCCAAAAGCTATTCCATGTAAAAATAGCATAATTGCAAAATACAGAACAATGATAACATTTTTCTCTCATGTTTAATAATTCTCTTTCAGATGTTAACAGCTGGCTGGTGACATTTGGTTTCCATCTGCACAATGCCATTCCTGGTTTCCCCGTTCCGAAATTTGATTTAACTGAACCTTCTTATGAACTTGTGAAGAGCCAGCAATGGGAAGACATACCAGTAAGAAACAAAACTAAACATACAAATGGAACAAGACAGAATATGCCCTTCTATTCAGATCTTAACTAGGCATGGATAATCCTGACAGTGTTACTTGCTAAGTAAAATCTGAACAGTGCTTTTCAAAAACCTCTAATTTCTATTTACTTTTCGTAAGAATTAGAGATGGTGTTTTTTCTTACAGATTTCCTAAGTTAGGTACCATTTTAAATCAGCTTTTGTTTGCTTTCAGCAATAATAAAAATGCATAAAGAAAATAATCAATGGAAGGAAGTTTAAGACCCTTTAAAGTTTCGAAGCAGAAACTACAGAGATTTGATTTGTACTAGCACACTGCCTGAAGGCAGAAACTGAACACTGTAGTAAAAAATAGACTGGGAAATAAACAGAACAGGTGATATAAATTATACATGCAGGCACCGCTGCAATTTTACTTGTCTTTAATATTAACCATGTTTTATATGTAAAGATAAAATATTGAAAATGAAATTACCTGAGGTAAAACCCATTACATTACATAAAACCAAAACTCCTGGTGCTTATGAAGTTCTTTGGGAGGAAAAAAATGAACTTCAGTCTTGAAAACTTGCTACAGCTCTAAATGATGTAAGAAATAAACGTGGAAAATCTAAATCTGTTATTTAAGAAAATTATATTTACAAATCAAACTCACTCAAAGATCAAAGATCTATGCCCTCAAAACTCCTATAGTTCTCAGTTAAGAAGAAGGTGTTAAGAGGCAGTAAAATGGGTAATCCCGTAAAGTGACACACTATATATATATGTATATTTTAATAGCCAGGGTTGAGTAATTGTGTTTGAGTAACAGACTTGAGTAACAGGGAAATACATTAGAGCACGGCATGTGATTAGTGTCTCCCATGAGTGGCAGAAGCAATGAAGGAGGAGCATTGCAAGTACTCCAGGCAAGGTTATTGTATCAGGAGACAAGAGCCCTGTCATCAGGCATGGCTGTGAAGAACAATCAGAGGTTGTTTATTTAGATCTCAAAGGCTAAAGAATGCAGTTATCCACTAACACCAACAAGAAAGAGGTGCACCAGGAAGAGAACCAGTCTGGTCGAACAGATATATAGAGCAGACAGCTAGTTGTCAAAAATCTTCAGAGAAGAGTTCAACAACATGAGGAGTGCCAGGGACTTGTGACATGACAGAAAAAGAGAGAAGTGGGAGCAAAACAGAAAGATTGAAAATTCTCAGGTAGGAAGAAGCCGTGACTATGATATTCACTGTTGAAGAAGCAAGTGCAACCCGGAGCCAGAAGTAAACACACAAACCACTTACTTAGTATTTTGAGACATTGCGGAGTGAGCGTTACTGAGCTCTGAGAGTTTGCTCCAGAACTCTGAGGATACATGTTAAAAATAAGCAAACTTTGTCATTATGAAGTTGCTATAGTATCTCACTGCTCTCACTGATGAGCACGCTGTCTAGAATGTATTTTGTGCTCAATATCTTTCATGTAGGATTTCCAACAGCTGAAATCCATACTTGTTAGTAATGCAGACAGAAATCTGCCAGATTCAGGAAGAGTTGAGAGTCCAAGTCAATTCGTAATTCCATCAGGAACAGTCCCCTCCAGAAAGCTGCCCTCATGGCAGAGCAAAGAAGCCTTTGCAAACCTTTTGGCAGGCTCTGATTAGCAGCAAGACTGAATTAAGGTTGTAGGAGTCTGTTAATGACTCTGCTTGGACTCCCACTCAGAAATTTGGGGAAACTAAACAGCCTTTTGTCTCATTTGCCAGCAGTGAATCAAATGGGTTAAGCAGTATTTTGCTGAAGAGAGAAGGGGGTCAATTGGAAGATAAACTGTATCATCTACAGAAACTAAGTACTCCTTTTCACAAGTGCAGCCAAAGCTATTTGAATCTTTCTGTTTCCTGCTGAGACAAGGGCTAGGGCAGCTGTCTGCTCCCCATCTCCTTCAATACTAGCTCATTCACAGCTTGTAGCTGTTAAGACCCAGGGTTAGACAGATAAGATGTGCCTATTCTGTGCAGTTGTAAGGCCTCATCCCAACCCCAGTTGACCCCATAATGTGAGCTGCTCTGCAATCTAGCCATGCTAGCTGACCATTCCTGCTAGCTGCTCCTGCTCTTCTAGCTGTTCTGGCTAACCACAGCAGTTAAGCTGGCAGGTCCCATTCCCCAGCTATCCTCTCTCTTTACCAAGACTGCATCTGGCAGACAGGGCTACATAGAGCTCTCAACAGTCAAAATAAACTTCTTTAACAGATTCTCCTATCCTAGCTTTTCCATCTTGTACTTTTGCACCTCACAATTGCACCTCTTATTTCCTCCCCTTTGAAGCACACCTACCTTTTCAACAGGAACCACCCAGATACAGTAAAACATGAACTATCAAGCGAGCATATTTTAGACTTGCCCATTGGGTCTTTTCATTTGTTGCCCCTTGTCTTTGCTAGTTGTCAACAGAGCATTCTGCCATATTCAGAACTGCACCCATCCGAAGTTCTTGGGGAGGAAAAGCTGCTCATCTCTTTCAGGCAGCATACTGATACTTGGAGTGAAATGTAAGTTCACACAACTGAATTGGCCACAGCCCTTTCACAAATCCCCTTTTATCAGTTTCTGCATTTGAAGAAAGGACATCAGTCCCCAGTATTCTACCTCACTGCTCTGTACCGTTTGCTTCCTTCACTTTCTTTTACTGTAGAGATTATTATTACAGTTTGATTCCCCTCCTTCCTGTTGTAGCTTAAGGAGTTATGAGAGCCTCCCTGCAAGTTTGGTCTCAGACTGCAGCTACCCAAGAGACTCTTATCTCCTGACACAGCATAAAGAAAGGCTTGTTCCTATGCTAAAGTGCAGCTTTGTGACCTGCAAAAATCTCCTCATTTTGGACGGACTCATGGCATACAGGAATCATAGTCAAACAAGCTCAGAGGATGAGATGACGCTGTATTGTAGTAAGATAGCTCATACCCATAGTAAGTATTAGTATTGCAAAGGTCTGTCTTATGCAGCCCAGGAAGTAGCCTCTGAAGTTAAATCTTAATTTTGTGCATGTTCTCGGGGAGACAAAAAGCACTGAGCATTATCAAACAAAATAGTCATGTAACTCAGCAGAACAAGCAGTATGTAGATTTAATTAACTCCCTGGCACTGTCAGTTGTGGCATATCCTGTTGTCGTCCACAGGCAGCACACCAAGAAAGCTTGGCTGGCATCTAGAGGGCTACAGATGGCTTGTAAAACTTCTGTCTGTTCTTGTTTACAGCCAATTTCTGGAGTGCAACAACAAGTGGCGAGACAAGCAAAGGCCTTCCTTTCCCTGGGAAAGATGGCAGAAGTGCAGGTCAGCAGACGGAAATTCAGTGGAGAGAAGTCATGGCTGTGGTTTGCTACAGTGAAGTCTCTGATTGGGAAAGGGGTGATGCTCGCTGTCAATCAAGGCAAAGTGCAAACAAACGTGCTCAACATTGCAAATGAGGACTGCATAAAAGTGGCAGCTGTTTTGAACAACGCCTACTACCTAGAAAACTTGCATTTCACTGTTGAGGGAAAGGACACGCACTACTTTATCAAGACCACCTCCCCTGAGAGTGACCTTGGGACACTGAGGCTGACAAGCGGGCGGAAGGCCCTGGAGAATGGCATCAACGTCACTGTTTCCCAGTCCACCACTGTGGTAAATGGCAGGACTCGTAGGTTTGCTGATGTTGAGATGCAATATGGTGCTCTAGCACTTCACGTCCGCTATGGCATGACGCTTGATGAGGAAAAGGCCCGAATACTGGAGCAAGCCAGGCAAAGAGCTCTTTCCAGTGCCTGGGCCAGGGAACAACAGAGAGTAAGAGATGGAGAGGAAGGCGCCAGGTTGTGGACAGAAGGAGAAAAGAGGCAGCTGCTTAGTGCTGGAAAGGTACAAGGATACGATGGGTACTATGTACTCTCCGTTGAGCAATATCCAGAATTAGCAGACAGCGCTAACAATATACAGTTCCTCAGACAAAGTGAGATAGGAAAGAGGTAACACACTGGCTTAGCTCAGGCTGCCAAAGAGACTGTGTACCAGTGTCTTCTAAAAAGGAGACCAAACTGTTTTGCTGCATTACTACTTGAGCCTAAGCTTACATCTTTTGCTCAGATTTTTTCTGTAGCACAATCTGAACAGACTCTGTAACGAAAAGAGCGCCTTCCAGAAGAATGATACTGCTAATGACAAAACTTTTTTGTTTTTCTCAATGACCTTAAAGGTGATCTGCTTTAAAGAATATGTTTACATATGCATATCGCTGCACTCAAGTTGGACTGAAAAGTATTAAAGAAGAAAAAAGAAAAGAAAAAGGCCTACAGATTTTGCAACAGGCTGTCTGTTCCTTTGAGGCACTGTATTTACTTAAGATACAGACCCATACAGTGTTTCTAAATATTACTGAATTGTTGACCTTTGCTTACCAGAAGTAGTCTCTCTTTCTCTTTTTCTCTCTCTTTCTCACTGCATAGGATGTGGTATATATCTGTTAATTTTAAAACGTGGGGCAAAAATTACTGTTTATAGACAGCCCAACTGCTTTAAACTGTGCTGCTTTCTAAAAGGACATTGGCACAAGTGACTTATGCTACCATGGGAATTTAATAATGGATTTTACAATGCTAACATGGTTTGCCTTGGGGGGAAAATGGCAAGTAGAATCCTTGTTGCAGATAAGCAAAGGAAACCCTGATTTTTTTGTAAATTATGTGAGACAAGTTGTTTATGGATTTTTATATGAATTACAATTTACTGTACATCAAATATTAGTCTCAGAGGAGTTAATTTATGTAAAGTGTTTAAAAAAGTTTATACTTAAAAATAAAACGATAAAAACATGTGCTGTGTGTGATTTTTTTAAAGAAAAAGGAATTGCACCTTTTATGTTATAGCTGTACAGTATAAAGGATTATATTGTAGAGATATAACAGTGATGACTAATGTCCAAAAGTGTTAATATTTTTGTATTAGGTTTAAAGCTGTGCATCTATCACTCTGCTGATGGGATGGGACACTCCAAAGTGGCTGGCTGAATCAGACCACAGCTCCCTCTTCTCCCATACCTCTCCTGTCACCCAGGCCAGTGCCATTTCATCAGTCATTGTTAGAAGGCACAGTAACCAAATAAGTCTCATTTATTATGATGGAAGACTTTAATAGGTTGGGTTTTCCTTGTCTGTTTCCAGCCCTAATGTAACAAAAGGACATTTATTCATACCAGGTGGGGTTTCCGTTGTTTTTTTAGAAGCTTTGTTTCACAATGGAGAGAATAGTGTCTCAGGTGCTTGGCAAATTGTATGTAGAAGAAGAAGAAGAAATTATGTAGTTTCATCCAGTTATGTCAACTTTGTCTTCTGTATAATACAGCTCTTTTAGATGTTAATAACTCCAGATAGAAGAAGTGTACCTCTGACCTGATGCTACAGAATTGCTCTTTAGACAGGCAGGCTGTTCAGTAGGTTCATCTCCTGGCCTTCAGCTAGCAGATCAAATCCCGTTACTGTGAACACTAACCTGGGATGGAGAGGAAGGTCCAATTCTAGTGCCTAGTCTGCATCTCCACACCACTGCATAGATTTGGCATACTCTGCTCCAAGGCCCAGTAAATTTGCTGCAGGACAGAACTGAAGTGTGCAGCTGGTTCCTTATAGGAAGCCTGTGGTGGCATCTATGGCATCTGTTCCTAGATCTTGGCTGAAAACATTCTTAGGGCTTTACTCTCATGAGCACTAAATTCAGCCACAAAAATAAATATTTTTAAGATGAGACAAAATTGGGTTTTTTGATGTTCATTGAAATATACACAGTATTTCTATCCATGTATTATAATGACAAACCATAGTAAGTGACCGTGTCTTAACTATGAATGGTTCAAGTGGATGTAATAAAAATAGTTTTCTAACTGCTTTGTATTCTGAGAGTCTATGGTATTACATACTCTAAATTGCACATTAGGATTGTTTGATAAACAGATTTGAACTTCTCCCAGCCAAGTTGCTACCGAATCTACAGTATCAGTGCTATTACTGTATGTGTGTATTTGGTAGAACATACAGAACTAATTACACATATAATGAATGCTAATCATCTATTAGAATGAAAGCACAGATTAGTTGTTAGTATTTTTACCCTTGAAGTCTTGAGGGCCCTAAATTTAGAGAGGATGATATGTCAGACCCCAGAGGCGTGTCATTGATCTACGTATTCTTTTTAAAGATGTAAAATCCTAGGTGTCTGCAGTTCTGTTGGGCGACTCTTCCACAGCACTGTATTTAGCATGCTGTAAGTGCTCTCTGTTGAAATAGGCTCATATTCTAAATTATGTCAAATGTTTCTGTTCTGTTTGAATATGAAAAGCTTGTACAACATGTCAACAATGAAATATACTACTTAATGCGTACCAGTTCCTTCTCCTTTGTTCTGGCACCAATAAACAACAAATTATAGTATCTGCTGGTGATCATTTTAGATAAAGTCAAATCAAGCCAATTAGTGGCCTTGTTAGTCAGTATAATGAGCCTATTTCTTGCTAAAAAAGACTTGTGATCTGGACATGCTCCTGCAGGAAATAGTGACCTTGGGGAATATATAAACAAAAGATCTTTTTAAAGAAAAAAAATATGCATAATTAAAAGAACCATATTACAAAACAAAAAGAAAGGAGATTCTAAGTATTTTAGGCAATGCCAGTGAAAATGCTATCCTGATATTTTGAGATGTATATTTCGTCTGATTTGTATTGTTCTTTTAATTTGCCTTCTTAACTTTATAGTGTCCTGAATTTTCCACAAATTGATAACTATAGATTGCATCTAGGCTTTCCAATAAAAGCCAACCCAATGTGTGTGTGCGTGTGTGTTTATATTTGTTTTTTAAATCTGTATGTTGGATATTGCACCAGTGCTACTGCTTTTCTCGTATGGGAAGAAGCAAACTGATCCAGTTGCACTAGTATTGATTCATTTGCTTCACAGTTGGCAGTACGCTTTTTGACTCTGCCCAATGGTCTCATCTGCTAACTCAGCAAAGTGAATTACTCCAAGGGATCTCTCAGGTGGCCTACTTCAGAGAAAACATTATATATCCCTCACAAAGTCAAATCTTTTATAGTTAAGGCAAAGTCAAAACCAAAACAAGCAAACAAACAAAACCAAAACAAAACACACTTAGAACTGTTTCTCTCATGTCCTCCTGAGAAAAAATATGACAAAAAGTATTTCATTATAAGTAAGTAGGTTGGCATTGATACATATATACACAGAAGAGAGCCTTCAATCTGCATTTAGACCCACTTTGCAGAAACTGCTGACTTCAGCACTGCTATATGTCAAGAGACTTCTTTGATTTTAGTTGGAACAGGCAGACTTCACCACGCTTACTTTGTAGTGACAACCTCAAGTTGGTAACATGTTGATCCAGCATGAATCAGGTCACTGTTTAGCTAACTGTGGCCTAATTCTGTTATTAACAAAAAAAAAAAAAAAAAAAAAACCAAACAAACTAACAAAAAAAAAACCCACCAAACCCCACACACAAACCCCACAGTAAGAGACTGGGGCAGGGGGAAATGCCAGTTACCTCTACTACCTGTCAGGAGCACTTTTAAAGTGATGGCTGAAAGATGGTAGAAGAAAAGCACTGCATAAAGTAACAGTTAAAAATGACTGTCTACAAGATTCGCAGAGAATCTGAGATGACAAAAATGTTTGAGTTCTATTTTCAGACAAAAAAAAAAAGGAAACAAATCTTCTAGAAGCATTAATACCTTGGTTTACTACTAACTCAAGAATGGCAAGCTACAGCTATACGTATGGCCAACTTGAGACCTTTGAAGAAAAAGGAAGAGACTAGTGTGTAATTCTTTGGGGATGGGAAACCCAAAGCAAAGACACTTACTAGAAATGGCTTCTAAGCAGCTTATTAGAAGCTGCTTATTTGACACTTACTAGAAGCTGCCAGGGTTAAAAATAAGCCAAAGCAGAGCATCACACAGCATAAACTGAACAGCACAGGCACAGTGAAATCATACCCCTACATACCCCTAACTGCAAGCCACATCCGAACCAGCCAGACTGATCAGCTTCTCATCTACAGCCAATTAGTGCTAAGGACTACATATGCAATGCTTGTACAATTAAATAGATCTTTGACTGCACACACAAGTTGCTGGGACTCGGTGATCAAAAAAAAAAAAGAAAAAAAGGGAACCAAAATGAAAAGCAGTTAATTGATGGGTAGCTGCCAATTTCTTCACTCTGAGAGAAAAGGAACACATGGTCTGTAGCTGTCATGCTGATGGACAGAGCTTAAGACTAATTTTCTTAAGTTTTTAGCTTAGTGGCAGAGCAACCATATAAGGCAAATTTAACTGTGTGAGTGCCTAAGCTACAACCATAAAAAAAAGCAAAACATTAATAACAGATAAGGTCCTGCTTCTCCTCCCCACCCATTTTTCGGCAGGAGTAGCATAAATACAGATGACAGCACTTAATTAAGTGCACCACCAAAATCTGTTAGTACATCCTGGACACCTGAGCGCTTGTTGCAGATCACTATAAATATCTTAGGCCTTTCAGGGTGAAAAGATGATGGAAAAGGTTTTTCTTTCCCTTATGGACCTGATAATCACAAGATATAATATTGTCTAGTGCAGATGGCACTGTGAGGGTAACAGAGGAACAAGAACACGCGGTCTGGCGCAGGAGCACAGTCTGCCCTGCTTTAGTAACCGACAGGCTGGGTACAGCAGGGGAGGGAGAGGGAAAGTGAGATGGCCCCTCTTTAGATGGGCTAAAATGTAACAGAGTGAAATCCTGCAGTACCACACTAATACTGCCACGAGGATTATCTTAACTGCACTATTCTTTGTATACATGCTTTAAGAAAAAAAAAAAAAGGAAAAACTCCACTCCGGCCTGATGGCTAGCATCACAAACGCATGCAATTCTGAGCTGTACAAGGATGACATAAAACACGGCCCTAAATAAAGATAAATACGCTAAATATTGGTCCCTGCTTCTAGATAAAGCACGCTAAACAGCAACGCTATCTCTTTCTTTAAATACATGAGAGTGTCATGTGCAATTTGAAGGTGAAGAACAAGCGTAATAACATGGCAGCTTATTAGAGTGTCATGTTTTCACAGGACCTACTTTATTGCATTCAGTAGTTCTGCAGGTAAACTCTCTTGCTGTTAGTTACTATAACTTCCTAAGTGAATTGTGTAAACCCTTTAATTTACCAAGTTAAAATTTTGTCATTGAGGAATATAAATTTCTAAAGACATGTGCATTTTTTTTCCTATTATAAACTAAGTCAAAGCTCACAGTTAACATAATTATGTAGCTTAGAGTTAATGGTTCCCACAAAGCTGTCTTAATAAAACCTTCTGGGATTCAGGAGGAAAAGGAGGAAATTCAGAGACTAAGAACAAGGCTGGAAGGCGACAACACATTTCAACTGGCTCTACTCAATCACACTTAAGCTGTCTGAGACAGCAGAGAGAGCGCCATGCATTACAGAAGCACGTGGGAAATTTTTATCCCAATGCAATAAAGTATTTCCACGTTCCAAGCCCAGGAGTAATTTTAGAACTTATAGGAACGTTAAATCACTTTAAAATTACAGGTATGGCTATCTAATGAACCAATTAACCTTACATCAATTAAAAACAATTGAAAAACCCCCACACAACAGTATGGGGAAAGGAATCAGTTAAGAAGTCAAATCTCAGAATGCCTACAGGCACGTGATGCTATAGCAAGCGCATCCAGCGTTTGCTGACAAAACTGGGGAAAAAATGGGCTGGGGAGATCATAGTACAAGGACCAGGCGCTACTCACCATTGTCCACAATGCTGGGGAAGCACACGTAAAAAAAAAATCAGTGATACCAACATCTGCAGATGACAAAAATTAATGAAGTGGCAAATAACGGCTAGGACAGAGCAGTCATACAGAACAATATGGATCACTCGCTGAAGTGAGCCCATTCAAACAAAATGCATTTTAATACAGGCAACTCCAGAAGTAAAATATCTCAGAATAAGAAATGCAAATCTTGCTATGAAAGGTATGTAGCCGCCTACAAGAAAGCAGTGACTGGAAAGAATGAGGAGCACATAATAGATAAGTAACTCATTGTGAGATTCCAGTACAATAATGGCAGCAATGAAGAGCTCAGAGGGGTGGAGAAGTTTAATGAGATTACTGGACTTGTTAAACAAAGGAAATAGGAAGGCAATGTTATCTCTGCATATGGCACCACCAACCCTGCAGTCCTGGTGCATGCATTGTGAAGATGCTGTTTAAACCAGAGGGAGAGAGCACAAGGAGACATCACACATAAATCTGAGGCTCGGCAAAAAAAACCGGACATCTCGCAGGGAGAGATTCAAACAGCTCATGCACACACCCCAAAAAATGATGCAAAAGAGTGCTATGACAATAAACTCTTAAGTGCCTTCACATAAAAAAACCCCACATTGTAGTAAAATGTTTCTAAACGAAGAGGAGGGAAGAGGCAGTGGGTGGGAATGCAATTGCGATAAAATTCACATTAGGAATTGGGTACAAAAGAAAAACTCAAAAAAAAAAACCCCAAAACCCACAAAACAAAAACCACGCAGGAGGTGAGCTCTGCTTCATGAACAAACTATAGAAGAAGTAGTTTCCAGAAGCTTTTGGCAAAATAGCTGTCTATTGGAATTACATGCAATGGATGCTGGTGATGGGAGCTTAAACCAGATGATGGCACAGCCCATTTAGCCACACAGGAAACATCGAAGTGAAACCTTTGTAACTCTGGTAAAACATTAGAATCATAGAATAGGGTTGGAAAGGACCTTAAGATCATCTAGTTCCAACCCCCTGCCGTGGGCAGGGACACCTCCCACTAAACCATATCACCCAAGGCTCTGTCCAACCTGGCCTTGAACACCACCAGCGATAGAGCATTCACAATTAGATTAATATAGAGATTAAATATAAATTAATATACAGATTAAACTAATAATTCACATTAGGCCAAAGGATTTGGGTTTGCCTTCTCCTTATCCCCTCCCCACTCCTTTTTCAACCCTGAAATACACAAACTAATTTGATACAGACCAAAGCCAACATAGATTACTCTCAAAGTCCTGAGTTTTTAAACAGTGCAAGGCTGAGGCATTTTAAAAACATCCTGTGGTTTCCACAGCAGAGATGTGCTGTTCTATTACTTTTTACAGGAGCTGATTATTAAACCTAACTAAAATTAGCCTCCTATTCAAATCTTTTCACGAGCATACTAGGAGCCAATATGCCTGCATGTTTATGTCCCCAAGGCATCCAGAGGCAAGTGTTTAGGTTAAAAAAAAAAGGCCAAAACCAACACAACCTTGCAGCACTAACAGCGACTGACTGCACTTTGCCCTGAGCGTACACGGCCTTCCATCACCGACTCTCCCCTCCCAGGTGTTTCATGCTCCGTCGGCTCCGGTGAAGGTGGGACAGTACCTAGTCATCACCCGGCGCAAACAGGGAGCCGCGGTCTGCAGCATCGCCAGGGCGGGCTCGCCGTGCTGGCATCCGGAGCGCGAGGACCGCCAAGCTCCCACCCCTGCCTTACCCAGGGAGAGGAAACTGCTCCCTCACGGGTCCTGCCCCACCTCACAGCTAAACTCAGGCTTAAGAGAAGAGATTAAAGGGCGCTCCCACCCGCGAGCATGCCGCTACCTGCTCACGCACGGCAGCCCGACACAGTGTCCGGGCTCTCGCAGCGGCTCGACCCCGCGTCGCCAGGGAGCAGGGCTGCAGCGAGGCCGCAGACACCCCTCCGACCCCCCAGGCGCAGCAGCCCGGCCCCGGGACACAATGCCCCCGGCGCGGCCCGCTCAGCGCCGTAGCTCGCGTGCCCCCTGGCGGGCAGGGGGGGGACGGCAGCAACCGGCTCCTGGCAGCAGCCCTGGCGCGCTGGGGTCTTGGGCGCCATTTTGATGGCTCCCGGGGTGCAGGCTGTTAGTGCTGCCCCACGGTGCGGCTCAGGAGGCCGGGTTCTAGCAATAAGTAAGTACATAAATGCTGCCTCAAGAGGCCGTGTCCCTAGAGCAGCGCCTCATGTCGAGCTGCAGCATGGTGCCTGGCTGACCCAAGTGGAGCAGGCAGCCTGGAACATCTTCCTGGGCCCTGTGCCATGTGCTCTTCCCCTGTAAGGCGCCATACCCGCAGCCTTGCAGAGGAGGTGGCAGGTGCTCCGGAGCAGGATCCCACAGCCCTTAGCCCAGCAGCGCTGCCTTGGATGCTCCCCAGCCGCTGCTGCCTCACACAGCTACAATGTCAAGGCCTGCTCTGCCATCCTAAAGCAGGTCCCTTTCACTGCCAATTCGGCCTAACTCATTGCATCCACAGAAGAATAGCTGCCTGAAACCACCTTGTTCCTTTTTAAATGAAATCAAAGGGTGCCAGCTTGGCTTCTGGTATATGCATTTAGTAAAATACATGGGGCTTTTTTGTTTTTAACTGCACAAAAGGTATTTACAGATGGCTTTCATCTGCAGCCAGTGAAATGCAACAGCGTGGAGACCAACTGCTTCAAACAAAGGGCAGCCTGTTTGTCAGCTTAGCTGGAGGGGATGTGCTGTGGCTGGCAGCAGCCCCACGGTAGCTGGTGGCTGGCTGTGGCCATGGCACTGCCGCAGCCTTATACCAGCGCTGGGCAGATAGCTCAGCCAGCCACCGCAGGGCAACAGCCACCTGGCATGGGAGGGCAGAAGGGAAGGGCATGGTCTGGTATTGTGCAGCAAAGCGTGTGTGTGTGTGCCTTGAAAGTTAGTTTGTAGGTTTTGCTCCTCAATAAATCAAGGCAGATGTCCCTGTAAATCCTCGGGAAGAAAGCAGAAGATCAGGAACTGCATGGTGTAGAGAGCAGGGCTATTTTTCTTTTCAGTGCCAAGAGAACATTGGTGACTCTCAGTGCTGTGCTGGGTCAGGCCTTCAGCCTCTGCTAAGTTAATACCAACAACTCCTTCATCTGATGAGCAAATAGTAACAGTGGGACCCCCCCTTGCACTTTTCCACCTTTCTTTCCTCCTGTTGCAATAGCAATAGCCTCTGAAGGAGGTGCACTAATTAGTTGCTATAACACTTCTTGGGTGGCTGGAAGAATACAGTGCCTCTGACCTCATGCTTTGCCATGTACCTTAACAGCTTATTACTGCTATTGCATGGCAGCAATGGTTCATTTTATAGTTGCTTTGAAAGAGCCATTCCTCTAGTGCTGAAAAATAATCTGAGACGGATGCAGAGTGTCTCCAGAAGACTGCTGTTAAACTGTCTATAACCAAGTGTCCAAACCCTGCACAAAGCTGTTTCATTTGCTTAACATCGACTCACTAGCAATTAATATGCCTGACATAACAGCGCACTACAAGGCCCATAAAATCTGTCGCAGTAGGGGAGTGAAATGATTATAACTTTTTTTTTTTCTTTTTTCAATAATACCAGACTCCAGTTTGGGCACTGTAATCTTTTCAAAGCAAGAAGCTGAGCTGCATCTGAACAGCTGTTGTTTACTGAAGCAATAATTAGCAGTGAGGCAGTCAAAATACCTGCTACCTTCCTCAGCAGCTCAGCGGTCATTTGCACCCTGTGCCTGCAAGCAGCTTCACGTGTAGACTATGCTTACTTAATAAAAAAATCTCACTTAGCTAAGTTTAAGAAAAGATATAGTTAAAATGGCAGCATCAGCCAGCCTTATGCATACGAGTAATGCCCCTGAACTCATGGTGTGCTGGGAGGCACAGACTTCAGCTCATACCAGATGTCCCCAACACAGTGGCTTTCAACTGGCGGTGGACAGGACATGCTGCAAATAAGATGTTAGATGCAGTCCTGCTGAATGGGCTCTACTGGCTCCAGGCAAGGCCAGCTGCACCGCGCTCCTGGGACTGAAACCTCTGGGGAAGCACATATGCAGATCCATTTGCCAGCTCTGCAAGTTTCCTGCTCTTACAAGGCTTTTTAGCTTAGTTTGACAGCAGCATAACAGCAATAAGAGAGAGGAGGAGGGCTGCTGTACACGAGGGAGCAAAGAGGTAGGCATAGGCCATGTAGAAGATGGACCTCCTGATTCCACACCTGGATGAAACCCAGCTATCTCTATGTTCTTCCACAGGGGGAAATCACTGGGGAGAAAGCAAGATATCCCAAAGCAGCCATTTGTTTATTGATTATGGCATCCTGCTGGTGCATATGAGTTTACAACCCAGAACCTGAGTCTGAGCGTTATGTTTTCAGCTCACATGCTAACCACCTGGTTACTGGCAGCAGCAGTTCATCTGTCTGAGACTGAATGTAATAAATAAAAAATATATATACAGCTGTATACATTCCGGGTAAGGCTCAGAAATCAGGGTACCAAGCAAGGCTATAGCTAAACTATTCTGTTGGGCTGCTGTTGTCCAAAGGGATAGTCGTATGCCTTTCTCCCACCTCTTCCCAGCCAAAGCTTCCCATCACTTGTGCTAGCACTTAACTACATCTGATTCTGTTGTGAGCCACACTGGGGACCTAAATGCCCTCCTCATTCTCTGTGGATTTTAGCTCTCTGGTATGCTTCCAGGCAGCATGAGACAAGCATGACTATGGACCCAAATGAAAGGGTAGGACCATGCAGCCAGGCTTGTTGTGGAGGGGAGGCAACGATAGAATGTCACTGACTAGAATCAGTGTAAGCAGCTGTCCCATAACAGTTTCAGTTACCGCTTCCTTTCTGGCTTAGAGCTTTCTCTCTACATAGTTAAACATGAACAGAACTAATGAGATTGAGAAAGCAATAGCATCCTGGAGCTCTCCCCATCTGTGCTATTAGAGATGGAAGTTTAAGTCTCCAGGCCAGCAGAGCACTGGAAGCAGTCTCCGAGAACCCAGGCAGGGCTGCTGGCTGCACCAGGGTAAGCAAGATGCTCCATAGACAGGTGTCTGCCCAGATCCAGAAATTCCTTCTCTTGCGTGAGAATACTTGCCTGCCAAAACTGATAGGTACATTTCCACTAACAGCTGTCAAATAAGCAGCTCCTGACTAGAGAAAATAAAAACATTTTGACAGAAAATTCCTGACCTGCACTACACAATAAGCCAGAAACTGACTTATCTCATTACACCTGTAGTGCCTTAGAGCTCCTTTTTCTGGCTAGTCAAGTTGTCCTTTTAAGATGGAGCTCTGATGTTAGACACAACACTTAAATGAAAGAAAATGTACTTCAAAGTTTAATTTTTTGTTGGCACTGTATTTTTTCATATTATCAAGAAATGATAGCTATCACTTCTGTCACTGGAAATCCAACCAGAGTTGCTCAACTAGTTACAAATAAAAGCAGGAGACCAGTACAGAGTAGACAGCAGATGAGTACAGTTTCACTGAATGAGCTCAGAAAGTTAACAATGGCAAACAGCGTGATTTTAAGTGAGATCTTCCAGATTTAAATGATAGGAACCTAACTTTTTTTCCTTTCAGCAATCTTTACCACCCCAGAGCAGCAACTGCAGAAGTTCAGTCATTTTAAAATAAACATGGTGATATTTACATAAATGTAAATAAAATCAACTCACAGCAAGCCAGACCTTTCAGGCCTATTAAGACATACCCCATGGGGTGCTGAGAGGCACAAGGCCAAATGAGTTCAACAACCCAAGAAATAGAATAGTGCCCTCAAAGTGGCTGGCCTGGGGTGTTATTAAACAGAAACCTGAAATAAGGGATTTGCATTTCCTTGTTCATGTTGGTGCGTGCAATAAATCACTGCAGCTCAAAACCCATTTGTTTTCCAGAGTCCTATTTTTTTTCTCAGTCCAAGCAGACAAGAAATATTCAACCAAAATGCTATGGATGTGACACAAGCTGACAAAGGGAGATGTGGAGCTGACAGCCCATAGTTAAGAAAGGCTGATGAGCCTGGATCTTGCTGCCCACGCATTGCATCAAATCACACCATGTCTTAGCCCACCGTACAGCCAGAGAAGCTTGAATAAAAGCCTGTCTATACATAGAAGGTACAAGTTGTAATGGTACTGTAGGAATTCAGATGATACAAGCCTCATCGGAACATTCATATGGGTTCAGCTGCTGTGACTAATGGGATTTATACAACCTTTGATCAAAATGGTTCCATTGCCAAAACATTTGTACTGTTCAAAATTCGTAAGACCAGTTAGGATATGACAAGCCTTCCACTGAAATTCCTGGATCATATAGGGTTAGGAGTTAGTTTAAAAACCGAATGAAAAAAAACAACTGCATATGATAGTAAAAATCTCTCATAACTATCAGTTAACCTGAACAGTACATTAGTTAATGGTCAAGTATACCCCAACTCAGTACCCCCACCACAAAAGTGCTTGTATGATGGGTGGTATGAGTATATTTTTAATAGGGAGGAAAGGCAGAGGCTGTAGAGAGGATAGCCCAAACAGTGTAACTTTGGCTTTGTACTGTCTTCCAGACCAGAAGGCTCTTGCATATAAAAGGGGAGCTGGAGGAGGCAGAAAGCCACTCACCTTTGCTTGCTGCCAAGAGTGACTTGTAATATCAGTGCCTGGGGGAGCAGTTTCTCTGCACCACATTACAGGCTTGGTACCTCAAAAGACCTTGCCCTGAGAATTTGCTTCAGGGACTTGCCTGGCAAGAGCAAAAATCATTACTCAATCTCATGCTGTGGCGTATGTACCAAGCCTGTGTTATGGTGCAGGTCAGCTGCAAAAGCAGTGTCCTGGCACTGGTGACACATGCAGCCTAAACAGGGTGGAGCAGGACCAGGTCCTGAATAGGAGAAGGAAAGCAAAGTGGAAAACAAGAAGAAAAGAAAATATTAGCTAAAGAAGAGAACGCTGATTAAATATAACACCAGCAGCAAGCAGGAAGAAAGCCTCTGTACCTCAGTGAAGCACAGAGGAGGCAATGTCGTAAGTGATGGAGCAAGGGAGAAGGCTCAAAGCCCTGGTCTTGCAAGCAGTCATGTACCATACAGAACCTCCTCTCCATCTGCCCCTCGGGAACTGTCTCCTCTCCCTAATATATTTCTACAAATTAAAAGAATAGGCATGGGCTGAAGACCAGATCTGAGATGTGCAGGGCTGTCCTCATCATCTAACCAGAGTTACAAACTTCTCTTGTCATTCCCAAGCCACCCTAAGCCTCTGTGGGAGTGGCAGGGGGGCAGAATCCTTTTTCCCCATCTCCAGGATACCAGGCTTTTCCCTCAAGTGCTTTGCAAATGCTTGAGAAGACCTGCACCCCACATGCTTATAGAAGCAGCAAACAAACCTTGTTAATGGTCTCTTGATAATCTGCCTGTCCAGAGAAAGCACGTACTAATTCCTCAGACTGAGAAGCACTAACTAGGGCTTTCTTCCTGTTTATTTTTGGACATATTCTCTTACTACTCTACTGGGGAAGGCCAAGGTGAAACTGTTCACTCTTCTGCCTCCCAGGCTTCTGATTCAGGTCTTAATAAATCTAGAGTAGTATCTGTCCAGGGTATTATATTACCCTAGACAGAAGTGAAAAGTTTCCTAGAGTGAAATTATACAATTACTGGCCCACAGCTCAGTGCTCCCACTAGGCAAGCAGACCTCAGAAACAGCAGCAAAAGGCTCTTGAGAGAGCCTATGCACCTTCCAATGCTGCACATCTGACAGTATTTCACACCACAGGGGGGAGGAGGAATTGAGAACAACAGAGGTTCTTAATAAAATATAGGGGTTTTTTAAACATTGCTCTTTGAAGTGCTCATAACATTGTGCGAAAGAAGCCAAGCTTTATCCACATTCTACAGAGATGATAGGAGTTGCAGGCCAGGACCAGAGTCAAGAAACAGATCCCAGCTTTCCCAGTTTCTACAAGTCCAATGGTGGGAATAGGCTGCCATTGTGGGAATCTTCTCAGAATGACAAATTTCTCCACAAAAGCGCTGACATTTTAACACTAATTTTAAAAACATTTCCACCAACACTGGAGGAAGACTTAAGCACTGAGGTAATTCTCATGGAAATGAGATTTTAAACAGTTCTCTGTAAGAGCCTCAAGTGTTAGTTTGTATTGCAGCTGCCTTTCAATGAGCATTGAAGCCCGTTTCCAAACATCAGTTTAGAAGCTTTTCATACTCAGGCATGTCTTAAGCCATTCAGCAGATGCGCTTAGGAAGTTTTGCACTTGGTGAAATACTCTAGAGAAAAAGATCTTCAAAGGGATAACAGTATCTACTTCTGATTATAAGCCTAGCTTAGTATGCTGCTTGAACACCACTGGGTGCATCCTGCGTAGTGCATTCTGATCAGCAGTGCGTTGAACATTCAGAAGAAATACTTCTCTTGTCCTGTTAGTTTATTTGAAGTTTAAGGCTTTAAATGGTTCTTGACTGAAACACAAATGCCCTGCAGTCAGCAGAGACAGCCCTGGACTAATTCTGTTCAGAAACAGTTGCTTTTGCTCTACACCTCCTGTCCCAGGGGTTCGGGGAGTCATGGCAAAGATCCTCCAGTTCTCTACTGGTGCTGGTTGTTGGAGTGGCCAGGCAACTGTTAGCTATCAGCAGCTTCCAGAGCTTAGAGCAAGTACTTGGGGAAGCCCAAGACAAATTCTGTTATCAGTGTTGAATGCGCTGCTGCATTTACATCTCTTTCATTCTGTGCTGCACCAAATGCTGTGACACTATAGCAGGAGCTTAGGCTCCAGCGTTTATGAGCAGTGAGCTGAAAATCGACCCAAACCACATTGTAAAATATGCTTCTGTATTTTAAGCATCAGATGTGATTTCCTTATGAGCTACTACCAAAGTCTTTCGATCCTCCAAGTAACCTGCAGACTAGTTCTCTCTTGTTCTTCCATAAAAGAAGCTGCACTGTAATACTCCTTGCAAAGGGTGACTGTGTCACACCTCTGTCTGCCCCAAGGTTATCAGGAGCCCAGCCAGGCCCCACATCCCCCAGAAGTGCTGGCTTCCTGAGCGAGTTGGGGGTGTTAGCAGCCCACCTGTGTGTTCATGTAATAGTCTGCTGGGAGAGCAAACCTCAGCTGAAGCATAGATGTTTGGTTTATTAGCACAGGTTTTGTTACTACTTCTCTGGGGAGAAAAGAGGGAAGTTTCTTCCCCACACATGTAACTTTTCAGACTGAATAGTGTAAGAGTGAGAAAGCTGCTGCCACTGCTTAAACAACGATGGTGTGAACCTGAGAAGCCAGGTGAGACTTCATTCATTGTATGCAATGAAACTTATGTAAGCTGCAGAGCCTGACACCTAATGGAGGAAAGGCCAATGAAGGTCAAAAAAATTACATTGGGAATCTCTGCACTACTTTTAAACTAGAAGTGTTATCTGCTGCCAGCATTCTTTGGTATAGTTTTCACTGTGTTCATATGGTAGCTATTCATTATTGAGTAATTATCTTGGTTTATTTTTCTATTTATTTATCAAATAAATCAAACTAACAAAAATCCAGCCCACGATTGCCATGGGAACACTCCAACAAGGACAGATACAGTGTATAGCTGCAAGGAAGGAAAGCAGGCTTCAACTTTATTAAATTATACACAAGGCAATCAATACAACTTAACACAAAAAGCACTTGCGCGCTCTGCACTACCGCGCAACCAGTAACTTTCTTGACTCTTGCAACACTAAACCTTAACAGGCACCATGCACATGCTCCAGAATGCAGTCTTTCTTGCCCTTTCCTCACATCCTTCTAGAGGGAATCACAGAATTCATATAGTTTACTTTTCCACCCCATAGACATGCTTGGTATTTTTTGCCCTTCCTTAAATCCTGTAGATCTGTTTTGATGACAGATTGTTCTTGTGACAGTGTTCTTGTGGTGATGACAGAATTTGCATAGAGAATTTAATCCTGGTTAAAATAATGCATTTAGACAATTTCAGACAGCTTTTGAAAACAGAAATCAAATCAACCTCAAACAAATCTGAATTGTTGTTTAGCTTAACTTAGTCCCTGCCTCCCCAAAGATGGATGACAACAGACAGGAAAATAGAAAGCAGAGAGGAGAGGAGATTAAAGCGATAAAGGGCCTACAAAGCTCATAGCAATTTTTCCCCTTAATTTCCTCATATTCAAGGTAATACCACTGAGAGAAAGCCAGGAAAAAGAATTACCTGCACTGCCCAGACTGTATTTGTAAAAGGCAGTCTTATCACTCCTGATCCTTTGTATCACTGGCAGTGAGGGTTGTCTTTCTGGACACTGCAGGGAGAAAAGGTGCCAGGCATTTGATTAGGCCACATCACAGTCTCCTTAAGTTCCCCAGCTGGGAGCCATCTGGCAGTAACTCACTCTGTGCAGGTCATCCTTTCTATTGCAGTGCCTCCCCACCTGCCAGAGTGCTGTGATTATCCTCCCTGTTCACATCCTCTTAAACTTGTCCCGACAGTGCTGACAAGACCCCCCTCACCCCTCATTGCAGCTTCAGGAAGAGGCTCCATCTCCTTTCTGCACTGTGCAGTCTGAAACAATCCTAAATTCTCTCTTCTATTTTTTGTCTTCTTCTGATGACAGTTGATCAGGGATCAGCACTGTGATTAAACAATACCTATATGGAGGACTTTGCAGAATAAAAGATAATGTTCATTTGCTTTGCTCCCTCTTCCCATACTCTGCCTTCTTCTGGGATTATTCAATATTTCATTACCATCCAGCGTCATCTCCAGTCCCTAGCCAGAAAGATATACTGGCTCTGCCTTTCAGAACTGCAGCACTGAGTGTGCAACTTCCAAACAGGCAGACACTGATCTTGCTTATTCAAGTTACCCACCAGTGGGTGATATCTCTTGTGACATTGTTCACACAGGACAGCCATCCAGCTTTCACCCACACTCCCTTGCTGGCTCATATTGAGTTTCTCATTGACCACCCCCACCCCTCCCCAGTTCTTCTCCGCAGGGCTGCTCTGAATCTTCTCTGCCCAACCTGTAGCTGTGCCTGGGATTGCTCTGACCCAGGTGTAGGACCTTGCATTTGGCATGGTTGAACTTCATGAGGTTGGCATTGGCCTACCTCTCAAGCATGTCAAGGTCCCTCTGGATGGCATTCCTTCCCTCCAGCGTACCAACCGAACCACACAGCTTGGTGTCATTGGCAAACTTGCTGAGGGTGCACTCAATCCCACTGCCCATGTTGCCGACAAAGATGTTAAACAGCGCTAGTCGCACCACCGACCCCTGAGGAGCAGCACTCATCACTGGTCTCCACCCAGACATCAAGCCATTGACCACAACTCTTTGAATGCAACCATCCAGACAAGTCCTTATTCAGTGAGCAGTCCGTCTTGTCAAATCCATGCCTCTACAGTTTAGAGACAAAGATATTGTGCGGGACATTGTCAAGTGTTTTGCATAAGTCTAGGTAGATCATTTAAATTTAGTTAAAGTAACATGTAATTTGTTTTCTTTCTGCTTAACCCTCTAAAGTATATTTCATCCTTGAGGCCTAATTATTTATGAGCGGCATTTGTTAGTACAGCAGAGTTTTCCAGAGGCTTGGTTCACTTTTCTTTTTGTTGAACCTCATTATGACCAACCAGCTATCATTAATGAGACATCATAATTCTATAAGTGAAAGATGTTTCTCATATAAGCATACAGCTGTGATAAACATTTCCATGTAAAATTGTTGTTTTCTAATTAGTATGCCAAGGTTGGTATAATTTAGATTGCTAAAGTCTGTCTTTAAAACAGAATATGAATATGTATTTTGTCACAAAATCAAGGTAATAAAACGGTCTGCAGCAGCAACTTGCTGATTATGTGGCAAGGCATATGTTTTTAGTACAGATTTAGATAAAAAGCAGTGAATGACTCATGAGGAAGACAGGCTGCACAGGGAACCTTAGGAAGGTGCTTGCTTTCTTCCTCGCAGTATCTGTTTCCAATGAAGACTGTTTGGTAGATCAGGGTGCTTGCAAAGAGGCAATTCCTAGCAGAGCAGAGCCAAAAATTAAAAGTGCTGTTAAAGCTTTGTCAAATCTGAGGAAGTGCTGATCTGGAACCTAACTTTACAATGACTCCTAGCCTCAGCCTTGAGCCAGAATCTAAGCTCTGAAAAGCCTTGAACTCTGCAAGTTCACATCTGGGTGCAATCAGACAGCTCAAGCCCATTTCCAAGCAGAGGCAAACTGAAAGGCATGTGGTATGCTGGGGAGACAAACCGCAGATGTTTATTGTGCTCCTGCGCCCTTAGCAATTGTTTTAATGGGTTGGAGCTCCTAGGAGACAGTTTGACTTTTGCTCATGTCTATACTGTTCTCTTATAATGCTGACTGTGCAGAAGCCTGAAGCTGTCAACAATCTGCTTCCAGTGTTATTTCAAGGAAAGAAAAGTGAAGTGACATCTGATCTGCTGAGAGAAGATGGGGAGGGGGAGCATTTTTAAAATATAAAGCAAGAACAAAAATCTGTAGGGAATCAATATTGCAATCGATACCTTTTGCCCCCTTGGAAGGCACAGCTTAGTCTGAAGCGCAGGTTTGTCCTTCTCTGTTGCAGCAACTATCCATTAAGAAGACTAGTACTTACTTTGCCAAGACCGCATTGTCAGTAAGTGTCTTGAAGCTCTGCAATAACGATTCTTGTGCAGTATTGCATTTTAATAATTCAAATAAACCATGGAACATCATGAGCTCTGTGGCTAAGTAAATACTTTGTTGCAACTGCAGCCTTGGAAAGCCTCCTGAATTTCAGTAGAATTGTCTCTCTGCAGAAAGGAGCGCTTTGAAACCCCTGCTTGCCCTCACAAAGAGCAGCCCTGGTTGCTGCTGGTCTCCTCCAGTCTGTGCAGAGGGAAGAATCTACGTTTGTGAAGATCATCATGATGTGAGAACTGTAGAGATCTTTTGCTCTCTATTGTACCATAAAACCTGTGCAAGCAAGAAGATCCATACATATGCATTGGGCATTTAGCTCCTTTCCTTTATTCTTCAGTCATTAAACTAAACTAAACTAAACTAAACTGGAACCTAGACAGTGCCAACGAGAAACACCTGCCTGTTCAGGCAAGAGTGACACCGTGGCACTACAGGACCCTGGTTTGAACACAGAGAATGTGAATTGTAGAAGTTGGTGGGATGAGGTATTAGCACGAGCCATGAGTTTCCCTGGTTCTTCTTACATCCAAGAGCCGAACTGCAGCAAAGAAAGAAAGGGTCATCCCTCCTGTTTGAGATGAAGCACAGATGGTAAGTGAGAGAGGTTTTTTAAAGGGTAGTAGTGAAGGATGAGTGGATCAGGAAGAGAAGAAGGATTTAAGGACAGTGGAGGTGAAGAAATGCTACAATTTCACAGAATTGAGTAGAGCCCTCCAGGAGAGAAAAGAACTAGACAAAAGTAAGAGAAAACAGAGAGCAGGATTAAAAAGAGAAGTGTGATTACTCAAGGGCATTGGTTTCAACAGGAGAAGAGTTAGAAAACATATTGCTTAGGCTAGAAAGTACATTAGGGAAGGCTGCAAACATGGATGTCAGCTATGTAAAAATATACTGTTAGTATTGTTCAGCTGGACTAATATATATAAGGCACACAATTCCTGGGTCTCCCTAGTCACTCAGAATTTTACAGACTACTTAAAAGGCATAAAGATTTCACTTTCTATTTTGCCCTACACACAACCTTTTGTGGCCACTGAGATTTAGATAGTAACCAAAGTGCAAATTCTTGAAAACTGAATGAAAAGGTTTTCTATTACTAAGGATATAAAGCATTTTTTTCCCCAGTTCTTATATGAATGTGGCACACAGAGGCTCATTTCTCTAATTGCTGCCTTAAAACTATGTATGTTTGTGGTGGACAGTTCCGCTACTTAAATGTTTGGTGAGCTGTCTGCTCTATTTAGAGCAGACCAGTAAAGACAAAGGACATTTTCTAATCTGCTAAATCATGCAGCCCAAGGATCTCTCCACTGTTATGCATGTGGTTTTCTACAACCCTCGCAGGATAAGATTAGATTAGATGGAATATTATCAGAATTAGATTCACTAATGTATCACTAGAAAATGTAAGAAGAAGGTGCTGTCTATTAAAGTGCAAAAAAACCCTACTAAACAGGAAATGGATGACTGGCTACAATAAATCAAAGCTTAATAAGGCTTTCAATCTATGTGGGTTTTTATTTATAGCAGAGAACTGAATAGGCTAATATTTCTCATTCAAATTTACATAAATACGTTCTTTACTGTCTGCTAGGTCAAACAGAACCCTGGTAGGTGCAGACACAATTCCCCTGGCTTCTGAGGAGTCAAAGTAACCATGCTTTTGAGGAATGTGTTGCTCTGACAAACAGCAGAGTCAAAAGTACTCTATGACAGGTAGAAAATTTGCATTTCCATTAGCAAGGCCTTTGTCAAATGAAATCCCTGAAGGCAATGAAGAATGCATGTGGAAGGAAAATGCAGTGTGTTAATTTACCACCTCCCCCCAAAAAAATTTCACTGTGTAGTTCAACAGAACATAAGTTAAAATAAAATGCAGAAGGAAAAGATTTACATTCCAGGGGGTCACACAATAAAAGGATAGTAATTTATACATGCTTTTGCCACAGGATAGCCCAGAAAAGAAATGCTTTTAGATAGCTTGGTTGACTGGTAATTTATCAAGGACTCCATTCTTCTATCCTGTTCAAATTAGCTGCTGCTCAACTGATGCTATTAAGATGTACTGAGTAAGGGCACAGGAATCAAAGGGAATCTGTGCCTGAGCCACTTGGATCCTGTGTGAAACCTGGCCTAGATAGAATCATAGATTAGTTAGGGTTGGAAAGGACCTTAAGATCATCTAGTTCCAACTCCCCTGCTATATGGGCAGGGACAACTCACACTAAACCATGACACCCAAGGCTCTGTCCAATCCAGCCTTGAACACCGCCAGCGATGGAGCATTCACAACTTCCCTGGGCAACCCATTCCAGTGCCTCACCACCCTTGCAGTAAAGAATTTCTTCCTCGTAGCTGATGTTCATCTACTTGCAAAAATGAGCTGAGTTTCTACCTTTGTTAACATTTATTAAAATATGGATATACTTTAAAGGACAATGCTTCATCTTTTTGGCTGATGTGTTTTAGAAATGAATGAAAGTGTTATTGATTTCAATGAGATTCCTATTCTTTTACACCCTGTGACCCCCGTTTTTTGTGGGTGAAATTCTTACAAAAAATCAACAGATCATCACTGAAATTATGGATAAACCAGAAATTTGTCCCAGGTTTAATTTAGCCAGCCTTTAGAGCGCATGAGTATCATCAAAACTAACCTTCTTCTTTTTAGGATGTCTATATCCTGCATTAGTACTTCATTTATATTCCAGGTATTTATCATCAAGGGTCACTTTATCTTTAGACTGGTGGAATTAAATTGACAGATTTGGAATAAAGTATGGCCAAAAACCCAATACACAATAATTTATTAGTTGATATTGGTTTCCCCCAATACATTTGAGCATTTCAGGAGAATATGCATAATGAAAACTAAATTAAGAACATACAGAATTAATGTTTTTCAAATCTTACTAGTTTATGTGTGTTCTTGCTTGCTATAGCCTACCCCACTGAGAGCTAGCCCTTTCCTCAGTATTACCTTCCCTTCTGACATCCCTTCCTTTATTCTAGTGCACGTGGCTGTACACCATGTTAGCTGAACTTGTTGCACTCCTTACCAAAAGGTACTTCCATTTATCTGCATTGTTCAGATACCTGTTACCTGTGCAACACCAACAGTTTGCCTGAACTTCTACGTTCAGATGTGGAAACAGGACCCCAGCTTTGAGGCCTTAAGGAGCAATACTTTTTCATCTGCATGCAGTGCCTATAGCTTTAGGAGTACCTGCATTCTCTACCAAATTAGCTAGTGAAAGTTAATTTCTCTCACCAAGAAGTCTTTTCAGGAACAGCTCAAATATTTATATGCTCCTTTTCATGCAAAACTCTCAAAGGTTGACTCTATTGATCACAGCTCAGAGGAGACAAGTGCCAAGTACAATTATAGTAATTCTTGGATAGATATTCTTCTGGGTTATTCTTCCTCCTGTATGCAGTCATGCTGTACTAGCATATAGCGCTGTGTGATATGTGGTGCTTGTAAACTACTCTATCAAAAGAAAATCCAAAAGCTTGACCCAAACCAAAACAGTCATATTGGAACAAAGGTTATGAGTTAACTGGGTTCAGAAGCATAATTCCCAATAGTATCTTCCCCTTTAGTGCGGTTTCTGCTCTGAAGCAATCTATAAGCTTTCAAAAAATGAATAGGTTGTGTAACCATCATACACCCCCCCAAAAACATCACAACTATACCAGAGAGTGCATGTTCTGAGCTGCAAACATGTCCACAATGAAGCTGTGTTTTTCTCAGGCATGAAGAAGTATATCCCCAGATGAATTAAAGAACTGAGAGACAATGCACCCTGTGTAGCATCCTATTTTCTATTTGTTCAGAAGCAAGTGTAAATTGCTTTCCTTATGATTTTATAAAACAGTGGGTTTTCTACCAGCCCTACTTGGTATTACTTTCTGGTTTGGGCTCTTTCTGCCTCTGTACTTATTTATTCCTGCTTCACTAACTTTATTGCTAGCAAAGTTTTTTGGCATTTCTTTCCTTTTTTCTCTCCCCTTTTCATACAGCAATAAATATTATTCAACAAATGCATACAAATGGTTTCCATTAGAATTTTAATCTACTCTCAAAATGAAAGAAAAGCTTTGTATAAATCTTTTTAAATTACCAGAACATAAATTCAGACAGGGACATCTCCACCTAGGCTGAGCTGGGGAGTTCACAGCCTACCATCCTCGTTCATAAATTAATTGAGGTCTCTAGCTGCTGTAAATGAGCAGTGCATCCTGCAAAAGATCATATCTGTCAAGATTGCAGATTGGTTTCTATCAGAGTTTGCAAAAGTCAGAGCGCACAATACTTTCATTATGCCTATGAGTATGGCTTCCCGACTGGAAAGAAATGTGGGGTTTGTTCTGTTGGGCCAAGATTTACCGAAAGCAATTTTCCTCCGTGCTCCAGCTATGACAAACCTACTGAAAAATGCCATTTCATGACTTCTTTCATTCAGTCACCTTTTTACCAACAAATATATATTCTTTCTGCTTCATGTGTATGCACCAACTGTGACATTTAATGGCCAAGGAAGGTTAATCACAGGTGAATACATATCCCTCTTGGATATTGCAAGCGATACTGCATTCAGTGCCACTTCTCCATTATAAAGTAAGCATGGCTTTAGCTGGCTCACACAACTATATGTTTATATTACAAATACATACATTTTTTAAAAGGCTCTCTTAAGATTCTGAGCACCAGCCAGCATATCCATGAGTACCTGTTAGGTGTCTTAAATTATGTTAAGGTTGTGACAGGCTGTGAAGAGTCAAAGGCGAGGTGGATGCTATTTGAGTACTCAGAATCATTTTGTTTCTTCCCCTTTGATTTTGCCCCATGAATCTGCAGGCACGAGGGGTAAAATAAACAAAAGACAGAGCATCAGATTCTAGAGTTTGGGAAGCAGACGTAGGTTTGCTTTTGGTTTGGTTTTTAAATCAGTGCTGTATTTGACAATGGTGGCAGGGACCCTAGATACATAAAGACCTGTTTATAAGAGTTTGAAAATTAAAAGAAGGGTAAGACTGGCCAAAATAGTTCCTTACACATATCAGTAGGATTGATACTATTCCAATTTACAGGTAAGGGGCTAAAACCCAAACACAGCACATTTCCTTCCTTGCCTAGACCAGCTGTGCTGAACCTTCTCTCTTCACAGCTGAAGCTGTAGAGAAAGCACCCCCAAATCACCTTAATGCCAGCCTTTCACTCCTACCCCTCTTCTTTAACAGAAGAGTATTGCCCAACAACTGAGTGTCATTTTTCTCTGGAAGCAATAGAAAGCCATCATACCAACTCTTAAAAATGATGGGGAGATTCCCTAGAGCTGCAAACACAGTCACAGAGAGGTCTTGGTGATCTCAGTACACAACAGACTTTTGAGGCAGGGCTAGAAGGGCGTACTGCAGCATTTTGTTCTGTAAATACACAACTTTTTAAGGGATGCAGATTGTCTTCGTGCTAAAACTGAATGTGCCTGTTAATCTCTATTTAAAGGCTTCTGCCTTAGCCTAATAATGCCAACCAGTTATCGTCTGTGAAACAAAGGTGGCTGCCAGCCGCAAGAGCCAAATACGTACTGGAAATTAATTATTTACTTGGCAGTCTCAGCAGTCCATTTATTATCAAAGCAATTGGGACAATTTAGCAGTTTTATTAAATACTCCATGGTTCTGACCCATATCACACAGGTGACATTTGGCATCCCCGTGTCATGATGCTGCCTCTTCCCACCACGAGTCAGGAGCACCACGCTGTCAAACTCTTCTCCAGGAAAAATACTTGCAGGTGCAAGCATCAGCAGTCGTCCTGGTAGTCTAGTTGAGAAAGCATTTAAAATAAGTATTTCAAATGTACAACTGCTCTGTGCTGGGCTAACACAACAGGAGGGAAATTTCAGACTGGAAGTTTTTATTGCAACAAATTACAGACTCTTGAAGATGCGGATTGCAGTGGAAACCCTGATAGTACGTGCACCGTAGCAGGAACGAGTCAATATGGTGTGAAAAAGAAATCCCTTCTAAGCAAATACTCATGCCAACATTTTCTGTTACATCAGCCCACGCCTGATATTTGCTAGCATATAGGTATGTACATCACTCCACTGAACAGCAGTAGGGAAGGGAAAAGGAAAAAAGAGAGGAAATAAAAAAAGAAACAAACCCCAAGTGCCTGTTAGCTTGGAACGCAAATCAAAGTGCAGAGGCTTTTTTGTCCAGCAACAGTTTAGCACCCAGAGCTGTGCTGTTGCCGCTGCAGGTAGCAGGGATGCTATTATCAGAGAAAAATTCTTCCAGATATTTAATTTCACCCCTTCCTTTATTTTAACATACTGTCCCTAGTTACAGTCTTTTGAACAGAACAGTCCCTCCCTGTAACTTCAAATATCTGGAAACACCTGAGTGCTATTTTAGGCATCATTTACAGAGGTTACCCATTTCTAGTTTTCCCCTCATCCCCAGGTTCCTAATTATTGTTACTCTCTCTGTGTATTAGTGAAATCAGAAACCGCCCCAGACAGGACCCCAGCACCTGAGAGTGTGCGGAACACCTAGCAAAAGAGTCCTGTGAAGAAGGATAATTTCTCTCTTCTCCATGACAGACACAGTCTAAAAGTTATCACTGCTTTTTGAGCAACTTTATCCCACTGCAAACCCATCTGTTGGGCACTACTGACTCTTTCTTAAACTACTTAGTAACTTCTCCTAAAATCTCTCCCTCTTAGGGACTTCCTGTGTTTTGGATGATTTTTCTCCAAATGCAGTTATTTTCTTCTCTCTCTCGTATCCAGGTAGAGAACGGCAGAAAAGCAGTTAAGGAGCTGAATCAATGAGCCCAGTCTCGAGGGCAGTTACCTGTGTGAGCCTGAAGCAAGACCCAATCAGCATAGCTAACTCCTCATTCATGCTGGGAAGTCTAGCACAGTTGAATGTGGTACCTTCCTCAGACACAACTGATGAGAGAAACTGTCACACTACCACATTAGTCTCATATACTACTTTGGTTAGTAAATGTTTGACCTTGATTTGTCCACAATCCAAGACAGAAAGGAAAAAAGTCAGTGAGTTTTAACAACCCTCTTTCCCTCCCTGTCCTCTTTTCCTACTAAGGATCAGCTGTGAATACCTTTGCCCAGATATTTACCTTCAGGTGTCTAAAGGTACATCTTAAATAGCCCACACCAAACACAATCTAGAGGCAACCAGCTGTGATGTGGGATCCTCATAGTATGCTGTTACATATTTGTTCATCAAATTGGGGGCAGGTTTAATACTAATTTGAAGCATACAGTGCTGATCCTTGTTAGAGTACCTGGCTAAAGAGACCATATGTGTGATTTGATTAGATTGCAGACAGTAACAATGGTCAGGACAGCTCCCCTAATAAAGATCCTGTCTACCAAATGGATAGAAACCCTATCAGCTCTAATGACTAGCATCAGTCCCTCCCCACCTTTGTTTTCAGCAACAGTGTCACAGTGCTTTCCATATTAGCCACTGAGGACATAATGACCGCAATACAGAATTAATTAGAGTTATGTACAAGGTGACACTGTTCTATTTGGTATTTTTTTATTTGGAAATGGTTAATGTATGTGACTATCACAACACTTTTATTAAGGTCTTTCTTAAAAGACCTAAGAGATGTAAGAGGAGGGCTAGCTCACACGATTGGTGCATGTGTTTCTATCCTATAAGCGTTCTTAGAAAGTGCCAGAGGAAAGGATTTGAGGATCTTGATTATCAAAATAAAACAAAAACAAAACACGAAAAGGGGAGGGTGTTCTATGCATGTGTCCATATTGGGTTTGCATGGCAAGGTTTTGGTATTGGAGGAGCTACAGGGGTGGCTGTTGTGAGCAGCTGTTAGAGGCTTCCCCTGTGTCTGGTGGAGCCAATGCCAGCTTGCTCTAAGATGGACCTGCTGCTGGCCAAGGCTGAGCCCACCAGTGATGGTGGTAGTGCCCCTGAAATAATGTATTTAAAGAGGGAGGCAGGGAGGGAGGGAAAGCTGTGCAACAGCAATTGCTGGGAGAGGGGAATGAGAATATGTGAGAGCAACAACACTGCAGACACCAACATCAGTGAAGCAGGAGGGGAGGAGGTGCTCCAGGCACTGCAGCAGAGGTTCCCCTGCACACCCCAGTGCAGACCATGGTGAGGCAGGCTCTGGCCCTGCAGCCCATATAGGTCCATGGTAGAGCAGATCTCCACCTGCAGCCCTTGGGGGACCCCACACCAGAGCAAGGGGATGCCCAAAGGAGGCTGTGACCCTGTGGGAAGCCCATACTGGAGCAGGCTCCTGGCAGGATCTGTGGTGCTATGGAGAGAGGAGCTCAGGCTGGAGCAGGTTTGCTGGCAGGGCTTGTGACCCTGCAGGCATCCCATGCTGGAGCAGTCTGTTCCTGAAGGATGCACCCTGTGGAAGGGACATGCTCTGGAGCAGTTTGTGAAGAGCTGCAGCCTGTGGGAAGGACTCTCATTGGAGCAATCTGTGGAAGACTGTCTCCTGTGCGAGGGAGCAGGGGAAGAGTCCTCCTGTGAGGAGGAAGGAGCAGCAGGGCCATCATGGTGTGAACTGACCACAACCCCTATTCTCCATCCCCCTGTGCTGCTGGGGGAAGGAGAGAATTCAGGAGTGAAGTTCACCTGGGAAGAAGGGGAGGGTTGAGGGGAAGGTGTTTTTAAGATTTGGTTCTATTTCTCATTATCCTACTCTGATTTAATTGGTAATAAATTAAACTGATTTCCCCAAGTCAAGGCTGTTTTGCCTGTGATGGTAATTGGTGAGTGATCTCTCCCTGCCCTTATCTGGCTCCATAAGCCTTTTGTTCTATTTTCTCTCCCCTATCCAGCTGAGAAGGGCAGTGATAGAGCAGCTTTGGTGGGCACCTGGATTCCAGCCAGGGTCAATCCACCACAGTGTCCAAAGAATATTATAGGGATTCTTTGTCAAGAAACTGCATGTCTTTATGGCAAGTTTCCCACTGTTGTTATCTATCTGAAGTGTTATAATAACCTCTGCTTCACTGAAGCTTCCATCTGTAGTTTTCAACAGAAATAGGAGTCAGGAAGCCCAATTTAGGAAATTAATCTACACCTTTGCCTGTGCAGAAACACAGACTGGAGCACCATCGCACTTCAGAAGCTTGCATTAAATGTGCTGGCAGGAGGACAGAAAGCAAGTGTTCGTATCAGTGCAGGTAAATTCTGAAATTTGGAATAAAACTACTACAGAAAGAGCAGTCTTTTGAATACTGCACTGCTCTCATTTAAAAGCAGAGAGAAAGATGGGATTTTGGAGCATTATTGAGGGGGCACAGAGAGACAGCTTTCATGTGACATAGAAGACTACACTAATCACCAGTGTCCAGCCCCTAGCAAGCAGTTCATCTCTCTATCTAGCTTTCAAATGAAAGGTGCCTGCTCTTTCTGAAGTTATTGGATTGTATCCTGGCAATAAAGTTAAATTACACGAGGAGTATCTAGAATATTTCATCACAAAATCAATGTGCATTATCTTAAAATTGTGCTTTCTTCCTCCTGACTTGCATACACACACACTGATCTATGGAAGTTTGTGTTCAGGAAGAGCACAATTTCAGGAAGCTACTGCTGCCTCAAGGAAAACACTGAAATATATTCTAGGACAGAAATAATTCTATTTATCAATCATTTTTCTTCCTCACCTCTTTGCTATTTAGAATATTTGCATGAAAATGGGAACTTTATTTCCCAAGAGTTCATCAGCTGCTCCTGCTATGATATAATTTCCATGGATACCAATTGTATGTGATGTTGCAAGCATATGAGTAAAGGATAAGGAATAGGGAAGAGAGAAATCAGCTGCTTTGTTCTCTGGCTATGCTTTTGAGGATCTCCATAAACAAAACCTAAAGCTTTGTCCAATCGATTCATCACCCGCACAAGTAACCCAGGCAGTCCGTCTCCCTTCACGGCCCTCTTGGCAAAAAATATCCCCACTTATTTAAATGCATTCAGTCTTTCACATATTACCTGCTGGTGAATGGGAACAAGACTCAGGGCTGTACAACGTGAGAGAGGGAGAAAAGCCATTTTCATTTGCAATTTTTAAGTGAAACTTTTAAAGTTGCTAATGCAGAAATAGAAGTGGTAGATTCCTCCGTTTAAAAAAGAAACCCAACCCGGTAAGGTATTACTTTCCGTACGAAGACCAGCAGCAAAGAATTACAGCTATAATAAAATTCTATTCAAAGCAAACACCAACTTTCAAAATGTATTTGTTTTATCAGTAGGTACAGCAATTTAATGCAATGTGCCTGCACAACTACACAAGCCTGAGTTACCTCACAGCCTGATGTGAATTGTGATACCTGTGTCTTTTCAAAAGTCATGTGAAGAATACGTTATCTTTGGTTTAAAGCCATCTCTAATAACAGGTTTTGGATGAACAAGTTTTCTCATTTTGTAACTATATGAAAACTACTTTTCAGATAAGCTTGATCAGACTGTGACCCAGGGATTTCAATTGAGCTCAGATAAGAAATGCCCAGAAGCAAATAGCAGAGAGAACTGTAGCCTCCATTCATCCAGGGAACCCTGATGTGACTCGCAGGCAAGTCCTTGCAATATTTTGATGTAACATGCGTGACCTATAGAGATGCAGGAAGACAGTCATAACTATAAAGCTCTCACCATTATCTGTGATCCCTTCTGTCCAATATCTCTAGGGCAAGGTGATATTTCACAGGGAAGGAAACACCCACAACGAGATCAAGAAACTTGACCGGAGTCAAAGGCAGGGCTCAGAGGAGAGCTACAGAGAGAGGTCTCACAGGAGAGTACTCAGCACTGAAGAACAGTCCTGGTCCAAGGGAACATGGCAGCGAGGAGCACCAGAAATGTCTCACTCGCTGTTTCTCCAAGCCTAATAGCATCTCCCTCCTTAGTTAAACTTAGCAAGCAACATCGAATTTCTCTGCCAGCAGCTAGGTCAGCGAGCCCTTCAGTCCTCACTACTTTTGCCTTTATTTATCCCAGGCTCAAGCAGCACACTGAGGGGCAACCACAAGGAGCCTTGCCGCAGCTTGCAGGCTCCTGCCTTGCCAGCCCATTCACTAGCTGAGAAGTGGATGTTAACCCTCAGCACAGCCAGAGGGAAAGCAGTTTAAAGTTTTCACATCCTCCCTTCTGGTACAGAAGGTTCAATGCAAATAGCAGGCTGCAGTGATAGAACCTGGCTGCTGCTGAGGCCCAGGGCAGGCAGTGTCCTGCAATTGTGTAGTCTCCTCCCAGAAACAAAGCCAAGGTACGCATACCCTGCATCACACAGGGGCAGGGCTTGAAGTATGCATTTGCTGCTCATTCTCTACTTCTCAGCAGCCTCAACATTATCTCTGGGGTTGATAGAAACTTTGCTTTTAAAAAAACCCAACCCTCTGCTCATGTGTCAAGTCTCATTGCCTGACATCAAGGAGATGTCCTTAAACACAACTCCTGGCTCTTTTGAGAGGCTCCTCTTTTCAGATGTTGGTCTCCTAAGCTCCTCTCCACAGCCCATCTCCCCTGCTGCAGCCTTCAACAGACTTTTTCAAATCAGAACAGACAACCCATAGAGCCTGACATGATTTTTGCAGGGCTCGCTGCTTGCGTCTGAATGTTAGTACCCAATCTGCCTGCATTCCTGGGCAGCACAACAGAGGAGAGCAGGGATGAGAGGTGTCTGCTACATGGATATAGGCATGCGCCTTGGAAAGGACTCTGTCTGTATTCAGTAATGATTCAGAGAAAACTCCAGGAACAAACTCGCCAACAAAGTTTTCCAGTTGACAAGCCGGTATTCTTCATTGCAGCGCCGGGAGACACGGGGGATAGCTCCTCCTGACCTGCATCCCTGTATTGCCACACAGGCCATCCTTATATAGTCACTTGGGCATACATGCATATTCATGAGGCTACATATGAATTACATCATTTTCCAGACAGTTTCCCACATACATACAAAAATGTGGTGGTGGTCTTTGAGAGTCGTTTGCTTCTTCCAACAATCTTCATCACTGCTGGCAGTCTTTGAAGCGCCAGCTTGATTAACATTACAGACATAGCAATCATCCTGTCCATCATGCTAGTCCGGATACTCCCCAGTGGATGTTTACACCAACTTAATGGGTTCATTAACATAGTAATCATCCTGTCCTTCTACTTATCAGTTAGTTTAACTGTGGCCATCCTAGACATCTGCTAGTCCCAGGTACTCCCCATCCCAGGTCCTGTTTTCCCGTTTTATTTTTCTTACACTTTTTGTACTAAGGTCCTAAGGACCTAAAACTATCTCAACTACCTTCAAGCACCCCTATTACAAAGCCATCAGACTTAACCTTACTTAGAACTGATTACATTTTGTGCTTTTGTGCCTCCTTGTGTCAGTCAAGACAACATGGGTGAGGAAACCCATAAACATTTCTGCCAGGTAGTTCTAAGTACCAAGAGCAGAAGATTTCTATGGGAGGAAAAATAAAAGTGAAACAAGGCAAAAACCCCTCAGATATTATCAGAACCTGTCCTTTCTTTTGGAGATTTTTCCTTCGGAAGAAAACACATGTGGGTGTGTGAAAGCATCACCTGCTCTCTCTTGAATGCCGAATTCTCAGCAGCAGAATTCATCTTACTAGATGTTCCTTCTCTTCCTGAGGTGAAGTCAGTCAGTTCTGCACGCCCAGTGCTGGTAGTTATGTCTTAACCTTAAGAAGCGGTCAAAACTAAACAAATACGTGAAGCACCAATGCTACACAGGTATTTCTACTTTTACAGGGACTTATCCATTAGAGAAGACTGTGACCTGAAACAGTTCTCCTCTGCTCTTCCCCAGTCCATTCTGCATCACCTCACACACACGCCTGGGATATGTAAAAAAACACCTTAGTTGCATCAGTCTGAGCTAAAAGTGCATTTAAAATCAATCCAGGTAATGCGTAGCCCCCACTCGAGGGCCGAATCTTAAACTGGAATATTCATTACTGAGCTGTAAAGCTGTGTTTTTGCAGGCTTTGTCAGGAAGGCATTATTTGAATGCCAATAGGGACATCAGGCTCCATCTCTTTATAGACCTCAGGTCAGGAAAGGATGTAAGCACAGCACATCACCAACCGTAGCCCCACTGACTTAAAGGATAGTTAAGCACATATTTTACGTTCTGTCATGAGCAGGAAATATGTAGTACTGTAGTCACCTTAGCTGCAAGGGGAATACACACACTTACTTATACAGGCTACCTAGCTCACTGCAAAGGATGGTTACAGCTTTTCTTGCACTCTAAGCTATGATCAACAGAAAAGAAAGGAACTGGCCAGAAGTGAACAATGGGATCAGACTATTAAGGTTTTTATTCAAACCAGATGTATGAAAGTGTCATTTTATTATGCCTCACAGCTAACATCAGTGACCTTTCTGCAGGCTTAAGTCAGTCCTAGGGCATCTAGGATCCCAAAGGCCCAATCTCAGGGATATGCATCCTTGCCAGGCACTGACCTGGCTCACCTGTGCCCATGCATCAGCATTTTCAAACAGGGATATGAGCCAGCATGAGCAATGAGAGGAAGAGCAGCAAAGACACCCTATTTCCAGAGCCGTTTCCAGGGACAAGTGTCCCCCTCTGTGACACATGGAGCAGTCACCATGGCTCCCATGTTTCTCCGCACAGTGCGACTCTGGGGAGGTGGCTGTCGTGTTGCAAGACCCCATATTTCAGGAAGGGGGAGTAGAAGGAGCAAAGATGCACAACTCTGCCAGGTCAGCAATGACCCATGCTGCTTCTGCCATGCTTGTGCCACTTCTGCCATGCAGCCCTCTCTTGCTCACATCTCTGCAAATCCCTGTAGGAAAAGAGGCTGTGGAAGAGATGATGGGGGCTGCAGGAAGAGACAGTGAGGGGATGCAAGGTTCTTTTCCTCCCTGTTTCCAGACAGCTTCTTTTGGCCTTGCAGGGCATGACAGGTAACAGACCTCTTGTACAAACACGCACTTCCTTTTCTGTCTTCCTTTCACACTCAGACTTCAACATTCCATCACAGATTTGTTTTGCTGTCAAGGGCTTTCTCATCTCCCCTGTCCCTTTCCTCAGGGCAAGTCTCCAAGCACCAGCCAACACTCTTTAAGGTGTTCCCACACCTAACTAGCTTCCCAGTTTTCTCCTCTGCAAGGTAGATAAGCAATGTTAACGGCAACGGCAACGAGTAGATTCATATAGACAAAGGCATTGATGGTATGGCTGTTTCTTAAAGCATAATGTTTCCAGTTGCAACAGACACATTTCTTCCCCATAAGATTTAAAACTAGAAAGAATAAATAGGATACCCATATCCAATATAATTAGGTGCAGTCACCCTTGAGAAAGGGAATACATGGAATACAAAATCCTGGCATCTGAATGTGAAGCTCTTTAGCAAAACTTGTCAGCACTTCAAGAAATAAACATGAAAACTGCGCCACGAAATGCCAGATGCATTATTATTGGTATCTTTAATAACAGTACAAATATTAAAGTGCCATATTGTTTGCAACACAAAATTAAAACTTTAATTTTAATCAGTCCTGTTTACCCAGCAACATTCTGATTAGCAGTCAGACTTGATTGAACAGTGGAGGGAAAGAACCCCGCTCACAAGATATGCCACATGAAAGACTTCAGCACGAGTCAACGAGCAGCAACAGCAGAGTTATACAGCCAAGTAAAGAAGGTACCCAAGTCTCCGGCAAACCAAGGCACAACTTATACCACTGAAGTGGTGATTTGAATATATTTAATTTTCTCTCCTTTGGTTCAGGGAGCCCTTCTGAATATTTGTATGGCAGAACTGAAATACACATTAGCTTGAAACAATGAAGGAATAGGGAAGTAGAGAGCCCGGAGTAAGAAATCCCAGGAAACCGTAGGCAATTGCTTCCTTATTATGCATATTCTGCTGCTGGAGCACATTATTCTCATTCTCCTTAGGGCGCTGTTTGTTAAGAGCACAGTAAATAATGTCAACAACTAAAAACCCAGGACATCGAGCTTGATATTCTTTCCCTCATACTTGAATGAGAAGTAGTGCCCTGACAGGGGGCAGATTTTCCACCAGGAACCTTGAAGCATATGAGACAGGAGTAGCAGCTTCCCATTCCAACCTACTCCTCAATTCCTCAAAGAAAGGAAAAAAAAGATCAGGTAGAGACACAAAGCAAGCCACTGTAACTCACACACCCTGTCACATACAGATCCATCTGAAGTGTTGCCCTTCTGCTGCACAGTTTGCAGAAGGATGGTGCCCTTCTTATTCATTATTGGGAGTGACAGGCAGCAGCCCTCCCACCACAATTATCTGGTGGTGCCTCACAGGCATCGAGCTGCCCAAGGCGCCTTCTTCATGGGATACCTCCTCAGCAGGGAAGGGGTTCAAAGCCCAGCCGCCTGAGTGCCTTTGAAGCATTCAGATGACATAAATCCGCTGCTGCTGAGGATGAGCAGTGTTGGGAAGCAAGCTGCTGCGATTAAGCTCTCTCTCCAGCAAAAAAAATAATCAAGTCATATGCTGCAGTCTTCCATAGCTTGATTAACCACATGCTTCATTAGAGCTTTCACTGCTGTTTAACTGAGCTGCAAATGCCAGGAAGACGTCGGGCTTCTTAAATGAGGCAGAGACAGTTCACAAATCCTTTTCTATTCTGCCCCCTCGTTTCCTTCAAACCAGAGAAAGTAAACAGGTGAGTGAAGTGTAGGAGGAAGAGAACATGGATTTAAAGAACATGGATTTAAAGATGTTATATAGGGTTTCTTAGACAGTCAGCCCTGTTCAACGCTTTTCCACCATGTGCCTTTCTGTAGTTCCTAAGGCTGGGAACATGGAGCAGGTGCAGACTAAGCACTTGAAGCAAGTTTTACCCCTCTGTTCTCAAAACAGAGAGTTTCACATTAGCAAAACCTGGATTTTAAAGGGAAGAAACAGAGAAACCTGCTAAAAGAGGCTTTAGTGGTACAAACCCTTTGAGCCATCACCACTGAAGAAAGAATTGGTACCAAACACTTTCAGTCCTGTATTATATAAATCCTTTTCTTACCTACAACTGAGATGAAACAGCTGCAAATAGGCAGCTTTTCAGCTGCGGTCACTTCTGTGCTTCACCCTCAAGTGCCCCCAGCGTAGCAGAAACCCAAGACGACCCTGTTGAACTACTGCTCGCTGCCCTTTCATGAGCCTCACACCACTCAACAGCTCCCAAAGCCCCAGCCACACCTCATAAACTTATCCCAGGCCCCCGGGGAAGACCCAGCCCCTGTGATTGCTGCTTCAGGGCGATCAGGTGAGGCGCTTCGTCCCACCTCACTTGCATGAATTCCCTCATCTTCAGAGAGAAAGGCTGAGAGAGGCAAGCCAGAACTTTTGTTTATTTTGCTCTTTCTCAACAGCATAAAATCCCTGCAAGATTCACTTTGGTAGCTGATGAACTACTGCAGCCTCTTAAGTTACATACATAGGGCTTTCAGGCTGAGCGATGCACCAGAAGAGTTTTTATCGCCAACGTTATTGTAGGCTATTTTGGAAGTCAGAACAATTGTACTGGTCACAGCATACTTTTTGTTATCTTTGTGAAAATATTCCTAATATACAAAGCAATAAAATGCTTGGTGAGCGATCAAGGCTTCAAAGATGGAGATTACACTCTCATTCAGTATGCCAGCCTGTGAAACCAGCCTTTCTTAAATGAAATTTATGTAAATAGGATTGCTGGTTCCTTGGGCTCTTCAACAGGTGAATGAAATAATATTTAGAAGGAAAATCTAGATGGTGGCAGGATTTAGATTTAACTGTTAAGAGTTATATTGAGCTGGATGGAATCTCAGCATTTTATTTGAATGTGATTTCTTCCTCCAGTTAATGCTCCTGAAGTAACTACCAAAGTGCTCCCCAGAGTCTCCTTTCAGCTTCCTATACTGTTTTTTCAAGCAATCCCTAACAAAGCTTCAGCCTGCAGTTCCCCCATCAGGCTGGAGGGGTGCCTCACCATGGGACCTGTGAAGTTTCACATTAGTGAGCCATCAGGCTCAGAGTCACTGGTTCAAAGTCCAGCAATATAAATAGCTGGAGGAATGGGTTGATGGAAACATGCTGAAGTCCTGCATCAGGTACAGAACAACTTTCTGCTGGCTGGGTGCCCACTGGATGGAAGGTAATTTGGAAGAAAAGGACACAAATCCAGGTGGACAAGAGATGAAGTGCCCTTGCAACACAGAAGGCTATCCACATACCAGGCTCTACTAGAAAGCGTCTATCCAGGAGGTGAACAGAAGTATTCGTGCTCCTCTACTCTGTTTATGTAAGACCACATCTACAGCAGTGTCATCTTTGGGCTCCCCAGTACATGTCAAGTCAGTGAGCGTACATTAAGATGGCAGGAGGATGGAGCACGATGCATTCAGAAAGGATGAGAGTGCAGCATTTCTTCAGCTTGGAGGCTAAGAATGAGGGGAATCTAACCGCTGACTTCACCTACCTAATGGGTGGTTATAGAGAAGCCAGACAGACTTCAGACAGAAGGATGAGAGACAACAGACATAAGCTGTAGCACTGCAAATTCTGACTGAAGAAAAAGACACAGTGAGTGCGTCAATGAATTGGAATGGATGACCAGAAAGGCTGCAGAACTGCTGTTCTTGGAGATACTCACCTGGACGGGGCCTGAGCGACTGGGTGTAACTTCCAAGTCAACAGTACTTTGAACAAGGGGGAAGACTAAATGCCCTCTAGAGGACCTCCCAGGCCAGTAGTTCTATTAAGCTTGAACTGGAGTTTCAGGAGCATAAACACAGTTTATTATATTTACTTTGTTTCCTGTAGTAATTATTCTTAATTTGGAAGTCAAAGCACTACCTCCTGAACTATTAAACCAGAAAAAGCCAGAAGCATTTCTGGGAGTGCACATGAAGTAAGGGTCAAACCTTCTTTAAGATTTGCTCTAAAACATTAATCTTGAGCTAAGCACACATCACCTCCAGAGCTGTGGATGTGCCTTTTCCTTTTCATGAAGTTGCCTTGGAAATCAGAGAGCCCAGTTACTAGTGTGAGTCAACTGACAATTGCTCTGAAAGCTTGTATATGTGGCTCGATCAGAGCAAAAACTGATCGGAGGAACCATATCACAAATCCTATCATATTCTCCATTGGGCTCTTCTGTTACACAAACAGGAAAGTCCTGGGGGAGGGAAAGAGTCATTAGGAAAAGCAGTACATTCCTAGTAATACCAGGACATTGGTTCAAAAAACTCCTGAGTTCTTATACACATTATACATTCCCATTACCCAAGGCTTGACATAAAAGTACTTAAAAGTATCCAGAATCACAATGCACATATCTTTTAAGTCTGAACTTGTATCAGCAATTACCTATGAAGAAAACAGCAACGTTGCTGCCAAACCCAAAAATTTTGCTTCCTCTGTCCTCTGTCCCATTGTCAGATCAGTAGAACTCAAAGAGCTTCTACTTATTAATTCAGGCCAAAGAAAAAGATGCGCATAAGCTGTTTTAGTGACAATTTATTAAAGTTATTCTTCAGGTTTCACCCTCCCCCTCCACATATGTGCAAATTTCTTCTTCTGGCAGTAAGCCACAGACTGACTTTGAGGTGGAAAACAGTTGCAAGAAAAAGGAGAAAGTCAGAAATTACTTTATAAATGGACACATCTTATAATGTGTTACGGTGCTCCCTTTAGTAGCCAAATGGTTCATGAACACTTCACTTTATGTAATATCACAATGCACAAAACATGCTTTGCATATGATTGCAAAACCAGCAGCAATCTAGAGCCAAGCACATGGCTTAATATTATAATAATGAGTCTACTTCAATGTAGTGGATTTTAATAAGACTTTAATAATATTGGTATGAAGCCAAATTCCATAATGTCCCAAAATATGAAACAAAGCTTTTCTAGAGAAAATAAAAGCTCACTGAAATATAACCACATGTAAAATCAACCTGCCCACCCTCTCCCCAAGAAAACCCCATAAAAAAAAACAAAACAAGAAAAAAAACCAAACACCAGTGTTATCCGAACAAAGCCATTAGGAATATTTAATTTGAAAAGAATCAAATTAGTGAAAAGGAACTCAAATCTATTCCCAGATCTCAAGACAAAATTAAAAAGGATATTATTTTAGGCAGCATTTATGAAAATGAAGGTACTACGCCAGCACTGGGGAACAAGCTAACACCGTAATTACCTCATTTGGCATGGATGTGGCTATGGGCTGACTATCTCCAATTTCTCTCAGAGGACAAAAATTATTTAGTTACCTTACAGGTTGATTTTAAGACTGAGCTATGTTGGGATTGTGTAGAAACATCTTAGACCAATAAAATTATTTCCTTCTACACATGAAAACCAACTCCAAGTAGGAGTCCCAAATATACAGAGACAAATAATTTACTTCCTGAACCCCTTCCAATTCTGGAGTCTTGGGGAAAACATGGACCTGAAAGCACCTGTGAAGGTTGGTCCAGTACGGACCATTCCCAGAGCTCCCTCTCTCATCCCTCCCCATGTATGACAGTGTTAGACAGCAATTAAAAGAAAAGTGAGGATTTAATTTGTTGGATAACACATGCAGAATATCACACATTCTTAAAGCTGTATCACCTTTTAAATATTAGTGTTATGCTAGTTGGAAGATTAGTATTTGCATGGATAACACTTTTTGTCCTTTATTAGGATCAAGTATTTAGATCCCCACATCCAACAGAGAGATCAACATATATTAGTGTATTCCAATGTACTAGCAGTTACAGTAAGTACTACTGTTAAACTGAGTCTAAATCAATGCTGACAGCCTATAAGAGCATGTGGTGATGCATACAGCAAGAATCAGAACAGTTTTCTTTACATGCATTATATTGTCTCATCAACATGTCTCTAGTCTTTTTAAGCAGTTTTGATAAAGGCATTGAAAAAAATTTAAATAGATTTAGATTTCACCTGACAATAGGAAGTGATGGGGACATTTAATGCCTTGGATTTCTTAGAAGTCTATAGCTACAGAAGCCATTAAAAAGTTGCAAGTGACTTCAAGATGAAAGGCATTAGCAGCTTTTTGGAAAAGGATAATCACACTCTTCTTGAGACTTAATGAGACTTAATTCACAGAAGCTTTTGATTTGGTCTGCTGTTAATTGAATCAAAGTCGATGATGATCTTGTTACACTTTGGCTTGAATTCCCTAAAATAAAGAAAAATACAGATATTAGTTAGTGAGTAGTTAAAACATTTTGCTTGCTTTAGCTCCAGCTAAATTTTTGAAGGAATTAAATAAAATTAAAAAAACCCTCCTTGGATTCACATAGTTTTCATCTCTATGGGAGCCAATTATAGTGCACCACACTGAGAGAAACCTGGACAAGAAAGACTAAGACAAAAAAGGCACATGGGGTGGGTTAGCTGTATATTCTTTGGCTATTGGAGTTCACAAATTACCTAGGAGTCAAAGGACTTCTAACAACTTAGCTGCAGGTGGTGGCATCAGGTTACCAGGGCTGGGATTTTTTGTTCACATAGATTTATGTTTCAAATAGTTTTAATACATATTTACAGATACAGGTATACATATGTATCAACAAAAACATAATACTATACTGTATGTGCATTACATATACACATATATGTATATATATAATCCATATATATACACACATATGTATATAGTAAAGATATTTGGAATATATTTTGGTAATACTTTGATCACTTTTTTCCTGCCAAGTTTTCAAAGAACACTTTCAAACTTCATCTCAGTATGCTATATTATTTTTTGAGCTAAGGGAATATATCACATTATGCATCATACTGGGGAAAAACCAAACTAGTTAAGAGGGAATCATTTAAAAATTGTAACTTTAGAACTGTAAAATTAATACTGCCACAAAATGTTTCCTTTTATTATCATTAGAGCATCTGCTACAGCAATTAGCAAAGAAGGTATTTGGGGACCAGGCTTATATTTTCCAGTCTACCAGTAAACAAAGGATTATGCAAATAGTGTGGATTTAGTGCCTAATTAAGCTCTGCAGTTCAGTTCAAGAGATTCATTAAGTACCACCTACATCCTTAACAATCAATACAAGAATGAATAACAGTCAACACAGAAAAGCACATGCTGCTGACCATTGGAAATGCTTTGTCCAGAATAGCAATCTGAAATGCAAGAAACACTCTCACCCTAGAGAAGTTACAAGATTTGATTTGCAAGAGAATGATTTATGCTTTTTTAGTCAAAATAATCTTAGTAGGTGAGAAATACACTGAAGGACTAAAACTGAATTTCAAGTACTGCTGTGTTTCTTCATGGACATTTCTTAGCCCAGTAGGCACCTTTCATCCTCAAATTCTATCTGTCAGAATTGTTACGTTTGCAAATTTTTCCAAGTCTTTATATTACTACTGTAGAACTTCTTTAGAGTTGCGAAGCCTTCCTCACTGCATAATTAGCCTCACCCACAGCATGTTTTTGCCATCAAACTAGCTGTTGAACAGATTGTCTTTAGGTATCTCTGTCAATGTCTTGAAAACCCCCACTCTTCAAACGTTTTTCAGTTTGTCATTACTTTAAGGCAAATATTCCAAGTTTTACCCTTTGCTCACAAGAAAAGCTGACCAAAGAAGACTGGACAGCACTAGGCACTGAGAATTAATTATGGGTGCCTGGAATGACATCTTCCTAAACTGACTGTAACAAGAAGATATTAAAGTTTCAAAAAGGATCAAGTAATCCACAAACAAAATAAAAATTAACTGGTCATTTCAGTCCAACTTGTATGATCATTGGATAATTCAGGTTGTAAAGGACTTCAGGAGATCATCTCATCTAACCTCCTACTCAAAGCAGCAATGACTCTCCAGAGTACAGCATAACCACCACAACTGCAATTTCACTTGCAGTGCAGGAATTAAATGAGTATTCCAAATGGACTATTTTCTTATACAAATGTTATGAAACTGAAATTTAACCATACAGAAGGCAAAAAGAGTGGTGCAAGTCTGTCAATCCAGTATCTTTTGCAGGCAGAGAGAGCAAGCCATCTACAGATACTACCAAAGAATAAAATGCTCCACAATGAAAGGAAAACTTTTGCCCTAAAGTTGTTCTCTTTCACACACCACTTTCTTCCTTTCCAGAATAAAGTTAATCCAAGGTTCTCTTACCTGTATATAACACCTGCTAAATCAAACATCCGCCGTGCAGCTGTCATTTCCATAGTGTCATGATATTTGTCCGACATAAAAATAACTTCCTTTATGCCTAAAAAGGTCATATAGAAAAAAGTTTAGAAATGCACTGAAAAAAAAAAAGAAATAGAGTAATATCTGGTACATAATATCAGAAGAGGCAGCATTCATCCACATGCTCTAGAACTCTTTGGTACACCTCTACTTCCCAAAATACTATAGCTTGTACTTGAGAATAAGGCTATGTAAGGTAGAGCTATTTCGGAAGACAAGTCTTTCAAAAAGGCTTGAAAATGTTTTTCTGTGCTTTCCCTTGAGTTTAACTCAGGAAACCAGAATGAAAACCTCATAGGCAAAACCACTAGACAGACTAGAAATTAAGCATTTTTGCAAAAGTAATTGAAAACTTATCTACCTCTCTAATACTGATAAAATTCCCCACAAAGAATTTAAACTCCTAATCCTATTCCCCTTCTGAATGCAGAGCTATAAACCGATGCCTTTCTCCTTTTGTTCTCTGCTTTATAAATAGCTCCCAATCCCAGGTTCAAATCACAGAAACGCATGCCATCTCAAATTGTTGAATGATCTATGCCTAAATTACTTAGGCAGGGGAGAAGTGTAAAGGCTGACCCAAGAGAATTCACACGCGTTTCAAAGCCTATCAACATCTTACTGTGTTTACCAGACAATGTGAATATCCATACGTTGCAATTAAGTGCTGACCTAAGCCCATAAGGATGAATGAATACCTTCAGAACACGCAACCAATGTGATTGGAAGACCATTTTATTTTGATTCTATAAATAAGAGAAACGTAACACAAATACAAAATACTGTTGTCTCTTCCCCTTCACCTATCTTCATTTCAAACCTTACTGACCAAAATAAAGAAGTGCTCTGTTTGCTACTTTCTTCCTAGATCCCTGTGGCCATTTCTGGTGAGAGAAACTCACCGGAACAGCAATCCATTCCAAGATTGCAAGACTTTACTCAATGAGCAAAATATAAGCTACCTTAAACAAAGATTTTTATGGAACTGAAGCCTATTGCAGATACTGCCTAATCTGAAAAAAGGGAGACACATTTAGGCCAGCATACTTGCTGCAGTGGCACAGATTTATAACAATTGTAATGACAGACATAACTAAAGTAGGATCATAGAAGTCTTATGACATTTATGAGCAAAGATATTTTAAAATCTTCAAATATCTACCATGCATCACACTCAAATTAAAATTTCATGTATATACTCCCAACAGACCTTTTGTCATGCAGAAGTTTATTTCTTTCTGCCCTACTCTATTCAATGTGTCAGAGCACAGTAAAATTGACAGTAATTATATGCAAAGCCTGTGTTGTTCTTTGGCAGCTCCTGGTCTAAGAAGTTACAAACCTAAATTAGAAGCACGCTTAGAATCACAGAAGATGCAATTAGCACTGGAAAAATTTGGCACCATTCAGATGCAAAAAAACCTCACAAGTAGCATCTTATGAAGTTGACAGTGCAATTAATTTAGAACTAACAGCAGCAATTTAACATCAAATACATCCGTGATAAGATACCAATGTGCAGGCAGCACTGCAACCCTGACAGATCAAGCTGGCACTACTCCTTACCTGCCTGGATGATGAGTTTTGCACATTCATTACACGGAAATAAGGCAACATACATGCTGCAGCCTTTCACATCAGCTGAGTTTTTGTTCATTATGGCATTCAATTCGGCATGACACACTGATTTATTAAAACAAAACAAAAAAAAAACAAAAAAAAAATTATTCATATTACTGTTCATTAAAACAAATCAAACTAAAAGGGTTACAATACAACTGCTTATATACTTTCAAAGGGAAATAGCTTGCAGAGCTTGTCATAAAGGGCAGAGGAAGAAATAAAAGCAGAAATACCAAGATCAATGAAGGTCAATTGTTCTGACCAGGCTGCCGATTAGTAATGATATCATTAAGCGCATTAGCATTGCCATTTGCTAACACCTATTGCAGGCAACAAAGCCCTAGGCTGTGGGCCAAGTAGTTGCAACCACCCTAAGTGAAGCAATATCTCACAGCTTCACAACTCTCTGGAGTTTCTAATTGCCAGTATAAAACAGCTCATTTATGTGTTTACATGCACAGATAGGAACAGTCTCATGGTTATAAGAGCGCACTGTGCACTCTCAAAGGCAGGAGAATCACAAAGTAAAACTGAGCAGCTCTGTCCTCTGGGTCTCAGAACGGCTCAGCGCTGCTGCATGATTCTCTCACCCCAAGAATATACAAGACACACTCAACCATAAAAATGTCCCAGCTTTAATATTAAAGTGAGTCTACTGCTCATTAAAAGGTGCCAGACTTCCCAAGCAGGAAAACAAAGTCCTCTATTTCTCCATGGATTTGAGACAGCAGATAGCAACAGACTACCCAGCCTTATTCCACCACAACACAATAGCTCTTTCTGGACAGATCGCACCTTAGGGTTTAAGTTTTTATACTTGACACATCAGCACATTATCTAATGTGTTACCAACACAGGTGAGAACAGTGGAGTTCCTGTGTCATCCCCATGCACCTCTGAGAAAAGTTAGGATCTCGGTGAGAACTTCCTGTTTACACCTAGGAATGACGGTAAGGTGCAGAATTTATATACCTACCTACCAAGAAACTTCCTGCTGCCCTGATTTACTTCATAAACAGGTGCTGAATTGAGGTGTGGGTCTGAGCTCTCTAGAGACCTGCATATGCAGACATGAAGAGTTCTTACACTGCTTATTTTGAAGAATGGATTAAAAAACCCAAACAAAACCAAAGTAGTTTTCCTCTCCCTTGCGTACATACAAAAATTAAACCAGGCAAAGTTTCACAGCATAAGTTGACAGTATACTCGCTACTATACACTGACCTCTGTGTGAATGACCTCACCATGCAAAGGATAACTGAGTGCAGAACCTTCAACACACAGAAATCCTTGCTGAATGGAAATGTTTTTTGTATGCGCTCGATGTCTACATGGAATTTGCTATGTAACAGCTAATGCACTACAAATTTACAGCTAACTTACAGCACACAAGCTTTCCCATGCAGACAAATCACAAAGGACCAAACACTTGCTAAAGAAAGATAATCATCCTCTTCTATAAGCAGTCCCCGGCACCACAATAACCATGCTGTCCGCATACCTTCTAACAACCAATAAAGCCAAAAATTAACATAAAAAAATGGGAAATTAACAAAACAAGACAACCCAAAACAAACCCAAAAACCCACAAAAAAGAAGCACGAGGACATTAAGGTTTCTATCACTATTACTGTTTCTGTTACAACTGCAACTGGCTCACGCTGTATTTTAAACATGCCATTAAGTGTACAAGATACAGAATTATATGAACCTATACATTTTATATCATACAGAAGATACATTTAACTCCAAGTATACTCATGAGCTGCACTCGCCTTATGTAGCCTTCAAAATAAATAGGCAGAGAATTATTTTTTTCTGGGGTTACAGAGGATTGAGTGAAAAAGTGTCATTATTTCTGCAGCTGGAATTAGGTTGTGTCAACAGGATAGAAACATCACTTTTAAGTTTCTATGAGCAATATATTATGTTCTAGGCAGCATTCTAAAATACAGAAGGCCTCCAGAAAGAAGGATGAGGGAATGTTTTCAAGGCTCACAGAACTAAAATAAAACAACAACCCACAACCAAACACTAATTCCTTCAGTAAATATTTCTCCTTCACTAAAACTCAGAAATCTTCAGCCATTAACCCAGGAAGTTTCATTATTAGTACTGCAACAAGTTTCCTTCCTGCACCGATGAGAAAGAAAGGATCTTTTGGCAGGCTTCTACAAGCTTTCAGTAACAAATTTCTTCCCAAGCAAAAGCAAATTCAGGCCAAAAATAACTTACAGAAGATAATCAGCTAGAGGGAGAAAAGAAATTTTGCCTCCTGATCATTTTAACACAATCTGAAGTTAAGAGCAATTTTGAATCTCCAGTGTGGAAAGAAGACACAGAGGCAGTAATAAGGAAGAAACAGAGACTAAACATTCCGAGACAAAAAATAGTGAGGTCTCCAACAAACCCAGCAGGCTTTTGTTTCAGAAATGAAAGGAGGCAGGTTTTTCATGCATACAGTAGCCTAATAAAGTACTTCTTACTGCATTCATTGCAGAAAGTAATACAGGACTAGAAGTTTGCATTGATTCCAGAAGTCATCTTTTTTCTTCCAATTTTTTTTTTCAGTCTACTGGGTTATTAAATTCAAGCCCATTTTGGCTTAGTTATTAGAACTTGGAAGATTATTACATGCCTTTGCTTTACACGTTTCACTGGAAATCTGCTACTGACCCCTGTTATGCTAGATGGTCCGTAAGAAGGTATAGGCATCATACAAATATTTTTAGGCTTTGTCCTGTCACTCTTCATCCCCTACTTCCTCATATTCCCCCCTCTGTGGCAGACAGGCATTGACTGCGTAGTGATTTATAGGTAAGATAGTCTATTATGCTCAGATTTTTCTTATAGACCTACCAAGCTTTGTACAGAGGATTAGTGAGGGACAGAAAACAAATCCAGGAGTCCAAAAATCCCTCTCGTTAAAGTTAGTTCACATTTGGGACGTTAGAAGTTTTCTAACATGTTAGGAGCTTCTACTAGTAGTTACATGCTGTTTTCAGGCAGTAAGAAGCTAACTTAACCTTTCACAGGGGCAAAATATTTAGAACTCAGGAAACTACATATTTCAACAGACTAGTAAAACTAGGAATTTTTACAATACCCTTTGGGGAGTGCAGTGTTTCAGGGGGTGGGGCAGTGTTGTTTTTTTGCTTGTTTGGTGGGGTTTTGGTTCTTTTTTTGGGGCTGGTTTTTTTAATAACATTCACGTACAAACAACATAATATTAAGCCTGCAACATTGGCTTCCATTCTGGAAAAGCGGCTTGAAAAGTATTCTCAAAAGACTTCATTAGCTGAAGAAATAACCATGCAACAAGAAGTTAGCGTTTGCTCTGTTATTCCCTCCACCTGCTAGTATAGTCACAAGGCAGGAGGTGGGGAGGAGGAAAGGCAGCAGAGGAATGACTGCTTCATTACTAGTAGCATTAATTGCTAGGGTTTCTATCTTTTCTCGCTGCATACTGCTTTGTGTTGCATATATGAGGTAGTACTCACCCTTAAGCCAATCTGTAAATTCAAGACCCTTACTCACCCTATTAATGGAACATGCTGTTAGTGGGCTGCAGTCAGAAGTACTCTTCCCACCTACTAAAAGTATTTTGACTAGTGAATTTCTAAGAACCACAGACTAGCCAAAGTATTTCTTTTTGCTTTAAAGCTTACATGCTTGATGAAGAAATAGGAGTAGGGACCACTGTAACATGTCACATTTTAAGAAGCAATTAAAGGAAGGGCTGAGGGGAAGTGACTTTAATGATGTGATTAATTACTAAGCCAGACTAGATTTTTTGAGAAATTACACACTAAAGCCAGTGTTATATTTGAAAATGATATATTTCAATGCATACAGACTATCATGCAGCAAGTTTTGACTTATTTACTAACATAAGTTTTTATACTGCCATTTTAACCTATTTGACAATAGTACCTGTTACAGATACAAGTATATGGTAACAGCACAGCGTTCTTCAACATAAACTCTGCACAGAAGAAGACACAGGAGTTCTATAACTTGGGCCACTTCTTCTTGGCAAGATCTTCACCTTTTTGGGTTCATCAGTTGTCCATCTCACCTTTCTCCAAGCTCCACCTACCAGTTATCCTTTACTCACTGGACCTCTGCTGCTGGACTTAGCAAGGGTCATGGAAGGAACCAAAATATTACTTAAAGGAACAAGGTCTGCAGTGACAACCACTGGGGGAAGCGGTTGATGAATCTGGAATTTATAGAATAACACTGGTATTTTTCAGCCTTTGTGAAAGTATATGGATAGTTGCTGGCCCCTGCATTAGGTGAAGGCAGGACACTGTTGTTGGGCTTACACTGCCCTCAGCCACTCCTGCATCTCTTTCTCACTCTGTGTACTGCAGAAAGAGCAGCTGCTGTGGTTAAGGCAGGGAGGCAAGAATACTACCTCCAGATTTTACTGGAGCCTGGCTTTCATGTCTTTCTTCCATGAAAAAGGAGAACTAGGAAGTGAAGATGGAACCACTCAGCCCATTTAAGATCATCACAAAATCTGCTGGGGGCAAACCAGAGAAGCCGCTCTCAAAAGCTGAGAAGCATTGGTTAATTCTGCCCATTTCCCAGTTCCTCCCATCCTGCTCCAATTTGTTTTACTCTCAACAGAGCACAGAGGCATTTGTGTTTCTTTATGTTTCCAACTCTCCAAACTTTGTAGAGATGTCCGAGACCAGAAATGGCCAGAAATTCATGCAGGTCAACAGAGTGAGTGGCTGTACATGGAGACTGTCTCCTATAGATCCCCTTTCCAGCTGAAGCCTCAACTTTGCACTGCCAATTGGAAAGAGAGTGTCACACTTCTTCATAGTACCTTATCAAGTTTTGTGCTGTCAAAATAACAGCTTCTACAAGAGTAACATTTGCCTGAATATCTTAGTGTTCATCTCTCTAAAAAATTGATGAAAAGCTCATAATCCTAACACAGGAAATGTTGATAACAGTTTGTTTCATTTACACAGCAGGTACTGTTCAATTAGAGCACACTTTTTACCACAGCACATATTTTATAATATCTGAACCTGTATAAATATTTGTAAGCATATTTACTCAATATTTTCTCTATTGCTCAGAGGTTTCTAAATTTGCCAGTCATTTTAATTTAAAACTCTCTTAATTAGAAACTGGCTGTCAAATGGATGTTCTTAGATTACAGTGGAGACAGGGGGCATAACAGGAGCACAGCAACTAGCATTAGTGGGAAGCTCACATTAATAGGAGAAATATGTAGTATTTTAGATGATCAGCGAGAGGAAACTGAGCATCATCAAATCCTTGACTTATCCAACAGAAACAGAGGGCACTTGCTTTTGACTCAAACACAGAATTTTGTCTAATTATTAAGCTTCTGCACACAATATTGAACAGAAGCAGCAGCTCTGAAGAGCTGCTTAATAACATCTTAGTAAAGTAGGTATTAAAACCTGGCCTTCCATTTCTCCCATGTGCACAGAAACATCCCCGCTCCTGTCACCGACTGGCAGCCTGGAAAGAGCCAGTTCCAACATAATAATGAAAGCCCAATTTTGTGTTGTGAAAAACTGCATTCTGCGAAACAGCCAGTGCTTTCTGACATCACAAGGTTATACCACTAAACTGTCCAACTACACATAGTTGAACACTATGTTCAACTACATGGGAAAAAGTTCTACACTGCTTCAAGACTCTCTTAAGGAATGCATAGTATCAATACAGGCGATTCCTGCAACAGCCAAATGCTTGCAAGCATTTGTACCCTTTGAGGTAAAGTGAGCCTACCTAGCACATTTTGATGCCTTCTTTCAGTAGCAGCTCAGGTTACATTTAGATATGGGTAAGCACATTTATTTTTTTTTAATTAAGCATGACCCTTTCCCTAACACTGAGCTGAACAGAACACACACTTGAGGTTGCAGGTTAGATATGTACAGTATATTGCAGCAGATACAGATAACTGAGACCCTGGTGAATTTCAAGCCAACAAGTTTCAGGATACAGTAAAAGTAAAGAGTGACGGAACTTGTTTAGCCATATGACAAAAGTTAAAAAAGTTACTGTTATCAGTAAGTGCACAGGGGAAGGGAAGAAGGACAAAGGGTTAATAGCAGTGAATAAGAAAAGCTAAAAGAACAATGATGACACACAGAGGAATGTAAGAACTAACCACAAATAAATTTAGGGTGGAAATGGGAAGTTTTCAAGCTATGAAACAGTGAAGTTGATCAGAGCTGTAGGGTCAATGCATCCATCTGCTCTGCTGGAGCTCAATAAACTTCTTGTAGGATCATCTAACACACTTTTGCAAAGACAGCCTCTGGGTCCAATCTCCTGCTATGTCTATGCTGCTAAACACAGACAGGGCCAGGGACTGACTCTTGGCCCTGAGGCCAACTGGTGTAGACTGGCTTGTGTTCATCTTACTCAGGCTCCATCAGCATTACATAGCACTTGGCCCTGGGTTTCCTCAAGGCTCCACATCTCAAGAGTCCCACTGCACCACATATTTATTTTGTGTGTCTCAGTTCAAAGTGCATAAAGAAGTGAGATGACTTTTTTGCAGCCCAGCAGAGTGTTTTTTTCACAGCATGAAACAAGAGTATGCTTGGCATATCCCCCAGTATGGCCTGAGGGAGGGAAGAGTGTTAAGCATACCATCCCAACAGGCTTTGCATTACAGGCCTATACAGGATGACTGTTTTCTTGCAGCCTTTTTTCCACCCTGCCCTCCGGAGCAGCCTTTGAGTGAGCCATTCACGGAACAATACTCAGGCTTTGTTCTGAAGAAAGCTAGTCAGAGTGGTCTGAAAGAGATGGGAAGTGACTAATGTTTACATCTAACCTACAAAAGCACTTAAAACCAGGAGGTCAGCATTCAGATCCACCCCAGCCCTTTTCTGTAGCACCACAGATGCATGAAGTAGCTCTTGAAGACATCTTCCAAGTTAGTGTGGTGGTACATGCACAATTACCATCAGCTTCACCTAATAAGCTACACTGCAGCTCCAGTGATGAAGGTGCAGCATTCACACAAGCTAATGGAGCACACAGGAAGATTGTACCATCTCTGAACAAGCTAGCCAGGAAAAAGCAAGGATAAAAAGTTCAATTTACACAGGTGTTGTGATGATTAGCAAAAGCAGAAAGGAAAACATGACAGTTTAATGAGATTTTAGCAGCAATTCTATATGTCTCCTGCATCTACCAGAATTTTTTTAAGCATAAGATTTTTTTTTTTTTACATATACTTGTCTGGTCTGTCAACTGTGCTATCAAGTTTAATAAGAAACTGCTAGAGTTTAAATGATCTGTGAATTACAAAATAGGTTGTTTATTCATCACAGCAGACACTTTATGTTACAAAGTTGTGATTTTTTTAATGAGGTGAAGGCTTAAGACTCTTGAGGGGGAAGAGCAGTAGTTAGACCAACTCCTAGAAACAAACTCATCTTCCAAGGTGTGAGATTGGTTAGTGCGTTTTTTAAACATCACATATTGAAGATTTTTACTTTACTCCACATCTTTTTGTATCATAATTAACAACAACATCACCATCATTGTCTCAGGTCATTTTATACAAAGATTCTTCACAAATTCATACAGCATTTTCAGTTTAAATTGGTCAGCTTAGATTTGAGTGCCTGGAACTTGCTCAGCTCCCAGAGACCCACACTTAGTTCAAAACTGAGACCTTACAGCAGCATAAAGATTCAACCGAAATCAATATTCTCTTTTCTGCACTTTATGCTTAATCAATGGGTTAACATTTTTTTCCTCACCCTGTAAGTAAAGAGCAGTCACACCAGTTGTACCATTATGGTACTGTCATTTCATGTAAACCCAGTGCTTCCGTGCTTTACGGCATTTTTAAAATTTAGCAGGAGCTGGCCCTAGTGTCAGGAATACATCTCTTATGAAAAAGAATATGAAACTGTCTCAAGCTTAAGAGTCAACATTAGAGGTTTTATAATAAATTGGTAAAGTGAACAAGGACAAAGTACCAGGGTTTAAAGAACTCAAGTATGAAACTGATGAATTAGGTGCTGAGCCACTGCATATCATCTTTCACTTCTATACTATGGGAAACCAGAAAATGTAATGCCAGTTTTGAGTGAGATATGGGTGAACATAGGGAACATCAAAACTCATGCAAGTCTAATCTCTGCATCAGACCAATTGTTAGAAGTTACAAGTGAAAAACAGAATTAATAGGCAGAAATAAATACTATACACTGGAGAAGAGTCAGTATCTCTTTGCAAAAGCTTAACTCTGGTTCTCATTACCCCACACACATGCAGGGAGAAGGGAAAATTTCTCAGGGCTTTTGTTCAGTTTTGTGATTATTCCCCCAGCCATTCCTGAGCCCAGGACAGGCTGAGATGCAGCACAGCATGAAGGGGCTCCTAATACCCATTTTTCCTGTGCCCATGGCTTCTGCTGCATTAGTCTCCCTCCACAGAGGTGCAGCAGGAGCTGGTGCGGCAGCAGAAAGATGAAGAGGAGGGATTTAGGAGAACATACACTTCAGTCCTAACAAAGTTCCTCCCCAACATCAGATATTGCAGGCCACAAGGCACCTCTCAACTCAATTTCCACAACCAGCAGAGAGCACTCATGACATAAAGCCTGGGGCAGCCCAGCAACTCATCTCCTTGGCTTCTGCAAACCATGCCTGACCCAGAGGAGTAACTGTGAAGCCCTGTTGGTAGGTGCACCAAGATTCTCAGATGACCCTTTTGGAAGGCTAAACTATACCTGCTGCAAAGAAAAAGACAGATCCAAAGTAGCAGCCAGCCACAATTACCATGAAACCATCCTTGCTCTTTATTTTTGTCCATTTAGTATACATGAATGAAACCAGAGGCTGAAATTAACAATGGAAGTCACTCACCCACAGCAGGGTAAATCACTGCACACCAGATGAGGCAAAAAATGGCATGGAAGGGTAGAATGCAATCCCATACTTCAAGACAAACAAAATTCAGCTCCTCCATAGTATGAATTGCCTATACCGTCAATACCTGAACACTGGAATTTCCCACAACAACTGCAGTTTACAATTTTAATACCTGTATTTTAGACACAATTATTTGGTTTGCATATACATAAGCTCTGTAATTAATGTGGAAATGAATACACAGAAGCAGCAATCATCTGCACACACTGCAACTGTGTGCTAATGTGCTGCATTGTAGTTGCAAGTTTTCACTACACAATCCAAAACGGCTACGCATTTATGAACATAATTCACCAAGAAGTCAGTCCTTCAGACAGACCATTTCGTTCATTTTCAGAGCTGTGATTTTTATCGTGAGGTACCACATATGTGCGTATTTAAAAAATATCATGTGAGTGGAAGAAAAAACTGATCTGTATTTTACCAGCTGAACTTACAGATATCACAAACCTAACCTGCCAACCACAAGAAGACTTACCATAAGGATATTTTGTGTCTAGCCTGCGTGCTGCTGCTCTTGTCCAGGGTAGTACATCATCGCTGCAGCCATTAGGCATTCCATTATATCCAATTCCAACAATCTTGTTTTCTGAATTTACAATGCAGGCACCAACCTAAATAAAATCAGATTTATATAGTACCGACAGCATGCAAAACAATGTATCAACAAGAAAGATGAGACCTGAAAAGTCAGTCCTACAATTTCCATTTAAGAGATACAAGCTTCATTTTATATTAAGTCACACCATCTAGTGAGCAAGGCTACAATTGTACCTAACTGGTGGAACTTCAAAATAGATCAGGGCAGATGCAACCCTGGTCATGCAGCCCCCATCCCAGCCTGCCAGAACTGTTCTTTATGGAACTGTGAAGTAAACCTAGTTCAGGGAGCAGAACTAGCACTTAATTAACCCTACTAAATACAAGTTTTCTGTCAGTTCAGCTCCCCAAAATAGCTTTTCCAGGAGCAGTATGAGAGGCAGCAGCAGCTAAACAAAACGTATGGAAGATGGAATAAAAATGAAGCAGTGTTGACCTAGGCAGAGATAGGCTCACAAACCTTTCTGGCTTATTTACACGAGCATGCACCAAAATACCAGACCTTTTAACTCCCACCCTTTATTACTTCAATCCAAGTCTGCACAAGGACCTTTCTTATAGCTTGATGAAGTATCCTGTTTTACATTTTCTGCCCATATTGCAGATTTATTAAAATGGCAATACTACTGATTTTAACTCACACAATGTGTTTATCAACTAGCTCTTGGATAACAAAAGTTTAGCCCTAAGTGAGTAACTTCCAGAGAGCTAAGGGCAATAATATATAGAATCCAGCAAGTAACTGAACAGACTGTTAACATGCATTTTACTCCATGGCTTTTCTGGGATTTGCTTCCTAAATTTCTTCACACAAAGGAAGACTAACAGGATGACTGGGCCCTGCTGAACAGCATGTTTCAGCAGATGTATCGATCACCTTAAACAAATATTCAATAGCATACAGCACATGAAAGAAGCAAAGAATTGGGACAGAGAGTGAAGCAGAGGAGGGAGGGCAACCTGAGGGAGGAACCAAACTAGGCAGAAACTCCAGTCAACAAAAGAACCAACAGAAAGGGTTTTTTATAGTCTTACAGGTGAAGGAAAGGAACTTGTAAAATGCTGTGTCTTGAGAAATTACAATCTAAAACTTTCAGTAGTTTTATCCTCCACTAACAGTAACTATATTTACTGGAAAACAGAGAACAAAATGCATGCAATTTTAACCTTCGGACGAAAAGATTTACAAAACTACAAGCTGCAAATGTACAACAGAATTTTACACGAGGTCAGGCCCAATAAGAGAACTTCTGTAACAAAAGGTGCTGACCATGTTAAAAAATGAATAGCTATACACTGAAATAACTTCCAATAAGAAATTCCTGAAAGTGCTACATGTGCATCTGATGTAATGTACAATATAGATTAGGTTATGTTATTCTTATACATCGCCTTCTTACCTGAGAACTTGGATCCTTGCTTCTTTGTGCTGACAAAAAAGCTACTGCCATGAAATATTCAGGCCACTCCAAATAATCTTCTCGTTTTTTGCAGGATGCTTCATTGCTGAAACTATATGGAAAAGAACCAAGCCATCATCAAAGAACACATAGCTGGAGCTATTACAAATTGTATTCTCTCAATGTGTGCAAGTTTAAGGTAACCAGGATCACAATCTGGCTAAGACGACCGCACATTCACTGATATTTTAAGAGTAAAACCACCAGCATTATGTGCTTTCCAGGGACTTATGTATGCGTTATTTCCTTTCAGGGGAAAGCCATATAAGCAAGGTTGCGAATTTCAGTTTTAGGTATGAGGCTGAGCTATTCAGAGCACTGAGCTATTCAAAGACAGAGCAATTTATCCTTGACAGATAACACCTTCTGTATTTCTAAGATTCAGGAGTATCATGTACTAGCATGCTTTTCACCCAAACAACATAATCTTTCTTATGATGACTGCGCTAACTGCAAGCCTCTAATCTAAGATATTTTGTACTTCTGCCTACGACAAGTGCTTGCTGGATTTCTACTTGGTACCTTTGTGTGCAGTCATTCGTTTCTGCCTGTACAATTATTGCCATGAGTTTGCCTCTCATTAAAACACTTACTAGCAAAAATCTGAGGCCATTCTGACAGTACGCTGCTACGTTCCTCTTGAGATTATGGAAGCCTTGAGGCACAGTACTTCTCTTCTTAGGCTCCACTTACCAAGGACTACAGCTCAAGACTGAGATACCCTTCTAGCAATGTACAGTGATGCAGAAAAATTCACCATAGGTAACCACAAGCAGCAAGACATCTGTCATGGGTTCAGCAGCAGCAGCAGTAATTTTTCTCCTTCACAGTAGCTGGTGCAGTGCTGTTTTTGACTTTCAGCCTGGGAACAGCGTTGATAACACCGATGTTTATAGTTACGGCTTAGAATGTTTTGGTCTGACCAAGGACTTTCTGAGTCTCATGCTCTGCCAGGGAGGAGGGGAAGCCGGGAGGAAGCAGAAACAGGATACCTGACCCAAACTGACCAAAGAGGTATTCCATACCACAGTACATCATGCCCAGGATGTAAAAACTGGGGGCAGGAACCTGGAAGAGTTCAGTTCACAGCTCGGTCGTCAGGTGGTGGGCAGTTGTATCCTCTTCCCTTGTATTTCCCTGGTCATTATTATTATTGGTGGTAGCAGTAGTGATTTGTGTTATACCTTAGTTACTGGACTGTTCTTATCTCAACCCGTGGGAGTTACATTCTTTCGATTCTTCTCCCCATTCCCCCCCCCCCCCCCCCCCCAGAGTGGGGGGGAAGAAAGAGGGGGGAGTGAGTGAGCGGGCTGCGTGATTTACAGCTTAAACCACGACAACATCTTATAGCAACACTAGTTCCAGCAGTTTCAGAAGACAAATAAACATCAGAAGTATTTTGTCAATTATTATTTTTATAACCAAACCCATATGTTAGAAGCTTGCAGTTAGCTTATCATAAAGAGGGTATACAATTTGAGTGAAGACAATGCCAGCACATGATAAAATTGTACTTTAGAAACCTACAGGGTGCTATTTACTTGTTTTGAATAGCTCATATATTGCATATTACAAATTAGCCATTTTGGCTTGTTCTTGGAAATGAATAAGAATCATATTTAAAGCAATCTTCTCAACCTAAGGAGGGATAAGCATACACTCTGGGTGTAACCAGCACACCTAGTTCACATTTTGACATTGTACATAGTGCCCAGACTGTGAGTTGTTTAAGGAAACACACATATCAGGTACCTGAGAGTGCCCAAAGTGTCTTGAATCATTGTAACTAAAGGATTGGGCCTACACACTATTTAAGAAAAAAGTACCCAGAGAATAAGAAGGTCACAGCAGGAAGAAGAAAACAAAGACGCCCTCACACTTCTCCATGCCAAATTGAACTTTGACAGGTTAACTGGAATGCCTAGGAAGCGCTTCAGCTAATTTAAGTGATTATTTATAATATGTATTTCACAGAAGCAGACTTACAAAATCCAAAACACCATCAGACTTTATCATTCATTCCCAACTACGTGACATTCACTCACAGCGATATCTTTGAGAGGCACACAACACATAATTCAGAACTACATTAAATAAACATTCTGGGCAAAGGGTTCCAGAAGACACTGAACTAAGAAATCATGAGATCTCCTTTTATTAAATAATTCCCTAGCAACCCTATTTATTGAAAACACACCAAAAGCTACTGTTTACTTTTCTCATAAATATGGAACTGTGTGTAAGCAGAGGTTCCCTCCGAGTACCAACTTCACATGGAGGGGAGCATGTCTGAAAAACACGCAGAAGGCGTACATCAAAGAGAACATAAAAACCCTCGCTAACTCAATTACTTCTACTTAACATCACCATGTTTGGCAAGGTAATTCCCTCAACTCAGAGCACAGGAATGCAAGAGTGTGAAATGGGTATAAACCACTTAATTTCTGACTGAGCAGAAGCCAAGACCTTGGCTAGCAGTCAAGCACACACAGGAAAACTGTTTATGGATTTGGGACAGCTGATCATCCTCCTTATGCTCATCTTTAAGTTCTAGAATTGCATGAATGAAAGCTACTCTAGAAATTACAGCTAGCTGTAAAATAAGCAATTAAGACTTATCCTTGTGATAACTTGTAAGAACTTATTGTAAGAATAAAAATGGTAACTGAAAGCCATGAAGATAACACTGCTCAAGAAGAAAAGCAAAAAAAAAAATCCTTAAATTTGAGAGTGGTTAGTAGCCTGTAGGAAAGTCTGTGTAAACAGTTATTTCAAAGGAAAATGGAGAAAAAGATTCTGCAATTACAGGACAGTGCCTCCCTTTTCAGCCCTTTCTCACCCAGCTAGGGTTCAAATATGGTGTAACAACATCTGAAACAGGAATTTCACGCAGCTACTCAAAAACAAACAAACAAAAAAACACGAACCCTGTCTTAATGAAAATTTTAGTTGTTAAAGCAGAGTACATCACCTCAAATCTTTTCATGCCACAATTACGATGGTCAGCTACACAATACTGTACAACTGGAGAGCTGGTAACTCTGAGACTTTTTCCCCTTTTCCCACCTCTCCCCCTCTGGGTTATCTCTAACATCATGTCATTAGACTTATGTTCCAACTGTATCGTAGTAGGGTTTTTTCCCCCCTATACTACTTAAGAGCAGCTATCAATATTTTTTACTTCAGCCACAGAATTTAAGGTAAAGAGGTAAAGTGTGCATTAAAAATAAAAATCAAACATCTTCAGCAATGCTCTTGTTCCCCAAAGCCAAATGGGATATGTGTTCTTGATGACTTTCAATACTAGCTGCTTCTTTAAGTCTCAATTTTATGATCGCTATTATGTCAAATTAATGTGGAGTTTCCTTCACTTGAGGCTTGCCATCTTTCCCCTCACATAGGTACTTAGATACAGTCATTACCTATTCCTTACTGGGAGGTAAGTTTTTGAGAGAGATGGAGAGAAAAATCAACCTTTCTCACAGGAAAACAACAGCCTGTGCACTGAAAATTAACTATACTCAAACTTTTCCTGCAAGATAACCCACCAAACCTGCACGCTCTGCAGAAATACCGAACCCCAGTTGAACAGTACAGTAGTATTTCTCTTCACTGAATGTATTTCACTCTCACAGCATCACTCCTTTGACTTTAATTAATTACATATTGCTCACGCCAGCCTCCCTTTCAGGAAATAATGAATTCCAGATAACCCACCTGCTCTTTATCCTATCCCAGTGACTGCCATACCCTCACGACAGGGCCTTCGGAGGCCTCAAGAAACGCTTCCCTGCGGGATGTGGCGCACCCCTCCTTCCTCACAGCCGGCGCCGGGGGACCCTCTCAGGCCCGCGGAGCCCAACCTCCAAGGTAGCCTCCCCACGGCGCGGATAAGCGCCCAGCTGCCGCCACCCTGCCCCGGGGGACAACAGTTTCCCGAAAGCAGCCACACGGTGACCGCGGCGCTCTCCCCCCTCACAGAGCCGGGGCCGACCGCGTGGGGCAGGCCGCACCGCGGGCCCACTGCCGCCAGAGTTAAACTCTTGGGCGGGACCGGCCTGGCTGAAGACGGATAAAGCTTGGTCAGGAGAAGGGTGTGGGGGAGCACGGTGCTAGCGGAAGTGGGAACCGCCGGCTGATGGGCAGGCAGAGCTTGGAACCGGCATCACTCAGGGGCCACCCCGCACCCCCTCCGCGCCAGCACCCCCTCAGCCGCGGGAGGCGAGCCCCCGCGCAGGCCGCCCGGGCAGCGTACCCGTTAACGTGGCCGCTGGGCTGAGAACCGCTCATCTCCCTGCAGACCCGCTCTCTTTCGTAGCTTGGCGCCAAAGCGGCAGCGGGCGGGGAAAGGGGCGGGCGGCGGGGAGGAGCGCGGTGGGGCTGGGGGGTGCGGGTGGGCTCTGGTTTTCGTGTGTCCTCAGAGCCCGAGAGCCGGTGTTCTTGACCCGAGGAGGCCACTTCCCCACCTGGCCTTCTGTGAGCCCCAGCGCTGCTTTAAACGAGTTACTTTACAATGTGTCCTGGAGTTGTCATCTTTCTGACAGATGCTGTGTCGAGCGTTATGTTTTGCCCAGCTCACGCTCTTGACGTAAATGCGTACTTACTAAAGCTTGGCATTAACATATTAAAATGTCCAAAAGTCTGGTTTTGTTTTCTGGATATGAAATTTATATGGAAAGTGAGTTATGGTTTATTAATTCCTCCAGCTGCTGCCAGGTTTTAGAAGTCTCCTAGGATGCTCAGGTAGCTGAACATACATATATAGTCCATTATAGTGCAAAATAAGTGGTATAATAATCAATATTAAATGTTCGTATGGTGTGTTTGTCTTCCTTCTGCGAGGAGCTGCCTGCCCTGGCTGGCTGGCTGCCACAGGGGCCTGCCTTTACGGAAGCACTCATATGGGAGCAAGGTACAGCTGTTTGCTCCAGCGGGCTGCCTTACATCGGGTGAAGACTGCCCAAACCAGCCATACGTGTCCAATCCGGTTCCCTCTGGAGGCAGTGACAGGTGCAACAAACTCGGTGAGAGCAATGATGGACAAAGGAAAACTTGCCTGTGAGAGCATCCCCACGGGGGATTTGTGCATGCAAACACTGCAGCTCACACTGTCTGTGTGCTGCACCATTGATCTGAACATGGTCAACAGATGAGCTAATGGTTTCCTGCAGCCTGCTCAAAAATCTTCATGTAGGAGAGTGCTTCAGGTTGGAGAACAAGGACATTTTTGGGAAACAGGGCACATAGTAGTCCTATTCCAGAAACTGGCTGTATAGTTCCCTCTTACTGACCATATGCTTAGCAAACTCCACAAATGAGTACACCAGCTCAGTTAGTACACCAGCATGTGTGTAAGAATATGGCTAAGTCAAGGAACCTGCCATGCTCATAGTTACTCTTGAAGCTAGGCCAAAAAAGAGAGCCTGCAGTGATCAAAACAGAAGAACACAATGCTAATATGTTTTCATATTTAGCTTTTTTTTTTAAACAACTGACAAATCATCAAATATGAAAATGTTACTTAATTTCACAGATATTTCTATTCAGTTGTAACTAGAAAACTTGGCAAAAGCACCCTGTTATATTTCAGCTGACAAGTTTTCCAGCCCTCAGAGTGGGAAAACATACAGCTATTTCAGTTTGCAAGACTTTTATTATTGCAATTTCATATGGACAACAAATGTTCATGTGTGGTTTGTTAATGAATGAAAAGGAATGATTTAAACGCAAGAAAAAGAAATTTAATGAAAGTAGCATCACTCAGAAAAGCATAAGCCTGAAGGTGAAATGAAAGGCCTGATTATGGCTGATCACGAACAGAGTTAAAGAGCACTCATTTAATTAATCTGGAGGGAAAAAAAATAGCATAATTCAGTTCAAAAAGTTTTCTAGTTTCTGCACTCTTGAAATATGAATTAAAATTAATAGTGCTATAATTACCTATGCCAAATTTGTTATCCTTCATAATTAAGATTCTGAGGACAAACCATAAGAACTACTAAGCTTTAAAAAGCAGTGTTTGTATGCTGATCATACGAAGTGAATGATGAATTTTCTACTCTGTGAACACTGATGAGTTGTCACAAACTATTCCCTTCCTCTGAATTTGTCATGTTTTCCAGCTGATATCTACAAATCAGCCACAAGCAAATTCAAAATAATACAATCCTCATTGCTCAAAAAGAAAGCAAACTAAGATTCTTGCTCTTCTCTTTTTCTCCCATCAGAGAAGAAAAAAATACATACTACAAAATAGCTGCTTATATTATTAAGCAATGAGGTTTTAAATTCTGGAGTACAGTTTTCACCTTTCTATAAAATTGCATAAGAATTATATTTTTTTTAAATGCAAAACAAAGGGTTTTGTCATGCTTAGCAAGTAAGTTTCTGTAATAATTTGAAGCTACTCATATCTCCATCTGTAAAGTTCACAAATGTATAATTTTTTCATTTTTTTCAAAGGTTATTATTCACTCTTCTATCTTGTTCTTCTTCAAAAGGAGGCACTGGTTGATGAGAAGCTCAGATGGTGATGAGAAGCTCAGATGGTGATGAGAAGCTGGCAGTGCGCTTGCAGCCCAGAAACCAACCATGTGCTGGGCTCCATCAACAGGAGTGTGGCCAGCAGGTCAAGGGAAGTGATTTTCCTCCTTTACTCTTGTGAGTACTCTCACCTGGATTACTGTGTTCAGCTCTGGGGCCCCCAAAACAAGAGGGATGCGGACCTGTTGGAGTGAGTCCAGAGGAGAGCCATAAAGATGATCAGAGGGCTGCAGCACCTCTGCTATAAAGACAGGCTGAGAGAACTGGGCTTGTTCAGCCTGGAGAACAGAAGGCTCAGGGGAGATCTTAGAGCAGCCTTCCCATACTTAAAGAGGCCATACAAGAAAGTTGGAGAGGGACTTCTTACAAGGATATATAGTGATGGGACAAAGGGGTATGGTTTTAAGATGAAAGAGGGTAAATTTAGGTTAGGAATTAAGAAAAAAATCTTTACTGTGAGGAACGAGACACTGCCTCAGGTTGCCCAGAGAAGTTGTGGATGCCCCATCCCTGGAAGTGTTCAAGGTCAGGTTGGACGGGACTTTGATCAACCTGGTCTAGTGGAAGGTGTCCCTGATGTGGTGGTGGGAGTTAGAACTAGACGATCTTTAAGGTCCCTTCCAACCCAAACCATTCTGTGACTCTGTAATTCTAAAAAAACAGACCGAAAACATTCAGCTCTCTAATAATACAGTAATAATATATGGCCTGAGAGAGAAAACTTTTGGTGGAATTTTACTTAGTAGACTCCTAAGTCTTGCTAAATGACACATTTTTGGGGAACCTAGCTACATTTTGGGTTTCTTTTTTTTTTTTTTTTTTAAATAGAATTACACTGAAAGCTTGTGGTCCAATTGTGACTACTCTTCTGACAATGTGCTGTGGTGGTGGTACATGATGTGACAGCCCCTTTCTTCATGCACACATCAGATACAGGTTATGTGGTTACAGATATTCACAGAAAGTTACACCTGGATTAGGTGACATTCAGGCCAGGATCCTGTGATCTAATCATTGGGTTGCACTGTGGGCAGATAGCTTGACTTGCTACAGGTGGGGAGCAAAGTCCTGCTGCCTGGTAGGTTCTATAAGATGTCTCCAGCAGCTGTGTCCTTTGCAAAAGCAGCAGCTTCTGTGGACCTGCTGTCTGAATCCTCCATTAAGTCTGTGGTATGCTTGATCTAGAAGCTTACTTGCGCCCTTCATCTGTCTCAGGACCACTCAGATCTCTGTGCCAGAACTAGAGTGGTCTGACTCAAAGTCCCTGTTCAGACAGGCATGCACTAAAATAGGCTGAATTGCTTTTAGTTTTGTATCTGACACTCTAGCCCTGTCCTTACATGTTCCTCTTTTATTTCACAGAGAGATGATGAATGTGAAGCAGCATAGAGTACCTCAGGTAGACTTTTGTAAGTTATTTTTGTTAATCTCTCATTTTTTTAGGTGAAATTCCTGAGCATGTATTATCATGGCCTTGCTGTATAAATGTCAATAAACAATCTGAACTGATTAAAAATATTTCAGATGCTCTTATTAATCAGAAGTGATGCAAGTTTGAAAGACATGCTAAATATATAACCATCTGTCAAGAGGCTTATATTTTTAGCTCACTGGTTATGAAATTTTCACATCTTCTACCTTTTGTCAATTTTGATAAAAGCAAACTAAGTTGAGTTTGGGGAAACCCCAGGTTTCAGACCCCCTCCCCACTTTCTTGCTGCTTGCTAATGGACTCAATTTTAACTTTGTTGGCAAGCAAGATCTCTACACAAATGTAGCATATGTGTAAGTTGTCATTCAGAGAATAATGTTTGCTATTTGCTAGGATATGGAGCATGCAATTTGGTAGACCACCCTGAAATCACTCTCAAAACTTAAGGGAAAAGTAAAGAGAAATTGCTAATGAGCTATTGTCTCTAACAGAATGAATTTTTCAGGAACTAATTACTAGATTTAGAGAAAAAGACTCTAAAATAAATATATATGACAATATGTCTTAATATTGCAACATCTGGTTCTTGTTGGTCTTTCAGAGAAGTACTGCTCACTGACAGCGTAACTTTCACAGCTAGAGAATGGGATTAATTTTTAGGCAAATCTCATCTTCTAAATATTTTTCCAAACAGGAGTTTCTACTTGAGTTAAATGTTTCCTCCTATACTTACATAGCCGAGAACATATTAAATACAAATGCAGCTGCTGGGATATGCTACAGTTCTCAATTTCTGTGGTTTATTTAATCAACAGTGTGAATTTATTGCTTCCTTACTGATAAAATTATGTTTGTTGCAATGTCAGGCTTTGCCCTATGAACAAAGTCCTGCTGATGTAACCCCCCCACTGGAAGACCTGCAGCAGCTTGTTAGTAAGACAGCCCATTAATAGATAGCAATAAACTGTTAGATTTTTATATTATAGTATTTTGTACGGGGAACATAAGCATTTCAGAATTGCTACAGGAATTTTAACTTCAGCACATAGCTCTTTACACTACATAATTTTGAAACTATTTATTAACATAGTAAGAAATGCAACTAATTGCCAGCCTTTGATCAAAACCAAATAGAATCACAGAATCATAGAACATCAGGCTGGACTAGATGTCCCAGCACCCTCTCCAGCTGAATCTTAAAAGTGTCCAGTGTTGGGGAATCCACCACTTCGCTGGGGGGATTATTCCAATGGCTGATTTCCCTCTTGGCTGCAGCTAGAATCTCTCCCGGACTCACTTGTGCCCACTACCCCTAGTCTTTTCTGTGTGAGTCCTTGTAAAAATGGAGTTCTCCATCTTCTTTGTAGCCACCCTTTAAATGCTGGAACATGGTGATAAGGCCTCCCGGAGCCGTCTTTTCTAAAGGCTGGACAAAGCCAACTATCTCAGCCTTTCCTCATACAGCAGGCTTCCCAGTCCTTTGATCATCTTTGTGGTCCTTCTATGGACCCTTTCCAGCCTGTCCACATTTTTTCTGAGTTATGGTAATCTTAGTGCAGATGAAAGACTGTTGCAAATCCAGTATTTTCAAACTCTGGTGCCAAAATTCAGGACATCAGAATCTGTGTTTAGATGCCTGCATTTTTAGAGATTTGTGAACCCTGAATGCCAGAAAAGCTTGCATGATGTGCATCTCTGATAGAATCCACTCAATACTAAGGAATTTCTATGATTTTCATGTCCTCATGGAAACCTTTTCTCTTTTCTATTCTTAGGTTTCAATGGCTTGTGTATTACCTTACCTTTTCTATAGCATCTTATTTCTTGAGAACTAGAATCAAATCCTGGATTTAAGTTTTCATCCTTCCTGTCCAAGTCGGACACTATTTTGGATATCACATTCTCAGTCTTTCAGACTCAAAATTTCTGCAGTTCGCCAACTCCCTAAATCCAGCATCTGACCTTGAATAGCAGGCAGAGTTTTCTCTGACAGCTGTTTTTGCACTTTATTCTGACTGGGGTCACAAATAACTATATAAATAATATTCTTTAAGCAGTCTTCTGTCCATTTTTTAACATTACAGCTCTTTTTCATTTCACTTAAAATTTTTATGAACATATGATGGTTTTCCATATTTTGACTCTTTTTTTGTTTTATTTATACTGATGGTTCTAGTTATAAGCAAATGTTACCTTCCCAGTACCTCAATCACTTTTTAGTTTCTTTGACATCAGTATATTCTCCAGCTAGATTGGTTCTTTCTGTATGTTATTTGCTGATGCTTTCTGGTTTTGTTTGCTTTAATGTTTGTATCTTATCTCTGACCAGTCTTCTACTTCTAACACTCCTCGTTCACTCATACCTGCCCTTGCATCCAAATTCCCCATTTTAAGCAAAGTAGTACAATTGACACACAAAGACAAGTGCTAGAAAAACAGAAGATCCTGCATGTAATCTTTTCTTCAGTCTTCCTCCAGAACTGGAAATCCCAGATAATCTTGCTAAGCTGTTCTTTAAAAAGTAAACTGAGACATAAAGTCTCAGACTGCAACCCTGGTGCTTTCTTCCAAAATATGAGTTACCATCTTTGCCCACCCATGCTAGTCATGATCACAGCTATTCCCTAATTAGAAGTGAGAAATTAATTTTCTGCTTTCAGTATAAAATTTCACTTTCTTGGCATGATGCTTCTATACTCAGCACCCGCCTACATACTTCACAGCTTTCTATTTCTTCTGTTACCTTCCCCTTATTTTTCAAAGCTATTTTTAATATCTACAAAGAATATTTTCTATTTCCATCCCTTCCAATTCAGCACGATTTTCCTACCATGGTGCAGTAGCTTTTCATATTACTTCCATGAACTCTCCCTAAGTCCCAAAATCTGTTGCAGTGTATTGACTTGCAGAAGCTCCACCTGGACAGTAACATATACCTGTCATCACTACATCAGACACATTCTGAAGAAAGACACCCTTTGTCTTCCATCCCATACAAATAATCTTTAACACACATATCCCTTCATATCTGAGCAACTAGTTTGCTCTTTGTAGTCCTTTTAATTCTCCTGATACAAATTCCTTTTATGATTGTCTCCTTTAACCTCAGTGGAGTTTCTCTCCAATTTTCTTCTTGTTCAAATTTTTCTTTGTTTATGATAAGATTTAGATTTCTTATACAGAGAATTTTCATATTTTATATATAATTTCCTGACATTTATATTAGATGCATCTTTAGATTTCATTATTACAGTGTAATACTTAAATCTTTATATAAGAGCCACTATACAGAATAATTTTCTTACATCTTTATATTCCTTATATGGGATTTAGTGTGGAAGGTGTTAAGTAAATGTGTTAAATCCATTCTGTGATAAGAGATGAATTACCCTGTCAGCTAACCTGTGGACTGGACAAATATTTCAGGATTTTTAGGTATACTACTACATCAAAATTATACTGAGTTAAAGGAAACAGAAGGAACTGCTGCAGTCCCCCTGGTTTTGTCCTGTATCTAACCTCAGCATGATTAGATCCCTTTGACCTACTTGGCTTTCAAGTTTGCCAATATTCCCATTTCCCCGAATACCCTTTATCACCAAAGGCATTTTCCTTCCTCAGTAATAACTGCTCCATTCCTAAGACATGGTACCAAGAGAATGGTAAAATAGGAGACATGAAGCCTTGTTTTGTAACATCCTGGGTGTTAGCTTGGCAGCAGGGCAGAGGGAGCTCAGGTGCCACCATCATATGCCTTCTTTTCACCACTTCCAAGAAAGTTCTGGCAGTTTCCTAAACTCATCGAACTAATTACAGAGAGCAGCTAACAGCCACGCTGCTTTAACTTATCAATAATGAAAAGTGAGCTGGAGCTGTCAGGAAATACATTTGACATCTCAGCTTCGAAGAACAGGAACTTTGTTCTCCCTCTGTAGATATGAAAGGAAATATAATCATTAGTAAACCTAATTTATTTCATAAGCAGAGTTGGCAGTGTGATTCCTTTTCAAGACTTCCTGGCACTTTCCTATTATGAGAGTCTGCTTTTAGTTGTCTACATCAGACAAACATGATTTGTTCAGTCTGAAATAACCCAAGCTGAGCATTTGCTTCTACTAAGATTAGTTTTTATCTTTCAAGTTGTATCTGTATTTTTTATGCTACTTTAACTTTAAAACCATTATAAATAAACACATATTCACATTAGGAAGGCATCAACTCAGATGGCAAAGACAGTATATGGTAAATGAGAAATTCTAGCATGGAGCCACAGCAGCTTAATGCTTTAAGAAAACAGATGATTAGGTAAAGAAGACAAAGAGCGGGATGTGATCTTTGAAGCAGGAATCATTGAGGAATTCAAAGGTGGATGGGCTATAGATTGTGGAAAGGGAAGACAGACATTAGTTAGATATTCAGAATTCTTATTTCTCAGAATACAACAGAATATTATTAGGGTGCAAAGTAATGGAGAAAAATTCTCCTTTGAGGCCAGCCTTCACAGGAACCTAAGGAGATAAAGAAATCAAATAGCAGATATACTTCATATTTTTCAAAACTGAGAAAGCAAAAGGGAACTGAAATGGGGTTTTCTTCATTTACAGGAAAGTAAATAAAACCCCCTCCCTATTACTTCTACAGAAATTCAGTGGGTTCTATAAGGACAGAAACAAGGAGAACTTTGAATCTCTCCACTGGTATATATGTCCTCTGGGTGAGCATTTTTCCATAGAAGATGAATGTCTTACACAAGCAAAATAAGAAACAGGCCAAAAATAACAAGAATTTTATGGGCTTTGTGAAAAGTATCTGCTCTTGTTAGTACAACTTTGTAGGATAAAAATATTTCCATGCAAAGAATCTGTTAAATTGACTTTAATTTTTTTTTTTAAAGGATTTGACAACAGAGGATTCTTGTTGGAGATGCTATATGGGTCATTTTGTTTGTGCATTTTGTGCTAAAAATTCTTCAATATTTTCAACAGGGCTTCAGCTGATCTGCAGTACAAGAACCTGAAATTAGCTAGCACAATGCAATCAATATTGAGCAATATTTCGTCTCTGAAAGAAATTCAGTCTGACAGAGAAAAGACCAGTGTAGGAAAAGTGAGACTCTGGCTGAAAAGCTGAATACAGAAATTCCCTGCAAAGCGGTACAAATTAGTTGATGTCACCAGAGCAAGAAAACCATGGTGACAGAATAAAATGTTATCCAGGTTCCAGAATACTTTATTATCACCACCTTAGGTCACTAAGCTTCACAAGCTATATCCATCAAGTTTGATAGCAGTATATATACTCACAGCTGAAGCTAGAAGGTGCAGTGCTTTAATGTACTAACGATTTACATTAAGACACCTGGGTTCAAAGTCAGTTTATGACAAGAACAAAATGGGTTTGTTGGTCTCAGCCTGCTCTCTAGTGGACAACTGCACATAAACCCAGTTCTGAGAAGAATCCCAAGAATTAGATTTGTTGGCCAAGACATATGATGAAATTCATATTCTCTGAACAACATCATTCAAAATGAAATTAAACTGGATATCTGTGCTAATTCTGGAACACTGTAAGATGAGACACATCCATCAGCATCTCTTAAATACTTGTAACAAGTATTCTTGTAACCAGGATTTGAAAGGAAACAACAGAATGGGAAACAGTACAATGGAAGGCAGAAAAGGAAATTAAATGTTTTCATGTTAGAATAAAATGAAGATAAGATGACATACTGCTGTAACAGACATTTAGTGTTTATGACTAGGTAAAGTATTTGTCTTTATTTACTCTTTTTCATAATACAAGACAACAAGAAATGAAAAAAAATGGCACACACAATAATGATAAAAGGAAGTATTTTCTTGGTACATAATTAACCTGTAAACTCATGTCAGAAAAACATCATCTCAGAGACAAGAGCTGAACAGGACTTAAAAAAGATTATGCTTTTATATAAATAATGAGAATAGCAAGAGATATGTTAGATGGTATTAAAATGTATGAGGGATATAAAGTCTCATGATTCAAGATATAAAACAAACATAGATTGCCTAGAGCATGAGAAGAAACTACACCCACAGATGTTTTATTTCATTAGGGTATCCCATACAGTGTTTACATTCACTTCAGCAGGCAGGCAGTAGAATACTGGAGTCTCAGATTTGTGTAGTCTGTGGTATTTCCTATGCTTCCAAGACAAATTCCTTAGTGACTCATTTGCAGAAATCAGCTGCAAAAAATTGTCTGGAACTCTGATCCCATTTCAAGTTATTCCCCTATACATTGCTTAACCTTTTATTAGTCAGGAGACCAATACTCATTGATAACCAAGCATTTACAATTACAATCATATGCCAATGACAGAGGCAAAGTAAAAATTTTATTGAGTTAAAATATCTTTTCAAAACTTTTTTTTAATATAAAAAATGTTAGTTATCGCTAGCTTATAATTGACCATTACATATTACATATATATTTATATGATATATTAACATATATATACACTGTATTAACAGAGTCTTTTACAGTCTTGTGCTTTTTCCTAGTCTAAGCTGACAATTCCATTATTTTTCATCATGCCATCTACCTCACTGATTTGCAGGAATGTTTGAACACTTATGCTTTACGAGCCTATATTTCAAGTTTAAGATAAATTTAAAACTAAATTCTTATCCAAATAAAGTTCACTTTATGGAGTGGCTGCTGTTTACCTTGTTTAGAATGCTGTATTTCTAGATTTTACGTAATTAAAAAACCAAACCAAACCCCAGTCTCTTTTTCAGTCTTTCAATGTCAGAACAGCCTCTCTGACATTATTCTGATTCCAAATTTAGAGAAGCATCATTTTTCATAAGAAAATAGTTTTACCCTCAATTTTGCAAGGAAATGCAATTCCAGATATAATTTAAAGTGCAATTTATCATACATTAATTTCCACTGCTCGCTCAGTGACTAATTATACTATTAGTTTATCAAAGCTCTTCTTTCATGGTCCTTTCATGATTACCACTTCTGATTATTTTATTTCCAATCTTCTGAGAGCTGATGGTTTACTTAAAGGTTGAGCCAGTAAATGCTAGTGTGAGTTATCATGTACAGACATGTTTCCTAGACTTTGTAAGAGAAAAAGTGCATCTTAACTACTTTTTTAAAGTGAACTAAATGAATCTGAAAGCCTCTAAATTCACAGGGCAAATAAAGTAAAATCTTAATGTACTGGGGAAGGGAGATGACTCAATTTCTCCTTATGTGTAAGCTTCCATGAGTTATTCTTACTCCAAAATTTTTATGGAATAGCTTGACAAGCAAAATTCCCTTGAAGATTAAAAAAAAAATAATTAGAAATGGTAAATAGGACCTAAATTTGTCAAGCATAATGCAAAGGAATGAAACACTAAGACTCCTGTAACTTCAAAAGAATTCGAATTATGCATTTAAATTCAGACTTGTGGCATGAAGTAAGATAATTACCAGGAAAATAGCAGCTTTTGCAGTCAATAACAGACACTGGATTGAGTTTGTCAATTTTTCTGAGCGGACAAATGAAAGATGATGGCTGCTGAAATGAGCTACAGATTATATGAGAAGTACTATGGTCTGTAAGAGCTAATGCTTTTATTCTCCAAGCTTGAAGCTGTAAGCAATATTACAAAAGCTATTTATATTTATCTAGTTGTAGTGCATCAGGTATCCAGTAAAGAAAGAAGTCTTCTGTTTCCACCTGGCATCAACCAAAGTTTAATAAAATGATAAAATGGTTTTCTGCTCTATTTTGATAATTCAACAGTAGTATGACCAAGAAAGCCCTGTCAGAAGTACCGACTGCTTGCACGGAATTCCTATTGTACTTATGACTACCCACTGGCAAATACTAATGCACAGAACAAAACTAAGTAAGATAACTATAGCTCAAAATAGATAGTGCTGGAAACGGGATACAGCAAGTGTACTGATAAAGGAGAAATCCCACCCATAATAGTGGTGCCTCACTGCTGGAGGACAAATAAATAAAACCCAGTATTTTTGCTATGCAAGATCGTAATCTTTATTTGTGATCTTATGAAAGAGCTTAAAATCCTTTACTTTCTGCAAAGGAGATATCCATGCATACTGAAGGAGGAACATACTGTAACCACGACTATATATTTCAGGGATATAAACCACGGAATGACAGCTCAGGATCAGCCAAAGCTGATCAAAGCCTCGGGAATCTTATCTCCCCAACTTCTGTGGGAGCCCACCGTGACAAGCTTATCTCTTTGATCCCAAATTTAAAATATGTCGGAATGGATTAATCCTACATGTTTATTTTCACATTTGACAGTTATTTCTTTAATTTTAAGTGGTAGGCAGGGCCCAAGCTTTCAATTTTCTCTCTGGTTTCTGTCACTTGGAAAGTGCCATGGGCATGGCATGGAGGAAAGTTCTAACTTTAGGATTTCAGCTGATATCTTTCCAGCTTTTCCTCAGCTCTTCTTCAAAAGGTTTCTGAACTGGATTGCAGAGAAATGTGAGTAGTAAAGAACCTTAGAAGAGAAGTCTGAAGAAATGCCATAGAAAAGGAAGGGAGAAGAATCCCAGTCTGTTCCTATTTTTACACCTCATTATTTTGAAAAGTCATGGATTCTGAATGCCACAACTGAACTGTCTTAGCCATGATAGAGATTTCCCAGTCCAGACAGTCAGTTCCCCTGTATGCAAAGATATAGTACACTTCAGACAAGTAGGCCATCGCCCTGAGCAATAGACCTGACTGGAGGCTCAGAGTTACCCAGGGTCCCTTCTGTGAGGTTCATGAGAGGAGAGCCCTACATCCTCCTTCTGCACAATCTCGTAATCATTGACTGTAACTATCACAACTGACTTCTGCATTGAGGCCTCTGTGCTGGGCCATTCCCTTTGGTTCTGCTGGCCCTGGGTGTGCAAGACTCATGAAACAGCTAGATTACTGAACAGGTACTGTGAAGAGTTGTCCCTATTGCTTTAGCAGGGAAGCTTGAGGCACATATTACTATCTATAGGCTTACTGTACAGAGTATCACCATTGTCATTCCAGATATGATGGCAGAGAAGTCCAGTCACCCCCCACTGCCATGGTCCCAAAATGTCAGTGAGAGTGCCACAAAAATACAAATAAGGACAACTGTTCACTGAAACTAATAGTGGTATAGGGGAGAGAAGCACAGGTCAGCTGCATGAATTAATTATTCATAGGTGTAGGGGAAAAAGCAAGGGTACGTAAGAACAAAGAAAGTGCTAGAACAGCACTTGCACATATTCACCTGTGTCTCCCCACATTTTAATTTCTTTGTTCTCTACAGACTCAGCTCTGAGGAAGGGAACCCAGGAATTTCCTCAACAACATCTAGACTAGAAGATGGTGAAGGAACAGCTAGAGGCTTACACCTAGGCATTCCTTCCCTACAGTTTTGGTTAAATTTATAAAAGAGTAATGAAGTAAGAAAGAGGAAGTTTGTTAAAAGGAAGCAAAGGGCATCTCAGAGTCTCAACTCTGTACAGGCACCAAGGAACCTATTTAAGGGTATTGTAGTAGAAACACATACTTTCCCTTAAGACTTCAGAAAGGGCAAAAGGAAGCTGGTGTAACTAACCAGCAGGGTAAGTGAGGTTGTTAGAAGCAAAAATACATCTTTGAAAATGCTGAAGTCTTGTTCAAATGACACAAGAAGAAAGAGTTACAAACTCGGGCAGGTTAAATGTGAAAATGTAATAACGCAGACCAAAAAGTATCTGAAGAATAACTGACAAAGGAATCAAAACTAGTAATCCTTTTCTCTACAAAACCCATCAGGAGCAGGAAGTTTGCCAGAATCTGTAAGGCCAGTTCATTTTTTAGGGCATAAAAAGAGTACTCAGAGAAGACAAGGTCATTGCAGAGAAGTTAAGTGAACCCTTTGCATTGGTGTTTGCTGTGGGAGGAACTGGGAAGATTCCAAAACCAGAACCCTTCTTGGCGGGGGACTCATCTGAAGATCAGTCTGAAATTGAAAATACTGTAGAAGAGGTTAAGGAATAAATAGATAAAGTGAAAATCACCAGGACTGTGTAGTATTCACTCCAAATCTCTAAAGGAACTCAAGGACGAAAGAGCTGAATTACAGCAGTGTGATCTGTTGCTTAAATTGCCTTGCTTCTGGAAGGCAGCAGATGTTACATCAGTTCTTTAAAAAGTTTACAGAGAAAATCTGGAGAACAGTAGGAATGTAAGTCTGACCTGTACTGAGCAAATTACTATATACCATGATAAGGAGCAGAATTAGGGGACACCTGGGTAGATTTGATTTATTGCGGAAGAGTTAGCATTCTGTTGAGGAAAATACTGCTTTACAAGTCTGATAAAAGTTTTCCAATGAGACAAAAAAGATATGGATAATACTGGGGTGATGATGTTGATACAGTCTACTGGGTTTGCTAAACTAATGTCTACAGGGATGGTAAGACTGAAGGAAGAAAAAAGACCACCAAGGAAGTGCAAGGCAGAAGTTGGTGGGTTTACAGGGAGAACATTATGGGAGGGCATCCTAAGCAGCCTGGCCTAGCATTAGCCTTTGGGCAAGACTGAGGAAAAATAGTTGGAAAGAGTGTGGTTCTTTTTTTTCAGATGGAGAAAAAGGCCCAGAAAAGCAAAGACCTCTTACTGGTAAAACTTGATGTTATTCACTATGTTATCCTTTTCAGTGCACTCACATGAAGCTCAATAGGATTTTGCCAATACTAGTAAAAGGCCAGAGACTCTGTAGTGACCTGGCCGTGCAGGGTCTCAGGAGCTGTCTGGGCTTTTCTTGACTTGAGCTGATTTTAATTTGGTTTTTTTTTTCCAGTGTGTAACAATTGTCTAGTGGTCAACTGCGTTGAGCTAACTGGGTTGAGCTTGGTCTGTGGATACTTTATATGTTAAAGGCCTAACCACCCCATTGTCACAGTGGCTCTTTACATTGATGGGGCTGTGGGAGGCTGTTGAGCAAACCCCAGACTTCAGCAATGAGAAGGATGCAGACTGCAGTAAGAAAACCCAAGCTGACCCCTAAACAGAAGGGAAAGAAACTCCTATTGCAAACATCAAACTATTTGCAGGAAAGGATGCAGGGGGCCAATGACTCATAACACCTCAAATTCTCATGCAGTCTTTGTAAGGAAGATTGAAGTTGTCAACCTTAGGAGCCAGTGGGACACGCAGAAGGTAGACACAGCACCAGAGAAACTGAGCAGAAACAAAGAAGTTTATATACAACAGTCTTAACTGTGCTGTTAATGTATTCATTCTGTATTAATGGGGTAGTTTGTACCATTAGATAATTAAAACATTAATAGGACTAAAACTACATTCTTACCTCCTTTTTTAAGGTATGATCCCTTTAGCCTATAACAGGATTTTAATGTAACATAAATCCAGCCCCAGGCTAGGGCTAGTCCTAAGGGTTAGGGTTAAGGTTTGAAAAGCCAGAAAGCTTATAGGGAGTGATGAGAATGGTGGCAGAAAAGAGACGCCAAGGAAATGCAGGCAGGTGTTCAGGAGATTCCCAGGGATAACATCATACAAGGGGTCTAAAGCATGACACAAGGCTTCAGCCTAAGCCTAGTATTAGCCTTTGACTTTGAAGTTCAGACTATGTGGTTGAAAAGACTGTGCTTCTTGATTCAGTATGGAAGAAAATGTCTAGAAAAGCAGAAAAGATCTATCACAGGTAAATTCCAAGACAATATCTGCTATACTGCTCTTTCTAGAATCATGGAATGATTTAGGTTGGAAAAGACTTTTAAGATCATCAAGTCCAACCATAAACTTAGCACTGCAAAGAGATCAGTTATCATGATAGACAATCACCAGGGACGAGAAACCCTCAAGAAGGAATTGTAAGACATATCAGCCAGTGTGGTAAAAGCATGAAGTCACATGAATGGCTGGAGAACCAGTCCCCTAAGCTAGAGTCTGAGGCTGACTACCAACCTGTGAAGTTGGCTGTAGTGGTCAAGTTTATGGTACCATGCTTTGCATATGGAATATAGTTATGTTCTCTTTTCATTAAAAGGCACAAACTCAGGCTTTGTTCTTCTGATTTCATGCAGCCAAAAGAGAAGATGCTCACATTTTTCTTTTTTTGTCATTATTTAAAATCCATATCAATTAATAAAGCACAAAAAAAAGAGACGTATACAAGGAAAAAATAAGAAGTGTTGGTAGCAAACATCTATATTGCCCTTTATGTGCCCACAAGATTTTCAGTGAAGTCAAAAGAACGACATATAACAAAAGGCTCAAATCAGACTTCTTTTCCCCATGAATCCCTGTGGATCCATAGGGGTTTCAGTGGCATTAAATTCAGTGAAATTTAAAGGAATTTCAGTTCTAAATATATAACAGCCTAATAGGTTGGAACAGTAATTCTTCTTCCATCAAATTTAATGGGTACTTTTTAGATTTAATGTGTTTGTGACATTTTTGCAGACTCGTATTTCCTTTGTTGTCTTCATATTGCCACAGAGTTGCACCCCAGGGTACTTTATGAAACTGTAACTGATGTAAAAACTTGATTGGCAGATTTTTGTGTGTAAAATATATGTTTCATGACATTTTAAAGTATTTCTTGATGGAATCTACTTTGTTCTCTATTAGGATGTAGTTCATTCTGTTATGTGAAAACATATTTTTGCATTTGGGTGCAGTACCAAATACACTGCTTCATATACTGTCAGTAAAATGCTAAATATTGCTTATTGCATTATGACAGGTATCTAAAAATACAAGAGAAACATTTCTGTTTTGGTAAACTGCCAGGACCTTCCATGCAAATAGAATTTTTAATACTTCTTTTGGCGTGAAGTTACCAAAATGGAGACCATGCATAACAAACTAGCATAATTTCTTTGAGGAAGTGACAATAAAAGCAGGGAAGAGTAAAGAAGTACACATTATTCACTTGGATTCCAAGGGAGCTTTTAATCCAGTACCAAATACATTATTAATGAATAGGGTAAAAAGGTAAGGAAGTAATACTCAACTGGATAACAAACTGGCTTGATTACAAAGTCAAGGAATGACCATAGATGTAAAAGGAAGATGACAAATGCAGCACCACAGAGCTTAGCATCAGATCCTCATCTTCATGATACTAATGAAATGCACACCTAGCAGAGCTTCCAGGTGTGCAATCTGGTGTGTCAGAAATACAGGTAACAAATGGTCATGAACAGAAAGGAGTAAAATATTGTTTGAACCAACTGGAAAAAAGCAGGTATGTATATACCACAGAAGTGAAAATGCAAAATGTATAACAGTGAGCATAAGGAAGTTAAAGAAATAACAGAAATTATGCCCCAAATTATGGGCCGTACTGAGCATGTCAAAGACCTGGCAGTGTTCAATTCACAGTTTAAACCATGAGGTAATTAGATAAATTATTATATTAAATTATGTTCAGACCATTTGGTAAGACTGTAAAATACTGCATAAATGCAATTAGCCATTCAATATCTGGTAGCAGCTAGAAAGGACAAAAATTATATACAGAAGATGGAGAATGCCAAATCCAGACTCATAGTACAAAGGAGTATGAAAGGAATTGAAAATAAGAGTATTAGTTCGAATCTGTCCTAGGAACATGAACAGTTCTTTCCACCAGTTTACTTGTTTGTCTGAGTTTGAGCAGTGAACTGGTAAATATGCCCACAGACACATCAGTGACCAATAAAGCTGCAAAAAGAATTCTTCTCTTCCTCTGAGAATCTTCCAGTTATTGTCAGAAAATGAGAAGGAGTTATACAGGTAGGAGACAGCACTTGTTGGGAGACTACTGTGATACTTCTGGGAATTAAGAGGGATTTAGTTGCACTGTATTTCAAAAGTGCATATATTAAGCACTAAGTGATTTTCTTCACTGCTATACTCTCTAACTAGTGTAGTATATGCTAAATTCATCATTGCTGTGATATCCTTGCACTCTGAGTGTTGCAGTGTGAGTTCCCCCTTTCCTCCAAATGTGCATACTCAAGAACAGCAAGTGGAAGCAGTCCTGTTGCTACCAAATCCTACGTAAGTCACATGAAGGTTTATTCACCCACCTGCCTTTTCAGTTTTCAAATGCAGCCTTCAGGAGAACCAGTCAGAAAAGACTAAGACAACAGCAAGTGCAAGCTATACTTCGCATCTGACCATACTCAGTGACATTGAGATAGCTTATTGACTGAAAATACAAAATAGTATGTGGCCAACTCAGTCCATAAGTAGGGACTGTTTGTGGATTCTTACATCTTTGCATCTCAGACTAATGCTTGCTCTCAGGCAGTTGTCTTTGTTGAAATGTGTTAGATTATGATCTTGCTTTTCATTCTTCAGTTACCTAGATAACAGCAAAGCAATATGAAACCTGCAGCTTTCCAGATCCTCTACCCTGTTACTCATCTTTGAGAATCAGAGTCAATTCTGGACACATAAAAATCATTTTCCACTCTCCATATTGCTTTTTCATAGATCTGAAGTCTGAAGATCTGAGATCTCAGTATTCTGCAGCACCAAGTCAAGCTAACAAAGCTGGAGGATGAAGAATGTGGGGTTATGGCTTGATGAGTTACTTCTTTATCAGCCTCTATCAGCTAACAACTACCTGTGTGACAGACAAAATTATGGAGGGATTGAGGATAGGGGGAAGAAGAAAGAAAAGACTATCACACAAGGTCACTACCTTCTGTTTCATGTGCAAGACCAGCTAAACCATAAAACAGAAGACTCCAACAAAGCAAAACCAAGAGATGCTTATATGCCTCCCTGCATTCCTAGGGCAGATATTAATTAAGGGCAGTCATCACACCTCATTATTGGTAAGAATAAAATAGTAAGTGCAGCTTAAGAAAATGGATAGAGGAGAGGAGAGGAGAGGAGAGGAGAGGAGAGGAGAGGAGAGGAGAGGAGAGGAGAGGAGAGGAGAGGAGAGAGGATAGGTCTCTTTTTGCAGTGAGTTCTAACCTTCATTACACAGAGCAATACATCTGCCTTCCTACTGGTGTCAGATGCCTACTGATTAAATAGGACTGAACGCAGTGATTGTGGGGGATCATTTCTGAGAAGTTTTTGTGCTGGGGATCAAGGTATTGAGAAGAAAAGAGAAGAAAATAAACCTTCTTGCCCCATCTGAATCCTTCTCACAGGAAAGGGATGAACTAATCTCTGCCATGCTGGCCTGTTCTGTGATGGTATTTGTAGATCTTCTGTCTTATTAAATCCTTCTAAGTCAGTATGGGAAGTGTTCATGGTTGTCTTTTATGTCTCTCTTAAATCAGCCTATGGCTATTCTTGCTTAATTCTTAACATATCTCAGGTATTTTCATAATTTTACTGGTGATGGTAATATAAAGGCACTGTCAAACTCCAATAAAGCTTAGATCTATACTTCATATCTAATATTTTCATAAAGAATTTTTCCTCAAAGACATTCAGATATCCATCTTTGGTAGTTTTCCAGATTTTGTATCCATGCATTAAGATGCAAATTATCCCTACTCTCCCTCCTTAAAGACATTTCCTAATGCTTCTTTTCATAACATTGTCAGTTTCTAATTTTTGAATGCTGAGTTTTGCAATACTAATGACCATTTTTGGTAGAATATGCATAATAGAGCAATCTGCTGTTAGCACAACTGGCATCAGTGGTATTATTCATACTCTGTGTGAGTACAATGATGAATGCAAATAGGCCAAATGCATTTGAGAATAGTTTCTTGGGATCCTGTTCTGGAGAATTTTCCATTTAATTGTTTCTTTTACATAGCTTTCAAGACATCTAGAAAATTTTTATAAGTCTTTCTAATAGGTTGGAAGAAATCTAATAGTGTTTCTAATAGGCATGTAGTGAATGAAGCTACGAAAATGAGTGAGGGTAGAAGCAAAATGGAAGCATTCTTGCTACTGTATTATAAAAAAAGGTCTTACTGCAGGTTCCTTGCTGTATGTTATTATATGTGGAAGAATTAATATATCAAATGTACTTATTGGTAGCTCATTTATAACTAAATGGTCATGAGACATCATATGGTCTATATAGTGGCCTTCAAAACTGTATTTTATATTGTATTTTATGTATACTTTTATGAACACTGTTTCATCCCCTCAAATTATAATCGACCAAAAAATCATGTTTCATCTATGACGTTTGCAATAAAAATAATATGGCTTCAGGCATCAACTGGCAACGTTATTTTCTGAGCACAGGGGAATCATTAATCTTGAGAGACAATCAACTGCTAAATCAATTATAAAAATATAAGTGCTTTCAGTTAGCTTTAATTGTTCATTATCACAAGAAATTCAAACACTTGGTGTTGCTGCCTAAGGCACCAGCTCAGCAAACCTATGAGGAAGTTCCAACAGTTTGCATGAATGTGAAGCTAAAATATTTCAGTAAATCTTACTCAGAAACAAATTAATAGAGCATGGTTGCCATACCCACCATAGCTAAACCCAAACTCTATTAGCCTCCTCCATTTCTTAATTCCACTGAAATTTGAAGCACTGAAATGTAGCAGTAGGTCCTATTCACAGCGTTTACAGTAATGGTTTTCCATAGACGTATCTCACTTTATTCTTGGGATCCACCTCCCTCCCCTAGGAAAAAACAAACCAAATAAACAAGTAAGTCAGAAATGCAAAAGAAGAAAGAATTAGCTGATGCAGATGGGGCATTTCCAGATCCCTGTGAAGTCCACAGGCCGTACCTCAGCCTGTTGTACAAGAAATTCTAGTTGCAGGCGTTAGTGAAGGAATTTTTCCAAGTATCATTGCAAATCACAATATTCCCTTTAGATTATCTCTGACAGAATTTTAAAATATTTACATTATTTATCAGCTCCTGCATCTCCTCATCTACATGTAAGCTGTAATCAATAAATCATCAATACCTCACTTCTTTAGTCTGTGGAATCTAAAGTATGCACCTTTCCATTGTTTTTATATATATATATACACACACATATATGTATGTGTGTGTATATATGTGCGTAATGCCCAGCCTTTCCAAACCCATCACAAATAAATTTATCTCTAATCAATAAAGGTGCACTTGTCACTTGGGAGCTGTGACTACTTCTACATGTTGAGTAATGAATTTAAATAGCGTAGGATAAAATGGCATAACTTCTTTACACATTCAGAGCAGCCCTGCAGAGAAGGACTTGGGGGTTTTGGTTGATGAAAAAATGAACATGAGCCGGCAGTGTGCGCTTGCAGCCCAGAAAGCCAACTGTATCCTGGGCTGCATCAAAAGGAGTGTGACCAGCAGGTCAAGGGAGGTGATCCTGCCCCTCTACTCTGCTCTCGTGAGACCTCACTTGGAGTATTGTGTACAGTTCTGGTGTCCTCAACATAAAAAGGACATGGAACTGTTGGAACAAGTCCAAAGGAGGGCCACGAGGATGATCAGGGGACTGGAGCACCTCCCATATGAAGACAGGCTGAGAAAGTTGGGGCTGTTCAGCCTGGAGAAGAGAAGGCTGCGTGGAGACCTCAGAGCATCCTTCCCATATCTGAAGGGGGCCTATAGGGATGCTGGGGAGGGACTCTTCATTAGGGACTGTAGTGAGAGGACAAGGGGTAACGGGTTCAAACTTAAACAGGGGAAGTTTAGATTGTATATGAGGAAGAAATTCTTTACTGTAAGGGTGGTGAGGCACTGGAATGGGTTGCCCAGGGAAGTTGTGAATGCTCCATCTCTGGCGGTGTTCAAGGCTGGATTGGACACAGCCGTGGGTGGCATGGTTTAGTGGGACGTGTCCCTGCCCCTGGCAGGTGGGTTGGAACTAGATGATCTTAAGGTCCTTTCCAACCCTAACTATTCTATGATTCTATGATTCTAACTCTGCAACCTTACAACTTCGAAGATGAATGGAGCTAGGTCCAGTGTTTAAGCCATTATTTTATTTTACTGTGAATTGTATTCACATGTCATGAGAAGATCTCAAACTCTATTTTACTGTAGACATAGACTAGACTAGACTAGAATAGGTATAAGTTAAATCTCTCTGAATTTCTGCAGTGGTTTTAAACGGATAGACTTGTTGGATGCATTACTACCACAATCTTCCTTTTCCTGATTTTTTAAGCTTTTAAGTAATTAATAAGGAATGGTAAAACTTAGTAAAAACAAGAGTCTTTGTTTTTCAGTAAAATGCTTCCTTCAGAAAAAGTGAGATGGATAATGAATGAAGAGTAAATGTTGAAGATACAGCTTGGCATACTTTCCATAGTGGAAGTCATGTGGGCCGTGTGGTAGGCCTTAGTTTGGCTTTTTGAGTATGGCAATACTTCACACACAGACTTGAATGGAAATACAGTTTACTTAGAAATTTAACTAACTTTATTTAAACCACAGGGAAAAAAATGTTTAAAACTTATTACTATTATCCCCAAACTCATTTTAAAGGTGTCTTTTGATAAGAAAAACTAACCCATTAATCTGAATGACAATTATTACTGTTCTCAAAACTAAACCACTTAAAGAATCTGGGAGTTCTTATGGAAAAGTTTAAAACTATCATACTTCAAATTAAATTTGAAGGTATTGCATACTGAGTTGCCTTTTTTTTTTTCTCCAATCGATTTTAATTACTGATACATTTGCATGAAAATAGAATCTTTATTTCTTGAAAGCTCATCTGTTCCTGCTGCTTATTCTTCATTGAAGATGTCACATGCAGAGGTTTAGATCTTCAGGTGATGTAGAAGCAAGAGCAGATGTGCTTAGAAGAAAGAAAGTTTTTTATGCAAATCTTATTTTTAATAAAACAGAAGAGCATAAGAAGTGAAAATAAATGCTCTGGATGCAAAATTCCAGTATCTCTTCCAGGAGTTACCACTATCCCTCCAAACATAAGTAATTTTGAACTTTAAAACTGAATATAGAACATGAAAATACAATATGAATCCATAAAGATATACTAGACCATTGTCTGCTCAAACCCCCCCCCCCCCCCCCCCCCCCCAATCTGGTACTCATGTACTTACTCTACAATAAGGAAAAACAAGACCCAGGCAGTGAAGTTTATTTAAGCCATCAAAATGAGACTTTTCCTCTACAAAAGTTTCTGATTTTTGATGGTCCTTTCTGAAACAAACGGACAATTTCTATCTGAAGAGAGGCTTTCCCATTGTAAAAATCAGTCAAATGCTCATGCCTTCGTATGAAGAAACCATGAGCAGCCAATACTGAATGAACACAAACTATGAATATTGGCTCCTCCATGTGCAGATCCAGTTGAAACACAGTGATGCAACACTTTGAGGAAGTTTGCATCACCATGTGTAAGGGCTTTGAAAGAGAACTGAAAGTATTTAGCACCATATTTAATATACAACCCCTGCTTCTATTTCTTGATAATGTGGCTCAATTCCAGCTATGAACAAAATTCAGTACATGAAAATAGTAATGAGACCCTGGGCTGTATTGGGAATACAAGAAAAGCCATCAAAGACTCACATACTAAAATAAAACTGTTCTGCTTTAAAAAAGCTACCATGCTCTACCAAATTTTATTGAAGATTAACTGGTCTTCAGATAGCTCTGCCCAGTCACATAATAAATGTGGTGATTATGTTTGATGATCATTGCAACTGCCTGCAGCCTATTTGGGAAGCATCCTGAAGTTCATCACACTCCAGGCACCAGACTGGTGATGACAGTAAATGAGCTGTTATTTATCAGGCATTCCAAAACTGTAGACAAAAATTTGGCTGTGTAAATAATGTTTTGGAATGAGAAAATGGCACTAGTGATCCCCAGTCCATGTAAGGTAAACTAGAGGCAATGCTGCCTCTCTGCTGAAAGGGGGCATCACTTGGGAAGGGAAGAGGGATTGGGTTTATAACATCAGCCCTACTAAGAAAAATACAGCTTTGTTAAAGCTCAAGGAGTAGTATTTGACCTCATTTCTTCTGGTACAGAAAATGCCACAGTGGCAGAGGCAAGGCACTCAGACAGTGCACTCAGATACTCGGATTCAAACCTGCAATACAAATGAACTGCTACTAATAAAAACAAAGCACAGAGTCCCTTCTACATTGTTTTATCCTGTTTAAAAGACAAACATTTGCACACTGCAAGCCTCAAATGGATAAAAGCTACCATGAGAACTTATAAGCCATCTGCTAGCTTCCTAATGAAGCCAGTAACTATTATTGTTTACAGTTGAACACCGGGGGTCATGTGTATTTGCTGTAATGAAAGAATCAATGCATCACTGCAGATGCGAAAAGAGAACTTTTTTTTTTTCCAGACGGCTAATTATAAATACAATAAAATAGCAAATTAAAAAAAAAGTCTGTTCATCTCCATAGAGAAATAGTGCTTAGCACACCAAATACAAAATGCAGCACTGTTCTGGCTTCTAGTAGTCTTCCTTTGACAGACCCCTCGCACAGAAACAGAATCACAAGAAGTTACCCTTCAATATTTAACAAATAGCAGATCACCAAGGAATGCTTAACCCCTAATTTCTCTAATCTTTACAAACTTCCTACATTATTTATGTTCCTTATCTGAATGAAATGATGAATGTGTATTAGCAGATATCTCTCTGTTGCTGTTTCTATTGCTTGAAGAAGACACTGTAAGTTATGACAACCTGGCTCAGTTGAGCTACTGAAAATGTTCTGAAGTTTCTTGGGTTTTTTAAATATTAGTTGAAGAGAAACTGATGCACAGGAGTGATACAATCGATTCTGGTTTACTATTTCAACATTCATACAAAAACACTTACAAAAATACACAAAAACTTACACAGTATTAATATTCATTCACAATATAAATATTTAGGCCTTTGTACATGAAGGAATTCTTAAATTCATTGAAAACAAGCCATTCATGTTGAAATCCTGTTAATGGCCTTTATCTGCTCTAAAACCAAAGTACCTTATTTTCAGAAAATTTCCTAAAGCTTGTGAGTCAAAAAAGCTTACTTGCTTTGCTGAGTCGGAACACTACAAATGACTCCTCATTGTCCCTTTATGTCTGATGGCCACACAGCTGTAGCAGCACGTATGGGCAAACCTGTTGTGTGAACCACTGCCCATGTTCCTGAGGTATGCACATTCCACAAGCAAGCGGCCTCAGAAGCTGGGTAAAGAGAAGGTGGAAGGACCTGCTTAGCATCCAAAGCTTTGCTTTTCTTTGGCAGACGTGGGTGGCTGGACCCCTCCAGAGAAAATCAGTGAAAGTGCGGAGTGACTGGAGTACAGAAAAGCATGAGGAGAATAATTGTCCTGGTTTCTGCTGGGATAGAGTAGATTTTCTACCTAGTAGCTTACATAGTGCCGCATTTTGCATTTAGGATGAGAATAATGTTGATAACACAGGGATTTTTTGTTTTAGTTTTTGTTTTGTCTTTGTTTTTGTTTTAGTTGTTGCTAAGCAGTGTTTACACGGAATCAAGGACTTCTTCAGCTTCTCACACGGCCTCACCAGCAAGTAGGCTGGGGAGCACAAGAAGTTGGAGAGGACACAGCCAGGACAGCTGACCCAACTGATAAAAGGGATATCCCATACCACCACGTATCATAACCAGTATATAAACTGGGGGGAAAGCTGGCCAGGGGCTGGTGCTTGGGAGCTGGCTGGGTATCAGTCAGCGGTTGGAGAGCGACTGCACTGTGCATCGGTCTCGTATATTCTAATTCTTTTATTATTTCTTTCCCTCCTTTTCTGTCTTATTACACTGTCTTTACCTCGACCCATAGTTTTTACTTTTTTTTTTTTTCCTTCCTGATTTACTTCCCCATCCCACTGGGATGGGAGGAATGAGCGAATGGCTGTGTAGTGTTTAGCTGCCTGCCATATTAAACCACGACAACAGTTTAGCTTCAGTTCTTACTCTGACTTTTCCATCTTTGTGGACTTAAGTGAATAACTTAATTTATAGGTCTTAATTCTCTGTTTCATAAAAGTCCAAGATAATACTGCATTTCCTAAACCATAGGCAAACATGTATGAATATACTTCTCCAAATTACAGGGGAGTTGCAAGAATTAATTACTTAATGTTTGCAAAGTGCTTTGAAGGCAGAAAACACTCTATAAATGCTAATTATTAAATCAAAGGTTTATCTGATTTTATTACTAAACCACTAATAAAATAAGTTACATAGCTGTTGCAGGTTGGAAAAAGCACTTTTACTGTCTAAAAGATATAAAGGTTTTAATTAGCAAATGCTTTGAAAGCGCTTTGCTGAGGAAAAAAATGCTTACTGTTAATAAAGGTTTTCCCTAATGAAAACGGCTACAAAATATGAACTCCTGGATGCTACTGTATCTTTTGCATATATTATCTAAAGTTTTGTCCCATGATAGCAATATTTATATTTGAGGTATAATTTTTGTAATACTGATGAAAAAAATAGTGGTTATGTTTGTCAAATACATATTCAGATGCAGCAAGAGATTAAAGGTATCATTCTTAGCAGAGAATAGCAAAACGTATTGTCAAATTATACATATATACACATGCCATTATTTTTGCTATTTAACTTAAATAAGTGCTATTAAAGTTTTGTTTTGCTGAGCTTCCAAGCTTCTGCTAATGTAAAAGGTTCACCTCTTCCAAATGCTCCACTGTACCTGCACATATGACCTGTTATCTCCTTGTTATCTTAAAATCTAAGTACGCAAAAAGATTTGAATCTTTTACGAACAGGTAGTTAGAAAGACTGAATTCTGACAGTGCCTCAAGCCTTTCGAAACACTGTGGATCTTTAGGTTCACATAGTTTCATCCTGCTAGGAGAAACCTTTTGTTACCTGTTTGTGACATTTGTTTCTCCCGTGGATTTAATAATATAAACCTGGGTATAATAATATGAACATTTATTTCTTGATAGGAGTATAACGCTTAATGTATTAACATAATTAGTTTCTGATTCATCCCCTTCCTACATACATTTTAGACATAAACTTGCTTTTAGAGCCTTCCAGAGTCATATTATTATTATTTCAAAATTATCAGATGGTAATCAGTGTTTCTCAAGTGACTAGGCTAGTGGTTTGAAAAGAAGCTTAAAGGTAGATCTTGATATGTTTAATACCTGTTGTAATGTCTGCCTGTGGCTGTAGAAATACAAAACCTTGAGCAATAAGAAAAGTCCTATTAATCTGCTTTGCTGAGAGGGGAGAGGCATGCCAGCATCCTCCCCACTTAAAACCATGCTGATGGCAGGAGGATGAGCATGCAGTCATGCCAGGGCAGCTCAGTGAAGCAATGCAGCCTGGCTGCTGAAGCAGAAGCTGCCTGTTTTGAGGATCCAGGAAACAAAATACCTCATGCTGTCCCTAGTGCTCCCAGCAGGAAGGGGAGGTACAGGTGTTGCTCCTACAGAGGACAAAGGGGACTTCTGCTTTCTAATGTCACAGACTGGTGGCTCCAAAAGGTCCCTTTCAAACACCCCCAGGGGAGGCGGTAGTATGCGTTCATTAATTTGAGCCATAAATTGCAATTTCATATGACAGGAAAATGTCCAGAAGATGATATGCTACAGCAAAGGGTTATGTCCGCTTCTGTGCTCTTACTACAGCTCTTCCAGGCAGATGGGGAGAGTCAGAGCAGCAGCAGGAGTGATAAACCTTTATCACCGCATCGATTTGTCAAGCTGTCACTGAGGGAAAGATGACTGAGATTTTCTGGAAATGGAGCAGGGATGGGGGCTGGGGACAGGAAGGGACGTCTAGGAATAGATGGGAAATCAAAAGTGTAATGTCAAAGGGGTCCTTAGCAGAAGAAACTCAAGATTACTGAATTTCTCTAAGCCCAGGGTTTTTTGAGTGCTTTTTCTTGGGTTACAAATTTACCTTATAAAAACATAATTATAACTTCACAAAACAATTCCAGACTAACTAATAACCAGATAGTCCAAATTACTTTGTAGCTAGTCTTACACATTGTGAAATAAGGTACCTATGACATGAAGTGAGAGCAGTAGTGCTGAAGCAAGGCCTTGAATGGTATTTTTGTTATAACTACTAGCACTTTTTTAAAAAATATAAGAAATTGTGTGGCCTTTCTGGAGAAAGTTTATGGATTTTAAGATTGATGGATGGTATTAGTAAAAGTTGTGACAAAAACATCCCTTTTTATTTTTAATGCTACATGAATTACATCAAAATGGACTCTGGTAAAATAAAGGTGTAGCAAATCCTTGTTTGAAAAACCTTAAAATGTAAGTCAACTTCCTCAGAATAATTCTGATGGCATCAGAGTTCGAAAGACAGGTCTACCCTAAGCCCAGTGTTTTGACTTTGTGTAGCTGGTCCATTCACAAATGGTCAACAGTAGAACTAGAAATAATGAAAAAAACCAAAACAGACATGCTAAGAAATACTTCTGAATTGTAGCTGAGGAAAAGGCACACTCAGTACATAATACATGACTGCTGGCGGTGTTCAAGGCTGGGCTGGACAGAGCCTTGGGTGGCATGGTTTAGTGTGAGGTGTCCCTGCCCCTGGCAGGGGGGTTGGAACTAGATGATCTTAAGGTCCTTTCCAACCCTAACTATTCTATGATTCTATGCTGATAAAATAGTTCCTGGTCTGACAGTACATTTTAGAAAAAAAGGTATGATGGCACTGAACAGGCATTAGAGTTTTGGAATAAGTAAACAATATGGGTTTCAATAGGAAAAATACAAACTCATGTATCCGAGAAACAGATAAAAAGATATCACAGGTTACCTTTAAAGGACAATGGCCTTATCCCTGGGAATCCCTGTGACAGAAGAGCTTTGGTCACAGTAGCAATCCTTGGACAGAAGTCTCAGTGAGGTGCTGCCGCAGAAGGAGTTAATCTAATCTGTAGCCAGAAATCTGTGGAAACTATAGCACAAGTGGATAGTGCCTGTATTTGGCATTAGTGTGACTGTTGCTGGGGAGTTAGCTCTATTTCTGATATTTCAAACTGAAGAAAGATCTCCTTTAACTGGAGTGGAGTCACAGAAGAGAAATGCAAATGACTAAGGGACTGGAAAGTGAGCTTTATAGTGAAAACTTACCAAAGAGGAGACTAAGCAGTTATTTGATTATACTCTAATATTTCTATTTTACTTTTGCAAAACAGAAATAGTAATTTCCACTGTGCAAGATGAGATTTAAACACATCTGATAAAACACAAGAGTGAAGAATAGAAATGTTTATCTCTTTAGCTATGCTTAATTCTCATATGTACAGAGTACTAAAATTAAAATCCAATATTTGAAGAGGATGCAAAAATTACCTGCTTGACTTGCAGCAAATAAAAATTCAACACTTACATTCAGCTCTTTGGATTTCCCGCAATCATTTGAAGGCAACCCTAAAAATGATTTTTTTCTATTTGGTTTAGTATTCCATTATCCTTGCTTGCTTTAGCAATGTAGTTTTCTTCCTACCTGCTACGTATTTGCTTTCAAGAAAGCCTGTTCCTGTGATTTGTCCCAGAACAATTTCCTTATACAGGTATACAGATCAAAAATATGAGTAAGCCTAAGCTACACATTGAGACAATCTCACATCTCAAATCATGTGTAACAATCCATGTCACAATCCATATCCCAGTGTTGGTCAGGAAAAGCAAGGCTTTACAGAGGTTAAGAAGCCCTGTCATACCCTGGTACTGGGACTGTTTACCCTGTACCCAGCTGGATGGCATTTGCAATAGGGGATCATGTTAAGGATTTAAATCACTGCATTAGCACGACTTTACTTGGTGCTGCAAAAGTATCAACCTGTCAGATAAAGCAGCAGAGAAAACAAAGTTTGGACGTGCTCATTACTGGTTGTCTTTCATCCATCATTGTTTGGCTTTGGGTTTTTTTTTGCTATTTCACAGTTTTCTGCAGGTCCGTCAGTTCAGTATTTGACATTGTTTCAAAAAATATGACATCATAATTATTCTGTCATGATGATTTGGTATATTTGAACATATGAATCTTCTCTAAATAAAGCGAAGGGATACGAAAAAGAATTTTAGCTCTGCAGTGTGCTTTAAGGCCTTTGATTTTACTTTGATTTGGAAATGTCATGGTTCACTGCAAGCTCACCAGAGTGAGTTTAATGGATTAGAATATGTTATTAAAATGAGATTGCTGGAGAAATATATTCCACAGATGTGGAATACTGAGAAGGGAGATTAAACAAAATGACTGGCGAAAGGCCTCTGCTGCATTAAAAAGAGCATATACCAGTTTTCTGTCTTGCCTTACAGAATAAAGGGCAGGAGTAGGGCTGTGCATATATGTGCTTACGGAAATTTTTCATGTTCTTTTTGAGAATTTTTTTTCTGAAACATTCTTCAAGTTTTCACTTGATTCAGGAAAAGTTCTTTTCATAAGCAACTCCTTACCATCCTCACCCCTGCCCTAACATACTTCTTTGCCTCCTCCTATCGAAACAAAACAAAAGCTGTGTTAGTTTGCTCATGATCTATGAAACCCACCTACAACCTTACAAACATATATGTAATTAGTCAGATCTTTGCTTTCTCTTAACACTATCTGGGCACTTGCAATTAATGATATTATGTGTAACTTGAAAATGGCTCTTTCCCTGCAACTAGTATAGAAGGCACACTAATTCCAGGGTTGATGATAACTCTGAACTTCCAGCTGCTTCTTGTTCCAGCTCTCACTGGATGGAGCTGATGATGTGGCTACTGGTGCTGTTTTGAGGCCACTGAAGGACGTGCAGCATATTCCCGTCTGCTCAGAGCCCTTCCTAAGCACAATCCAGGCGCGGGCACCCATGTTTTGACTGACTAGAGTGGGACGGTTTGAGTGGCAACCCCAGCCACTGACTCCAACAGCAGATGTCACTGTCGGCAGTGCGGCCCTTTGCTGACTGTTCACAGCAACAGGTACGGAGCTGTCTAAGCCACTAAAAAGACAGTTCCAGGGGGTATGGATGTGGGGTGCGCTGGAGAAGGGTGCAGCGCGGTTGGTGTAGGACCTATAACACGCACTAGGGACAGCAGCACAGAGACACGCCAGCTGCATGGAGTAAACCAGGTCCATTAGTGTTAGCACTGCTGCAGCCCCAGCCCCCGCAGATCAGAGCCAACAACTGCACCTCAACAGGAGCATCAGAGAGAGCAGATGTAAGAAGAAAGGATGTGGGAAGGGGAAGGCCAGGAAAAGAGCTGGAGCCAGCACCATTCATGGAAAAAGGTGACACTAGCTTTTCTGCCCCCAGCCCCATCAGTGATGCATCAAAAATTACCATGAATCCTGGTTTAATTATACAGGGTGAAACTAGATGGAAACTGTAGAACAGCCAACCCTTGTTCTGCTACATCCTGAAGATACACTCACTTTATTTCCTTGGGACGACAGGCCTAATTCTGAAATGTGGAAAAAAGCCCAAACCAATTGTTTCTGAGTTCCTGGAGTGGGAAGCAGGCTGCCACATTGGAGTACTGTACTTTATTCACATTTGTTACTTTCTGGAAAAAAGGTATCAATGGTTAAGTAATCAGAGAGTTTCTGAGCTGGTGTTTGGAAACACCATTTTAGCTCTTTATGTAAAAGAATGCTTTTACTTCTTTTATTGCTGACGGTGGCATACTGAGTTGTACAAACATGTATTAATGCTTCCATGGAAGAACCAAGGTCTTCTCTGAATGTTGTACACTGTAGCACTGGAGGCTGCAGAGACCACAGTCATGAGGTGGTTTATCTCTAATTCTGATTGTCTAGCGAGATTAAAGGGAAAGCTGCACTGATTCTTAACACCTGACTGCTTGCTAGTGGGGCACCTCTGGACCTAATGTTCAAGAAGCCAGTTTGCAGCACAGCTGTTTTCTTGTTTTGGTATGTTTGAATTATGTGGTGCATTTTTGTGCTCTTTAAATATGCAGAGAAATGAGCAAACAGGAATCTCGTAAAGTTTGACAATGTCCTGCACCTGGGGAGAAATAACCTCATGCACCAGTACATGCTAAGGGCTGACTGGGAGTCCTGGGGGACAAAAATCTGACCAAGAGCCAGAAAAGTGCCCTTGTTTGAATCACTTTTTTTAGTGAGGGTGACCAAGCACTGGAACAGGTTGCCCTGAGAGGTCGTGGAGTCTCCATCCTTGGTGATACTAAAAAACGTCTGGATATCGTCCTGGGCAATCATCTCTAGGTGGCCCTGCTTAACCACAGGGGCTGAACAAGATGACCTCCAGAGGTCCCTTCCAACCTCAACCATCCTGTAATGCTGTGATTCCTCTGGTATAAGCACCAACTGTATATTCTTTGGCTTTACATTCACACCATTACAGAATAGCTGATTATCAGCAATGACTCTGACATTTCATTGTCTGAGGGTTATGTTTAACACTTAAATTTTGCCGACTTTGCCTAGCTTTGAATTATTTTCTTTGAATTATTGTTCAATGTCATCTGTTTATGCTGTTAGAGGTTATTAGTGTATCTCAGTTATGAATGGAGAAGTACAGCTAACTACAATTTATACTTTTGTTATGTTTCTCCACCAAGAAGTTCAAAGGAGCAAGCTATTGAAATATTGTCATGTGCCTCATATGCGGACACAAGCATTTCATAACATATGCTTGACCATATGGAATTGATAACTTTTATACACATTTTACCTGGGAAGGAGACACTGAATAAAAGGAATTTTTTGTATGAATTATAATCTTTTCCTTGTGATAAGAAAGCTTACCCCAAGTATTTCTGAGACCACATCTTGAAATAATAAAAATGATAGAATGCAGTTCAACAGATTCAGCTCAGGAGTTGAAAGCATCCTATGTTCTAAAGCCTATCCTTTTTCACGTAGGTATTTTTTACTCCATCAAGTTACTTAACACATTTTTTTTATGTCCACTGCAAAGTGGACATAATAATATCATCCCCCCAAAAGTGCAAACATTGTGATTCCGGGATTCAGATAACCAGACTAGAACAAAAATTGCCATAAGATGATTCATACAATTCAGTAACATCTCTAGCATTCTAGAAGTGCTAAATCTCGGTATGATGCATCAGCCCCATTTTTGCTATAAAGTTGCATAAATTCAGATGTTATGTTTGCAGCATAGTTTTTAGCCTCAGTTAGCAATAAGACAAGACTGAGGTTCCTTTGTGGTTGGTCGGAAGAGATGTCAAAATACTTTGCATTCATGTGAAGAAACTACTTTTTGAGTGGAAGGAAGAAGTGAAAAGTTGGCAAAAGAGAAAAGCAGTCTATTTTAATATATTATAGTTTGGTAGGTTTGTACTTGTTTTGTGTTTCAAATAAGATTTTTCATTTGTTAGAAGGTTCTCTAAGCCTCTTCCATCAGGCAGAGGATCTTTCTATTTTTTTGTCATGCAGGTGTTAAATACTCAGTCTCAGTCTACTTCATCTACTGCACTGTTTCTGAAAGTATGTGGATGACACAGAGAAGAATCATACTTCAGGATGTCATTGCCAAAATGCTTGTATTTCATTCCATTGCTCCCCTTGGATACAACACAGCAGACATACATTAAATGCTTTCTTCTGACTGTGATGGAAGCACTTAACTCCTTGCACCAGTAGAGAGAGACAGTTAAAACCTTTGCTCTGTAAACATATGTACTTGTATAGCACTTAATGAAGAATCTTTAATACTTAAAGAAATTAACTGCTGTTCCCCACAAAAGAACTGTTATTGAGAAACTTCTCAATTCTTCCCTCCCTGGCACTAAGCAGAAACCTTCTGTTGCTGGCCTACTTCTGTCTTACTCATGGCCAAAAGAGAAGCCTGTGTTCTTGGGAACCTTTTGGCTGACCAGGCATGCTTCTGTGGCTCCCCAAAGCCATTAGACAGCAGTGAATAGTGGATAGATACCACAATTCCATAGATATGATGAAATGTAGGCAACTTAAATCTATGTGTACAAGTACCAGAGATCTATTAAAAACAATATAGCAAGGCTGCTTCTATCGAAAATGTAACACCAAGAAAACACACAATTTCAAGACCGCATCAAGAAATCCTGTGGGAATATGCCTCAGAGGCTAATTTGGACCGCACCAATACTAGGGTTTTGGAACAACCAAAATTCTCCATCTTCTTTTTCCTTTTCCCACAGAAATACCAGCAGTATGAATCAGAGTTAACAGAACTGAATGCTAAGTTAGTTTAATGAGTGGTTTGGGGTGAGCCCGAGAAGATTTTACCATGAAAACATTACTCACATTTCCATAGTTCTGTTTGAGGCAAAACTCTTACCACATCATTTCCATTCTACCTACCCTAAACTTTTAATCAGACTAATAATCAGTAAAAATTGTTCTGTATGCTTATTTTCAGATTTATAGGATTAGAATTATGTCTGCAAGGATTTGAAATGTGTAATTGCTCATTACTTTCTCCTGTACATGCCTAAAGGCAAAAATAAGGCCAAAATACTGAAAACCAGATAGTATATATTCATTTGAAGCAGAACCTGATAAGGTCTTTTCCACTCATACTCTGGGAAGTCTTTGTAGGACATCCTATTTTAGCTGCAAATTGTCCAGTTGAATGCAAGTGGAAAGAGCAGGCATTGGAGCAACAAGAAAAGATGAATGAGCATAAACATTATCTGGCTCCATCACTTCTGTAGAATTACATCATAAATGTAACCAGAAACAATATCACTGAAGATCTTTTAGTCTCAGATGTATACATGCATTAGAAGCTGACATTAGTAGAAGCAGCACTCCTCCTTTCCTCCCTCATGCACGTACACTGTTATTCTTTACAGAACTTTTAAAATCCTTTTTAAAACTAACAATCTCACCACATAAAGGAGTCCTGGGTTTGGTGGTTTTCATTTCTTGGAAAGCATAGCTGTCAGATAAAATTCAGTGTGATTAAATAAATAAATAAATGCTGAAAATATTGTTTTTACAGTTCTACAGTAGCTATATGTGAGGGAAGTCAGACTTGTTGCCAGTATTTGGTGGTTTAAGAGCTTAAAAAAAACCCTCAATGTAACCAATATATTTTCAAACATTTCTGTCATGTGTTTTTAGGAATTAATTCTGTCACCATACTTCGTAATTCATTCTGCACTCAGATTCTGTTTGAAAGCAGTGAAACTGAATTGTGTAGATTTTCAAGGAGACAGCTGTGGCTCTTGATTCAGAGCCATTTGTAGACGCTACAAGTTAGAGCCGTAACAGCTGTAAATTAATTCAGGGACACCACTCTAGTGGATCAAGTTAAGGGAATCTCTTGTTGTGGAAAGACAGGGTACAAACACACCTTTTTTGATCACAAATTTACTATAAAAGAAGATGAAAGCAGAGAGTAGCAGGAGATGAACTAGAGTAAGTACAGACGCTTACGAGTATGGTTCTCATTACGCGACAGGGCACAACCATTTGCCTTTGCAGCCCCTCTTTCTGGATTCAGGCACTTCCCCACTTGCGTTCTGAATTTTTGCACAGCCATTTTTTTCTTCTTCTAGCTGACAGCAGTAAGTAGAAGGGACATAAAATAGTTACAATTCTAATTCCCTTTAACTCAATTCTTTAACTATGTACTACTTACAACATGAACTTCTCCAGACTGGTTAAACATGCATATACAAAGCAAGAGAGGAATAATCAGCTCACTTTCATGGAGCATATCTTGTTATTTATCATACTTATTGATAAATACTTAAGTCATGCAACAGCTACATTGTTCCATGTTTTTGGACACCTTCGTCATATGCACCCTTCTGTGTTTTGAATAAAGCATGCTTACATATACTGAACTATGCTGCCTTATGCAATTAAGCCAAACAATCTGTGGTATGCTGTCAGCTGACAATGTCAGCACAACATGCTAGGCAGGTTACTAGTTGAGATGTGGGAGGTATACTTGAAAAACTACTTTTAGTTAGAATTTGTAGCATATTTTAAGCTAAAGACAATCATCATGAACATCTGTTCTGTTTCCCTATATTACACATATGAAAACATATTAAAGGATAATGGAAGAAACTATCTTCTACCAAATGTGCTCTTTTCCAAGCTGCAAAAACCAAAAAGCGACAGGATAACTGGATTCTCTTTTGTACAGCAGCGTCCTTCAAAAAACTAAATATTCTCATATTCTCGCTGGTAATATTAAATATCTGGCATTTCTTTACACAAATATTACCTACTTTTTGTCAGCCTGACTTCCAATATTGCCATTTCTAAGCAGTCCTAAACTGGCATTCCAGACTGCAACCCCTAACTATAAATACAAACACAGTGAAGTACTCAAACAATGGAAAATGGAGGGAGGGAGAGCCTAATGCTTACCATGCAACAGCTTATATTTAAGTATAAGCACATCTGTATATGTACACACAAGCATATACATAGAAATTAGACAATTATACAATGATCTTAGTACACTTACTTTCAAAGTTAAGAACTGCAATTACCATTTATTTATGCAAATGAAAACATTGATGTTTTCTGATGCGTTTTACCCTGGTAAAGATGGTTATAGATCAGATCCACATCCCCATCCATGCGGATCTCATCTGACCTATAATCAAAGATGTAATTCTTCGGTGCCTTGGTGGTAACACAGAACGGGAATTAGGTATCAGCTTCAGGGTAAGCATTGACATAAACGAGTTTTCAGTTTTGTCTTGGTATTACAGATTTTCTAATCTCATGCTTTCTTTTGTGTGGATTATTTAGAGAATAGGAGTATAGGAGTGCTGCTGTATCACAGGCCTGCTTTTTCAGGATGAAAAAGGCTGTATTATCTATAAAAGCTCCTTGTTAATGCCAAAGAGAAGTAACTATATCCCCTATATGTTTTTATCAATTTATGTAAGAAAATGTCTTACTGATAATGCAAACTGAGCTTTAAAAGGGAAAAGGAAATCCAGTTTATCCTGTCCCACAACTGCCACATGTACTTTTGCTCTGCAAGATGTCACCTGTAAACCAGTTTATAAAACTCAGAGGACTGTCTAAAAGGACAAAAATGTAAATGCACAGTGAAAGTGCTTTTTTTTTTTTACACAGATGGAAAGTAAGACTGGACTTTGCAAACCAACTACCTCATTGAAACTTAATATTCTCAGTGAAAATAAATGAGTCAGTCACTTTAATAGGTAATGACTCTGTTGCTTTGCCTAAGCAGCTGAACTCTTACAGATACCCAGAAGTTAGGACAACTCAGTTTTTTGTCCACTCTTAACTACTAGAGCCTTACTTCATGAATGTAGTTTCACTGCACACTCCCTCAAAACAACAGATGTGGAAATAAAATCCTCAAGATAATCTGGAGCTCAACATACAAGTATTTTGGGGAGGCATATGAGCTATTTGCAGAGACGATGTTACACAATAAAATAAGTAAAATGACAAAATAATAATGCTATTAGCTCTACTGGGCTGTGAAAATAACCAAATTAAAATCATATCTTGCTGGTAATTTTTTCTATTTAGGAGCAGATCCAACAGAGGGACTTAGACACCTGTAAATTACTTACTGCAATGCCTGTCAAATACGTGCAATCCAAAAACTTGTTATGTATTAAACAAGTCTAGTAATAAGTGTAAATTGTCTAAGACGAGTAACTCAGAGCTGAATGCTAAAGACAGCTAGAACGGAATAGATAAACAGATTAAAATAAATAAATAAAAGAAAAATAACAGCTCTGGGTCCCAGGCTTCCTCTCCCAAGAAGATTTTGTTACTTTAAACTAGTGACTTTCAGTGAAAAGGAATAAACAGGGACTAAAACTTGGGTTACCTCAGATTCCTAGCCGCTAAACCACAGTCGTATTCCCCCACAGGTGCTCTACTTCTGGTGCCAAATCTTGGAAATCAGATACACACGCAAATTAATAGAACTCATTAAATTACCTTCTATCAGCTAAACCATGGTAACCAACCTGGAGTAGCTTCTCTTGTAGCAAAGATGAGATAAACGGCCAGTAATTCACACCTCTTCCCTGTATCTCATGCAACTTAGCTCCCTGCTTTTTAGGCCAGAACAATTGAGGCCACGAATGGTTTACGCACATTCACCTCTGGTGCGTCCGTTAAAAAGTAAATCATTAAATAAAATCAGTAAGTTTACTTACTTCCAGAGTTTAAAAAAATGTAATTTTTTATTTTAAATTTTGAACTCTAGTATTTTAAATGTTAAGGTTCTTTTAGGAACTTTCGAGCCTTACTGGACAGTATCGAGAGTTGATGAGGATGTGAAGCGAGGTGAGGGGGACCTGAAGGAAAGGGAAAGGACACTCGACACCTCGACTGAGGGCAGGCGGGCAGTGGCACCTTCCCCGTGCCCGCAGAACCGGCACATCTCCGCGCCCGAGCCGCCTGCACCGCCTGATGCGGATCCAGCAGCAGGTCTGCACACAAAGGGCCGGGCCGGCCGGCAGCCCTCACTCCGGGTCGCTCCTTCCCTCACCTCGCCCCAGCCCTTCCGCGCCGCTTTCCCCGCCGGGTGCTTAAGCTGAGGGCGCGGGCCGTCGGAGTCTGCCCCCCTCAGGTGTTTGCCTCCCATCCCCAAGCTGCACCAGCCCCTGCGCGCCGCGGGCACAGCTTGTTTGGAAGCAGAAGGGCACCCCCCGCCACCTCTCTCCCCTTTCCCTGGCCATCGTCCTCCGGTCTCCCCTACGCACTCGCCCGCGGGACGCTTTCCGTCCCGCATCCGCGGCCTGTCCAGGGCGGCAGCGGGCAGCGCCTGCAGGGTTAACCCTGAGGAATGCGGCGGGAGGAATGTGCATGCAGATGAGATGGATGCTAATCTCATGCTAATGAGCGGCGGCCGCGGCCGCCTGGGGCTCAGCCGGGCTCCCCGCGCCCAGACGGCAGCTGTGCTCCACCGGCAACCCTGACCCGGGCTGCCGCGGCGCGGGCAAGGCGGCAGCCCCGGCATGGTGGACTGAGACCGGGCCGCGGAGGAGGGCTTCCCTGGGCTTCCGCGAGCGGCCCGCTGCGTGCCCCGTAGACTCCCGGCCTCTTCCCCGTCCACCCGGCTCGGGTGGGGGCTTTTCCCGCTTCCCGTCTTTCTTTCTGTCGCTATGGAGCAGCTACCCCTGCCACCCGACCATGCCTAGGAAAGCGGGGAATGGGCAGCTCCCCTTACCCGACGGCTGGGAGGAGGCGAGGGATTACGATGGCAAAGTCTTCTACATCGACCACAACACCAAGCAGACCAGCTGGATCGACCCACGGGACAGGTGGGTGCGCGGGCAGGGAGGTGGCGAGGCCCGGAGCGGGCTCAGCGCAGCGCTGCCGGTGCCCTCGCTGCTGAGGCAGCTCGGCCGCGGTGGGACGGGGTGGGGAGTGTGGGGTGCGCCGGGGGGCTCCCCAGTCGGGACGGGGCGGGGGAGCAGAAGTCCTTGCGTGCAGCCGTGGCCGCCTTCCCGTCGGCATCGGTACAGCCCGTTGTTGAGACCGCTGCGTGAGTTGTTTGTGGGGGGGATGGACACCTGTAGAGCTCTTCCCGGAGGCGACGGGGGTCGCCGGGTTTGTGGTGTTCCCGACAGGTACTGAAGTTTGCGAGTCCCTCCCAAACTCGAGGCACTGGCTCTTCGCTATCCCCCTTCCCCGGGCGCCGCGGAGCGGGGCCGCCTCCCTGCTGGCTGGCGGAGCATCCCGAACGCCTGTCCCTCCCCGGTGGTTCCCCCACCCCGGTCCCGGGGCCCGCCTGCCCTGTGGCCGTCCTGTCCCGGCCGTCCGGAGAGGTGTGTGCTGCTGGCGGAGGAGCTGGTGTTGCGGGAGGCCTCGTGTGCTCGCTAGGCCTCAGCAAGCCCAAACCGTCTCAGCCCCCCGCCAGCCGCAGCCCGGGCTGTTTGCTGCCTTTCGCAGGTCTGAGCGCTGTAAATCGGCAAGCCTCCTTTGAGAAGTGCTTGGGTGAGCGAGGTGTGGTACCGGCTCCAAGGCTCCTCGCCCGGGAGTCACCAGGGCAGGGCTTACCACTGAGCAGGGATCCTGGCTATTAGGGTAGGCTTCAGTGGCTGTTTTAAAAGCTGGATGATAGATGCCAAGCATACCTACCGTAAAACGTCTGTTTTGCCCAAAGTGGTCCTGAAAAGTAATTGCACCCCAAAACTTTGTGTGTATTATGAAACGCAGAGTTGCTGTTCAAAACAGTGCAGTCTAATTGTCAAAAACTTTTAAAAGGCATTATAAATTTATGGAACAAGCTGCGCTCAATTATAAATGAAGGCCTTGGTTTATATTTCTCTGGTGAAATTAGAAAAGGTAGCTGTGATGAAGCTTGCTGGCTGTAAGTTGCATAAGGAAAGTTTTGACAATTATCATACGCTGTGTTGGGCCTACTTCTCTGTCCTAGTTGCTGTAACAGCAAATTCCAGTAATGGCAAACATAATACATAAGTTCTGTCATACTTGAAAACATGTTAAACACCTTGTAAATATTAGTGAGGCGGTAAAGTGTACAGGACACTTATTTATTGCACCTGGCTTTCTCAGGTGATTGAGTTTTGTTGGGTTTTTTTAACTGTAAACAATAATATTTTCTGTGTTTACTGTCTCTAGAAATAGCAGATTTGAAGTTTTGTTTAGTTTTAGACTTTTAATGTGTTTGCAAAGCAGAATACAAGATGGTATAACATTCATCTCAAAATTTCACTAATTTAAAACCTTGTTTCTGCACATTTTGTAGTCTTCAAAAAGTCCAACACTATGCACATTTGGTGGTAAAATTTGAGTTTTCACTAATGTAACAGAATAGACAGCTGAGTAACGCTTGCATGTTTGCCATCCTATAGGATAGCTATTGTTTCATTAATATCTTGTTTAAAGGTGAAAGAGAAATCAAGCCCCCAGACTTTAAATAATGTGTAAGAGAACTAAGCAAATAAAGACCTTTTTCAGAAAGAGTGGTGTCTGAAATAATTGTTAACCTGTGTCAGTCATGCAAAACGAACAGAGGGATTTTGCCCTAGGTGCTTAGGAGAATCCATGCTTTAGTGTACATGGCTCAACTGTGAAGCTGAGTTACCTGCACAGAAGAGAGGCTGACAGGCCCATTTTATGTGCAGGTTACAGTATTTGTATTTATAATATCCATATTTACAGTGTATTTATATCAGTGACCTGGTTTGGAAAAGTGAGTAAGAAATGCATGAAAGTCCTGGGAGAGCTTTGCTCTAGATTCCATTGTATCTTCTAGGAATTTAGAGAATGTATGTTCAGAAACCATACAGTATGCAATTAGGGTTTGCTGTCAGAAAAACTGAAAAGTGATTTTCCAAGTTTGTCAATACAATAAAATCTGGGTTCGTGATGTTTTTAAAACTTACTTAAATCATCAAAATGAAGATAATGGATTCTACAGAAATACTGAAAGCACATTCTTTTGTTGGATAATAACTTCAGGACTTCCTTTTTTTCAACTATTTTCATTGATGGATGTCATAATTTTTTCCTAATGTACTTGTGGAATATTAGAGTATATGGGCTTCTAAAATCTGTCATTGGTACAGGAAGTGTAGAATAGGTAAGTTTGTATGGGCAGTATTCCTCATGCTGTTGTTACACTGCAAACCCAAGCTGATTACGTACAAATACTGAAGACTAGTGCTGTGAGGCATCAGCCATATGTCTGTGGGTTGCCAGCTGTATTTGAGCACAATTAGGAACTTCTTTGTTACTGGTTTAAAATATTCATGTCTATAAATAAGCTGGCAGTTGAAAATGCCGTATTTCAAAGCTTCTTGGAAAATTTTGTGGTGTTTTTGTTTTGTTTGCTTGTTTTTTTAAATATAGTGATGCTTTTTCTCTTGCTTTTCTAGACTGTTCTCATAGTACATGTATTTGTTACTGCTTATCTGGTGAAGGTCTGTAATATAACGATAGCCTTGGGTACAGCTGTGAAAAAAACCTCACATCAGCTTTAAGCTTGGGGCTCAGTTTTCAGATTTGCCCACTTCATTTATCTGAGTAATCCCATTGACAGTAGAGAATCTCACAGTTGTAAGGGCAAGAGTGACGTGGCTTGTTGTGTTTTAGGAGTGTTGTGGAAACACAGGGGGTTTTAATGTTTTGCACTATTCAATAATGATTTTTCTCTCCAAACACTTAGGGTGCTGTGTTGATTTGTTTTGAAGACTGGTGGCACAAAAGAGAGGGTGTTTTAAGATACCAAGTGTGAGAAAGAGAAACATAAAGGCAAGATATGTGGGGGTGGTTGTAACATTTTCACTTGCTCTATATATAGGTGTTATTTCTTTGTTTATGACTCCTCCAAGATACGGCAAACTGGGAACTTGCTGATCTTGACAGTACTTCTGAAACTGATTTATTGTTAGAAGGGTAATAGCCCAAAATATAAATTGTATCCTGCTACTACTTAGCAAAGTTATAGAGAGACTGAAGAGGGTGAGCCAGATGAAATGGTGAGAAAGGGTTAGGGGAATTCATACTTCTTTGACATCCCCTTAAAAGTCTCTCAGGTTCCTGCAATACTGAGTTACAGTAGGGTGTTGATGTGTTTTGTTTTTTTTTCTTGATAGATGTGTAAGAGGGGCTTGGGGTAGAGACAGAAATGTGAAAAGGAAGACTGGGTTTGGTTTTTTTTTTTTTCAGTTATTCAGCACATTATAAGCAGGCCTCTGTACATTTTATTTCTCAGTATGGAGCACTGAGGAGAAATGGAATAGGAGATAGAAATGTCAGTATCCTCAAATCTTCAGCAGTTGGATGACATTTAGGCTTTGTCACCAGGAATGCAGGGCTTCTCATATCTTGCTTTCTAAATAGTAAATTGTCCATGCTCCACTGTTAATCACCACTGACTCAAACCAGGTATCTTTTGTTTCTATAGCTTGCCTAAAATGAGTTCCACATCATAAATTCTGAAGCTGCAAGTGATCTTTATTTAATATTTCTCGGCATTCCTGTCGGAGTGGTAAGGAGTGAGCTGCTATGAAAAAACAAAACTATCCTTCTGCCCCTTTTCACTGTTCATGAGGAGAAAAATCTGTTCAAAATATATTTGTACATTTGAAATAGTTTGTAGTATACTTTTACTAGAATGTTTCTAGAGTCCTTGCTAACTATATAACCAAGAAGGTGCTTGAGAAACATCAGATGTGCAGTAGAGAGCTTCACAAGAGGTTGTGAGAGTCTTCTTTGTGGCATTGTGGAGAGGGACTGCAGTTTCCATTGCTGTTTTCGTTTGTTGGGAGAAGCAAAAATGCTACAATTTTTATCATGGAATTATGTAACTTGTGCAAGATTTCTCTGAATTAGAATGTTTATTAGGTTTCAGCAATTAAACCTTGCATCGTACTTTTCCCTTGGAAAAGAAGGGCACTTTGTTCCTTCCTTTTTTGCTGGAACTTGCTTTCTCTTGTCCTGTGAACAGCAGAGGCTGTGAGGAGGGAAGATACTGAGGTTGAAGTTACTTGAGCAGGGGGACTTTCATCATGCCTCTTTCCTGGGCATTACCCTAGTTCAGGGGTGCGTGGTAGAACCTCCAGTCACACTGGAGACTGGGACGAACAGGAGGCACATGAGATACTGTTCTGATAAAAGTTAAATATAGTAAATAAGAGGCAAGCAGAAAAGGAAATGGCATGATGGGAGGTCATCAAAGACTGGAAAACACATTTGGATCTCTTTTTTTTTTTTTGTTTCTTTTTTTTTTTCATGAACGTAAGCTGTGTTGTGATAGATGAGTACAATAACTTTTACTATCTGAAGTGTCTGGTGTCTGAGGCAAGTACAGTTCTGTGTGAAGGTGGTGATTGCAGCTAAAATAGGAAAAAAATCTGAAATGTTTAAACTTCTGGTGGGTGGAGGGAACAAAATTTTGGCAAGACGTGGGAGTATGGTTAGTCTGTCCTTTGAAGAAGAATGATGATGAATTGAAGTGTTAGTCCTAATATTTTGAAAAGGGTTGATCTTAATTTTAAGTACAAATCTTGCCATAGCTGATTTAAGGTACAACTAGAGCAACTACCTGATAAATCCCTTCTTTAGGCTGCTGCTTGCGAAGAATTAATTTAATGGCAAACCATCACTGAAAGATTCCTTTTCTCATACCTCTCATACCTCTCCTGTTGTCCCTTGCATCTCCCTTGTTTGCTAATAGCTGAGGAGGGAGTGGGGCTTTTATATTTCTGGTGGTTTGAATCCGCTAACTGATTGCCTCAATGTACCTTGTGAAATTCTAACCCTAATAAGGAATAGTCACCTAACTATTTTGGAAAATCAGAGGAGGATCACTTGATGACATTCCAAGGTGTGTAACTTGAAAAAATCCTGTGGCGAGATAGGACAATGATTTCCTCCTCCCCCACTCCCTCCAAATACTTTTTCTGCCTTGTTTCATCCTGTAGTATCATTTGCTGCTTTTTATCCTTATTCCACATAATTTGTTCCTGTCTCCTTGTCTGCTCAGGAATGTGCATATTCCCTGTGAAACTGTCTGGTATCTCATTTTGGCTTCAGTGACAGGTTGGGAACTGCTTTTACTTAATTGATGTATATTTATTCAAAATAAAACCCGTGATGCAAGTACTGAACTTGCAATGAGAAACTAGCTGTGTCTGAACTTCTGACACCATTTGTTTATCCAGTGTAAAGTAGAATTCTAATATTACAGTGCTAAAATAGCTGTGATGGCATTAGACAGTGTTAAAATACATAGTGATTGTGTAAAATAGATTGATGTTAAAATACATAGTGATTGTTAAGATACATAGTGATGGGATTTTTAACCAGTCTGTCACTAGCTTAGGGCTATGTGTTGTTGATTTTAGCATTAGTGAAAATGGCTATGGTAACTGAGATAACACTTCTATTCTTTATTTTTCTGGGAGTGATAGGACTGCGCTGTTTCCTTCATCTCAGACCATGTGAAGTTAAGTCAGGAAATGCTGGAGAGTACTTGCTTATGTGTGCAAAGTATGTAGAACTGGTTAAAGCCAAGGACTGTGACCTGGTATGTAAAGTGGAGCGAGTGATCTAGACTGGTCTATTCAGGCCTGTGTCTGTAGTACTTTTCTACTGGAGCTACTTTGGTTAAAATCTATCTTGACTTACAAGATAATATTATTGTAGTTGTCATGCACAATGTAAGACTTCATAAGAAGTTTTACACATGAAAGAAAATAGACCTTTTCTCAAATGAATGAAGCTAAGCTGTTTGCTAGAAATGTTGTCCTACCATAGTATGGTTAAATGAAGGAATACTTCAGAATTATCTTATATTTTCAGAGAAGGGGAACTGGCTTTACTTTGAAGCAATGGCTGTGAATAAAGTTATAATTTTTACAGGTAAGGGTCAATGTATAGATCAAATAGGGCAAGTTATTTATAACTTCAGAGATCTGTACAGATTACATTAGTTATTCTTGGTTTTCTCCAGCTAAATAACTGTGTTCATATTTTCTTAAAATGCTGTGCTTTGAATGTTATTAACGTTATTAGAATAAGAGAATTTCTCTACTTCCACTTACTAATATTTGTAACATCTAGAGACAAGTTGAATTTTGTGAAATAGGTTTTGATTTTGTTTTCTTGCTGCTTTTTTCTTTTTAGCCTAGAAAAATGTTACAGGTATTTGAGATTGCACGTTTTTATATCACACAGATGACTATAAACTAGAAGAATATTCATGGGAGTAATGGAAAAGATTGAAAATGGACAAATATACAGTAATATTTCCATGGTGACACCTTTTCAGAAAGCCACAAATAGAAACAATGCCAAGATTCCACAACTGCTATTCTGGGAAGTGTGAATTCAGCACCTACAGCAACCTGTAAGAAAGTGGAAAAGGACTGCAGAGGGGTAACACAGCTACTGAGTCTTGACTGTCATGGTTCTGTTTACCTGTGCCTCTCTGCCACCAAATTGTAAACTGAACCGAGGAAGTGATTTGGATAAGTTGTTTTTAGAGTTGTTCTCCATCAGAATCTGCTTGCTTCACTGAATGGATGCTAGTGCTGGTGTGAGGCAGGAGGCAAGTCTAGAGGTGGAAGCAAAAGAGAGAGTGATGGTGTAGAAATCAAGATGCAGCTCAATCCTAGCTACCGTGGAACTGTCATGTTAGGTGTTCACTTCTTTTGTTGGCTTTCTTCATTATTTTCTTGTGTGTGTCTTTGTGTTCACCTTTTCATTGTAGTGAACCAGCAGTACAGCTATTCCAGCCATCTTGATGCTAAACATGTTTTCTGTCACCAGGAAACAAACCTTTATGGTTTTACAGACTTTTTACTGACTTTTAAAATGTTTGTTACTGTGAAGCTCTTGTTCCAGAGAAATTTTATCATTGCAAAGTTGCAGAATTAGATCCTGTTTTCCAGTAATGTGCTGCTGTTGCTGATTTCTGCCATTTATGAAAGTGGATCAGAAATTCTTTGACTTTGGTGCTTTTTTTTTCCTTAACTATTCATAAAACACGGTTTAGACTGCTGCAAAGTGTCTCACCAGAATGATGGTATAATTCAGTACTTTGAGTATTTTATTGTGTGAAGCAAGCTGGAGCCTTTTGTCTTCATGTATTTGAGGGAGTCATCTGTATGGACGAATAGACTTGTCCTTCATTTGAAAGAAGCTGTGGTAAAAAGAGGGAGTGGTACAGTAGTTTTGTTTTCTCTTTTGTGTTGCTTTAGTATTTAGTAGAGTTTTGCTTTGTGGATGTAGGGTTTGGGTCTTCTTAAGTAGCACATTTTGAGTGTTGCTGAATACTACTGCTCTTCACAGTGACTTTATTTGCAAAACCGTTAGTGATGGTGAAGTTCCTACACTATTAAGTCAATCTCTGGCCCTCATTTTTAAAAGGTTAATGAAAGTGCTTCTTGGGGGAGAGGTTGCTTGCTTTCCCCTTCACTCCACCCTTTGTACTTCTGTTTAAGGCTAATTTGGGGTTTTTTTGTTGGTTAGGACTTCTGGGCTACAGACAGTCTGTCAGTGTATGAATATATTCTGTCAACTGAAACAATCATTTGCATCTCGTAGAACAAGATCAGATGCTATCCTTTGAACTTGGATACTGTTAGTACTTGAAGAAAGGCAACTTTATCTCATCAACCCTGATACATACTGTATTTGAAGTACTTGTTGGGGTATGTAAAGATGTATTGTTTTAGGACAGCAAATTCAAATTTCTGCATGCTCTTGCTTTGTGCTGTATAATACTGTACGTTGAACCAGGTTTGGTATGTTTGTACTTTTTCTCAGTTCATTAACTCGAACTTCGATCTTTATTTGAAAAACAAAAAGGACAACCATACTGGGATGCCTTCCATAATAACCTGTTTGTTCTGACAGTCAGGCTTTAAGTGTCTAGAAGTACCAAACTTTTTTACTTTTAGAGGAAAAGATCTGGAAGAGTGTATTTTAACTAAATTGCGCTAGGACACTCTCTATTGGCAGCTTTCTTGTGTTGATGAAGGAACAGTAATTTACAAGCTTGTTGTTTCTTTTTAAAGTACATTTAAGTGCTAAACTGGAGTCTTGTCCAGATAAGCATATCTTACTGCCTACAGATCTGACCTGTGAAGAATTCTTACTCTGATTCAATGCCTGCCCCGTTGCTCTTAAGAGCTTACCTCCCCCATTGAGCTGGGAATGTCTGACAAAGGTGCAGGTATTTTTATCATGAGGCAGATGAATTTTTGATATTCTGCAGATTGTGTATGAGCACATCATGCCATATGGCAGTAAGTATGCCCAATGCATGGTCTTAGTGTGGCATATATCTTAGTAACATCTTGTCAACTAACAGGATTTGACCAAAGCGCAGGTGTCTTCTGTCATATAGCTGCATGGCAGTGTTTTTACTGGGATCACACTGTGGAGAAACAGTTGTGGTTGCTTCTCCTTGTCAATCTCGGGGACACTTCTGGTCATTGGAGGATATGGTAATTTGCTATCTGTTTTTTTAATACTTCTAGAAGAGAAAGTATGGCCCCTTTCCGCTGAAAAAGTCGGCATTTTAACCTTGCTCATTGTCTATGATGGATTGCAGAAAATTGTCAGGGAAAGGCATTTATTTGTTCTTGAGGAAACAGTAGGGTGGGTTTTTTCCTTTGTTTAATACCGTCAATTGTTAAACTGTAGTCTAGTCCAGAAATGCCTGTCTCATGGCCTGATGATCTGATTGAGAAAGAATACTTTTATTCAAAGCCTAGTCCCTTCATTCTTAATTCAGATTTCCTTGATTATGCTAAAAATATTTATGTAGACTTACAAGTTTCTGCCTCTTCACTGGTGTTAACAAAATGTCTCTATGAAAATTCTTAATTCCTCTTACAAATAAACCCCTAATAAACAGTTACTGTTCATCAGATAAAATATGTAATTCAGATTTATGAACTAGATTTTTTTAAATGCTGTTATTAGCAAATTATTACAGTCCCATCCTGTTATTCGATTCATGTTCATGAGCCATTCTGGTTATTGTAGGACATTGAGGTGCATGCTGCTGTCCCCATTGTAGTCTGACCAATGCAAAGACCAACCAGGGGGTGCTGATTGGCTTCCATTCCACAAGGGTTCAGTGGAGAGCAGCTGTCATGGACAAAGATTTATAGTTCGGGAAGGCTGGAGTAGCTGGGAGCTGAGCTAGGCAGGGAACATTTGAATGTTATTTTTTCCTTGCTTTTGGGAGGGCTATGGGGAAGGTGGGACATGTGATGGACTTTGTGAAATGGTCTGTGGCTACTGTTGCTTATAAAGGTACTTTAACCTATATTTAATCTTAGGTGTTTTTGTCTAAAGTGAATGTGATACAAAATTTCCTTGTGAGCTAAGTGACATTTCTGTTCCATATATCCTCCAATACTCAAGTGTACTTCTCTTGTCAAATGTGTGTTGTTAATTGGGGTTTGGTTTAAATCTTGAAACATTTTGGCTGTCTTGAGTTACACTGTGAATACCCATTGTGAGGCATCTTGTATACATAGTTTCATGGTACAGCACCAAATAATATAATTTAAATTGTTTATTATTTTTAAAGAGACACAGAAGGCATCCTGTGAGAAACTCACGAGCTTTCAGAAGTTTGGAAGCTTAGTAGCTTATTTTCTTCAGGAAGTGATGTCTGAGTAGAAACATACAAGCATATTACTTCTTAGTTTCTTAAAACCTTGATGGAATTTAGATTGTGGTTCTGCCATAAGGACTGTATGGGATTTAATTGTGCTTTTTGTGTGTGCTTGGTGATGAATATATTCCCAGTTGTACCTAAGCCTACGTACCTTCTGACTCCCATATTCCCAAGACCTATACAATGTATATCCAGTATATTCACATCTTGTCAAAAATAAAAATAAAGTTCTTTTCAGCTCTTTCTGTCAATGCTGTCTTAACACATTATGCCATCTTGTAATTTGTGATAAATTTTGAAGTATGACCTTGCAATATATAATAATGACCTTCATGTGTAATTGTACTTTTTCTGAGGCATTGCCTTGGTTTTAATCACGTTTCCAGTATTCTTGTCTGAAGGATTGGACCTAAATGGTATATTGCTTTTGTGTTGCTTGAGGCTTTTAATGTGAAGTGGAAAGACTTGCACTTACCCCTTCTTTTTAGTTTTGATGGAATTGAACAGTGGTGAGTAATTCTAGTTTTGAGTGTTATGGACTTCTCTTGGAGAGATTTGGAAAATAAGCTACAGTATGAGTTTAAGGCACAAAACTATTCAGTACTAAATTCCAGAGTGAACAGTGACAAACTGCCAGAACCAAAACTGGAATGTCCATGGAGTTGGAGTGTAATAGAAGCCCCAGAAATCGAGGTCTTTTCTTCTTCATTTCTATATCTTAATGTTCCTGGACAGTAGGAGATTTGCCAAAGTTTTTCATATTTCACGCATTCTTTTGCAGTTGCCAGCTTTGTTTTGTGCAGAAATGGCAGGCTGGGGTGCTGCTTTAGTTGGGTTACAGCATGAAAAAGGCTCATTCGGAATGGAAATATTAAATATTTAAAATATATTTTGCTGAAGCATCGAGTAGTAAATGATTGTATAAAAGAGGAAGCAACTCAAGACAGCAATCTGACAAGAAGTAAAGACCTCTTTTGGTCATGTTGTGAGTATTGCAATGCCTGAAATGAACTGTTAAAACATTTACGATCATTCTGGTGAATAGTAGAATGCTATGGATGTGAATAATCATCTGAGACCTCTACAGAACATTCCTGAAATAGTGTTCAAATGACTAGAGAAATTATGGGATGCAGCAAAGCACACAAACACCACAAGCCTTTTAGTCAGGCTGGCATGGTCAGTGGTTTACTGCTGGAGTAAGGCTTAATACACAGGAACTTACACTGTAAACAGATTATTTGTTCAAGTTTCTGAACTTGCATGTTCTTTTCTGGTTTTCCTCTGTTATTTATAATCCCTAGGCTCTCTTTTTATATCTACTCTTTGAGAAAAAGGCTTTGGTGAAGTAAAGTTTGAGGTTTGCTATGGAGTGTTAATTGGTTACACTGCTGTTTTAGCTGAATTAATGAGACTGTAGTCTAGTGGGGTAATGGTTTATAGCAAAACAAATTATTAGGGTGATATGGATTAGGCTTTTTGGTTCTTGCTTATTTTCTTGTTTGCTTGTCTGGTTGTTTGGCCTCACTTACTAGCATGGTGTACAATGATCTAAACGAGCCGTGAACTTCCATACTGTGGCAGGTTTCTGGTTTGCAGTCAGGATCTGGCTGTCCCATTTGCTCAGCATACATGGAAGCAATCAAAACTTTATTTTTCCAGGCAAGATTTTGGCAAGAAAATAAGCTTTGAGGACAAATGTAGGACAGTTAAAGGTTTTGTATTTAAAGATCTTTAGAACCTCTGATACTTGATATTTCATCACCTTTTTCTGTCAGCCAGGTTTTGCTAAAAAGTTGTACAGTATCTTCTTTCTTGTCGTAGTTGTAGTGCCTAATGTGGCTAGTATTTAAAAAATATATGAAGAGTATAGATTCTCAATTTGGCAGATGTACTATACAGTTAAACAGCTTCAGCCAGCTGTCTGAAGGTCTTGTGAAACACTCACTGCTGGTTGTCTGGTGTTGAAGGGTGACAGTACTTATCAGAGGGCCCTCCTTGTGGCAGTACTGTCATGCTTATTGAGGTAGTAGGTTTCTAGCAGATCTTTTGGGAATAAGCTCTCATAAATAGCTATTTTGTAATACATTATTTGAAAGGGTTTTTAAAATGGCCAATATTAGATTTATCTGAATGCCATCTTTTTCCTTAGGTGTGAGTAGTACACAGCTGTTTAAGATGTGTTGTGATGTTTAAAGATGATGTTGCAGTGATGATGAACACAATTAACATTCAGATATCATGAAAGATTTCTTATAACCTTGATGATAGTGATGTTCTGATGGGATATTTTGATTACAGCCTTTGGTTGAACTACACAGCTGTTTGTACAACTGAGCTGTGAACCAGAGTAAAAAGGGTTAAAAGAAGCAAGAGTAAAGATGAAAAAAAATCCCATTAAAGATCATACCAAAATAACAAAAGCTTGTAGTACTGCTGCATAGGTGAAAAGTGAATGTACCTCCCTTCTTTTAGATTTTATCATTATTTATGCTGAAAAGATGTATCATCTTTATTAAACTAGCTTCGGTACTGAAGACCTCATCTTGTGAAAGCACAGTCTCTGGGTGGTGTGGAGAGTAAGGATGAATTAGGTACAGAATGCGTACCGAATGAAGACTGACTTTGGTCGTCTGTGCAGATGTTGAAGTATGTGAAAGTGACAGTAGGCAACTGATGATTTTTATTTTTTTTTAAATAGAAATCACAGTTTAACATGGAGGAAGAATATATACTGTTCATTGTGTTGAAACTGAGGGGCCAATATACGACCTGTATCACTGAAAATGGAATCGCAGTGATTTACTGAACCAAAAATAAAAAAATGGTGGCATAGACTGGGATTTGTGGGCAAGCACTAGAGCAGGTTTCCCTGGGTGATTGTGGGCATGACTCAGAATAACCTGGTTTGATTTCAGAGTTGTCCTGCATTGGGCAGGATGTTGGACTAGACAGCCTGCAGAGGTTCCTTCTCACGTACATTATTATGTGCATTTTGTTTATTTAAGGGAAAAAATGTTTTCTGTGGAAGACTGGCCTGCTATTACTAAATGCAAATATTTCAGGATTTTATGACTGACCTGTCTTTCATTATTTACCAGGCATATGTGGGTAAATGTGGCTTCTTCAGGGTTAAATCACCAAATTAAGCATCATATTTTGGAAAAAGACTAGTTTCAGAGAAGTAATGTGTTGACGTAATCTGTTTAAATATAAGGAAAGAACTCATTACTACACCCTGACATAAAGTCCTTAATCCCAAACACCTGTGCCTTTAATGGAAAAATTGGATTATGATCAATTAGCTGCAGGACAAGGAGACTAAAATGTGCTGTATTGGAATGGGAATCATGAGGGTAGTGGGAGGTTACTCATGGTGTTTTGCGGTGTATTGACATTAACTCAACCACTGTCCAGTTCAGTAGTGTCTATAAAATGATCTAAAGCTAGAAGCATCTAGTGATGATTTTTTTCTGTTCTGTCGGATGTGACTTTGGAAGGGACAATGTTTTAAAGTTTGTTCCAGAAGGCACTTTCAGAGGTGGATGATTGAAAACAACTCTCCTGAGTGGCACCTTGCTGCACTTCATAACAGCTGTTATTCGCCACTGTGATTGTTTTTTAAATTACTACCTGTGGATGAATACTTGAAAGAATTGGCCTGCTGGCTGCATATCTGGTTTGACTGGGGGCTATCTTGAAGTTGCCTTTAAATTACATGGGGTTCTTGATGATCCTAGCATTTTCTAATCTTCTTTGTACTGCATGGTTTGTTTTGTTTCTTAGTTTCTTGCAATTTTGGGAAAAATAGTAATTCAGTCTTTAATTTTTTTCTTCTTTAAAAAACAAGTGTGTCATTTCAAGCAAACGTATACAGAGATGCTTCTAAAGATTATGTAGTTGCTTATTTTGCACTATTCCACTAGAAGCTGTAAATTATGTAATGAATAATTATTATACTAATAGTTGTTGATGGACTCAACTGTTTAATTTACAAGAGATACATTTGTTATTAGGAAGGCTCCAACTGACATCCGTAAGAGTGGTGTACAAAAGTAATACTGCTTTAATACTTTATTGAAAATACCAGTATGGTAGTAGTGTGCTCCATGTTTTTCCACAGGTGGATGTTTCATTGAACTGTCACTAACAAGACGGGCAGAAGAAAAAAGAGAAAATGAATATCATAAGACAAAGTGACAGTTGAAGTTGGTTGAAATATTTGAATAAACAGCTTTTTTCCAGAAGTTGCAGTGTTGGTAAATCTGTGTGAAGTGTTCCATTCTTCTGCTTTGTTGAAAAATTTTTGGCAGAGGCCCTTTTGGGAGTGTAAAAGACTGGGAAGATTTTATTGCTTGTTAGCTGGTGTACTGGTCTGGAATGTGAAAGAATCAGATTCCAGCCCCTTTCCTGGCTCAGAATGACTCCGTGCTATTGAAAAGCCGTCTTCCCTGACTGAATGAGGCGGAAGAGGTACCTGACATCCCAGGCCTGTTTCCTGAACTGCCATAACCCAAGGCAAGAGGAAAATCTAAGTTTCAGTTTTGAAAATGCAACATTTTGAAAAATCTCTAGGGGGGGAAAAAAGCAGACAGATGAGTGGAAAGAACCAATGCTATAGAAATTCCTGTGAAATGTAGTAGTCCTCTTGATAGCCTTGAGAGGTGTGCTGATCCCTAGAAATATTTAACCAATCAAAGGCTATCTGTAATCTCCGTAAATTCCTCTCAGATTTTTACCTGAGCTGAGGGAACTACTGAGCCGGGAACTGAGAAGTTCCCAGCTTCAGTTGCCATGTCCTGTGTGCCCTCTGTTCCTAGCATTCGATCTTTTCTCTTTTCATTCAGAAAATAGCTTGAGTGAATAAGTAGAAGATGGAAAGAGTGGGTCTTAGCCTGTTCAAATGTATCACTCCATCTGTATGAATAGCATGGTATAAGTAACAGGTAGGTAAGGGTGATGGCAGCAGGAGAATGCAACATTTTTCACTGCCCTGAAGTCCACAATATGTTTTAGCTTGTTGGTAGCTAAACAACACAACTGGGATTGTTAGCAACTGGCAGGAAGAGCATGATTTGCTCTGTATAGTTTGTGTTAGTTCTGCTTTTGGTCCACAGACATGCTTAGCCAGGCCTTCTTTTGCAGATCCCCGAAAATCTGAGTTCAGAAGGTCCTAAGTGGTGTTTTGGGCTACCTCTGCCTTTGGAAATTGCTTTCCACCTTCAGCTTTTCTTTTCTTTTTTTTTTTTTTTTTTTTTTCCCTGAGGCATATTGCAGCTGGAGGAAGCCAAGACGGAAGGAAACAGATATGAAGGTTAAGGTTGGGGTGTTTCAGTACCTCAGCTGAGGGGTTCCTCTGACCGCTATCTGTCTGATTCTGCACTAGTGACTGGAAAGCGATACTCTGTCACACTTTGCTCTGACAGAGTTAAGTATTTTTGCCTAATGTAAGTATCACAGGAGCATCGCTCCACATGGATCATTTTGCCTGTGTCCCTACTGTCTGAAGCAGTTACCCATACTGCAGCACATTCTTGTTACAGCCCATTCACAAGTATTCAGGCCACCCATAAAGGACTTTGGTTATAGCCTAAGCACAGCGAGTGGCAGTACAGTAAAGGCCTTTTGGACATCAATTAAGCTTCCTCGTCAGGTTTGTGAAAGGAAGAGATTTTGTCTTTCTGAAGTCCTGTGAAAGGATCAGAAAAATACTCTAGCCTGCTTTTTTACAGCTGGCACAGTGAATTGCCATGCTCCATCAACCAGACTAATTCTTTGGCTGCCAGTGAGGGTCACCAAGCACTGCTGCTTCCTTGCATATTTCTCAGCAGCTGGCTTTAGAGGGACAACAGGAAGAATGATCCAGGCATGGAAACACAAGAAGGTAACAGTGGTAGTTACTTTGCAAACTGTGTTAGTCTCTTGCGCAAGATGATGCATTTCTTCTGCTGGCTCTGGTCAAACGAAGCCAAATGTCATTATCAAAACCTAAATGTGGCAGCCTTTGTGGGGTTTTTTTGTTTGGTCGTTCATTGTGTTTTTTTTTTTTTTTTTTTTTTTTGTTTTGCTTATTGGGATTCTAAAGAAAAGATGTCTGCTTTTATGATTAGATTTTTGAAGGCAGAAATGACTTCTAGAAAAAAGTATGTGTCAAAGCAGAAATGCTAATCATAGAATCTTAAAATGGTTTGGGTTGAAAGGGACCTTAAAGTTCATCCAGTTCCAACACCTTTGCCCTGGGCAACTTTCCACTAAACCAGGTTGCTCAAAGCCCCATCCAGCCTGGCCTTGAAAGCTGCCAGGGACGGGGACATTCACAGCTTCTCTGGGAAACCTGTTCCAGTGTCTCACCACTCTCACAGTGAAGAACTTTTCCTAATGTCTAATCTAAATATACCCTCTTTCAGCTTAAGGCCACTACCTCTGGTCTTGTCACTACATGCCGTTGTAAAATGTCCCTCTTCAGATCTTCAAGGATCTGGAATATTGAAAGTATTAAAGTAATACTTAAAGTATTGAAAGGCTGCAGTGATGGTTGAAATACTGTAACATTAAGAAATGTTAAGTACTGTTGCTCTACTGGTACTCAAGCACTGCTCTGGTACCATTTGGTGGGTGTCGCTAGTTCTTTAAAGCTCCCAGAGACCTTGTTACCTGTTTATTATAAATACAGGTGATAGAAATACAATTACTTTATCACAAAGAAAGGAGTAAGTGAAGAAGAGAAAATGTGATGGGCAAAATTAAATGCTTTGTATATCTTTGGCACGAAGCAGTGAAGCCATAGAATAGTTAGGATTGGAAAGGACCTTAAGATCATCTAGTTCCATCCCCCCTGCCTTACCCTAGACCGTGTCACCCAGGGCTCTGTCCAACCCAGCCTTGAACACTGCAAGGGATGGAGCACTCATCACTTCTTTGGGCAACCTGTTCCAGTGCCTCACCACCCTCACAGTAAAGAACTTCTTCCATATATCTAACCTGAACTTCCCCTGTTTAAGTTTAAACCCATCACCCCTTGTCCTATCACTACTGTCCCTGATGAGGAGTCCCTCTCCATCATCAGCAATAAAGACAGAACTTGGACCCTTTCTCCTGGACTTCCAATAAAGAGCTGAGTTTTTCCATTATTTGTTCAGTGTAAAAACTGATGAAACACAGGATTTGCGTTGGGAGAGGATAAAATTACCATATATTGGAAAAGTCAGTGAAGAGCTATGCAGATTGCCTTTAGGAAGAAAAGAAAGTGCTTTATTTTATTGCAAAATTCTACCTGTCTTCCTTAATGTTTTTGCCTGTAAAAATTCAGTACTTCATAGCATGGCACAAAAAAAGATGCTTGGTATACTGACATCTGAAAGCATGAAATGATCAGCCCACAAGTGTGTTAAAAATGTTTAGAACTAAATGTAAAAGAATGGATTTTTCATTAAACAAGCACACAGTGCTGATGATTTCTGTTACCTTCTACCGTTTCAAAGACTTGACAGAAGATCAAATCTCTCTTTTTATGGCTGATTTAAATCAATCATTGTTCTGTCTGGCAAAATTCCAAGCCTATATTTGAAAGCTCTTTTGAGAATTATCCTTCCCCCACCCTAGGTCATATTTACCAGATCAGGAAATTCCAGCTTCTCTTAAATTTACTTTGGAATCCCCAGAGTCTAAAATGCATAAAACAGATTTTTGCTGGACTGTGAATAATCATGATCCTCTCTTTCTTCCCTAATCTTTTCACGTAGTTTTTAAAACAGAATTTTAGCCATGCGGAGTACCTGCAAATCAGCCAAAAAAGAATTGCGTGGGCTGTCATGAGCTTGGAAATGTGTCCTCATTAGGTCAAACTCCATGCTCCTATACTTTCTGACTGAATGTTAGCTGTTCTTGCATTTGTATCCATTGCTTTACTTTATATACTGTAGAGCACTGAAGTGCATGCAGTCCAATGGCATTTTCAACATATTAGAAATTTAACTCCTATTTAATTACAGTGCGCCTGCTTTAAAGCTTTCCAGTACTTCTGGAAATTGTTTTAGATGACCGATGTTTATAGGATGGGAGTCAGAAGCCTAGATTCCAAGTAGATAGGTTTTATTTTAAAAGCTTGAATGATACGTGAAGTAATTTCCCAAAGGAACCTAAGGATATCATGTAGAATTGGAGAAAAAATAGTGTCTCAGAGTATTAATATTTATGTTAAAGATTTTTCACGAAAGCAACTGATGTAGATTGATTTATGAGGAATAGCAAGAGGCTTCCATTGAGAAGTTTAAAGAGATTACATAAGTAATTGGATAGTAGAGATTTGTGTCTGGACTATCTCTTAAGAGTAATCTTCTCTATTCAGTTTAAAAGAATAATAAATGGCAAACGGAGATGTAATGCTTATCTTGGCAAGGAATTACTGCCTATTTCCACTGTGTGAGCTAATGTTGAAGTTTTTCATTACTTAAGCGGTATAAAAACTTTACATATAAGAAAATATTTAAAGTGATTTTTATGAAGTAATCATTTAAAAATACTGCATCTAAGGAATTCCAGAAGTCTGTGAAATTGCAGCTTTCTAGTCAGCTGAATTTACTGAAACATTGCTTATAGGGCAACTTGCCTCTTCCAGTACTAAAGAGATATATACAGCATGGGAGATTACTGTTTAATCAATTGTTTGTGCTTAGGTGTTATTTTTCTATGGAAGTGCTTCTGCTCAGTATTTGAGACAGTACTGTAATTTTCACTGTCATTAGCAATTGTTTTTAAACTTTTTCCTTACTAGAGACTCATTAAGGAGCTGGTTTTGGCTAAAAATGTCAAAACAGTGATAGCAAAGCCTCTCACAAATAGACACAACGTTTTAGGTTTTATTTTGGCAACCATGACAAAAGTCAGGTAACTAAAATATTAATCACATGCAAGATTTGCTTCTAACTTTCTTGAAGGCAGTGGGAAGGCTGCCTTTGACTTTGGTGTGGAAGGAGACTGCACGTGGAAGTTTCCTTGGCCTGTTCTGTGACGTTGTGTATCCTTCACTGATTTACATTGTCCTACTTTGAAACTCAAGTAGCCAGTAGATCGAGGTATTAAAATAAATGGAAATTTTCCTAATTGCCCAAGCATTTCAATTTCATAATACAACAGGAATTAAACACTGTTTTCTGTAATTTCTTCCCTTTTCTTCGAAATAGGGTTTGTAACTAGTTGAGGTTCATTGTTAGTCCAAAACAACCTCAGCCTACCAAAATAAGCCTCCTAGCTTTCACCACATAAAACTTGCACAAGATAGTTAAGCACTCTCCAGTTGTGCATGCTTAGTCTTACAGCTTAATCATAAGGAGGAGTAGTAGTAATTATTTATATTACAGTACTGCCTACAATTTCCATCAAGAACCAGCGTTTCAGTGTCTGTTAGGAACTCTGTTTCGTGACTAGTACCAATCTGAATTGGGACTGCAGGTGCTTCCGTGCTTTCTCTTGCATTGGCTTTTGTACCAGTAGTGAACTGGTTAGGCAGCTAAACTGGTCTAAAAAAAAAAATAAAATATTTCAGTATCTCCTACTAGTTTATTTCTTTGAACTGACTTGAAGTCATATGATTGCCAGCATAGTAAATGAGAAGGGGCATGAACATTCAGCGTGAAGGAAGAGCAGAACTGTGATAGCCAGGTCCACTTAAATTATTGTGGGACCTCGGTATTTGGTGTGATACAGGCAAGTAAAGAAGATTATTTTTCCGTAGTCAAGACATATGAAGATGGAATTCTAAGCTCCAAGAAAGGGAGGCAAGGCAGGAGTGAGTACACATGTATGTGTACGTGCGCATGTGGCTTGTAAGGGTGGTGACCACAAAGATTTAAAATTATGTGAAAAAAGTATGGTCAGCTCTGAGATTAGTTACTCAGGTACGACTTCGCAGGTTAGCTTGTCCCACATGCGCCTATCCTCATGGTGAAAATGCTTTTTCCTTATATTCAGTCTGAACTTGTTTTGACTAATGCCTGCTTTCTCTCATCCTCCCACCATGCCCACCCCTGCAGAGAGCCTGATGCAGTCATCTTGAAGACTTCCTTGTGTAGGTAAGGGCAGGCTGATGTTGCATCCCTGTGAAGCTGCCTCTTCTCTAGGCTGAACAAACCCCAGTCCCTCAGCCTCTCCTCACAGGGCAAGTGCTCTAGCTCCCAACCATCCTGGTGATCTGCCCCTGGACTTGCTCTGGTTTGTTTTTCTTAGAACAAGAAAAGACCAGAACTGGATGCAGTGTTTGAGATGCAGTCTAATGTGTGCAAAGCAGTGGGGATAACTGCTTTCCTTGATTTACTGGCCATACTCCTGTTGATACAGGAGGCTGATCAGCCCTGGTCTGTATCACTGTAAGGGACATTTGTGTCTGTTGTTGCCGAATCTCTGAAGGTTCCTCTTGGTCCATTCCTGTAGCCTGAGTCCTTCTGAATAATGGTCATGTTCTTGACAGTGTTGGTTGTTCCCCCTCAGTTTGCTGTCATCTGCAAGTCAGATAAAAGTGTACTTTGATGCCTTCTCCAAATCATCAGTACAGACATTAAACAGAACAGGTCCCTTCAATAGTCCAGTTCTTGCTGACTTCCAGGTAGAATATAACCTGTTGACCACTAGCCCAAATGAAGGCAAGCCTGGACTGCCGGCTGTTGTTACAAGACTAGAACAGATGAAAAGAATTGGTACCATGTTTTTAGTCAAAAGTGGAGAGTATCTGTGACTACTTTCTTTCAATTCAAGATGGAACCTGTTGCTGTGAGCTTTGTGGGAGCTGTACTGCTAAGTAACTTATTGTGGTGAGGCACTGGAATGGGTGGTGAGGCACTGGAATGGGTTGCCCAGGGAAGTTGTGAATGCACCATTGCTGGCGGTGTTTAAGGCTGGGTTGGACAGAGCCCTGGGTGGCATGGTTTAGTGGGAGGTGTCCCTGCCCATGGCGGGGGGGTTGGAACTAGATGATCTTAAGGTCCTTTCCAACTCTAACTGTTCTATGATTATTCTCCTGACTAGGTTAGTTTTCCATTTTTACTAAAATTCAGTGCTGACCATACATTATTTGCCATAAATAGGATTAATGTAAATCTAAGAAATGTCAACTTTAAGTAATATTTAAAAAAACCCCAAACAAATCCAAACATCCTTTGTGACTCAAACTCAACAGAAGAAAAAAAAAGTTAGGAAAAACTCTAGTAACTCATTATAAAATGTTAAAATAACTAAATGTTTATCAAATAAGAATATATTAAAGGGATGTCAGATATATTTGCTTATGAGTTGCAGTAGCTCCATGATGTTCTCTGAGTGAGGCAGTTTTAAGAATACTTTCTAAGAAGAACCTCATTAGAAGTGTGTGCACAAAGCTGAAGTGGTTTTTTTTTCTTTCCCTTTTTTTCTCCAACTGGGAAGCATTCTCTGCACTTCCATCATTGTAAATGAACTCTTAGGATTTGTCTACTGTGTGTTCCTTTCTGTTGCGAAAGAATAAAGGTGGTGGCATAGTGCTTAGCTATGCTGCTGTTTTAGTAGATATCTTGAAAAGTATCACCTCTCTTCTTTCTGTTTGTTTGTTTGTTTTGGTGCCTTTTTATTTATTAATGTAAAGGTCATCAGCTTCTAAGTAGCCAGAGTCTTTAAGACCAGGTACTGTGTTTGACATGGTTTCTGTCTTCAGAATTCTGATTTCAAGTCATAACAGCTTTGAGAAAGGAAGGAGTGGCAAATTTATTTCATCTTTCTGCATGTGGTAGAAGAAAAGTGAATTTAGAATAGAAACTCCTATAGGAAAATGATTGTATGTGGAATACCATGTTTACTGTTACTGTGGATCTATTCTTTGTGGGTTTTGTCTTTTGTGTCTTCCGTTTTTTGAAAGCAGTTACAGTTTTGACTCAACAAAATGGTGTGACAGTGAGGTCCACATGCAATTTTGTGTGGTACAGAACTTTTTGAGCATACTCTTCTGCATATGCCTCCCTATAGTGTGAGAAATGGAGAGTACGTTCTGCCTGTTCCTTTCCTTGTGTATAGTAATTCCACTCTGTAAGCAACTTCCAACATGGATAATCTTAGTCTGTTCAGTTGCATTACATTCTATATGTTGCCTGTTTTTCTCTGTATCTTACTCTATGGTTTTACTTGTGAGATATTGTGGTGCGGAAGTACAAGGCTATCAGAGCTGAACACAGTATTAAAATGTAATCACACAGTGGCTTTATAGAGATCATATGGTGATGTTTCCTGGTTTGTTTTATATTTCTTTCCTTGTACCTTGTAAACAAACCGTCAGTAATTTTAGCTTCTGCTGAATGGTGAGTTTATTCGAAGAGCCATCCACCGTGAGTTTTGAATGACTTCTTCAGTGGTGTTGGCAAAAATACTTAACGTCTCTTGCTCCAATTAAAAACAATGCAGTGGTACAAAACCTTTTCAGAGATTTTTGTGCATAACCTCTTTCCTTTTTCTGAGTTTCCAAGTGTTAGCTTAAGCAATTGAATTTGAAAATGTGCAAAATAACCTTGTCCTGGTGTTCTCATCTTCTTTTGCCTTCTCACATATGCTTTCACCTTGAAAGATGGGACTGATAAAACATTGCAGTTACTTATGGGAGTATTGTGAATACTGTTTTGATGTTTGTACGCTTATTTGAAGAAATGATGATTTACTCTGCATTATTAACGATCATGGCTAGGGACTAGGTTTTAATATGTACTACATTCTCTGAAATAATTCCTTAACCTGGATTAGGGTAATCTTTTTAGATCAGTTTATTGGCAAACTGCTAATAAACCTGAAAGGAGTGCATTTCTACATGTGGGAAAGGTAGCCAGCTCTAGTCTGGTAAGTAGATCATTAGCTTTTGCAGTATCTCACAGAATTCCTCAGCAGTCTTTTCAAATTGCTGCCTTGGAAGTATTTCCCCTACTCTGAACAACCGTTTGTGCCAAACATACTCGGTAAAGAGTGATGTGTGATAAGCCGTGAATTTGCTGCATTGGGGTGGTCTTTTTTGTTTTCGGGTCTTTTCTGGGAGTGGGTGTGTGGGAAGGAAGTCACAGCAAAACACTTAGATGTTTCCTGTTGGATAATTGCTGTGTGTTTCCTATTCCTCAAAACCTTACTGCCACTGGGAAGAAATGTAATCTAAAACTGGAATTAAATTAATTTTGTGAATAAAAAAATGTAAAAGCAGTAGAGGCTCCAAAGGAGCTCTGCGTTCATTTTGTTTAATATAATACTATTTTGGGAGTGTCTTGGAATATACAAAAAGTAGTTTAATTTTAATAAAAGCATTGCAAGCGAGAGGTTTGCATATTAAAATAATTGGTGGGAAGGATTAAATGTAGGCCAGAACATACATCTGAAATCTTAGAATTGTAATTTTACAATACCGTAATTTTCCATCACCCTGATACTTCAGCATCTTGCACTTTCAAGTTCAGTGTGAATTTGTATGAAGCAAACATATTTGCTACAGCCTTATTTGTTATTTCAGTTTTGTGTAGTTTCACTAATATATGTGTAACTCACACTGGGGCTTCCAATGCTGCTCCCAAGAATGTAAAGAGTTTTCTAGAGGCTGTCTTCAATGAAACCATAACTGAAGTGTTTTGAGGGAACTTTCTGAACTGTTTGCACCAAGCATTGTTCAACTTTTTTCTTTCTTAATATAAATATATTCACCCCTTTTTTTTTTGATATTATACTGCTTGCAGATGTATAAAATCAGTGGTGTGTTTGTTCATTTTCCATGTAAAAAATTAATACATTTAGAAGATTTCTCCTTTAGCATCTGGAAATGGTTTACCAGTGCCCAGAGGTTGGCCAAGTGGTTGTGTAGGATTTGAGCTCTGATCTAGCTCAGTTTTTTTGTAACAGGAGCTGCGGTGTACTGCAAAACGCATAATGATTTAATGAAGTATGCCTTAAAAATTGTTACCAAACAAGTGATTAGATGAGAAGCTAGAAATCAGGACATGAAGAACTCAGTATTAATAATGGTAAGAGTAGGGTGCTGTCTCCCCTTGGGTGCAGTTTGTGGATCTGCAACTGAATTGCAGTGACCTTGGACAGTTAACTCGAGTTCACTCTTCCCTGCTTCTGGAATGATTGGTGTACTTGGCTGGAGTGCTTCACAGCACTGAAGTTGAACGTTTGTGAGGTTATTTGAAATGTTCAGATCGATGGTACTTCTCAAAAGTGCTTGTCACAGATTTAAGTTTCCTGCTACTTAAATTGGTAGCAGGAAATTGGTAACACTCCTGCTGACTTCAGTGGGAGCAGTTAGGCGAGGAGAGTCTTTAAATATCCACTCTGTAAATTCAAAGGTCCCTTGCAAATGCAAGCATGTGTTTGCAGGACTGAAGGGGAATTCACAGAAAAAAATTCCAAATCATTTTCTGTAGCTGATGAGGTGAGTAGTGGGGTGATTTGCTCAAGCGTGTGTATGAAATTACAGAAAGGAGGAATGGGGAAAGGTTAGGGATAGGTCAGATCTTTAATGCTGACATTAACTATCATGATCGTTTTCTGGTTTTGACTGTGTTCTTTCTTTGAAATGCGTTTCTCTTTCCCAGATTTAGTTTTCACTCTACAGAAATGTCCTATATTTAACCCTTCAGTAGTTAACTATCTGCCACAAAGTTTGCTTTTGATACTTTGTGCCTGACAGCTATTTGGACCTATCATCCAAAATAACAGAATAAATGTTTTAATCCTTTATTATAAGTGTATCAGTTTTGATTTATTCTAATAAGGTATTCCAGTCTATGAATATTTCCCTCCCATTGTTTGTTGTATCATGCTTCAATTAAAGGTAAGCTTTGGAGACAGATGTTGCTCCTGTTTGCATATTTGCATATGGAAATTCTTGCAGTTTGTGACTTTTGAGTTTCACAAACCAATGCTTGACTGGGTTGGTTGGTTTGTGTGTGGATTTTTTTCCTTTTTTTTTTTTTGTTTTTTTTACTTCTATATTTCTGGAGGTACATCTTCCTATTGTAGAGGAATAGTTTGATAATGTATGAAATGAGAAGCAGGGTGGTGTAAGACATGAAAAGGAAACATTTCCAGGTCAAGTTTGCAGGTAGAGATTGTAGGATTGGGCACACTTAAAATTACTGGAAAAATATCATGGTGTTTATGGACTTATATTAAAACTAACAGCAGAGTTTCTTAACAGTGTTCTCAATTGATGACAACATGGTTTCCTTCTATCAACAGTGTACAGTCATGTATATACAAATAACCTATAGCAGCACTGCACATAATAGCCTTTTCATAATGTCACTGCATTTGAGCTTTCCGGGGGAAGGCTCAAAGGTCGTATCGTTGGTTTATGGCTGTGGAATTATCCCTGTGCTAGGGTATGGTTATCAGACATTCCTCACATTCCAGGTGTCTAATATTATAGTGCTTACAGGCCAGTGCAGGACCAACTGCTGCGTCAAAGAAAAACGCAGGGGAAAACTTTCATAGCATTACCTATTTCCACTCCTCTGCCCCCCCTCCCCTCCTAACCTTTCAAAATGTCATCTTTGCATTGAACTTGGCAATGTTAAAGGGATAAACAAATTACAAGTAATGATTTTGTTGGGGGGGGGGGGGGGTTGCCCTACAAAAACAAATAGCTGGTATGCTGAGCTGGAAAATACTGGTTCTTTTAACTTAAGTATTTGGTTTCCTTCAGTACCTTCAGTGATAAAATAATGTAGCAAAATGTATAGCTGTGTTCAACGTGGGTTGTTTTTCTCCACTGATGGTAATTGTTAAGTGGGAAGCCAAAACAGTTTATCATAATCAAAAGGAAAAGGAAACAAAAAAACCATGCCAGCAGGCAGTTTGACCTGGTCCTGCAGCCAGTGGGTGTGGGTCCCTTCCTTCCCAAAGGCATTCTTCCCCTTCTGGGTCTCAGCCATTCAGTTTATGTGCCTTTTCAGAAGCACCTGTGAAGGGACAGAGTGAACTGACATTGAGCTAATGCTAACCCTTTTGTGACTGGGAAGAGGCAGCTATGCTCTGCTTCATTGCTGTTATAATGTATTTTTATGGCAGTCATTAACATGCATATAGCATCTTACGGTAAGCTGGAAGGCAGCATGTTCACTTTGCACTCACTTCCCCGTCTTCTGCCTCCTGTACTGAAATATTGTGTGTTCTCTGCTTGCTTCCTTTCTTTTGTGTGTGTGCATGTGTGAGAAGGGCATCAGTTCCCCATTTTGTGGTTTTTTTTCTGTGAAGGAAATAGGCAAAATCTTTGGAGGACCTGAAGATTTCTGATTTCTGCCCTTTTCTGTATTGCACTAAAGCTGAGGGAGCTTGGGGATGTGTAGGGTTTTTAAGCATTGAAGATAAGTCTTTTGAAATAAAGAAATAATAAGGACAGTAATCTTTGTTAATTCGTTGCAGGTAGTAGATTTTTTTGTTATAAAGAACATGTTGATATGTGTAGTGCATCTTTTCTAGTAAATACATAGCTGAATTGGCTTAAAAATTATTATATTCATAATAGATATTGGAAGCTAAGAACTTCTGTCAGATTTCTGTTTGGTTTTTTTTGTTTTACAGGTTTAGTAAGTGATGTATAATTATATTGAATCTAGGATTTTTTGTTATACTGTGGTTGCAGAAGGGTTATTTTCATGGTTTGTTTTCATCCTTCTCCTGGCAGCTAAATATTTAACTAAATCAAGAAGAGTAGTTCCTGGAAAACATTTGAGGAATGGAGTACAGTTTGCTGCTGTAGTTAGTGCTTGTCTCCAAAACCAGTCACTGGTGAGCTATCAGCTTGTTATTTCTAAGCAGTACTTAATGAATGTGGTGAGCAGTTGTGTCCCATAGTAGTCTATGGAACCGTGAGTTTGTCTTCAGGAAGGCCTTTTGGCAGAAGTCAGAACTGATAACTGGCCAGAATTGCCATTTCACATGGTAGTTCTAATGCAGCTGTCTTTCTGGAGGGCTAATTGGGAACTTGAAGACTGTTCAGCACATTGCCCTTTTCAGCAAAGCATTTCGAAGCAGCCTTGAATACTTTGCCTAAATTACAGACAAAGCACTTACTTGCTCAGTACTTTAAAAAAGTTTAAAAACCCGCAAGCCGTAGGAGGTCAGAAAGAGGTAAATATAACCTCAGTTTCTGCTTGATCTTCGTGTGCTTCCTGAACACAGTGTTGTGTTCACCTGGGCTGCTGGCTAGCTAGACAGGAGTCTTTTAATGGAAATTGTATTTTGCAAGGTCTTAGAGGTTCCTTGAAAGGGCATTGAATGTAGCTAGTCCTATCTACATGAGCCCACAGCTCATTTGTAAATGAGAGATACAAGCCATTCAAGTTTTTCTGCCTGTAAAATAGCTGTGACAGCCCATTACCGTAGTACACATCCAAATAGTGTCCAGCCATTCAGTGTTGCTGTAAGGTGGCAAACTTTCTTATGTATGTCTTTTAGTATAATCCTCTATCTGCATGTGTGGACATTTTTGTTTACCAAAAATCCCCTGTAAAACCCAAGAAGTTATTTCTTTAAGGTCTGCTCTGTCATAAGTATTCAAGGGCTTAAAGTAATGATAGGATACAAATTGCAGGCTATTAAGAATGATGCTATACCTGTATGGCTTGTTTTTTGGGGTTTGTTTGTTTGTTTGTTTTTTAGAATTTTATTTTTTTTTTTAGAATACCAGAATCAGTGCCCACACATTTCAAGTTTCTGTTCTTATATTAATTTGACTTGTTTACCCATCTTTATATTCCCAGGGACAAAATGACCTGAAATCCAGAAAACAAGTGAAAATTCATTAAATGTATCCAGGAGATACTGTTGGAGTTAATAAATCCTTGTCTCCTAAAAGTGTGTAACTCCACTGTGACTTTATTCTCTGCAGTGAGTTTTTGAATATCCAGTTGTGGTGCAGAAAGGTGAAGGCATGATGCTGTCAGTGTAATGCTGACTGGTGCATGTACATGCTACGAGCATGGCTAGGAAAATCTGAGTGTAAACCTAGACTGTTACATGCATGCATGTGTAATATAAAACAAGCAGATTAATGGTGTGCATGGTAGTGGCTATAGGCATAAAGCAGCAGAATTTAATGTTACTGAGAATTTTTCGTACTTAAAATGGGGTGACATTTAGTTTGAACTACTTCTAGTCATTCTGTATTGGTGTAGAAAAGGTAACGTGCATTTTTGCTGTCTTTTAAATATACGCATTTGTTAACATTTGGTTGCACACATCTAGCGAACAAGGTAAAAAATGCATAACTGCACCATACTTGTTTATTTTACACCACTACCCTAAAACAGGGGCTGCCTCCATGTTACTCTTTGTTTGATGTATTCTGATGTGTTACTGATGTCCGGTTACTTACTCTTTCAAAATAATACCTGTCATAAAGTGCCAGTATATCTTAACAATACCCTTGTTGAAAGAAATGTACCTAAGCAATACAAAGATTGTACATAATGTCTTGGCCTGATATCTAAACAGGAGGCACTGCTGTGTTAAGAACATGGTGTTTAGAAACTGAAATCCTGTCAACAGTCTCATGAATGAGCTTTTTCAAGAGAGAGAGAGAGAGGTTGTGTGTGGGATTTGCTAGTTTATAGAACTGAATGAACAAAGAATATGGAAAAAGGGTGTTTTAAGGGCATGCAAATCTGCCCCTTTCTACAGATAAATGGCCTGGTTACCACCTTTTAAACTTGGGAGAGTGACAGCAGTGTTATTAATAGAAAGCAAATGCATTCTGTTTCAGCTTAAGCCACTGTCATTTGTAGAAGAGAAAATTGTCTTCCGAATGTAATGTAACTTTCATGCTGTCAGTGGCTACTGACCTCAGCTGTAGGGAGGGGCAGTGCTTCTCTCTGACTCCGAACTGACACCTGGAACCAGAGCTTGGTGTCTTTTGCCATCCTGTATACACTCTGCTGCCTGGTATAGTATTCATCCCAATAAATTTAGTTACCTTGTATAGGCTAAGGAACCTTGTGTTCAGACTTCTTCTGTACTCACTAGTAAAAGAGGGAAGCCCATGGTGTGATTCATCGTCAATCTAAATATTCAGGTGTGCTGAATCAGCCTCTCTAGGGAAACTGAAGGAGTAATTCAGGTTAGATAACTAACTGTTGAAGTTGATGAGATTAATTGCACCCCGGAGTTTTATAGAAGAAATTGATCTTAGGTGCCTGAAGTGATTAAAATCCATGTTTGGGAGGATATTTGGGATGGGATTAGGAGACGTGTTTGTAGATCCTCTACAGTCACAATGCCTATAGTTTTAGAAAGTTGGGTAAGAATCAATTTGGTTTTTAAACTCCAACTTGAGTAATAAATTCAGAAGTCTAGAGAAGAATTTAGAACATTTTTCCTGTATTTATACATTCCTTTCTCTGATCAGTTGATTTGTGTTTTTATGTTTGCTTGTCTTGGGCTACTGGATTAAAATAAGAACTACTTTCAGTCATCCTTTTGCAAATTAAGAAATTAGCTGATGCTGATCATATGTTCCTCTTCTGTGTCAATGTGCTAAGTGAAAGCTTTTTTGGGGAAGTGCTCAGAGGAAGCTTTATGTGCTACTGTTTATTACTGGCAAGTCACCTGTACGCCCTTCTGTAATGTAGTTAAATATATGTATGTAGTTAAATGAGCCAGATTCCAGGAAAGTGTGCTTGTAGCCCCTCCATCATTTGGTTTCTTCTGTTATATTTTAATAGATGCTCATTTCTCTACACTTAGAATAACATTTATTTTGTCTTCTCAGTTCTCAGAGTGTGGAGAAGAGGTATTTTTTTTTAAGAATGTTTTTTGTGTAGAGAAAGTACTAGCAAGTACTGCATTGTAAGAGAAAATAAATAATGTGTACTGTACATTGCTTTATATGAGAATGAATGGCTGTGTAATTTAATCGTACAGCACTTCATATAAATGTCACACAAGATCTTGCTACATGGCAAAGAGTATGAGGTCATTTTGTGTAGGGGATGATTGGGATTTGGAGAAAGTTTTCAAATGCATGTTGAAGTTGCTACAGAAGTTGAGCATTGACCCTAGGTATAATTGAATTCAAAACTCTACGTCTTGACTGTAGGTCAAGCACCACATAGCAAAGGAGGAAGTAATTTTGAAAGAGATTAAGACAAACCTGGTCAGAATTCTTGGGTATTTACGTACCTTTCATCAACCTGCATTTTCTTCCTTTCTAATTGAGGAAAGGAAGTCTCAGGTTTTTGTGGGGCTTTTTTTTGTCTGTGTCACTTCCTCATTCTCCCTGTTCCCCCTCTGCTCCATTTTCTCAGATATGCCTACTGTAATTTTTTTCTCTTCCTCATACCCTCCACTGTATATATTATAAATCACAATGAGTCAGTCTTACAAAATCAATGCAAATAGTTTTACCTAAGCAAAACATATCAAGCTGTACTCACATAGTCATTCAGAATGTGGGTAAAATCAGGTCTAGGAAGTATGCTAAGGAGGTCAGCGATACTGGCATCAGCTGAGTTTAGAAAAGAACGGAGACCAAAGTCCAGAGTTTCCTATTGATAAGGTAGGCTTCTAATCATATTATGAATAACCTCTGGTTCAGCGTTACAATTGATTTAATCCTGAATGGATTTCAGAGGGAAAAAGGAGTCAGGGAAGGAATGCAGCAGAATGCAGATTTAATCTTGCATAAAGCAATGTGTTAAAATTGTGTCTGTGTGTATATATATTATTTTCACATACACATTTTTAAGAGCATGCACATTAATAATCTCAGATCACAGAAGTACGAAATATCTTGGGCTGTGTCTTGACAGAAAGATACCCCATTCACTAGTATATGTAGTAAATTTCTCATTTTTTGTGGACCTTGACCTTGGGAAGAAATCTTTCTTCTATGTATTTTTGTGGCCTAGGAAATACAAAACCAAGAAAGTTGTCTAAATGGAACAATATTGCACTGACAACCCATCAGTCTATAGTTACAGTCCATTTTACAGTATCATCAGCTTCTTAACTTCAGATGCATAAACAGACTTACAGGCATGGCTGCAGATGCAATAGCAAGTGTTAATGATAACATATTGTAGAATCTGTGTTTTAAGATCTTAGCTAGCTTTATATTTTGAAAACTTTTAAAGAAAAATGCAGACTTGAGGTGATAATGCAGCTTGTCAGTTTGTAAGCTGTGTTTGTCTCCTGTGTTTCCCAGGGCATCTGTGAAGTGATTGGCAGTAATGTAATTATATACTGTTTACGTGATGGAATTACAGAATGCTTCCTGATTTTCTTACGAGTAGCCACTTCTTGTTGTGCACACCTGCTTCTCGTTCTCTTGGTCCAGCAAGTACACATACACTTCAATCTGTATACTGAAATTGGGGTGTTGCAGCCATATAGGGTTGAGAAGATAAGAATGTTATATGTGAGCTAAAGGTTAATAAATTAGTCTTGAGTTCAAAAGAGTTCTATGAGGTAAAAAAAAAAAAAGAGCTTGAGAGTATTTGAGAATAATTGAGCTTAATAATAAACATTAACCCCCTCACCATCATTTTTTGTTAGCTAATTGAACTTCGTAGTATACTAAATGTGGACATAAAGTCATCCTTTTTAGAGTATCAGTATTCTTTTAAGAACATGTAAATTGATAACTACAAACTGAAGAAGTATTACAAGCTTCAGAATATCAGTGCCCTGAGACAGCACTTAATCCTGTTATGGTGCAATAAACATAATTTTTCTTGGGTCATGGTTAATGAATGTAATGGTAGTCTGTCTATCATAGGTTATTATGTCACAGATAATGATCTTCATACAGACAAGGTTCCTTCAGTCCTTGCTCTCAGATATTATTTTCTTTCCAGTGTAAGTCTGCTTCCAACTTTTGTCTTGCAAATTTTCTCTTGTGTTTTACTTCATGTTATGTTAATCTTACCCTTTTGCCATACCTATTTTGAAAGTAAATACTGTTTATGTTGAAACAGGTCTGAGGGCCCTAAGCAATTGGATATTACCTTGTGTTGATTGCTTCTCAATTGTAAAAGTCTGTGTTGTGCTCAAAAATCTTGTGCTATTTAAAGAATCTGAACCAAAAAATAGAGTCATGGGGATGTAACACTCTTAGGTAATTGTGATCTTGTTATGCAAAAACCTTATCATGTTTTATAAATCTACTTGGGAGCAGTTCCCCTGACATAGTTCGGATCTTAAGGCTGTAATGTTCAAGCATGATCCAACATAGCAGAATTCATAGAATAATTTATCAAGTGCTGCCTGTATTTCAGGGCCTCTGTCTCCCTCCTTTTGTTTAAGGTCCAGAGTGGGTCACTGAATTACTTTTCCACAGTTTTTTAGTGTCAATTTAATTTATGGAGTGTCTGGGATGAGAGCGCGGCTGCTATTCATTCTCACGGTGTCTGATTTCTGACAGGCGATAGCACCTGGGAAGAACACCCACATGGCCAGAGTGGCCTCCTGTCTAACCTACAGAATGTGCTGTAATAGTAAGAAGTCAGTATGTGATTAAAAATAAAACTGGTGTGGAGTGAGGATGAAAAGCCAGAGTAGTACTGAGTTTATATCCTTCCTGTAGGGGTTGTTTGAAAATCACATCTTGTGATTGTTGCTAACTGTGGTGTGTATCTTTGAAAGTATCAAATGCTCATGTAGAATTCTAAATGAGTTTATTAGAGGCCATCTGTCCATGTTTATACGAGTTTGTTACGATCCCTACTCTGCTATGTCGTATTTCAAATATTTTTTCTACTTGAATTACAAGACTTGTGTTTTGAGTTAATATTAAAATGTTACGGCTAAGGATGACATTGAATTTTTATTCAGTTTAAGACATTTCATGAAAATCCGCATTTGTAATTCAATTTGAGGCAAGGCTTATTTCACAGCAAGATGTGCCCTTGTTGGCACAGGTTCACATGATTAACCAGCTCACCAAAGGGCTGTTGCTCTTATGTGATTGATGCTTCTTCTGAGCAGTAGTGGCCTGGGAATGCTGATACGGGTACCCTGTGTTCAGTCTGCTGTGTGCTGTGGACAGCCTGGCTCAAGCTGCAATTGCATGCTTTATCCTGGCTTTAAAAGGCTTCTGCTGCTTACCTGAGAACCATCTTTTTCTATCTAGCTAGTACTGTTTGCAAACAAACCAGTAATTTTTGAAGTGATGCTGGTAATTATTAGCAGGTAGCATTTGGGCAGGTGTATTTGATATGGCAGCACTAGGCAGCTTGTTAGCCTGCTGAGCTGCATAGCTGCCATCTTGGCCGCAACAGCACAGTTTCTACTGCCCTGAGAGGAGAAGGAGGAGGGTGAGGAGCAGAGTGGCAGGTCTGAGCTGGCCTTTTTGGAGAGCTCCTTCTTGGAGCAGCCTCACTTGGAGCAGTGCTGTGTCTGGATTTAAAAATGTATGTCAGCAGTGGGAGAGGATACAACGGGTAGGTTTGGCTTGCTACAGATCTTGCCTCTCCCCAGAGATCACCAGGGAGTTTATCCCACCCAGCTTCAGTGGGATGTTCTTTCCTGCATCAAGATTTCCTTTAGAAAAGGAGCTCTTAGTCTGTGAGACAGCATACAGTGGATTAACGCTGAGAAGGAACAAGTAATACAGAAGTTCATCTTCTCTACTGAGAAAAGTGTCTGTGGTTGACCATTCTCATGGGGAATCTCTCGGTAATCAACTTTTCTCACACCTTGCTTGTGTTGCTTATAATCCATATTCTATATCCTAGTGATCCATGTGTAATTTAACATTGGTAATCTCACCTGAATTTTGTAATACTTTTTGAGGTGTTAAGTGATTTTGTATAGCAGTTAGAAGTGACAATAAATAAGAAAACTTGCTGTATATGTGTGAACATGTCCTGGACTTCAAATTAAGCATTAGTAACCTTATTGGATTTATGTTGCAAACTTTGGGGGTATATGAAGGAGTGGATTCATACTTACAATTTAAAAAACAAAACAAACCACCAAAACAACCACACAATTCAAAAGATTTTTGATCCGAAGAGCTTGGTTCTTTGTAATTTCTGCAACCTTAATTTGGAGGGTAAAGTATTGCCCTGCTTAAAGAACTGGTAGGTCAGATCCATCAATAATAATAATATATTTGTGGGACAGCGATCTAAATCAAACCTGTGCTCAAATTTCTATTTTCTCAGCTGCATAAAGAATTTAACCAGTTTTGTTAAGTGCTTTCTATTTGGCGTTTTCTACATTAAAAAAAAAACCAAACCAGCCCATTTTGTAGAAAGTAAAATGTACAATTCTTTTTTCTTTTAATCCTCACAAAAATGTCAATAAACCAGTTTTGGTCAGAAACTGAAGAAAAAAATACTGAAACACAGACGAATCACATGTGTATTAGACTGTTAGTGTTTTATTTGAATAGAATTTTAATGATGACTAAACAGTCTTAGGTGATAGAAGTTAAGCAGCAGTGAACAAAGGAGGTGGTGCTCGTGTATCCCACAAACTTCTAATAATCTTACCCTGAGGAATTTTTTTTTACCCTGGATAAACTTTGGATGTGTACTAATCTTACAGTCACTATGGTGACGACAGAACCTTCAATCTCTTGTTCTACCTATTAAATATATTGTACCAGGCATAGCATTTATCTGAGGAAACTCAATACTCATTTTTCTAAAAAAAAAAAAAAAAAAAAAAAAACAACAAAAAAAACCAAAAAATCCCAAAACCAAAAAGATGATGATGTACAGCTTTGCTGAGCCTTAGTTGGAAACCCCCTATGTATTATTGTTATAAATCTATTTCTTGTAATAAATTAGCCACTTCATGATGAAAATGAAAAACGTCAATTGTCTATCTTCCTAAAAAAGTACCATGTGAATATCCAAGGCACATTAAATGTTACTTATAAAATGTCTACTCTGTGCGCACTACTGCTTCTTTTATCTAGCTATGTTGATGGATTAAGTGCTGCTAACAACATTTTAGGTGGTTGTATTCTCTTATTCTGAGTTTTCTGTCTGTGGTCATTAGAGAAGATGACCTTGAAATCTTGTGCTCTTACCACAGGCTTAAGGTTGTAGGGTCCAGTTCTTCTGGGGACAAATAGGACTGTAGGTTTTATTACTTTGTTTTACAAGCTACTGGTTATTGTTTAATGTGAAAGTTGTTGCTGTGAATTTCTCACTTGAGTGCCAGTACTGAGAAATGTTTGCAATAACTTGTATTATGTTCTTGGAGTTAATGAATTCACAAGGCTAGAACAGGGAAAAACAATCAAGAGCCTGAACTTTAAGAGGGAGAAGCCAACTTGCTCTTCTTTCTCCTTCCTAGTTTCTACCATCCCTGACAGTGTCCAAGGCCAGGTTGGACAGAGCCTTGGGCAACATGGTCTAGGGCAAGGTGTTCCCCCCCAAGGGGGGTTGGAACTAGATGATCTTTAAGTCCTTTCCAACCCTAACTATTCTATGATTCTATCATAATACAACTTAATATGAATAATAAATGTATGTATGAAAGAGAGAAAATCTATGCCATTAAATTGTTTCTTTATTTTTAGGTTAACAAAGCCCTTGTCATTTGCGGATTGTGTTGGGGATGAACTGCCATGGGGTTGGGAAGCTGCATATGATCCTCAGATTGGTGTATACTATATTGATCACATCAACCGTAAGTATTTTTCGGTTTGCCATATTGATTATATGAGAAGGCAAATCTTGATTTGACTTTCTTGAGGAGCTTATGGAGTATGACTAGGAGTAGGGAAAGATTTCTTGTGAGAGAAGTGTAGCTAAAGTATCGATTTCTGATTTTCAGTAGACATATTATCCCATTTGTGTGCATGGGTTTGTTAGGGGGGGTTGCAAGTGTATTATAGCTGGCTCAAAATTATTTATGTGACTATTCATCTTTTTTTTTTTTTTTTTCCTGTGGAAGAAGTCCATGTAATGTGTAATAAATAAAAACAGTTAACATCTGTTGATATCTATAAAGTGTAGGATGCTTGGTGGCTATTAAATATTTAGCAATGCACACTGGCAGAGATAGTCTGATATGAGTAACAGAATCTGGCTTCAGCCTAACTACTGAAAGGAACTATTGTAGATAAGGTAGTATGGGGTATTTGTAACTTGTGTATGAGGTCTGGCAAATGTATTTCTAAGAATGTTGTGGAATACATTTTTGGCTATAAATAATGCTGTATTTTTAATGTAGCATTTGGAAAGGGAATGAGGAATCAAAATGTTGGGGAAAATTTGCACTTTCGTATAATGTTATCGGCTTTAAAAGGCTAATAAGAGAATCTGCTGGTACAAAATGACTACATCTGTTCCTACATATATTTTTTAATTGAATGGGAACGTGTCTAAACCATACAAAACTGTAGCAAAATTTGAAATAAAATGCTTGCTAGACTTGCTGAAATTAATATATTACTGAAAGTATTTGTCTTTTTATGCATTCATTACTCCATATTAATTGATACCTTTTTTATTTTCACAGAAATTGTCCTTAATATCACAATAAAAGAGATTCTATTTAAGATCAGTACCTGAATATAGGTGCTGGCATTTGCACTAGCAGTGCTATGTACTTACTTAAAAAACAGTAAGGTGTCAATGGCCATTTCAGATGCTTTAGGTTTGCTGAGACAACTGCACAAGGTCGCTGTATATGTCATGGACAGTAAGAGACCAGTGGCCTTCTGGAACAAAAGCTGTAGACAAGGCTCGTTACTTCATGACATCTCAAATGTATGGGCAAGTGAATCAGCCCTGAGATGTCTCAGCTGCTTTTGTAGTCAACAGCAATCAGTCAATACAGTCAGTGTAATGTAGTTGACTGGTTGGGTGTCTGCTTTGAAGATGAGCTTATTTAAACTCTTTTGGTTGGGTTGGGCTGGAACTCTGATAATGAGAATGGGACATTAAATACCTACTGTGCTTATTGAACACCTGCAGATAGACACTTACTCTTGAACTGAATCTCACTCAATAACCTCATTTGGGCTTTTATAGCCCTGCTTTATTGGAATAGCAATAAGAGTCCTCTGATCTTGTGTGTGGTGTTAAATGTTCCTGAACTTTAAAAAATAGGGACATACTTGATGGAATTCAAAAGGTGAAGAAAGTAAAGGAAACTTGCCTTTTTTTCTGCTTTGGCCAAAACTATAAAGCTTAATACTAAAATTTTGAGAGGCAATCTGCATTTCTATGTGTTTTGAAAGTGCTTTCAGATCACTGCTTGGATAATTGTGCTGTTGCATTTCATGCATGCTCAAAAATTTTAATCCGTTCTAAAATTATCAGTATTGTAGTTTTGTTGGCTTCCCCCTCTCCCCCCCACAAAGAGTTCAAATGCTTTGAAGGTGAATTCCTGAATATTATAAAACTGTTCATGGGTTGAAGTTTTACTTTGCACACATGTAAGATGTTGAGGCTTGGACACCACTGTCTTGAAATTCTCTTGTTAATTGTTGGTATACTGCAAACACTAATAATAGAGGAGAGTTGTGTATATCCATCTGTACACGTGTCATTCTGTGCCTGGGGCAAATCAGTACACTTAGCTAGGTTTCTTTATATTATATTAATGCATATGATGGATGAAAAATGGTATACTTTGGTATACTTGAAGTGGTTTCTGTCCATTGTTCAGTAGTATATTGATTCCTGTGGTATTAATGTATGTTGCTGTGTAGCAATTTCAGTGAAACTTCTTATTTTGTAAAGTGGCTTATTCTAGTTTTGTACACTGTATTTTGCGCAGTGTTTTGCTGAGAGTACTCTTGAGTTGCAGAGAGGTAAACTGCCTAAGAATCTTACAAGTAGGTCATTTGTCTGACATGCCAAATGTGGAGATTATAATTCTGCTTCATTTGACTGGGGTACCTGTGTTGTTTTGATGCTATTGAAATTTCTAATATGGAGGTCACCAATAATTAGGGGGAAGAAGCAGGTTTTGCTCCTGCTTACTGCTTTATTAACAGTGTAATAATTCAGATTGTTTGCATATGCTTTTTCACTTTTTGGATTTGAACTGTTAAAATACTCCATCAGGACAGTGGCTTTGTTAGAACAAGTAAGACTCCTTTATTCTTTCACCTACTTACATCAATTTAAATTTTGTTAATTTCTCTTTTACTGGACAAAAAAGCTCAGTGAAAGAGAAAAACTGTACCTGTTGATAGGAGGAGGACCAAATAAATGCCTGAAAAACAAGTTGAATAAAGAGAATTTCATGACCTATAAATGGCAGCTTGACGGATAGCTCTTTGGAGACAAATCTGCTCCCATGTGCTAGGTAGAGAGAGGTGACAAAAGGCATTTCATGTTCACTGCCTGCTGGCAGGGTTTACTTTGGCAAAATGCTTGAGGACGAGCTCATTGATTCTTTCCTCTCGAATCCCATAATAATTATTCTGAAAAGCTTCTGTATATTTTTCCTCTTTTTAATTTCTCTTTCTAGTATCATTTCTACTGTGTGCCTCTGTACAAAGCTAGATTTGATAAAACTCTGAAGTTTCTGGTTGTCCACAGAACTTTGGAGCCATTGTAGTAAAACTGGCCAATCTGGTTTAGTTTCTCCATCCAACCCAATAAGCTATGAGCAACAGGCTTGGCCACAGCACAGTAGACCGTAAATTCAGAAGGTCTTACTCATGGTTGTTCCTTTTTTTTTTTTTGTTGAAAACGCAAGGTTGAAATGCTAAGGATTGAATTTCATAGGATCATAGAAATAGTTGGTTGGAAAGGACGTTAATATCATATAGTTCCAACGCCCCTGCTGTGGGCAGGGATGCTTCACACTAGACCATATTGCCCAAGGCTCTGTCCAGCCTGGCCTTGAACACTGCCAGGGATGGAGCATTTACCACTTCTTTGGGCAACCTGTTTCAGTGCCTCACCACCCTCACGAATTTCCATTAGTGGTCAGTGTGGGATTTATTCTGTTTCTCTTGAAAGGTGGATATTTCAAGAAAACAGTACTAGGCTGAACCTTGCAATGTTCAAAATATTCTAGCAAATCTCTATAATGTCAGTTCTTCAAAAAATACTTAAAATATATCTCATTCTTTAAAAGTAAATGAATAAATAAATTCCCCATGTGTATAATTATCTTAGTCCCTTACCTTCCCTTTTCCCACACAAACCTAAGAAAAGCATGCCTTTCTTAACTGCCAGTGGAAACTCTATTTCTCCTCCACAGAGGGGTGAGAGTTGGCTGTGAGAGTCTGCAGTTGTAAAACACTCCATCAGGCATGAAGAATTTTCTTTTGGTGGCAATATGTTTAAGTGTAATTTTGTTTTATTATAATCACACTTTTTCTATAATTTTATATATTTTAATGAGTGGAGGTTTTTTCAAATACAGCTTGGGGTTTTTTTTTAGCTTTTACTGATTGCCTTAGAGCTTTTTCATGATCCTTTTGGGATGATGTAACCCACTTTGAGAAACACTGACTTGAGGTCATTACTTCATGAATATATTACCCCAATTAGGAGTTTTAATGTGATGCTTTCAGCTTCAAGGGAGACCAGATTACAAGCCATCTGGCAAGACGAACATGCATATGATGTGGGTAGCTAATACTGTAAGAACCTAAGTGCTTATCCTGTGGTTCAGGAGCACCCTTAGTTAGAGGGGTGACCAAAGGTATATTACTTGGTGATCAGGGACTGAGGAGATGCTTTTGTGCAGGATCCTTCTTACTGTGGCTTGGGGGAGCCCAAAGATTACATAGTTTATGCTGTTCATTCTTATAATAGTTACTGCATATATGTGCTCCTGTGTTCATCTACTTCAGCTAATTTGCTAACACTTACTAATTTTGCTAAATAACATGGTTAGGAACTCAAGGCAATACCAAAAATAACACAAACTATTATTCCACTCCATTTCATATAGCTACAGGCAAAGTCATCACTCTCAGATTTTTCCATTCTTCTGCAGGGTTTTCAACATCAGGCGTTAAGTGGCTGAGATGCAAACATTTATGTTCTTAGATCTTGGATTTGCAAACACTTTTAAGCTGATATAATCTCTGAAAGAATTGGTCCTGCTCTATTGCTACCTCTGGCCTTTTGTTCTGTGCCTGCAATGTTTTTGCTTATACTGGCATGAACATTTGCATGGCCAGACAGTGAATCAGATCAGGGAGCTGATTCGAGTTGAAACCAAGCTGTTATGGAGGGGTGGGGGGAAATTGTTGCTATTTGTTCTGCTTTCCACACCCCTATTCATGCAAGCAATGGAAGGTGACCTGTGGATATGAATGAACAGTCAGGTGGGAGAGGCAGGGGACAGCTGCTTTTCATGGTAGGCACTGGTTTGAAGGTATATTGAAATGGCACCTTTGAACTTTGGTCTGTTCCATGCTCTGTGCAGGTTTGTCAGGGAGCAGTTTTGACTCTGAAGCTGTGATTTCCAGGTGCACTTCTTGGGTGGTGATGGCAGCTGAAGCAGCAGTCATGCTTGCTCTGGTTCCTGTCCCCACATTGTGTCAGCATGAGGACATGGCAGTAAACATGGACAGCGGGGAAAGCACTCTGCTTCCTGAGGTGTGTGAGTTGTTCTCAACCTCCTCTTCCTTCCCCCAGCTGCTCAGGTTTTCTGATCTGGATCATTGCATGTGTGTAGATGAACAGCTGTGGGGGTGATGGGAAGAAGAAAGGAAAACTACTTCAGCTTTGACAGGATAGTCTGAGGGGGTCTGGGGCTGGGACAAGTTCTGTCTTGCCTTCAGCATTGAATGAATCCCTAAATAATTTTTCTCCTTTACTTCTAGTTCTTATTTTCAGGAATAACCAGGCAAGTGGTTGTTTCTTTCACTGCATTGCACTATTAACCTATAAAACATGTACTCTGCCATTAGTGAAGGTTAGTGGCAAAGGTAACAAAAAGGAACTGAATGATTTAAAAATGTTTAAGGATACTTTATTTAAAAGCTAAGGCTGGGAAGGAATAGCTACTCCCAGCCCAGTAGTATTTCAAGCCATGACATCGCTTTCTTTTTGCTGCTCTGTATTTTATATTCAATACAATTATTATTCTGCCTGCCCTCTACCCCCAGCGCTTCTCTTCAAAACAGAGTTGGCCGTTTTCCTTCTCTGCTTCTGCAGCTCCTCCCTACTTGGTTTTAATTGTCCTCTCTGGAAGCATGAATGTGCCTTTCCAGAGACAGCTTTCTACCACTTTCATCCTCGGAGAAAAGGAAAATTGAGTCAGTGATGATAAAACATCAGGAAGCATGAGGTAAAGGGGTTTGTGTCTATTTAGCTCGAGAATAGAATTCTGTTGAGGTCCCTATTTCCCCACTTGGTTTATTTCCTTCTTAAAATTTCAAAGCCTGGCTACTTACTTACACTGTTTGACACTTATAACACTCTTTTAGCTGCAGGTATTCTGTTTCTTCTTGTAATCTTAAAGGCTTTCATGACAGTTTACACCTGTGCAACTGCTTTGTCTAACACAGGAGGTTTTGTGGCTAGATCGACTCTAATCTGCTCCAGCCTGGGACTCTAGTATATCTGCATCTATGAAAGTGTGCCAGGCTGTATGTTCAGTCAAGAGAAAAGTCTGAAAATGCTAAAATGAGTCTGCAATTACCGTTAGCTTGAAGGCGTCAAATGATGTATCATGATCACAGATGTGCACTCTTTGTTTCCACAACCCATCGCCATCTTCTAAGCAAGTGGTGACATGCAAACATTTGGGAAGTGATCGTGAGACTCTTTATGGTCAGCAAACGCACATGGTGAAAGCCTAAGTGCAGTATATTTTAACTTATTTATAGGCATATCTCCTCTGCACCCTGGCCACTGGAAAGGATTAGAAAAATAGGGTGCATGCTGGCTGCAGAAGGAGGGCTAGAGCAATGAAAGCACTGGATTAAAGGTGATTTTTAGCTGCTGTGACTTGTGTGTAAAGATCATACTTACATGTTTTTCTTATGTCTTAGTTCTGATAGCCATAGCAGTGAAACTTTATCTACTTACTGGGTAATGCAAAGCAAAATGCTCAGAGTTTCTACTGCATTTGACTGTGAGATATATAAGCATATGCTACCCGGTATCTAGAGGAACCTAATATGCCATAAGGATAACATGTTCAATTTTAATTTGTAAAAATCTCTGAATAAATATTTCTTGGAAATCTGCTCATGCTTGCATAGTATAGCTGGAAAACATTCTTGTTTTCTGTCATTACTCAAATCCAAGCACAGTATTATTTTATGGAAAAGTGAAGAAGGTGTCTGGAAGAGAGGAGGCTTTTTTTGTGTGCAAGTTCTGTGTCAGGAAGCAAACTGTAGAGAGCTCAGTTCCAAGCATACTCTGAATAAGTTAATTTTCCTCCATGTTTCTCTTCAGAATCTATATTCCATCTTATATGTGGTAGAATTTGATTTTTCTTTGAGTATCCAGCAATGTGTTAGAACATTTTTAAGACACTGTATATGTCATCTTGTTGGGCTGCATGGTCTTACTGAAACTGCTGTCTTTGGAATGTGCTATTATTTATTTTCATATAACTATTGAGCAAATTATGTAGCATTTGTGAATTCTTCCTTAAATTTTGGGGTACAGATTGCTTGTTTGAGTTAAAATTTTAAGGGTGGGGGAGGTCAAATAAGAAAAAAAAAAAGCATTCAGAAAGCCTGTGGTATGTAAACAATAAAGTGCATTCCTTAAGTGAGTCTAGTAACACTTGGGTGTTCTCCCTGAAACTAGTGCTAGTGCATTTGCTCCTTTGCTGTTCATTAAGACTTGCATCTCAGTTGCCTGCAATATTTGTTTTGCCAGTTGAAGTACAGTAAAGTAATATTTGTGCTTTTTTTTCCCTAAGTGTATTTTTGTCTGATTACAGGAAAAATACTGGAGATTTGAAAGCCAGGTTGTTTATCAAGAAGCATGGGATATACTCGTAGAATAAACATATCCATGGTGGTTACGTAATGTTGTTGATAAAATTCCTTTCACCACCTGCCACTAAGCTAACTCATGTTATCCTGTGACGGTTGATCTTAGACACCATTATTTCTCTTCTGACGTTATATGTCAAAGGGTTGTAGTTGATTTTGTTTGTGCCGTCTTGAGATATTTTTGTGTGAGATACCTTTGAAATCTTGGTTCTCCGTTCACTGCTGCTGGCCCCAGTTTTGCTTACCTGCAGCCGTTTTCCAGGGGCTTGCCCTCAGCATGCAGTACGGTGCTTCCAGTAGGTTACTCCTGCAGTCTACTGCAGAAGAGAGTATGTGAATGTAACATTAGGGTGTGTGGGTTGAGGTGACATGGTGGAAATTATCACTGCCAGAAAGGAGGGCTATTGCAGCTATTACGCAACTCCGGCTGAGGCATACCAGCTCCGCTTGCTCTTCTCCCTATAGGTCTTAGGTCTCTGGTCCTTGTTTTTAGCCAGGTCAACTAATTTCCCTGGGAATAGCCTCTATTCCAAAATGGTGATTCTGCCACATTTACAAACTGGAACAAAATGGGCATGTGTTTAAAGAGATTAGAATTCTCTCTTCAGGATGAAAAGTACAATATCCTGATTTTGTCTCTTCTTGCTATGTATGTGTCCTTTTCAAGTAGCAATGTAGCATCTCCAGCTTTTTTTTTTTTTTTGTAGTATGGTCCCTTGAGAGCACTTGTTCTCTGTGTTGCCTAAATGCAACTTGTCTGACTGAAGGCAGCTTATATGTGGGTTGCTCTAGAGCCAGTCAGTGCCATTATTTTGTTTGGCAAGAGGAGATGTTGGAAAGCTATTGCTTCCACATATTGTTAATCCTGTAGTAAAATGTCCAATTCTCTCATGTCTAGCAGTAGGGCGTCAGGGAGCTGTTCCCTTCCCTGTGGGATTTACTAGTGGGATTTTAATTTCATGTATTCTAGGGAAATATGATCTACTGCTGATAAGGTAATAGTTTCCTTCTGTTCAAGTAGACTGTAAAAATTTGGCAGAGTTTCTTGATGGCAGACAGGAACATAACATCTGAAAATAACTCACTTAAAAAAAATGGCATGCCTGACTATTGCCTGTATGCTACGTATAATATGTATCTTATGTGTAATTACACAGAGCATGCATAACATTGCTGCCCTAGAAGCATGTTCTAGCCAAAGGAATAAACAAAGCTGTCAAATCATAAAGTGAGTCCTAGCATTACAGTTTTGAATCATTGTTTGGACCAGCATTTTTTGCTGAGTTGAAGTGCATCAAACCTGGCTGGCAGTGAGCCAGGAAGAGTGCATTTCATGAACAGCAGTGTGATTAAAGGCAGCATAGTTTCCTCTTCCACGTTGCATGGCTGTGAACATTTCAGTGCACAGGAACGTCCTTGGGTGGAGCGTGCCATCCTGCTGCTTGTGCGGTTCCGCTGGGCAAGACTACAAGTGTTGTCTGTCTCACAGAATTTCCCTCCAGTGTGGGTAGTCACTCAGATCTTTTAAAATGGGAGGAAATAAATGGCTTGTTTATATTTTTTTATAAATTTATTAACTACTCACTTGCAGTAATTTGTTTAAAGTTAAACTAATTGGTTTTAAATCAGGGTTTCTTAATAGAACTGGGTAATTTTGATTTGCAAGTGGCTTTGCCAAATGATGCTAAAACCTAGTCAAATTAGGAATGTGTAACCTGAATATTAGGTACACCACCACCCCTCTCATTCTCTTACTGTGGAACATTATTTTGCATTGTGATTGGACAGAGAAAGTTGATGTATAAAGATTTCTTTTGAATCAAAGCAGTGCTCTTGATAAAGCCTGCTATTTAAACTCCTGGTGCACAACTCCTGCTGCTCAAAAATTCATTTTAAGGAGATGCCATCGGTTAATATCCTGGTTTATGTTATGGAAAATGATGGCCAGTATATCATCTTCATTTTCTCTACAAGAACCAGCTGAACTCTTGACCTTAACTACCTGGTGGTGCAGAAAGTGTTGGAGAGGTTGTGCCCAGGGGGATGGTTGTTCGTTCTCTGCTGCTGATGATTGAACTCCAGTTAGTATTTTTTAGAACAGATTACGGCTCTGCAGCTCTGTCTAGTGTTCATAACCAGTGCTTACTCCTCACCTGACCAGCTAGCAATCTAGTTTTTGCATCATTCATTAGTGCTGCCAATGAGGTTGTAAGGCATCCTGTTGCAGTCACCAGTAGAAACATGTCCTAAAAAAAGAATGAGACCTCCCAAGTTTATTTTACATTAGCTGTTGAATAATAAGGGTAGGAAAATGTTTGGATGTTCTTTGTGGTTTAAATTTTGCTCTTTTATTTAAGCATTAAGGGTTTCACATCTCATTTTGAAATGTTCAGCAAGGTGTTCCCTCAATGACATGCATGTAACTATTGCAGTAATATTCTTGTATACGGAGGTTTGATCTTAACAGCAGGTGCTTTAAACATTCTCGTCCAAGGAAAAAAAATCCTTATCTCTGTGAGGCTTTACTTTGAGAAGAATAAATATTTGGTTTTGAAAGAACTCTGCTTTCTAAAATATGTATTGGCTCTGGGAAGGTACGTGTGCTCAAATGAACATGCTTTTCAAAGTGCAGCACTACAGTACCAGAAATATTATCCAGTCTGTCTTTGGGTTTTTTTCCTCTGTGGAGTAAACCTACTGATTAAAATTGAGATAACTGAAAAGTATAGATGAACAAGCATATGGTGCCACTATACAGGCACACATTTTTATATATATATATATGAACAACTTGCCGAACAAGTGATACGCTTTTTGGGGATTTTCCACTTCATAATATTTAAGAAGACATAAAGTAAAAAATACTCTAGAGCCTTTTCTGCTTGGTAAAAGTTGAGTAACAGTTCTGGGATAGTCACTCCATTACTGCTTTGCTTTTTCCAGGATTATGTGTTTTCCCAACTGGAATGAAATACTTGCAGACAGAATTGGCTGAGAATAATTTGACCAGTTAATGTTACCTACACGGGGACATACCCAAACCCCTCAGTATGCTGAAGTTACAGTATGCAGTTTTAAAATGCATGGTCACCTGTAACTTGTTCGTAACTGTCAGTATAAAAGATGTTAGCTCATATTATCATACTGTTGCTTTGCACATGCAGCTTGGAGAGGCAAAAAGAAAATGAGTGTATTTGTCAGCAGTACAGAATAATCTGCTGTTGATCAGCTTTGTCCTTCTCTTGTAGTCACAAGGACAGGGCATCTGTAGGCCACGTTTTAGAACTCTGCAGGCTACATTTGGTCTTTGGGCTGCATGTTGAGCAATCTTCACTTAAAACCTACAAGGCAATTACTTACAACGTGCTCGAAGATGAGACCTTCCAATCTTGTAAGATTATTCGGTGGCTGCTGGTTGCACTCTTAAAATACAATCACATCATTACATTCTTCTAAAAACCCAACATAACTGCATTTATCCTATTTGATCATTGACCCATGAGAATCCTGCTTCATGGTATTCATCCTGCTTCACAAAAAAAGGACAGCTCTTCTAATCTGGTGTAAATAACTGAATGTGGAGGTGTGTTAAAGCACAACAGCAGTAAGTGGGCACAGATAGGGACATATGTTGACCTTTTGGGAAGGAAAAGATATTGATCTGCTTCTTTGTGTGACTGATACCTTTGTGGAAAAGAGCAGGTGGCTATAAACACGGAGATATGTATGTGTGTCCATAGCTATAGTTAAGTTTTTTTGAGAGAGTGGTCCTGTTGGGGTCATTGGAAAACCAACTGTGTATAAAGCCTCTCTGCTTTAATCGTTTATGCACCACACTTGGGTTTATGTGATATATACTCTCTATGCATCCATTGTGCACATCTAAGAAATACCTCTCCCAAGTAGAAATACAAAAGCTTGACATGTTTGTAAGCGGTGGAGGGTGTATATGTGTGTGTTTGTTTTTAGAAGTATGGGCAGTGCAATAGAAATTGTCAGTTTAGGATTCTAGAGGGTTGCTTTTATGGGATGCTTCTTTTTATTTATGTCTTTTAGTTTGTGATATTAACACCAAAAAAGGCTTCGAAAAACTGGTAGTCAGGCAGTGTGGGAGATTGTTATTAACCAGAATCTGTTCTTATCAGCTTTTGCTGTTACAAAATCTGTTTTCATATATGGAATTGAAAGAATGCCTTCTCCCCAAGAGTGTGCTTCAGCTACAGTTCAGAGCAATCACATTGTTTCTACTGCAGTTCTTCTTTTCCACCAGTCTTCAGCCCATGGTCCTGTTTTCCCCCCTGCATAGGTCCTCATAGTAAATTCAGAGAACTCAAGTGACAGAAATCTAACCAGAGGATAAACTTTTCCCTCCTCCTTTTTGCAGAAAAATTCTGAAGTAAATACTATGCATTTAAATACTTTGGTATTAAACGTTGCTTTTTATCTCTGAGGATTTACAGTAGTAACTTACAAAAAAATGCAGTGTGGTGCATGTTTGCATTTGGCTTTCAATCTTTTCATGACTATGCCTTATCAATGTGTTTGTACTTAGTACAGCTTTAAAGGAAGAGCATTCATTGTACAACTTCAAAAAGTGCTGAACTAAGTCAGGAAATATTAATGATAAGATTGAGCATTCAGTCGTAACTCTTCCTCTTTGCATTGTTTACATTTTAAAAAACCTCTATAAATCTTAAAAACCTGCATTTAGATTGATTTCATCACATACTTTCTTAATATATACTAATACGATATGTCTGATCCTCTTGTCTGTGCATTCTGTGCAAATCCATCTTCTGTGTGGCTGCTAGAGTTAAAATGGTTGACCTGAAGCCCTTCATGAATTAAGGGCCTGTTCCAGCCTCCTCATTTATACCTGGGTAGTTGGTGGGAAGAAGCGGCCATCTCAAAGTCAGTTCAGTCCCATGTATCTTGGGCAGTTGTCTTTGATGGAGTGAAGCACCCTCTGAGGGTGGCCCTCTCTGTTTATTGACCATAAAAAAGAAAGTTGTATCTGGGATCAGATGCCTAGCAGGGATAAGAATAGAGTTAGGTGAGATGATCTGGAGAGTTAATGATCTGTTAGTTCAGTTACAGGGGAAAAGATAAAAGTGTTTTTGTAGAGGGAAAGGAGAGAGATAACCACTATAAAACATGAATAACACATGACTGTAATAATTAATGAAGTGGGGGTGTGTATGTGTAAAAAAATGTAATCGCTCAGCTTATTTTTCATTTTTGTTCAGAAATGCATTCAATTTGAAGATGTCATTGAAAGACTTTTTTGGTCCAATTATTTCCAAATACTCTGGGGCATAAAAAAAGAAAATAAATTTTTTCTTGAGGTTTAAGATGTTATTCGTTCAGGCTTGAAGGTGTAGGAATCATCTACATAAGCATTTACCTGTTGATCCCTTAAATAGTGTTTCTTACACGCACTATTGTGACAAAGAAAAACTTGAATAAAACTAAGCATTTTCTTAGTAACCAAAGGCAAACTATGGTTTAGATTTCTATAGCTGTGAATTACAGACAAAGAAACAGTCTAGTTGTCAATGGATTTCAGCAGAGGTCTCTTTAAATCCTTTCTTTTTCTCCTATAAAGAAACAACACAAATAGAAGATCCCAGGAAACAATGGAGGCAAGAACAAGAGAGAATGTTAAAAGATTATCTTATGATAGCCCAGGATGCTCTCAGCACTCAGAAAGAACTGTACCAGGTGAAAGAACAGAGACTAGCACTTGCACTGGATGAGTATGTACGGTTGAATGGTGCCTACAAAGAAAAATCAAGCTCTCGTACAAGCTGTAAGTACAGTAGAGAATACAATGTAGCTTCTTTGATCTATGCTTTGCAGGGGATCCTGTTTCTCTTTAGGATGAATTTTCAAGGTTTGCTATGAACACCTTGTACTCTGACTTTTTAGAGATAACATCCCTACTTTTTGTATTATTATTTAATATAAAGGTATTCTGCTGGAGAGAACCCTCTTCTCTGTGATACAATTGAACTCCTTTGAGCCGTGCTTTAGAGCAGTTGGCTCTGAAATCTATTTTGTCATGCAGCTTGTCAGAACAAAATTCTGCCAAATCTAGGTTCAAAGTCAATAGGACCTCTTGCCTTCCCAGCTGCATACTGAAATGGCCCTACTGCGTGAAAGGTGTCTGCAGTAGACCCAGAGGGGAATTTGTTGGGTCTTTGTAAGAGCAGCATATAACAATTTTGTAGCCTGTGTCTTTGATCAGGAGTGAAGTAGAGATACATGTTATAATGGTGGTCAAGGAATTGGCATTGCAGTAGATTGCTGTCGGAGGCTGATGGTCAAACATCTCTCTTGGTTCATAGTGTGATAAAAGTAACGTGCAGCTGTGAAAGAGCTGAGTGGCAGGCTTCTGAATAAATCTTCTGCTTTCCAGAGATCTCCTTAGAAATTACAGCTTCCAGGAAGAGGTGATCACAAGATGACTCAGTTAGAAGAATAGGAACAGAAAGCAAGGGGTAGAAAGGCCAGGGAGAATAAAGTACTACTTTAGGATCCTGGGATAAGCAAAAGAGGATACCAAATAGTAGTAGGGGAAAAAGGGGGGAAATTTTGATTATTTATTAATTACTGCCATCCTGCAATGCTGAATACTTTATAAACAATATGTTTGGTTGGTTTTGGGTTTTTTTTAAGTATTACATGTTTTACTGCACTTTGTAGATCAATGTGGATTCCTCAAGAAAGAAACTAATTAATAATTCAAAAGTACTTAAATATTTGTCCTTTTTTGTCTTTAAAAAAGTGTTCTCAAGCTCCTCATCAAGCACAAAGTATGACCCTGACATTCTGAAGGCTGAAATCTCCACTACAAGATTAAGGGTGAGAGTACTTAATTCATATTCATTTGTATTCTGTGTGCAAAGTTTATGAGTATAGAACAAGCAAAGCTTGAACTAGCAGACATATCCCCTTGTACTGAAACCTCTTAGTATTCTCATTGAATACCATTCAGAGGTTTTTAATTAACTTTTAAAGCTGTCTGTTACTTTCAGATAACACATTTTGGGGAAACTCTGACAGATATTCTAATTAGATGTGGTTTTAAATAAAACTGATAGCTATTTTCACTTGTATGCTTTTGTTTTTGAAAGGAAGAGTAAAAGTCTGTGGCTGAAAATAGGAAAGTAGTAGGCCAAGGTGAGCTGCAGCTACATGACTGTTTTTACACAATCTTTCTTCTGTGAGAAATACACCACTAGCTACATGAACTGCCTCACAAATCTGTATTGGTTTACGAACCACTTTTCAATAATGATGTGAAACTTTGCTCTGTTTTGTCAAAATGAACAGTTCAGAACAAGAATGAAAGTTTGTGTTTGTGTTTTGAAATTACTAATGAGCAAATACCCATTATTTGGTCAACTGTGTTCAGTATGGTCACTACAGACTCCATATAAAGAACTTTTATTCACAGGTTAGTCTCTAGTGAACTTACTTTGAATAAGGAGGAAATGGTTTGGAAGACATTTGAAATCTATACAGGGAGTTAATTTATTTAAGCTGTGTCATGTAATGCTCTATGGATAGCCTAGACTTTCTGTAGTTAGTAATGGAAAAAAATTAGACCAAACCATACAGACTAAAAAGACAGCATCTCACAGCATAGTCTTTCGATGAAGGCTGGAATAGACTCTCAGGAGCACAAGCGACAGCAATTACTCAGCTCTTCCATTGCCCCCTCCTGGTTTCTGCAGAGAGCAGCACTCATAGAGGCCTCCAGGAGTAACATCCTCCTTCGTCTGGAGTAAGAGTTATGATTAGGAATCCAAACATTTAATGTTTAAAATTAATCGTGGAATAGCTCAGTAACATTTTAAAATCCAGTATAAATCGGGGGGGAACACACTGTAAAACTGTCATCTGGATATTGCCCTCCTGACTGCTTTTACACCTGTTCATCCTTCCCAGTGTCAATTTGTAGTCCCTTATCCTTTAAAGACAAGGGAAATGGTTGGTGAGAAAACTTATTCCAACATTGGAGGAGGTGGGAGGAAAAATTTGTAATTTCAGTAGGGAGAATCAATAGCAGTTAGAATCCTGTCAGGAATAAGAATGAAAAGACAAGGTGAGAGCTTCTTTCTAAAATGAGTGGAGCAGTACCAGATGTTCCCTTTGTCAAGGAGATCACTAGTATATTTGGGAAATTTAACAGTGTTGTTAAAGAACAAAACACAGGACAAAATTTAGACATTGTCACCAACAGGTCAAAGAAGGGAAAATTCAGACCTGGTTCTGTGTTCAGTTTTTCTCATTTTTCAGCTCTGATCACTTTCCAGCTCAAGATGCAGAACCACTGAATCGCCTCTTGGCTGCAGAATTACAATTTTGCTCACTGAGGAAGGAGGCAGATGTGTTAATCAAAGTAGTTCATTTTTTGGGGGTGCTTTCTTCTCTTTGTTATTTCTTGTAGTCAAAGAGCCTAATATCCTGCTGGTTCCTAACACCTGATTTATTGGCATCGCAAAGTCCAAGTTGCATGTGTGCCTAAAATAGGTGACCCGAATCTTGTCTGCAGAGTGTAGGAGGGTGCAGTCAAAGAATATCTGTATCAGGATAAAGTGTGTTGTCATCCAAAGCCACTGGATGTGAAAGTCATTGAGATAAGGAAAAGTAGAGCCCTGTCATGCTAGGGCTGGAAAGTGGTTTTCATGGAAGTTGGCAAGAGAGGTATGACTATTATAATAGTTAAACCTTATTTGAGTGTTTGAGGATGCTTGCTAATATGCCACCTTTTGGCATTTTACAGTGTATGCATGCTTGGACTTAATGGGAAACAAAGTTAGTCATTAGTAAGCTGCTAGCCAGCTGGTTAGGATTTACCCATTGTTTAGTGAATTATTAGGTCAGATGTACTAAATCTGTTTCTCGCACACTGGCTGAGGCTTACTGGTATCGTCAGGTTAATGGTGGCTGGAGGGGGGAAACTCAGCATTCAAGGAAGTTCTGAATTGATCTTTGGCCTTTTCCTTGTTAGCTGTGCTTAATATATGCGTATGGAGTCTTTTGGATACATGAAATGCCTATTGTGCAATAGGTCGTGGAGAAAATATGACAGAAATCGGACAGCTGTTAAAATAAGCAGGAGAAGAAAGACCTTTCTCCTAAGATTAAAACTGAAAAATCTGGTCCTGCAAGGGACTTTGAGGGGGAACCTTTTGGGATCTTAATTAGTAATTAGTAAGGTAATTCAAAGAACACAAAGCATATGTGATCACAGTATGTTTTATGTATATGCAGTGAGTAGGGGATGCACCTTTATAAAATAACAAGGGGAGGGGTTGTTGTTGTTCCATTAGTACTTAAGTGCCAGGAATAGAAGGGGGTTAGCACAGGAGCATGCTTGAAGATGCAGTTAGAAGCAGGAAGCAAGAGGCCTGTTAGGTGACTTAAGATTATGTGCAGAGCCAGTAGGAAGGGGGTGAAGGATAAAACAAATGAAGAGTTGTGAAAAAGCAGGAACTATATGAAAGATCAGAAGAAGAAGACAAGGAGCACAAGAGTAGTTTAATGCAAGTATGATGCAGTAAACACAAAGTCTATATTACGATGTAGGTCACGTCCTTCTAGGATAATGTGCCTAACTCACATTTCCTGATAATGAAATGATGATGAATCACAGCAGAGGACACTCAGAAGATGATCTTGAGGGTTTCTGTAAGGGTTTCTGAGAGGTCCAATCCTCTAAGTTGAAATCAAGTATGCCTTCTACTATGACTATAAATTCACATCTCTGATTTTAAAGAAAAACTGTAACCATTCTATGTTTCTCAGAAAAGTTGAAACTTCTTTCAGATTTTACACATTACTTGGAACACAGAGGTGGTATCTCATCATTTTCTATAACCTTGATCAGAACACTTGAGAGATTATTCTTGGGGGTTTTGTGCTAGTCAGGGAAGAAACCGTTAAGGAGCTCTGGATCTGTGCTTATTCTGTTTACCGTGCTAACTGTTCAGTACAGTCAAAATAAAAACAGTTTTCTGTCAAGTAAAGCAACTAGTGATGATAGTTTCTAAAAGCCCAAACCTAACCCTTCATCTAGAGAACAGATTTTGCTTTGGAGAAAATGGAGTTTAAAAGCATTATATTTCTGTCACAAAAACGTTAGCCAGAAGCTACAAACTAGAATGCCTATCATTCACAAACCCATACAAGGACCCCACAAATCACTGGTTATTTTATACATACAAAGCATTTTAAGTCACTTGGAAAGCTACAGCAGCTGCTGATGCTTAGTACTTTTACTCACCTGGCACATTGGGGTTATTATTATTATATTTTTTATTAGATGAACAGCACCAAGCAAGGTGTCTGAGGGGATTTGCGTACAAAAAGTCTTGAAGACATGTTTTGAAATTAATTTCAGTTAAATTGGTCAAAACTCCTTTATAACGGAATGGTTTAATATAAACCTGTTTTCAAGAGTTGAGTATCTGAGGACCTATATGAAAATCAGCAAGAATTTGACAGCAGTAGGTGATAGCAGGGGACTTCCAGCAAGCTCTTCCTTTTTTCACCTTACTATTGGAAAGTTAAAATCCCAGCAGTATCTGGCTAGTGTGGAGAGTGCGAATCAGCCAGGTATAGAGGCACAAAAACTGAAATTTGGGAGTCTGCATTTCAAGAAGGCATTTCCATCTCTGTAATCCTATGCTGAGGATTAATTTTAATTTGTACTAAAGTACACTCCTTAGTAGGTGGTCCAGAAACTTTGGCTTAGTGCGTTTGGGAAGTGTGACATGAAATGTTAAATAGAGGATTTTTTTATTTAATCTATATTCATAAGTATTTGGTGGTGTTCTCATGTCTGCTAACATCTGAAATAGCAATATTAAGATGAAAAAGCCTATCGAGCATGCAGATTTAGGGAAAGCAGGGGTTCTTTTGCCAAAGACATTTTTACTAAGTAGATTCATGTATTTGCAATCCAGATGTGTTTAGTGATTGTTGTCTTCATATGAAATGAATGAGAACTATATATTTAGGGATCCAGTGTCGGTAAAGCTTTATCAAAAAGGATGGCTCATAGGAGAAAGGAAAAAAAATAATCCAAACTTGGTCTTTTACAGTGCAAATGATGCGAGAGGCTCCTGGAATGAAAGGGTGAAAAAAATAAGCAGCCTAAAAATAAACAAGCATGTCCCTGTAGGACAGTTGGAATGCATGCTTAACAAGTGAGAAGTAAATTACTTGTTAAAGTTCTCTCAGGTTTAATAACACAGTGTGGTATTGATACAAATAAGGAATGTGATTTAATCTGCTTGTGTCCCTTTAATACTGAAACGTGTTGCCCATAGACATCAAGAAGAGAGCCGATCCTTTTGTTTTTAATATGTGTCAGCAGAGCAATTTACTCTCTTTTTTTCCTCAGCTGATGTAGAGACTATATTAATTGTTCAAAGCCGTGTGTTGTGCTGTTTAACAAGAGGAATTTTCTAATTCTTGCTTTGATTTAACACACAAGGTTAAGAAGCTGAAGAGGGAACTCTCTCAGATGAAACAAGAGCTGCTGTACAAGGAACAGGGTTTTGAAACACTGCAACAGTGAGTAAAAGAAAAGAGTTGAAACAGACTTAATTCAGTCGACCAGTTTCTTTTTTTTTTTTTTTTTTTGGCATGGAATTGAATCCATCTTATGTAAGACAATTACTGGGGAAAAACGAGAATCTAATAACTCGTGTTGTTGCTGTTAGGAAAGCAGGCAATCTGTAGAAATGGCAAACCTATTGTGCAAGTGTTAATGTGAGAAATCTGTTCCCCCTCCAGTTTTTTTTTCCCCATGAAGTAGCTGGTGTTGCGAAGAGGCAGAAAGAAAGGCAGTGGGAAGGGTCCCATTCAGCTGCTTTGCGTGTCCCATTTAAACACTTATTTTTTTATTTTCTTTTTTTACAAAATTTGAAGAAGGTAGTTAGGAAATAAAGGTTTTTATTTCCTCCTTCCCAACTTCTGAGCTTAAAAGAGAGAGGGGGGAAGGTGCTGTTCTTGGAGGTATAAAAGGTGCGCAACTGTGCAGGGTTTGAAACGAGTCACAATTTGAGAATTAGAGACCTGACTTTCTTTGTTCCAGTTGCTGGGATGCCTGGTGTCCAAAGGGCTGATGCTGAACCGGGTGAGCATTCTGGGTATTTAACTAGTTGGATTATTAAGGGATGAATTTTTTCAGTCTGAGCACTCCCTGCTGCTTCTGACTTACAAAGTTGGGCCCTAAAGTATTAAACATTACTGGAACTGTCACCACAGAGAACTTGCTGCTGAAGAAACCTTGCTAACAAGCATGTTTTCTTGACTAATGTGACCAGAAAATTATTAATGCTAGTTATTTTCTGTATTGTGGTATGTGTAATGTAATCCATACATTAAGGATACATTTGAACAGTAAAATGCTGAGCTGTGAGCTATTAGTATGCTAGTTCCAATAGCAGAAAGCAGTGTTGTAGCATTAAAAGTAATATTGTCTGGATTCATTGACTCTCTTTCTCTGGTTCTCCTGTGTATGGCAGTGTGCTGTCAGATAAGTAATAATCTCTGTGCTGGAGGGTTTACAGAATATATAGGGAAGATGGACAGAAGATAGGAGAAGGGAAGTGCATTAATTGCATTTCCGTCTTCCAGGTAAATAAAATGCAGAGAAGTGATTTGCCAAGGATGACAGAGCGTCTGTGATTGAGGTTCAGTGCCGAATTCTGAACAGAACATCTAAACAGTAGGCTCTTGCCTGTGTGTTTTAATAGATCAGCTCTATACAGTAGCAATTTTTTTTTTTAAGTAAGAGGAAAAAATTCTGGTCCAGGAAGTGGTTAGTCATAATTAGAGACCTGCCAAAATGGATGAGAAACGCTTTCCTGGCATGAAGAGTTTGAAAGCGATTGGGAACTGAAAACCCTCAGCACCATAGGAGGATGCCAGTCGAGTCTCTATCCTCCTTCATTTTGACTGAAACAGAAACGTAAGATTTGTTTGTTATTTCAATATATAAAGCCTAGTGAGGAGCGTAGGGAGAAAAGGGTAGTTGATTGAATTTATTTAACCATAAATCAGATTTCGTTTGAAGCAAAATTTAGAAGAAGAAAGGCACATTGATTCTAAAGCTTAAGGTAATAAAAACTCATGCTGCTGTCCCAGGATTAAAGGTTAGCCAATCATGCTGGTTTTATTATATTAATTCAACAATGAAGTATTGTTTTAAAGCAGCTTGTTCACAAGCCATTTTGATAGGAATCCAAAGCATGTTTCAGAAACTGTCAACAGCATTCCACAGAAACACAATGGACGTTTGTTTTTAAAATTCAGTCAGCCACCTTCAAACAGTACTAATCCCATTAATTTAAAACAGGATGATGGAATATCCTATATATCAGAGATCCTTCTTGTCCATCTTAATTATATACAGAATAAAGCAGTTGCAATTTGAATGTGGCACATCATATTACTAGGCAGGATGTGGTGTATTACCTAACTTCTCATTCGTGATCCCAATTGTTGGGCTGTCCTGTATCTATTTGACATTAGCAACCTGATAAGTTACTAAAAATTGAGTGTTGTCAGATAGTGAGTGCCTACGTATGAAAGAGTTTGAGGAACTTTCAAGCTGAAACAAATACATCCTTGAATAGGGATGAGTACTGACTCATATAGGTAATTTTCTTAGACAAATGCAGTTCTACTTTGTACAAAAACTGACATTTGAAGAAAGGAAAGTAGAGATGCTCACAGCCTTAAAGGCTGCCTCAGAACCTTTATATCTTTGTTCACGAAACTGGAAAAAAAATAAAACACAGGTGTTTTGTGCGAGTTGATGTTCTTGCAGGGGATGCTCAAGTTCACTTCAGATCATTGAAATGTTTGCTCATTCCTTGCTCACAAGGTTAATGTCTTCCAGCAAAGATGATGGATGGTGATAAAAACAGACAGCCAATTGCATTATAAAAGAATGTATTCGCTACTAAATGCTTGACTTTTGTGAAGATGGTTGTTGGTTTTAATTTTGTGAAACACAGCTGCAGTCCTTTCTACGATGCTATGAAGTACTCAGTTAAGCAAGAGATCAGAGGAATGCTTTTACAAACTGTAGTTCTTGAAGTAAATATGGAAATACTAAAATGAAATATCTTTTTATCTCAAAGTTTAGGGGCTTGTTTTGTTATTTTCAAGTTACAGTTTTTAAAGTCATTGATAGTCCAGGAATTTAATGAATTGCCCGATCTATGACATATGGTGTTAATTATCCAGAGATTTTGTGAATAAAGAGAGCCTGGTGTGACTGGCTGAGTAGAACAGCTGTTCCAGACGGTTAATGCCTAAGATTAGGGTGAACGAGAGGGAAGCTGAGACAAGAATGGTGCTGGCTACATTTCTGTTCTGCAAGGCTGATTAGTGACAAGAAGCTTGCCTGTCTGCCCTGTCATGGTGTGGGTATGGATAGAGGAATACTGCTACTAAAAAATTCTGCTTCCGTAAGGATCACAGTTAATCGTATGAAAAGTGTGCCCAAAAGCTATTTCTGTTCTGCAGAGAGTTATGATGGGGATGGGCATTTTGACAGCATTGTCAGCAATAATGCTATGCTCCTGGTAGGATGTGTAGGAGTTTTCAGTGCTCTGTGCCCCTTATGTCTTTGAGACTAGATCAACTAGAATTGCTTGTTGAGTAAGGCCCCAGTATTTTAGCTGAGGTAGTTTTAAAGCCGACAGAGGTATATTTCCATTGAATATCTGATGTCAGCAAAAGCCATTCGCTGGGCATTGTGTCTATGTTAGATAGCTTGACATTTTTGCAAGGATTAAGTATTTTAGAGGAGACTTCAATGTCCTTTTTCCTCTTTGTGTGTCTGTTGCAGGAAATGGTGTCTTTTATCTCCTTCCCTTCTATTCTCTAACTATGTTTCTGACTGAAGCAGAACAGCAGAGATGTTAGTATTACTTTCTGTACGTGGTATTAATATTCTCTCTTTCCACAGAATTGACCAAAAAATGTCTGGAGGCCAGAGTGGGTATGAACTGTGTGAGGCCAAAGCCATCCTGAGTGAACTGAAGTCCATCAGAAAGGCTATAAGCTCAGGGGAGAGAGAAAAACAAGATTTGATGAAGGTATTTTGAGCGGCTGATGTAAGTTTTGTGTGGATCTGGATTAACATGACTTGCTTTCCTGATGATAAACACTTTGCAATTTATACTTCTCAAGGGATTCTCAAAATTCTTTGAGCCATACTAGTATAAAAATGAATTTTCAGAGTGATGCCTGTGACATTTCTAGTTCAAAAAACCACTGTGTCAGTCCGAGAATAACAACTGAGACACACAAAACTACATGAGTAGTTTTTATATTGTTACAGGTGTTGGTCTCCCTTAGTATCACCTACCAACTGCTTGATTAAAAGGATAGTTTGTTTAATATTAAGTAAACCCAGAATGTTAATATTGTAGTCTTCTATGTAAACGTGTTCTGGAGGTACACTGGTTTAAACACAATGAAGTGTAAAGGAACTTTAACACCACCTCCTCCTCTGTTTCCTGGACAGAGTCTTGCAAAGCTGAGAGAGAAATTCAATCTTGACCAGACCATTAGGACATCAGAACCAGACTTGAGTTCCAGCTCTGTAAACTCCCAGCTCTGTTTTCCCAGACAAACTCTGGATACAGGGTCTCAGACTGACATTTCTGGTGAGGTGAGCTTTTTTCAATCTTGTTGAATGTAAAGAGAAATTGAATCAAAATGCTGCAGTTAATGGAATTGGAATTAAATGGTTGTTTACTGTTGCTGATAGGTGTATATATATAGATACGCACACATTTGAGAGAATTAATTAGAATCAGTTATCTGATTTTCCCCCCTTTAAATTTTAAATGAAGATGAACTTACATGTTTGGCATGAAGCATTTATAACAATCTGATTTAATCAAATGGTTGTGGTACAGCGAAAATCAACATAAGCAGATAGCATTTTTTGATTTGTCTATAGGCTATGTTTCACCTGACAGGCTTAATTCAACACGAAGGTGATTTTAATTTTCGGAAACAAGATCTCAGAATTTAAATGTATGATTTCATTTCATGCAGCTGAAGAACTGTCAGTGGAACTACTTGTTCAGTAATTCATCAAAAGCTCCTCTGTTTCATTGAGTGTATTTTACATATACAGAAATCTGTGCTTCATTTTTGTCCCTTCTTTGAGGTTCTGCGAACTAAAGTTATAAGGAAAAGACTGTACAAGGTTTTCCAAACAAAGAGCTAAGCTATGTTTTGTAGCAAATTTATCGAAGTCTTTGAAATGCACTGAGTTCTAAAGTAGGAGATCAAAATCTTAGGTGTGAGCACTGTAAAACTTGTTGGGAAATGCTTTTGCTTTATGCTGATGTAATATGGACAATTGGTAATACCGAGTTAAAAATAGATGAACTGGATCAGAAGAAAACAGCGCTGTTTGTACATTTGAGTAGATTCCTAACTAGGCATTTAACAGCAAGTGTGTGGCTGCAGGGGGGGTGTGGTTTTAGTCTTTTAAGTCATGATTTTTCTAGCTTGTGCATAGCTGGTGTTGACTCGTTCAACAGCTTTACACATTAATAAGGTTGTTTCTTTTTTCAACAGGTTGGAGCAAGAATTAGATCAAATTTAGCAGAGAAGGTCAGACTAAGTCTTCAATATGAAGAGGCAAAAAGAAGGTAATAGGGTTAGCTGCTTTGTTAAGATACAGCCTTGAAGCTATCTCTGCAGTACTAACATTGTGCTCGTAGTGACATCTAGTGGGCTGCTCTCCTGCGGCAAGTGGGCATCACTGCAAAGTGCTTCTTTACCTTCAGAATGCGCAGACTTTCAGGAGCAGTCGGTGCTTTTGAAAAGTAGATCTACTTTTAATGCGAAGTTGAATGTATTAATAAAGAAAATAAAGACGGTGACAAATTAATATCAGTTCCAGGATTAAGGGAATAGAGCGAGGTAGCTTTCCACTGAAAGGAGTCACTAGGTTGTTTATGCCCATTTTATGCTGCTTTGGGATCATCCTTTCAGTTTACTATGCCACTGGAGGCTCTTCAGTTTTAGAGTTGCTTCAGACTTCCAGTGCGGATTTAGTGCGCTTAATTATATCTTTTTTCCTTAAGACTTTGCATAATTTACATACTTGTTATCACTATGGAGTTTGGTTTTTTAATGGGTTTAACCTGAGGAGAAAAAAAATCAGGAACTGCTCCACTGATGAATGTGGAATGCCTTTCAAATAAAGCTCTGCAGGGGCTGCTCATGAAAGCAGGGCCATTTTGGTGAATTGCCACAGCACTGAAGAACAGGCATCAGAAAGCAGAACATTCAAGGTTAGAATGACATGTCTTATGGTGCACCAGAAGTGCTGCATCATACTGGGAGAAGATTTACTATTAAAAAAAAAAAAAGTATGTGGAATATCTTTTTCTTAACACTGTATTAATTAATGCTGTTATTTTCTAATACTTTTCACAAAATTAGGTGTCAGCTATTCAAAAACGTTACTTTTTTTGTTACGGAGGTTCTAATTTAAGGGGAATAGAAATCTAAAACCTTAAGCCATACCTGAAGTTATTTTTTCCCTCTAAAGAACTAAAGAAGACAATAAAATAAAAAACAGCACTGTTTCTCCAGATGAAAACTGTCCTTAAAATGTCGTTTAATCTGCATGGTCAAGTAGAAAACTGGGAAAATAAATTTGCAGCTTCTGAGTACCAAGTAAAGACATAGTTAGTTTTATGTTTCAAAGGCAGGAGACTGCGCAATCAACTGGAGTTTTTTTGCCTAATTTCAAACATATACCCTCCTCATACTGAGTAGTAGCTACCATCTTTGCTAGTAACAACAGTCATTCTTTATATCCTTATTGAGGAGTATGATGAAATTCTTTGATGAATGCATTGATTATTTCATAGTGCTAAGGCTGTTGTGTTTATTCACTCTTGAACATGTATGAAGATAGGCTGAGAAAGTTGGGGCTGTTCAGCCTGGAGAAGAGAAGGCTGCATGGAGACCTCATAGCATCCTTTCAGTATCTGAAGGGGTCCTATAGGGATGCTGGGGAGGGACTCTTCGTGAGGGACTGTAGTGAGAGGACAAAGGGTAACGGGTTCAAACTTAAACAGGGGAAGTTTAGATTGTATATGAGGAAGAAATTCTTTACTGTAAGGGTGGTGAGGCAGTGGAATGGGTTGCCCAGGGAAGTTGTGAATGCTCCATCACTGGTGGTGTTCAAGGCTGGATTGGACATAGCCTTGGGTGGCATGGTTTAGTGGGAGGTGTCCCTGCCCCTGGCAGGGGGGTTGGAACGAGATGATCTTAAGGTCCTTTCCCACCCTAACTATTCTATGATTCTATGATTTTGGCTCAGAATCATTATGTACGTAACTTTAATTGTCAGATAGTGATGTGGATAGATGACATTTTTTCTCAGGTGTGATTGATCCAAATCCAGATTATCCTTGGTATCAAGTCACAGTCGAAACAGAGAAGTCCCAGCATTGTGTTTTATCTCACTTTTTCAACCAAAAAATCTCCTCGCAGTAAGTCAGTTTACCACTTCTACCTGAAAAATAAAAAGAGAGAGAAAAGAAAACCAGTTCAGGGTATGAGTACTACAGCACAAGATCTCACTGCCTCACAAATTAGTCATCCAAGAATGTGGGTCAAAATTTCAGTAGTTCATGCATTTACCTTTTCATAACTAAGTATTTGTTCTATATAACATTAGTGTGTTTCAAGGTTAAATTCTTTCATTTAAATTGGTGGGTAATATTCCTTGTTGACCTGTAAAGCAAGGACTTCCTTAGGAGTGAGACCAGTTCAGTTTTCTTGTCTATCCAGTCTTTTGCCTGTGAGGCAGCTGAAAAGGGTCAGTTATGGTTGTGGAGAGTTGTCTATAGCACAGGAGCAAAGGAACTATTTGGATACTACCATTGCATCCCACAGGCCATCTGACAGCTGTCAGTAGCAGCTACTTTCAGAACAAGATTGGCTAGAAGCAGTGACCTGGAGATGAAAGTCTTAATGTTTCATTATCCATCTGAAATTACTTGGTTGTTTTCCCTCTGACTACTGCTCTTCTAAGGGACTGTGGAATATATGTGATATATGTGAGAGCTGCAAAATAGGTTGAAATGCTTAGTTTCATTTTGTCCCACTGTTTGGTTGTGGTACCACTGCTAGTATTTGTTTTACATTGTTTTTTCTGTGAAAATACCCTGAGTAAAACTTGTTCTTGCAGGGGTTTGGTGGGAAAATGGGTTGTTCAGCTTCTAGTAGAAGCAATAGGATAGTTAGATTCATCATTAACTATTCTTAACTTTGCCCATAAATAAATGCCTTAATGTACTGTAAAATTAAAATTGGAGATACAAAATAAGCATGATATTATTAGTTTTCTTAATCACAGAAAACAAACTGGAAAGAAGAAAAATGTTTTCCCAGAGATCTGTCAGAACTGCAGAAAGATTATTCATACCAAATTATCTCTGTGTGTGTTTAGGAAATGGGTCATTACCTTAGGTAGCGCCTGCTAATATTGAAGTTGCGCAGACTTGTATCAGTTATTGAGCTGATGTAGGGTAACTATGGCAGTTACACATAAAAGTAACAGATCAGTTCCTCTTGTCCTAGATTGTATGGGAATATCTTTCTGCTTTACCTTCTCCTTTCTCTGCCTTTTTCCAGCCTACAAGAAAGAGGTGCAGAAGGCTAGGAGCTGTTACATAGTTCAGAGCTTCCATATCTTCAGCTATGCAGCTGGTTCAGGTGTGGCTAAGGCTGGAAGTGACTGAAAGTTATCATCCTGTTAGATAATGTGGCACGTATAATGGGAATTTTTAGGCTTTCCTAGGGGACAATGAGTATTTAATGCAAGACCTGCACTTCTTAAGCTATGCTGCTGAGCCCATAGACAGAATGATTCTGGAGGCTGAACACAGGAAATAACCTGTTTTGGTCAAGACTGAGCTGTAGCACAATAACAATGTAGGGAGGTTTCTGATTCCATTATATGTGTGTATTCACAGAACATGTATGGCTAACCAAGTCTTGGGTGTCTTAACTCTGTGATTTGGCATCTGCAATGGGACCAGCAGTTGCACAAACTCAAAATTTTGAGTAAATAATTTCCTTTCTCTTTAGGTAGCTGCTGTTCTTTTATTTTAATCGCATAGAAGAGCAATGCTTTTGCCTGTTAAGTTTTGCATTCATGCATGCTGCTCAAGTGAGTTATCTTGCTATGGTGCACATTCTTTCACCATGGTAGTTGCTGTTTGTGAGGAGCAAGGCAGCCTCAAACAGCAAAGGAGAATTCCATCGTATTCCTCAGTAAGTAAAGCAAAGTGCCACTACCATGTTACCAGACAGATTGCTTTCAGTAGAGCTTTTATTTACATTGTGACTTTTACTCAAACTTGGCATTGGAACACAGGAGCAGCTCATTTTTAATGCATATGCATATTGCTGTTGGCCTGGATAGGTGCCTTGTTTTTCCTGGTGTAGTCTGCATTCTTGTGAAGCAAAACTAAATTTATGGCTTTGAGCAGAAAATGTTACATTCTGCCAGCTTTCAAAGCACTGTATCACTTCTCTTGTTCTTGCGGTTTGTGTGCTGGGCTGGGCTCAGACATATCTGCTCTGGTTTATTTTAGCATGGCTAACTTGAAGATTGAACTCTCTAAGCTAGACAGTGAAGTTTGGCCTGGGGCACTGGATGTGGAAAAGGAAAAACTGATGTTAATCAATGAAAAAGAAGAGCTTTTAAAGGAACTCCAGTTTATTACACCATGCAGACGTACTCAAGATGAGCTAGAGCAGCTAGAAGCAGAAAGAAAAAGGCTTGAAGAAGAGCTGCTCTCTGTAAAAAGCCCACCCAGTCAAGCACTTGCTGAAAGGTAAGGGGTTGGTTTTTTTCTAATACTAAATGCTGCCTTCTGCGGTCTAACCTTTGTACTCATTGCAGACCCTGAACCATGCCTCAGTGGGCTGTTTTCCTTCAGTAACTGTTCTATGTAGATCTTAATTAAATTTGTTATTAGCCCACTGGGCAGAAACACAAAGAAGTCTTCTGTACTGTGAGAGAATGTGAACACCCTGTGTGTGCTCTGCAATATCAGTTGCTCTGCGTTTGTTACCAGCATGAAAATGCCTGTGACAGATGTTAAATAACTGAGGAATGTCAACATACCAGCAGGAGGGCAATACATCATTCACTTGTTTCTGATAGTAGCTGTAAACTATTTGAACTCAGGTTACAAAGATCATCTTGATCGTTGCAATATCTGAAGCATTTCATTGTGAGTTTTATTACATAGAAAAATGCAACCAGAGGAGGAGAATGGAGTAGTTCAGAGGAGAAAGATAATTGCTGCAAAACTTCACTAACTTGCTGCTACCTAACTGGTAACTGAAGCAACTCCCGCAATAAATTGTTTTAGCCAGATTCAGAGTTCGAGCAAATCAAAGGTGACTGTCACAAATAGACTCTTCATCAGCTGTAAGTGGAAATAAATTTATGGGCACTTCTAGCTCACATAAAATGCAATAAACGCAAAATGTCATTGTGTGTATCACTGTAGTATGCTTTATTGAAGTAATACAATCCTCAGTGTAAGCCTTTCATACTAACCTCTGCTAAGAAACACCTGCTGTTGCTCCAGTTTCACTGAACAGTGACATTCCTCTTAGTGGCATTAGAAGCTGGGTCCTAAACTGTAGCTGAGTAGTGAGGAAATCTTTGGTTTACAAAGTAGGAATGTGTATATTAGATGTGATTTTTAGATGTATTTGTACACTTCCTAATAGCTCAAACTGCAGTATATAAACCAAACATGTTTTAGAGGGATTTTGTCCTGCTAGAACTATGTTTTCACAGCAGACATGTCAGTAGTATCTGAATTACTGTGGAACCGTTGCTTTCTGACGTCCATTAATAAATGGAGAATAAAGGATCAATAATAAAATCACATTCACAAATAAATAATGCAAATCTAAGATTTTGCTAATATGCCATTGTAAGTAAGAGCTAAGCCTTGACTCGTGTTGTAAATAGGTAGCTAGTTTCTTAGTCTTGGGTTTTGGATTTGCTTGTTTAGTGCCAAAGAAAATCCTGCATCTGACCATTTTCCCATACGTGTCTGATGCTAAACTGGAAGTACCAAGGACAAGTAAAATTGTGTGTCATTGTCAAGATGAAATGAAACAGCAGGCTTTTTTCCCATGTATGGTGACACAAGTAGTTGCTAGAGCTTACATTTTTTCACTCTCATTTTCTTCAGATTTTCTCCTTAGGATTTTTGTTCCTGCAAATGGGGATTTTTATTTTTTTTCCTGAGGTTGCTGTAAGACTTCATGTCATACACTGCCGGTTGAGGTGGTATTTATGGTGGCTTCTGGTTTGCTTTTTTGCTATTCCAGTGAATCTCCAATGAATTTCTACCTGTGCTTGTTTAGGGTATTAAAGCTGTCTCTCTTGATGACTTCAGAGCACATCAAGTCTTTTACACCATGCTGTTTTGAGGATTATTTCTGGTGTGTCTGCTATGAACATAAAGAAAATCTTCATTTTGTAGGACTCAGATGGTGAAACTTTTTGTGAACTGTTAATTGGAGAAAAGGATACATTTAATTGTATCGGGTCAGCCATCAGCATTTTGTTTCTTGGAGATGAGGAGCGTTCTCTTCCTTATCAGTGGAGGAACCACACCACCTTCAAAGTGCTGCCCTGTTGTTGCATTACTGTTTTTTTTCATGAGGTTTCATGAATGCCTTAGGTTTACAGTGTTCAATATATCCAGTGTTTTCGCTGGATAATGAATTTGATAATGAAGCAACAGTGTAAGAAGCTATGGAACGTGTCAGACAGAGCTTGATGTGACAAAGGTTGTCTGGGTTGGGGTTGGGGTTTGTTTCTTTTCTTTTTTTCCTACAGAGGGAAGGAACAGAAGACTTGCTCTGACTTAAAACAAAAGCATTATAGCATAGCCTGGGGTTATTTTGGAGTAGGATGCTGGAATTGCCACTGGTAGATGTACACGGAATCAATTTAGAGAAGGAGGATGTAGATCATAACATATCAGCTTCAGAAAAGCAGAGACAGTGCATACTCTGACTGCCTTAAGAAACCTTCCAGTAACTAAACAGAAATAACTAGATTGTGAAAAACTTGCTACTTGCTTGCCTCTGGGTTCCCTCATGTCAGGGGGATTCTGTTACTGCTTCAGTCCTTGGTAAAATCTTTAAAGTAGTCACAGGCATTTAAACAGATGTATGATTTAACTACTTGATTGTGCTGTTTCCTGCAAAACCGGCCTCTGCTCTTGTTGCTGTCATAAGCATGTCCACATAAGTTTGCATTGAAAGGTAAAGTATCTGCTCTTCACCTTTTTAATGTATTTTCTTAAGATTCTGAGTCCCTCTCAGCAATATTACAATTTAAGATCAAAACTGAAGAAAAATGTCTTGCTCCCCCAGCAAGTAGTAGGTTAATTTAGATAGGAGGGGTGCAAAGAGGGGAGATTGTGGGAGGCCCATGTCAGAATAGGTAACATGATGGTTATTCAGGTATTTACATGGTTTTGGGGATATTAAAATTCCTGCTTATGCTGTAAAGAGGGAAGTTTTGTTTGAAAGTTTTGAAGGGTGGTGGTTTGTTGGCTTTGGTTGCTTGGGGGTTTTTTATCCCCCAATTTTGACTAATGTAGATTAAAAACAAAAAAGTAATTCCTTGAATCTCAATTTGTTGTGAGATACAAAATTATTCACTGTGTGTCTTGGAACTTCCAGGAGTGATTTCATCATCCAGCTTGTGTTTGTGCCGTGTGACTAACATCTCTCTGAAATTTACCTACAGGTGTTAATACTACTTCTTTAATTACTAGTGGATCAAACTACATCCAGGAAGGAATTTTTTCAGGAGCTGAACTGTGTGGAATAAAATACATTTTTATCACGCTCCTCAAGATAATAAAGGGAAATAAACTTTTGCTTCTGCTTTGGAGGAAAATTAAAAAACAAATAAACAAGCCCCAACAAAAAAAAAAAAAAATCAAACCTTTTAGTTTAATAGTACAAGTTCAGTGGAAAAACTATAGGTTTTGAGGGCTCCAGTCAGAAAAGTTCCTTAGCTTTCAATTTTCTTTCCTGCCTTTATCCATTAGTAGTTGAATACGTAAAGCAATTTTCATGCCTCTTCTTGAAGATAAAAATGATATTTCGCTATTGAAAAGCCACAAAAGAGCTACTGAAGAGCACTCTTGCTTGGGAAAGGCAGGATAGATTGGGCTTTAAAAGAAGACACAAGGCATTGATAAATAGTAAAATGGTAGGAGAGAGTATCTGATAGCATAATTCTTGGTTTGGAAACCCCTGTGTATGCCTTCCCAAGCAAAGAATGAAACACCGTGTATGCTTTTAGCAGTCCTAGCAGGTACTGGCAGATGAACACATTATTGCGGTGTAAGAGCACATGCAGCTTGGGCAGTGGAGTGGAAGTTCACACCTTGGCTGACCTCGGGGTAACTTATTCACCTTTGCATAACCCAGATTCACCGGCTGAATAAGCATGGGTGTAAGCAAGTGCTTTTCATGCTTTGCTGAGTTGAGGACTTAATGTCTTTTTACTGGCATCTGACACTCAAAGAGAGTGCATTCTGGGAACTCTGAAGTATTTCATTAACTTTGCATAAGAAAGCAATGGTTGATTTTTGGGTTTTGTTCTTTGAAGTGTTCTGTGTATCTGAATTTTAATTTACACATCCCTGAGATGCCAGGAAGGCCAAAGGAATGGTTTCTAAGAATGGACAGCAGTCTGGATTTTTTTTTAAGGAGGGGACGCAGTTTCTTGTCTCTCAGATTAGTTGCTTGAGAACTTGTGATATGTATCAGTTGACTGAGCAAGGCCTTGAGGAGAATGTACTAATCCAAACTACAGAAGAGTTTTAGCTGAATCCACTGAGGGAAAGCAGTTTCTTTGGTGTTGTAAATGAAGTGATAAAAGGGAATTATTAAAAGAAAAAATCACTGTAAAAGTGAGTGAATCCTTTCTGCTAGCAGCCAGCTTAAAGGAATGGGAGATTCCATCATTTGTGGGTTTAGAGCTGTGCTGGGTAATGGTCAATAAATCCTGTTTTTTTACAAAGGTGATCCTTGATACTGAACATCACAATGCTGTGTGCCTCTGAGGTGGTGACAAAGCTGTTAGGGATCTAGAAATTTTTACCAAGGACTCTTAAATCATAGAATGAATCATAGAATGGTCTGGGTTGGAAGGGACCTTAAAGATCATCTAGTTCTAACTCCTGCCATCATGTCATGGACACCTTCCACTGGAGCAGAGTGCTCCAAGCCCTGTGCAACTTGGCCTTGAACACTGCCAGGGATGGGACATCCACAGCCTCTCTTGGACAACCTGTTGCAGTGCCTCACCACTCTCACAGCAAAGAGTTTCTTTCTAATATCTAATCTAAATCTCCTCTCTTTCAGTGTCAAGCCATTCCTCCTTGTTGTCACTACATTCGCTTGTAAAATGTCCCTCTCCAGATTTCCTGTAGGCACCCTTTAGGTACTAGAAGCTGCTCTAAGGTCTTCTCAGAGCCACCTTTTCTCCAGGCTGAACAAGCCCAACTTTCTCCAGCCTGTCTCCAGAGCAGAGGTGCTTCAGACCCTTGATCGTCTTTATGACCTCCCCTGGACTCACTTGAGCAGTTCTGCATACCTCCTGTGTTGGGGGCCCCAGAGCTGAATGCAGTACTGCTTGTGGGATCTCACCTGGAGGTGTGGTCTTATCATCTCAGAACCTTGCACTTGAATGCTGCTTTGATTTACTGTGATTTGTCTCTATATGAAGACTCTGAAATCAAATGGAGTGTTTTATTTGTAAATTGCTCTAGTGCTACCTCAAGCTCTTGCATCATCAGGGCTAATACTGGTATTAGTGTTCTTCTGGGCTTTTCTTCTGAAACTATATGAAGTGAGGAGCCAACCCTACAGCATGGCTTTTAAAACTCTTGTTAGTGCAGATCTTATTTTCCTGAAGTTGCAGCTATTTTCCCAGTGCTCATCTGGTACTCTTTTATTGGGTGCACATTCCCGTTGCTACAATGTGAATATACCAACACTCTGCTTGCTTGCGCACTCAGCAGGTTTGTTACAGTGCTTAGTATTCTGCAGGTTAAGTCATTCTGCTGGAGCGGTTAGAGTTTTACAATAGGACTGAGAGCTAACACAGTCTCTTGGATTTTAGTAGTTGGCAACCAGATGAAAACATGAGGGATCTTCACTTTGTTTCTGTCTTATCTATAAAGTATTTTAGCCTCCAGGTTATTTTGTAATGCTTACCTATGCTTACTCTCTTTCCAGATTGAAATTGGAGGAGAGAAGAAAAGAGCTGGTACAGAAACTCGAAGAAACTACAAAGTTAACTACCTATTTGCATTCACAGCTTAGGAGGTGAGCCCATACTGCATAATATTAAACCTGTTTAGAGCAACAGTCTAGTGGTCCTGGATGCCTCAACTTCATTCTTAGGTTTTAGTCTTAGCTGGAGGCTGAACAAAATTTGTTGAAGTAAGAAAATGCAAATGTAATAGCTTCAAGCATTTTGCCCCCATGCAAACCTTACGTACCTTTATAATTTCAGTAAGCGCTGCAGACTGAAGTGAATGGATTTGTTGCACAGCCTCCATAATTAAGCAGGGAGACGTTATTTTGCTTCAGTGTAAATAAAGCGGGAATTGTCTAATTGGTTGTATCTTCAAAATTCTGTCATTGAGGAGACCAAATGGTTTCTCAGAGTTCTGTCTAAAATCAGTTATTAGAACTATATCCTTTATTCTATGTAATAACTGAAGAGACTTAATGAGTACATGTATGCGTGTAAATACGTGCTTCTGGTTTTGTTCTTCAACACTGACTTACACTTTCTGTAGGCAGAAATGTATCCTCAGCAGGATTTTTTTTCCCTGACAGTTATTGATTCAAAATCTGACTTTGGGTTTATGAAATTCATAATGATAACAAAAATGTGATGGGCTACAGCAACTGTGAACTCAAACTCGTTGCCCTCATAGGAATCTTTAATGAGGTATTCAGCTAGTCCAAGGAAAGAGTTTCACTTCCGAACTGTTACTCCAGGCTACCAAACTATGTGCCCATTATATTTGTTTAGGAAGTCCTGAATTTTCTTGCATATCTCAGTGGGATACACCAATTGGACACTGCAGTAATTAACGTATTCTCTTAGAAATCAACATGGGGCGTTAAGAGGAAAAGGTCCTCTCACAATAAGCCATATCATCCTATTCCTGGGATCTAGGCTGGCTGAGCTGTGTCAAACATCTCGGCCAGAGCCCATAAATTACATTTTGATTGGTGATTAGTTACGGAAAGAGTATTTTAAATATTTTTTGTAAGTATTTTGTGCTCCTGTTTGGACGCTGGGGAGTCCCTTTGTGCCATTTTCTAGCCCAGAGGCACAATATTTAAAGTCGCTAGCTCTGTTTCTGTTCAGTAAACATCTTTTAAGTGTTTAGAAGGGGCTGCCTTGCATTATTTTTCCTGACGTTATTCCCCAGCAGAGTCCTACTGAGCCAATGCAGTGGCACGCAGTTTCTCTGGCCTGGCAAGGCTCATTATTTTCTGTTATTAACAGAAGACTGCATCTTATGGCCTATGGCCTTTGCCATGCTTATGTAGTTGGATTTGCCGTACATATAGAGTGTGTGTTGTATTATATATGTGAAGCAGTTCTCCTCTAAGTTGTCTCCTTTTAGCTGCCACCTTTCTCAGGTGCTTGGGCAGAGGGCAGGCTGCATAAATTCCTCTAGAGGTGGCAGCCCTCCTTTGCTGCCATAACCTCCTTCCTGGGGGTCCCTTTCCTGCCACATTGACCCCATGAGCACCCACACCAGAGTGGAGCAGGTCTTTGAGGGAATATAACAGCTGAGCAGGCTGCAGTTACTGCTGGACCAGTTTGTCAAATTTGCAGCCTTCTGCAGAGAAAAAGGGGCTTTGGCAGCTTGCTGTAAGCTGGACAGATTGCCCTGGTAGCGTGCAGGTTGGGTGCACTGATCTAAGCCAAGCATGGCTGCATAAAAAACATAATGCCCTGAGCAGCATTCAGTTGTAAGCAGTTATACAGCAGCTCCAGTCACTGTTACCTCTCCTTGTTCCATTTTGTGCTGGTTGACTTTAGTAACATCAGTGTTTGTGCTTTCTTCACAGCCTCTCAGCTAGTACGTTGTCTGTGTCTTCAGGGAGCAGTTTGGGATCTCTGGCATCCAGCCGGGGATCTCTGAACACGTCAAGTAGAGGATCGCTAAACTCGCTCAGCTCCACAGATCTCTACTATAACCAAGGCGATCAAATAACAGATTTGGACTATCAGTATAAACTTGACTTCATATTGCAAGAAAAAAGTGGTTACATTCCTTTGGGGCCTATCACTACTATTCATGAAAATGAAGTGGTCAGTTCCCACGGGAGACTGGGTTACAGTGACTCTCCTTCTGCTGCAGCCCATCCCAAATTGACTGAACCTCCCAAATCTGTGACCTCGCTGTCTTCCAGATCCTCACTGTCCTCCTTGTCCCCTCCAGGCTCCCCATTGGTTTTAGAAGCTGCGTTTTCTGTGTCAGCTCAAAATTCCCCTCTGCATCACCTCACTGCGGACTTTGAAGACTGTGACCTTTCAGGTGATTTTGCAGGCATTAGTCTCTGTGAGAACCAAATATTACTGGACTCTGAAGCCAGATCAGGATCTCAGATTCCTACAGATGATAAAGACCTTAATGAAGGCATTAGGCAGCCTCTGCCTTCTCTACATGAAGGAAGTTCAGGTAATAAAAAAGCCTAATGCCAAATGTATATGTAGCATGAAAATTCTGAAACAAGAGCTGGCCCTTGAATGGGGAGGTACCTCATGTCACTGAAGAGTATCTTGTTAGCACACATTTGCCATGATGGGCAGTCAGTAGTTCTGAGGGACCTTCATAATGTCTAGCTTTGGGTGCAGATTGCTACAGTCAGTCTGATTCCTTTGCGTTTTTCAGTAGCTGTCTCAGAAGGAAAGTTCATGTATTGCAGACTCTGTCATGAAAAAATAGCAGAAAACCCTCAAGCTGGATCTTGAAGACACAGAGGATGCATGGTGTTCCTAGGTATTGTCAGGATGAATGGGGGTAGGGCAAAAATACCCTCTGCTGGGTTTTGGTAATGTGAAATCAGATGCTTTCTTTCTCACTGAAGAAGTTACAAACTGACATCCTCTGTGAAAAAGATTTCTGGACCTAAGAGTTAGAATTTTTATGTGTGTGTATCTAGTTATTTGAACCTGCTGTCACTGAAAGACCTGCAGGCCATTGTTTCTATGAGCTGTGAGCTGAGGAAAAACAAGTGACCACATGCCCTGTATGGTGAGACTCCTCCCATTTTTAACATGGCTTTCATAGCTTTTAGCTTTTTATCCATGTGAGTTCGAGCAGAGCTCCTAGGCTAGTGTAGGCTTCCCCCTGCAGTCTGTGGGTAACTTCCAAAGGGACATCTTGTCCTAAAACATACTTCCCTTTAACCAAGATGGGATGAATGACCCTGTGAGTTACCGAAGTATCCTTAGTAAGTAGTTAATTTTGAGATGGCTGTAATGAATCTCACTTCCAGTCTGCAGTACAAGCCGTGCAACATATTTAATCATCTATATTTTCAAAGCCTTTGGCAGAGTTAGAACTTCAAAAATCCCAGTTGTCAAGAACTCATAGCTTGTCCTCAGCCTTTGCTGCCTTCTGTTAGGGTTGACAGTATGTGATGCTTTCTCTGCACATTTATCGTGCCATTGTCTTTAAGTACATTGCAAACCATTCCTGTGTTTATGTTATGAAGTGGCTCTGTTTTCCCAGGGAAGAACTGTGGGAGCCAGACTTCCACTAGTGCTAAGCACTGGCAGCCCTGTTTGAAACCTGATCGGCACCCAGCATTCCCAGCTCTACGTTTCTGGGCCGGAGCTGACAGTGAAGTGGCTTAAGGAGTTTGGACTTCTTGGAATAAATACAGCCTAGCTCTAGGGAGTGCATTGCCCAGATTTGTTGCCAAGCTTGAGCCCATGTGTCGGCTTTTAGTAAAAGTATCTGAACATACTGATACAGACACGTATTTTCATAAGCAATATTTATGTATTTTATGTATATATCTATCATGGAATCGTTGTAACATCTGTTGGTTAATTAGATTAGCTTACTGCATTACTGTAGTAATTTCAGTATGGACCAGAGCAATGTGGGACTACTGGGGAAATGTAACATTATACATAGTACAAGCTGGGTGTCCCCTGTTGTCCCCGCCCCAGCTCAGCTGTGCAGAAAGGGACGAAAGAGACTGACTGATGTCCCAATGGTCTGAACCTGGGAAATGCAAAGTGCAAAAACATGGAAGGGGTGGGGGCAGTTTTGTCGTTTGTCCTTTCAGTATAGTGGCACACAGTAGTAACTTTGCTTTAGAGCTATATTATAAAAGCTGGGGGGAAAAAAGCAATTTCTCCTGCTCGTATTTCAGCAGCATATCCTTTCTAAATGAACAACAAATTCTGGTCTGTTTGTCTTTGCAATCAACTGCAATTCAGCTAGTTTAAAAACTACATTTAAGATGGCTGGGAGTGTGGGAGCACATAAGGCTATGAAGAATCAAAATTATTTCTTTTAAATGTATTTCTTTAAATCAGTATTTCAAAGGCATCATGTGGATGTCTAACACTTTTGAGCTTTTTTGAAGGCCTATCATTATGGATAGCATGAGTGTGTCTTTTAAGTCTATAAGTAGTTATGCTTTTAAAATACAAATTCATAGTGTGATTCATCATACTGATACTTCCTCATATGGGGTTATATATATGACACAAATTATCCTTAAATCTGTATTAAGGCTGCCAAAACAAGCACTTACATTTTGAAAAGCCAGATATTAACTAATTATGCTTCAATAGCTCTAGTTTCCACAGTAAAATGGGCCTCACGGTGAGGCTTCAGTACCTTAGACATAGACTTGGAGGTTGTTTCAGTGTTTCTACTCCAGTTTCATTCTTGGAACTGCTGTGATGCCAAATGAGAAGGTGTTCCACAAACTCAGCCAGAGGCGTAAAACCTGCATGGAAAATTTCAGCCCACACCCTTAAGTATTACAAGACTACAATTCTGAATACTGCTGAACCTTACCCTTGGAGGTAGACAGGCACACCTGAAGGCAGTACAGCTAGTATTTTCATGTAGTAATCTGCATAGGCTCTTCAGGTGCAGTGCTCACCTGCTTCTCTGTCTCTGAATTTTCTGCACAGGTGAACCATACAGATATTCACTCCTTTCCACATGTCCCTGCTGTCAGAAACCAAGTTGGAATATCATGTAGTTCTTCCACAGTCAGTCTCTGTCATTGTCAAAGTCAATTCAGGCTTCTGTGGTAATTCCTAAGGGTAATCAATAAATCATGTCATCACCTTCACCCCTCACATGGTGGGGGGAAAGAGAAAGAGCACTTCATCATCAAGGAAAAAGCATTCTCACTGCCATAAGTAAAAGCACAAATGCAGCAATCAATCATCTAATCTGAAGCCTTAAATTTTAAACATCTTAACAAGATGTAAAGTCATGATTCAGGTGGGGATGATAATGCATACCAATATCCTCACCCCTTGGCAGATGAAAGCACTGCATAGGCCTTTGGTTCACTGTGCTGCAGAACATGGCTTTCCGTGAATGTGGCTGCTTCACTGCATGACACCAGCATATGAATGCGAGTTGAAGATTAAAGCTAAGTAGTAGTTGATAGTAAAGAGACTGTAGCATGAAAAGTTTTTGATGATCGTAAACCAGAGGAGATTTTTCATTTCTAGTAGTTGTATCACTGGGGAGAGGGTGTCTCTCTGACTTCTAAATCTTTAATAAACCGTAGGCAAGCACTTTGCCTGTAGCCAAAGTGTTACTACAGTGCAGATTGTGAACACAGCAAATGCAGGTTTAAAGATCGAGATAATGAGGGTTAACAATGAAGATAATGAAGGCTCATAACTAGCTCAACAGATACGGGTGATGATAGGAGCCTGTATCTCTGGGAAAGAATAATAGCTGTACATTTTCAAGTTCATCAGTTTGGTTATATCCCTAGCCAGAATATCTGGTAAGAGCACTACAGTCTCGGAATGTTTAATGATGTGGAACAAAACTACTCTGTGATACTCAGTTAAGGGTCACTGCTTTCAACTTCACAACTTTCTAAGCAATGCACTTCGCTCTTTCTGACTATTCATCCCTTGGACTAGTTTTCATTCTGCTTTCTTTCTGCAGGTGTTGACTTACCGAGAAGAACAGCTAGCAACCTGCTCGAGGAGAAAACAGCTTGTGTATCTGCTGCCGTGTCCGATGAGTCTGTAGCTGGAGATAGCGGTGTATACGAGGCTTCTGTAAAACAGTAGGTTTGAGAATAATGCAAGTCTTTACACCAAAAATTTAAGTATGCCTATAAGCAGTTACATAATACCATAAGTATTTATATAAGTAGGTTATGGGTTTTGTCTTTTTTGTAAATATTTTGTACTTTTCATATTGAAAGAAGGGCACATTTTCCAAACCGAGGTTTCATTGGGGTTTTTAAGCTAATAAACTTGCATTAGAGTGCTGATAGAACTTGTTTGAGCAGTGCTAACAAGCTACCCTCTGATCTTGGGGCTTTTTTCTTGCTAGAAGTGTTCCTAGGAGAAAAGCTGAATTCAAACAATACAGATTCTGCCATGTAGCTGCATTGACTTCACTCAGAGTGATTCTTGTTACTCACTGTTTTGTTTAGATACAATCTTAAGCTTGCATAGGATTTTGCTTGAAGAATTTCTTTTTTATGAAAGAAGATAAAAGATAAAAAAATCATCAGCTGTAATGTAGGTATAAAAATTCGGGTTAGGGTTTAATGTTTATGCTTCACTGTGGTAAACAGGATATAAGAAATGTGTTTGCTGTTGTTGCTTTGAGACAATACATAACTTCTACAGGATTCTTCATTCTAGCTTATATGATATTGTCTGGTTTATGGCAGAGAGAACAATGAACTTTAGACTGTATAAGAGAAGACTTATAGGAGAACTATGAGAGAACCCAGAATCTTTATTTTTCACCTCAACTTCAGCAAGTCCTTGACATTAAGAATGTTTTGTCCTTTTCATGTTCAGAGAGATGTTTTAGCAGGAGGGTTACAAAGACACAGATGATGTCTTCTGTTGCCTGCTTTTCTATTAGGACAGACAAAGGTGCATTTTGGTATCATAAATGGGTTTTATTGGCCTCTGATAAAATTACTTGTCAAATCTTTCACAAATTAAAATGTAATAAAAATAGATGAGACCAAATAAAAGAGCTGAAATACAAAAGGGATTTCTTCTGAGCTATTGCAGTGTCCATTCAATCTCACCTTAGGTCATGAACCCGTATTTCACCCTGAACTCTGAAATCCTAATATTAGTTTTTTCCATGTCTTCATTTAGACCTAATGCAACTTCTTGGGCTGAAATAAACTCCCATTATTAAAAACTCAGCCTTCACTTGAACGAGTGAAGTGTGTTTTGATTCAGTAACCAAGTAATCATTGTTGTCTTTCCATTTTGTTTCGATTCTGAGCCGCTGTGATCAAAAGAGACTGTCTGCTCCAGTTACAAGATCCAGTGGATAGAAATGAACAGACATTGGACCAAAGCTGTGGATGTTCTTTGGAGCAAGTTTTCTTGTCTTGCAAGTCCTCTACAGCTGGAAGTAGTGGGATAGGTGGAAAGCAGAACAAATTCCTGTTGTATTTCTGGGCAAGGAACAGATGACAGAAGACAGTTGCATTCCCTAAGCCTGTGTACAAAAGGAAGCTATTGCCATTTGTGCAAGCTAAGATGTACAGACTGTAGTTATTCCATGATAGCTCCAGGTGTGGATATTCTTAATTATTGTTGAGTAGGAAGCAGTGAAGAGGTAATGAGTGCCTCTGTGTGAGTTGCTTATGTTTAGTAGAAGTGTTTTTATGAGCACTGTGTATGAAATGACTTATAATTTGTCATTGTGCTTCAGAAGTTGCACTACAGTGATTTCTGCTGTATAGACCAGTCCTTTGTATTAAGTAATTCAAGGCAGAGGATGACATAAACACAGTCTATCAAATTAGCCATTAGGAAAGGAATAGTAAAAAGGAAGCCTCTAGATGCAGAGTCTTAAAGCTGTCATTTCTTGTGGGATGCCTGTGCCATTCTCCACATTTCTTATCTTGACACTTCCTGTCTTCATCTTATTTATTGATCCCAACAGTCTCATTTTAAAAATCAGTGAAACACTGCATCCTCAGTCAAACCTCCCAGAGAATGACTGGAATTTTTTTGCCACATGGGTTCTCTGTAATTCCATTGGACTCTAGAGTTGCCCTCCAGCTGCAACACTTGAATCCCTTTGGTTCTTTGAATGCTACTGAAAACAGGCTCAGAGGAAAGGTGTTTCTTGTTTGCACAGAAACCCTTTTATTTTACAGAGCTCCTGCTCCTTGAGTATTCTTCAAAACAGCATTTCAAACCCAGTTCATGTGTGGTCTGATGTTTATTAGATTTTAATTTCCTATTTTGTATTCAGTAGGGGGATAAAGAAGTATGAAGTATGAGTAGGAAAATGTCACGAGTTTTTCTCTTGCCTGTTAGTTTGGCCTGCTTCAGTAATCAGCCTAAGGTCTTTCTGATTCATTACTGGAGTTGTCAAAATGTTCAGGCAGCAGCTGTCCCCCAAACAGGTATTTCTATTGTGTAGGCTCTGAAATTCTCATTTGGAGTGCATGCTGTAATTACATCAGCCTGTTCAGGAGAATGTATATGTATTCTATGTGTGCATACCATAATTACTGCTGAAAGCTAACTATAATTTTCCTTAATTTGAGTATTTGACTCTTTGCCCTAGACCAAATGAAACTGAGGATATTGTATATAGTGAAGATGATGCAACAACTCTAGAGGCTGCCCAGGTACAAATAGGACTCAGGTAAGTGAGTAAGCAAAAGGAATATTTCTGTTTGTATGTGAATGCAACAAGTAAACTTCCCTTATGTTGTCCTTTCTTCAACAGATATGACCCCAGCAATTCAAGTTTTGTAATAATCATAGTACGGCTCAGAAATCTTCTGGCATTTTCTGTCCCCCTTGGCTCTAAAGTGTAAGTCAAACGATCACAGTGCAGTAGCAACAATGAATTGTACAAATTCTTCAAAGGAGTTTGATGAGTTTACTGCTTAACAGCACTAAAATACATATAAAACTTTTTTAACTGTTTTAGTACTGAGCTTTTAAATATTCCAGCGGTGCTGCAAGAAGTAGTTATCAGCAAATTTGCACGTTCCATTAAAGTGGAACAAAAAGGACTTTTTTTAATGATGCTTCATTTAGTGTTTTAAAACATTTTGTAGCTTTGTGAGTGCAGAACAGCTATTCTGTTGTTACTAAGAATGTTCTTCTGATACTTTGCCATTCTTTCAGCTCAGAATGTTGTCTTTTTACATTTATGTGGAATTTGGATGTAAAATGATGTTAAAATAGTATGTGTCTTTTAAGTGAGCTTTTAAAGGTAAGGGGTAATTCAATGAATTGCAGATGGACAAGCACAGCCACATTGAGATACACCAACTCTCATGACTGGAGCTTGGAGGTCTGTTAAGAATTAGTTTCTGTGTTGAACTGGAAATATTGTGTTATTCAACTTGTGTTGAATAGGAAAGGTCTGGAATAATTGCAGAGGAAATTGTATGTAGGAAATGAAGAAAAATGCCTGAATAAGAAAATATTACTGCTGAGATTCTAATCCAACACTCTTATCTGTAGAAATAAGTATAGCTTGCCTTGGCTCCTTAGGGACGCTTGTACATCAGGAGGTTTTTTTACAGACTGGAAAGCTAGCTTAAACTGTTGAGAAGGTAAATAAGATTAGAGTAGAACATAATCAATCCTTGCAAAATTTGGTTTTCTTGCTGGTTCCCTTCCCCCTGCCCCCCATCATTTTGATTTTGATTGGTAGATCAAGAGGAAGCCACTGAATATTGAAAGGCTGTATAGGCATACAGGCCTGAGTGGCTTGTTGGATTTTCTGTTTGGTTTTGTTTGATCTTAATAACAAGTGGTGTCTACGATCATGCTTCCTTCTCTGACGTCCATCTTTCCCCTGCTCACCTTCCAAGTCCACTAGCATTTAGCAGAAGAATATAGAAAAACTATAGAAGAATGAATTGACACAGCTGAGAGGAAAAGTAGATAATATAGAATATAAAAAGAACGTCAACAAAATATTCAGTAAGATAAAGTTAGGCTGTACCGGGCTTCTTTTTCTGAAGCTGTAATTAGTAGCCAAGTGTCTTCAGTGGAGAAATCCAGACCTCCTCCTGCTAATGAGATTTAATAAAAATGAAGGTACACAAAACATGGAGGGAAAGGACAGGGTAAGGGAAAGACCTTGCAAATAGCAGTTTTTCTGTCATTTGCCATGGTCTCCAGATGTATGTGTGCATATATCTGTATATATATATATAGGTATATATGTATAGTACAGATATGTACAATGATAAAAATCGGTCCTGAAAAATGATGCTGCGTTATAACTGCATTTTCTAGAACATCAAGTGGGATAGATTAGTACATTATTGAACTGTTACAGACAGAGGAGTAGATTTGACATGAGGTCTTACTGTTACCTGTTTCCACACTGTTTGTAAGAGCTGTTCATTTTTGGAGTAGGTAGAGCCTAGACAAATACTCGTTATTACTTGTGTCAGGATAATATTTTCATCAGTTGGGAAGTCACAGGTTTGTCACAATAAAATCTGAGGCACTGGTTGACTCTTCACCTTTTTTAATTGAAATGAAAGTAAGCAGTCTTGTAAAACAAAGCCAGTGAGCAAATTATCTTTTACTTCTGTTTACCCCTCTTGCTGGCCTGATGCAAATAAGCTGGCTGATAATTGTTAAAAGAGAGCTTCAATGAACCACCTTTTAAACATACTTTTAATATACTTTATCTTCTGTTCCCACCTCTTCTAAATGTTTCCTAATTGCTTAATCTATTAAAATGGCTGTTTTCAGTAGACCATGCAAATTGCTCACCTACATTTATGTGAATACAGCAGCAGCATTATGGGAATTACATTACACTAACACTTAACTTTAGGATTGGTTTGTCAAAATGTTGACTACCTGCTCTCCAGTCTATACGTGCCAGACAACTTCGATCATAGCCTTTATCCTAGGAAGCTTGGCATAATTGGGGAGCTCAGGCTATGCCCACATTCAAAGAACAAACCCAAATTTCTCACAGACCTGATTTCTTTTGGTTTAATTAATGTAAAACTCAAGTTTTTAATAACAACAACAACACTATATACAAAGTCATTACCAGAAAGCATAGTAATAGTACTATAAATCTGGGGTGAAAAGTTTTTTCCAGAATGATCTTGCTTGGCCCGCTTTTTCTTCTTGCTTTAGCTACCTTCACTGTTTTCTGCTCTGCAGTGAATGTCAGTTGTTTAAAGCCAGTACCAGAAATGGACTAACATATAGGCACAGAAAAGATGTAAAACAATTACTGTGCTCATTCATGTGTATGAGGAGCTGTGCAATAGGTAAATAACATGTACAAATTGCATTAGGAATGTCTTTATCAAGCTGCTATTAAAGTGAGACCTGGAAGTTAGCTAGTATTACCTTCACCCACATAACATCCATTCGTATTTGTTACATAAAAAGAATGCAGTCAGGTAACAACTTACTCCCTGTGCTTAAACTTAGAATGCATCTTCCAAGTCTCACTTAATGCATTATGAATTGATCTTAAGCAACTGTGACCCTAGGTATTTTCTTCATTTTCCTTAGTTTTCTGGTTTCTCTGGAGGTTTTTGTTTGTTTGTTTCTTTAGAAGATTATAAGACATCACTGCTTTTCTGTGCTGCTCACATTGTTCTAAGAGTTTAAGTTTACATCCATCCAAATTTTTCTCATGTTTTTAATTAACATTAAGATCATCTTTCTTCCCATCTGGGACATGATCTTCAGTGTTCACAGTACTGAACCAGAAGATAAATTTGGATAGAGGCAGAAATAGCTACCTCTCTTGCCTACTACCTTACCAGGCACAGAAATTCCTTTTCGGGAAATGTTTCTGCAAGAGGCAGGAAGAGTTTCTCACTCCTCTTTTTCGCCTTTTTCCATTGCACCTCCGATTTGTTGCTATTTCATTTTCTTGGCATTCAGTCCTTTAGTTGATGGGGTCAACTTCTGTCATGCATCACCAGCAAGTGCTGGTTTACATACAAGTAAAGACAGTGTTTTGTCTCTGGCAGGTATATTAGGGTAGCAGTACTTCCATCCTCAACTGATATCAGCTGCCTGTTCCGCACAAAAGTTCATCCTGCCATGGAAACCATTTTACTCAACGAGATATTCAGAGTAGCCATTTCCCAAGTCACACTGCTACAGAAGACGCTGAGAGTAGATGTTTGTGCGGTCAGTCGAAGTCATCGGGAAGAATGCTTGGTATGCAGCTTTATTTCTGCCTTTTTTTCTTTGCATGCATCTCTTTATAGTGTCCCCTCTTATTCTGATGGTCAAGGCTGCTAAAATTCCACAGTACGTGGAGATAAACTCTGAAGCAAAATCTGGTTGTTGCTGTAGTACTTGAAACGCTGCCTTTCTCTAAAATTCCTGATACAGAATCCTGGATGGAAGATTTTGGAGGTGGTTTGATAGTTCTAATGCTGCAGGATACAAAGGTGAAATAAAAAACTACCTTAGCCCTTTAATTACAGATTGATACCATCTTAGGTATTTGTACATAAAATATCCCATAAACTTCATTGCAGCATTACTCTAACACTAGATTTTAAAGTAAAAGTTGAAAAAGAGCCACAGTATGTCCAAAGAAGAAAGCAAACCCTCATTATCACAACTTGTCAGAAAGAACAAACTCTAACAACGTTTTTGCACATTAATGTAAATGATATGATGTCCACTTTTTTAGTTTTTGTGATGCACAGAAATAATAAAAAGGTGCGTGACATTCCTAGATCAGCCTGTTGGGAGCTGGCACTTCTAAAATACTGTTGGTAATTGTGGTCATCAGCTAGTTTTAACAATGCTTCATTTAGTTTCAGATCGCTTCTGCGTGGTCTGGTACAACTCAGTTTAGTTTTTTGCCATGAGCCTGACTTTGTAGCACAGCGAGATCTCTAGTTAGAACGCACTGAAGAGACACGGAGTGTGGTGGAGTACCTCAGCTCTGACTACTCAGAACAGCCTCTCACTTCCAGAAATGTAGAAGTTAACTCTGGGGGAATCTGTTGGCCTTTTTCAGTGTGTAAGAGATTTCCCTTTAAGTAAGGGAAGGGCAGCAGAACAAACAGGCAACAGAATGCAGGGTACAGAGGTGAAGGAAAAAACCACCACCAATAACAAAAAAAACCATGGAAGACATAAGGGTTAATCACAAGGTCACATTAAAGAGTTGGGAGTACTACCCACCCCAGCAGAAAGCCCTGGGCAGCAAGACGAGAGTCTTGGCAAGAGCTGTGTATGCAGCCCAGCAGCTCTGAAGATGATGTGCTGTGCCAAGGAACAGAGAATTGTAATCTTCAAGGCACAGCCCAGACACAAGTACTTCATAAGTTTTCCCAGAGTGCCAACTCAGTGGATGTCAGCGCTTGTCCAAATGAAAGGGTTTCGTAATCTCTTTTACTGTCTTTTCATCTGCTTCCTCACTGGTTGGAGCAAACAAGGTCACCCATTATTGTTTGCTGTATTGATGAATTTTGTGGTAGAACAACTGAAAAATTGACTGAAACTTGCTGCTCCGTGAGTTGATGCTCCGGGTTTCATTGACACAGTTTTTCATTATTGAATGCTGTAGAAAGCAGACGTGTGCCTTACAGTGATACAGAGAGGTTTGTGCACAAAAGAAGGAGGTGTTCTGCACACTGAAATAAAAGATGACAGAACAGACGATATGAAGGACCTCTCTGCGTACTTCTGCTTATTTTAACTAGAAGTGGAGGGAAATAGAAAATTTTACCATTAAAGAGGGAATGAAGATTCATGGCAAATTGGTGCAGCCTATTTTACATGGCAAGCACTGCAGAATTTATTTTCAGCTGTTTTGCAGCAAATAAAACAAATGTAAACAATTTTCTTCCACTTTCTTCTTTTGTGCAGGCTGAGACTCAGATCAGTCTGGCAGATTTATCATTTTCCGATGAGACTTGTGCTCTGTGGTACAACCTACTGCCATGCAAGCACATTCCTGGTAGAAAACCCAGGGAACAAAATGAAGAATCCACGTTTCTGTTAAGCAAGCAGTCATTGGACTCATTGGACTTGGTGAGCAATGTGTTGGGAAAGGGAGGTGTGACATTAAAAGGGGACAGGAGCATATTTGATTGCATTATCATTTTACAAACAGTCTATTTTTGATTGAGATTTAGTCAATATAAAAACAATCAGTTTACATGCTGCACGCTGACACTTCAGTATCCTCATGCTTGTGATCCAAGTCATGTGTTTGCTGGTGTCAGGCAGCAGCAGAGTAATGCAGCTTTCGCAAGGATTGTCAGGTTTTTTACTTACATTGTGTATCACATGATTCTGGTTTCATCTTCTCTTTCTTTGTGAGCAGGATGCTGTGTCAGCTCTGCTGGAGAGGACATCTGCTGAGCTGGAAGCAGTAGAACAAGAGCTGGCTGAAGATGACGAGGAGGAGGAGGAACAGGAGCAAAGGGGCTCTGAAGAAGACTGGTAAAGCCACTTTTCCTCCCTCACTGTTCATGCCTGAATGATTTCACACATTCCTCCTATTCTTAGACAAATGAAAGGGCTGTACTTCTGGAGGAGATCATAGATTCATAGAATGGTTTGGGTTGGAAGGGACCTTTAAAGATTGTCTAGTACAACTCTAGACACCTTCCACTAGACCAGGTTGCTCAAAGCCCCATGCAACCTGGCCTTGAATACTGCCAGGGATGGGGCAGCCACAGCTTCTCTAGGCAACCTGTGCCAGTGCCTCACCACCAGTCTTATTCTGTTGTGTGGCCAATTCATTCACCTTCTTTCGGGTTTACTCTATCTTGGCTGCTCTGATAACTCCTAGTGCTGATGCTCCTGCATTCCATGTATATCTTCCTGTGAAGCCACCCAGGGAGTCTAAGCCACTAGAATGTCTTGTATCAAATACTAGTTTCATCAATGTTAATAAGCAACTAAGATTTGAAACAAGAGCTGCTGTCTAACAGACTCAATGTGTATGTGCTTCTGCTGATGGTCTTGTTTTTGAAGACCATGTGAGCTATCCAAAGAAACAGATTTCTTTCTAAATTGCTGTGTTGAGTTCCTGTGCAATTTCTTAGCTGCAGCGTAGAAATAAACATGCTTTATTACAAGGGAAAGAGAGACTTGCGCATTTGTTTTATGAATTTATTGCAACCAGAGTCCTTCAGAGGTATTAACGTAACAGCCATTGAATGTAGTGCAGTGTTGTCACAATGATTTCGAAGGTGAACTGTAGTAGAGCTTGGTGGGGTTTACTGGAGCGTATAATGAAATGTGCCTTTAAGTGAACTTAATGGAAGCATTTGGGTGATACTTCTGTTTTCCCTGTCAGGAAAATACGTACATTATGTATGGGTGAAGGCCTAGGCCTTCTCATTTATTTCTCTGGTGGGCTTTTTCAGTTTGAGAGTAAGCCTGGGCTGCTTCTGTCCATACAGGTTAGAAATGCTCACAGAAGCCTCTCGTGAAATCATGGATGAAGAGGAAGATGGCATTAAGCTGGCAGTAGAAGGCAACTGTACTGATGGCATGGGGTTACTCACTGAGGCACCAGAAACAAATGAAGACAAGGACAGAGAGAACAGCGATGAGGCCCATGAAAGCCAGCAAGCTGCTGCAACACTAACACTGGTGAATATCTTAAAATACACTTTCCTACAGTAGCTTGCTGTGTCTGGAGATCTATTTCTGAGCAGTTAATGTAGAAGTCTGCTGCATCTGAGCAGTTACAATTTGATGTGGCCTTTGCTGTAGCACTTGTCAGTATATATTTTGAATGAAATCAGTGTGGTCACATCTGTCTGAACTCTGAAGAGGACATTTAACTGACATGTTAGGCAGGATGTCAAAGCCAATTAACTAAGAATGTGTATGTTTTTGTTGCACAGGGAGAATATTCAAAATACACTTGTAGTTCAGTAGCTGCAACTTGTGCATATTTAAACTATTTCTGCACATCTGTTTCGTTGTTTCCTTTTTTTCTTTTCTGATTCTCCGATAAATGGGAAAAGGCAGAACAGGGGTCAAGATCTCTAAACCAGTGAGGATAACGGGATTCCCTGATTTCCTCCCTTTATTTTAGGGTGTGAAACACAAAAACTGGCATTGCAGACAAGAGGAAAGATTAATGAACAGAAAATCCCAAAATGTGTTAAACTGTGTACTATTGATCTAGCCACATGCTGCATGTAACAAGAGCATGCAATGAGGCTGTGTTAACTGTTCACTTTAAATTATAATCCACCTTTCTGAAAGTACTTCTAGTAAATTTTTAGTAAATGTATCCCTAGCATGGTGGCACATACTCTAGAAATAAAAATTTTAGTACAACTTCCTGCATCTTAATGGTTGTCTATGTTAAACCCACAGGTCTGTAAAATAGCAAAGGTAAAAAGGTAAAGAATGACATCTTGTTCCTTCAGGTTTGTGACAATACGTAAGTTCAGCACCTCAATGGACTTGCTGGAAATGGTAATTAACTTCCAATTAATGTGTCAAGATGCCAAATGAGCTACGGCCATGGTACAGAGGGACTGACAGTCTGCTGGGTAGCAAGCTAATATAGATCAAAGCCCTGAATCGGCAAGGGGGAGACATCAAGGACAACATCTGAAGGTTAGGCACGCACACAAGTGTATTGCTAAGCCTGGGCTGGACAGACCCAGACAGTGAGTGAAAGACATAGCAGACCTCATTGTAAAGCCAGACACAGCACAGGTCTTCGTGTGCCAGATCCTCTCAGGGTTGCACTTATGTTATTTGGGCCATTGTATTTGTCACCTGCACATTGAAACCCATGACCCTCATTAAATTACCCAAGCTGAAGAAAATGCCCCAGCACGCATCAGTGACAACCGATGTGTCAGCTGCTCCAGTGCTTGTTCCGTCCTGGCTGTCAACAGGAATGCTGCTTGTAGAGTAAGCACGGACTGTGCTACCTGCAGGGATGTGGCCACCTGAGGCTCTCTGTAGCATGTGTTGTAGGCAGCAGGCCATTCAGGGGGACAGCAGCTAGCAGTGTCTTTTCCGTGAGTTCACAGGGCTGGCACAGGTCTGCAGATCACAGTGAAGCAGCCCTGCTGCTGGGGCCTGGGGACATGTGACAGTGTCTGAAAGAAGCTGGGCAATGTAACCTTACCAGCTGCCCCTTCCAGTGTGCAGAGGCACCATCTCTGGCATGGCAAAACCTTGCTGTTCTGCAAGTGCAGAATGAAATAAATACATAATAATAATAATAACAATAATGATGATGTCTGCAAATGGCGAAGCAAAACACTTGTTGCACCATGGTTGCATCAGACCATCTACAGGGCAGCCACAGGCCTTTCTGCAAAAGCTTTGGTTTTGCTGCATACAAAGAGCGCCTTCTAAGACTCTCTCCATACACTGTTAAGTCTGGGAATATTGTGTTTCTTAGCATAGCTTCTCTGTATGTGCAGGCTGCTTTTTGCTGATGACCTTTTTCCATCCACTGCAAGGTAACAAGGATGCTTGTAAAATCCAAAGGGGAAAAAAACTACGTGGTGGCATGTGTCTGTATATAGTAGTTCTTATAAACTAAATTCCTTTTCACAGGTTGATAAAGAGACTAACACTGAGGAATATGTTAACGAGAATACAACAGTCCGACCCAAGGACAGAGCCAGCTGGAGCTCAAGACAGCATCCCTTTGTCAGGAACAGCATGATAGTGCGCTCACAAACCTTCTCTCCAGGCGAGCGGAACCAATACATCTGTAGGGTAAGAGGAAAAACACTTGGGATGAGGAGCTATTAACTGAAGAGTCATTTAACTTCTTGGGAATGATGCATTAATGACAGTGAGTCATGTAGCAATTTTCCCTGCAAGAGGCAAAGCCTGTGCTTTCTCTAGATTCTTTCTTTCCCTAACGGACCTGATGCATACTAGAATTGACTTTCATCAGAGTTGCATGCTCTTGCAAAACAACTTTACTAGGGCAAAAACACATTTATTGGAGAGAAGTAACACCGATGCCTGTGCTGGCTATATGCAAAAACTGTGTTTCCCTGTGCGTCAGCAGCTACAGCTCTCTCACAGCAAAATAATTTGTTGAAACACAGAATAGAGTTCACTGTAAACTGCCATTGCATTACCATATTTTAATAACCATTTAAGGGTAACAGTGTGGAAAGAGCTCTGTCATCAGTTTAAATCTGACTTTGTATCTCAACTGGTTTTAAACCTGGGCAGCCCAAATCCTGCTCTAATTACATCTTTGAAAGATGTGTGAGTGCTGCCTAGGGGCTGAGTTTTAAATGTGGCTTCGGCAGCAAAGTTTTCCAGTCTCTGGATCTGTGGTAGCATGGAAAAAGATTAAATTGTCAGCCTTGTTGCTGCTAAACTAACTGTGAAAATCATGTGTTTAAAGATTTAAGCATGGATTCCCAGCTCTATAGATTTTAATTACAGACACCCTAGAAAAGGCAGTTTAATTGGATCTATAGTTTCTGCAGATTACTTACACAAGCATCATTCTTTGAAAATACTTACGCTCTAACTTTTTTCCAGCTCAGTTAGAGGTGGTTGCCTTAATCATTTGGGAATATTAAAGTTGATTGCTTCTCTGTGATTCATATTGGCCTAAAAAGTAGAGTAAAATCTATGATCAGTACTTACACAGTTACATAGCTATTCCATATACCCTCCAGAATGAAGCACTGCAGATCATTCAGTAACAGTCTGCATAACTTGGGTAGGTTACTGGCTGAATTCAGAACATAGCCTTCATCTTCATCTTGATACACTGGAAATTGGTTGTACTGGCTAAAAATTGCAGCCTTAGCTTGCTGCCCGTGGAGGTCTTTGACAGGAAGTAACACTAGTTGTTCTGATAGTGTAAGCTCTGGACATTTTTGCATTTAGAAAAGTACTGGGTTTTTGTAGCTTTGAACATTGCTGCCACAAGCCAGAGTCTGAAAAAAACCTACCTGAAGTAAAACATTCTCTTCTCATTGTGTACAGTATTGCCTGGAAGCAAAGCACTCTAGGGAAAGTACATGTTTACACAGATGAATCTTTTGCAGTTTCAGAAATACCTGTAGTGCACTGTTGGGGCTCAAGAGTGGTACCGTAGCTGCACCCAAGTCCATAGGGAGGGCTGAATAGCATGGGTTTTCCCAGTCCTAGTCCCCAGCCTGCACCACAGGCACATCCAGCCTTGCTTGCTTGGTGGTGCTGTCCTAGATGAAAGTGCCTCTTGGATATGCTCTGGCTAACTGCCAGCTGCTCTCTTCAGAAGAGGTTGCCTAGCTATAAGAAAGCACCTACTCTCATACGATGTTACAGAAAACACAAAGATTTTTGAGCCCTAAAGGACAGACCCAAAGTCTCTTGGTGCCTTTGAAAATCACCCTTTAGAAGTACTTAAACAATATCAGTGATGACAGCACCTGTGTGTGCCCAGGGGTAAGCTCCCAGTAGTGGCTCCATGGTGAAAAGACAGATTTGTCTCTTGAGAGGTGTATTCGTATTGCCAGAGGTTGTATTTCTCACCCCCAGCTCCCAGTCAGTGCAGTGTAAGCATGTTTAGGGCTCTGGCTTTGGTTATTGAAGTGTTACCAGAATGATTCCTTTTGTCTGTCCTGTTCTGAAAAGGTGAAATACCTTGCAGATAAATGCTTCTGTTTTCTGTGAAGGTTACCACCGCGCGTTTTGATGCATCTAACAGTCAGTCTGCATTGATGTATGTGGAACTAATGCTATAATGAAGAAGCGACCGCTGAGCTGTGGTGCATATTTTTGAGAAGCAGGAAGTGCTTCTGAAGGAAGCTGTAGGCACCCGTAAACTTGTTACAAATAATAATACTACTACTACAGAAATACAGTTGTTTGGACAGATGCATGTCTACAGTAATTTACCTTCACTGTGGTAGATTTGTTAAAAGCCTGCCCCAGGTAAATGAAATCCGTAGTGTATAATCTGCAGCCAGACAGTGAGTTGGCAGTACTTAATGACCGTAGTTGTCTTCCTTGCATTCCTAAAGAGTCTGCTTACTCTTCAATTCAGTAAGATCAATGGTTGTCTTGGTTTAGGAATAGAATTTTACAGGGGATGCTTATTCTAGTTGAAAAATTTTTACTTTATACTAAGAATGACCTACATGTATATCAGCACTAAGGTTTTCTGATGATCTATATCAATACACCTGTATATGTATGTGATGTGCTTTATATCTCTGTTATGTACATTTTGACAGCTGAATCGAAGTGACAGTGACAGCTCAACACTAGCCAAAAAGTCTCTCTTTGTGAGGAATGCCACAGAACGGCGGAGCCTAAGAGTTAAACGGGTATGTGCTATGTTACCAGGACACGGTTTAAAACAAAGTATGGGGAGAGAAGGAATAACACGTCTTGAAATAAAGCATATTGTTTATTTCAGCAAAAGTGATGCAAGTACTACATATGGTTGTGTAGTTCCTGGTTGAAATCTCACCACAGTTGTCTCAGTGCGGTGTCTTCCCCCATGAACCAAGCTGATGATCTAGCTGTGGCTGAAGCCAGCAGCCAGACACTGGTGCTCAGCATCATGGCATTTACTGGTGAACTTTAGTTTGTTGCTGTCAGAGGGATGTGGTTTAAGGAACCCAGCTACTCCAAAGTGACCCAACGTGGCTTATGCTACCAAAAGTCAACACCAGCAAAATGTACCTTGAGCAAAGTTTGGTCAAAGTTTCAAGGATTCGGGTGCCCTTTTAAAGAGGATTTACTCTTCTCCAAGACTGAGTAGCAAAATGATTGAAGGACAAGAGAGTAAGGTTGTATTTCTCTTGCATGGAGTTCTTTCTTGCATAAGTTGAGAGCTCTATTTTAATCTTGATTGTAACTTTAAAAACACTTCCGAGAAGGGTTTTTACCAGGTAGCAGGATTACATTTGGCATAAAGAAAGAAATACTGAATAGTCTGGGATGACTTCTCATGCAAAAAGTCACTGTTGAAGGATAGTAAGTAATGTGAAATATGCTAAAGAAATGCATTTTTACAACGTCTGCAACAGTATGTGTTTGCTTAGGCACTGAAAAAGGAAATGCTTATAAAAATAAATAGAGAGGTTGAAATCTCTGGGGAAGTCTGCATAGTGCTGTCCTGTGGAGCAGAATGGGTTTTTTGGTTTTTAACTTGTAAATATATCATTGTACATCTGGTTGGAGGAACTTTTGCATTCATGTTTAGCTAGTGCCTGAAGAAAAATTGCAGAATAGATGAATTTTTGGACTTGGATCTCATCATAGTGGCTTTCTGCTAAAGAAAAACAAAAATACTTAAGCTTTTCTGACTGTATCATGTCAAAGCCTACATCAGCCTCTCTAGATAATAACTTTTGTTGTCCTGTCTCCCAGCTGATTCAGCCTGTTTGCCAACCAATCATGCGAAGAGCTACACAAGAGTGCCCTGTACGCACTTCCCTTGACTTGGAGCTGGACCTCCAGGCATCACGCACAAGGCAGAATCGACTGAACGATGAGCTTCAGGCCTTGCGGGATCTTAAACAAAAGCTTGAGGAAATGAAAGGCAGAGGAGAGACAGACCTTCCCCTGTGTGTGCTAGAGGATGAACGATTCCAGAAACTCTTGAAACAGGCTGAAAAACAGGTATGAGCAGCATACAGATACTGTGTGAGTGAATGTACGCAGGCCCCTGCCTTTTCTATAAATATGTTGAAGAATTTGGCTTATAGTGTTAAAGATCTTTTTACAGAAGCTCACAATTGACTAAATACACTTCTGAATTGCACAGTGTAAACTATTTCTTTATTGGTCAATACTACAGTATTTAAACCTAGAATTTGATGTACTGTTTCTCTAGTACTCTGTAAATACTTTGGCAATGCAGAGTAGAAACGCTATTATTTGGAGTAATTGCAGTGGCATAGTGAACCAACATTTACTTAAAAGTTAATTTAAAATTCTTATGTGCTAGTCGTACTTCTACAGACACACATATGGTTTTTGTCCTTCAGAATCAGGTGATTTGCAGCCTGCACAGAACTTGAGAGAGACAGTGACTATTAGTTATAGTGGTAGGGGTATGTGGGAAAGGCAGTACTTCCACTGTGGCTTATTTCCTTATGCAGGACAGACTTGTTCTAGTTTTGTCAGAGGAAAGCCAAATTCTGTTCTCTATGTGATGGTCCCTAAAACAATACAAGTATATATGCACTTTCTCTAAACTCTGTAAGGTAGTTGGATGTCCTTATGGATAAAAAACAATAAGATAGAACAGGTGAGAGGCAACAGTGACAAGTTGGAACATGGAAAATTCCAAGATATATTAAAAAGTGGGAAGGTTGTTGGTTTAAAATTGTGAAGGTGATCAGACACTGGAGTATGGGCCTAGTGAGGTTGTTAGGAGAGGAAAAAAAGGTTGGACAAAACAAAGCTTTGTTTTATGATGTAAATATGTGTTATGCTTGTAACAAACATTGTTCAGTACTGGCTAATAAGGCTACAGGGGGTTGACAAGAATTGTCAGAGGAGGAAACAGCTTCTCTGTTAGGAGTGGCTAAGTCGCTACAACTGAAGTCTATAAAATAATGGGTGAGGTGGAGGAGAGCACTTAATCATTGTCCTTTATAATACAGGAAGTAGGGAATTGAAGAGGTTGCAGGTTAAATGAAAGCAACCATAGCACAACATTTAGAAACTGTAAAAATGTTTTCCATGGAACATGGAGTGCTGCAAGTTTGCAGAGGTTTGAAAAGCAGTTTGATAAATTCATGGAGGAAAAATCCATCGGAGGTCATTTACCGTAATGATATCACCTACTTCAAGAAGTCTGACTGTCTCATAGCTCAGGAAACAAAACAATATGTTCTCCCAGCTCTATGCTTATGCCCTGTTCTATTCTCTCTGTCTTGTCTCTCTTTCCTTGGCATCTGCTGTTGGCTATAGCTAGTGGAGCTCTAAAATGGCTGTAAAGTACGAGCAGAGTTTAGGTTGAGTATTAAGAGAGAAACCCGTGGGCAAAATGGGATACGACGGTGCAGTGTTTAAACATCACATACATTAATCTGGAATTTTACCGTGTGAAATCATTACATTAATTTGATCTAAGTTGCAACCCATAAAAACAGTAGTAGCTTTGTATGAAAGGATAGCTAAATTTTAGAAATTCAGTTCCTATCTAATACTGGGTGCAGGATAGAAGTGGTAATTTCTAATTGCTTATTTAAAACTGTTCCCACTCTAAAGCTATTCCCGCTAGAACAGAGTATGCCTCTGCAGCATTTAATATTATAAATCCTTTGGATTTGTGCTTTCTTATTTCAGCTGGCTCTTTCAAGGCAGCAGATATGTTTCTCATAATTTATACCTCTGGTGTGAGTGATCAGCACCGTGACACACACTGCAATAACGAATAAGGGTAATAATGTACGTTCCTAAAATATATGCAGGCTGCAGCACAGCATTCAAGTCCTTCTTTCCACACTAGAAGTCAGACCAAGGATCACAGCCACTCCACCGCTTTGAAGAGCACTTGCAAAGTTTCTGGAAATATTTCTACCACTAAAATTGTTGCAGCTTTCCCCTGTGGTGCAAAACAACCCTGAGAATGCTGTACTCTGCTGTCAGTTTCCTCTTGGGTTAGTGAAACACAGCAGCTAGAGAACATTGTCATAGATTATTTTTTAGATCCTGCAGGTATTATAATGGTGCAGACTAATGCAGCAGCTGGAAGTGCCAGAGAAATTGAGTCTCAAGTGAAAAATGAAACCGCAGATGTAGGGGACGTTAAAAAATCAGTGGCTGCCTGCTAGCACGTAGTTACTCTGCTTGAAGCCAAATACACAGACTCCATACCTTCCTTCCACACCTTCCTAAGTACAAGTATGTAAAGCTCACCAGTACCTGCAGATCAGAAAACAGTAGGTAATTCTATGCACCAGAAGCATTTTCTCCTGTTTAGATTGAAATACTGTGTGATTTCTCACAAAAATGCAAAGTTTGCATCTTAAATCCTCATACAAGTAAGTTTTCAGCCACCTAGTGTCCTGTGAAGGACTTCCTCTTCATGTATGCCCAAAATAGATTCCTGTAACTATCTGTAAATGTCTCCATTTCTTTTCAGTACATCTTCTGCGTAGGGGTGGTCTGCTATTAAGTCATTAATACCACAGATATGTCCTTGTTCCGGTGTTTTGATGTTCAGCACAGTTAGCAGTTTTTCTTTAGATTCACTTTCTTCTATACAAAAGCCATTGAAGAACAAGACAGGAATTAGCATTTCACCTTACTTCACCTAAGTAATTGTGATTAGTGGTTCTTCTTTGTTATCCCACTCTTAGGACTCTCTGCATCTGCACTTAGCTTCTCTGGCACTTATTAAATGTATGGCCAATGTATTAGTGTGCTTTTCTGTATTTTATATAGATGGAGGATTCACCATCTTTATAAATCACCCAAGAAAGACGGTGTAAATGTAAATTGGGTCATGTACATACCTTCATATATGCATGCGCTTGGAGACATTGGGCTGAAATCAAAGTTTCTCTGAGAGCATCCTGAAAAAATAAAAGGATTAAAAAAACCCCCCATGGTTACAGAGTATGAAAACAAGAGAAGTCATCTGCTGTTAACTTGAAATGCAGTAGTCACAGGGTCCTCATGTAGAGTTAGAGAAAATAGAAGAGATTTTGAAATATTGTATGTTTAGTGCTTTGATGATAAATATTAAGTAGGGGAGCTGATAAAACATATGGCCACTGACATATGTAAAATTAAGACCGTAACAGTTGTCATTGCAAATTTATGTTCGCTAACAAGGAAAACTACATTTATAGGTTAACTTCATTTTAAAATCATACATATTTTGGAGTCAGGGACTGAAGAAGTTAACAGCAGTACAAACTGACTGGAGTTTGAGCGAGTTTTTGAAAGGGTGGTGCTCTTTCATGTAAAACCCTTTCATATAGAACACTGGAGTGCGTTTCAACAGACAGAGGATACCACTGTCCTGCTGTGAATGGATTTCTGTAGCTGCCCAGTATGGAACCGATAGTATGGACTAACTTTTTTGAATTAGTTGGTTTTGTTGTTTGGGAGTCTGCTGGGTTGAATTCAGAACTGGAGACATGAACTCCTAAGTTACAAACCAACTTTGAAGATCACTGGTTTTGGCTTGGGTGTGTGTTTTAATTTGAGGTAACAGAACAGCATCTTCAAGTCTGAGTGCCTGAAGTTAAGCATGAAAAATTAACCTCTAAAGAACTTTTAAAATTGTTTAGAACATGAACTGCTTCTGTTAAATTCTGATGGCTGGCAAAATTCAAAATACAGCGCATGACTTCAGGGACTGTCAGACAAATGTCTAGAAATGAAGCTAAGGGCTCACACAAGGTGGCATTGCCCATGCCATGCGCCCTACACACCACAGGGGTGACACTGCAGGTGTTCTGGGACTCACCTGCATATGAACAGTGACCATTTGTCTAAGAAATCCAGGTGACTGTCCACCTGAAAAGAGCTGTTCTTCAAATTATTGGGCATTCAGAAACACTTGATAAAGTCTTTTAACAAACAAAACACAGCTCTTAACAACAGTCTGTTGCTAAAATGGTGGATGGTACAGCTGCGATTGTCCTGTTGATGCAGCAGTGCTCAGCAGACATGTATAATAGTACCAGCCATACTGAAGTGCAGAAGTACTGTGACTTACTCGCAGCGATGTAGCTGCTCAACAACACTCATGTCAAGAAAGATCCTTTATCTGTTGTCATCAGTGGTGTTTGGTTCACTTGCCTTGGCTTTTACACCTCTACGGTGCAAATGAAAGAGGTGTCCCATACAAAAGTGTTGTGTCATGAATAAAAGCACAAAAGTTTATGAATATTAGCTTCACTAGCAAGGTCAGTAAAACTTAAAAGTTCGTTTTGAGAGCACATCTTCTCTGGCTTTTGTCTGTAATTTTAGAGTAGGCATAGGCAATTTTCCTAAGAGCTTTCATTAGGAAATAGAAGTACATTACATGGAAAGAGACTGACTGTCTCCCAGTTATAAAGATACTTGGATAGACAACATCTGTTTGTACAAATTTAGGTATTGTCTGACTGTGGCCCTAAGACAAATCTCATCAGAATCTCCAATACCCTAGTAGCCACCTGTGATGATGTAGGATTTGCTCTATTTATTCAAATTTTCTTTTTTTTTTTCTTTTTTTTAAAGGAAAAACTCTTATTTTGTGCCCATGGCTTACTCTGTGATGCCAGTCTGTCTTTCTGACCCTTTGTATAGAGATTTTTGTAGAATCACTTAGGTTGGGAAAGACCTTTAAGATCCAATCCTATTGTAAACCTAACCTTGCCAAGTGTTTTGCTTGATGAAGAATAATTTGTCATTTCCTTGAAATGAGTAGTTGTTCATTATTAGCAAAATAGTTATTTTTCCTGTTTACAGGCTGAACAGTCAAAAGAAGAACAGAAACAAGGTTTAAGTGCCGAGAAATTGATGAGGAAAGCCTCTAAGGATGTATGCCGGTTACGGGAGCAGAGCCAGAAAGTGCCACTGCAGGTGCAGTCATTCAGGTAGGACCTGTTCTGCTTTTCACTCTCTTTTTAATGTAGTGAGGTAACACAAATTATTTCTAAGCTTAAAGAGATATGCCTTGTAATGTTGGTCAAAAATCTACACACCTTTGAATTGCAAGAAACATTACATATTTTTAACATAGCTCTAAGTTGGAGTCTCAGAGGACTGGGCCTTGGTAACTTACTCATGTGGCAGCAGTGGCAGTATTTAGCTGAGCTGCAGTGGTGAGGAAATGGAATGAAAAGTTTCAGACCTCTGTGGGCAAGCACGTGTGTGACCATTGCCACAGCTCACCTCACCCACAGCAGATTCACAGTGGGCTCGAAGTCATGGGATCTTTCCTGGCGATGGCAGGCGCCTGAACCAAATCACCCTGCAGGGAGAAGTAGAACAGTATACATCTTATGATTAACCACTACCTGTGCCTTGCTCAAGACTCAGTATTCAAGAAAGATCTTGAGTCCCTCCTCCTTTGTGTTTCTCTCCCCCTTTTGGTTGTGGGAACAGCAACCAATTACGTGAAGCAATGTCAAGTTTTCTTGCTTAGCAGAAGCCACAATGAATACTTTCTATCTCAAACCTTAATTCTAACTCGTCTAAATTCCCAAAGGGCTGGCCAGTAAGTGGCAGGCTACCAGCCCAGAGGCCACACTTCTGTATAACAATTGGAAAACTCCAATGCTTACTCTTCCACACAGGAACAGTAATTTACTCTCTTTGTCACTAACACATGTTCTTAAAGCTTGGCGTCTGGGTCCTGTATAGGCAACTTAAATCAGCTGCTAATAACTGTGAGGATTTTTTTTTTTTCCATTTTAGCCCAGTCTGGCATGAACAGCTTGGGAAATCCATAAGCAAATAGGGGCCTGTGAGGCCCATATTTCAAACCACAATTGTAAATGATGCAGAATCAAAGCAAGAAAGAAAAGGGGTTTCTTAGCGAAGAAGCGTTACAGCTGAGCTATTTGTCCTCAGTATGAAATTTGGGACATCTTCAAATAGCTTTCACTTTCAGTGTAATCGTTGACACAGAGTTTTGGTCAGTGCTCGTCATTTAACTGTCATCACAAACAGACTGCTGCCCAAGTTTACAGGAATGTGTAATAGAGCTCAAGATGTCATTCCCCTGCAAGAGGGGTATCATAAGACACTATTCTCCTTTATCTTCTGATAACCACACAACTAGCCAAGGAGTCCAGTTTACATAGTTGATTATGCTCTGAGCTCCTGTTTCTGATGGGAATTCAAGCATCACCAGTGGAAAGCATGGTTTAGTCTACTGGGCAAGTAGCTACCTCCTGCGGCTGAATTGTGCAGGCCCCACTAGTTGGATTTGTTACACTGCTGTGGCCTCACAGCATAATCATGCAGAGGCATTTTTGAAGCTCTCAAGAAGAATGACTCTTCTGAGCTTTAACTTTTAAGCCCCAAATACTTATCATCTGTTTTGTAGGCTGCTGGCAGACAGGCTTGTGTAAACCTGTTATGCTTCAGTAATCTCTTGGTTCATAGGAGACAGAAATGGTAACAGCACAGGGAAGCAACTAGAGAAGGGGTTGACAATTCTGCTTCTCAGTATTGCCCAGACCAAATTATTTTATGAGCTCCCTCCCCCCTTCCCAAGTGAGGATAAAATGTTTTATTTTGCCTTTTTGTCCACCCACTGCAATATCATCACAGGAAATGCAGTGACTAGATCAGTATTTGAGCCTGATCACTGCAGTTACTAATGAAATACTGCTTTTTACGTAAATCTGCCTAAGAAGGGAATTATGTCAGAATGCTACATTTGCTGTAAATAAATTCACTGTGTATTTTCCTCATTGTATATTTTCCAAACCTATATTTTAAAGAATGATGCTGTAGCATTAGCAACTCTGCAGCAGATGACATTGGAGTCATGCCATAAATAGTAAAATAATAACTTGTTTTCCTTTCTAATTTCAGGGAGAAGATAGCATACTTCACAAGAGCAAAGATCAGTATACCAGCCCTTCCAGCTGATGATGTATAATTACGCATTTTCACTGAAGTGTTTTTCCACTTGCTCATCTCTTTTCAGATGAACTTAGTAGTTCCAGTGACCTGCTTTGAAAGATCGTCTATTTTACCTTCACTATTGATACATTTATTTGTAAGATACAGTGAATTGAATTGTTGTATGCTTAAAAATGGCAACCCCCCCCCCCCCCCAAACAACTGGAAAAACCAAAGTAGATTAATTTTGGTATACTGATGCTGATTTTGTACAGTTTGTATCTACTGCATGTGGGTTTATTTTGTAAAGATGGAACAAAGGAACAAAGGCAGTACTAAGCATGTATCCTGTTGAACTGCACTGTGTTGAGAAATATTACGTTCAACAGAAGATTGTTTATCTTTTCACTATTTTCATGTGAGCAGACTGTGAAGATGGCTGATTTGCCATGCAATATTTTTGTACAAGAGTGTGACTTTTATAGTTTAAAGTTAACCACAAGCGTAAGCTCCTTCTGAAAACATCAAGGCTGCCTCACAACAGCTGCTAATTAAATTCATCACTCGCATTGGGATTTTGTTTCTGAAAACAGTTGTTTGTGTTTTAATGTTTTGTAGGAAGAGACAAAGTTCAGTTTAGTTTTGTGAATGTACAGTACCTGCACTAAAAGGTTTCTTGCATCTGCGGGAGAGTGAGAAAGGCAAGGCAGACAAGTAACCCTAAAAACTTACTATGAGACTACCAAAAGGGGCAGCTGCTTTCTGAACTGGAAGCTAAATCAAATTCACTATACCTACATTGGAATTAGAATAGTCATATTCACTGCACACTTAAAAATGAGAGTTCCTCTATCTTAATCTTTTGTCCTAGAGGCTTTCTTATTGCCAACTAGGAATACCTAAAAGTGTTTGTTAGGTTTACAAATATGAAGATGTTTCATTAAAGTATTTGTACCAGGAGAAAAACCTGTCACGTACTAACTCGGACATCGGAACTCTTGTTGGTAAGGTAGACCCTTCCTGAGAAGGAAGAGCTCCTGACTAGAAGTCTTCACGTTTCGGTACAATAAATAACAGTTTATAGATACACGTTGACCCTGTATGCAGTTGAGGGTGCACAGGTTTTACTAAACAGATGTCGCAAGTTCGTCTTACATGAAGCAGCATGCTAGGAAGAAGCATCAACTTGGATGCATTCTGTTAGAAGCACAGAACATTATATGTAGGCATTCAAAAAGCCCTGTCTTGGTAAAGCAGTTGGGGTCTTATTTTCTGTGGGTACTGTGTGAAGGGGTGGACACTGCAGAAAAAAGGAGTTCATTTTCTACTTAAGCTGTTGCACTGGGATGTGTTGAATTCACTGGCTAAAGTTTTCTTCCCCAACAAGCCACGTACTCCATGGACTTCATCTTTCAAAAAGGCTGTAATTACTTGGTAAGAAAATGGAAGCAAATACAGCTACAACATGGTAGCAGCTGCCTTAAAGTCAAAGTGACAGTTCTGTGACAAGAGGTCGGTGCAACACCCAAGGGTTTTCTTATGCACAAAGAACATCAGATCACTTAAATGTACAGCCAAACATGCCATTTTGGGCAGGAGGACCGACTGAACATCCTTTATGAATGCCCCATTTGGTTTTTGTTTCTTGGGTTTGAGAAAACATTAATGTTTGAAAGGTCAATTTAAAAAAAACAAATCTGGAATTATTTAATGTAGAGGTGAAATGAAGGTTGACAGTTTCAGCTTCTCCATTTGATTATATGAGTTGTTTGTAGAATGATGTTTAGATGTGTACTTTATGATTTTTCTTTTATTTATTTACAGTCTTATTTATGTTCTGTTTAATATAGTTCAGTTCTGGCCATAAAAATATTCGACATTAAGGATATTGTAAAAAATATTTAGAGCTGTCTCGAGCTGCCACATGAGCTGTTTCTCCTCACGTGTTGGCATAATAGTCAAAAAAAAGTATTATCTGATTTGTAAGCTTGAAGCGAGGTCAAAATGTAAGGAGTGCTGGCTTTAGCTTGCAAAACTCATTTTAAAATGAGAGACTTCTACATATTCATGCTCCTTGTTTTCCAGATTGGTAAAGTTGAACATATTTATAGGCAGCTTTTAACATTTCTGGAGTTCTGGGGTTTGTTTTTTTTTCTTAACTAATTCGGATTATTCACACTTGAAACACTCGATAGAATAAGCTAAAATAATCCATACAGGTAAAGCTCCATCAGTTTAAAATTACCAATCTTACCCTTGAAGTGGAATTTATTCTGCACAGCAGGGTATAACGAATGTAATTAGTTCTATTTCCAGGTACCAATGTCACTACAGTTGCGTATATCAAAATCTAAATATCACTGGTACAAGAATATTTAGCCAAATAAGCAGAGTTTAGCAGAAAATGTAATAGAACACAAATCAAATAATTAAGATTTATTTTTTTTTTACTATTGCTGTGTTTATACTGTATTAAATATCAAATGCTCAGGACTGAACTAAGTATTTAATCAGGTTATATTCTGAATGTGTTTCTGTTCTAATTTTGTCTGTAAGAGTACGCAAGTACATCACATAGATTAACTTGTCTCTGCACTTTCCATGTGTTTCAGTGATTGGAAAATACATTTTTTTTTTTTTTAACAAAGTTCTTTTCCAGACCACTGTTTTATTTAATTCTTTTATTGCTGTTCTGTGTCTCTCTCTGCTTTTTGCACAAACAGATGGCTGCTGCAGCTTTGTCGGTGTAAAAATCATTGCAATTTATAGAAAGCTGACATCAATCAATGCTGAGTCGTAGGATAAGTTAAACTGATTCATATGTTTGAAGCTAGCTCTTTACATTCATTAAGTAAAAACTGCAGTAACAATAGGAAAAGTCAACTCTCCACCGGACATCTCCTCATTATTATTGGGGAGTATTGGATTTCCCTGGGGAGAGATTGTGCATGGATACATTCAGTCGTTCTCTCTCTCTGGAGAATAGCGTATTACATGACATTATGCCTGAGAACATTTAGTTTATTGTGACTGATACAGGTCCAGGGAACTTCCTTCAAGGTTGTCCTGTATGAGGCTTTTGTAATGCGTGTTGAACTGACGCTACAAACTTTCAGGACTTAAACTACTATTATGTTTTATACAAAATACATTCTTTAAAGCAGCCCGAGTAGGAATTCTGCTATTTAAAATAGAGTCAAGTCTCCATGCATGCCTAGAGTTTAAGAATTTTATACTTATTTATCCTAAAACACCAAGGAAACAAGCAAAGCCCCTACAAAACCAAAACATGCAGTTGATCAAATCTTGGGGCAACAGAGTGGTGACTTAGATCTCTATAGCTCATCAATTAGTGTAATTAAAACTGAAGGTAAGTAGTGATTAAAGGAACTACTTGGTAAGAAGCAATCCCTCCCCTCAGTCTCCCAAACAGTAACCTGTCCATTCAGCAGACGTTTCTTGCTGTAATGCGAGAGTAAAAGCTGAAAACCTGATATCTACCCTTGTCAAAGACTTCCAATTTCCAGATGTTGATGGGTGTCTTGCGTATCTGCCATGGCATACTGTTCTAGTAATTTATGGTCAGATGAGCAGCAGATTGCGAAGAGGAGACCCCCTAGACTTATAAAAAGCAATACACCAAACTAATTACAGAATAGTACATCCCTTATTTCCCATCTGGGCACAACCTCCGGGATGTCTTCATCCCAAAATTCCTGGATTATGGTACAGACAAAAGCCAAAACTCCAACCATCCACAGGAATATTCCTTCAAGTAGTAACAGTTGTTTCTTTAGCTTCGACTCTGTACCCTCCATCTTTAGGCAGTACAGACCAAGACTATAGATCACAAGGCTAAGAAAGTCCTAGTCCATATGATGTAGATACTAAAATCCTAGAAAACTGTAATTCTAGAGGCAAAACTAGGAAATAATTAAGATCTTCACCCTGTGTTCCTCCTATGGCTTCGAATGTACAGGTTTGTCATAGTCCCATGGTCCAAAGCTCCAGTACATTTAAGTCTAAGTTGTGACTTTGTTCCAGTCTGCTGGATAGTTACAGGTACCAAGTAAAATCCATCCTAGCACAGACAACAGCAATCCAACTGGCTGTTGCCTGCGGACTAAGTTCAATTTTAGCAGCCACAGAAGTGCTGCACCATTTGCTTTTGCAGACACTCAGTTCTTTGTCATCCTGAACATAAGCAAAAGTTAAAACAAGGCTTTAGAAAGCATGGAATACTCCTTCCCCCTCCTGCTTTGTGCTGCCTGATTCCAATTGCAGTGTTTGAGGGACAGGGATGTGTGGTAAACCAGTAGCTGAAGGGTACAGCCACGGCTGGGCTTTCCTAGGGTTCCTTATTTAGTTTTGGTTTTAAGATAAAGCATATACTGTGCTTTCCATCAACCTGCTAAATCATTAACAGCAGTTCTGCTAGATCTGGCATCTCACAGGTCATTTTTAGATGAAGTTTTAATACCATATTGATGCATATGAAGCTATCTGCTTTGGAGCCAGTTAAGTATCAGTTGTTTAAACTCAAAGGTTTCAGAACAACATGTTGCTGTAAATGAATGGAGTTTAAGGAGCTTTGACAGGATACCTGATGCTTTAATACCTGTACCAGAAGAAGTTAACATAAGGATTTTATAGAGCAGCATTTCTCAACCTATTTTGGGAGCCTAAAGTATGCAGGTGCCAGAAACACTCGGAATAACTTGCATTGGCAGCTTAATGTGCTAGACAGGGGAAACACAACTTGCTGGATATGAAGCACCCGCACTCTTAACACCCCATGCACAAAAAAACATCTGCAAAAGCTTATTAGAATTTCAGAAACCTATAGTTTTCCGAGCACAACGATTTCCAAGTACACAGAAAGATAATTTGATGCAATGCATGTATTTAGACTGTTTAGGATGTGGAAACCCAAGTCTGTATAGCACTGCATTAGGCAAGTGGAAAACTGCAACAAGGAGTCAAGCATTGAGGCTCATTTAATCAGTTACATATGAAAAGGAAGCACATTTTGGTTAAAAGCCAAGCTGTAAGGGAACATGCATATTCATTTTCAGGATTTTACAGTGCAGTTGAGATAGCAAAAGCACCTTTTCTTTGCAGTCTATGAAAACTTCAGCATTCAGCTGTGAAACAGAGTTCTAAACAGTTCCGCGTGTGAGAAAACACACCACCTTCCAATACCAGTTAAGGAGAAAGCAGACATAAGTTTAGGGAATCGGCTAGGTAACAAAGAGTCCTTTGAATTTCTACTGGAACAAGCATCTGGCTTGCACTGGGGTTTGAAAAAGACAGGGCAGTCTTTCTGTTCTGCATAAAACCTTCCATTTTAAGGCCTAGTTTCAGTTTCCAAGTGTTGACACTGATCTTGCTGTTCTGCTACTGTGTAAGGGACCGAAGATGGATGGACTTCAGTTGAACAGATTGTGCAATTAAGTAGGGATCCTCCTAAGATAAGACAAAACCCAGCGAGCCAGCCAACAAATAACGCTTCCCCAAAATCCCACCTGGGAACAATATCTGGTATATTCTCATCCCAAAATTCCTGGACTGTGGAATGGGCAACCCAAGAAACCGGGACAATAGCTGTAATCCCCGATATCCAGAAGAGCATTCCTCCAAACAACAACAGCCGTTTCTTTTGTCCCTGTTGTCTTTCACCAATTTTCAAACAGTCCAACCCAAATCCCGAGAGCAAGAGGCCAAAAAGCCCCGATCCATTGGAAAAAACCATCAAAATCCTAGAAATCCTGAGCTCTGGAGGCAAAGCTAGGAAAGAATCGAAGTCCTTGCACTGCATCCCCCCTTCTTCCTGGACAACACAAGCTTGCCAGAGTCCCATGGTCCAGATCTCCAGTTCATTCAGGTCCAAGTTAAGATTTTTCCACTGAGGTAAATAGGTGGTGAGACAGGACAGGACCCATCCCAACAGAGAGACCAGTATGCCACTTAATTGCATCATTGGTTGATAAAGCAAGGCCATTATGAGAGCAGAGTCCTAAAAGCCTGAGGAGAAAGGTCTCCCCAGCAGTCCTGTAACAGCCACTACCTTGCGTGATGGTGGAAGCTATGATTATTTTGGTTCTCTGCTGCCCAAAATATAAGCCCTTGCTATTAACCCTTTGTGAGCTCTGAAACACTTTTTTGTTCTTCACGGATATAAAGTTTCACGTAAAGGAGGAAGGACTTCACTAAACCATGAGTTAGTCTTTCCGATAAGGATTTGATCTGGTACCTTCCAATTTGCTTGGTAAAATTATATCCCAATGCCTGATGATTACAAGCCTGAGGATGAACAAAGAGGGCTCTATGACCCCTCACCCTAAAACACAACAGAAATCTTTGTGCTTCAATACGGATTAATTAGATTTTAAGTGGTGATAAAAAGGCTGCTCTGTGTGCAACAGGACTTCATTGTAATAGCTAAATTTGAGATTTCAGGGATGTAAATCAAGGCCTTGTAAAGAAAGGTAGACTGTTTGCCTATAATCTTTATTCTTAGACTTCCTCAACATACATAATGGCTTATCTTCCACTGCCCTGTTTTATGTCCCAGCACTGTAAAAGACGCTTTGTAAGAGATCCTTATGTTTCACATTTTCTACATTCATTTCTTTTAAAATGGGCTTTGTTTTGACTGACTCTTACGAGGAAAAGGAGAAGGGTATGGTGAAAGTACCGTAAAAAACGAAATCCTAGACATCCCTCCACCATAATGAACCCAGACAGATCATCAGCCAGCATAAACTTTACTTGCCCCAGGACTTCAACAACACCATGGTAGCAGCTTACACCAGCTCAGAGTGTCCCCTTTCCCAGAGACTACATCCCAGATGGCAGAGAGTGCATACACTTAGTTTCTAACAACATTTGGCACTCAGTGCTCCCAAGGCCAGGAATGCCTAGTACCTTTTTGATCAAAGCAAGATACCATTATGCCACTACTCCATTAGGAAACCCTGCTTTTTAACTGCTCTTGTGTCGGCTACACTTGTTCTTTTCTACAGGGTCAGCGAGGAGAACATTTGCCTGCTGTTCCCCACTCAGATATAACAGCATGGCCTGTATGGGAGAGAACTGAGTAGTATGAAGACATGCACATGTGTACTACCCAGAAATGTCTTCCAATCTTTCTTGACTTTATTTCCTAGATGAGATAGTATCTTCTCAGTTGCTCAAAATGGGTTATCAGGTGATGGAAAAATCAGCACTACTTTTGAAGGTCGCCAAAATCCCGAGGGAGACCAACAAGAAATTTCACTGTGAGAAGACCTCTTCTTCCTCATTTCTCTGCTGAGTCTTAACTTCTAACTCTTGTGGTTTTCCTGTCACAAGCTTTGGTGAGCCAACACAAGGAAAGATGATGTTTCCCTTCTGCTTGTGTACCAACCCAATCCAACAGTTTACAGCAGGTCAAAAAATTACCGTACACAAGAGCAGGAATCACTAACGATATTGCTGACAAAACCAGGCACAAATTGATGCAAACAAGGCTCTAACTTCAACCACCCACTAGGCAAAAGAAGAAGAAAACCCTTGCATTCATTCAAAGTCCAGACTGTACTTTCAGATTTGGCAGTGTCACTTCTCTCCCCGTTCTCTGTTCAGAGCAAGAATGCTAATTCTGGAAACCATAGATTCATAGAATAGTTAGGGTTGGAATTTTTTCAGATAAACAACTAAACTTCAGGAGTGCTTCTGCTCATTCAGAGGATACATGCTTATTTGACTTTAAAATCATGGCTGTGCCACACTTTGACTGGAAGCATGTTGCACTTCTGTCTGTGAACATCAAACATTTTCTTCTTGTGCTCTCACGCTGTACGGCATTAAGAGCAAAGATCAGGCATGTGAAGTCCATTCATTTTGCTAATATTAACCATAACTGGAGCAGTGTGCCAGCCTTTAAATTTTAGCCAGCAGAAGCATTCAGACTGCTGCATCAGTGTCATCTGCCAATTACATTCTGCAACTTACTATTAACCATGCCCTAACTTAGAGCAAACAAAGCAGCTTCCTTAAACCATCCTGTGCAAGATTATAAAAGAATCCTTGTTCCCACAGGGAGGTGGGGAAAGTAAGGCTTGCCTTGTCGCCAGGATAGGAGCAAGTTCTGAACTGCCTTTTCCTGGAACATACTGATCTTGGGAAAATCTCAGCAAGCCCAGAAACAAAATCAGATCTTCCATCTGAAGGGAGATATGTAAATTGTTGGGTCAGTAACTGCCTTAGTCCTACCTTCTTGCACACCTTCCTCCCCACTGTTCCTTCTTTTTCTTTTCTCACATCTAAAAATGCCTCATTCCCAGAATAATTTTGTTTTGGTAGACTTGTGCCTACAGGGAAGGTACCGTGTCAGAGTTACTGCAGAGCTAAAGGCCTAAAATTGGGCTCCCATCACTTTCGGACTTACTGCTTGGGGTAATTTGAAACACAAACCCAGGGTGCACTGTTACACTGTGATGCAAAGAGCATTTGCTGACATCTGAAACAGTGCCCCTCAGTGAATGCTAGGACACTGCTAGAGCAAAGAATTCACAAAACAGACAACTGAATGCTTTGCTGAGAAGTTACAGAAGGGGACAGCCCAGCAGAGACAAAGAAAATCATCACTAAGGCCATACCACCTCTCCTGATCCACCCTCCCTGACACAGGCAGAGACTACATCCCAGCCATGCAGCCGCTGCTGATGGGTTTACACTGCTGGTGCACCAGGGCCAGCGTACAGAGGGCAAGGCAAAGCTGAGCTGAGGGCAGCAGTGCAAGTTGAGGACTCAGTGAGCACTTGGCAGCACTCAGACCACCTCAGCACCTTCAGAAGAGCCAAGAAGGGGCTGCAGCATCTTCTCACATGGGAAAAAGGCACTGGCCCTCTGAGCAGGGTCTCCCTTCCTCAAATGGACATATTCAGCAATGCAAGGACTGCCCAACCCTGCATTCCTTCCCTCTACAAACACTGGATGTAATTCATCAAGCAACTTTAATAAGAGCACATTATGTATGCAAAAGAAATGTAGTTCTGGGAGCAAAAGACCTTGCTAACAGTTTCACTTCCATAAGATTAATCAAAAGCTGGAAATAAGACATCATGTAGGATTAATGGCAGTTGTAAAGATGTAGAAGGGAAAGGCACTGAAAGAGTCAAGCACAGCAAGATGAAACTGCTTATTTCTGCTTTAGGGATTCATTCAAAAGACTGAAATGGGAGAGGGAACATTTGCCAACTGGAAGAATAAAGAGTGCTTTAAGGCTCAGTACTTCAACCTCTGCAGAAACTTTTCCGTCACCATCCCAATCTAGACTTCAAAGTGAGGGTTGACTGGGTTAGAAAATTATCCTTATCCTTCAGGGAACTATTTTTGAAGTACTATCAATACAGGAAAATACTGTGAGTATGAAAACTCTTGTCACTTGAACAGTGATTGCAATGCCATTTCCTTGAATGATGGAAGTCTAAGAAATTAATTCCTGAGCTGTGAAATACGTAGGCTTCTTTATCATTATCCACCCCTTATTATGAGGCTCTGGTTTAATAGAGTGTTACACATATATATTTCTATAATGCTTTTCATTTAACACCTGCAAACAATTATTATAATAAGATTTCTCTCATTCCTTAAGATGCGTTTCTTATTATCAGTAATCTCATGAGAAATTATTTGTGGTACCCAGCAGAACCTGCATGGGGAATTGTTATTGCATGACAATAGGGATTACAAAAATAATATGGACTTGTTAACCGTAAGTTAGAAGACTGCACATACTTTTTGATATCAAGCTAGGCAGACTGGGAAATGAGCAGTGAGGATTTCTGGCAAGTGAAGGAAGCATGGGGCACCTGTGGCATTCTGCTCATCTGCCATAATTGAGATATGGGGGGAAGTGAGAAAAAGAACTGAACAGATTTATGGTAGTCATTTGAAATAGGATTGTTCTTCAGATTCTCGTGGGCTGAACTGTTTTCGTGTTTTACCTTTTAAGGCGCAGGAAGCCAGGAGATGCAGAAAGGGAAGATCTTTCCTAGCAACTGTTCTCCCTAATGTTGCAGATCTTTTTTGCTACAGAAAAACAAAATAAAACCTTTCAGCTGCTTTTCCTCCCTCCCAGCATTTAAATAATTTAAATATCCCCCCCACAACTGAAACCTAAGCAAGCTTATAGCTTAAATAGCTCATGAGGTCCTGTCAGTAACAAATTAAACCCTTAACAGTTGCCAGTGCAAGTTAAAACTTAAATATACACTTACTGTCGTCCTCCATCATATTAAACCCTACCCCTTCTCTTTACTCCCTCTCACCTTCCCTACTCTACATCAAAAATCTGAAAGGCCTCTATCTACTGAGGTTCTCTCAGGGGGTCAGTGAGGAGGAAGTCAAGTAGAGCTGCCTACGGCTACCCATGAGGAAGGGATGAGTGCAGGGAGGGAAGGAGGAGCAGCAATTCCTCCCTTCACTTTCCCTTGGCTCTCCCCACCAACTGTGGCCACACAGCAGCATCTGATTAATTCTGCATCAGTAGACTGAAACAGTGCCTGCCCATATTCACTGTCAACCCAGAGAAAAATAACTGTTAAAGACTTCTAACACCAGGTCTCTGCAATAGTTATGTGATAGTTATTTCTGTTTTAACTAATTGATGATGACTGCATATTGGAAAGATACTTAGTATCTTCTGCAAAGTATCATGCACTTTCTAAACACACTTACATAGAGGTGAGGGCTACCTCCATTTCATGGATTCAAATTTAAAAAGAGAATGCTCTATCCTAAATGAAAGACAGTGAAGACTCTCAGGTTCTGAGTGCAAGAAAACAATTGTGAAGATTATTACAAGCGGTACTTCCCGATACAAAGATAACCTGCGTTCACTTGAGCAGACATCCGGCAAAGGGACTATTCTGTAGTAAACTCAAGTCTTCATATTGTTTTGTACAAAATCGCATGTAGACAAAATGTACTAACAGTATAAGTTACAGGAAATTGCAGATATAGGTATTACTGAGCTTGGTATACATTTGAAAAGCTATATTCACTAAAACAAGAACAGCAGTACAATGCCAGGCTAAGCCAAAAGTTTATCTAATCCAGCAGGAAAAGACTATAACAACATGATAAGGATAGATCGATATTCTCTCCATCTTATAGCGTAAAGATCTGTGAGCCTAGATTTTAAGCCTACATCATCATGTCTAGCAGCCTTTGATGGACCCTTCCCCTAGGAATTTGCCCCCAAAGCACATAGTTGCTGCATCCAGAGCACCTTACAACAGTAACTTTCACAGTTTAATTTTGCTTTACATCATTTTACTCCCTGTAATTAGAAATTTACTGCTAGATTATTTTACCCACTAGTCCCTAGTTCTTATGTAATGTTCACTATCCTTCTGTTGTGGTTTAATGCCTGACAGCAACTAAGCACCACTCAGCTGCTCACTCACACCCCCCATGTCAAGATAGGGGAGAGAATCTGAAGATTAAAAGTGAGAAAACTTGTGGGTTGAGATAAAAGCTGCTTAAAAGGTAAAACAAAAGCAAATCAGGGAATTCATTCACTACTTCCCATCAGCAGGCAGGTGTTCAGCCATGTCCAGGAAAGCAGGGCTCCATCACATGTAATAGTTACTAGGGAATGCAGATGCCATAATGTCATATGTCCTCCTTTCCTCCTCCTTCCCCCAGCTTTATATGCTGAGCATGATGCTGTATGGTATGGGATATTCCTGTGGTCAGTTGGGGTCAGCTGTCCCAGCTGTGTCCCTTCCCAGCTTCCTGTGCACTCCCAGCCTCCTTGCTGGTGGGGTGGTGTGAGAAACAGAAAAGGCCTTGACTCCGTGTAGGCACTGCTCAGCAATAGTTAAAACATCCCGATGTTATCAACACTGTTTCCAGCACAGATCCAAAACATAGCCCCATACTAGCTACTATGAAGAAAATTAACTCTACCCCAGCCAAAACCAGCACACTACCTCAAAACTATCCTTTTTTGTATATACGTCTTTAATATCCTTATGCAGAGGTCTTATGCTAAAAGATCCTAGCGTATTATATATTCAATTATCTCTAAACAGATGAAAGAGCGGCAAGTTGTCTTGCAGTGATCATACCTTCTCACCGACAGAGTTCAATACAGTGTGTATGCTGTCATTCTTTAAGGGAATCAATGTGGGATTAAAAACCTCCCTTCTTTCACCACCATCATGACTGTCTTAGGTATGTTCCTGTTCACCATACACTTTAGGACAAAACAAAAAAAGAACTGATAAAAATCTTCCCTGAAGTTGGAAATACTGTGAACAGCACCATCTTGTTGGTATACTGGTATGTGGATATCTCCGTTTGGCTATTTTGGGAAAACGAGAACTCTAGCCCAAGAAGTAAGATGGAAAAAAAGTGAATTAACAGCAGTGTGCTTGAAATTGAGTATCTTCCACTATAAGATATGATCTAAAAATGGGTATTTTTTTAATAGGAAGGATACACTCCGAAGTGGACGTACAAATGACTTTCTCGTAATATTCTGCCAGACGCACAGATGGCATGAGATTAGAAAAGTGCTCCTCACACCAAGTACATGATGATTTTCATAAAGTAGACTTTCTGTGGTTGGGAGTAATGCATCTGTATTCATGTGAAAACCCTTTATGATACATCAAATTACCATGCTTTCTCTTTACCTAATTATCACTTCTCTGCAGGACAACAATCACAGAATTTGCTGCCGTTGTGGTAGAAGGAGAAAAGAGAGCATTATACCCATCAAGGAGTGCAAGTGAACTTCTCTGACCCACATGTCCAGTTGCACAAAACACAACCCACAGGAACACCACCAATGGCAGGGTGCAGAAGTATTTTTAACCTTGGAAATTTCCCTACAAAGGTGGAATAAAATGACATGTAGTTTCCATATAAATTGAAAGAAACATTAAAAGTCTTTTTTCCCCCATCTTTTTCTTATAAGACAAAACAAAGCTAACCTAGACTAACAGACTGTTACCTAGCTTTTCTTTAAAAATCTCTGCTGTCAGGAAAAAAAATACAGCATTCCTAAGCAACCCGTTCTAATGAAGCTCTGGAATACAGATCGCATTTCCTAAGGCTATGTACTTGTTCTCCACTTTTGTCCTCCTTTCTTAAGCAATAGCATCTAGTGGTTAATGTCACAGAGATGGGCATTGTCTGCTCTCCTACAAACAAGATTGTTGCAATCCCTGAAAGAAAGTAGCTTTTTGTTGCTGTTGTTGATGCCATCCAGTTTCTGATTTGCTATAATTTTGAATTCTGGTATGTTCACATTCCTTGCAGCACGCACACACACTTTCTGTCTTCTGATGATGTTGAGAGGACAAGGACCTTTCCCAGCTCCTAGCACATGTAGGGAAGAAGATGAGGGCTCACAAGCATTCCTCTTCCTCTACTCCCTGTTACATATGATGGAGAACATGCAACCTCCACACAGCTGTGACAGAGAAGCCTTTGTCTCTTGCCTCTGCAAGAAGTTTGCTTTCAGAAATGTCTGATCACAGAGCTCTCTGCTGAACTCTTATTACATCTCCATACATGCAAGAGAGAGGCAGCCTTTTTAACGTTTCTGAATCAAAACCAAACCGCATCCAAGTTGTAAAATGCTGGAAGTGGAGTGTCTTGAGGAAAGGGAAAGGATATAGCTTGGGAACATCTTGTTAAAGATCTGGAGCTCAGTTCCTGAATACTGCGCCCACACAAGGCATAGTGCGTATCTGAAGAAAAGGTGAGTCAGTATCAAGCTTTGGCACTTTATCCCTCTTAATTACAGAATGGTTACATCTCTTCGATTATTTTCTAAGGCACAGAAAACATTAGCATGCTCAAATCATCTCACAGCTACCACAGAGGATATTTACCTTCCTTCTTGTCAGAGAGTGTTCCACAAAACATAGCAAATACACTGGCTTCTCAGCCTTGTATAGGAAAACACGGTTCTATCTCCAGTTGATCTGCAAAGCCAGCAATACTCATGGGGCTGAGGAGACCAGCTGGGATGAATCCAGTCAGAGGAGGGAACAGCTTTTATCAGCATACAGCAATAGTGCTGCGTCACAGCCCTGAACTCCTAACACAACAGGATCTTCTGCCCTACTGTTGACCACAATGTTATGGTTTTTGTGCAAGATTAGAACCAGTGGTCCAGGTAAATGTTTGGGAGCTCTCATGGTGAAAAAGAGAACAAAAATCCTGGCTTCTTTGTCTTTGTGGGATTTAGCTTTCCATATTGGAGAACAGCAGGAGTGAAAATACACTGTTGGAGCCCAAAAAGTGACCTGAACAACCAATAACAGATAAGATCTTGGAGCGTGATGGAAGGAAGATACTCAAGTTTCAGTAGAAGGATCTGCAGTGTCTAGTTCTGCAGCACAGCCTGGGACTGCCAAGTCCCAAATGCCAGTTGGAATAGGAATTAAGGGTAGAAATCAATGACTTTAGCAAACAGCAGCTACAGATACATAATTTTTGAGTTTCCAACAGCTCAGGGAAGAAGCTGACAGCTGCCCAAGATCTGCCTACTAACCTTTCAGCATAAAGGCACGAAAGATTTACAATCAGCTGGGCAAGCTGGAACAAGAAGCTTGCTTTCAGTGTGCCTCACAGAAATGCTGCAAACTAAAGCATAAAAAAGATCTTTGAAATGCTACATATGTTAAGTGTTAGACAATTAATATAGAAAACTTCAGACTTTGCACTGCCTTGAGCATCTGCTATAGGTAAAAACCTAATTTAAAATTACCTGTCTAGGGCCCTGAAGGCAAAAATTAAAATAATTTAGATCATAAAGCAAAGAAACACCATTGTTAGAATTTATTACGAGAAGCAGCCAAGGAGCTGGACTGTCGCAGGATCCCTAAGGCAGTTTGTATCTAAATACATCTTCAACTGTCTCTGACTACTTTGTTTTTAAACGAGTGGGGGCTGGGGAAGTTCTTTATGAGTGCTCAAACTGACAGCCTCAAGCAATAAGAGAATTACTCTGTTACCCAGACACACACACAGATCATGCCAAATCCCAGAAAGTGCATTAAGAGCACAGACTCCAGCCACACACCAAAGCACTGCTCAGCCAGTATCCTGTTTCTGTCAGGGACTGGTAGGAGACGCTAGGGAAGAGCAGAAAAGGACAAGCATCTTTTCCAGCTTCCACCTGAAGGCAGACCTATCTCCACAGCTGGTATCTTTGCATTCAGTAGACCTAGTGTTGTTTCATCATTTTATCCAAGCACTCACTGAAATCATGTTCAGGCCAAGCCTACCAAACCTCTCGCCAGTAAAACAGTGTTAGCTTGTGGTGAAAGTCAGTCCTTTCCCAGTTTTGTAAAATCAGCACCTAAATAAGTTTTTTTGTTTGTACAGTTTATTCCCTTTTGAGGAAGCAAAATACATTAGACAAGACATAATAGAAGGGTTTTCTAGTTCAGATATCCCAGCAAGCCTATTCTAGCCTTTAGAAAAATAGCTAGATGACAGTAATATATATTTAATAGTGCCCACAGAAATTAAACATTTAAATATAAACAAGTGTATTCCTTCTGGTATTTCATTTAATATATAAATGCCAAGCAGTTCCAAATTTCATTTTCTGTGAATCAAAGTTTATACTTTACTTTCAGAAATTGAATGCTGTTCCCAGTAGCCTCATCTCATCTATCCTTAAAGCATAATACTTACACTACAAACAATTTATTGTGATTCTGGAATAAGTGAACAGTGCTTTATGCCTTCTGTTTGTTTTGTTATGTGCAAACTAGACACTTATCCCCTCCAGTCAAAAAAAGGAAGACTTACTGGTTCTGTGGAAGTGGCAAGAACCTCAAAGGTAACATAAAGTTATTGTACAAGAGTAATCAGAACTCTAAAGTCAGTTTTAATGCACTGAAATAAGCAGACAAATCCCAAAAATGCATTAACAAGTAAAGCTTAAATGAGCATCCATGAGAAGACCGGAGCGTAAGTTTTGATCTCCGCACAAACTGGATTGCTGGCAAATAATCACGATTTATAGTTTCGTAATATAGTCTGGATTCAGTGGCTCTCTAGCCCAAGCAAAGAAAGCTTTAACATGCAGAACAAGGAAGATGACCAAGGGCTAGAAAACAGGCTCCAGTCTTTTTCTCAACTCTGACAATGGACACACTTTTTAAGAAGCAATTTAACTACATTTTCTGTAAGTACGTTGGTTTTCTTCTGGGATTCAGGGCAGGCCACCTAAGGTGGCCACAAAGAACAAAACAGATACTGTGTAAGATATCTGTATAAGAAGCAATCTAATTTTGCATATTTATAAGGCAAATCATTTCACCTCCAGAAGAGAAAAAAACCTATATTGAGTGAACATTTTAGTGCACAACACATTCAGGAATAAGTCTAGCAGTGTCAGTATTCTGATGAAGAAAGTGGTCCTAAGGGTTACTACATCTCATGACTGTAGAACTGTTAGTAGAATTCTTTGATGTTTTATTTAAAAGCTTTGCTCAATAATTCAATAAAGAGATCCATTATAAGCCAGGAAAGAGTAAGAGCATGCCATGAGTACAATCCAGTAATGAATAAAAAACAAACCAACACAAGGATAGCAAGTAACTGAAATTTAGGAAGCACGCAATTCACTGTTTAACCTTACTGAATTAAGTTACCTCAGGTCTAAACCAGCATGAAGCCTTGGATCTAAATAGTGACCCTAGTGTATCTCCCTTGTCCTGTGACATTGAATAGATGAAAATCACGCAGTATCTCCAATGTTTTTATTAACAGACATAAAACAGTCTGACTTTTCAATCACCTATTGACACCAGATTTTTTTCAAGATTTCACATGAGGTAAACATAAAAAGGAAAAGTAAGATGTAGTGCCCTGTTCCTTGTGTATTTCCCCTCTCATCTCTAACAAGCAATTCAGCTCAGTTAGGTACCCCAACGCCTATTAGTTAATCAAAACTCTATTACATACAAATCCCAAGAATGGGATTGAACAAGATTCATCCCAAAAAGAAGATAAAGCGGATTTACCTTTACTTCACAAAAAGATATGTTGCTTTAGTGCTCCCGAGTGTCAGAAAGAACGTGTGGCACCACAGGATTAGATTTCCAGAATTTTTGGGGCATACCCCTTCATGGCACCTCATTTCCCCTTCAAGCTGTCTCTATTTAGTCTCGCATACCGAAGACTAAAAATACTAATTTCTTACATTCCCACATATCTTGCCTTCTGCATTTTCTAGCAGGACCCACAAAATTATTTCACACAACCTAACAAGGAATCTGCTAGCAGCAAGGAAACCAAACCAAATTAGGAAATGCATTGCCACAAAGAGTCTTCCATCAAAACACAGCAAATATGGAAATTTTCAACAACTCAGCATGTTGCTACATTGCCATTTGCCCATAAATTCCAATAATACATAGCTCTGGGATCCCATTAGCATCCTAGAGAGTAAATAACTAGTGAGCTATAAATCTCCAGCCCTATAATCACAGCCAGGGCTACCCATCCCCAGTCTTTGAACCCCAAAATAGTTTTTTAATTGCATTAGCTATTTTTCTTTATTATTTCTGTGCCAAAAGAAGCAATTCTGGACTGAATGACACCTTTTATCAACTTCAGCTGCAAACCTCTCATCTATTGCTGCTTTCTAAACAAGACATCCAGGTAGGGGAAAAAATAAAATCCTCTTGACTTCAGGATCTGTTATTACAGTAGCAACATCATAACTAGATACAGAAGTCTGAGCTTTCCTTTCTTCTTTCCTTCTTTCCTCCATAGTAATTTATACCTCTTACTATTCTACCTCTTATTATTCTGTACATTCTGCTTCCCCCCAATATTTATTCTATTCTAGATAGTCCCAATTGTCCCTTCAGAATACATCATAATTTGTCCCAGATGCTCCTCTGTAGGTAGTGATTAAAATCATAATAATAGCCATCTTTCTTCCTGACTCAGGTACACTGAGGCACCCACGGTCAATACCAACAGCAGCCAGAACTTTGCAGGATGTGACAGCAGTAAGATTCGCAAGGAAACAAGATCTTGTTTTAATCAATCTCCTGCTGCTTTATATTCCTAATCTGCAGGCAAATGCCGCTAGGTTGATACGCCTTCAGGTAAAGAACAGCTACCTTTGTTTTATTATCCCAACAGAATTGTGGGGAAGGAGAAAAAAAAAAAAAAAAGAAAAAAAATCAATTTAAACCCCCTCTAAAATCTCTAAAAGATTATTTAGGAACAAGCTCTGAGAATTATATAAACCTTCCTTAAGCTATGACATCAGGTATAACTGGAAAGCTAGAAGTTACGGGAAACATAAGCCTGAAGAACTAAATGGAAGTGAAGCAGAACTAAACCATCTCCCCTTAAGACTCTATTCTACTTACTTGTCTTGGTTTTTGGAAACTCTAGTAGAATTCTGTTCCTTTACAGACACCTCTTAAATATTCCAGTGTAAAACTTTTCAGATTATGTAACAAGTCTCCATTTTACATATATGGCAATGGAAATTGCAATTTGCTATACTTGCTATTATTTAAATTCTTAAAAATCAGATCTGAGAGTCATCTGAATTATGCTAGGAGTTCAGCACTAAAAAGGTGTGTGTTGTAAAGAGTTGTGGTGGCATTTTAAAGCTTATTTTATCGGTAGAATAAGGGGATTATGCTTACACTGCTATTGCCTTTAGGTACTCACCTTCAAGAAGGCTAGAATCATTTACTGTATCATAAACTAGCCCTGAGTTGCCAGATCTACCTCTTCTTAAATAAGGCTTGTTCTTTTCAACAAATCACATTGAGTTACTCACATATGCAATGTTTTCTGTTCCTATGTATACTAATATCCTTTGACAGTAACAGTTTTTAAACAAGCAAAATGTGAAAGTGTATTTCTACAAAGCCATGATCAAATAGCAGTAAAACTAACAACAGTTTCAGACCGTTCCCTACAAATAGTTTCCTCTCCCCTTAAATGAGAGACATTTAGGCTGTTATTTCCAGACACTACTTACGTATATTCACAAACCAAACCAACTGGTTAGATACCTCAAAGAAAGTTACAACAGACTATTGATTAACATTATACTTACCTCTCTTCAGTTACAGCTTCCCTGATGTTATGACCTGAGCTGACAGTGTTTTCATAGATTAAGTTTTCAATTAAATGCAGCTTGAGTTCTTCAGTGTCTGAGAGTCTAACTGCTAAACATCCTTATTACATAGCTTACAAACATTTTAACTCTAGTGCAATAACATTGGACAAGTTGATTGTTATTGCTCTAACATGAGAAAGGACATATGGTTCCTGTCAGACTCTTCTGTTTATTTCATTCTTACAGCTGTTGCGGAAGCAAATAGAAATTTTAGGTAGACTGCTCAAAACTTTAATTGGTTTCTATATGCATAGCTATTTATACTAAAAGCTTTCGTTTAAACAAATACCTTAGTGCAGTTAGCACAACGCAAAAGCAATTCAGAGTCATTCACCATTTGTTTTTCCTTTCATTATACGACTGCTCAGTGATCCTATGCACAAATGGAGCAGTGCTTGGAGACACTCTATGACAGCATACAAAATGTTAGTGCCTGGTCCTGAAGGACTTTCAGTCAAAAAGATTAAAACCTTCTGTAATAGTTTCCCTGCAGGCCTGATGAAAAAGCCACATTTAATATTATTGCAAAAGTTCACTGAGGGTCCAACCAATGCACAATAAAAGTAGATGCTGTGCTAAGTAACAACACTTGCCTCAACTTTGCTTCTCTGCTCTTAAGTTGGGTCCCCATTCTTATGAGTACAGCCCATGATCAGATGGGCAGCCTGGGGCTAGTTAAACAAAGCATTCATTCTCCTCAGCTCTCTGACAGCTTTTAAACAAACAGTTGTCTAAAACTGCTTCCAATTTTGGAACTTTAGAAATGGTCTCAGTAAAAACAGATCTGTAAGGCACGGAAGGCTGCCAGCAATGAGAAACAAGGTGAATCAATGAAATTCACCACCCCTCCATCTCATGAAAGCTAACATGTCTCTTCAGACTATAACAAATACATGCAAATACATTCTATTCCAACAAATTTTTTTTTCAGCACCTCTAGAATGATTATAGCACTGTCTCTTTCCCTACCAGCAAATAAAAGCAGCAGCCTGGTAGTACAGGCAGAGTAGATTCATGCCTGGAGTACCAGCTTATGGAGTCATGCAATTTCATCCAAATCTATGCTTTCAGTTTTTGATCATCCAACACAGAAACATACGCCTGAATGTGCGGAAAGCCTCATCCAATTGCTCTGGCAAACACAAATCGTTTCTTGACTATGCACAGGTTGTAACCTCATGACTCACTGCTAGACCCATAGAACATGCACACCTCCCAGAACAGAGCTGTACATACACAGTAGAGCTCAGCCAAGTGTTGCCCTACGCTCCACATATTGTGTTTACCTAGAGTAAAACCTGCTTGCTAGTGCTCCCAACATCACTCTAGGGGGATGTTTGGAAACACAGAGGGGCCTCACAACTTGTTGCACAATCAATTTTTTAGGACAGAATGTCTTACAAATTCATGTATATCCAGCAAGATTCTGGGTGCACTTGTCATTAGCACATATCTAGCAAGCAAATAAAGCCTATGAACACACATCTGTGCCCAGACAGTAGTATTAATAACCAGGAGGAGTAAGTGTGCTTCACATTTCTATTAGTAATGTATTATCTTGCTGTAAATATTAACTTTGCTGTAGTTTAGACACATAAATGCAAATTAATGGAAAGCTTATGGGAACACAAAGAGACTATGCTCTTAATGATTTTCTTAATACTACCTTTCAGCACACCAGTGGGAATTATGGAGCTATGCACTGTGAGATATTATTTCTAGTGCCATTAGAGCCTTAAGACACACAGATAAAAAGTATAATATAAGTATGCATAAGTAGGATTTTAGCGACTTCTTAATCATAGAAGTGTTTCCAATACAATTGTTTCTAGCATGTAATTTAAATTGAAAGTTAACATTTAACAGGAGTAGATGTAATGAACCAGTTTCAACAGGATTCCTTATTAGAACACCTCAGTTTTGCAAGTTAGCAGAAGCTAATGTTTTAGTATTATACACTGCCACAGTAGAAGACAAAAGCTCTGAACAGTTAGAAGATAAATAGGACTGCTTTGTTCAGCCCTGTTTTGTGATAGAAATCAAACACAGCTTATAATATATGCCACTTAAAAGTGTAGAGAAGTGAGAGAAAAAAAAGAAAACTCCCATTTATTAAGTTAGCAGAGGAAAAGCAGCTGAGAACCTTCATATGGCGAGACAAAATATGTATCATAGCTACAGGAAGACCATTTTGTTTATGTAAAAAGGGCAATTGCTCAAGGCAAGATTGGGATATGTCTTCTCTAAATCAATTAAATGCTTCCCTTTTAAGCAAAGTAACTTCTAAATAGCAACAGAACAGCCTAGTAAAGCTCTGACAGATAATGTGTAAGCTCAGAACAGTAGCCCATGAGATTACCTAGACAGATATCCTGAATTTAGACTCATCCTGTTTTGAGAGAAGATTCAGCTCTCACACCACACCAATAAGATGCAAGACATGAGCTGTATCACCAGCAGCAAGCATCAAGGCTACAAAGAGGCCTCAGGTAACCTACAGATTTCCTCACAATGCCATTTACAGATACTACAGCTTAAGAGAGAAAATCTTGCATCTTTTGTGCCTCTTCTTGTGGGTTGAAGCTGGTTTGAACTATGCTCCCTTGCTTGCAGTGACTGATGAGGTCAGGGGGATATAACACCAGTCATTTTAAATCACACATTCAAGGTTAAGGTAGGCCTATGGAGCAAACAAGTCCTATAGTGGTAATGACCAGCCTGTTAGCTGTGCTGCCTGCACCTCTTCTGGAAATCTAAGTTTAAAAAGCCTCAATCTCAGGCATTATAAAAAAACCTATAAGCACTCAGCAATACATGTGGGTGTCACCAGACATTCACATGAAGGGGGCAGATAGGTCATCGCTTATGAACACCATGAAACAACCATCTCAGAAACATGAATACTAAAGCTACGTAGCACCCACTGCCATAGGCATGCACAAACCTTGCTACACCTGTTTTCAGTGAAGGAAAAGTTTAATTTGTGGGCAATTCATCAAAGGCATCAGCCTTTTTCCAAGGAACCAGTCAACATTTCCCTTTGTTCAACCTAATCTCTATCTGCAAACAACAGCTTTCCACACCAGTGCTGCCATATGAATCCTGCTGGACTGTGCAAACTGAAGCCCCATTCATGATTTAACCATGGGCACCACAAGAGAAAAACCCACCAAAAGCCTCCTTCATAGTGCTCAGCAAGGTCTTGCTGCAGCACTTTCACAGGGGAGCACAGCCTTCTCAACCCTTGCACCCCTTGCCAAACACCACTGCAGAGCAAATAAAGTAGGTCTGCCCCTCTCACAGCAAGTTCTCTGCAGAGCTCCCATTTAATCTCAACCTTCCCTTACTCAAAGCACAGACCATAAACACAAGTCTTTACTCACAGCTCCTCCAGCTCCCTGTTTTCCAGTTCACATGGATCTCGTAGTCAAGCACTATCACAATGAGTTTATCTCCTCTTGTAGGTCTTTCCTGCCCACCTCTCCTACTGCAGTCACAGATTCCTCACACCCTCAGGCACAGATGAGGGCTAATTAGGTACTCTGGCTCCATTAAGCCTCCTTCCTGCTAATTCAGGGTTATACCTCTGCACTCAGTCAATCCCACAACTCCCCATCCCTATGGTGAAAAGAGGACAGACTTCAACCCCTGTTGTGTATAAAAGATACTCAGGAGACGGGTTGCTTTTTACTCGGAACAAGGCAGGAAACAGATTCCTTTCTGCCACCACGAAGATTTGCAGCAGTTCCAGAAAAATATTTTGGTTTGCTTAGAGAGGGACCTGTATGCTTTAAAATTCTAGAGGAATAAAATGAGACAGGCCTGCTCATTCCAAAAGAGTAAACAGTTTTGGTCGGGCAGCTGAGATCAAAAAGACCCTAGTCCGACTGACTTTGACCTCTCTCTTAAATTGCGAAGGAGTGTCCCAGTCACTTGGGTACACTTACACACGTGAACTCGCTCTTGACTAGGAATGTCAGCTACACTGGAGAAGTTTTCTGTGAATGGGTATATTGTAAAAACTGCCAAGTTACCAAACTAGCATTTTCTACAGACAGACAAAAACAGTTCCCTCCCCCACAAAATATGGAGGTTTTTGCCTTCAATGGAGCAAACTGAGCGCAAAGTACTCTTCCCACCACACTTCACCAGGTTCAGGAACAGCAGTGAAGAGCTGCTCTTCAAACCAGTGTGAAAGGACTCAATTGAATGGCCCAATTTTTAATTTTTGCATGTGAAGAGAGTAACCTCTACAGCCTAGTGTTTTTCTGTGCACAAGGGAGGACACATGGCTTTCAGTCCCTCTTCTGGCAGCTATCCTGCACTAATTATTCATAAGAACCATAACAGACACACCCTCCTTTCCTTTTCTTCAGGAGAGCTCTCACCAGCAAGTGACACACTCACTCTTCCTGATCCAAAGCACACTTAATCATTCCATGCAAAACTTCAGTAAAAGGAATTCAGTAAGCAGAATACTAGAACACTTTATAGCCTGGCAATGAGGACATTGCCTTTTAAATTCCTGCAGGCAGCGAATGAATTGGACTTTGTGTACCTACGGTCTGCATGAATGCTCTAATCATTAAGCCCTTGGGCTTAATGTAGGGAAAGGTATATGCTACTTTTGCCTTTTTACCAGCCTAAGACAATAAATAAAACTTTTTCATCTCAACTTCATTTTAATCACAAACAAAATATATCCATAGCATATGAACTCACCAAGCAGCATACCCTTTCTCTCCCTGACCTTTCAGGCCAAAGTGTAGGAACAGGCCACCATCACATAGGGTCACCTGGATACCCACATAGAATGAACAGCCATCCCTTTCTGAGACACTCATCTTTAGATCTCTCACTCCTCTTTCTGGACTGGTATCCAATTTACACAGTCAAGTACGAATCAGGCACCTACAGGTTGTTTTATTAAGTATTATGGCTGTTCTCCCAGGCCTATAGAGTACCTCTTTCTCCATATTTCTTCTGCTAAAAAGTACCACTACCTGTTCCAGAGGCAGCTGGGTTTTGCATGGAGCCTGTGCTCAATAAGTCCAGAATGAAGGCTCAATTAATTTCCATATACAAAGGAGACAGATACCTCATCTGCGAACCTCAGTGGAACCTATACAGATGAGAGGCCCAAAGCTCTCCAGCACTACCAAGTCTGAACCACCCCTGTGCATGGCACATGCTATGTGGGAACTGGATTATCAGAGAAGCAGGCATCTGGGGATTGCAGAAGTACTAGCCCCAGCAGTTATTTTTCTCTCTTTGCCACTTTTCTCTTTCCTATCTAACCTGTGAATTAAAAGAGCCAGCCAGTTTATAACAAGGCTACAAACCACCGCTTGGAAATAAAAAAGACAGAAGGCCAATCTGCTTAACATCTACCGCACTAGAATGAGCCCCAAGTTCGTTGGGCATTTATCCTTAAAGTATACTTGACAATGGGGCAATATGAAGCTGAAATACTCAAAGGCAAAACTGTTCTGGAATAATCAGTTTATGTACATTCATTGAAAGCTCAATATAAACCCCTTTTCTGTGCTAAAAGACAGAAGGGCTCCAGAAGTTTACTGGTCATGAATGAGAAGTCTCACTCTGTACCACAATATAAGTTAGCAAATGTATCGTGAAGCCATGCCAATGCATTACAGTGCAGGATAAAATACAAAACATAACAGCATAGCTCTTTAAAACCATGCAGACTATAAATTAATAGGATAGCTCCTTCCTAGAAGCTGAAAATATGGGCTAAATGCTAGCTTCAAGTCTGTGCAGCAGGCTCCTTGACTAGCATTTGGCTCTCAATAAAGGGATTACTGTAGGATTAAGCCTCACCTTGGGAAGTAGAAAAGAAACAAATCTCTAATTATCTCTGCTCCCATAATCTGGCCATGATTTTTTTTTCTCTGAGGAAAAATAAGCTTTGTATTGTCCAAAGTTTAATGTGTGTATTCTTTCAGTTAGTTTATAGATATATGAAAGTATTAATAAGGTAACACATAAGTCTTATTTACTAGTTCTTACATGTGCTTTTTAATAGGAATATTTTTTGTAATTGCATTTTCAGCATATGCATTTTGTCATGCTTAAAAGCCCCCTTTTAAATATTTTACTCCATAATCTGAAATTTCCTTTGGTGTATGACCTAAACCACTTGAACCACTACAGGAGAAGGAATTTTGGGTTTGCAATCAATCAGTTTACTTCGTGTTACTATTTAACTAAACTATTGACAAATATTTGCAAAGCAAAATCTTTGTTAATGACTAAACACCATCAAGAACAGAAACAACCTTCCTCATTTAGAGAGGAATGCCATCCAAGGGCAAAATTTATTATCTTATTCTTCCTCCTAGAGGCAAAGTTGGGAAAAAATAACTAAGGAAAAAACCCAAAGTCTTGATCTAGAAAAATAAAATAAGGAAGCACATGAGATAGTGTTTTGGGGGAATTTGGTGAAGAGGAAAGAGAAGGATGAATGCAGAGAAGAAAAGATGTAGAGAAATGACAGAGAGTGACAAGACATCACAGGGAGGTATAGGAGGGTAAGGAAAATGCATGAGGAAGATGTGAGAGAGAAACATGGATTGTTGCATGAAAGGTAAAACCAGGATAAATACAGATGTTGCACATCCAGAAGAAATTGAAATCACCATGAAAATTCAATGAGCTACACTAAAGAAACTTGAGCTAAAAAAAAACCCCAAAACAAAAAGCAGACCAACATGAAAAATGAAAACCCTAAGTTATCTATCATTTCCTCATTTGTACTGAAGCTTATCTAAATTAAACACACTGTTTGATTTAGAGGAAGTCAGGATAGCTCTACAAAATGTTTTTTCACTCTGGAAAATGAGTGTCCAAATCACGATATTCCTGAAAAGTTTTTATTCTGTTAGGAAAAGTAGAACAAAATAATGTTATTCTGAGTTAAACGGAATGGATGTGAAGTTTGCCTAACCAAGAAAACCGCCTCATTTGGGGTTAATCTATAACTAAACTTTTCCTGCATGAATTGTTGCAGGGTTTCTGGGGAGTTATTGTTAAAATACCACATTCTATTCAATGGATGAACTTTCCCAAGGAGGATTGCAGCTTCCCATCTGCCAGAACTGTTACATTATACACCCCTTGCAGGAAAACCAGTGTGCCACAGGAAATGTCACCTTGAACAGACATCTAGTCTAGAGTCCAAAACGGGAACAAGGCACAGAACTGTTTCTTTCACAGAGCTCTCCCTTCCCACTTGTACTAATTATCTGCTTTCAGCCCGCAGCACTATTATGGTTTTCTATTCCCTATCCTCACCTCCTCTCACACCCAAAGATATCTCTTCTACACTCCATGCTCTTACCACTACACATATCTCTTACACCACCTCATCTCTTTTGACATCACCACTGCTTTCTCTCTCCCCTCATCCTTATTAACAGGACACTGTCTGCTGCCAAGACTAGCATGCCTGCTATGAAAACTAACATGCTCACCTTGGTATTTCAGGCACATGACCCTGTCCAGGAATTTTCATTCTTGAATGGCTGTTACTCAGACCCTTTTCATGAGCCCAGAAACAAGCCTCTTAAGCCAATGCTAGATAAGTGGTCAATGGAGGATGTGAGCGTATTTGTAAAACATCAAGTCCTTGGTGCATGCTGGCACAACAGATACATTAAAAAAAAAAGGGGGAGGGAGAGGGAGGAGGAGGAAAGACTCAGTCTCAACAAAAAATTTTAAGCATAAAAAAGAGAACATTTTTCAATTATGTGTTGTGATGTATATGCCCACGGGTGTAACATGTATGTGCACAATAGGTGTGTTGATGACAAGAAATGTTTCAGCTCCTGTGGATTTTTTTTCTTAACCCAAGGACTTGTTATAGAAGAAAAGAGATTTCCAAAAATCTATAACAAAAAAATGTAGGAAGATAGTTGCATTCAAGATGTACGAAAGAAATGAAGAAATTTAGTCTTGGATCACAGTTCAATTGTAACTAGATTTCTTCCGGTCTTTTTAAAGACAGAAACTTTGTGTATTTTACAAACTTAATAAGCTTATATGCAAAATTAGCTACTATGTATTGCAAATTTTTAAGACATTTTAGCCTTTCCTTCTGGAATCAATTAACCTCACTGGTTAGTCAGTCACACAGGATAAAAACCTTTCCAAAGCTTCCCTCCAAAGAACATTTGTGTCTGAATTATGGGAGACCTAAAGGATGAACCAGTCAAATGTTCTCAAAATCCTGAGTAAATCAGCTTTGTGTTGGAGAGGAGCTGTCTTCCACACTCATAAAGGAATTTCAAAGGTGTGAGTTACGCAATGTACTTGTATTTTTCAACAGAAATAACAGATGTTCTCAAGTTTCTCCAAGCTGTGACTCCAACTGTTGTGCTGAAAAGAAGCCATGACCCCGCTCCTACAAACGTATTAAACCCAATTTTATTTCACTTTACATTTTATTAGCCAGTTGCTCTGTCTATTTATACCATTAAACATGACGCTTTCAACGACAAAAGGGACTCATCACATACTACTTGAAACCAATGTCAGCACTCCAACTGGGTGCCAGAGTCCTTTACAAACATTGGCAAGCATCCTCAATGAACTCATGTTTAAAGAAGTCAAATCTTTGCATAATTGCTAATGCCTTGTGGTATTCAGAATACCCAAATAGCCATGGGAACCAAAGCAGTTTGTCAAGGATCTGTCCCTTTCTAGTTACACCCCAAAACTGTAAGACTAGACCTGCGGTTCTTTATTTTGTAAAAGAGGTATTCTTAGATGCCTGCTTGAATAAAGCACATATGAACCAGTGAAGCAACCATGGTATAAAGCTCATGAAGTTTAGTGCGGGGCAGGACTAAATCAAGTTCACAGTGGATACATGTACCTTTAAAAATACACAAGTACCATTTGCATGATCTCTTTAGACCTCCTCGTTCCCTACCTGTGAGTGTGACAAGAGGTAGCACGTGACGTGCAATTTCTGAATTAGGCATATACCAACTGGTCAACTAACATACCTTAGGAAATGGTAACAGCTGAGCTCCTTCCAAAACCTTTTCACCATGGGAGCCCTCATGTGAGTTTCTCTCTACCCATGTGTCAATATTCATAAAACTTGGATGACTCCATCTTGGTTTGATATTTAAAAACAATTTTCTTCTCAAACTTGGCAGAAATTGGTCCATAGATTCAAAACTTGTTATGAAGAGATTGATAGACAGACCATAAAACCAGGTAAAATAGTACTATTGCAGAAAATGAAAGCAGCCCATGCTGAATACATTAAAATTGCCTGATTGACAGACCCTAGAAAGCAATTACCATGGTGAAATCATTAACTTGTACTGTGTTAACTCTGGGAAGCTCTGAAAACAAAGATTCTATTTTAGTTTGTCAGTGACCTAAGAGAACAGTATCTTTCTCTTCAAGATTTATGGGCTGAAATACTAAGAGTTTGTTATCCAAGTCAGACAAGTATATCACAGTAAAGCCTTCTCTTAAATCTCTGTTGATAACTTGTTCCAGCCATATTCATACATGTAATATAGCCACTTGTTCCAGTCATATTCATAATCCCAAGAAACTTTCTCAGGCACGATACAGGTTGTATTTTGTTACTTTAGGAGATATCAGATGATTGTAAGACACTAAAAAGTATTTTTAATTTTGTCTTTCTCATAGTAAATGACATAGGTTTTAGTGTAATAAAGTCAGATAAAGAATGCCTGTCTTCTTACAGCATTGTCTCAGTCAAAATATACTTTTGAAGAAAACAAAATATTTCAAGTGCTGACAATTAAACTGAATTTATACAAAATAATTTCTCTAGTGCCTTGTTTCCTACACACACCCGACAGAGAGCCCCAGCTCTCTACACATTCACAGCTAAAAAGACATGAATGTGTATCCTTTGAGGTTTTTTCACATAAAGGAGAAAGCCATCCTTACCTGTAGTCAGAGAGGTTTTGTCTGTGTATGGTTTATTCATCTAGCATGTATGTTAACTGAACGACTTAAGTCAAAGGCCTTTTTACTATGCACCTGCTAGAATCAATGCTTAACATCCAGATGATTAATAGGGTTGGCAGCTTGGGAATCAAGTCTTTCAGAATACTAAAGAGTCAAATATCTAATAGTGTTTATTGGGTGTATAATCCACTTTTTGAAAGCATAAATATTCTGAAACTTCATGGCCTGTCACCTTAATTAGCCAAACTATTAGACTATTAAAGAGACATTTTATTATCAGTGCTTTTTGTTCCTGAGTTAGAGCCAGGAAAAAAAATAAAAAACTAAACAGTTTTGCCTTTCAATGCTTGCATGGTGAAATTACTAAGAAATCTACTGAGAATTGTGCTCAGAATTGTACTGAAATCATCAGGATTAAACTTTGTATAATTTAGATTCAGTGAATAGCATCAGGGACTGATCGCCACCCCAGGGGGACTGAAACCCTCTATTCTCAACTTGGCAAGTGTGTTCACACCAGTGGGGCTCAGTCTTATGGAAGGCTTTGAGAATAGTTTTCACCTTTTCACTATTCAATCCATAGACTCTCCTGTGATTAGTCCAACAGCATGAAAATGATAGTTGGATATATTTAAACATATATATATATCCACCAGGAACTGGACAGACTCATGCCCTGCCCTGGGCTCATTTTAAATCAGCAGTTCATTAACTTCATTCCACAGTTGCATCACTGATTCAGATGTGTTTTATTCAAGTAGGAATTTGGTGATACTTTATAAAACAGAGAAGACATGTCTACCTTGAAATTTTGGGGTGCAACTAGAAAAGGACAGATTCTTAATAAATTGCTTTGGTTCCTGTACCCGTTATTTGGCATTCTGAATACTTCAAGATCTTAGAGATTATGCAAAGACTGGACCTTTCAATCTACAGACATTATGAGAGACATAAAGTCACGGAAAACACAAAAAGGATGCAAGCTTATTGCAGGGAGCTATGATATAGCAAACAACCATACAGAAAAACAGGTTTAATTTGTTTGCTTCCCATACATCTCTTTTATGTAGGCTGCCAAGCAAAATAAAATAAATGCCCTACATAAACTCTAGTGTATTATGTGAATAGAGTTGTCTTTATCAAATGTACTTGCAATCTTGCCAGAAAATAATACCGAAGTTGTTTGACAAGACCCATTTTTCTGAATAAAACAGGCACTTTGTTGTCATGAATGAAAATGTGATATCCTAGCTGCTAAATATTGAAAGCATGTAGATCCCACAATTCTCTAGCTGTCTGTCTGCCTCTCAATGGTGTCTTAGGTCTCTAGAAATCTTAAACAGCATACCCTGGTTATTAGGCTAAATTCTGCTCCAGTCTCACCACTTCCAACTGCTTTTCAGAAGGTGTAACTTACAACAGAACATTCACTTTTCTCTGCCTACATGTGAGACGATAAAATTACAGAACTTCCAAAAGAAACGGTAACAGGTAAAACAAATGCCACTTTGTATTAGTTCTCCATAAAACAGAATTGTGCAGAACCACACATAGCCCCATTCTAAACCCTAAATTCAGAACAGAGCTGGCCAGATGTCTGTCCAGCCAGCATTGTGGGTGAATTTGTTTGTGATGCTGGTAAGGAACTTGTAAAAAAAAACACTAGACCACCGCTGCACCATCCTGAGCATGGTTCTTACTGAGTGAGACAAGCAGGGTAACTATAGCCCCTCAGGGTGAAGTCTGGTAATACAAACCAGTAAAAGTCACCTGCCTTAAAAGGCACAATCCAGGTCCCCCTCTTTCTCTATTAGTCCCTATGGCAAATTCTTCCTGGAATCAACAGATTTAAGCAACTTTGGTATGGCAAGTTAAACATCCTATGTTGGCACTATTTCCTGGATGTTTATTAAAGACTCACTAAAAAGATGAGTAATTTGGTTTACTCTGGTTTTATAATTAATACGTTCTTAAAATTATATCTAAACTCACCCTCATTGTAGCTTGCTCAGTACAGACATAAAACTAAGAGGCTGTTTTAAAGTGCTTATTATTTATTACTAGGCTTATAGAGAGAAGTCGAGCAGGAAGAAGATGTGATATCAGTTCATATGAAAAAGTGTATCTAGGAAAACAGTTATGTCACTATGCTCGACTGACAAACACTGGGGCAGAGATGAGATGCTTGGAAAAGCAGAGGAAGATAGGCTTAGGAGTATTTACACAGATTCTGTGCTATGCATAATCACCTGCATGGGTGAACACATGAAAGTGAATATACAAGAGTGCCTTAGAGAACTGTCATTGTTTATATAATGTCAGTGAGGAACAACTTCTTGGTGTTGTAGATGAGACATGGCTTGAAAAGTAAAGTCATTTGTATTTCACACAGTGAAGAAAGAGAGCCAATAGCATTGTGCAAAAAAGCAGAGTGACAGGACTGGGACAATAAGCCAAGAAAATGACCTTTGCAATTGGACTGAAAGACAATGGAAGTGTTGTTAAGTGCATATATGTTATGCAGGTTGCTCTGGCAGTGAGAGAGCCAGGAGGCCATGTGAGCTGAAAAGCTAGGCAAGACACACCTGAAAGTAACAGGGCAGAAATCAACTGTTGCAAACAGACTGGAGACCACAGATTAACAACTTTGAACAGCTAGTTTGGAGCCAGCACAAGCACATCCTACCATTAAGTGTCCTATAATTAAAGCTTATTGATATTTTGTAAGAAATTCATACAGATTTGAGACTGCAGTTGAGACTGGAAAGCTGCAGTAATGAAGACTAACTCAGAAACAGTGTCAGTCCTGACACATGTAAGCACGTGCTGAACTCCAGGTAAACTGGGCAGTTCTTGGTGGTTGCTTTCTCAAAACAGAGCTGAGTCCCAACTAAGTTTAAAACAATTGCATTACAGTTACTGTCTTTCTCCCAGTGTCTCAACAACTTTCACACCAGGACTTAAAAACTGTGAGCCAGCAGAAATGAAGGACAAGTCTTAAGAAAAGGCCTGTCTCCTGCCAGGACTCTTGAACACTGATTCAGGGATACAAAGACGATGTGGATTTGGATTAGTAGGCTACCCATGGATTTTCCCAGCATACTGAATTCCCCTGGCCTCTAAAGATCTGGGTATAGCATAAGCAGTAAAGCAATTCCTGCTTTGTCCAAGAAAAAAAAGTTTTATTTTTACATTCTGTCCAGGTGTTGTTCTGCCAGGAAAAAGGGACTTGTAAGCCTTTAAGTGTTGTACACTGACCAAATTCTGTGTTAGAAAGTTCCATGCGGACAAATCAGTCTACAGCACACATTTAGGGAAACTCAAGAGACCTACAGGAGCGCTTTCATGCAGTGACAGCAAAGAAAACTCCTACAGCTAGCAAAATTCAGCTGTGAACTGCTAATTACCATGTGCTCCAAACCTCCTTTCGCAGACTAAACCCCTCTGCAATTGAAGCTCTGCCATCTCTGAAAAGCTATCTGGAGTTTATCCTCTGGAGGCGGTTGGAATAAATGGAGTGACCCTTTCCTGACTAATTATGTAGCTTTATCTGCCTTCTCAGATGGAAGATGAAATTCCAGTTTTGAAAGCTTTATATAGTCTTGTCATATTTTTTGCTGCTTTTAAAAAATACCCAGTTTTGCACTTGGCAGAACAAATGCCTTTTGACTTATAGGGCTCTAAGAAATGATTCATCATCCTCTTCTCAGGAGGAGAAAAAGTTGCCCTGGTATAATCAGTGTCACCTTCTGTGCCTGCATACATCCTGGTGGTTTGAGTCCAAGCCATATCCAGCCTGGGAAGGAATGGTACCACCCAAAGGTTGCCTTACAGTGGGGAGATGTGCCACCTTTCCAGCATGGCCTGTAAGGAGTCAAAGACAGGATTACCCTGTGCTACTAGCTCGAAGCACTAGAAAGATTAAATACTCCTGTATATCTTTATTATACTGCATCCTATGTCTTGGTAGGGTTTCCCCCTTTCATTTTCTAGGACTAGAATCAATTTCTGCTTCATTCTGATCTACAAGTCTATGAACTTCTAAATACACAGCCATCAGGTCTTGCAATCAGACAGTTCTTTATGACACTCCATCTGGGTTGTCTGGCAGGCTTTCACATGACACTGTCTTCTCAGCATAGTAATGTTTCATCTGGTCTTTGGTAGAACACAGATAGTTTTGATATTTTTGATCATTATCTGCTAACTGCATTTACTGAGCAATATTTCTTACCTAAATAAAAGCATAGCTCTACATTTGGTATTAATTTCTTACCAGATTCCCTCTTACTGAATTATGCAGAGGTCACATTGTCTTAATACTCTACACTGCTTACAGCTGTAGTGTTTTTCTTTAAGAAAGGAGGCTTTTTTCCTCAATCTTGGCTAGATTAAATCTGATCACTTTTAAGTCACCTATTTAAATACAACAACAAGAAAAGAGGAAGTACCCTTCTATAAACTCATCAGGAATTTGCATCGTGGACATAATTTATTTTATTGGTTTACTGTATTCAGCAAATAGAAAACCACAGGATTGTGCTTCTGATATCGGCATTTAAGGCTCTATTTTATAAAATGACTAATCTGGTAGCCATAAGTTTAATATTTTGCTTGTTATTGCCAGCTCCTTGTTTGTGTAAATGGCCACGCACTCACTGCAGAACCAGTGCTGGCCCAGAATAAGAATGTATTTGATTTCTGCCCCAGTGTTAGATTTTGAGTTCCTGTCTGCAGTAATTAATTATAAACCATCGCTCCCAGGCTGCCTTCTCTATTACTGTTTTCTAAACAGCAGCTAATGGGTTTGTATATAAAATTATTATTATTTCTTCCCAGGTGTATTAACTTACATTTATCTATATTAAATCTCATTTCTCTTTCCTCTGTCCATCTCTCAAAAGTTGTCCCTAACCATATTCTCCAGTGAGGAGAGATCCTTTCCCAGAGCTGTTTTGTTTATGGGTTGCATTGCTGGAAGGGCATAATAGGTAAAATAATTGTTTAGCTCTTCTAGACTTCACATTTCCTATTTTGCATTTCAATTCTGCTCCCTCTGATGTAGTCACTATCTTCAGTTCAACCAAGCACATGCATTTAAAGAGCTGGCCCATTGTCTGCGTAATGGCAGTAGTCCAGTTATTGAAATTTCTTAATCCTTTGTTTGGATTAAATTTCTTGTTCTCTCCTGAAACAAGCATGGGGAATGAGAGAGGAGATTAAACTATATTACACTGCATCCCAAACCTAGTAAAAAAAAATTCATAAAAGCCACTTGTAAATACTCTCAGTGTCTGCTGTTTTTCTGCACCTGAAGGAAGTTCTTTAATTTCGTGCCAGCACTTTCATTTTGGCCTGTCTGGATTCAGCTGTGTCTCTACCGGACTTAAGTTTCATTTTTAAGCTGACAGATTCTTGGTTCTGGGCTAGCTTTTGGCACAGCAGCCCCAGTACAGTACATCATCATTGATTTGTACCCTGATGTCTCTCAAATCTTCTATAATTCTCTCTGCATATCAGCAAAATAAAGATGAACTAGCCGAACGGAATCTGTCAGGGTTTAGATAGCTTTCGACAAAACCTTGCCCAGGAAGTAGACTTGCCTGATCCCAGCCAGCAGCCTAGCTGAATCTGGGCCAACCCCTCATACAGATGAGAAAGTGCATCTTTCCCACCAGTGTCACTTGAAATGTTCTTGAAATGCTCTAGAGATGACAACAGTTGCTGCAGTAGCCTACTCAGGGGTTTGGAAGCTCCTGCTCCCTTCCTGGCTTTGGCACTAATGATCATGCAGTCCCACAGGGAGTCAGCTCAGCAATGATGCTAATTAATTACTGCAGACAGGAGCTCAAAATGTAACACTGTTGAAAAAAATGCCTGTGCTGTTTTGTCTGCAGTGGGTCCCTAAAGGCTGCATTTTGGGAAAATCTTTAACACAGCCAAATATCTCTCTCTCTCTCTCTGCTGTTAAAGAAATACAGTTAGTAATGAAGGATAGGATAGCAAATGCAACAAACTAGAAAGCGGATAAAGTAAAAGACAGGATAAAGAAAAATTAGTTCTCAACAGCTTTAACAGTAGGGTGCTCTAAGGAAGGATACGGCTAGGAACATAAGACTGGAAGAGACCATCTGGGTCACTGAGTCAGTCCCTGCAAACACAAGCTGTTGTTCAATAATCACAAACTTCAGAATGATCCACAGACTATTGACTAAGCATGCCTCCATAGATAGCAGGCCTCTTTCAACATCTTACAATAATCTTAAGACCTACTGTGAACACAAAATCACATCAATAATGTGCTTTAGGAAAAGAACAAGTGAATTCATGGACACTGTCAATGTCTGAGGACGCAGATTAATAACCCAGCCTTTTTCCCTTCCCCTTCTCACCACGTGTACCAGCACACTGCATCAGATCAGATCACAAGTTTGGCTGAAAATTCAATGTACAAAATAGTGATTCATTTTCAGCCACATCAAATCTCTGAAACTGGTTGAGAATGAGCAGGTCTTTTTGTTTTTCAGCAAGCTTAGTTCTTAGCTGCAAAGCTCCCTGGACCAACCTACTGCTCACCTACACAAACACTGAAGGGGACCATAGAATCATGAAATGGTTAGTGTTGGAAAGGACCTTAAGATCATCTAGTTCCTGCCATGGGCAGGGACTCCTCACCCTAGACCATGTCACCTAAGGCTCTGTCCAACCTTTAGCTCTGCTTTGTTGAACTTCATGAGGTTGGCATTGGCCCAACTCTCAAGTGTGTCAAGGTCTCTCTGGATGGCATTTCTTCTCTCCAACGTATCAACAGAACCACACAGCTTGGTGTCATCGGCAAACTTGCTGAGGGTGCGCTCAATCCTACTGTCCGTGTCGCCAACAAAGATGTTGAACAAGACCACTCCCAACACCGACCCCTGAGGGACACCACTCGTTACCCATCTCCAGTTAGACACTGAGCCGTTGATCACAACTCTGTGTGTGGCCATCCAGCCAGTTCTTTATCCACTGAGTGGTCCATCCATCAAATTGATGTCTCTCCAATTTAGAGACAAGGATGTCATGTGGGACAGTGTTGAACACTTTGCACAAGTCCAGGTAGATTACATCAACTGCTTTGCCCCTATCCATCAGTTCTGTAGCCCCATCATAGAAGGCCACCAATGACAGGCCACCATGATAGCTCTGACTTAGATAAGGACAAACTGCTATGGAATTGCACTGCAGGATGAAATGTCTCATGGCAGCAAATCCAACCAAACAGCTAGCTGCCACTGAAAGGAGCAGTTCAACACAAGTCTCCCTCAATCGGTACTGCTGCTCAGTAAACCATTTAATAATTTCTCATTTTTTCAGTGAGGTTTGCCTTCCTCTAGTTCAGCTCACCATGGCCATCAGAAAAGTGGAAATGCATAGCCAAGGATGAGGGAGAGATGGAGAGCGACCTCACTTTTTTTCACTGGCAAACTACGAGAGTTGTGTGGTTGCATTGCAAATCTGTGTGGCATAAGCAGTTCCCTTTGAATGCTCAGATCTGCTCCTGTGCCATTTTTGTGCTAGCATCCATAGTCGCACAGCCTCATTAGGGACATGATTTTCAGTCAGAGGTGTTCCCTGATTGAGTTCATGTTAGAGCTGAAGAAGATTTTCCTGCATGGTGGCAGAACAAGAAAAAGTGGATAGGTGTATTATATAAGGAGTTGTAGGAGCTGTGGGCAAATTTTTCAGATGATCCAAGGAGGCCTGTTCCTGAGCAAGTGTTGGTAATAGCCTGCTGCAAGCACCGAGCTGGACTAGATGACTTCTGGAAACTGGAGTGAAGACAAATTCAGGACTGAAATAAGATGTGACTTCTTAGTAGTGGGAGGTAACTAAACACTGAAACAACTTAGCAGAGGAGGTGGTAGCGTCACCATTGCTTGGAGTCTTTAAGGTGAAATGAGGTATTTCCCAGCAGGCATCAGTCCAGTCTCTAGGAAAATTACTGAAGGAGATTAGGTAAAATGATCACTAAGGTTGCTTACAGCCTTCCAACCAAGAAGCCTTTTCATACAACTCTATGAATACACCCCAACAGAGTGCCTGCTATGCTGTTTGAGTTGGGGAATTGAGGCTGGGCCTACACTATCAAATTTATAATGTCCCTTCTGGAAGAAATAGTGCCCTCGGATCCAAGGCACAAATTTGATCTAAATATTTATCATCTGCTAGCAGCAGATGGATTTTTAAAATAAATGGGTAAAAACAAACAAGCAAACAAACCAGCAACCAAACATATACTGCCTATAAATATTTACGTAATTTTTCATGGGTAATGTTAGCTTTTGTGAGTGCCTCTTCAAAAGCATTTTGCTAAGTGCCATGACTTTAAAAGTCAGAGATATCTAGCTGTGCATGCATAATTTTTCCTGGCAGACACAGTGGAAAAACTAATTGAAGATGGCACCAAAAAGGATTAAAAAAAAAATACCCAACTTTGTTTTCTTGACTACCTATTCTGTGTGTGCCTTTCACTTAGCGGTATTATGATTTACAATCCATGTTCCTGCTATCATGCGCTCGCTATCACTGTCATACCTTGGGAAAAAAATAGGTTGATAAAATTCTAAAGTTTGCAACAATTACTCAAATCTTCAGGGACTGGATTTGAGTGACACTAAACAATTTACAAAATGCCAGGAACAACCATTCTGATATGAAGACGCTATTAATTTTCAGTGTTTTCATAATTTCACAGGTGTCAAATCTTAATCCATTATGCCCAAGTATATTATGCTGCATAGTTCCTTGCTGACTTGCCATGGGCTAATTATTGATGGTTCACTACATTCTAATAAAACTTATATCTCATGTCTGTCAAATGGAAATGAAATAACAAAAGAGAAGTTGCCAAAATGACTATTTGAGATCCTTTAAAGAATACAAAAGAAGAGAAAGATGTTCTAATACCCTCTATCCCACAGGTCATTCCAAACACTGCCTCTTGAGCAATGTCTTTGTCTTGCCTCTTCTTCAGTTTACCTTTTTCTTACTAATAAGCACCAGCCTTCATACAAACATCAACTTGAATCTTCACATTATTTTGAAAGAATGCTATGTTTAGGGATATATTAATCAGATATTTGAAAAGACAGCAATTCTGCAGTCAGTGCTTTGGGAATATACTTGACACCCAGTTACACAGACACAGAATTTATGCTGCAGTCATGACTGTATCTCCAACCTGAAACATTGCTTTGTCTCACTGAAGGGGGAATGTAGGTCTCCTGATATATGTACTGGAAGAGATATGCTTTGTTCTTTACCATACTGCTCCTGCCTCCATGACCCTGCAGTAGATTCACAATTTCTATAAAATTATGGTGGCTAAAAAATTTTCCACCCTCTTCTTTCCTGCTCCTCTCCTTACTTACGGTCTTAATTAGGAAGTAAATAGAACAGCCTTAAGAAGCAGCTTTGTGGATATTCATTATTCCACAGCAACAACTCACAGCCTGAAATACACACTTAAAAGGACATATTCTGTTTTTACCAAGAGGGAGGTAATTCCTGGCATAAGGCCGCCTCTGACACCTGTATGTGGCAAATGCAAATGTTACTGCAGTTAAACCCTACAGGGGTAATGAACAAGAAGCCAAGGACAAACAATTTCTCTCTCTGGATGCACACATATGGCTCGATGCAATATATGTGTGGAATCCTTCAGCCAGGTCTGAGCTAGTGTCACAGACACTGTGTCTGTACATGACCACAGTGCTGTAGCTAACCTAATTAGCACCATGTTCAACCTAATTAGCACCACCTACCAACAGGGTTAAGTACTTTGGGTGCAGCAGCACTCACATGCAAGTCTACAGCTGCCACTTCCTATTCTGCAAGTACCTTGATGAGTATATGCTCTGTCGTGTTGCTTTGTTGCATGGTGGTGAGGTGCCCTCTGTCCTGTTTGGCTTTTTAAATGGCAAACACAGATAATTTGATTTTAATGCTTCCAAGCCAATGTAAAGCTTTACTTACTATGTAACTGAATAGGAAAAAAGAAGTGTTTAGCATACAAAAATACTAGGATAAAATAAGTTTAGGATATGCTTCTACATGTGTCTAAAAAGAACCTAAACAATGAAAACAACTAGGTGAAAAGAAATCCCTAAGTCTCTATGCTCAGCTGCTCATGTAAGCGCTGACTCTCTGCTATCTTGTCCCTGGGGCACTAATTTACAATTCTGTAAGATGTTACTGTAAACTGCTTAGTAGCAATGCTGTGTCCATTTGCACAAGCATGAATGATGATCCAAGGTGTGAAGCAACAGAAAATCAGCCTCTGGTATTTATATATGACCTTAGGGAAGTATATCTCCTCTAGAGCATAGCTTTGGGAATTTTTGTTTTCCAAATAAGAGCTTCTGTGGCAGTTTAATCCCTTTTAGCTTCCCAAATAAACTGATAGAGTATGCCCATTTCAAGCTAATACGTGGACACACTAGTTGTAGTAATGAAATCCAAACTTCTTACAAGCAGCTAAACGGGGCATTATCAGCTGGCAGTTTACTGTATGTGTCATGGTAGAAGGAATCTTGAGAGATTTGAAGGATGCAGCAATTGCTTCAGGGAGGGTATTCCATATGTTGAGGGTGCCCAAAAGGACATCATTAACACAGCTACAAGAAAAGCAGATGGATTAGATATGGAGACTGAGAGGACAGCAGATGACAGGAAAAGGCAAAGTTGTGAAGTGTCACAGTGCAATTGAAAATGCAGCTGAACTGACAGAGCACCCAGCTGCTGCTGAGTGAGTGGGCTCCATAGGCATTCAGCAGAACAGCCACAATAAACCCTTGGAAGTGGTGAATGCTTCTGTGGCAGGTTACCTACCACAACTGGCTCGCTTGGCTGAGACAAGCACCAGGGATGGCACAAGGGAAGCACCAGGAACCAAGCCACAATGAGAGGTGAGGAAGGAGGCACAGCGCTACCCTTTCGGCAGGAGCTAGCTATTAGCTTGGCTAAGGTCTATCATCAAAATCAGGTCACAGCTCAACAGGTAGCAACACTGCTACATAAACCAGCCTAAGTCATTGCTGTTCTGCAGCCCTGCATCTCTCACCACCTGCCTCTACCCCAAACCAACCCTGCAGCTGCACAAGAAGTGCTGCCTGATAGACTATATTGGAGAAATACGCTGGTTGAAAAATGTGCCTCTTCACCCTCCCCCATGCTACTTTTCAGCCAAATCAGGTTCCTAATCTGGTTTATCATATGGCTGAACAAAACAACTGTGCCAACAAACTAGCAGGCATATCAAAGAGACAGGAGTGGATGGCTGGGAGCAGAGACTGCCTTAGGCCAGCAGAGCTGCAAAAAAATTGTCAAACTGCACTGTCATAGGGCTAGAGGGCTTGCAGAGACAAGGAAATCTATGGAGATATACTAAAGATGTAAACACAAAAAGGAGGCATAGAAATAGACTGGTAGAGAAGTGCAAAACCAGTGGTTCAAGAGACCTTTTTTACAGGTCAGGTCAGGTGTACGGAAAAAAATGTCATAAGCAGGATGAGAGATAACAAAAGCCTTAAAAAGCATATCTGTGATGTGGACAGAGATAAGAGACTTTAGAGAAGGAAACAAAATTCGTATATATCACGATAAACAGGTCAAAAAAGAGTGGAATCAAAGACAACACCCAGGTTACAGGTCTGATTGACAGAAAGTAATTGTGTGCCTTCCAGGCAGGATCACAAAGTATCTACCCAGGAAAAACAGGAGTCCTTGTGCGGGAAGGGCAGATGGAGTTTCAAGCTGGGACACTCTGAAACACTATACATTTCTTCAACAGGTGGAAGCTTTTAATTCTGAATGAGTTTTTTCAAATGAGCTTAAGAGCTAGCAAACTTGCACTTCCTCATAATGGTAGGAGTGGCCAGTATTGACAGCAATGTCACGGAGGACAGGGACCAAAAATTTTTCAGATGTTCTGTAAAACTTCACACAGGAATCCAGAATGGGCCAAAGCCACACCTTTTAGCCTTTATCTTTTTGAGGGGAGGAGGGGCATTCAGATTCAGAAGCCTTGACTCTACCTCCACTGAAATTTTGCTACTAGTACTAAAACTAGGAATGTTTACAAGCTGGTTTTGACGACAAATTATTACACCAGGCTGGAAAATGAGTCCACATTTGTCTATTTCAGTAATGGAATGAAAAAACAAGCACTCTCACTTTTTGGAGTTATACTCAACTTCTGGAGATATTTCCATGCAATCTTGTCTCCTTCAGTGCCATCCAGTGGAATTAATGTGAAATATCATGCCTACAATATTTCAGTGAGGGATATATAAAAATACCGCAGCACACAAAACAACTCTATATTTTCAGGAGGTGTTGTTCATACCAGGTAAATTGCAGGTTGTCAGGGATATTGGTATAACAATAATGAAAAATAGAACCATGATTTTCAATAGCAATAATTCAAATTAAATCTGACATTGTTGCCTGGAGTCTCAGGAAAGCTCCTTATATAATTTCTAAAATAGTTATTTGTGTCTGCAAAATATGTAGCACATACAAAATTCATACTGGTACAGCATGGTATAAAGATTTAATAGCATCCATTTCTGTAATGCACCTATCCACAACCCAAGCCAATAAAATATTAGTTGTAATTTTTCCTCTCCTCCAAGGCATGAATAGTTTGACTGCAAGAGCAGGAACATTAGATTTATAAGTGCTTACACTCTCAATAATACATGTATTTTTAAAACATATTCACTCATATCTATATTGTATTACATATGCATGTGTATGTAGACATTCATATGTGTTGTACCTATATATGCACACACACAAATAAACATCCAGTATGTTACAGCTTCATAATAGATTCCTTTTTTCAGATAAGACCTCCTTGCCCTTTTAGTGCTTTCCTGAATCCTCTTGAATTACAATGAACTTACACCAGTATTTGCATTAAGATTCCTAAGGCTGTTTTCTTGCCTTTTCCAACTCCAGGGTAGAGCTGCCTGCCAGAGGCCGAAGGCTTCCTACCTAAAAAACTCTTTAAAGGTGGCTTTCAAGAAGGATTTCTGAAAATAAATGGATCTCTACCTCTTTTGTTCCTTTACAACACACAGAAAAGACAAGAAAATATCTTAAATTAGAAAAGCAGAATAATTTCTTGTTACTTACCCTAGCAGATGCCTACTGCAATGGGGAAAAAAACCCCAAACCCAAACCAACATTGAAATGCTAATGTCTCTGTGCTCACAGTTTTAACTTTCTCTAAGTCTCTGTTCAAATCCCAGTAGCTCCTCTGTCAGTGCTCCCCATCCCATCACATCTGGTCCCTTTGCTCAGAGTCAGGACTTGATTCTGTTTGATTATGTCTGCTCTATCAATGTGCTTTCACTGCTCTGTTTTCCTCACTAGTTTCCACATCTATCCTCTCTCATTTGTCTTCATCCTAGGCTCCTGGCATACAGTCCATTCCACTTCCTCTTCTATATGTATTTGTGCCCTTGCCTTGAACTTGTTTCCTTCATTTCTCCTTGAGAATTTAATTTCCTTCCTCATCTGATCCCAGTATCCTACCCATACTACTCTCATGTTAAGCTTTTCCACCCCCTAGTAGTTTCAGCCTCACTACCTCTGAGGAGGTGTGAGGCTGCCTTCATACTTACTGCTTCCCTCCCCTCAGTTAGGTCCTTGTTTCCTCACCATTCCTATCAGATATGCTCAAGCACCTGTGAAGAGGAGAAAGAAGCTTTTTGGGAGCATGGGGATGGTCTCCACAGCCTCACCCTCAATCCAGAGGCTCACCCCAGTCCATAGTGGCCAACAGAGGTCTCTTCTGGACCCTGCAGCCCACAGCCAGGGTAGACTTCACTGCAGCAGTAGCAAGGGTGGTGGGGAGACATTGCAAGTCAGGAATGTGGAAAATTAATTTCTTCAAAGGCTGATCAATTATGCTAAATGTAGTCAGAAGATCAGACACTCCCCTCCCAATTCAGTTTTTCATGACAAATTCCAAGACTGCTTTAGAGCATAAAGGCATTAAAGCACTTCAAAGATAAGATCTCCACAATATTTTATTCTAGACAAGGCCTTTTTTCCCCCGCCTTTGTTCTTAGATCATGTTTGGTAGCAGTTAAGTCATCCTAAACTTCCATCCTTGGCATGGAAAATTTCACACCAAGTCATGGATGTTTAGCAAGTGGTATGCTACCTAAAGCATAGTTTAGCAAACAAGATTTATGGTATGCTACCTTAGCTCTTAAAGGTTAAGTTAAAGCTTAACAAACTCATTTAAAAGAAAACAACTGACAATCCAATGGTATGCAGTTATATATTTCAAGTACAACATATTACTAAATGCAGAATAGTATTTAAGCTAGTAATAAAAGCACGTAAGAGTAAAGGAAAATTATTATCAACTAAGGTCTTCATTTTACCTTTAGTTTTATCCACTGCAATTATGCAATACATTTTCATCAGCTGAGAAATCTCAGAAGTGTGGATGATTGTGTAATCCAGAGCTGCTTACAGTAGCGTAACAACAGCTGTGTAACTGCACTGAAATAAAAACACAGATTTACTCTAACTGCCCTTCCACTGACAAGCCTACGTAGCCAATAAAACTCCTTTAGCAAGTCTTTTATTCCAAGGATTACTGAACAGTAAGGACTGGCTACCTTGGCACATGCACACACATCTCCCTTGAAGTGCTGTCCCTTGCCTGGCTAGGGGACCTTCAACAACCTGCTCCAGCAGTATGTTAGGAAACAGCAAAATGGCTCTTCCCCATCCTTCCTCAAGCTGCATTCTAATGAATGTAAACCAGATCTCTTAAGTGTTTACCTATTATTTATAGCAGGGACCAACCTACAGAAGGTGCCCAGAAGATTTATCGTGCCAGGCCAGTAAGATCCCACTGTAATTTCCTTTCTGTGGCAATAACTCAGAGTTTTCTCTTTGAACTGCCGTGATGGTAAGGGCACTCTTCTCAGATTAAGCTGAGTAAAGAGCATCACTATATATTAACCTTCACTGCACAGAACATAATTGAACTCAATGGGGCTACAGCCCTCTGCATTTCAGCGTGAATTGACTTTCACAAAATAATAATTCATTGGTTTACAAAGGCAGAAATAAACTTTATTATACAGGAAGTGCAGGTGCAATACAGCCATTATAGACACCAACATGATTCACCTTGAGATTTTACATGTATCTTGCCAAAATAAGCTACTATGAAGCCCCAAATGACTCCAGCAACACTACTATCAATGTGGCATTTAGAAGTTCCTTCCCTAGTGGGAACAAAACTATCTCTTTTCTTCTGAGGTTGAAAATTAAATGCACAGTATTAGCACCATCAGTGAGGTGTTTAACTTCAAAATTGCCTTTCCGAGTGAGAATGAAAACGCTACTTGTTTCCTTTTTTAAAATTAACAGCAGTGTTTTTCTCTCTTTTCTACTACACACAGTTGTTTAATCAACCCGAGACACAGTAGGTCCCTGGTGCTCAGAGAGCATCGCAGCTATACACCTATGTTTGTGTGCGCACGTGTGCGACATATCCCATGCTCCAGGGCCAGGACTTAGCCTGCCTCCAGAATGATTCAAGCAGACAATACCAAAGTAGAAAGAGTGTGTCTGTAAAAAAACAGTAAGGAAAGCCGAAAGGCTAGACTTTGGCTTAAGCCATCTTTGTACCAACAAGGCTACATTGATACAGAAAGAGCACTAGAGAAAATTAACCCAAAATTAACAGCAGTAAGGTGCCAGTAAGGTACCAGACCATAGAAATTGCTCACTACAGCCAAACCCTGTTGTGAGCTATTCCAGAAATGTGCAGGACTGTCCTCTGACTTTTCGCCACAGTCACCTATATTTGTGTTCAGACGTGTGGTCAGTGGGCAAAGAGGTGAAATGGCTCTTGGTTAATTTGCTCTCTAAAACTGGGCAAAAAAAAAAGTTGTTCCAATCAGTCCTTGAGCCACTCTAAGACCAGATAATGTACTAGGCCCTGAAGCTGTGCTGAGTCTCCAGCACTCCCTAGAATGATGCTTGTGGAGGAGTCAAGGACTCACAGGTGAGTCCATACAACCTTATGCACCAGGGGTGACTGAAAGCAGATGCAAACCTCTGAGATGTGGAGGTCTACCTTGGATGTTTGACATCAGGAGCTGTCATTCACCCAGCAGCACCAAAGTATGACTTTCAGGTGTCCCTCTTAGTACACAGGATGCCCTTACCACCCTCTGGAGTCTAACCCTTTCCAGCTCCTACTCTTACCGGATATATAAAAGCAGCTTGACATGGACTAATCCTTAGTCACTTCACTTGACAGCTCAACTTGATGGTTGTCAAGGGGACAGGGCATTCACAGCTGTATTGGTTGCTCTGATACCTCTGTAAGAGTACAGACAGTCCTGATACAGCTACTCAGGCCTGGCTGAATTCCTGTCTATGGGTGGCACATCTCAAGCCTGAGCCAAGTCCCAACTGGCTCCGCTAGGAAGCAAGCTGGTTCATTGAACAAACAGGCTGGCAGCATGGGTAATCTCGGCTCCAGCACAAACTCAAACCAGTTGAGTTGTTTCCCAGGAATTCCCTTCACCCTTCACTTCCAGGGTCTGTACTTACTGTGAAGTCAAGAATCTTCACAGAGACAGAGGTCTGTGAAGAAGGTCAAGACCTATCACAGAGCCAGATGTCTACGAGACAGGCCCACCTTGTTTCTAAATGGAAAGCCTAGTGTGACGGACCATGCCCTTCGTATATTTGAGCCTACACTACCAAATAGCCACATGCAGGACTGATATGACTAATGCTTGGAAACAGATGGGCAACACTACACTGGTGGTGAGCACAGTACTTCTAAACCTGCTGACACTGTTTCTAAACAAAGCCAAGACTCATATACCACAGAGTATACAAACTTTCTGCCCTCTTCTTCCTCTACATGCTAACACAAAACAATACTGAGCCTGTTGGGTCCATCCCACTCATTAACGTTAGCTTGTGCTCTGTCATTGGGTTATTCTTGCCAACACACAAATTAACATCTTGTGGGCTAACCAAGAAAGCGAAGGAAAAACGTTTCCACTCTAACAACAGATACAGAACAAAAGTGTGTTGGACTCTTTTTTTCTGGCTTAGCTTCAGTTTTGCACCATAAAGGTAGTACAAGTTAAAAAATTTCATAGCAATTTCCATGGAGTAAGACATTAAAGTCACTTAAGGAGAAACACTCATTCCTTACATGCAATCTACTTTACAGTTCACACCACAATGGCATGTAAGTGTTCAAAACCCAAAACTTCAGCAAACACAGGCTTCTAATCTGGGTGGTGAGGGAGGAAATCTTGCAGTTCTGCTGGGACAGCCCTTTGGAACTCGGAGCTCTCCCCTGCCGCACTAAGCGAGCACTGTGTCGGCAGACTGTGGTAATTTCAGTGCGATCAATACTTTCCCACACAGAATTCTTCACGTGGTTTTGAATCAAATCCTGGGGTCAGTTCTGCAACACAAGGACAGCGCAGCACGAGCAATGACCTGAACACCGTGTAGCCAGCAGCCCGCAGAGCCCCTCATTTAATGTTTCCTCCAATACTCTACCACAACCCATTTCCCTGCCACTACCTTCCCCTCACACGCCAAAGAGGCAAAACCACGAATTGACCCCAGGAACTCCGACCTCGACAAGGCTGGACTGACTCTGTAAGCAGAAGTTTAGCCCTTGCTGTGCGCGGGCAGAATACAGTGTGGGTAACTGCGCCCATACCACCTCTTTTTCCCCAACTCTGAGGGAAGGACGGGGGAACAAACAGCGTGTCGCAGGCTCAAGGGCCAGGGACGGCGGAGGAGCAGCTCCACTGGAAGCTTCCACTCCTCCAAATACGAGCCTGAAGGCAACAACTTCTGCGTTAGCCACACTGTGAAAAACCTCCGGGTTGGGGTTGGGGTTCAGCTACAGCCCAGCCCAAGGCAGGCGGCGTACAGGCAGCGGCGCGCTGCCCATCGCAGCCCCCGCCAGCGGCCCCGTCCCGCCGCCCCTGAGGCACCGGCACCCCGCCACGCGCGCGGCGCCCCGAGGCCGTTGGCGGCACCGCCCCTCAGCTCGGCGCAAAGCAGCCTGGGCCGGCGGGCGGCGGGGGGAGAGGGAAGCAGCGCGCCGGCTCTGAGGTCATCCCGCGCGGCCGGAAGGAGCGGGGCGGCCGTTCCCGCTGCGGCCGGGGGGGGCCCCTTGCGCGGCCATGGCGGCGGTGAAGGCGGCGGGCGAGCCCCTGGGGCGGACGGCGGAGGAGGTGGCCTGGGCCGAGGCGTTGCGCGGGGCCTGCGAGCCCGAGCACCACTGGCGGCACCGCCGCGAGTTCCTGCTGCGCAACGTCGGGGAGCTGCCGGCGGCGGGCAGCGCCCAGCTCCAGCGCCTGGTGTCCCTCTCCATGGTGTGGGCCAACCACGTCTTCCTGGGCTGCCGGTGAGTGCGGCCGGGCGGCGGGCCCCGCGGGCGGGGCGGGGCGGGGCGGGAGGCGGCCGCGCTTCACCTCTCCCCTCTTCTCCTTTCCCCTCGTCCCCCTTCTAGGTACCCGCCGCAGGTCATGGGGAAGGCGCTGGAAATGGCCGAAGGCATCCAAGTGACCGGCGCGCCCGTCCGCACCACGAGAGATGAACTGGTTGCCAAGGTGAAGAAAAGAGGCATATCAAGTAGCAATGGTTAGCAGATCATAGCTGTGACAATACATAGGAGTATAGAAAATGCTTGTTTTTGAATGTTCTCGGTTTACCTCGGGCGTAGAAAGAAGTCGAAGTAATTTACTTTACTCGTTAACAGTTGCGCCTCTGTGTGCTATTTTTGCTTCGTACAATACCTGTATGTAAAAATAGGCGTAATGCGTTTATATTCCTTTAGTAACGTAGAGCTCTTGTTTTGAATTTCTCTATGCTGGTGAACTTTAAGCTGATTATTTCTGTAATGCCATCTAGACTGTTGTACTCCGGCTTAAATACATTCGTGGTACTTTGCCTTTAGCACTAGTCAGACATTGCAGCTTTGGGCAAAACCTAGTTTCTTAAGGAAATTCTTAAAATGCATTTTAAAGTAAAGCTATTCTAAAGATATTTATTATATTAGTATGCAAAATACCTGTTATTGTTTAGGTCAGATAGTTTGTTTAATGTACTTTGATCAGTTTTTGGTTTGGACTTTAAGAACAGAAGTACGTACTTGCCTGCCAGTCACAAACCAAAACATGAAATCCTGCACCTGAGTTGTTTGGGTTTTTTGGTTGGTTGGTTTGGTTTTGGTTTTTTTTTAAGGAAAACCCAGTAAAATATTCTGAAATATTAGGTTAAAACTTGAAAATACAGTTCAAAGTTTATTCCTGATAGATACCTTTTAAGTTCACAAAGATTATTGCTGCGAGTTTTTAGAAAATAGATAAATTGTCTCTAGATATTTTACAGTGCAGAAATTGAAGAGCATAACATCCTTTACTTGTTTTGCAGAAGGGATAGAGGTTCCCTCCAAGAAGCGAGCTGTTGAGAAAAGCAAAGATTCTAAGGATACCGGAAAGGATGTGAAAACAGCCAAGGCAGAAGCCTCAAAAGAAACAGAGAGCACACTGCCTAAAGAGCAGGAAAAAGACACTAGCAAAGATCCAGAAATCTCCCAGTCAACTTGCAGTTCAAATCAAGAAACAGTCACAGCATCAGATGTAAAAACAGAAGAAAAACCTGCTAATGCTGAAAATACTACTGAGCAAAGCCCACCTTCATCGGAAAAAGAGTCAGGAGAGAAGCCTTGCTCAAATCCACCTAAGGAAAACAAGTGTGAAGATGTGCCATCGCCTGAAAAGAAAACTGCAGTAAATGTAGTGCCAGCATCTGCCAAGAGCTCCCCGCAGGCAGAGGCGGTGCCAGCGGTGGTGCCAGCGCCTGCCAAGAGCACGCCACAGGCAGAGGTGGTGCCGGCAGCGGTGCCAGCAGCTGCCAGTAGCACCCCGCAGGCAGCAGCAGTGCTCCCTGCTACCAAGAGCACCCCACAGGCAGCGGCGGTGCCACTGACCACCAAGAGCACCCCACAGGCAGCGGCGGTGCCACTGACCACCAAGAGCACCCCACAGGCAGCAGCGGTGCCACTGACCACCAAGAGCACCCCACAGGCAGCGGCGGTGCCACTGACCACCAAGAGCACCCCGCAGGCAGCAGCAGTGCCACTAGCTGCCAAGAGCACCCCACAAACAAGTGCTACATTGCTGTCTTCCAAAACCCAAGCAAGCACCGCAGTATCAGTGTCCAAGAGCAGCACTCAAGTGGGCACCTCGCTGCTGCTGGCCCCTAAGAGTGGCACTCAGGTAGGCACCTCACTGCTGCTGGCCTCCAAGGGCACAAAGGTAGGCTCCTCGCTCCTGGCCTCCAAGAGCAGTGCTGAAGTGGCTGCCTCATTGCTGGCCGCTCGGAGTGGCGCTCAGCAGGGATCTTCACTGCTGACTTCCAAGAGCAGCGCTCAGGTGGCTGCTTCGCTGCTGGCTGCTCGGAGCGGCGCTCAGCAGGGTCCCTCATCACTGGTCTCCCGCGGTGGAGCTCAGGCAGGTGCTTCCCTGCTGGCCTCCAAGGGTAGCACACAGACAGGTTCCCCACAGCTTGCCTCAAAGAGTGGCTCACAGGCAGGTGAAAGCCCTGCTAAGGCTTTACGCAAACCATTGACCAGCGAAGATGTGAAGGAAAGACAACCCTTTTTCAACAGACTGTACAAAGCTGTAGCCTGGAAACTGGTTGCTGTTGGAGGCTTCAGTCCCAATGTAAATCACGTGGAACTTCTAAACTCATCTATTCAGTCTGTAAAAGCTACTTTAGACGTTGCTTTTGTTCCCCTGAAGGAACTTGCAGACTTGCCTCAAAATAAAAGCTCCCTGGAAAACATAGTTTGTGAACTGAGGTGCAAGTCTGTCTACTTGGGTACTGGCTGTGGTAAAAGTATGGAAAATGCCAAAGCGGTTGCTTCAAGAGAAGCTTTGAAGCTGTTCCTCAAGAAAAGAGTTATTGTGAAGATCTGTAAAAGAAAATACAAAGGTAGTGAAATTGAAGATTTGGTACTTCTGGATGAAGAATCAAAACCTTCGAATTTACCTCCAGCTTTAAGAAATCCTCGTGAGATCTTGTAGGGAGCTTCGCTGTTTGTACTGTGTATAATATTTCAACACAAGGACTGAAGGTTAATTTTGTACTTTGAAAATGTAGGCTTTCAGATATTTTGTATTTCTTTCTCAGTTTTGCAAGACAATGATAGTCCTTTCACTTAGTAGCAATTGTATGAAACTTCTTAGAGATGACAGGTGCGCATTTAAAGGTATGCCTTAATATATAGCACACTAGTGTGCTGGTTTGTTTGCAAAATAGTCTACCTAATTCTATTTTTAATTAAATGATTAAGGTACAATTTGCTGTTTAAAACCTGACAGTTTTGTAATTCCTACGATTTGATGGCAGTGTGCTCAATTGTCTATCATGTCTTTTTTAGCCAGGTAGGAGTGTGTATATAGGGACCATAATACTTGAAAGTTGTTAAAAAACTTCAGTCAAAAAGTTGAACTCCTCTGTTTCAGGCTTGTTGTTCATAATGTTCCCTGTTGTGCATACTAGGAGAGAAAATAGTTGGTTCACTTATTTTTATGGGATGTTTTTGTAATGCTCACAATATAATGACACCCTAATCCCATTTAACATTACACTGGCAAATTACCAATTGGCAGTCAAGTCTCAGCTACATCAGCTACCAGAACTCTGTAAGCAAGTTTAATTTATATTGTGAAATAGCACTTGCTGATTTTTCTCGAAATAAACATGGATTTCTATACTAAGCATATTTTGACTGCTACTAAAACCTCTGAGATGTGCTTTTATAGTACTTTGGTCGTGGCTATTGACTATTCCAGTCATTTCAATAACTTTGCAACACCTGAATAAAAGCTTTACTTTGAGTGGCCTCAAGGTGTAATCCCACAACGATGACTTGTTTTCTTTGGACTCATGGCTGCAATATTGTAAAACTGATGGTGGACCTATAGAATACCTATTTCTACTTTTGAAATGCTGAGATAAGCAAAACGAAGATGCTGCTGTCTGTTAGAGACAGTGCATTGTGAAGTGTTCACACTAACTGAGCCCTCCCTTTGCTATGTTTTTATACCGTGTACAGAGTGGTTTGGAGCAAAGAAGGTGGGCGATTACCTTTTGTTTTCAGTGTTACTGAAATACCTGCACAAACTGCATGTTTTGATATATCAGATAATTACATGTAATTGTAAAAACATAATGTCTTCAGTGCTATTTTGAGTTGATCTTGTCTGATGACAGTAGTTAGCATTATTTAGCGGTGACCTTACACTTCACTGACAGATCCATTGATTGGGTACTGCAGGAGTGAATATAAATTCCTGGGGTCTCTGTAGTAGATATGTCCACTGAAAGACTTCAATTTCTTCTGTGATTCTGAGACTGAACCACAGCAGCATTGTTACACTGTGCCCTACACGATTCTGAGCAGTGGTGGCTGTCCAGCTTGTAGCGCCTGAAGTCTGCGAGGCGCTTGTGCTTCCAGACAGCCTGTTCAGAACTTCCTCCATCTGACCCCTGCGCTTCCACGCTCTTCTGAGGTTTCTTGTGCATTCCTCCTCAGTGTTTCTGGAGCACGACCTGACATTTGGAAAGCAACTTGTTAAATTGTGTTAAACCCCAATGCAGCATGAGGTTTGGCCTGTGCTCCTGGTGCAGAGCAAGTTCTGTGCTGTGTTTGGGAGTCGTATTCATGCCAGGAAGCGCAATATCTCTTTACGTACCCTCGCTGTTCAGGTGGAGATGCAGAGTGAGTGTTTTTGTGGAGCAGGAATTGCATCCTGTGCCTTCTGAAGTAGGCAACAGCTTTTCTAGCATTGCCAGGTCTCTAGTTGAGAACTGCAGCACGTGTTGCAATGTGAAAACCTGTTTTCTATCTGTAAGGTGAAGCGCACAGCATCTGCAGAGTTCGTGGGGGTGGCAGGGTAACTGTTCTGAAAGGCTGAGGTGCTAGATGCTTTTTTATAAAGTCCTGACTTAAGCTTACCTTTTTAAAAGAATTTTGAATGTTATTCCTCTTTGATGTTTGGTTGTGATTCATTAAAGGATGAGTCTGTAGCTACTCTTAATAGAAACTGAAAGTTGAAGTGTGCTCTTTTTATTTCGCATTCTGCATGGAAGGCAGCCCAACAAGCAGATTCTGACACACAAGTAAAGTGTTAAAAGCATTAAGTGTTCTAATGGGAATTATTAACATTATTAACATTTCGTTAACTCCGGAGGAAGAGTGAAAGAGTTTTGAAGAACTTTCCGTGGCAAGAGGTGTTGGTGCAGTCCGGTCAGTTCTAAAACCTCTAGCTCTCCCTGCAGGTGCTGTGCCGGCCTGCTGCAGTAATTGTCGGACCTTGCTGAGGAGGAGCGGCTAGAACAAACGCACTAACGTGTGGGTGCGCAGTTGTCTTGGGGACAGATGGAGCCCTGCCACCGAAAGAAAAACCGAGCCCGTTTTCTCTGCTGAGTGCAGGAAGCTGCAGTCGCGGCAGGTGCCTCCCGTTTGCTCCGCTGGCACAGCTGGGCGCGCTGTCGGTGCCGCAGCGGGGGCCATCGGCTATCGCCCCCGTTTCCCGGCGGCAGGACGATGGGGTGGTGCGGCTCGCGGGCCACAAGGCGGCGCTGGAGTGCCCCCTCCCCGGCGCGGTTACCCCTCTCGGGGCGGGGCCGCGGCGCTCGATTTGCTTAATGCATTCCCGGGGCGGTGCGGCCGCTCGGCGCCACGGGGCCGCGGGCACCCGCCACACGGAGCTCCCGGGGCAGCCGGGCGGTCTGCCTGCCTGAGCCCCGCCTGCGGAGACCGGCACAGACACAAAGGGGGCGGCAAGCAGCCCTCGCACTATCCGAGGTGTTTTGTCGTCCCTGCGCCATATAAGGCGGGTGCTGGGGGTAGTCGGCGCTGGGATGCTCTGAAGACCTGCTCGCTAGGCTACGCACGGAGGACGCTCGTTCCTCACGGGCCCCGGCCCGCCTAGGGGAAAGTCCCCGGACCGCAGGCAGAGAGTGCCGGGCGCTGGCCGCGTCCCCGCCCGCCTCCACCATCACCATAGCACCGCCGAGACGCCCCCGGGCCGAGCGGGTGAGCGCGGGGCGGGCTCTCGTCACGGCCACAGGCACGCAGGTAGTGCGCAGAGCGCACCAACAGAACGGGGCTCACTCTCAGGCCATCCCCTTTTAGCGGTGGCGGGGCCGTGTACGGACCTCCCCCGGGCCGCGGAGGTGCCGTGGAGGAAGAGGAAAGCCCGCGGTGGGTGTGCGCTGCTTCCCCGGCAGCGGCTCCTGCAGCCGCCTCTGCTGCCCCCGAGACGTGTAAACTGGGTCAGGGGGACACTGTCACTGCCCGAAAAGGCTTGCCTGCCTTCCCTGTGCGGGAGGAAGCAAGAGGCCAGCTGGAAGTGTCTTGGCACGTTTGTTTGTTTGCACCACGCAGAAGTAAAACATCAAACACCGGAGAACCTGAGCACAAAACCTGACAGTGCACACGCATCACTTCTCAGGACAGCAGTCCCTTCCGCAGTTTGCGATGCAGGGCTGTGAGCACACCCCTGGTTTCCTCTGCTCTCCTGTACCCCTCAGAGGAGGCTGGTGCTACCGGGTGGCACCAGTGTCATCTGCCCACTCATGCTTACGCCCGCTGATACCACATAAGGTGCTGCTACCTGCAGCAACAACACACGCAAATACTAGCCGTGCTGATAAGCTGAATTAATTCATCGGCAGGTGCTGTTCTTGCCTCTAGTATGTCAAGCAAATAACACATTGCCATGCTTGACTCCACAGAAGTCAGCCCTCTGCTGCCCTACAGTCACGTCTGGGTGTGAAGCACGACAAAAGAGCACTGGCAGAGATCCCCAAAATAACACTGCGTTCAGGCATCTCAGGCCCCACAAATACGATGAGTGCTCCCCTCGCCCAAACAACACTGAAGGAGCCCAGAGCCAACACTTCACCTGGCTCATGCTCTCTCAGTATTTACAAAGCTGCTGTGGTGAGCCCTGGTCTGCTACACCAGCCGTGTGTGTCTTTCTGGTCAAGCTACAGGCACACAGCCTGTATGTAGGCACAGCAGCAAACCCCACTGGCTTCCAGCATGTGCTATTCTTCCTCCAGCAGTATCCTCATGGTGACATCTTCCGAGCTGTGTCAGACCCCTGTGCTAGGCAGAAGCTACCAGTGTGCAGAGTGTGGAGCAGCTCTGTGCAGGACTAGCTGTGATAGTTGTGACTGCTTCGTGGATGATTCGGAGAAAACTCGAGGAACAAACTTGCCAACAAAGTTTTAAGTTGACAAGCACATATTCTTTATTGCAGCACCAGGAGATACAGGGGATAGGTCCTCCAAGCGTGTCCCTCCCAAGCATCAACCAGGCTGTGATTATATTGTCCTTAAACATACATATTCATTAGGTTACATACATTACATCATCCTTCTAGAGAATGCCTCCCGTACGAATACGAAAATGTGGTAGTGGGCTTTCAGACCCCGGTAGTTATTTCTTCATCACTTTGTTTTAGGATCGTTGTCATATCAGCAACCACCAAGCAGTTCTGGCAAAGCTTGTCTTAGTAATTTCCTTTTCTCTGTAGTTGCTAACAAAGCCTAACATCCTAGAGGTTACTCATTCACAACCCTATTCTTCAATCTACCCCATTCTTCATGGAGGAGCCTTGAAAGGTGCACAAAGGGCTGACACACTGCCTGGCTTGAGCTGCCATTTTGATTGCAGTCTCAGCCACTTGGAACTACCTGAGTGTCTTGGTCTCTTTTCTCCTGTAATTCTTCATGTGACAAGCTATATGTGTTTGGGAAGACAGAGATTTCAAATGAAAACACTATTAAAGAACCCATCCCAAAAAAACCCAACTAAAATAGGGCATGGCTATATGAAGTCCTCCTTCATTTTGGTTGAGAAACTGTAACGACATCCCAGTGTCCCAGTTTCATCTCCTAAAAAGGATATATCCAGGGCTGTATGAAGCCACCATTTCATGAGCTGTCATCCCTCTGTACTGCAGGCAGCACCTGCAGGACAGGCTGCAGACCGCAGACAAGCATGTGCAGACAAGCTGAAGCTTGGGCAGGGACTGATGTGGGTTTGTTTTAATTTTTGGCCCTAAAGATCACACTATAGCCCCTTTGCAATTTGGGCTGGTCTTTTCTGTGGGGGGACAAAATTCACTGTAAGTTTATGGCAAATACTGGTCTTCAAATTTGTTAACAGAAGAGAATACACCAAAACTCAAACTTGTCTTGTCTGTTGGTGACAATATACTAACATGACATGGCCTGGTGGTCTGGAGACTGAGGGGAAGAAAGCCCACACAGACAGAGTTCTGGCGTCAACTCCCTCTTTCAGTCAGCAGGTTTGTCCCCGTTTGCTTTGTAAGTGGCAAACTACAGAGCAAATAACAGTACTATCTGCTTTGCAGGATATTTAAAAAATCTTTTCTCTCAACTAAAACGGGCATTTTTGCAATGTTTTGCATGGTGTATAATTTGCCACACTCTTTGTCCATTTAACTTGTATCTGCGTGCCTACTTGGGGGTTCTGTCAGTTGCCACTGCCACAGCGAAGTTATCACCGTTAGCTAGGTTATGTTTTTAAGAAAATATTGTCATCTACGCCTGTTACCCCTGCACCACCCCCGTGTAAAAACTGCCATCAGGAGGTATCAATTTTTAGGCTGCGCTGAATTCCACTCCTCTTCCTTAGATTAATTTAAACCCATTCAGTTTCCTGGAACCCCAGTGATTCCGTGGCTGAGCTAGGATACTTGCCAGTGCAGAGGTGGCCTGGCTAGAGTGTCACCAACATTACCTGCGTTACCTGCAGGTGAAGAATCTGGCTAGCCTTTTATAAATGACAGCAGAAGTTCCCACCTACATTGAAGACTCACATATGAGCATTAAGAAAAACAGGGTTTATGTGGATACCTGGTAGTAATTTCAAATAAGTTGCAGGTAATTTTGAAAATGGCACATAACTTCCGAGCACAACTGCCTGTTGCTAAGGCAATGGAAGATCAGTTCCAGCAGTTACCAGCCAGGTATTTTCTTCCTCCAGTAACATCCCCGCAACTCAAAAAGCATTGTTCAGCTCCCACATCTGAGCCTACAGCCCTTTAAAGTTTGAACTATCACTGATGGTCATGTAACATTAATCATCAGGCCTGAATGGACTGCCAAATGACTTGTTTTAAATACCACTGTCAGAGAAGAATCACATTGGGCAAAAGACGCTTTGTCACTAGTAAGAAAGCCAATCTAACCAACGTTTGCCCAGTTTTCTAAATCCTCTGTGTTCTGTGTTTTAACTGCAGTTAAACTATATTCAGTCAGATGCTGCCCATATTTTGACAATAGCCTTCCACCCCAAATCCCTCCTTAGTTTGGGGCAAATGTCACATTTATTATTTGGGGGAAAGAGAGGATGGATGGTTGAGAGGCTTGGGATATGAAATTACTCTTTGGTGCTATCTGCAGTGACTTTTCATTTGCACTAGAGATTAATAATTTGTATTAGGTTTGGATAAGCAGATTCCAAAGAGAAGAAAAAAATCCAGACTAGAAGAGAAATAAAACAAGGATTCCTCCTGTTTGGTGTGGAGTTTCAGTGACATATGCATAAATTCTCCTCAGGTTTTCAAGGGAACTCTGCAATTCATGAATGGTAACTACAGGCATGTAATTACCCCATTTCTGCATAAAGTGTGGAATTAATTTCACTGACATCACAACAGATCTGGGCTCCTCTTACAATCAAGAGATGTTTTTAGGGAAAGACCTACTTATCCAAAGATTCTCTCTCATTTGACATATTTGGCTGGATGACTCCCACTTTCGTGTCCTGAGTTGGAAAGGAAAATTAGCATCCATATATGGGAGTGCATTCTGAATGTCTTAAAACATCAGCTACTAAAACTTCCTGCAGGTGCAAATGCCTGCCCTCATTTCACAGTCTTGATTAAAAGGTGTGATTGTGCATGTTTGTTCCTCACAAAAGGAAGTAAGAATGTGTTTTCCATATGACCTGTGCTGAGTAGCAGGATCAGAGAAATATCAATGTTAGTGTGTAGCTCAGGTAAGAGCACACAAAATATCCTTTGTTATTATGAGCAAAAGGGGCTCAGTTCTTTTTCATTAAGGACACCTGGATTCTTCCATTTTCTTGAATGAAAGAGGATCAACCTTCAGGGCTCAAGTAAGACAGTAAAAAGAGGGTTGCCACATATTTGCTTAAGATTAATTTGTTACCATTTGTTGCCTGGCTTCCCTAAACATCATCTGCACACTTCCTAAGTTCTTCGGCACAGTGATTGGCTCTGGAGTCAGAAAGCAAATCCACCCATCATTTATGATTTAAAACAGTAGATGAGGAAGAAGAGTCTGAAAAGCTGTTCCCTGGAGAGGAAAACAGGGACATGTTACTTCAGCCACGAGTACACAGATCCATATTGTAACTGTCAGGGAATGATCCATATGGCTGTCCCTGTCACAGCAGCCAGATGCTGCCCTTGGACTGGTTAGCTGTGTCTCACTCTTCGAAGGACCTGCAGTTCTGTGCCAGCCAGCATGCTCCATAGCACCTGTGAGAAGCTGCTGTTGTCCAGCCCCTGCTGGCTTCCTGAGGGCATTCAGAACAGCAGATACTCTCAAAAAGGAGCAGTGTGGCTCTGCTCAAAACAAAGCAACGATACGGTAGAATGCTATGATGGAAGCAATGATGTCGTATAAATGAATTCCTCAACATCTCCCACCTCGGGCCTGTCAACTTATCAAAACACTTTTGTGTACAGCCATAGAATTAGAGCAGGGAAGCTGAATAGGAAGAACTGTAAAAATCACAGAATCATAGAATAGTTAGGGCTGGAAAGGACATTAAGATCATCTAGTTCCAACCCCCCTGCCATGGGCAGGGACACCTCACACTAAACCATGTCACCCAAGGCTCTGTCCAACCTGGCCTTGAACACCACCAGGGATGGAGCATTCACAAATTCCCCGGGCAACCCATTCCAGTGCCTCACTACCATTACACTAAAGAACTTCTCCCTTATATCCTATCTAAACTTCCCCTATTTAAGTTTTAAAATAAATAGCTATTACAAAACAAAGCACAAAGTAAACTTACTTTGCATGCTTCACTCCATTTTTCACTCTGTTTCTGGTGAGATAAATGGAACCATCAGTTTGAAGAAAAAAGGATGAGCTGGATATTGCAGCTGCCTTCTTCATGTTAATACAAGTCAACTGATTACTAATTTGGGCTCAGGAAGAGATTTTCTTTCAGAGCATATTGGCAGAAAACTTGGAACTTCTCCAGTTTTTGAGCAGATGTTTGCATTTGGATGAGGAAGAACATATATCCCCTGATCGGTGCGAGATGTTTGTTACTTGGTGCTAGAGAGCTCTTTGATACAGCTGAGGATAAGGATAGCTGAGAAAAAAACACATGCCAGTGTTCTCAGGAAATGTACTGGTTTAGTTTATCACCTTACTGAAATGATCTGATGTTGGCCCATGTCTTATTTTCAGGTGTCCTACACTTGTGTGAATGAAATAGAAAAATAAAAATGGTTGTTTCCATATGATTTGTGTTCCACCACATAAATCAAGCCTAATATTTAAGGAAAATGAAAAGCAATGACATCTGCCATTTCAGGGAAGTATCTTTTTTGGATGACCTGATGTTAAGAGAAGTTTTGAAGAATAGCTTACCCAGACAAATCTCTGTTGCTCTGGCAAGGATAGCCCCTTCCTGGAAAAACACCTATACATAGATCAACTGTGGCCTTTCTGTACAACTTTATCATTGCCTATAGCTTTCTTCAGCTGACTTTTTAAAAAGCCCTCCTGTACTGAGCTTGAAATAATTCTTTTCTCTGCATTTCTTTTCTTGGTATCTTGGAGAATTCTTCATCCCTTTCATCCCATGGAAACCAGAGAAGCATATATTCTGCCAAGAATAATATATCATCAAAAATTAGTTCTGTTCCATTTACTTAAAAGAAGCACCCTGTTACCATCCTTTAAGTACTTCCACTAAATGCTGAGTAGGCCTTTCACAATTACAGTCCCTTATGGACTTGTCATCATCAGTAATGCTACTTTTCACTACTTTTCTACAGGCAGAAACTCCTCCTGGGCTATCAATGGGAAGCTAAAAAAAATCTAGCCAGCTTGTGTATTAATAGGTGAAAAGGGACAGGAATCAGCTATGATTTCACAGAATCACAAAATAGTTAGGATTGAAGAGGACCTTAAGATGATCTAGTTCCAACCCTCTGCCATGGTCAGGGCTACCTCACACTAGACCATGTTGCCCAAGGCTCTGTCCAGTCTGGCATTGAACACTACCAGGCATGGAGCATTTATGCTATACATGCTAATAACACATCCCTGATACCTCTGTGAATGTCAACCTCCAGCTGGCAATTCTCTAGTGGAGAGGACTGGTGGAAATGCATGGTCCTTCTGCCTGCCCATCTCTACAAATAGTAGGGCTTGCTTTGCCATGCCTCCTATCTTCAGATTATTGTCACAAACAGCCATTGAGAGAAGAAACACAGTTGGGTCACAGAGGCTACCAATCTGCAAACTGGAGTCCAATAACGCAAAATTCTCCAACCATTCTGAGGCATAATCAAACCAGAAAATTCAGCCTGCTGTTCTTGCCTTCCTCCCCCGAGGCTTCAAACATGCAGCAAGCTAAGGCTCTTCTTTCCTAGGGAGACCTGGTCTAATGTTACTGCTGTATTCTCAAGCTTACCCAATTTAAATCTTTATTTTAGTGTTCGAAAGCAGCTGACAGCATTTAAATGCAGGAAACATTAGCTGATTTCAGTTGTACCTTCTCAACTGAGAGGATACTGCTTCCCCCATAGTGACAAACAGCAAGTATTTAGCACTGAAATCACCTGTAACAAATGTTAAGAATGAAGTTTGCATATACAGTTTCTTGCTAGGAAAAAGAAATAATGCCAAAATGTTATTTTAAATTTAACATTTAACTGTAATGAACATTTAATTTTAAATAACATGAATTTTTAATGGACATTTTTGCTTTATTTTTCTGCTCTGTATGGGAAATGAAGAAATAAATAATACAACAACCCAGAATAAACCCAGGACAGATGGCAGAACAATACAGACAATCAAACTTACTATAAGCAAAACCACAACCCCTCAAAGCAGCCAACATCCTTCTAAAGAATATTGTATAATTTATATTAATCCAGGTCTTTTTACACAGGTATATGGGTAGTGCTTTTTGCCTGTACAGTAAGTGTTATCTGTTAATATTGTAAGAAAGAATTCATATGAAAGACTTCAGTTACTCAGAAGTGACAGCAATGAGTACCATACAATAAAGCTTCAGCAGTTTACTGCCGATGGAAGTGAAGGTAACTAGATTATTTTCACTTTCTAAATCTATTAGTGCAAAAACAAGACAAGTAGCATAAAATTATATGAGGCTTAGCTTCATTAATCTGAGCTGTCACAATACAAAAAGCAGCAGCTGTGTTACAGATTTAAAGATGAAGGTGTCCTCTTAAGAACATGAACACGCTGAGCTGCAGACTTCCTGTTTTTTTGGCCAGAGTGACATCAGCATAAAAAGGAATGTTTTGAAAGAACTGCCTACAACTTTGTTTTCATCCATTTTTATGAACTTGCCAACACACTGCTGACTCGGGCAAAGCCATCTGTCTGCAGCTACAATTACTCAACATCTTAGATGTAGATGTATGAAAATCACTGTCATGTAGGATACCCGCTAAGCAGCTGCATGAGTTGAATGTTAAGAATGTGTTTAAATACTTTTGTGAACTAGGCTGTGGTCTTAGTAATACTTGCAGATGGCTATCATGTGAGATGCTGATCTGTGGGCTGGTCAGATGGATTCAGCAAAGTTCAACACACTAATTTTGTCACAGGACTTGCCATGAAGCCATCTGGGAAAGATTATGTATTCACAGAATCACAGAAAAAAAGTAGGCTGGAAGTGATCTTCTGGAAGCCACCAAAGCAGAACCAGCTTCACAGCCAGATCAGGTTGCACCAGGCCTTATCCAGTTAGGCTCTGAAAATATCCAAGGATGGAGACTGTACAACCCCTCTGCGCAACCTGTGCTGCTGCTTGATCACCACTCCTGATCATGCCGTCCTGAAACATTATCTACAACATTAGCACGTGTACTCTTGTGCTGGCCACTTACCTTTAGGTAGGAATGTAAGACAGAAGGTTTTTCTGGGGTTTGGATTTTATATTTTTTTTAATTTATTTTACTCTTGTATTCAATAATCTCTGTGGCAGTTTTTTCCAAGTTTGGCAGATGTATTTTCCCCCACTGTTTTTCAGGTTCCTGAAATATAAATACATCATACTGCAAAATGTTCAGGTCTCCTCAAGATGTTTCAAGACTCCACAAGACTATATTTTTCCTGATGCCTACCAATTGTTATCATGAAGATCAGAAGAACATCTGAAAAAGAGATGGGGATCAACTCTCAACCATTTAGTAATTCTGCTTTATATCAATCTCCCAGTAGGAAAAAGTGTATCACTAAAAAGTGTATTTCTATTCCTGTTTCCTACTATATTCGTTGTGGCCAACATTTGATACAAATTCTACAACAGCCTTAGGAAAGCCAGGATACTCTGTGAAAATTGGGAATTCGTTGGCAGGCGAGTGGGTTTTAAAAAACTAAAGTTCTTTGATGCCTTATTTAAAATTCTCTGAAATGATTCCTCAGGATAAAATGTCACTCAGCTTCCCGAAGTTAATAGTTTATCACACATCATTTTGCTCTTCTTTAAAGTTAAATCAGGTAGTTCTTATTATGGGCAGGAACAGTTTAAACTGCTGCTTCTTACAGTTGGAGGGTAAGAATTAATTAGATGCCTCACCATATCAACTACTACAGCGAGAAGAGCTTGACTACAGAGCACATTCTTTTGTACCAGGCAGAAACGTGCCTTCCCTGCACACAGCCTGTCACTATGCCATCAGTGCAAACCTCACTTCACGATGAAAACTGCTCTCCATCAATAAACGGTGGCACATACAGTTAACAACAGCGTTTGGGAGAGAAATACACAAGTCATCTGCAAACAATTTAATGTGTGCATACATTTTATTGCAATACAAATTACTCACATTCCACTCATGTCAGACACAATGCCTTTGAAAAGGTGAGTTTTAAGAGATTTAATGCCGTTAGTGCTGACAGATTATTCTGTGTGCCAAAGTATTAAAAAACCAACCAACCAAAACCAACCCAGTGCAAAGGGTAAGGCTCTAACATCAAATGTAAAACTTTGGCATTTTTCTGCTTGCTCAAATATCTTTTGTATTACCTCCTGAAATAGTGGGAAGGTTCGGGGTTGTTACTGAAAATACAGCACACAGCGTCACAGCCTACACAGGGAACAAGCGTAATCCATGACAGCCCCACACACCCTCAGAGAAACTCCTCAGCGTCTCCGGGGTCAAAGACTGTTTTGGGAAGAGCGAATAAACAGGGGGAACTGCCCGAAGAAGGGCGTCAATGGACACTAACACCTCCCGGGAGCAGGAGGCGGCGCGCCTGACGGACCCCCATGGATCTCTCCCCTGCGACACCAGCGGTCCCCAGGGCCAGGCCGCGGCGCCGCTCCCGGCACCGCTCCCAGCTCCGCAGGGGCAGAAGCTGACTGCAAACTGAAGGTAAACCGTGGCTACTCACACCTGGCGGCCTCTCCTGCGCCCTTCACCTCACACAGGTACAGCAGGCGGCGCTCGCAGCGGGGGACGCACGCCGGCCCCAGCCGCCTCTCAGGGGGCGCGGACACGACGAGCGCTGCCCCAAGGGCGAACGCGCCGGCCCCCCACACACACGCGGGGCGGCTGGCGCGAGGAGGGCCGGGCCGGGCCGTGAGTAGCGCCCACCCCTCCGGCGGCGGCCGCCTCTGCCCGGCGCGGGCGCGGGAGCGGCGCGGGCCTGCGCCTTTAAGGGCGGCCCCGCCCCCGAGGCGGCCCCGCCCCTTGCCGCGCGCCGCGCCAGTAGGAGCCGGCGAGAGGGGAAGGCGGGAGAATGCGAACCCCTCGCACGGCCGCCGGCCTCGCCTTATAAGGGCAGGGCCTCGCGCATGCGCGCAGCCCAGCGGCCAGGGGCGGGGGCTCCGAGTGGGGTTTCGCTTCGGCGGCGGCACCGCGGCGGGGAGGGGCGCGGGACCCCGTGGAGCGGCGGCGGCCGGGCCCGGCCCAGCGCGGCGCTTTGCCCCTCGCACCTCACCGCCTTCTCCCCCGCGGCGCCTCGGCGCAGCTCGGTCCCCTGCGGGCTACAGGGGCGGCGGCAGGAGAGAGCGGAGCGGGGCCGCTGCGGGGACCCCGCGCCCGGTGCGGGGTGCGCGGCGGCGGCGGATGTGCTGCTGGCGCGGGGGGATGATGCTGGCGGGGCCGCAGCTGGTGGCGGGACCGGCGGTGCCGGGCGGGGAGCGGGCCCGGCTGCTCTCGCTCTATGTGCAGGACTACCTGGAGTGCGTGGAGTCGCTGCCGCTGGACATCCAGCGCAACGCCTCGCTGCTGCGGGAGATGGACACGCAGTGCCAAGGTAGGCGCCGCCGCGGGACACGGCCTCCGCCACAGGGCACCGGGGGGGGGGGGGGGGGGGGGGAGGAGAAAGAGGAGGGCAGCCGCCGCACATGCGCCCGGTGCGGAGGGGCCGGAGCCGGGGCGGGCCCGGTGGAGGGGAGGTGTGCGCTGGGGTGGGCCCCCTACCGGGGCCTGCGCTGGGCTGAGCCCGCCGCCGGGCCCGGCCGCCGCCCGCCCCAGCGACCGCGGAGAGCAGCGGCCCGGCCCCCCCGGGGGAGGGCGTCCCGCGGCGGCGGCCCCGCCCCGGGGGCGGTGTGAGGCGGAGGTTCCTCGCCGCTTTGGCGCTAGGCCCGTCTGTGAGGCGGGGGTCGGCTGCGCTCTCCCCGTCGGTTGATGCGGTGGTGCTGCTGCTGGAGGGGGGGCGCGGGAATCGGTTTTACAGCTCCCTCTGCCCCGGAGGAGCCGTGGCCCCGTCCCGCGGTGAATTGCGGCTCTCCGGCCTGGCCCGCCGGGCGCTGACCCGGGGCACTGAGGGCCAGCACCCGGTGGGGGTAAGGAGCTGGAAGTTACACTGAACTTCAGCCAGCGGCGCGGCTGCTTCCGACATGCCGGGTCAGTGTCGGTTAAATCCGTTTCATCTCCCGCTCTTGGGCTACGCAGCTGCGGTGCCTTCTATTTCCCGGCCTAACCGTGATTTGGGATCCGCTGGCGAGGAGCGCTGCTGCTTGAGCTGTGCAGCGGGGCCATCGGCGTGGACCCAGGGCACGAGTCGGGGGAATTCGGTCCTGTGGAGCAGGAGCCAAAGCCACATCTCCTGTGCTGCCTGGGAGGCTGTCCTCGGCATGGGAAGAGGGGACCGTTAAGGCCTTTCAGACATTGAATGGGTCACCTCAGACGACAGCTATTGTAAACGGATTCTTTCATTTATCTTTCTAACTACCCAGGAAGATACATAAGAACAGGCTTTTGTAAGTTTCCTGTGTTTTTAAAGTCTGAAGGGCATAGGCCTGTCTGCAGCTTTGACTTTTTAGTGAAGGTTGGACTGCCTAGCAGGTTCCCTACCTGAGCTTTGGTGGCTAGCCAGCACTCCAGGTCTGTCTTGAATGAATAAATTCTTAGACTTAGGCTATAGTTCCATTATGTATTCTAATATAATAATATAATGCTGAGCCAAAGCAGAAGCTTGTTCCTAGTTCTGTCAAAGCTTACAACTGTTTCAAAAACTAGCAACAAAAAAACCCCACCAAACCCTAAAAAATGGATAAAAATATCTCGGACCCAAGCCTGAAAGATGTAAAAGCAGTGCGGTAGAAATTGTGCCAGTTTAAAATGTAGTGATAGTTCACGCAGGAGAATGATTTCTGTGTTTGGAAAACAAATCCTTTTAGCTTTTATTAGCTCCACCAAACTTTATCAGATTATCTGTAGTGAACACTTGGCCTTGGTTTGGGGTTTTCTTGTGTTTGTGTTTGGGGGTCTGGTTTTTTTTTTTTAACAGGGGCTTCAGAGCTGTTTAGCTGGGCATATGGATGCCTTCTCTGATGTTGAGGACCAGCAAGGAGTTTGGTGAACTTGTATCTCTGTCAGTCCAAAAGTTCTTTCCTCTTTTAACAGATGTTGATCATGGAATCATAGAATGGTTAGGGTTGGAAAGGACCTTAAGACCATCTAGTTCCAACCCCCTGCCATGGGCAGGGACACCTCCCACTAAACCATGCCACCCAAGGCTATGTCCAGCCTGGCCTTGGACACTGCCAGGGATGGAGCATTCACAACTTCCCTGGGCAACCCATTCCAGTGCCTCACCACCCTCACAGTGAAGAATTTCTTCCTCATATCCAATCTAAACTTCCCCTGTTTTAAGTTTGAACCCGTTACCCCTTGTCCTCTCACTACAGTTCCTAATGAATATTCCATCCCCAGCATCCCTATAGCCCCCCTTCAGATATTGGAAGGCAGCTATGAGGTCTCCATGCAGCCTTCTCTTCTCCAGGCTGAAGAGCCCCAACTTTCTCAGCCTATCTTCATACAGGAGGTGCTCCAGCCCCCTGATCATCCCCGTGGCCCTCCTTTGGACTTGTTCCAACAGTTCCATGTCCTTTTTATGTTGAGGACACCAGAACTGCACACAATACTCCAAGTGAGGTCTCACGAGAGCAGAGTGGAGGGGCAGAATCACCTCCCTCGACCTGCTGGTCATGTTCCTTTTGATGCAGCCCGGGATACGGTTGGCTTTCTGGGTTGGCTTTTTGGGCTGCGAGCCCACACTGCTGGCTCATGTTCATTCTGTCATTGACCAACATCCCCAAGTCCTCCTCAGGGCTGCTGTGAATCTCTCCTCTATCCATTTTAAAGTGTGTGCAGCATTATCTTCACAGAATAATCAATGCAGGGTGACTGTTGTTCTGTGTCACAGTGTGAAAAAGCTGTTAACTGCTTGTGAGCTTTTCTGGGCAGAGCATTCCCAATATGGAAAATCTCTGTAACTACACCTACACATTTCGGCTTTTGATTTTTCATTTCTCTCCCTAAAAAAGAAAAAAAAAAAAAAAAAAGGCTGGGTGGGAGATAATGTGGCTGCTGAATACTGTACACTGGTTATGCCTTTCTAGTTCAACAGCATGCAAAATACCTTACTCTGCACTTTTCAGGAGCAGATAGTAAGATTCTACAGCACTCACACCATCAGGGCAACAGGCAGATGATGCAGCTGAAGGTGCAGAGAGACAAAGCTTGTGGTTTTAGTGGCAGCTGGAATGTTAATATTGAGAAAAAATAGGCTGAGTTACTGGACAGGCAGAGTAGTGATTTTTATCTTACCCTCATGAAAATTTTGGAACAGAACAAAATGCTGTTGGCTCCTGTTGTCATACATTTTAGGCATTTATAGTAGAAAGCAGCTGTTCACACTTAAGCTACTGTTTCAAGGTGTCAGCAGGGAAAAAAATTACTGTGAACAATGTGGGGATGGTATCTGTGGCTTCCATTTAGCACAAGCCTGAATCATTTCACAACTGTACAACTTAGATATATTCTTTAAAAATGAAAGCCGGTTTGTGAAACATGGGTCTTTAGGAAAAGATAGATTGCACTGCCTATCTTCTTGCTTTAGAAGTAGATTGTTTGGTATCATTTACAAATTCCCTTGCCTGCTCAAATAGAATCCTGAAGTTGTTTGTGAAGGAGCCAGTACTGTATCTAACACTGTGCATCATGTTTCAATGTCAGTTCTACTGATCTGTTTCCTTCCACATTAGCAATTTCCCAAGAACTAAATTTTACTAAAGATTCACAGCAACTCATCCAGTTATTTTGTGGGACTTGCAAAAATAGCTTAGAAGTCAAGCTGTGAGCCATTCACTTCTAGTTGCTTGACAATATCCTGTTATGCACTAAACAGTAGGTCAGCTTGCCTGAAAAGTTCAGCCTTGATTTAAAATGCAGCTTGCTGTAATTTGGCTTGGTAATAGGAAAAGTGTTTTGAGTGGTTTAAGTTGATTTAAACCCTGATTGTAAATTTGCTATTATGTAACTTCAGTTGTCATACTCCTTTTATAACTACGCCTAATTGAAAGTGTAATGCCAAACCCTTAGATGAATAAGAAGGGGAAAGCAGGGGACCTGGATATCCTAATTCTGGAGTGTTATATATTATGATATCTAATGATTGTATGAGTTCTAGGTTTCTTCCTGTGATGTAGTAAGCTATTGCTTTGCTTTGTAGGCCAGGGTTTTGGAACTACTGTGGTAAGGGCTCTCAACAGAAGTTCCTGTGTTTTCAGATGGAGGCAAGATCTGGACTATCTACACTCTGGCAGCTATAGTCCCCTTTCATGGGTTATCCTTTCTTTTTCCTATAACTAAAATAGTCTTGGGTTTTTTTTTCTCAGAACTTGAGAATTCCCTTTTGCAGCAGATTGTGATCTTAACACTTATTGGATGACCACGTGCAACTTGAACAAAATACCTGATCTAGCCCACTGGAGTATACTATAATTAAAGATTTGTACTGTTTCTCATCAGTTAGAAATAAATTCCTGTATTTTCTAGAGCATGTTCCATCTTGTGTAATTATTCCTATTATTTTTATTTTACAGAAGCATTAAAAGAAATAGATGATGTCTATGAAAAATACAAGTCAGAAAATGATCCTGTTCAGAAGAAACGCTTGCAGCAGCATCTCCAGCGTGCATTAATCAACAGCCAAGAACTCGGAGATGAAAAAATTCAGATAGTTACTCAGATGCTAGAACTTGTAGAGAATAGAGCTCGGCAAATGGAAACACACTCTCAGTGTTTCCAAGATCTGTCTGAGAATGAAAAGCCTCTAGAAAAGGCAAAGATGGAGTCTTGCCAGCCAGAGAGATCTTCACGTAGACCTCGTCGCCAGCGAACTAGCGAAAGCCGTGATCTGTGCCATATAGCAAATGGCATCGATGACTGCGATGATCAGCCCCCTAAAGAAAAAAGATCTAAATCTTCCAAGAAGAAAAAACGCTCCAAAGCCAAACAAGAGAGAGAGGCTTCACCCGTAGAATTTGCAATTGATCCCAATGAACCAACTTATTGCTTATGCAACCAAGTGTCTTACGGCGAAATGATAGGATGTGATAATGAACAGTGTCCTATCGAGTGGTTCCACTTCTCGTGTGTTGGACTCACCTACAAACCAAAGGGCAAATGGTATTGCCCCAAGTGCAGAGGAGACAATGAGAAAACAATGGACAAATGTACTGACAAATCAAAAAAGGATAGAAGATCGAGGTAGTGAAAGCAATTCATGTTTTAAAGAGTTGCTCCTTTTATATTAAAATGTTTAATTTCCAGAGAACGCTGTTTTAGGAAATGCATAAGACTATGCAATAATTTTTAATCTATAATATTAATGGAGTATTAAAAGCTGTTATTCCTTCTGTGATCTTAACTTTCTGCACTGAATAACCAAATAATTGAAACAGGGTGGCTTCAGACTTTCACAGAAGACATTGCAAGCATATGGCACTTGGTTTCAATTTAACCCCATTAGTCTTTAAAAGAACCTTGTGAATCTCGAAAAAACGGGGGTGGGAAAGATACTGAAGAACTTTTCATGTTATGGAAAGGCATTGAAAAGCTTCACTTAACTGCTAGAACCTTAACAACTGAATTTGTTCTTTACCCCATGTCTTAAGTTGTCAGGTTTTGTGTTAACATCACACATTTGGAATTAGGTTTTTTGAATTCAGCGGTAACTGTAAAAGTCTTCCAAGCTACAAGCAGACCTCTTCAGTGACTTTCATATAACCAGTATGTTATTTCAAGGAAGAAAGTACCACTAACTTAAGCTTTTTTTTTAATTATTATTATTTTTCTTTTTTTGCCCTTTTTTTTGTCATTATTAAACTCTTGTCTTTGTGACTTTACACTTGGGAGTCAATTTTTGGATATGATAGAATTATGGTGTATATGTAGTTTTGGAATTTCTTGGTAGGTTTTCTTTTGAGTTCTGTCTAGCATCCTGATGTTGTCATTATTAAGATGGTCTCTCTAATGCCAAAACTATTTTCCCTGATTGTTTGTTTTGCCAGTGCCTATGTAAGCCTTGAAAGGAAGGGGATATTGACATCTCGGGGAGCAGAAATCACAAAGGTTATGAAATCTTCATCATAATCAATCTCTGAGAGCTGAGACATGACTGGTGTTCCCTGGGATGTAATCTTTGCTTTTCCTGAAGCGGTATTCACATATGTGTGTGGCTTTAGGTGCAGTACCACAGTTCTTAGACTTGGACAAGTATCTAAAAAGCCTGAAGTCAAAAGCTGTCAAAAGTTTTGGTAGATAATAAAAATCATAGGCATGACTGGCACAGAGCCAGCAGACAGATCCCAGCAGGCTTCTTACAGCCTATGTAAGAGTCTTGTCCTGAAGTGTGCTAGTAGTGTGCAAATGCTACTTGGGTGATAGTTAAAAGTGAACTTCTTCACGCCCACACCTTAGAGGAAGTGGAAAAAAAGATGAAAATAGCTGTTCCTGCTGCTTTGCAATGGAAGATGATACTAGAGAAGTGAGGGGTGTACCAAAGCTGACACCTAGGGTTCCTGCTCAACAGTGTTCTCACGGCTTCTTGTGGGTTTGGCAAGGCAGAGAGAGTAGCTCTGCAGGGCTGGGTGCAAGGATTAGCCAGAGGTGGGCTGCAAGTGCTGAGAAGTCCCCATAGATCTCTGCTCTTTGCTGCTAAAATTGACCTTGATGGCACGACAAAGAAGCAACATCATCTCTAGCCAAGCCTGGTTGAAAAGTGGTCGTGTTGAGTTGAGAGCAGATGGGCAAAAGCAAGCCGTGATGGGTGAAGGTCATCAAAAACTCCCTCCTGCATCTCCACTAGAGGGCTGCGATGGCCGGGGCTGGAGGGCTGGATGAGCTCTGCTTGGCATAAAGGAAGTCTCTGTGCTGTTGGGCCAGATGGTATGAATCAATGTGCAGGACTCTAAATATTTCAAGCTATGTAAAATACTGAGCCTGTTTCCACAGTTATGATCTGATTCCTTAACAGGATTTAGCATTTGCAAGTAACACTAGTTAACATATGGCAGGGGAGCGTAAAGTCAGTGTTTTGAATTTTTGCTCTGAAATTATAGGTTTATGAAGTGGGCTAGTTCCACTGGGGAGACCTATACCATGGTAAACTAATGTATGGGCTCCAACCACCACCAGGGTAGGAAAGAAGGTAAAGCTTATCTCCAGGCCTTATCTTGCTTTCCAGGCCTAGAGGCTAATCTGAGGTAGCAAAGGTAGGCTTCTGGAGGGGTCTGGATCACGGCTACTGATGGAGAATTATCAGGCCAGCTGCTGGAGACAAGTGTTGTAAGTTGTCCTCTCCACATTTTACTCCTTTTTCTTTTGGTTATGGCTTAATGATTCTAAAATTTCCTTCTTGGGAAGACTGGGCCAAAGCCTTGGGCTGGGGATTTTATCAACATCTAATGCCTACCCAAAATGGTGATTCTTCCTAGTGTTAAAGTACAAGCATTACTTAAGGAAATGCTGAAGTTGCGGAACAAAATATAAGTGGAATAGTAACTATTAACATTATCCTAATTTATCTTGAAACATATTGCTTGAATTTCTACTGGCTAAATCATGAGTACTTTCTTCCAAGGCAGAGGAGAGAGAGCTGGGAGACTTATATAATTGTTCATCTGGAATAATTGCTAAAGTAGGAAGTGTACATTGTGCTGTTACAGAAAGAAAATTTTAGATCTGAAAGTGGTCCAGATAAATCCTTCTAATGCAGGAATGTTTCTTTTATGCTAATGTCTCTTCTAGTAGAGAATATGAATTGTCAAGCTTCCCAGTGAAGATATTGCCGGGGAAACAGCACTTGCCTAATGCATGACATTGCTCAAAAGCAGAAATAATCCAGTTCATAAGCAGATAGCAGTGTGCCTCAAGTACGCATGGGTGTATCTAAAATAATCTCTTTTAAATACTCTGGCTATTTTGTTGTTAAAAAGTTACATGAGAAAAGATGTGATGTTATCTGGCATTTAGCATTTCACCACGTTTTTTAACTAAGCCCAGATTTTGTGGTTTTTCATCTGTTTTCATAAAAGGTCAATGGTAATTGCTGAAGACGCACTTAAGATGCTAGTATGAAATTTGAAAGGTAAGTAGAGAACGCTTATGTTGCTTCTTAATGTTTAGTTCCTTTTGTGAAAGAGTGAAACTCACTAGTGGAGTGAAAATGAAAAGTAAACACTTAAGCCAGTTTGTCTTTGAGATATGTATTGACTGTCATAAAGTAAGTCTAGCTTCTTGCAAAAACAAAAATCTGGGCAACATACACTTTTGACAATAGCATATGTAGCTACACAGTAAACTGCTTTTTGTACAAATGAATGCTACATCCTGATTTGGCGTAGGATACATCTTGTTTTCTTGAAGCTCACAAAAACATGGTGCACCTCAAAGTTCTTGATTTTTGCCTTTCAGTTTTGAAGTAATGCAAGTTCAGGAGCAGCAAAAAGGTGTATTTAAAAGGAATGGCAGCGGAACAAGAGTGTTTCTTGATCATCGTCCCATCGACCAGTTTGATTAATCTTGACAAAATAATACCTTAATCAAACCAAACTTCAAAGCAAAGCAAAAAATGCACCTAATAGCTTACTGTTTTGAAAGCAAAGCGAGCAATTTAATAATACTTGCTGCCTATAAGGCCATCTTGCTATCTCCAGCAGTAACTATTTTTTTTTTTGACTCTAGAATTCTAGCAGGCCTTGAATAGTACACAAGATTAATACAGGTTTCCTCCAGTTGCTGTGTATGACTTTAATGTGTAAGCTGCCTGAATCCAAACACAGTTAATTACCAGCCATGATAGGTACAAATTCTTTAAGTGTAGTCTTCTGTGTGCTGTTATATGTTCATACCTGTTGATGGGTAAAAAGCACGATGATACCTCCATATTTGAACTACCTTAAACTGAATTTCACTAATCTACACATCCAGAAGTGATAATGTGGTACTGTCAAGTCTTGGAACAGATACAGAATGGTGGTAAGTGAAATGCCCCATTCTTCCCAAAATTTAAGGATTTTCCATTTTTGATGTCCTTTTGGAGCTGAAGTGGGCCTTCGTAAGCAAGATGGCTTTTCCCAACTTTGAATACTTCGTTTAAAAGTCTCTAACTTTATCTTGACAGAAGCTACCATAGTTAGTGTGAATTCACATGTAAAAAGCCTGAACTGTACCCTACTTGGTCTCCCCAAAAACCCACGCAGTCTATTGGGACAAAACTGCAGTGATTGCTACACCAGCTATTTAAGGGCTTGGAGTTCTTTCTCCCTCTTACCTGCATGCATACTTTTTTTATTAGGTCTCATCTCCAGTAACTCTGCAAATCCTTTGACATTGGCACCTCAGACTGAAAAAGTACCTCAGGTTTCATATAAAAGCCCAACTTGCTTTAAATGCCGCAATCTGATTTAGACCTTTTTTTTTCCCATACATATCTGAATCTAACAGAGCAATGATAAAAGCCCCTGCAAATCATCAAGATACTTTATCACATCAGGAAATATGTCTGAAGTTCTTCTGTTGTTTATTTCAAAGCTAATACCATCTTGGTAGCTATTGCTTGCTGAAGCCTACTACTCAAATGGCAGATGTGTTAGTCCTGAAAGTCAGCCTATCTACTCGGCGAGTCTCAGTAAAGAAATGTATCGTGGGCAACGAGAGTAACTTCTTTATGCTACAGCTTAGAGGTAGCATATCTTCCTCTGTCAGGACTAGCAACCCTGGCTAGTTTCTGCAGAGGAGACTTGAGGCAAGCCAAGTATGGTTGGGCTGTGGAATGCCACAGACCAGACAAATTAACAGAGGAATATGTTGGGAAGGTCTGCACTAGACCAGCCAGATGAGGTTAGGTGAAGGTGACACTTGCAATTTTGTGAGGGTTTCCTATAGGAGCCTAATGCAAGAACAGTTGAAAACAATTGAACAGAGATGTCTTATCTCCTGCAATTCAGAGTAAAACATTGTTCTTGAAGATATCCACTACTTAACCTATTCACCTCACCTATCAAAAGTTCTTTTGGGCTACTTTAAGCAGTTTCCTTGTACATCATGGCTCTGAATCCCATTCACAATGCATAGCTTTTCCTTGGGCACAGCAACAATTACATCTCTGAATAGTTGTCTTTAAGAGATCCAAGATGCTCCTTGTGTCTTTCATTGGGCAGTTTTCTTCAGGTTCTCCCTGGCTGACACTGCTAGCGGACACTTTTTCAAGAGAGTAATTTTTTAGTGGAAGGGGCAGTTGGGTTTGCATCTGATCCTCTCAAGATGACAAGCAGGGCTGTCGCTCAAACACACAAAAATTGCTTTTCTGTCCAGTGCTAGTTAGGCAAGACAATTTGCTATCAGCGGTAAAACCTGACGTTACTGCGCAACTGTCCCAAGTCCTACAGGCTTACATATCCTAGAAGGAAAAAGATGTTTATATTTTACTATGATCATGGCTCTTCTAATCACAGGATGGTTAAAGTTGGAAGGGACCTGAACGACCATCTAGTTCCAACCCCCGCCATGGGCAGGGGCACATTCCAGGTTGCTCAAAGCCCCATCCAGCCTGGCCTTGAACATGCCGTGAAAGAGTTGAAAAAGTTTGAAGTCCCTTCTTGTGCCATTCTTCTGATTACCCTGCAGTTTTTGGAACAGCTCAAGCATTATGTATTCACAATACAGCTGGCCAGTAAACAGTTCTTTTAGTGAAAATTCTGGGAAGTTTTTTGATTAAATGAAGCTGTTATTTTTGTCTTGGAATCTAGGACTCTTCTTAAGATCAAGCACATTGCATTTGAATAATTTCTAATTTTTGGTTGGGGTAGGGTAAGAGTTCTAAAAGCTTGTTCTGACAAATTCTGCATTTTTTCCCCATGTATTTCTGCATTCTTTTGGTTTACCTGGTAGAGCAACTTCAGTTTTCAGCCGGTCAGCACTGTTTCAATTGCAAGCATTAAACTGGACTGCATCGCTGTTCTGCTGCAACTGTGTTCCAGAAGAACGTTACAGACTGTAGCACAGCCTATTTCATACTTTCCAGAGATCCACTTCATGCATTGCATGCTGCTTTTTTCCTTGCATGTACATCAAGGAGGTTGTAAGTAGCGTACACACAGATTCAAACTGTAATTAATTCTGTTCCAAAGGCCTGTTTTTCAGTGTAGGGATTAGCGCTTCATGGGCATCCATCAAATAAAATCCTCCCCAAAGTTTTGCTTCTGTGTACTTGCAGAATACCTCCACTGAAGATGGTAAAACTGGTGAATGAATTTAACTACAGTGATTAGATGTGCACATTGAGACTAGCACAAAGTTGCAGTTTATAGCTGGAGGAGTTCAGTGGAAGCAGCTTTGATACTTCTGTGGTTGAATGTAGTGTGATTTAAGAAGCCTAAAAGGAAACTTTAATCTTCTGCTGAGAAACAGAATAAAATAAAAAGAATGCTAGGACCTTTGAGAATAACTTTCAGTAGAGAAATTAGGATAAAATCCTGTCCCAATTTAAATGAAATTCTTTTGAGCAGGGTTCTACCCAGCATACAGATTTCCTGCTTCCTTTGACTAAAGCCTAAAAAAAGATTAAAGCTCCATGGCAACTACTATCTTAACTCCTGTCAGCCTTAGTATAAATTACATCTCGGAAAAACCTAATACTGAAAGTTTTATTTAGGTCACCAGTCAGGTTAGGAAATGGTAGGCTTATAGATACCACTCCAAGTTTCATTTTGCCCCTATATGGTCTCAGCAAGGCAGAGATTTTTGTGTGAGTGGAGGAACAGTATTGGTTTACTTTTTAAATTGATTTATTTTATGGAAAGGGGAAGGAAATGGACGGTGGTTGTGCAATTGATTCAGTTGCCCACAAGATGCCCCAGCATTCGTACTTGTGCTATAGAAGCTATGTGTCCCTTTCGGGCTTGTACGGAGACACTGCTTTTTTGCTGTTTGACGTTAACAACAAGCACATTATTATTTTGAGTGGTGGAAATTAATATAAATGGATATTAAAAGTCTAGAGTAAAGGGAGCCTGCGGTAAACAACAGCAACAAGACCCCCCAAATTTCTGTTTGTTTGCATGAGGATTATCTGACAGTGGTACGGTGAGTTGAACACAGTGAGTTTTATATGTTAACCAGCAGAGCTGGGATGCGGGATGCAAGGTAATCTCACTATTTACATAGCCTTTGGGAGAATTCTAAAGAAGTTTAAAAAATGGGAAATGGTGTGGATTTCTGAGTGTCGGGTCATCGGAATGTCTGCATCGGTGAAGAACTTTTCATGTTAATTTCATAAAACTTGGAAATGTTGAATAATACTTGAAATCACACCAAAACAGACCATTTAGCATTTTCTAAGTAAAAATATGTACTTTGGCTATGATTTTCAATGCAGTAATGTGTAATCTAATGATCGTATACACTGGAGCTGCAAATTCATCTATGTCGTGATGACGTTTTATTTAGAAATAGAAGGTAAGAATAATTTTGAGTCTTTCCCCTCTTGCACTATGAAAATAATTGTAGTAAACTGCAAAGGTACTCCTGGGTGACGTTTTTGTAAAGAACACTGCAATAAAATTTGTGATTATCATACCACAACTATTCTAAACTGGACTTCAGAAGACAGACCTCCCCATTACCAGAGCACTGCCAGAGCAGGTAAGTCAACGGAGCATGTGTTGAAGCCCTGAGGCTTGTCTTCCTGTAAACATACTATGCATTTTTGAAACCTGCTTGAGGATAAAATACAATGATTCCCTGAAAAGTGACATTTTAAGTATTTAACTTCTTCTTAGAGAAATCCCGAATGTTTTGTCCCATGCTTGTGGCTGTTGCCACGGAGACAGAATTGGTTTGGGGGAGGTGGGTCAGACATAAGTCTCGTATTTAATAAAATGCCTTCTGATAACACCTCTCTTGCTCGTATTTAATGACTTGTCATCTGTACTGCTGGCATAAGGTACAACAGCAGAGAAGAAAGCACCCACAGATTTGAGCGGCTTGACTTTATGGAGTGCACCAGAGCAACTGAACAGCTTTAGTAACTGCTGACTGTAAAAGGCTGTTCAAACTTAGAAGAATGAAATGAACTGAGAAGAAGTTTAAAACTTTTCTCATTAATTCAAATCACGCAAATCCCTCACAGGAGGAACATTCTGACTGTAACCAGAAACACTTCTGCACCTATTTGGTCTCTGAATGAAGGATTAAAATAATAACATTAAAACCATAATCCTGGCATTTTGGAATATGGCCTCTGGGCAGAAGTTCATTCAAAAGCTCAGTAGGAAAAAGTTGTTATTAAATTAAGATCACATTAGTATGCTTGCCAAAACAACGGGTAAGATAACAACAGATAAGGCTCCTTCTTGAGCCTTATGGCCAAAGTAAATCCGCATATAAATTTTTGTAAAATGTGCCCAGATTATACAGTCCTAGGTTTCCTTCTCACTAAATTAAGCACAGCTCATAAATGGAATTATCTGATAAGTATAAAAATTACATACTTCCATTCAAATCTTTATAGCTGAAGCTAAGGTCTTTAGGCTGACTGTGCTTTCAAACACCCTTTATTTTCCAGCTGACATAAATTCCTTATTTCTAACAACTTGTGCCTTTCCTCTCTGCCCATTTCTCCAAAGGGAGTGCAAACATGTTCTTCAGCAGATGCTTCGTGTCCTATTCAATGGCCAGAATGTAGCAAAATATGGAATCTGCACAAAGCAGGTTCTATCTCTGTTCAAAAGCTGGCTCTGACTAATAAATAAATAAAAAGGGCCATGACCACAAAATGATGTTGAAACTGTTTATTCTTGCCTGGCATAGCAAAAATTAGGAGAGATATGGGGTACAAGCTCCTGAACTAAAGCCAGTCATGCAAGTACAGACTAATGAGATGGCACTAAGCTCATTCTTGTGAGATACTGCTTGTGTTTCTACTGAAGGCTAACTGCGTCAACTAAAAGCACTCAACTAAGACATCCTAGTTGAAGTCACCTAACTTAAGGCTCTGAACCATGTAAACCTTCTGCTGGGTCAGGGATCTTACTCGATGCGAAGAAGCTGAAGCAGTTAAGTGTGGTATTGCTATTTCTGCCATGCTTTTGGAACCATGTAGGAAGATGTAATATTTAATGGAGTGTTATGAGTTTCAGCTGAAGATGGTGCTGATATAAACAACTCCATTAAAATAGACTGTATAATAGCTTTAGTGTAATTTTATTTCAGCATATCATTCTAAGCAGATGTTTGTTTAAACCTTAAATAAAACCCATTAGAAATCACTATGTATGCTGTAAGACTTAGAAAGATCATGAAACAGCGTAACTATAGAGGCTGACTGGACATAGCTCTAAATGCATAGTTTCTGTTAGATGTCTCATTACTACCATGCAAGCCTTAAAAACACTAAGTTTCTTCTAAGTCTTATTTTGATAAGAATGTAGACACCAGCATCCTGTCACCTTCTGCTGGAATCTCACTGCATACTTGGGGATGGCTGGCTGCCTTTATTACTATATTTTCCCTAGATCCTTTGATTTTATTTGATGCTTGGGCTTCTGAACTGTACTTTCTTCAGCCCAAAGTCTCCCTGTGTTGTTTGTGTCACTGTGATTAGATTTTTACCCTGAAGTGGAATGATCAACATCACCAATTCAGCTGTGAAAAAGGCGGGAGCACCGAGTCATGTGAAGCCCAAGTCCCATGTAAAAAGAGCACTATTAATGAAGATGGCACACAACAAAGCCTAATTTCAAACAAATCATGCAACTCTTTAGTAATGACTGCCCAACATTGCTGCTTATTTCTATTCTAGAGATAAGAAAACAAGAGTAGAAACCGGTATGTTTGTCATTATAAACCATTGGTTATCTGTCATTTGTCTCATTTCTTGAGGTAGCAAAAAAACCTGGCAACATGACCAACTGTAGTTTTATTGTACTTAGTGAAAGGATGCAAGTGAGTGGAAGAAAATTAAGAGTCCTTTTGTTTGAAAAGATAACTCAAAGTCATTTTAACAAACATAAGTCCTTGACTTATCAGCAGTTCAAAATCTATTAACTTTCTCTTTGCATTTCATGACAACCTTATCAGCATTCGCCAGCTTCCTCATTTTTCCTTTCCGAGCAAGTGATTTGTTAGAGAAACTTGATGATTGGAGTGTACCATTCACGTAATAACAAAAGAGGAACATATTCAGGAGTTTACCTCCTTTCCATCATGACTCCAAACCCAGTTCTATTGGCATCATCCATAATTGTTAAGTAGTACACATTTGGCTCATTTTCCAATAATTTTTAAACCTAACAGTTAGAAAAATACTAATTTTAAGTATCTGTTAAACACCTCTACTATTAATTCAATATTCGTCTTAAGGAATAGCACTTTAGTGATTATTTAACATAATACAATAATCGATGATAATAAAAACCCCTTAGGATTTCAAGGAGTAAAATCAACATCACTAATTTTGCACCATTGCAAAAACAACCCAAATCTTGGGAGATGAATAAATAGAAATGCTGTTTTAAAACAGGTTAGGTAATTATATGCTATTCAGTTTTGGAAACCACACTTGAGGGTGGAGGGAGTTCAAATAAGCAACAAGAGAGAGAAGAGGTGTAGAAGACTGACTTCTAATAAAAAAATAGAACAAAGCCTAGAAACAAGAGGAATGAAGTCAGTAGTCCTCAGTAATGGGAAAGTTTGCTTCTGAGAGGAAAGAGACGATCTGTCTAAGTGAAAAGGACAATAATTAATGTCCTTCAGTTGGAGCACTGATAAATAAGACACTAGGGAGAAAACAAAACAAAAAGGAACTGTTCAACCGTAACAATAGTGAAGCACTGGAATATATTACTTTGGAAAGCAAAGATCTCTGGTGACAAAGATGCTACAAGACAGGCTAGACAATCATGTATCAGTTTAGTTATAACTGATCCTGCCCTTGGGCAGGGGAAATGGATTGGCTCAGCAGTTCTTGAGCTGTGGGAAGGCGCTGACGTACAACTGGAAGCCTAAACAAAGCTCCGGGAGAATTTCATGTGTCATTTTTCCTTCATTCTACCTTTTTCCCTGAAAGTTCTCTCCAAAAATCATTTGAAGAATTCACTCTCAGCCAGCAGGACAGGAGGGGACCAGAGGCATCAGATCCACCCTACCTAAGGGCACATTCTGAGCACTGCCAGTGGCCAGCTGGGTGGATAGTAGTTGCTTTTTCTTGCATTCCCTTGGAGAAAGTGAGCTGAACTGTGCTGAAGCTTATGCTACCACAGCAGCACAAAGTCAATGGGGAAGGCTGACCTTCCTCTTCCCAGTGAAATCCAGATCCAGAATTAAAGAACATTTAAAGGCACAGGATGTGAGGAATGGTGCAGTTTCCCAGGGACACTGAGATTAGGATCAGGAAGAGGAAGCTTCTAAGGATACCATGCAGTTCAGGCAGTGACTGCAGAACACCAGAAACAAGGTTCTAGGTGGCACGGAATTACCACCTATTTGCAGGAGTGAAAATAGGGATGATTGTATATAAGAAGAGCTTATCCTGTTACAGTTGAAAGATAGGCCCAGTAATAGTAAATGTTAGTGCTGTTGAAACAAATGACCTCCCAAATGGATTTCCAGCTCTGCTTTCTACTTGTTGCATTTGTAATTAATTAATAACAAAATAATTATATTCTCCACACTCATAGAAAACCTGATAGACATTCAAGTATTTTAAGCAGCAAACATGGACACTATGATTTGATTTCTATCTATTCAAGAAACACAAAACACTGGAATAATATTTCACAGTATTTTCTTTAGTAAGTTAATTTTTGGTGGAAGGGGCTGGCAAAATGAGTACATGAATTTTTAGCAAGTAGAGAACATGTTCGGTAAGCAATCCTTACAGTGCTGTTCATTTCTGAGTAGTTTCATGAAAATATTCACCATCCAAACTCTTGGTTATTTTTATAAATACCACATCTCACAGTCACTTTTCAACAGGAGAAGTGCATTTAAACTTATGGAAAATAATACCTACCATTCTGGTTTTCAAGTTTCAAAGATAGAGTCGATTTTCTCTTCTTCAGTGTTGCTAGGAAGCACCAGATAGTGGCCAATGAAGGTCAGGACAGCACTGCATAGAAGGAGCATGGATGTGCTGGCTTCTAGAAGATGGAGCTGGCACAGGGCTTCAAACTGAACTGAGCGAGGTGGTGTGGCTACTATGAACACACTGTAACTTGGGAGCAGGAGAGCATCTGGCAAGTCAGGGACAAGCTCAAGAACTTTTCTGCAGATTCATATCAGCACTTTCCTTTTTTATCTCATTAAAAATACGTACCCTTTTCTCAATCTTAGCGTATTTATTTTAAGTAATTAAGTGGCTGTCGTGGTTTAAGTCCAGTCAGCCACACAGTTTGCTCACTCACTCCCCCCTCTTTTTTCCCCCCAGCTCCCAGAGGGGTGGGGAGGAGAATCGAAAGAATGTAACTCCCACGGGTTGAGATAAGAACAGTCCCGTAACTAAGGTATAACACAAATCACTGCTGCTACCACCAATAATACTAATAACAAGGGTAAAGAATACAATCGCTCATCACCTATACCCAGCCCATCCAAGCAGTGCACCCCCACCCTTCCAGGTCTCTGCCCCTTGTTTTTACATCCTGGGCATGACGTGCTGTGGTATGGAATACCTCTTTGGTCAGTTTGGGTCAGGTGTCCTGTCTCTGCTTCCTCCCGGCTTCCCCTCCTCCCTGGCAGAGCATGAGACTCAGAAAGTCCTTGGTCAGACCAAAACATTACCAAGCAGTAACTATAAACATCGGTGTTATCAGCGCAGTTCCCAGGCCAAAAGTCAAAAACACAGCACTGCACCAGCTACCAAGAAGGAGAAAAATGACTGCTACTGTTGAACCCAGGACAGTGGCATTGGTGTTGGTCAATGAACATTAAAACCAAATGGACCTCTAGGCATAAGTCCTTTCATATGGACAGGTAAATTATTGTATATGTACATGTATGCACTTGTGATAACTTCTCCAGCTGATCTGTCTGTTGACCCAATGGAGTGACGACTGAGAAAATCAAGGCAAATCATATCAAATGAACACAGGGCTGAGACTATCTACATAAGTCAGATGCGAAACTGTTCATACTAAAGCCAAACACAGCCCACCAGTGATACTTCATATATGCAGATGACAGTAAACAGCAAAGATTATTAATAAACTCTGTGAAGTTGTGAAAAAAAGAAATCTGGTTAAAGCTCAATGAAAATGGAAAATTCTTATTACAATTTCAAATTTGATCTTTAGGGAGAAAAACTATAGTATTTCCAATTAGGAAATTATTCATAAGTGTAAATTAAGCAATCAAAAGGTGGATTTAATTATGATTATGACCCCAGAACACTTACCTGTTTGAGAACTTCCTGATACCAAATCATAATGAAAACTATGGAGTGAAAACAAGACAGATATAAGTGACATCATAAAAAAAAGGAACACAAAGTAGGACAAAATGGCTTCTCGGGATTCTAACAGTTGTAACATAACATATCCATCAGTAAGCAGAACAGTATTTTGAGATTATATTACATTTAATACTATATTATGATATTTTGAGACCAGGCTGGATGGGGCTTTGAGCAACCTGTTCTATCGGAAGGGCGGTTGGAACTAGAGGATCTTTAACGTCCCTTCCAATTCAAACCATCCTATGATTCTGTGATATACATGATATATTAGGACATTGTTTCTCACCTTTTCATCTCCACTAAGCAGGTACTGATCGATGGCATTATGTTTGTCACTAATAAGTTCTCATTTTTTCTATTTCTTGTTTTACCTTCTTCTCCAGCCTCCTTTCCGGTCTTAATTTCCTTGCACCTTTACCATGGGGTCCAAAGTTCCAAAAAAATACTGAATGTTGACATTTGTCACCTGATACAACTTTTTGATCACATTCATTGAAGCGAAAATCCTCATCAGGAAGAAGGAACAATTTACTTATCACCTAATAGATGATCACTGCAATTCTAAGGTTTCTGGAAAATCTGCTTCCTTCTCATCTTTTGTATACTGCAAGCAGGTGGTGACAGACTGCACCTTAAATAACTACTGTGAACAGCTATAGTAGATTCAAGATAAATTCCTTGCATTTGCTCAGAAGTCTGCCATTCCAGACTTTAAGAGGTGAATGGAAACTAGTGAGGAAAACTGTCAGATGCTTATCTTCCATTCACTCAGGACTGCCTTGCCAGTGAACAAATTTACAGTTTACAGATGGAAAGACAGATGCTTCAAGACAAAGATACTCTAGCTTTAAGGAAGGTTACAATGACCGCATTTATTTATTCCAGTAACTCATATTTCAGTGCAGATCCATGGCCTGGACACTGATGTTTCAGCTCCAGCTCTGCAGTGCTACTGAACTTAAGTCACCTTCGGTCCATTGCTCATTCTCCTTTTGGGAGGTGTCTCCTGGTACAGGTCCCTGGTGGCCTTCAATAGAAGACAGGCTGGCAGAATAGGCTGCTCAGGAGTTTTAATTTGTATTCCAGCTCAGCCAGCCCTTTACAAACCCAGTCTCTAAATTCCCAATGACAAAAAGGTCCCTGGCAAAGCATCAGGATTCTTTGATATCACATGAACCATGTTCTGGGAACAGCACCAAAAGATCTTATCCAAACATTTCTCACAGACCTCACAAACACCAGGGAAAACCAACTCCAACAGGCACAGGGAAGAACAAGTTCCATCCTTCTGCTCCAGTGAGGTCTTGATTGCTGTTACAGGGTTTTATCCCCAGAAAATATCTTCCTTTGTCTTCCTCCATTTCTGGAAAAGGAAGGCTGAGCTCACAGTTCAGCTCACACAGTGGCTTTGAAACTAGGAAGTACAGCTGACCTTCACCAGAATTAAAAGTTCCCCCTCAGATATGCAATATACTGTAAAGAATTGCTTACTTACAGATTTTAACTTTATTTAGAGACACTTCCATGAGTATCTGATGGATTGAAGAGAATGCCCCTTATGATAATGACTGTTGTGACGCAAGAAACTAAAAAAAGGAAAATTTTTAAATTGAATGTTTTGAAATTGAGACTGAACCATCGCTCTATCTGAAGGTATTTCACAGTTGGTTGCACAGAGCATGAACACAATATGTTCTATATGTAAAACTTCATGGAAGACGCAGTCGGTGCCAGAGACAAACTCTTACCTGTCGCTGGGAAGGCCAAGCTGTACTCCTCCCTCAAGAATCCTGTACTCTTTCCTTCGGTGAGGGATGATGTAATGACCTGTGTCTTCACATACTCCCTTCCAAAAGGTTGTAAGTTCGCAGAGTCTAGTAAAAATATAAAAACCTGCCATTTGCCTGCTTCATGTAATAAGCAAAAGTCTTGTTTAATTAGGTTTTACATAAATGTGAAAGAAATCCACAGGCATGCACACCCTCCCAAACTTACTTCCAGAATAAGCTTGCAGTTAGTACCTGAACAATGAGTGTCAGAAAATCCAGAAGAGAGGCCAATCCCTTCTCTGTGCAAAGAGTTTTGCACAGCCACAATGACTCAGACTCCGTTTGTGTTTTTTCCTTTGTTTGTAGTAACAGTCAAAACCTGGTCATTGATCTTTGCAGCCAAGTTCCACATCAGAAGGTAGTTCTTTCCACCACAAAAAGCTAAACAAGGAAGTTCAGGACAAATGCCTACATATTTAAAGTTAAATTGATAAAGAAAGCATTTCCAGCACAGGAATAGAATATTCTCCCATTAACACATGTTCTTCCGGAACTATCTTGTGAGGCTGCTCGAATGATCTACCTGAATTTTGCTGCCCACCTTTTTGGCCCACAAACACCAGGTACACAATCATCTGCACTGGCTATGATTTCACTTTCAGATGCAATACGTGGTGCTGATCACCACGTATAAAGCCTGATGTGTTCTGGCTTTCAGAGAATGTAGAAATTAGCAAGATTTACTCTATGCAGCTGTCTTACCACAAGAACTGTATTCAGAAGCAGTGTTTCCAGGGATCTTTTCCTGAGCTAAGCTGCACAAGGTTTAAGGACTTGAACATTTTTTAGAATAAGCCATCATTTGACTTCAACGCCATCAAATATACTTTTGAAGCCTGTGTTATTTACAGGATGTAAAATGTATATTCAATTATAGATCTTTGATAACAATATCCAGTTTACTGACAAAGTACTGAGAGAGCAACAGAAGCTTGAAGTCAACACTGAATATAATCGTGTCTTTGGTTTCCCGAATATGGAGATTTTTAGGATTAGAGAGGACATTTCAGCGATAAGGAGCAATTTGGAACCTTTGGAACTTTAGGTAAATTCTCTTAGAGTTCCACAAAATTCACACGAAATTTGGTTCAGATCTTGTGTTCTCATGAGAATGAACACATTTTCTCCCCACTTAAGCCCATCTCTTTTGTCATATGATTGATTTCAGAGCACTCAGGTCACTTGGTATTCATTTTCTTAACTACATGGCACACCATTTTTCATTGCAATCTTGTTACAGATGTTCATGTGGAACAACAGGAAATTAAATAATGTACCATGGCAAAGTAGAAGAGATTATTGAAATAGAATATGTAATTACAGTATCGATAGTTTGAGATTTCCATTTACATGATCCTTTCAGAAATGAATCAATCCAAAGAAACAATTTTCTCTTATTTAACAAAATGGCAATAGAAATGAAACCACTCACCTCCAAGATGAACTGAAGGTAACTTGGCCACATGCCTGTGGTCTTCACATTCCGAAGTACTACCTCAGTGGTTTTAAGTGTCTGAGTGCCGTGAGGTGATAGCCCAGATGGTTAATGAAGCAAATGCAAATAAAGTCATTTTAGCAATCCCGAAGAGTGCAACAGTATGCAAAAGTGCTAACACTGAAAAGTTCTACTTGCATAATTGCCTGCTGACCTCTAAGGAACAGCAGACCTGTTCATAGCAAGAGGAAGGGTTTTTACTACACCACTACAGGCACTTTCAAAATGGCAATTGTTTTTATGTCTGTAGCACTGTCTGAAAAGAAAATGTTCTATCTCAAGAGCATTTTAGTGTCATACTCACCTCAGTGTAAAGCAAGGTCAACCCTGCTGATCCTTCTGTAAGTAATGGAGTGATACAGGATTTGCTTTTGGAGCAGCTGCCAGGCATGAATCTAGAAGGTCTATAGGAGGCATGACGGAACTGAAGCCTCCTGCCTTCAGATGGAACACAGCTGGGTGAAAATGCTAGGGATAAAAGCCTGGATTTTTAGGAGGAATTGGGCACCTGAAGTTGCTGGAAGGCTGAGAGCATGATTTTCAAAAACTCCAGAAGAATTTATAAAAGATGCTCTTGAAGACCTCACGGGCCACCCAAGTGTTTTAAAAAGTGGGGCACAACTTCGTTTCCTGTGAAACAAGAACATAGTTTCTAAACTGTCATGACCTATAGATCGCAAGGAAGTAGTCACTTATTACAGCTTCCCCCAGAATAGCTGCTACAGTTTCGACACATCATCTGAACAACCACAACAGTGCTAGCCTTTGCTAGCACTGAACAACATGGCTTCTTTTCTATTCCTGTACAAAATAAGAGTCAATTGAAACAGAGAAAATATATCTGGAACCTTATTCTGTCACACTACTAAATAAAACCTGAAGACTAAGTGCACGTTCAGGGCAGACTGAATTGTTTCCAGGTAGGTATGCACAACCCAGTCTATACTGTCAGAATCAACTGGATGAGCAAGGCACAGAGCAAACCACAGACGCACTGAAGTAGCCTGATTCGGACTTTTTATACCAACAACAGTATGACTGGGGGGTGGATTAGAAGGGCAATCCTGCTGCTCTGGCAGTGACAGTTCAGGAATAAAACCCAATGAGATTGCCAAATATGGTAGCTAACTGGAAACTTTAATGCTATAAAAGACTGTCATGAGCAGTACTTGTGATTCTTAATGTGGTTTGATTTTGCTTCCTTTGAAATATTTTGTCCCCGTCTCTGCCTGAACTGAATCTAGAAGTAACATACATTATAATTTGCTACGCTCCCCATGTCATTACTGTCTGCAAATCTAGCTTTTAAACCCTTCAGACATACCGGTGATAAAATACGGGACTGAATAAGGACGTCAACACACACTTCGGATTATTCTCTTTATAATCTCTTTCATGTATGGTCTATTGCTTCCTTCCTCTTACATCAATTTTCTTTCTAACACTTTGCCTTAACTCCTTGCAGCTGGATTTGCCTTTGCAAACTATTTCTGTCTTTGATACAGAACACTGTCAGGGCCATTTGAAGATCAAATTAATGTGAGTGAAGACACTGGACTTCTCCTAAACGTCACCATTCAAACCTTGTCAAAGACACTGCATAAGTCATTATGACAATCCTTTCCTACCATTATGTGCTATAGAAGTGGACTAGTCACTCTTAGAAAAGGAGTGTAGTTTTTTTATGTCACCACAATATTTGCACAGAGCAAAAACAAATAACAAACTCCCTGCTGATGCTGGGAGTAGGGCACCAACTGAGAGCACACACCTGCACTGCGCCAGCACAGATCCCACTCTCAGAAATGTCCGTTTGACAATCTCAGCAAACACTGTGTAAAGCTGCATGCTGGACTTGCATACCCAACCAGGAAAGAATGTCCTTCAGCTTATGTTTGGAAGGAGTACCTGAGTAGCAGTTGGTGGAAGATAGAGTAGGTTGTTGAAGGGATGAGGGAATTCATACCTACAAAATGTATCCTTAGGATTAATCCCTCATAACAGATTTGTATTACATAATGACTATAGATCAACTATAGAGCAACGAGGGAAGGCTGATACGCAGTTGAGTTATGAAGAGGATTTTTTTAAATCCTAAATTTTCACTGGTAGTACTTCCTACTACTCTATAAGCACACAGAGTACAATTTTTCATTGAATTTCTTGATATAAGTGTGAAGCAATCCCTATGTATAGGAGTATCTGCTGAAGAAATGTGTATTTCATGCAGCAAATGGCATGAGTCCATCAGATCAGAACCCTGTATCATAAAGTATAGGTTCAGACACAGAGATGAGTATATTTCCTGAGACTGAAGCTGGAATATATTCCTTTCCATTTCCTAACTTCAAAATAAAGTATCAGGCAATAAAATTCTGAAGGGGAGTCAAATGTGCAAAGAGAGAACATGAAAGTATCACCCACACACAAAGCAAGAGAGAAAAATAAACCAAAAGAGAGAAGGAACTGAAACAAAAATTGAAGTGGCAGCAGGAATGAAGTGCAGAGACAGAAGAAAAAAGCTGTCAGAAATAATTAGAAACGTAAAAGCTTACCCAAGAAAACTAAAAAAGAAAAGGGTCACTTTACAGCTAATTAACTGCATCTGAAATAAATCATAAGTTAATGTATCTCCCTTTCCAAAAGAAGGTGTAAGATTTCCTCCCCTTCTATTTTCTTTAATTAAGAGAATCCTGAAGAGCAGATGTAATGTGTCACACAGCACTGCAATTTATCCAGCAGCTGCTGCTGAGGAGGTACAATTGTAAAATGCATCATTTAAGGTTTGGTTTCCAAATCCGTGAGTTTCCTGCTAATCTTTTCTAGTTCTTACATTTCTCTTTTTATTTACTACATTTGACAGACTAATTCCCACTGAAATGTTGGAAAACGCCTATTAAAAAGCCTGACAAGTTATGGCATTATTTAAGTAAATTGACAGCAAAATAAATACAGAAATAAGTCCTCCTCTCTGAAATGCTGAAATATGGGTAATGAGCCCTGAGTAAGCCAGATAGGATCCAGACACTAAAAAAAAATCTATTAAAACCTTATGCTCCAGTATAAAAGGCAACTTCTAACTGAAGAAGCCATGAAGTGAAGTATATTAGGCAGCAATTTGATATAAACTGTCTTGTACCTTCCTTTGCAGAATGTGACAAAAATCTGTCAAGGAACAGAAACCTGAGGTGCAACTGAGGTTATTTGATGTGACTGTTACCATTTTTGGATGGTAAGAGCTTGAATTTGAAAAAAAGAAAAAATCCCACAGCAGGTCTAATATGCTGTTTACCCACAGTTGGTGGTGTAGGAAGCAAATCTGACTGTTACCTAAGGAAGTTCCACCGTCTCTCATGGGTCATAATTCTTATGACCAATAGATTAATGCTTTTGCAGATGTCAAAGGATACCCACAGCACCGAAAATTACAACCGACTTGAACAAGTAGCAAGCAGCAAACAGCAAGCAGCTTGAAGGCAGTAAGGACCAGCTTTGTATATGATTGCTCAACTATAATGAACTGCGTGAGCTTTCCCACCTTTTGTAGTACAAAGAAGTCAACTCCACCCTTTCCTAAAGACCACTTATGCTCATATGGTCATCTACAACTTAGAAACAGTATAAGAAGCTGTTCCTTACCTCCTTTCAGCTGTTATGTCTCAACATGTCTCAACATTTACTTATTTCTGTGTGGGTGGCCTATGCCAAGTGCAGAGGGAAATGTGAGAAGAAGCTCATTTGTCCAGAAGGACCAGCACTTCTCCTGTCCTCTAAATCAAAGGAAGACTTTTGTTAAAAGGTGATGAAATATAAACTGATCTTATGATTTAACAAACAGAAAGAAAACCAAGATCAAGAATAAAACCCCTCTCACCTTGACCAATTGGCTACCATAAAAAAACCTCAACCCTGTTAATGAATTGGGATAAACTGGAATATGTCAAAATACTGTGATTTTAAAGGAAAAATACAAATATGGAAGCTTGGAAACATGTACATTTTTAGTTCCAAAATTCTCAGTCAAAATAAACACTTCAAACACTTGACACATATTTCTGTGGTGAACAAAATTAAAACATGCAGAATGCATGAGCAACACTTTCTATTATTTTTCAGCCTATTTATTTCGTGATAAGTAAAATGTGACTTTAATACATTGCAGAAATATCCTACAGCCTATTTGTAGTCAGGAATTTTGAGATTTCCTTTTAGAGACAGATAACCTTTCACCCTTGCTTCTACCTGGCCTAATTTTCTCAGGGCTAATTAGCTTATTCTCAAAGTTAATTTTCTTTTATAGAATTTTGGTGTCCTTATTCATATTACAAGGAACAGCACACATAAAACCCGAAGAACAATGATATGTGCATCACAGGGTGCTTGCTTTGACACTCAAGTGACGATTCCCAAAAGAGGTTATAAGTTACCGCAAGGAGGTGCACTGGTTTCCTACCCAGTCCCCATCTGCTCTCAAGCTAACTTGAGGACAGATGCCCAAGTCCAAAGCCCTTATAGTAAGAGAGGACTTTCACCAGAGAGCCCCCTGGGAATTGAAATTCCAACTCAAGTTGCAATGGAGGAGGTTTAGATTGGATATTAGGAAAAATTTCTTCACTGAAAGGGTTGTCAAGGGTTGGGACAGCCTGCCCGGGGAAGTGGTTGAGTCACCACCCCTGGAGATATTTAACAGACATGTAGACATGGCACTTAGGGACACGGTTTAGTGATGGACTTGGCAGTGGTAAGTTAATGGTTGGACTCGATGATCTTACTGGTCTTACCCAACTGAAATGGCTCCAAGATTCAATGAAAATCTGACAGTTCTTGGCTTCGGCTCCCTCTGGTGGGTAATGCACACTGCAGAGATCAGCAACTACTGGTAAAGGTAACCACACGAAAAAAAAACCATACAGATTGATGTATTTTTCTTAAAATATACAGAAATACCCCAGCTGAGTAGTGATGATAACTGAGATCAGAACTTGAAGCTGAAACTTGACACAGTCATCCTGAAAAGAGGAAGATGCAAGGAGTTCAGTACGTTGAAGGATATGACAAGCAATGGCCAAACCCATCTCATTGAAATGCAAAAGAGGAGACAAAGGGGGCTGAGCAGGTTTGCGCTCAATAATGTACTTTTTGTTTTACAGACTTGTAAAGCCCAGAGCACATATTCACAGACCAGAAAGGTGATATAAGGTGAGGATTGAAGGGAAGAATTAAGATAAAGTGAAGCCAAAACCAGATACATCATATCTTGTGCTACATCTTTTTTCAACAGATTAATACACTGTTCTGTCTGTGAGTTCATAAAATAGAAAAGCATGCCCCAAACTCCAATGCTGAAAGAGTCCACTTAGGTCTCATTTTACAGTTAAGAGAAAAAGAGTTATTCTAGGCTATGCCTAATAGTTTTCTTGGCTTCCTCAGATTTGCAACACACAGCTGTTTGTTACTAACTCAAAGGATTAATTGCAATAAATGAGCAGATACAGATTTTAATTAAATATTAATTACCAACTGCTGATAAGATTTTGATTCTTGATCCACATTGCCTTAATTCCATGCCAATCCCACAGTTTCTGATGGGATTGCTGAGGAAGTTGGGTATCCAAGGAGAATTAAGAATGACATTTCATCCTGCTAAATTATTTTAACTCAGCATGCCCTCTCAGGGTTTAAAGTAACATGGACTCTCCTCTTTAGCTTTTCCTGACTACTGAGAATTAAGGTAGCAGGCAAAGCAAACTGAAGATTGGTCTTCAGGAAGTCTTAGAAGATTGCAGCTGATTAAGGGAGAGAGATAAGGAACGTCAGAAGAAACACCTAACTGAGAAAACCAAGCTGAAAGAAGGGAACTTGGAGAAGGTGTTTAAAGAAAGAGTGGAGGCACCTGACTTGGGAGTGTAAAATAGCTACAGGTTTAGCATGCACCTTTAAAAATACAGTTACTCTCAACACAAAACATATTGTGATCTGCACTTTTTCCCTGTCTAAAGCTCTAGAATATGATGAAACGTCCAGCATCCCAGAGGCATGGCAGAGGTGAAGAAAGGAAAGTGACGGTAGGCGTACCTGTGCATGTATGCTTTCTGTGATGTTCTGATGTGCTTCATACTAACTTTCATTAACTTCTGTTTTCACAAGGTGGATGCCAAAGCATATTGAAGACGGCAGGCCTGACAGGTTGCATCTGAAGTCACAAGTCTTTCTCTTGAAGTAGCAACAGTGATCTTGTAATCTTGAACCTTTGATGAACCTCTTGCTGTGAGAGAGGAAAAATGTTCTAACTCTTAACTCCATTTTTTAAAAGTTACCATCAAAATAGTTGAAGAAAAGATTATGCTGAGGGAGAGCATAGCATGCATAAGGATATGGCAATAAAGATCTTGGTACGCTTGCGGCAACACAGACTCTCTATAAACCATTGAAAACTTCTAATAAACTGATAAAGCACATTATAGATTGGAATTTAATTAATTATCTGAGCAAGGTAACATAATGGAAAACATGTTAAGTGATGGAGAAAAGTTAAAAGAATAATGCCATGAAAGAGTGGAGTTGAAAGAATATGGAAATGTCTACATCACAGCGGAAAAGATCTATTTCTGAAAAAACCCATGAAATGCATGGATTTGCCCTTAAATCATTATTGCATTGTTAAGCTTATTCTGCAGCAGTCATTTTATTCTTTGCAGTTAAACAGAATTTCACAGCATGTGTTTTATTTTGTTTGGCCAAACTCCAGGCTTTTTGCCCCTCTAGTAGAGCCTAAAAAGTTGCCTGCAGATTGTAGAAGGAGTTACGTATGTTGAAGTGGCCTAAACAGTACATTGTCTAGGAAAAGGCATTTCAGGTTATTGAGAAGTAACCTCTTTGAAGTTGTCTATTTGACATATTTATCACAGCAGTAACACACAAGTAACAACTGAAGCGTTGCTTGCCCTACCACAAGATTTTGAGGAGTGCTAAAACCGGTGATGTCTCTAACTCCTTTAACTTATTCTATTACTGAAACTAACATTTCTCCTTCCTTTAGGAAATAATGTAATGCTGATCATTCCAGCTGAGCGCCCTTCTCTTCATTTTGAGTTTCTAGTCTCATGTGTCCCAGCAGCTCAGTGGATGCTTACTCACTGAGAGGAAATGGAGCATACTCCGGAAATATCTTAGGTAGTCTCTGGAAAGAGCTCAGCCATTTGCTCTGAGCTTGCTGCCTGTGTGCAGGATCACTGCTGAAAATAGCCCTACTAATTCAAAACGTGCTATGCAGATGAGTAAAGACAAGCTGTGAGAACATATTGGAAAATTAAGAAGCTGCTCTAATCATAAAACATGATTAAAGAACACCATTACTTTGGGTAGGTCCAGTTCTAGCCTAACAAACTGCTGCACGGTTTGGCAGACGGACAGGTACAGGTTTGAGTCTTATTACCTCTGTTTTAGTAACTACATTCCTCAACTGGGCCTCGGGTACACCATCTCTGAGATGTGGGCTGTGGGATAATGGGGGAAATTAGAGAAAAGCCCCACTCCGAATCCTCAAAGTTATGTTACAATACTAAATAGATTTGAGGTTAAAAAGCAGTTGCTAGTTTTGGGACAGAATGCAGTTGACATGCACGGAATCTACTCTACAATAGTTCCCCAGGCAGCCCTGCGACCTTGGCATATGCTGAGATAATGGAGAGTGAAGCGGAGTGAAGACACCACAGCCGGGCTTCGGTTTACTCCCTGCAGACGTAGGAACATGAAGATAACACCACTATTGATAAATCGCCTAGCAGATGACAAACAAGGATTGTAAAGTGAGAGAATTTCACACCAAAAATATGTATGACTAGAGCCATGCGAGCTCCACAAGCACATGCTCAAGCTCCGTAAGCATTTAGTTTAAGCTCCATAATCATATATTTAGGCTTACAATCATATATAGTTAACATTCCATAGATATTTAGTTATGAAAATAAGACTTGTAAAGAGTGTGAACAGATAAAAGGGCCTCTTAAAGGGTCAGGAGACCTGAGAAACAACAGTTATTTACAACGAGAACTGATAGCTGGAGAGGCTTTGGCCTTGTAGGCAAACAGAGAAACAAAACTGAGGGCAAACAGAGAAAAACAGAATTTAAGAAAGTAAGACAGAAAAATAAGATTAACGAACCTCTAATAAAGAAAGACTATCCTTGAAGTCTGCTACTTCCTCACAAAACCAAACCAACTGCCAAAATACGTTTTTGAGAAGTGAGAAACCATGATTAAGTGTCCTTTTAGTGAACTTTTCTCATTATAACCCCAATTCAATGCTAAAAATGACACTCATTGATCGAGAAGCCCCTGCCCAGGTCGGGGGACACCTCCCTGAACATGCCTAGTTAAGCATTTAACTATGTAATCCTTGTGCAAATTAGATGACCAATTGATAAAACGATGAAGAGTTCCTGGGAGTTACTAATTCAGATTAGATCATATGAATATGCAATGTGTGGGGCAGGAGTGCATTAGGTAAGACTCCATTGTAACTGCTGGGATTGGTCAACGGGCTGAACCTGTCTTCTCCCCATCGTAGTGATGCCTATTGGGTAAAAGCTATAACTAATCACATTTAATGATTGATTTTTATCTGGCTTCATGTACTATTCTCACGCTTATTCTCGCAGTTAGGATATTATATTGTTACCGACAATTTTTTAACCTTAAAATGTTCATTAAAATAATAATGAAATTATATACAAAAATTTCTCAGTTAAGACCTATTTTGTGCGAGTCTCCAGAAACCCAAATTGACTTAAAATTCTCTTAAAATCTTACTTAAAACCTTTTTTTAATTTGGTGGGTGAATCTGCTATTGTGTATCCTGAATACACCCCGATATAGTGTGCTGACCAGTGGTATGCCTCAGAGGCTCTGACAGGCTCATTGTGCTCAAGGGTCTCATCTTTCCTGGGATGGTAACAAACCCATCAAACTTACAGGTGAAGGGGTGAAATCTTCCCCCATATGGGGGGAAAAGACCCCCTTAACGTGCCAGGGGTAAAATCTCTCATGCCCATTTGATGACAGGGTTATCAGCATCATTATAGACATTAGGGGGAAAATTATCCTTCAGATGATACCTTCTACTGCTGTACTTTGTACTGTAATGAGAAAAGACTGCTGCATATTTAAATAAAGATCCTGCTTATTTGTGGGATATAACGTTGAAGGAAACTCTTCAGACTTACCATTTCTTTCATGCAAGTGCTTAGCAATAAAACTTCCAGTGATTAAAGAAGTGAACCACTTGCAGACTAACGAAGAATAAATACAGCTCCTTAATGGACTGGAAGGAAAACCATGTCTATTCCTTTACCAAACAAGTTGTGAACAGAAGGAACTCAGCACTCACCTGGCAGGCTGTGGTTTGTAAATACTTGACACAAAATTTTCATCCTGTCTGCAGCACTGGCTAAGAAGCTGCAGTTCTTTGTCACATTGAGGAACGAAGACACATCAAACAAATCCTGCACATCTGAAATGTTTGAGTCTGATTCTCTGTTAAAGTGAATTCCAGTTCTATTTTCTTCTGATGTTTTGCCAGTTCCCAAAATGTGTTGGGTAACACCTGCCCGATTATCATCTGCACTGCTTTTGCAGTCAGAACTGTCTCTTTTTATTTCCCATGAGATGTCACAACATTTTCTGCTTTTGCACTATTGCAGTTAGTTTCATTCTTCCAATTATGCCTTTAATTAATTCCAAGTTTTTCTTTCATAATATTCCTGGGATGACAGGATCATCAAGCTTTCACCCAACAAACCTGAAAGCAATGGAAAAAAAAGGAATACATACACAAGGAGACAAATAAAACCCTGATTTACATACAGCACAAAAGCCAACCTGACAGGTTTCTTACAGTGTACATCAGTCAAGCATTTACTTCACCATCCCTTCTTCTGCATTCTAAGTTTACGATATGCCCCTTCTTTATATAATAAATCCAGTAATACACTTATTGTATCCTACAAATATAAATTCAATTAAATTCCAAAATTCAACAGAAAGATCTTGAAAACCTTACAACAAATGTGTAATGTCTGGTCTCTTCACACCTTCAGAATTTCCAGATGTAGTAAAACATTGTGGTGATCGCTCCTGACACCATCTGGAAGCCCCCACCTTAGGTCCACCAGCTGGAGTTGCAACCTCTTTCTTTATTCTGAACTGTACAATTTAGAACAGGATTCTTCCATTAATGCATTTCTTCCTGCCTCCGGTTCTAGCACAAATAAGCATAATGAGGTCAGGTTGCTCCAATAAAAAAATTAATTGTAGTTTTAATTATTTTGCTGCCTTTGAGGGCAACAAAAGCTTTGAATGAGTCAGAGAACAAATATGTCTCAGGTAAGACAGATGTTCTTACAGGGGATATACTTCATATGTTTGTAACTGAAGTGATATGATGTAATGATGCACCTTACTGGGATTGAACATATATGCACAGGCATGCCAAATCACATTTTAACCATCCTGCTCACAAGACACACACTTTAATTGGAGATTTAAATACCAAGGAGCCAAATTTGCATGTGCATCTAAATCCAGATTTTGTGCATTACCCTTCCTACCCTTTACCTTCAGATAAAATTCTGAGCTTGCGTGCTCAAAATATTAAACTACTCAGAATCTGGCAGGAAAGATGAAGCTAGATTGTAGAGTTGTCTCCACATAGTGGAAAGTGCTTTTGCTTGGTATACAAGAAGCTCACAGCTTCAGATCCAAATTTCTGTATTTGCTCCTGTGTACAACTTTCTTCCGGTGACACTCCTTCCTTCCTGCCCTCAATGGCTTATAATTAACACCTGCAAAAATATTATATAATCTTTTAAAATGCTAGGTTTTAACATGCAGAGAAACAACATATATTTATCATCTGTATTTTCTAGAAGAGTAACCAACCTTGTTCTTAAGGCTCCAAACACCAATCTGTTCCTCCCTCCCTCTTTTACCTTCTCCAATGCTTCTGTCTTCTGCCCTGAACAGATGTCCAAAGATATTCACTGTTTGCTTGTCATACTCAGCATGTGTCTCCTCATAGAATACATTTCTTCCCCATTTCCTCATCCTGCAAGACACCAACTACCCCTGCTTCAAGAGGCTGCTGATAGAGCATCTAACAGAATAGGGCTCGTGTCTGTGAAACAACGATTACTGCAATGATCACAAAAAGATTCTGCCCAGCCTTTACCAGAGGTTGTAGTAAAGGCCTCAAGTACATACATTTAAAACGGGAGAAAATAAATCAGGGGGGAGACATATTGTAGCTTGCACACTGTATTATAGCAATGATCTTAGTTCCAAGTGTGAGGCATCAATTTCAATCAGTAGTTTATATTAATTCTTTTCTTCCTCTCCCATCCAATATACCTTCCTATATAAAAGCTATGAAGGAAATGCACAGTGATGCCGAGTGCCATTTTTTGCCCATGCTGGGAAGAAAACCAGGGGAGGGATATTATCTGTAAGTCTCCACCATGAAAAGAGTTGAAGAACTCTCATCATGTAATGAAATAAGGAAACACAAGGCAACTGCTCTTGAATTCACCTGACTGAACAGTTACTTGACACATACACACGCTAGCTAACAAGCTAATTGGTCTGCTTGAACTCAGAGCACTTTGAACATCACAATAACCAAGTTAACAAAGAAAGGAAGATACGAAAATACTGCATCCACATTCATATAAGCTGCTACAATTATCTTGTAGAACTTCACCTTTTTAACTCTTTTAAGATTGACTGTAATGCCTGTTAACGAAGTCTAGGTAGCCTTTGTTGACAGCATATATGTGTATTTCTTTTGTCCTAGAAAATTAAGCAGTATATCCCCTCTCCTTCCAACAAATGAAAAGGGATGGAACTAGAGCTCATTATTAATACATTAGAATCTGCACTGACTTCTGTAACACAGATTTATTGAAAGCAATGCTTAATCACACATCCTGTAGCTAAATAGTCACCTAAAGTCATCCATAAGCATTTATATATCACAGATCCACTGCATGGAGACAAACTCTAAAACAGGCAATAAAGCCACTGAGATCCAATAAGTTTTATTAAAGCAAATTGATTTCCCTCTATGCCTGTTCATCCTATTTCAAATGTTCCCTTTTTTCCAGGAGTAGTTGTTACTTTATTTACTTCTACAAAGTGAAACCTTCCTTCCCTTGTCAGATTTAGGAGCATTCTAAAACTCAGGATTTTGTACTATTTTCCTACTAACAGGGACACTGGGAAGCAAAGCACGGAGCATCTGCTTGGACACTACCAGGGAAAAAAGTACTGCAAACAAAACCCCCAAAACATGCAGCCATGGAAAGAAAATCTTCCTTTGCATTCTCTTTCATATAAACACCACACACGCAGCTTTAATTTTGGCACATCCTTACTTCTGAGTAAGACTGTTTTCCGTCCTTGGAGTGGATTTGTAACTTTAGCACTATTTTAATCTAGGAAATACATTTCTATACTACATCCTGTACTTTTTATCATCTAAAAACATATGGTGGAGAGGGGGGGAATATCATAATCATGCTGTATATGCCAGATAACTAAAACCTGGTAATATTCTAGTGCTGATCTTCAGGGAAAAATATAAACCTGATAAAGCTCTGCAAATTTGCTAACCATCTAAAGGCCATGTACTTTTTGTGAACTGCCTGCTACAATTTCCCTGTACTATTATAAAATGTCTCTCTTCAAGGTCAATTGAACCATAGTTCTACCTATAAGTAGAGATTAAATGGTTCCCTACGGTGGAAACAGCAGCTCTTTAGACAGTAATGCTTTCTTCTTGTTTTTTTTTCCTGCAGGAAATCATAAAATGCATTACTGAAACACTTACTTGATTTAAAGTAAGATCCTGCTCTGAGAGTGACTCCATACAAGACTATGTTTATGTTTATTGCCTCTCAATGACACTGTAATTGTTTAAGAAGGAAAAGATTATCTTTCTTTGAATGGTATCTTCCAAACTCATCCGAGACTGACTTTTCCCTTTCACTGATCATTACCAGTAATAAAGACACTACAGAAGAAATTATGCCCTCAGAGACAAATACTCCACTCCACTCCTCCCCACCAAGGCTGTAGAGTCGCAGTTTGGCTTTCTCTCTCATTGCTGTGACCTTATCCCATTTCACAATATAAGCAACTTGCAGTAGGCAATCACAGTAAGAGCTGTCAAATTTCTGCTGTATTGTAAACTTGAACACTCAAACCACATAAGAACCACAAGCATGATGCTCAGACACAGCAGCAAGGGATAAAACTTTAAATTAGTCAGACAAACTTTCAGTCTGACACAGGACACTGGTGTTTGGATATAGATTCTCATATATCTAGTGTAATTCAGCCATTTGGAGTCACTTCTCACTTTGCTCTGAATGAAGGAGAGAGAAGAGAAAGAGTTAATTCTTTCTTTCACCCACATCAGATTTCTAACATGACTTTTCCAGAGCCTCGTCAATAGGTTTTGTCTCAATGTTATTTCTGAGAGTACACCAGACTTTCACAGGTCACTTCCATAGGCTCAAAAAGAGAGTAACAGCAAGCATTAAGTCAGATGAACAGAAATTCTTCTCATAACCATGGATCAGCCCCATTCTATGATGAAGTCAAGTCCATGCTAGTGAAAGAATAGATGACAGCAACAGAGAGAAAATCTACAATTTACCTGTCTTTTATCACAGCTCAACCTCATGACAGAATTTACAGCTCTGCAACCACAAGTTCAACTTTTGTTTTACTGCTTTGTCCTGCAGCAATGAACATTTACCCCTATGCTCTTCAAGGTTTGCATATAAGGATGTTTTGCCCCCTCCACTCTCTTCTCCAGTCCACCCAGAATTCCCACACATAACACCAAACATAGTTGAAGGAAACAATTTCCAAACTATTTCTGTTTCAGACCAGTTCAATGATTTTCATGGCACGAAGTTCACAATACAACCCAAACCCACTTGTATTGCATCAGATAGAAGTAGTTTCCCTAGATCTGCACTTCTACCAAAGGTTCTATATGCAGAAATGTTTTTTTCTTACTGTCCTTTTACTCACCAGAATCTCATCACTCATCAGTTGCGCACGCTTTATCTATCCACCCCAAGCACAACCAGTTGCAGGAGTAACGCAAACATTAGCAGCCTTCATTTCAGAGTCAGCTGTGCCAGGCTGACCAAGGGGGTGAGCAGGATATGCTAGGTACATGCTGCCAAGTGACCACTGCTGTCACCCTTCCACCCGCCTCCTTACAGACAGTCTGCATTATTCTCTATTCGATACATTACAGTGCAACGGGGCATCTCTGGTCTTGGTACAAACAAACAGCACTGCATTGTATTTAACATCACACAAACACAACTACAGACTTATTTGAAGTTTTATCTGAAATAAAGTATAAATTACCAATGCGACAGTGACAGTTCTTGTGACCCTGACGTACTTCTTTTTGTATTCTTCAGAAAGAGATGGACAGATTTTGGGGAACAGGTCACTGTGTTTCAGAGATACCAAATAATTTTATAGCAAAACCTGCACATACCCTATGCTAGTAGCTCCTGTAAGCTGAGGCTGGAAACTGCACTGCCTAGTGATGTGCACCAGGGTACCCTAAGGACTGTCAGAGGGGAAAAAGAAAGGTAAGGAGGAGGTAAGCAGAGAGAGAAGAGACTCCCCATTTCCTTAACAGCAAGCAAACAAACCACAGAAAGATGGCCTGGTGAGAAAAAGAAATGCATAGCTTAAAATTAACTAACTTTCAAATGCATTGTGAATATTCACCAGTTCAAATGTGCACTAAAAGACTGAAGAGAAAAAATATTTCAAGTTACATTTCGATAGAGAAAAACCCCACAAAATTTCATTTAAGCACTGGCGTCCCCACCACAAATTTCTGCACCAGGTTTCTCTCCAGGAAAGATGCTCAGAGGCAAGTTTGAAAAAGGGAATGGAATAAACTATGCTTGATTGGATGAGATTTCCAACTGCTTACTGCAGCAACACTATAGAGAAAAAGGTATTTATTTAAAAAGCTCTTTCAAACAGTGCTTCAGTAAGGCAATTTTACCCATGCAGTATGGAAAATTCCATAAACAGACAAATTCCTTTTTAGTCACCCTGTATTTTGGACACTTTCTACTTCCATTTTACTGTTACTAGTATCGACACTCATCTTCTCAGGCCAACCAAAGCACTACTGCAAAGCCCGTGAGTTTCAATAGGTGGTATAGTCCTACAATGAAGAGACTCTCACCCTACTGAAATAAAGCATAAACCACCATTTTTACACTGCCAATGGGTTTTTACTAAAACAAGGTGGTGGCAGTGCATTTTTCAACAGTTTAGGATTCCCTCAGTAGTCATGATCCTTATTTGTAGTTGTGCTTTACTTGATAAGAATAATGACATTTTTTGACCCTCAATTGTCAGCGCTCTAGCCTCTCCATAAGATCAAGCACCTGAACTCTTGAAACGACCCTGCTCTTCCAACCATTGTGCCATACGAGTAAATGGTTTAACTACAGAAATTACCTTTTGAAATTTACACAGAAGAAAAGAACTGACACCAAAATTCCCAATGAAAAGTATTTTCCCTGAAAGTAGAGTTGCAAACAAACACACATTTACTAACAGAACCAGAGGAGGCTGCTTGGGTATTTTCACAGGGAGGTGTGATTTAAAGCAGACTGAGAGCTAAAAAAAATCAGGCATTTCACAAGGTTAAGTTTGCCGCTATACACAGTAGCACTATAAAAGCAAGAGATGTACTTCCTATTTGTCCTTAGCCCATCCTCCCTAACTAACCCGTTCAGTTAAACTGTCATGGTAACTTGATTTATAAACCGAGGATGCTGGCAAAGACAAGTCAATTCCCCTTGGAGAACTTGCGAATAGAGAAAGCTCTGCTCATTCTGATGCCAGCAGAGACTAACGTGAAATGTGCTTCCCTGCTACAGTACTACCAAAGCTATTTCTCCCCACAATGTTACTCCCTTCCAGTCTTGCTCAAACTGCAGCCATGAGTCTCCAGGTTATGTCAAAGGCAAGATTGTGTCACTTGCAAGAAGTTCTCCCTATATACTTTCCTGGCTTTTAGTAAATGCAAGTTGAGTTCAAAAAGAAACCACAACTTCCTGGAATTAAGAATTCTTTAAGGATTAGTATTTTCCTTATTAGAGAAGCGCATACATTTACCGATTTTAACTCAAGCATTTCAGCAAAAACTAGACCTTCTTGTTGGAAGACAGCAGTACAGACCATCTTTCTTTCATATTTCTTCACAGGCTCTTCAGAAGAGTGAAAACCACACAACAAATCCAGTACTTTTTTCCTTCACCTGAAGTCAACACATTTCATGTAGTTTTTTGCTTTAATAAATATATAATGAAGAGCAGTACATCTGCAATATATTTAGCTTATTCCAGAAATAATTTAAGAGAACTATACTACTGTATGTTGCATATAAGCTCTCTTGACACACAGAGTAGCATAAACACTTCCATCAATTGAAGCCCAAATAGGACAGTCACGTAAGCCATCCTCTCTTGGTTGCAAAGGCTCTCAACAGCATCCTGCATGCACCTCTAACATCCCTCTCACCAAACGCTGTACCTAGCATGTGCAGTGGAGTGCACTCTTTGAAAGAGACATGGGACTTGCTGTGTGTGCTGAACGTAATGTTCTCCTGTAACTCTCAGTGGGATGACTGACCCTCATATCAATAACAAACACAGCTACCCTGTAACCATGTAAACATACACTGAGAGGGAAGACAGAATTCTTCCACCAGGTTTTAAGAATGCTTTCTTTGTAATAGAAAATCCTGTGCAAGGTCAAAGTTGGCCCTAGAAGATCAGTAGGTAACACACAGTTTTGAAAAAAGAAACACATACCACAGCAGATAAATAGGCATTTATTAAAGTTCATCTCAAAACAAACAAAAATAATAAGGGACATTAAGGCATCTTGTGTTCAGTAACCGTTCATACAGTAAAGATGACTTCTCTTTCCAATACAAGAGGGCAGACTAGGGGAAAAAAAATGAAAGGAGTTCCCCCAACACATCTGGCACCGCTCAGTGTGGGCCTCCAAGCCCATTTCTGCAATGAAAGCACTATAAAATCCCAACACTCACCAAGACACATGCAAGAAAGCACTTTTCCCTCCCTGCAGATATCCACCATCTGTAAAGATGCACATGGGAGAAAGACTAACAGATGGGTATCACAGAGAATAAAGAAGACATACTCCTGCTACAACCACTCATCTTTGAGCAGACCACAATATCTGGCCTTGCTTTTGCGAAGTATTTACTATTTCAGCCAGTAACTAGTGAAATTTGTATTGCAATGCAACAATTTTAATGTTCGCCTTCCACATTCGTATTAGATAAACAAATGACAAAGGTCTTGTTTCCATGGAATAATTTATTTTCATGAATTATGCTGTCAAGTGACCAATCGCTGTTATAGCGCTTTTTTCTTCAGCTGGAGTAAGAACACCAGAAAATGTTTACAGTCTCATTGGGTTCACTGTAACACGATTTTACTACAGAGTAAAATATAAATTAATAAACACTGCATATAGCACTACTCACTTCACCATATTGGCTCTCTACATCTTTTGTCACATTCTAACCTTCATTTAAGGCAAGTTTGTTGGTTGCGTTTTTGTCCCAAAGACTACAGAGTCTCTAGATAAACTCGTGTGACTAAGTCTGCAAGTTAGGAAATTGAGCTTTATAAAATGTTTACTTTAACAAATATGAAAGTTATTAAAGAGAAAGATGGTGACCCAAAATTGCACTGTATTAAAAGGTGGAGTTTTCTTGTACCAAAGTCCTTTATTCATCATCTTTAGAACCAGTTTTGCTTAACTATAAAAGAGACACAAAAAGAAAGTATTCAAAGTTTAGACTGCCATTCCATTTATTAGTAAAGAAGAAGAACATTATCGCCGTCTTACACAGAACACACATATATTTAATTCATAATACAGACTGATTGTGCTACTGTACCAAGAGACTGAAAAGCATCAAAAATAATTTCTTAAGCTTAAACACTAAATGAGCTTATGTCCTGAACGTGAAAGTTGATTAAAGAAAGAAAAAGCCATACAACCCCAGAAAAACCTCAGGGTAGTGTTTGCATTTAATTTGAAGACTCTACCACAAGCTCTCCAAAATAAAAAAGATGAAGTAATGGAAAAAGTCTTCACACATCTCTCATAGAATTCCCATATAGAAATTTACGCAATACAAAACCAGACATTAACTTACTATTTCTCACTTTTTAAAGCTAAGTTTATAATTACTAAATGTAGTGCATCTGATTTGATGTCCATCTGGAATCCAAGACATCCACTACACATAGCCACTTTTAACTCAGGACCGTCTCCAAAACTACCATAATAATTTATTTGCTCAGTGTTAGGTTTTACACCGAGAATTACTTATAGTTGTGTAAATCAAAACAGTTTGCTTTCAAAATTGTCAAGCAGCTATACTGGCTTCCACAGAATGAGCGAAGAAAAGTGTGGGGAAGAAATGAATATTGAGGGAGCAAGTAGAAAAGAACTATTCACTGGAGGAGTTGCAGCAGAGAATGCTCAGGGCTGTAGGAGACAGCAAGGTGCTCCCACTTGGGACAGTTCCCTTTTTCTGTTTACTTATCCACTGCTATCCAGTACCTGTCAGCACCACTAACTTTATTTTACATCTCATTGCCATATGAAGGCAGAATTTTGCAATGCATTTGGCTAGCAAAGCCCTCTCATCATAAAATTAAAATTGCTCAATAAATAAAACCAAGGACTAAACCAACAAAGTTCAATGAAGAATCAAAGTCCTTCTGATGCCAATATTCAGAAGGATTAAGCATTTTAAAACATTAGAGAAATACGTAAATTAGAATCCAAAATGAGCAACAGTCCTCACTATTCCCTACAAATCTTTAAAACATTAACAAAAGATAACTTGAAAATACTTACATGCTGGACGCATGTAGAAATGACACCACAGTCAAATTCAAACACAGGAAGAAAAGCAAGAAAAAAAGATCAGATTAGTTTTTCTCAGCTGTAAGTACAAATATTTTTTAATGTACATATGCAGTATTTTCAGAATACTGCACAGAATACAGTCACGTTACCTTGATTACATCCACCCAGTTCCACCCTCGTGGAAGCTCCCCTTTGTTATCTGCAGAACAAGAAGGTTTGATTTTCAGCACATGAGCTAAGGGGAATCGACACACAAAATTCTAAAGATCCAAAAAGCTGAATTCCTCCACTACAAAGCAATGAGGACAAAAATAGATATCAATGTCTTAAAACCATCTTGTTCTTCAAAGTAATTCTGTTTAAACAAAAACACCTCAATCCATCTGATTAATTTAGAAGACAACTCCAACATGAGCTGGGCTGACCCGCAATGATGCATTCTGTCAAAGTTTTTCCTTTATATGGTCAACATTCAACCTGCCAATCATACATTAGGTTAGGTAAATTATATGACGAAATTGCTAGCAAAGGGTACAGCCTATTGCTGCAATAGGATTGTATTACCTATAATTAAAAATGAAGGTTGAACACATAAATGTCATCAGCAAGAATAGCTGAAAGATTGAATGCCTTTCAATCAAAAAACCCTACCATTTAATTGAAAGCATAAAGTATCTGCAGAAGCATCTCTATTTAGAGGATACAAACTAAATGAAATGTTGTATTTTGGGTTCCAAAGCAAATACTTTCATTTAGAAATTATGTTTTTAATAACACAAATTATTTACAAAGGCCCATCAACAAACCATGTCACAGAATCATAGAATAGTTAGGGTTGGAAAGGACATTAAGATCATCTAGTTCCAGCCCCCCTGCCAGGGGCAGGGACACCTCACACTAAACCATGTCACCCAAGGCTATGTCCAATCCAGCCTTGAACACTGCCAGCGATGGAGCATTCACAACTTCCCTGGGCAACCCATTCCACTGCCTCACCACCCTTACAGTAAAGAATTTCTTCCTCATATCCAGTCTAAACTTCCCCTGTTTAAGTTTGAACCCATTACCCCTTGTCCTCTCACTACAGTTCCTCATGAAGAGTCCCTCCCCAGCATCCCTGTAGGCCCCCTTCAGATACTGGAAGGATGCTCTGAGGTCTCCATGCAGCCTTCTCTTCTCCAGGCTGAACAGCCCCAACTCTCTCATCCTATCTTCATATGGGAGGTGCTCCAGTCCCCTGATCATCCTCGTGGCCCTCCTTTGGACTTGTTCCAACAGTTCCATGTCCTTTTGATGTTGAGGACATCACAACTGCACACAATACTCCAAGTGAGGTCTCACAAGTCCCAAATGCTCTCCTCCCACAAGTATTTTTTTTTAGTTTCACTTTTGTCACAGATTGCAATTAAAAAAAACCCCACAATAAAACAAAGCCTCTGACATTTTGAAATCCCTACTCTACAGAAAGTTGCTTGACCAGAACTAACATCTCAGGCAACAATGATTCATCTAAAACAAGCAAAACAGAGACCATAGACTTAAAGTAGTTCATCTTATAAATTAAAAATTACTGATTCCAATTCTGACAGAGCAAGCTGTCATGGCTATAATATTTGGATTCTCGTACTGCTCAAAAAAAAACAATATTATAGTGAACAAACCTGTTTTATCGGCTAGTTTTCGTTTCTGGGTTTTGGATAAATGCTCCTTTTTGTCTTTTTTCTTACTTGCTGGCACATCAGGAGTTCCAATTGCAATACTATTGCTTACTGAAGTCTGAGAAGGATAAAAATGGTTGTTAGTATTTCGCATACTGGTTCCACAGATACCTCTGTGATAACTGAACCTCACATACTGAAGTGTCTTGACTGTCAGAAGGAAGCAATGCTGTCAGCATCCTGCAGCTTTTAATCAGCATATAATCGTGACTATAGTTTTAAAAAACATGTGTTGGGGACTAGAATTACTCCCTTTCAGAGCTGCAAAGGGCAACTTTTACATTTTTTAAATTTAAACATGGCATGCGATTTAGTCTGAAGAAGTCACGACTTCCCAAAACCATTCCTTTTTCCTCAAAGCACCTCTGCAGCACCACAATGGCCAATAATACCCTTTCACAACACAGAAGCCACAAATAGACCAGCCTGACTCATTCAAGACCCTGGAGGAGCACTGCATCCCAGGAAGGTTGCAGTAATTTGCTACACACACCCTGTTCCAGCAGACGCCTCTCAGCTCACGTTTTGCTTCTGCTCCAAGTCTCCATTTTTATGTTACTCTGTAGGACAGAACTGTATCCCACAAACATTTTGGTGTAACAGCAAAACAACAATTAGATATAACAATTACAACCACAAGGCATTGTGGCACCATACCCTCTGTGCGTCACTAGCTGCTAATGTGTGTATACCCAAAATACTGATTAACAACTTAAAGACAGAGCTGTGAAGTATTCAGAGTTGTAATAACCTTTCTTTCTGTTCAGTTTTAAAAGCAAAGAATTAAAGTCTGAATTTATCTACTTACCACAGTGTTAACAGGCTGATTTTCCATGAACACCTCTTTATTATCTTTGGCATATTCAAAAAGTGTGTATGTCATAGCAGTTCCAAGATTCGCTTCAACTTCTACCATCAACTTATCTAATATACTTTGTTTAATCGCTGAAGATCTAAAAGAAATCATAAAATCCAACTATAATCTACACAGATGAGGAGGAACCTGCAAACCAAAAAGCCCTCACATACAAACCTAAGGAGTGAAGCTGTCCTAAATACTTACATTGTGTTGTTGAAGAAAGCATCCATTGATATGACTGGTGCTGTTTGCGGATATGTTTCTGGCCAAGAAACTTCTATTAGAAATGCTTTGGGATCTCCACTTTCACCTATCTGAAGTCAAAAGAAAAATATTACAAATCAACAGTTTCCAGTCACTTATTAAGGATTACAATGCCATACACAAGTCTTTCACTTCCTTAAGACTAACCAAACTCCTAAGATAACAACTATTTTCATAAAGTTATCAATTAGAAAACAAAGCTGTGATCTAGGAAAAATTTCTAACATCAATGTTAACCTCTACTCCGTAGTTTTCATCCTAGGAAAAGCAGCAGAAACATTCAAAGCTCGCTTTATGTGGTTTATTGTTTTGGGTTGCGGCTTTTTTTTATTGTTTGGTTTTGAAAGCTACTTTGCAGCATCTTCAAGCCAAATATTATACAACCATAAATGAGAATAGGAAAAATGAAGCCTTCCTTTTTTCCCCCGTACATCCAAGCTCAGAGCAATATGAAAGTAAACCACAGGACAGTGCTGAAATAAAGACGGTGATAAACTAGTGACCTAAGATAGCAAAAATAATATATAAACATTACAATATTTATGTCTTAGCTCTACAGATTATTTTATTTCACTATAAGAAAGAACGGTTAGTAAGATTTAAGCAGCCAGTAAAATGGGACCGGATAAAAAAACCCCATAGCATTAAAAAAGGCACAGTTTAATATAAATAATCATGAATATCAAATCACTTTGCTGAACTCAAATTACATATATAGTCCTCACAATTTAGTTAAATTAAAACCAAATTAAAACCAAATCACTTAAAAATTTTAAAGCAAGTACAGGTGCAACCAAAGGCATACTATACAAACAGAAGAAGTCTCACACAAGGATTTGGATGGCTAGCACAACAAAGTTAGCCAAAACCATATTCAAATCTACCAAAAATTCTCCTTTATTTCATTCAGTATAGAATAGTCAAAACCTGGCTTTAATAAATTACACAAAATGAAGTGTAGCCAGAAGAAAACTCCTAATCAAGGCAAGGTCGCTGCACTTCTAAACTTAAATCAACCAAACAAAACCACCAAAGTGGTATTTTTATGCAGTGTCTGTTTCAGAAGACACTTAAGTGCATTATGCCTTCTCATATGGCAAATTCTTTTTCATGGGAAAGACAGTGTCAGACAAAAGCAATAACACAAGTTTTACATTATTTAAATTACGCTACCCTAACTTTTCACAATTATTTTTTGGCTTCTGAAAATTAACAGTGAGCAAAGCTAGTAGAGGCATAGAAAGATACACTGTAAACTTGTAGGCATGTTATGTTTACTCCTCTGTGGAAACCAGATATAATAAGAATGGTGCTATCAGTGAAGCAAGGCTGCACTTACATGGATGGGATTCAAGTGCTATTAATTATATTGACCTGTATCTCATTACAATAACTGATGCTACTCTGAAGTTATTTGAGAAGGCACAGAGAGGTGATTTTAGATGCCTCCTCCCCCCTACATGCATATGGCAATTTCAGGAGTCTCCCTTCTGCCCCATGAGTGCCTTGGTTTTCATCAGTAAAGCTCTCTGGCCATCCAAAGGTCTGTCTCAGCCCTTAAATCTGAGGAAGACAAGAATTTAATGCCAGAATCGGAGTATCTCAGGCTCCGCACTCCCTCTATGTCTCTCCTGACCAGACCATATCAGTGCATATACCCAAAACATTTTGTGGATCTCTAGCAGGTAGACAAGGCATGTCAGCTACCGCTAGACGAGACTGGAGCCTTGTAATAGAGCAATAGGAAAGGTTCAAAGCTTTACATATAAACGTGTCTGTAAGTGACATTTCTGATCAGATAGTGTGTTACTCAGAAGGCTGGCTCCTTCAGCCAGTTTGACACTCCAGCTACGCAGTACACAGACATATCACAGGATGCCCAGCTATGGGATAATAAACCTGCACTGGGAGCAGGCTCCTGAATATGAAGCACTGTGCAATCAAGCATCATCGTACCAAAGATCATGAAAGAACGGGCTAGGATCTAGCCTTGGCTGCAATCGAATGCTCGTTTGGTTTACAAAGGCAAACCCGGTACATCAACTACAAGCCAGGGGAGTAACTTCAAGCTGAAGCCTGCGCTGCAGCGACTCGCAGACCTCTACCTTGCCTTACCCTGTACTGGAAGGACACCGGGCTCAGCTCCCTGAAGCACACATCTCCCTCGTAGATGGAGCGCAGCGCTTCCAGCTCCATCTGCAGCAAGCAGAGAAGGCCGTTACCGATTTCAGCCCCAACAGGAAGCTCGCACCTGACCGCGGTCGCCTGGCGACGCTGTGCACGGTTTCCCGCCCTCCCCCTCTCCCTCAGCCAGCGGCGCGGGCAGGGAGCGGGTCTCACCTCCTGGTCCTCGTTGGCCGCCATGGCGCGCAGTCACGGAAGTCCCCCCCTCCGCTACCGCCGTCGCCGCCGCCGGGGCTCGGCGGGCCCCGCAGGGGAGGCGCTGCGCGGCGCAACGCAAACGCAAACGCAAACGCAAACGCAACGCAACGCAACGCAACCCTCGGGCGTGGCACGGGGAGGCGCGAACGGCCCCGCCCCACGGACACACACCCCCCCGCGGGCAGCGCGGGTCACCCGGTTGCTCGTTGCTATTGGCCCCTTCCGCCTGCCGTCACCGCCTCTGTGTCTTTCTATTGGTTGTCTCTAGTCTCCCCTCTCTTCCTTCTTTTGCTAACTGGCTCCTTGGCCAGTGACGCGTCTGCGTGGCCGCTCCCTGACTGGCCGGGCGGGGGAACGGAGGCGCCGATTGGTCGCTTCTGCTGCCCTTCGGACGCGCGGCGCCTGCTTCCCGAGGCGGTGCCCGCCCGTCGCTGTGCCTCCCGTGACGCGCGGTGGGTCCCGGCGGGCGCTGCCCGGTGCCGAGCTCCAGCCCGCGGCCGTGAGCGGCGCCCTGCGGCGCGGGGGGATCGGCCCGCGCTTTGCCAACACCCGGCGCGGTCCGGGGATTGCTCCCGCAGCCCGGGAGGAGCGGCCGGCCTGGGCCGCGAAGGCGCCGCGCTGAGAGCTGCCCTGCTGCCGCCTCGCAGGCCGCCTGCCTGGGTGCAGCATGACCCCGGCGCAGTGGGACTTCCCGGTGGAGCTGTGCTGCCGGCCCATGGCGTTTGTCACCCTCACCGGCTTGGACGTGGTGTACAACGCCGTGCACCGGGCCGTGTGGGACGCCTTCTGTGCCAACCGCAGAGCCGACCGCGTCCCAATCTCCTTCAAAGTGCTCCCCGGAGACCACGAGTACCCGAAGTGCAGGACGAAGGTAGCGAGCGGCGTGTGCCCCGTCTGCTCCCGTCCTGGCCGGGTTCAAGCCTCTGCCCATCAGCAAAGGCCATCTCCGGGCCCGGGGGGTGCGGGACTTGGCGGCTCCCCGAAGGGAAGGGCCGTATGAAGGGCTGTGCTGCTTTGCCTGGTGTGCAAAAGCTAGCTCGGCGCTAGCCGGACCTCTGCTGTCTCTTCCCTCAAATGTTGGGAGCTTGAAGCCTGAGGAAGAAGTGTCAGGACCGAGGGTGTTATGATGGAATGCCATGGATGTATGGGAAACCAGGGTGCCTTAGCTCATAAGCCAGAAGCGGGGAAAGTCAGTATGATTTACTTTTTAAAGTACTGCTGTTCATTTACTCAGCTTTGAGGTGTGCTTCTAAAATTTGAGCTTTAATGAAACCCAGAATATAACTCTGGAGAAACTAAATGTTTGAAATCATTGTATTCAAGGAAAAACATAAAGCCTTTAACCAAACGAAGTGCAGCAGAAGGAATCTCTCTGCTGTACTTTCTGTTTTGCAGTGGCAGTTAAAAAGCAATGTCAGTGGGTTTAATCCTTGGAAAACCATGTTATTCTGTGATGCTGGGAAACAACAAGAATCCAAGCTGGTTTCTCCAGGCTCAGTTTGAAAGCCTCATTTTAAATTGAGCCTAGTATTTGATGAAAGTGTGTGAAACGTGTTTCTGAACTTGACCGTTTTCTCCGGTCTACCTGGAGTCTGTTCTTTGTTGCTGATATCTCAGACATCAGGCCCTGATGCCAGGTAACCAGGGGTATGTCTTGCTTAATAGGAAGCAAGGGCTTGAAGGGAATAATGTTAAAGTGAAGATTACTCATATTCTCAAGTGACAAGAATGTAGAAGCAGTTCCCTTCCTCCTGCTGTAAATGTCTCTAAATGGATTTGGTAGCTTGCTTTAATAATCTCAATATTTTCAGAGGACATCCTATGAATGGTATATTCCAAAAGGAATCCTGAAGACTGGTTGGATGAACAAACACCTGAATTTGGTTCCAGCACTTGTGGTGGTGTTCTATGAACTAGACTGGGATGAGCCACAGTGGAAAGAAAAACAGCTGGAATGTGCTACTCGAGTTGAAATTGTCAGGTAGAGTCTTTTTCACTTAGTTCATAATGTATTACAAGTTAATGGTAAGTGTGAATTGCAGAACCCTTTGTGTATGCTAAAGCATATAAATATTCTTAGACACAAATGAAGGGGAATGTGAACCTTGCTTTGTAATGTACAATTGACTATAAAGAAACTGTCTTTTAAAGCCTTATTTGTAAAAGTTACTTAAGTCAAAATAGCCTCTGGAGTTTGCTTACTTAAGTCAGGACAACTATTCTGTCCCATCTAAACAAAAAAAGGAGACATAGCATTCTGTGGATGATGCAGCATGTTGTTGCGTTCAGGTTTATTTTCTTCTATATAGAATTCTCTCAATGCTTCCATCTAGACTGAAATCTCATTTTGTTCTCGTTATTCAGACACAAGAAGTGAAACCTTGACTCTGTGCTGTTTCTATTTTAGGCAAAGCTTGCAGGGAAGAAATACGAAAGTTGCTGTGGTTTTGATTCAGAAAAAAACACCATTACCTCCAGGTACTAGAAATCTCTGCATGGTTGTGGTGATCTCATTTTTCAGAGGGCCTGATGGACTGAGCCCCTATCCTTGAACATTATCTGCAGTTCTTAATCTAAGGTTGTCTGCATATTTTAAATGTATTGTGGCTGCAGGAGGGCATACAGATGGAAAGAGTGCTCTAAGCATTTGATACTTTTATCCTTCTTCCTCTCAAGTCGAAGTCCATCTTTTGATGCACAGTATGAAAAATGGCTTGCCAGTGTAATACACTAGGCATGTCTCCTTGTAAGCAACTTGCATTTTAAATCTTGCTTGAGATTGAGAAAAGCCATAGAAGCATTGAGAACCTAGAGGGAAGGGTATTTGGTACCTACAGAAGTCTTTCAGTTTAACTCTGCTTTAATGGTCAAAGTTGGGGAGTTAAGTGGAGCTGTAAAATGTGATATGGTATAACCTTATATTTCTGTAGAGCTGCTGCTTGGCTGTAGCTGCATACTTGCTAGTGTCTGGCAAACTGGCTTTTGTTTTTTCGCTGCCTGGTGTACATGTTTGTCTTTTCTGGATGCTGTTGTATTTCTCAAGACACGTTCTTACGTTCTGTGAGATGAAAAACTTATACTTGTAGGTTGTTACTAGCTAAGCCACTCCTAGAAGGTTTCTGTAATGTGTTCTGCTGGATGAAGCAGCTAATGCTATGGAAGTAGTAAGAAAGAATGTGGTCTTAGTTTTATCTGTCCTACATTTTTCCGTACCATACTAGTCAAGCTTTTAGAGCTAGTTTGACGTTGCAGCACTGTATACCACTTACTTGTGCTTTCCTTCACTTCACTAGGGGAAGATGTTATTGCATCAGAGAGGGCAGCGGCTTTATGTAATGCATGTGACCTTTCTGGAAAATCTCTCTTTGTACTTCCACACACTGATCATCTTGTCGGTTATATTATAAGGTAAGTGACTGTAGGGCACTGTTTTGCTCTGCTGCCCATGGATTGATTTACATGACAGTAGGCCTGCTGGCAACAGATGGGGTTTACCCATCTCAGAGGGGGAAAGTGATCTTTGCACAGGAGTTAGCAGGACGTATTGAAAGACCTGTAAACTGGATTTAAAAGTGAAAAGAGATAAAACCAGGCTTACAAGAATTAAGCCTGGGGGCAGCATGCCAGTGTTTGAGAGGCAGTGTGCTAGCGAGGTCCTTTGGTCTGCTGTCTCAGTGGAGGTAGGGGATGGAGATCCATGTGATAGCAAAGACGTAAGAGTTATTGATATGTTAGAAACCATGGAAGCACCTGCAAATCAGGGCTTCCCTCCCAAAAAGAGGTGGTGGGATAAATAGCCCAACTGAAGTGCATCTACACCAATGCACACAGCATGGGCAACAAATCGGAGCTGTGGGAAGCCATTGTGCAGCAGGAAACCTGTGACATATGCACAACTGGAGTGCTTCAATGGATGGCTATAAATTCTTCAGAAGGGATCGAGGCAGTGGGGTAGCCACCTTTGAAAGAAGGGGCAAGCAACTCAGAAGGACTACAGGGATGTTGTGAGGTTGTGCAGGGAGAAAATGAAAAGGGCCAAAGCCCCCTAGAACTTAATCTGGTTACTGCCATAAAAGAGAGTAAAAAATGTTTCTGTAAATACATTAGTAACAAAAGGAGGGGTACAGAGAATCTCCATCCTTTATTGGATGCAGGGTGAAATATGGTGACCAAGGTTGAAGAAAAGGCTGAGGTACTTAATATCATCTTTGCCTCAGTCTTTAGTGGTAAGACCAGTTGTTCTCTAGCTACCCAGACCCCTGTGCTGGGAGGCAGGGATGAGGAGCAGAATGAAGCCCTCATAATCCAAGGGGAAATGATCAGCAAGCTGCTACACCACTTAGACACACACAGGTCTATGGGGCCAAGGGTACAGAGGGAGCTGGTGGAAATGCTCACCAAGCCATTTTCATCATTTATCAGCAGCCCTGGCTAACTGGGGAGGCCCCAGTTGACTGCAGGTTACCAGTTGTGACACCCACGTATAAGAAGGGCCAGAAGTAGGATTCAGGGAACTACAGTAATTTTTTACATTTCTTGGAAATACATCTTAAAATAAATTATTAACGGCCTTTCAAAACCAAAACCTACTTGTTCTATTTTGTGGTACCCCAGTGTAACGTTTTGTGTGAAGCATTTTTGTCTGCACTCTTTCCCTGTGTGACATCTTACAGGAGAATTTAGTAATACCTGAAGCTATTTTATGAACCTTAAAATAAGCATGATTGAAAGTAACTTGTTCTGAAGAACTTCAGAATTTCTTTGTGTGTGGGAGAGTCTTGGCGAAACTTATGAGCAACTTTGTTGCAGGTTGGAAAATGCTTTCTATGAGCATGCACAGACTTACTATTATACGGAAATAAGGAGAGTTAAGTCTCATAAGGAATTCTTGAACAAAACCACTCATCAGGTAACATTGTCCTATTTTTTAAATACTTGGAAGTTATATTGCATGTTAAAACATTAAAGTAAGGGTTGTTTGTTGCTTGAACATTTTTATTCCCCCTCCTTCCAACTTAAGATGCTTTCTCTGAGTATAGAAAGTAAACCTGGTTTTATTTTCTGCAGCTTACTTTCATTTTGATTGATTTTGTTCTTACATTTGTTTGTCTTTCCTACATTTTCCTTAGAGGAAAAAGCTACAGCCCAAAAATGAAGTTCTTCCATAAAGAAAACCTCGACTATTTCATTGTCTATATGGTTTAACCTGTGTGAATGTAGTATCTGAACAAGTTGTGGGAAATGCTTCCCTTAGATATTTCGAACTTAAAGTTGCACTTGGTTTGGCTTTTTAACATCTGCTTTTCAAATTGTCTGCTCAGACAGACAATATTCTCTTGCAATTGCCAGCTTCCTTCTCTTGGAAGCTGTAATCCAAGTGATAAGCTTCCGACCAACAATGGATATTGTTGTAAAGATTTTGGGGTGTTCTAAGGCCTGTCCCCTGTTCCAGGGTGTAAAAGGCTTAGAATAGATTAAATCCTGATGAAACATCACTGCTGCATCATAGTCACAGAGAGGACTGTTAGGAAACAGTTGCATAGTCAGTTTTTCAAATCAACTGTGGTATTACATCAACCTCTATGCTTATCACCTGTATGTGCTTTGTAAGTAGCAGGTATGTTTGGATGTTTGTGAACGATGTATATTGGTTCTGTTTTGCAGCTTTTATTTGTTAGACACCAGTTCAAAATAGCATTCTTCAGTGAGCTGAAACAGGATACGCAGAATGCTCTCAAGTAAGACTTATGTTATCTTCCCCTCTCCTCTCTACCCCAAATTACTTCTAAGCCATTGACTATAATAAGTGTTTTCCTGAATGCAGAATTATTTAAACATGTATGTAAGGGATGAGTTTTTCATTGGGAAGAACACTGTGATTGTAAGGATGTTTTCTGCTGTTGGTAATCCTATTCTTAAACTTGATTATCTTATATGATTTAAAGCTAATTTAAGTATTCTTGTTTAGAAATTACAGAACTGCCTATAATCTTGTGCATGAACTGAGGTCTCATGAAACAAACATGCTGGAAATCAAGACCATGGCAGGATTTATAAACTACAAGGTAACAAGTGTACTTCTAGTCTTTGACAACCTTTACTTAAAAAAAAAAAAAGATCCATTTTGAACTTTTAAACCTTCACACATTACATTTTATATTGCTTTTAAGGGAGATGGATTAGAAACGGATATTAGTAGAGTACCACTTACGCTCAGACTTGCAAAGACTTCTGAATTCCACAAGAAAGAAAGTTCCGTAGCTGAAGCTTAGGAGTATCTTGAAGGTTTTGAGTTCATTTGAGATGCAGTCATCTGAAAAACTAGAGACTCTAACTCTCACTCTGTGCATGGGGGGAGGGGAGGGATGAAAACAAGGGTTGCTTGTTTCTTTGAATATTTGTGTCTTCTTGCAAAGCTTAAGCCTGTATAGTTCAGTTACTGTGTGTTAGGAAGAGGAAAATAAGTCTTTAAGAATCAGACCATACTTTTGTGGTATTTGGGGGGTTTCAGGTAAAACAAAACTATCCTACTATTTACAATAGTACTGGAATTGGATTCCAGCAAATTCCAGCTGCAGGCTTCAAACAGAATTACCTTCCTAGTGGCTCTGCAGTTCTGTCTTGAATTTGACTGAGTTATGTACTCTTTCATTGATGGCTTGGGAGAGAAGGGGAAGAAAATAACATTAGGTGAAATAGAGGCCGCATGGTTTCAGGTGTAGTGCATTATGTTTTACATATGGTTTACATCTCTCTTTCTCCTTCTTTTCTATGTTATTTGAGTTCTTCAGAAATACATAAAATTTGTTTGGCTGTATTGTGAGTGGTGGGTTGTTGTTGGTTGGGGGGTTGGTTTGTTTGCTTGCTTTTGAATCTAGTCCTTAGCAGACCGACACAGTTTTTTTTTTTCCTCTTATTTTGATTTCTTCTAGATCTGTCGCCTCTGTTTTCAGCATAATACTCCACTGGATGCAATTGCTCAGTTCAGGAAACATATTGACTTGTGCAAGAAAAAAATAGGAAGTGCAGAACTGGCTTTTGAGCATGCTGCCTGGATGTCTAAACAGTAGGTTTTTGCTTAGTAATGTTTCTGGTTTAGTTCTTATATATGGCCTTCTGAAGTTGACTTGTCTAGGCAAGATACGAATTCTTAGCTCTTTACCTAAGAAAGATAGAGTAGATCATAAAAGTTGTATGATGTTATTCTGCTTTGCATTGATTATTGACCTTTTTTTTTCTGGGAATGAGCAGGGTATGACACATGCAGCCATAGAGCTTGGATGCAAAATTTCAGAGCAGTGTTGTCCGTCTTAAGACTAACCAGAACTTTTAATTCAAGTGCACCTTTCAGTTCAATTTGCTGTTCTGTGCATAATCTTGGCTATGATTTGTTTTTCATAGGTTTCAGGCTTTCGGTGATTTGTTTGATGAAGCAATTAAACTGGGATTGACAGCAATTCAAACTCAGAATCCAGGTTTCTATTACCAGCAGGCAGCCTATTATGCGCAGGAACGGAAACAACTAGCAAGTATGCTTTGTAGCCATGATGTAAGTTCAGAGGGGAAAAGTGCTTTGCAAGTAACCAGATAATAAATTAGCTAATGTTTTAGTCTCAAATGGTGGTGGAATAATCCATAATGTGTCAAAAATCCAAGCAAAGGATATGGGTTTTTTGTGGGGTTTTTTTTTCCTGATATTACACAAATCTGTTATCTATTGGAAAAGTTACTCTAGAACAAACATGTTAATATTTATTTTATTACAAATAATTCCGACATGTTTGCAACATAATTATTAAAAGAAATTAAAATTATTAAAAGAAATTAAAAGAAAAAGTATACTTTCTACATCTCTGGATACCTGAAAATTTACTGGTTTATTTTTCCAGTATATTTCTCTAGATGTCCGCTGTATCTGATTACTTACAGGAAGCAGAGAAACAAGAGCGTTAGTATTAAAATGTGTGTATGGGGAGGGTGGTGGTGGTTGGTTTAGGTTTTTCTGAAACTTGCCTGACAGAAGGGGTTCCATAGAAAATTGATCTCTGCAGTTGATTAACCATACATGCTAATTCTCCAGCTGACACGTCCTGAGTATTTGAAAGTCTTTGTTCCTGTTGGTGCTATTTATTTGTTGTTAGGAGCTAGTATTAAAAAGGATTATTCTTTGACAGTGTATGAGGTGAATGAAGTAGAATGTCAGACTGAATGAGAAGTATTTAAATGTTTGGGTTTCCTGAAGTACTATTTTTATTAAGGTGGCTGAAAAGGTTATATGTTCCAAAGCAAATTTCTTTTTATGTGCATGTGTATTGGGCCATCAAATCACTTTTCATGCTTTAAAATGAAACATGAACCCTTTTTTTATTACTATATTTGCTGAATTTACAGTCCTCTGTGATATACCCCAATCCGGATCCCCTGGAAACGCAAACTGGAATGCTTGACTTCTATGGGCAAAGACCATGGCGGCAGGGAATATTAAGTATGTTTCTGTGTCTTGTGTCTGTGGAGTTTGGGCAAACTTGTTTAGGTGCTGATCCTTCCCAGCTGACGTAGTGGCACCAGCATGTGAACCCTTTTCCACTGAGACAGATGCTGGGCTGGGACCTCACTCTTTTGTTAGTTGGTGGTGTGACTTGAACAGGTGTCAGCTGGAAGTGCAAGAAGTGTGTTTGATCTCTGTAACAAACTGAAAAAGGAGCTTCAGGTTTATGTAGGATCAGGTCTTCAGTACAGTTAGGCCTTACTAAAGCTCTGCTGCTGCCTTGTTTCTGTTGCTCCCTAAGCTACCTTAGTAATCGGCGTGCTGCAGTGAAATGCACTTCTGCAAAGTGAAAGTGGAGAACAGGATGCAGCAAAAGTAATGATGAAAGCTTTTTGGATTTTGAAAGGGACTGAGAGGATGCAATGCCATGATTTTAATCTAATAAGGAAATTTGTGGCTTTCCTAGAAAGGAGAATGTTTTCTCAGAAATTTGGACTTTGAATGTACAGCTTTGGGCTGTGTATGAATACACATGAATTTCTGAGATCTTCATTGTTGACTATGGTTTTACTTCCCTTTCTTCCTCTCCATTTGGTCTCCTATTCTTTGTTCTCTGTGTATCCTTTGGGCTTTTCCACTTTATCATTGCCATCTTCTAAAGACTTTGGTTCATTTACTGTAAATACAGTACTGTCTAACTTCTTTTATCTTCAAGTGTTACTGTTTTGAAATTAGTTAGAATCTACTGCCAAGGTTGAAGTGTTTAAGAGAAACTTTACTTGTTAATATATTCATAGTTTTTGATTCCAGCAAAAGTTCATGATCTTTTAAAGCCCTGTACAGTTCTTCATATGTTGGCATTCTCTACGGCTAGAGACATAAGCTTGAATCCTTACTTGAGATCAGATAGGGAAAGGGCTACAAATTTGTCTTAACGTATGCACTTTAAATGTTAATACATGCAGTCGAAAGACTGGGTCGTCTTACTGTAGTTTGCTATTTTTGAGTAGCTTCAGAGAACTTGTTTTAAACAAAAGGCCAGATACTTGTTCCAGAACTTCCCTTCTAGAATGTCAAGGATGCATGAGTTCTTAAAGCCATTATCCGTTTCCTAGGCAAAAGAATGTTTAAGAGTTGAAGTGTGCTTGAGTTGGAGCTTGCATTGCATATAGGTCACCACATAAATGGTTATCTTTGAGTCTCAATAAAATTCCAATTTAATGGATTTTTCACTGTCTTATGCAGGCTTTGATCTTTCTGATCCTGAAAAGGAGAAGATGGGGATTTTAGCCCTACAGTTGAAAGAGAAGAATGTCCTTCATTCAGTAAGTTTTACTCTACAAAAAAACCCCTAAAATTGTTTTCTAACATTCAAGTGTTTGCATGTCTAATGATATCAGTAATTGTTTTTTATCTGTTAGGAGCTAATCATCACTTTGTTAAGTAACGCTGTTGCGCAGTTCAAGAAATACAAATGTCCAAGAATGAAAAGTCATTTGAGTGAGTATAGATAACCAGATGCTTTTTTGTAATTAATTTTGCAAAGACTTTCAGTATTGATCTGTATTTCTCTTTTTTTTTTTTTTTTTAATCAGTGGTTCAAATGGGAGAAGAATATTACTATGCTAAAGATTATGCCAAAGCTTTGAAGTAAGTATCATCCAACATTTTCTTTTACATGCTGTTGTTCTCACTAAGACCCCATGTCTTGTTACTATGGATTAATGTTAGAAGCTCATCTAATTTGCTCCTTTTAGCTGGATTGGATTGAAGCACAATCTTTGAAGTCTAGGAACTCCACTTACATTAAAGAAAGCAAAACAAATATGATGAGTCAGCTATTAAAAGTAGGAAAAACTTCCTGTTATAAGCAGTTGTGAGGATTTGCCTTATTGGGCAAACTTATTTCTATCTCACTGAGTGCTCTCTCTGTCCTTCCCAGAAGTGGTTTCTGAAACTTGCAATGAGAATATAGTTATGTTTAATTACAGATTTATAGTTACAAAACGTAAAGCAAAAGAAAATTTAGCTGGATTTAGTTTTTGTTTATATACCAGGGAATTAGCAAAAGGAATCACTTTCATTGGTGTAGTTTTCTGCCATTAGTGTTTACAGAACTAGGAGAGCTTAGTGCTGAGGTACAGCTACCATCTCTGAAGGTTGTGTCTTATGCTTAGTGTCTTAACTTTGTGGTTTTTAAGGGGGAACAGTCAAGTTTGTGTTAAGTAGGAGTCCTGCAGTGTTTTCATTGATTACATTTCAGATTTCACATGTTGTAAAGGGAGTATGTTTGAGATGGGAGAGGTGCATTTACTGCTGTTACTAGCTGACTGGAAGCTACATGGAGGAGAAGATAGGCTAGAATAAGCAGATCAAAACTTACTGCATATTCAGTAGTAAAGTGTATTTTTAATGCAGTGCCAGACTTAGACTCTTCTGCTAGTTGCTGATTTTGTAGTTCTTTATGTGAAGACAAAGGAGGTTTCTTGTTGGTCTCTTCTGAGAATTCTTCTACCCTGAAATAGGAACTTAGTGGAGTAAACATGTTTCTTTACAGTAATTTTGTGCTGTTTTCAGTAAGTCATTGCTGTGTGTAAACAGTAGGCTTAAATCTAGCATTTGTGTTAGTGAAGATGAATTTTATATTAATGATAACCAAATAAGTGCAAGTTTCTAAGAAATATTGGTGTGTATAACTTGTTCTTCTTTGAATTTTACTGCAGGCTGTTGGATTATGTTATGTGTGAATATCGCAGTGAAGGATGGTGGACTCTTCTCACTTCCATATTGACGACGGCTCTCAAATGTTCATATCTGATGGCTCAGCTGAAAGATTATATAACATACTCTTTAGAGCTACTGGGCAGAGGTATTCTTTTAAGAAATATACTCAGCCTATACAGTAAAATTAATGTGTATTTGTAAGTCTGACAAATCGTCAGACACAGTGCTTAGAGTAGTTCAGATGTTTTGACTACAAAATATCTGTGTACATGTGATGAATTTTTACTACCTCCTCTCATATGCTGGGAGTTGAATTTTCTTACTGTTATAAAATTAATTGCATTTAGATTGCCTGTGTCAGGATATCTGAGGCACAGAGCTTCCTTGGAGACTATTCAAGTAATGTAACAGAAGCTTGCTGAGCTTAGGGATGGAGGAAGAACTGTAATAGAGCTAAAGAGAAAAAACAGTTTTTATAGTAAGTAACAAAGCTAGCACCATTTTTCTGGACTTTAAAATCCCAATGTGTTTCTTTTGGACTTCTTGCTAGAACTCTGCTGATGAAATACGTATGTGGTATGTTTTAGGAAAAAAAATGTGACATAGGGTGGCTGCACAGTAATAATGCAAGCACTGTGTTTTGTATAATGTCTGTTAGTTGATGTTTCTGTAGAAATTATCCTTTTGTGCCCTAAATTGCTAATTAATAGCTCTACTGGAGTAGGTGTGGTAAAAATGGGTTTGCATCTTCTGTTAGCTAGTGAGTCTCCTCTGCTTTGTATTAAAGACTAGCCAGGGAGACAAACCCACCTTTCGTGATCTTTGAGAGAAGAGTGCTTATTTTAATTAGTCCTTTTTTTTTTTTTTTTCTTCCTGTTACCTTCTCTAGTTGATGTTTCTAATGTTATCCAAATTTGCTTCTTTGAATATTCCAGACTTTTCTACTGTTTCTTCTGGTTTAAACATAAATAACAAGAAGGTTTAGGCATTATTCTATTGGGTTTTTCCTCCAATAAATTATGAAATGCTTGTCTAGCAAAAAACATTTTATTTGGTTCCAGTGGAAGCAAGAGGAAACGCTTAAAATCTGGGAAGTTCTGAAAACTGAATGAATCCTTTATTACTGGTAGATGGATGATAGAACTTTTCCCCCCAGAATGTGTTGGCTGTTTTGAAAGATGCAATCTAAAGAAAAGGTTTACTTTTAAGTTAAAAACATAGTAAGGGGACTTGCTTCTGTCTTGCAATCTTTGTTTTTGTTCTGTTTGCTAGCATGTACTCTTAAAGAAGATCAGAAATCTCGAATAGAAAAAAATCTAATAAAAGTTCTAATGGTAAGCGGCAAAACTACTACCCTTTTAAATGATCTAAAGAGTGGCCAGTATTTGGTAGCCGTCTCTTATTGTTTGTAATCTTCTATCTGGATACAGAATGAAAGCCCTGATCCTGAGCCTGATTGTGATGCTGCTGCTGTGAAAACATCGCAGAAGTTGTGGGCTGACCGTGTTTCCTTGGCAGGCAGTAATGTTTTTACAATAGAAGTCCAAGATTTTATACCATTTGGTAAGTAAGAAAGCAAATTAACACCAGATCATAAATTTTTATGTAGTTGTATCTTGAAATTAAATACTTAGAAAAAAATACAGAGCTATGAAGTGTGTATTAAAGCCAGCAGCAGTGAAACTCTTGTTTCAGGACTGCTCTATTCTTTTCTAAATAATAAGATAAGAAATCATGAGGGAAGCCCTGATATGGATTACTAAGGTGGAACCCCTCGCTTTTTGAAAGACTTCTGCCAACTTGGTGTGCTTTGAAGTAGGACTCTGAGGAAAGAGGGCAGAATGTGTGCAAAGTAATACTCCCTATATAAAGAGGGAGCATGAGAGTGAGTGATAACTACAAAAGACGTGTATCTAAGTGTACAGGATTGTTGGGTTTTTTTGTTTGGGGTTTGGTTTTGTTTTTTTTTCCTGCTAGACAGTTGTGTCTCCGCTCCTCTGCAAAGGTTTTGGCCAAGTGCTGGAAAGTGGCTTTCTGTGACAGTGTTATTAGGCAGATTTGTCCCCCTTGCATAGAAATGGAAGTTTTAAAGAGTATACACAGAACAATCCTTAACACAATTATTTCAAGGGTTTCTTGTTTCATTTTTTATCTTCCCTTTTTTTTTTTTTTTTTTTTTAATTCCAGTGCAATGCAAAGCAAAATTTCTTGCTCCAAGTTTTCATGTTGATGTTCCTGTGCAGTTTGATGTATACTTGAGAGCTGATTGTCCTCATCCTATCAGGTTTTCTAAGCTATGCATCAATTTCAATAATCAGGTAACTATGTTCTATCTATCTGTGACCTAGTGATAGGAGCTTATCATAAGAATTGAATAATACCTAAAAAAATCCACAGTTCTTTTCCAAAAATTTGTTAATATTGAAGCTGGAAAGTTGGTTGGTTTTGTTATTGTGGGGTTTTTTTGGTTTGTTTTTGTTTTTTTTTTTTTGCATTATTTATCCATTTTGAGAAGTACATTGATGCTGTGATAAAACTTCCCAATGCAGTTTGTATCTTTGGGTTTTTATTAATGTTTTCTAATGTTTCAGAAGTATCACTTTAATCTCTTATTTCTCTTGATGTTCTTGCATGAAGTTGCATTAATATAATGGATATTTTGTGACAAAGAATTGTGTTGTAATTACTTACTATGTCTAACTTCAGTAGTCTGAAAAGTAACAAGAGCCCGCATAGTTTGATCCAGTAACACAGAGCCTTAATACTTGCTTTGCTGTTGTTACTCTCTAAAGACGTCTGAAGTCTGGATTTATCAATGTTTTTCCCCACTCCTCCATTACAGGATTACAACCAATACTGTGTGGTAGAAGAAGGCTATCAAAAAAGTGACATTCTAGAGCAGTCATCTCAAGGAACAATGTGCTTAGTCCCTGGCAAAACGAGAAAGTTCACTTTCAAATTTGTTGCCAAAACAGAAGATGTAGGAAAGAAGATTGAGGTTTGTCAATTTGTTTTACACCCTTCTTGCTGATGCTTACAGAGAACTCAAAGCTACAAAGCTGCCTTTAATCTGGCACCAGTTACTAACATCAATACAGTTCCAGATGTCTGAGTTCCTGAAACTAAGTACCAAAATTAAGGAAATTTTATTAACAATTCCAAAGCAAAAAATTTCACAAAACCTTAAGTATTGCTTCAAGGTTGTGTTTTTTTATGTGCAACACCTTTAAAAGAATAAAAAAGAGGGGGAAAGAGTGGTATAGCACTATGGGATAGTAAGAAACTACAAAATACACTGCACACACATGAACATAGATACTTTTCCCACCACTGTTTTATTAAATGAAATTAATAAAGTGGTGAGGTGTCTTCAGCTTGCCAAGCTTTGAGAAGCTTTATAGTGATACACATCATTATTGTGCCTGTATATATTGGAAAACCATATTATTATGGTAGGTGATCTGAAGACAAAAGTTATCAGTCTATGCCTGAATTTGTGTTTTTAACAGATCACCTCTGTGGATTTGATCTTGGGAAGTGAATCTGGCCGATGTGTGATTCTGAACTGGCGTGGAGGAGGTGGAGATGCCGCTTCATCTCAAGAAGCGTTGCAGGCAGCGCGTTCTTTCAGGCGAAGACCTAGGCTGCCAGATAGTGAAGTGCACTGGGACAGTTTAACTCTTCAGGCAAGCACTATGTGAGTAAAAACTTGGAAATACATATAGAATCATAGAATATTCAGGGTTGGAAAGGGCCTTAAGATCATCTAGTTCCAATCCCCCTGCCATGGACAGGGACACCTCCCACTAAACCATGCCACCCAAGGCTCTGTCCAACCTGGCCTTGAACACCACGAAGCATGCCACTAGAGTTTTAAGAGCTTTCAGGACATTTTCTAAACCATGTATTATCATAGCAGGCAAATACATTACCATTAAAATTATGGACATGAAAAAGCTGTAGTATTCCTATTTCATAGACTTGGAAATGCACTTTGGAAGACCTAATGAACTTTTATTTGAAATAGTAATATTATATATAATATAATTATAATATATTTATATTATAATTAAGGCATAATTAATAATGTAGTTAATATAATAGTTTATAACATATAATATTATAGTTAATAAGTAAAATAATAATCATTAATGTAATATAATATATATTTATAATAAAATGTAAGGACTGACTTCCAGTAACTGATCACATAACACACCCAGGGAAGATGAGCATCAGACCCCTTTCAATTTCTGTACATTTTTCAATCTGACTATATCATTGTAAATTTCCTGAGAAATCCTAATCTCCTGAACTCTCTTAAATAATAGGCTGTTTTAGTCTTCTTTAGAATAGGCTTAAAAACTTGCTATTTAAGTAACATATAACAACTGAGGTTTTTTCTCTTAAAGGATTATTTCTAGAGTGCCAAACATTTCTGTTCAGCTGCGTCATGAGCCTCCCGCCCTGACTAATGAAATGTATTGTTTGGTTGTGACAGTCCAGTCACATGAGGAGACGGTGGCCAAAGATGTTAAGCTTACAGCAGGTTTAAAGCCAGGTATTTGTGGTTATTTTCTTTTAATCCAGTAGTCTCTGAATTGTTTCCTTCTACTTGATGCAATGCAGAGAAATACAGTAAATGGCACTCTTGCAGTAATTAAGAGCCAATCCAAAATGAAGGTTGGGAATTACAAGGTACTAGTGGTAAGAACAAGAATGAACAGGTTTATTCAGTTATGGTTATCCTAACCAGTGCTTGACAGTGGTGTTCATGTTGGCATTTCAGAAGATAAGTCTTTACAAGGTTGAAAGAAAATGTGGACGCTATTGTATTCCTTCCTAACCTTTAATTTGCTTATAACTAAATGATCGTTTTCCCAAGTAATAGATCTCTTCCTTGCTGAGATGAAGGTATTAGCCAGTGCTAGGTAAATGTTTTCCAAGTGTAGTCTTCATGGTTTTTTTCCTGCTTTTTACCCAGTCCTGTACAATGTGGTCTGCTTTTTAAACAAATTGAAATTTGGGGAGCAGTGGAGAACTGAGACAGTATTCCTTTGAATGAAAAGGGAAAGATACAAGTGTTGTATGTCTGAGTCCTAGTTAGCTGTATGTAGTTATTGCTGACAATTTTCAGTATGTGAAGTCCAAACGTTATCCTTGGTATGCCTTTTTGTAGTAATTATCTGAAAAGGCACAGATATTTTTAAGCCACCAGCATATAGAATGCAGTATGTGCTGTGAACTCTGAAATGGAACCACATTTTCCCTATACAGTGGTATGGTTCTTTAAACTTGTTTAATTGGATATTTGGGCTTGGCTTCTGAAGTAGTGTTTAATAGCTAGTCTTCATTTTTATTCTCCCTCTTCATCTTGACTCTTAATTTGTGATATGCAAGGTCAGTGTGTGCTTGCCCATTATATTAAAAGAACTATTGAAATTTGCCATTTCATTTGTAAGGAAGGCAATATATTTTTCACGCATCCAACTCTTTGGCTTGTTTTGCTTTGAAAGTTATTCCACATGATTGCAGTAATGCCCTCAATCTAATCAACCTCTGATTGAAGAATGGTGGTGTTAACATCTATACGTTTGAGTTTGTGTATTTTCAACACAGATTTGGAAGAACAATTTTGTAAAGATGTGAAATCATTTAGTCATGCTCCTGAAAACAGAAGAATCGCAGTACAGTGAAGTTTCCTTTTTACTTCATGTAGAGTACCAAGAAAAACTTGAATCACATAATCGTGTTGTGTGTTGTATGTGGTAGGGAACACTATCTAGGTATGACTTCTGAGTTTTAAGATTTCTTTTACTGGTATAAATAGATGAAATGCAATCCTTGCAGGATGTGAACCCTCCAACATAAGAAACTCAAGGTGTCAAATCCATCCTCTGCTGGTACTTTTGAAAGGTTCCCTCAACCATATGAACAATGTTAATTCCTCATGCGTTGCTTCTCGAGATTGATGTCTTACTATTTTTAGTTACTGCTTTTATGCTTCAGTGATGTAAGCCTTTGTGAATATGAAAGGCTGTTTTTTATCCTAGGGCAAGATGCGAACCTGACTCAGAAAACTCAGGTGACTCTTCATGGAACAGATGCTTGCGATGACTCCTTTCCTGCACTGCTTCCTGATATTCCTGTAGGAGACTTGCAACCAGGGGAAAAGGTGAAGGCTTAAAACCTTCTTTCTATGTTGCACTTAAGAAAATGGGGATCAAGCAAGAAAAAGCTCCCATAGAAGGATCTGTGTTTAGTTTAGATGTCTGAGCCAATAAATTAAATATGGCATATTTTACCTATTACTTACTTGTAGTTTAGTTATTTCTTTAGCTATATATCCTTTTGGACTACTTTTGGGAATAAGGTGTATTCTGGGATTGATAATACATATGAGAGATAAGAAATTAAAAAGAGGCTAATCTCAATTGTTAATTAAATGCAGTAGATAATAATAGTTAGCACGTGTGATTCAACCTGGTAGAGGATCAAATATGCAGATGCTGCGTTGCACCAAACTGAAATTGTGACTAGGAAATTAGAAGCTGATGTACCATGTATTATACAGTAATGATTCTCTTGTACTGTTAAGTAGGAGACAAGCATTAGTAGTGGAGCAACTGGAGCTGTGCTAATCTGATTTAGATAATTCACTGTGTGACTGAGATCATGCACTGTAGGAGATTCTTTATATGTAGATGGCATTGTACTGTTGCCCTCTTGGACCAAGTAAGATGATTAAGAAGTTTTGGACAGCTCTAGGCCTAATTAATATAATTTAGTATAGCTTGACTTATTCTGTCTCCTTTATTTTGCAGCTGGAAAAACCAATATACATTCGTTGTGGAACAGTTGGTGCACGGATGTTTCTGGTTTACGTTTCTTACTTAATCAACACTATTGTTGAGGGGAAGGAAATCCTCTGCAAGTGTCACCGGGTAGGATGTAAAGATGCACCAGTCGTTGGAGATACATTCATGACATGCAAGAAATGTTCTCAATTTAAAGGCTGTAATTCCAAGTCTCTTAGAAGCCTTTCTAGTCGATAGAAAAAATGCCAAATCAGCAGTATGGTAGCCTAGTGTAGGGTGAGCAGTTTCATAAGTAAAATCAGAAGACGAGTCTTCTATATTTATTCTTAAATATCTTAGATACGTTCTTTCCTGGGGAGGACTTTTTACAATGGTGATTAAAAGTTACTTTACATTAGTAACCTTTAACATCAATAGCCATATCTGAAACTAAATGTAACTTTTTTCCCCCTCTTCTTCCCACTGCTTTTGTTACTTATGCAGGATGAAACTGTAACAATAGAAACAGTATTTCCCTTTGATGTCTCCGTCAAATTTGTCTCCACAAAGGTATGTGTTTGAGAAGTTGCTGATATTTTAAAATTGCACCATTTTCAGTAGTTGTGCCTTGTTTAGTTAGAAATATCCAGAGCTTGTGTCTGTCTTCACAGTTGGAGCACTTGGACAGAATATTTGCAGATATACCATTTTTACTGATGACGGACATTCTGAGTGCTTCTCCTTGGCCTCTCACTATTGTAACCAGTCAGCTACAGCTATCAGCTTTCATGACCCCAGTAGATCAGCTGGAATCTTATGTGGAGAATGGTAAGTTTTCTTAAATTATGCTCTCTATCGGAAGGATACTTTTTGCATAAGTTGGGAATAAGAAAGAGGGACATTTTAAAAAGCATTTGCTTATCAAACTTTAAATAGAAGAAAGCTGCTTAATACTATAGATGCCTGCCAGAACACTACTTAAACAATAGTTCTTACAAATGTAGTTGTTCTTCACTAGATCAAGTAAATAGACTTGAATGGTGGATGGTAACCAAAATTCTAACTATAACAGATGTAAGGGAAAGCATCTGAAAGTACTTCTAATACACAACTTTTTAGATATCCAAATGAAAAGGTACTCAGTATTGCCAGTGTTTATGGCTTTGTATACTTTCTGGAATGCAAACACATCAGCCTTTGGATGCTGCCTCTGTGATGTTGTAGTGTGATCCATGTCCATGGTTGCAGTCATGAAACTGAAAAATGTGAAGCTAGACAGAGTGTACTATAAAAGAACAGTTACAAGTGATCATCTTTTTATACTAACACAGTTTAATAACTTATTACTTAAATGTCTGCATTTGTTGAGTCAGAGATGTGAAAATGTGCATATTCTATCAAAACTGGGAATGAGGCAGTCTGGATGGCTGCCTGATGGTGGGGCAGCTGTGCGCCCATGCAATCAAGGACTTATAAGATTTTGGTTCCTGTGCGGATTCAAGAGTTACCTGGCAAAAAGCAGTTATTTCCCAGGTCGTTTAGTTTTCAAACTATGGTATTTCATCTTCAGCTCTGGCACTTTGTGCTTCTGCCAGGAGGTGTGAACCTCCACAGATACCAGCTATTCAGCTGCCCACCTTCTGGGTTGGGTTGTCTGTTTTTTTGGTTCTTTCCTTGTAAGACTTAACAGACATTAATGATTAATTTTGAATGACTGAAACGTATGTTTTCTTAATACTTTTTTTAGTAACTCTCTAAGGGAAAAGGTACTTTTCTTCGTCCATTCAAGTGGAGAGGAGGAAAATAGAAGAAAAAGGAGAAAAAATGTAAAGCTAGTAGATATTTTTTTTTGTTCCTCTCTCATCCATTTGGGTGGGAGAGGAAAAAAAGTCTGTTGTTTATCATGTTTTAAAACTAAGATTATCCTGTGCTGGTGCCTTTGAATCTACTGTGGGAGAAGCATAGACCTTAAATTGGTGTTAATTTGTGCTTTTTGGTGTGTATGAACTCTAAATTTGCAATGACTTGTTCTGTGTGTACATGAAAGGCCTCATGATGCCATTCAGAAAGTAAGTTTTCATAGATCTGTATGTTGCGTTACTTCGTGATCTTCACTGAATTTACCTGTTCTGTAGATGTACTTTGGAAAGCACTTCAGAGGCCTTTCTGGCTGAACATTTGTGTTGTATTGGACTTTTAGACTTGTTGGTGGCTTCTGCAGTAATGATTATGCTTTGATTTTAAACAAAATCTTGCTGATAGTTGTTTTACAGACAGGTGAGAGTGCCAGTGAGTGCTTTTGCCTTCGATGTCCTCCAGTCACTAATGCTAGTGGAGTAGCAACTGGATGTTACATCATTTCCTGGAAGAGGTAAGTATCCCTGGGCCTTGATGGGGAGAGGAAATAAGTTGGTCTGGGTTTAGGGATGATGGTGAGTTGGGTGTGGGGTTTTTAGGTTTTGGTTGGTGGGTTGATTTTGTTGTTTGGGGTTTTTTTTCTGGGCGGGGGGAGGGGAAGGGTGGTGTTTCTTTGTTTGGTGGGGTTTTTTTCTTTAATTTTTTTGGTCTTTTTTTTGGTTTTGGATCTTCCTGTAGCAAGCACTGTCTAGACTTTGGACCTTACTAGTTACTGCTTAGCTTGTTAGACTTCTGATTAACACATATCTCATTTAAGAGATAAATATTGTGTGACTGTGGTGTTAACATTCCACAAAGCTTTCCTTTTTGTAAGATCTTGGGTCAATTACAAAGCTGTTTTGTCACCACCTGCTCCTGGTTTTCTCCAGTCATGAAATACTTCCCTTGAGAAGCCAAGTGAAAGAAATAGTCTTACAATAGCAGAAGCAAACTTCTTAAATGGGAAAGCTGCTTTCCCACCATAGGTTGTGGATTTAGGTATTCACTGAGTTTTCAGAGGCAAATGTTGAGGTATATCTTTCTTCTAGCTTGCTTTTGTTTAGTTTTAGAGCTGTTTAGTTTTCTTACTTGCCTTTTGCCATTTTGCCATGCTGTAGCGCTATTTTGATTTTTCTTTTGCTCAAGCAACCCAATGAAAGGGTTTGGTTTTTTCCCTTCCACCACTGAAATTACGAAAATTTTAGTTTAGTCACATATAAGTGATGTTCTTTTGGTGTACTCAAGTGATACTTTATGGTGTGTAAGTTTCAACATGGTGCGTGTTTGACTTTCTCTTGCAGGAGTTCACCTGTGGAAAGTGTACCTGTTGTTAGCACAGTCATCACCCTACCACATGTGATTGTAGAGAGCATTCCCCTCCATGTTAATGCAGGTAACATTAATTGGACAATATATATGTCCCAACTAGAATTTTTAGGACTGCTTAAGTTTTACGGCATCCACAGCTTGCATTTACTGTGGCAAAAAGCAAAAAACTGATGTTGGATATTATGGAGCTAGTGAAAGAAACTGTGTCATTGCTTAGACTGCTTAAAGCCTTGCCCTGTTTCCCTCCTTCAGTTCAAGAGAAAAACTGGAAGGTAGACACACATACATTCTCTTAAAAGCTGTCAATGGATAGACCTCTGTTACATGGCAGCACAGAGCCCAGAGTTACCTCTGCTGGTTGCTGCCTTCCCAGTAGGTTTCTCTAGATGCCTATGGCAACAATTGTGCCATCCACCTACACCCTGGCTGCAACCCAGGAAAGAAGCATCCTGGAGAATTAGAGCTGCCGGCGGGCAGGTGAACTGTTTCTCTACTAGCACTTCACCTGCACAAGAGCAGAGGGGGAGTGGAATGTTCGCTGAGAGCACAGAATTCCTATGCTTTCCTCAGTGTGGTTTCCTTTATACTGAAATTCTTCCACCATCCCTTCCTGTTAAAATTTGAAGGAGCTTCCTGACTGTATCTGGTAAGGTCTTGGTAAGCTGAAAATACTTAGCAGTAACCCAAGTGACTTCCTAGTTAGCATTCCTGGGCAGTGTTGGCAGTTGAGGGCCTTGTAGCTAGGTGTTGAAGAAGTGTTATTGAAAAGTTGTAATGAAGTGATGTTCTGTTGTTTAAGCTTTTCTTATGAAAAATCTTGTCAGAAATGCATTAGGTGCCTAGTTGTGGAGGTTTTTTCAAACTTTTCACTGCTGTTTGCAATAGACTTATTTTATTTTTTTAATGTATGGGACTTTAAAATGTATTTTGTATTTGAGATTACTTATGTTCTTTCCAAAGATCTGCCATCATTTGGTCGAGTCAGAGAATCTCTACCGGTCAGATACCACCTGCAAAATAAGACAAACTTAGTCCAGGATGTGGAGGTGTCAGTGGAACCCAGTGATGCCTTCATGTTCTCTGGCCTTAAACAGGTACAAAATTGTCACACCTACTGGTCCTGCTGGCTTCTCTGGTCGCGAAGAGAATACATTGATTAGACCTACGCTAATGTGCAGAAAGGAAAACTCATTGTTTTTAGATGTTTATGGTAAATCCTGTCTGGAAGAACTCATGGATGCAGACTCCATTTAAAGAAGGGCTAAATGGAAGCCTGACTAGGAGCTGCTTGTCATTTTGTTTATGGGTAACATGGTGTTTCAGTATAGAAGCAATAGTTCAACTAGAATAGGAGAGTACCTGTATTCTTTCCAACTCCAGAAACTAAACTGTATAAGTACAAAGTAAATGGAGGACTGCTTTTGGTCACAGAACCCATCTATGGTTGTGGCTTTTTTCTTTTCTAAGATCCGATTAAGAATCCTTCCTGACACAGAGCAGGAAATGTTATACAACTTCTATCCTCTGATGGCGGGATATCAGCAGTTACCATCTCTTCATGTAAACTTGCTGCGATTCCCAGACTTCACTAACCAGTTGCTCAGACGGTTCATACCGACACACATTTTTGTAAAGGTAAGACTGTGAGAAGTGCCCTGTGCTTAAAAGGTCCCTGTGGGGCTGCTCAGTTTTGGGGGACCACTCTCCAGCTCTGCTCAAAGCTGAGTGTTTCTAAGCATACTAAGATGGCCAGATTCTAACAGCTATTTGCTTTGAAAAGTCTTGGGTTGTGCATTGGTGTCATCAACCAAAATCCTTAGAAAATCTGTTTGAGTATAACAGGTATTGGATACAATTAAATGAGGGAGCTGAATGCATTTAGCCTGTGCCTGGTATTCCACATCTTGCTCTGTGATATGAGTTTTAAAGTTGTCTGTATTTTGAGTACAGTGGAGTGAGATAAATAGAATACTTTTAATACCATAATTTGTAGCACTTGGGGGGGAGGGGGGGGAGAAAGTGTTTTGGGCAGCCCACATGACTAGGTTCAGAAACACAGTAGCATCCCACGCCTCCATAAATAATTTCTAAAAACACATTGTCTTGCTGAATCACTCAGTCTAGATTTATTTTTTTCTTAAGTGGTACAACTCTGAAAACAATTCAGTGCGTCATGAGGAACAGATCACAGGCTTCTTTTGACTTTATAAGAGTCATTTAAATCCAGATGCCCAAAACAGTGCTTTCTCATTCCACTGCTGCTGTCTCTGGAATACTGTATTCCACTTTTAGTTAGGCTCTTAGCAAGCAAGGAGCCAGAAGAGTTTGTTTATATGACTTGAGGTGGACTTGTTCAGACACTTATAATCCTGTTTCCAGGAAACAGGCCTGGCATGCTTTCAAGTTTGTTTGAGCCAAAAGAGATGGGTAGAACTTACCTTTATTTATGCCATCTGTCACTGGTTCTTCTAGATTGGTTGTCAAGATGGCCTCCTAAGTCAATACAAAAGGCTTTCCTCAAAAGCATGGTGTTCCCAACACTTCTGTGGAATCTCTCGGGCTTCAGAATTATTTGCCTTTGTTTTGGAGTTGTCAGGACCTCAAAACCCCCTTATTTTAAGGATGCCTTGTCTTCTTTAAAACTTCTTTCTTGCTCTGTCCCATCTCTAGTGATTCTGCTTAAAATTCCTCTGAGAAACTGTCAGTCTCATTCCTGTTTTGTTAATAATAATCAGCTTTTTATGCCGTGGTAATCTCAGAACTGTGATCAGCCAGGCCTTGTCCTAAGCTGTCCAAATGTGTACAGAGATGGCATTTGACAGGCAATTAAGGAGCAGAGGCCTCTAACAAGTATTCACTGGGCCAAACTGAAGTTTCAGTTGGACATCTTCTGTGTTTGTGCTACTATTGGAAACCATTAGACGCAAGAATAGAACCAAAGCTCCACTTGCATACTAGAGCTTCATTGATCAACATAACGTATTGCAAAGCGAGTTTCATAACAGCCTTAGTCTTTTGTGTTTGTGTGGGGTTTTTTGTTTGGGTTTTTTTCCTGTTTTAATTCTGTCTTTATTTTTTCACAGCCTCAGGGTCGTCAGGCAGATGATAACTCTATTGCAGCTGCATAACTTTTGGACCTCTGCACTTAAAGAAAATGGTTTGTTGCACAGAATATGTAAAGCTCACTCTGGAAACGTGGCTTTGATCAAACCATAAGAATGAAATTTTATTTTAAATTACAACTCCTGGCAGAACTAATGTTTTAAACCCCTTATGTCTTTCTCTAAGGAATAAACACATGGGGAAAACTTGGTGCTTTATTTAACAGGAACATTCTTTTGAAGTTGACTTTGACTCTTTAAAGTATTATTAAGGCGTATTACATGTCTGGAGTATTTAAATGAAGAAATGCTAATTCATTTGACCGAAACCGAAAGATGTTTTCATAATTAACAGTAAGTTGAAGTCCAAGGTTTGTACTTGGAGAGTTACAACACTGAAAATTATCATCTGTTATGGCAGTCTGTTCTGTGCCAGTTGTGTTGAGGGCACAGCAGGGTATGCAGCAGAACAGTAAACTACAAATGGTTACACTGTACTGTTGGAATTAAGCAGCTTACTAGTCCTTTAAAACCATAAATCTAAAAGGCACCATTGCTCAAGGGTAAGCCATACATCCGAATTTGAATTCAGCAGTTAGTCTGATGAACAAGGTTATTCCTAACAATTGTACTATCCAGCCTGAAGCTGATATGGTTTTGGATTATTTTTACACACACAGCTTCCAGATTACAGATGTGTCTTGGTGGTCTCCTGCTGTGTGAATTGAAAAATGGACATCCTATTGTTGTACAGCTCCAGATGAACTGGTGTTTAAAATACAGTAGATCATGTATATGTACAAAAAATGCATTGTGAAAACTTTCTAAATAATTACATTTTGATTTCTTGGGAAATACCTTATTTATTGTTAAAGTGAAGTTCTAATAAACAGCTTGTGACAGAGTACTCCTGAAACTGTGGCCTTCATTCTATTGTTTTCACAGCTGCACAGCTGTTGTTTCATAATAATGGTTTATTTTGTGGGCTGATCTTTCAGTACGTAAAAGGGGCCTATAATAAAAATGGGGAGAGGCTTTTTAGCAGTGCATTTTGTGATAGGATGGGGAGTAATGGCTTTAAAGTAAAAGAGGGGCATTCAGGCTGAATGTGAGAAAGAAATTCTTTACAATGAGGGCAGTGGAACACTGGTACAGGTTGCCCAGAGAGGTGATAGATGCTCCATCCCTGGAGTCATCCAAGACCAGGCTGGATGTAGTTCTGGGCAACCTGATCTAGATGAAGACGGCCCTGCTCGTTGCAAGAGGGTTGGACTAGATGAGCTTTGAAGGACCCTTTCAACCCAAAGTATTCTATGACTCCTAGTCCAAAATAACAGCTGTAATACTTTGAGAAAAACATTCGAGAAGCATGTAAGCCTTCCTTACCAGCAAGAAGACTGTAGGCTAATTGGCAGTCCTGAAGAAATGCGCGTGAGCATATACAGCTTTTCCATGGAGTGCAGCTATAGTTTATTAGGAGTTTTTTCTGATGTATGGAGATGACTGACGAGCCATGCTGGTAAGAGCAAATAAAACCTTCCTTATTCTTTGCTTAACTAACATGAGCTAAGTGGCAGTCATGGAATAGGTATTTTATCTAAGTGTGGAAAATGTATTTCATTTCCAGATTAGTTTGTTTGTTTGTTTTAAGTAGCCACTCAGATTACAGCAACTCTGGCACCTCTGCTACTGCTTCCTAAAGACATGTTAATGCAAGTGGTGTGTTTGGCGGAAAACTAGGGGTGCCTTTTTCTCCCCCCACTGAAACAGTCTAATAGCAGAATAGTGGTTCACATTCCTTTGAGAAAGGGGAAGTCACAAATTGCTTTCATGGTTACAATGATACTGAAGTCTTAAGTGAATGGTGTGAAAAGGTTTCTACTTGAAATGTGAGTAGCAAAAGTAGGAACTTCTTTAACAAAATAATGTAGAAATACAGAAATGCAAACTTGCCTCACACCATGGAAAAAAAGATACTACTTTGCCATAGTTGTAATTTCTATTCTTTTTCTCATTTGCAAAGGGAATCTTTTTGTGTGATCTTATTGTAGCTGTAAATACTACAAAGCAAAGGTTTTTGTCTTAGTTGCCTGCAAAGTGCTAGGCACACCTTTTATGCTATGTAAATGACTGATGTGAATGAAAACATGCAACAAGCAGGAGCCACCTTGTTAAAAATACTTGAGAAGTGATTAATGATGACTATCTTCCTGACTCATAAGACTCTACTGCTGAGGGGAATGTTTGTGATTCATAACCCAAATCCCTTTGGAAGTCTTGAGGAGATAAAAAAAAGCACACACATTTCAGTGTAAGTGTAGGGTTTTTCTATTGTTTATGATGTTTTGATGAGCACCATTCAAACTTCAGCATATACAACTTCAGTGCAGTCTGTTTTAATGGGAACTAACTAAGCATCAAAGAAAAAAATCTACTTTTAAACTTTCAAACTAGTTTTTAGACTAGTTTAAAAATAGATTTCAGGCATAAAAAATGGAGATCAACATGTTCAGACTGCTACTGAGCTGGAGGCTTAACCCTAGCACTGTCGTTTCCTCCCCTTTTATACTACTAAGTGCATAAGAGGGGAAGAATATGTCCCATCATCTCCCAATCTCCTGGCCTACAGTGAAGTCTGGAGCAAGGGAAGGTACTCTATCCATTCTTCATTGCTTCTGATCCCTAAAATCTAGTTACAAAGAGTTCAGGAAAAATGAAGGGTTAAATGAAAGATTTCAATTCCTGATCCATGTTTAGGGTCTTGTGCAGTGTCTTCTTCAGATCATTGCTTTACACAGGAGTTTTGGAGGTTCTACCAGCTTCCTTTTTGCATGTGCTACTGTACAAGATGCTTCTCTTCACACTTTCTCTGCCTTCTCTTGGGAGATTGAAAGTCTCAAGCTAAGAATACTCATGCTAGGACTCTCCTTCAGGTTTGAGGTTGCTGTGTGTAGAGTAGAAAGAAGAAGGAAAAAACTAAACATCTCAAAAGCATCTTATTCCTTAAGCCCGCTCTTCTGCTTCCTTTTCCATGAAGAGCTTAGGCTAAAGGAGAGCAACCTGCCTTCGCATACCTCCTCTGCGCATGCCTTTGACAAGAGACTGATGGGGCTAAGAGCAGTAGCCTCTGCTCTATTCCAAGGACTGTGCATTTTACCTAGTTAACTGAAGTGGAGGATGGAGACCTGTGCAAGACTTGTGCCTGTATTCACCTTTCTCAAATTCAGGATGACTATGCGCATTGCTTTGCACAGCTCAGCTTTCAAGGTATCAGGTGTGCCATGACAGACATTTGCTTGATGGGGTGCTGAAGCAGCTTCTACTAGCCTAGTGGGTTTGTCCCGCAATGGGTTGTTGTAAAATAGTTGGTGTTTCTAACGCCAGGAATATGGTTGTTGAATAGCTGCAAAGTGCTGCTGAAAGCAAGTTGTGTAGTCAGTTAAAATTAGGTTATAGATTAGCCATTACGTAAGTTTAGATAAATCAGTTCTAGAGGATTGATTCTTTAGTGCTCTCTGTGGGGATGGTTCAGGGTACTGTAGTCTGATAAAACTAGGTAAAGGAAAAATAGTTTCAATTGCTTTGAGGTTTCTGCTAATGTAAACCCTAAACTTCATTATTTTATCTTTCTAAATGAGATGAGCAAACCTAGTGGAAGCGTTAAGTGCCACCTGGGACCTGTTAATCCTGCTAAATTTAAGGGCTGGTATGCTGGGCTACACCTCCATATTCTGGAACGAAACACGGAGGTGGCTTCAGATAATATAGCTACAGTCAGGTCCTGAGATATGCGAACTGGTCAAAACTTATCCCAGCTGTTCTGCTCCACTTCTCAGATATCATCGATCTCTCTCTACCGGCAAGGATGCCATCCATGCAGAACGTGACTGACCATCCTCCATCTTGCTGGTAGAGGGGGCTCAGCAGCAACGAGGTCCCCGCTTCTCAAGAAGATGTCTGGAGGATCCTTTCAAACCCAGGCCGAGCAGTTTCCTGCTTGCTCTCTTGCTCATGCAGATAGGTACTTGCTTCCGAGCTTCCGTTTGATCTTCCTTATGTTATTGTAGTTCCTGTTAGGGTTTTGTTTTAACCTCAGAAAGTTCTGCAAGTTTCCTCTAGGATTGGTCAGGGAATTAACTGTTCTGTTGCTCTTCCTGGCCCCCAGAATTCTGTGGCTGGAATGTCTTTTGCACCTTGGGTGCCCGACATGCCTTAGCTTTCTGCTTGTTCAGTGTAAAGCACTCCTGGGAAAACCCTCACTTTGTTTCTACAGCAGATTGCACTGGGACCTGCTGTGAGATTGTGCCTGTGGATTTCTGTGATAAAAGCCTGCTCTGAGTGAGCTCCCTCAGCCTCTAGGCTAGAAGGGAATACCGCCTAGCGTTGCCCCATGTGGGAGTGTGCATATGCCCTCCACTGCTGTGGCGGTACCTAGGCATGGTGTACTCAGGGAAGTTTCCAGTCTTAGCACAGCTCTGAGACTTGTCTTTGTCTACTCTGCAGCATATCTAGGCGTAGGGACAGCAGGTCGCAGGAGAAGGGATGGTTACTGCCAGTTAATTGCAGCTTCTTCATAGCGTGTTACTCACACGCATGTTCACATGGGCATTTAAAGGCTGATTGCTCACTCTTCCTCCTTTATATTGGAGTCCTGGAGAAGGCAATTCTGACTCTCCTAGACAATTCATCTAAAAGAGCTCTGCTCCCTTTTCATCCCGTTCTTGAATCGTCTCTTCTTTCATACCCCAAAGTGTGTCATCCAGAGCTTGGGAAGCTTCCCACCTTGGTCATGTATTATACACACATTTGGTCATATATCTGAAAGCCCCTCAGGTTAGAAGTAACCGACCTTCCTCACCTTTTACTGCAGATGGCTTCATGTTCTTTGCCTCCTGGTCTTGTTGCCGATGAAACTGTACAAAATGCAAGACCGTTTCGGATTGCAGGGTGTTATGTTAGCTAGATGCAAGCAGGATAAGCTAAATGAAAAAGAATCAGCTTGGTTAGTCTTGTTTGTCCTTTTTCTTTGCAAGCCTTACAGAAACAGTTTTAATGTGGGGGAGATGAGGAAGGAGTGTATGTGTCAAATACTAATAGGATGAATCAGATCTTAGAAAAGCAGAGCTCTGTGTTTCTCAGTGTTGTCATTTTTCTGACTTCCAAGGAGATGGATTTAAGGGTGGTGAGGCGCTGGAATGGGCTGCCCAGGTGTTGTGGTTTAAGCCTCTCTAACTCACGCAGCCCGTTCTCTCACTCACTTCCCCCTCTTTCTTCCCCCCGCTCCCGGAGGGATGGGAGGAGAATCGAAAAGAATGCAACTCCCACAGCTTGAGATAAGAACAGTTTAGTAACTAAAGTATAACACAAATCACTACTGCTACCACCAATAATAATAATGACAGAGCAAATACAAAGAAAGAATACAATTGCTCACCTAGCCCAATCCCAAGCCCGACCCAGCAGTGCACCCCCACCCTTCCGGGTCTCTGCTCTCTGCTTTACATCCTGGGCATGACGTGCTGTGGTATGGAATAACTTCTTTGGTCAGTTTGGGTCAGGTGTCCTGTCTCTGTTTCCTCCTGGCTTCCCCTCCTCCCTGACACAGCATGAAACTCAGAAAGCCCTTGGTCAGACCAAAACATCACTAAGCAGTAACCGAAAACACTGGTGTTACCAGCACTGTTCCCAGGCCAAAAGTCAAAACCACAGCGCTGCACCAGCTACCAAGAAGGAGAAAAATGACTGCTGCTGCTGAACCCATGACACCAGGGAAGTTGTGAATGCTCCATCCCTGGTGGTGTTCAAGGCCAAGTTGGACAGAGCCTTGGGTGGCATGGTTTAGTGGGAGGTGTCCCTGCCCATGGCAGCGGGGCTGGAATTGGATGATCTTAAGGTCCTTTCCACCCCTGACTATTCTATGATTCTATGGCAAGTGTTGGACAACCAAGCCCAGGAATTTCTGTATTTAAATAAGAGTTTTAAAGTACCCTAAAGATTTGTTCAAGTCAGAATAAATTCCCTCACCTGAAAGAATGTGAATACTTATTCTAGGCTTTTTCAAGAAAACTATGTCAGATTCCTTCCAGATCTCTAGATAATTTGCTGAGGAACACGATACTGTGCAAAGGCAACCGTGTTTGTATAGCCACGCTTATAAGATGTGTTGTATCAATGCAAAACTATGTTAACTATGCGTGCTGGTTACCACATTCGCAACTTGCCAGTGGGATGGGGAGATCTGGAAGTCAAAAATTTCCCCCTGGAAAGCAAATGGAAACATGGAGCTGGCATTTTTTTGCCTGCATTTAGGTGTTGCTAAAAAGCGTCTGATTCCATTGGGACTTTCCAAGCTGATCTCCAGCCTGAGATTTCGATCACTCTTTCTGAAACTTTAACTGTTCATCCTCCAACAGCATTTCTACTTCAGAGCATGCACATACTCTCTCCCTGGAAACCGTTTTGCATGCAAATGTTTTGCTTTTCTGTCGTGCCTGCACTCTTTAGCAATTACTGTGGGGTTTTTTTAATGTGTTTAAGCTTTTCATTTAACTGCTTTAACTTTGAAGAATATTTGGTTTCCGATACTGAAATACATAGAATAGAATCACGGATCATACAATAGTTAAGGTTGGAAAGGACCTTAAGATCATCTAGTTCCAACCCCCCTGCCATGGGCAGGGACACCTCCCACTAAACCATGCCACCCAAGACTCTGTCCAATCCAGCCTTGAACACCACCAGCGATGGAGCATTCACAACTTCCCTGGGTAACTCATTCCAGTGCCTCACCACCCTTACAGTAAAGAATTTCTTCCTCATATCCAATCTAAACTTCCCCTGTTAAGTTTGAACACGTTACCCCTTGTCCTCTCACTACAGTTCCTCATGAAGAGTCCCTCTATTTTTGCCAACCAGTATTTAAATTATTAATTTCCCAAGCTATTTTAATACATTATTGCATGTAGTATATTGAATCCAGATGGTTCTCATTATGTAGCTTTTATATACACATACATGTATATGTATGCATCCCTATGTATGCCAGTGAAATAAATAAATTCCACTAAACCAGCAATGAATACCCAAATGCGGATAAAACCCCTTCTGTTTCAGCTCCCTGTAACACACAGAAGCTATTCCATTCACCTGCAGCATGGGATGAACTTAGCCTGACTTTTTGTTCACTGTTTGATTTCACGATACCATCTTAGAAATCTTCTCGTCACCTGGGGTTTTTGTGTGAGCAGTAGAAAACAGGGGTGGCTGCCTTGCATCCTTGGCTGGGGGGGTTCAAAATGCCTGCTTCAGCCCTAAAACGTGGGCAAAACCATGGAGCTGCTTCCAGCAGCCAGCACCCCATCCCTCCCAGCTGTAAGCCTGGCATAAGGTGGTGTACACACACATCTTCTGTTACCGACATCAGGGAGTCCCACTTTAGCATCTCCTGGAAGTTTGGTACCTGGATGTACACGCTCAGTAACAGATTGCCTCTAAGAGCTGTGGTCTCTCAAGGTAGTCCACAAGTGACAAAGCAAACAGCTGTAATAAATATCAAAACATATGTGATAATCACAGAGGGAAGGGAATTAGAAATGCACTCCAAAATGCTAGCATGGTTACTGTTTGGTTTGACATGTGATGGTTTTTCTGTGGGCCCACATTAGGGAGCTAAAAAGCAAAATAGAGATATTTTAGTCCAGTTTTCATCTACCAGCCTCTTTAAAACAAGGAAAATGCTGCACTGTCTGCTACATTATACCCTGTTTGTAAGCTGCTTGTAAGCCTGTTTGTAACCTGGCATGGAGGCTGCAGAAAGGTCAGGCAAATGTTGTCTTTTAAATGAAGTGTCTCTCTCTCAAAGCCACTGCTCCATTACTGGAGACTTTTATGTAGGTAACATAGCAATTGTCTGTGTTAATTTATGACCTTGAAGGTATTCATCACTTGGAGTGGATTTGGACTTGAGAAGTTTTTAGTTCAAATATGCTTATAGCCCAGGAACGAAGGGGGTGCTGATAAGAGTGATGAATGAATTCGGTGAAGGAGTTTTCAGGTAGTGAGAGAGGAATGCTCTTCTCCCCCTCAGCCAGACATTACTGAGTACATGGGGTAACTTTAACAGAAACATGTTTCTGTTTCCTAGGTTAGTTATGTGTCTCTAAGAGGCCATTCTCTTTGCAGGAGCAATCTGATGTTGCTGCACTGACTGTAAAGGTGCTGTGCCCATTTGCACCTGGGGAGTCTGGCACGATGCTCTTGGTGCCAGGGTTACCTCATGGGATGAAACTTGCACCACTGAGAAAAACACATGGGGTTTACCTGGGATTTCATTGCTAGAGGGAAACCAGTGGTGGTTACAAGCAGTATCACTTATGAGCTACTCATGATGAGGAAAGTGCATAGTGTTTTCTATAGGGAAATAGACATGTACAGCTATGATTACTCTTCGTGGTTTTTTACTGTAATGAAATCATTGTGGTAAACTTTGGCTTGTGATTGCTGTCCTATTTCTAGGCAAATTAATCAGATGTTTATTAATTTATCTATGTGAGGAGATCAACAAACACTGGCTGTTTGAATTCTGCTGTATGGCTCTATTGCAAGTAGCTTCCGTTCTGAGGTTGTAAAACTCAGGGCTGTCTCCTGCAAGCCAAGATCTGGATCTCCTGGAGTGCTGCAGGGATGCCTCTCATGTCTCCCGGGGGTGTATGCACACCATTGATTGATTCTGTATAGCTGTTTCCAGAAAGAAAAGCCTCCCAAAGTTACTTAAGACTTGGACCATGATTTTTCTGCTTCTTCATCTATCGCATTCAGTTTCCAGTGTGCTCTGTGCTGTTTGCATTGCAGGAGGGAGCTGCAAGGGTTCCTGCGAGCATCATGGGCTGGTGGCTGCAGCCAGGCTACTGTGAACCTTTGCACAGCCTCCCATTCCCAGCGGCAGACACTGACTGCTGGGGCTTTCCCAGGCCCCTGGCAGGGATGAACCCCACCTTCTGCTCAGACTAAGCCATGACACGAGAGCTACAGCCTGGAACACCGCTGGTAACTGCTGATCAGTGAAGGGGTGAACCAGGTGCTGCAAAGGACCAGCCCTGCAGGACTTGCCTGGGTGAGGATCTCCCTTGTGATCAAGTGGTTGCCATCAAGTGTGACCATGAGCAAGGTGCTGTGTCTTGCCAGCCACTGGCAAGGCTTCATGCACATTAGAAGCATACCTATACTGCCATGGCACTCAGCCACAGCCCAGCCCAGGGCTCAATGCAAGGAAAATGCCCATGGTAAAGCATGCTGCTGCTTCTTGCCTGGTGGGCATGCCGTCATGGAAGATCTGCTGCATTCCCAGGCAAAAATGGACACCTCCAGGTTTGCACAGGGATCAAGTGAAAATAACCATACCTCAGCTCAGCTGGGGCAAAGGACATTACTGTAAAGTCAGAGCAGTAAAATGCTGTAAATCTTAAATGGTGGATAAAGGACCGGATCTGTTGAAAGATTGATGCAGCACTATGGGAAAACTTGAATGCTGGGGGCTACAATGGTTAAAGAGTGTGGAAAAAAACCCTGACAGCCCATGGAAAGGGGACTGGTGAGGGATCATGATGCACTGCAGACCAGGAGGAGTGAGAGCCCCTGGCTGTGAGCTACTGCTGCCCACTGGGGCCTGAAGAAGTCTTGCTCAGGGCTTTGGCCCCCACGAAGAGGGATGACCCAGCCATCCCCTCTCTACGTCTCTTTGGCTTGAAGAAGGGGAAGATGTTGGAAGGCCAAGCACCAGGGTTCACCTAAACCAGCACTGGTGGAGCAGAGGGTCTGTCAGGTTCCTTATTACCCCAACATTGCCAACTGAACTTCTCCCCCCCTTGGTTTCCAGCGAGTGGCAGTGCTCTGCTGTCAGCTGTACTCCTCTGTACGCAGGACACAGGACTCGCTGCCAGAGCGCCCCAGTGCCCATGGCTCCATGCACGTTGCTCCGAACGTTAGAAACATCATGAGTTTGAAAACAGAAGACACTGAGTCTCAGATTAGCGGCAGCCAACCCAATTGCTTCTGTTCCCCCTCCGTACAGCACCATCCGGTGGCACCTGATGAAGCGGGACTGCCACCAGAGAGTCAGGATTACACCCAGCTCTGATCTCCACATGGGTCCTCCCAGATGCGCCACCTTGAGTGCTGCGTACGACAAGGCAGTGTGAGCTGGAAAGGAAGACAGGAAACTCTGAGGTTTTCTCCCTCCTTCCAATAAGCTCCTTCATGCCTGTGTCAGTAGGAACCACCCAAAGCTCTCCACACTTTGAAAGCAACTGTAGATTGGCCTCAAAAAGGCCAAGGTCAAGTATGGACTGACCATGGTGGACAGCTGCAGCATCCCTGAATGTGCTCGTTGCATGCGGGGAAGCAGGAGTACAAAAGCTGGCTGTTGGGTTCTGTAACCGGCAGCATTTCCTACAGCAAAGAGAAGGAAATACCTAGGTAGTTTTTTCTGAATCCACCACATACTCTGGCAAAGCTCGTCCCATAAAATCAATGGTAGAAGTTACTCATTCCCATCTCTGCCTTGCAAAGAAGTTACCTGATTCTTGTCTGTTATCATGTAACTCTCTTCTGCACAAATAGGAAGCAATGATGTGTGTTTTTTACAGACAGACAATCTCATTTCCATGAACATCAATACAAAATCCATTTATAAGAGTAATATTTACTCCCTTAGAGGGAAGTGATGTTTTCTCCCTGGTCTGATATCTGCCAGTGCAGTGGGCTCAGATTTAGCAGCTGAAATTTACAACAGCCCAAGAAATAACCCTGGTATGTCTTACAGCCCTGCTACTTGCTGGGGATGGCAGGGAAATGCAAGGGGACATTACACAGAGATCCCTAAGGAAAGCATGAAAATGAATGAGGGAGAGGAGATGGAAAGACGGATGAGACTGGATGGGAAGGAAAGAAGAAAAGAGGAGCATAATGGAGAGATGGCCATTGCTAACCATGCCTGAGACATTTAAAATGATAAGCTGATAATGGCAATAGAAGAACAAAAGCCCAGCTTTCTGGTTCAGCCTGGTGTTGGGCCCATGGATAATCTTCAAAGAGGAGCTACAGAATTTAAGAGGAATTAAGCTCTAGGAAATGTTAGATCTGGCACATCTGGTTTACAAAGGGGCTTCGGGGGGTTTGGGTGCTGCTGTGCTTTCATTCTTCTGTTAGAGTGCCAAAGGCAATTCTCTCTGTCAAATGTAGACTCTTGACCTTCTAGTCGGGATGACAAGAGAGGTATCCTGGGGTGTGTCCACACCTGCCAGGCAATATTAGGCACAAAATAGAGCTGTCTGTCTTCTTTAGCCAAAATGCTTTCACAAATGCTTCATAAATGCCTGTCTTCACAGAGCAGAGAACTGCCTGTATTATCTCAGTGCGTTCAATATTGAGATTGATGACAACCGGGGTCATTGGTTAAACTGTCTCATCCTGACAAGCTGAGGCAAAGAGAAGAGGCAGGAGAGCAGGAGGAATGGCTGCTGCAAATCCCTGCAGGAGGGATGGGTCCCTGGAGCAGGCAGGGCTGGTGAGGAAACCCGCAGGTCCCTGCTGTGACTCACACCGAATCCCGCCGTGCAGAGACGCTGCCTCACAGGCTCGGCTGTGTCTGAGGATCGCCGGTTGTGACATCGGGCAGGCTTACCTCAGTTCCCATAAAATAAAAGTGGAGCTTGCATCTGCAATTATGGCTATTATAGAAAGTCAAAGGCGAGGGAGTAGTGTTCGGGAGACAGGAGCCAAGGTGCTGCTGATGCAAAAGGCTTAGCTGTAATGAAGGGCTATTAAACCAGCAATAAATTCTCTTACACACACCCCACCACCCCTTTCACTGACTGTTGCCAAAGGGGACCTGAAAGTGAGTGCCTACCCAATCAACCTTCCTATTTCTCTCTTTGCTCTGAGTGAAAGGGAAACGATGGAGGAGTGGGGTAGCTGGCTGATGGCTGGCAGACACCGTGAGCTTAATGTGCGCGGGTTCTTGGCACTCACCTGACAGGTACAAACCAGTGCTGGAAGAGCTGCAGCCCGTCCTGCTGGAGAAGGTGGCTGCTACCTCCCTCACTGCTCACATGAGCATTAGCTGCTCCACCACCCCTCATCAGCTGGAAGAGCAAAAGGGGACGATTCACATCACACCATAACAGGTATCAGACTGCTTTTAAAAGTAATAATTGTTTATTGTAGGCAGATGTACAATGCCTATTACTTTCCTATTTGTAAACCAAGCGTGGCTTTGACTGAACTAGCTCGCTGAGGGCAAGAAATGTGAGGCCTGAAGTGAAAACAGCAAAGGCTATTGAACAGAGTAAACTGGATAAGAAATTTCTGTAAAGAGGAAAAAGAGAAAAAAAACCCTCATTATGGTAGTTTCTTTCTCAGGGTTACGTTGTTCTTCTCCAGAAGCATCTGTATTAAGCAAAGACACACCATAAATCGGTATACTGATCGAGAGAAGATGCAGATGTGTTAAATACACGCTGCGGGATGTCAGTGGCTGGACAAGCAGCAAACAGGAGTGAGTTAAAACCCACGGTGGGCATCTTCTCCACCATCGTTTGCTATATGCAGCCTTTCCCTACATGCAAAGACTGTGGTAGTGGTTATTCCCCCTCCCCACAGGCATTGTTTTCTTGCTTGGGTGCAGAAATTCTCTACCTGCAAAGCTGTGGGGTTTGGAAAGACATGGCCTCGGTTTAGGGGAGCCCAGAGGAAGGCTGTAAGCCTGGCTTGTACTGAGTTGTGGTCAGTGGATCTGTCCGCAGAGAGTGGAAAGATGTCACCGGCCAGGTAAAGAGAGTGAGCCTGTGCTTCTGGCAGGAAAAGCAAGAAAGTCTTGGCACAGGTGGAACCTCCTTGTAACTTGATTTACTGTGTCCCTCTGCTGCGTATCAGTGTGGGTGCCTGCCTGCCTGAAAGGCAAGGCAAAATCTCAAAGGGCTTTTATCAATTCCAGCAACACCAGTTGCTTTCCCTTTCCCCACTCAGAAAGGAGGTGCTGTCACCCAAAAATTGGCATGGCAAATGACCGTGGAGCTTCCCCATGCTCCCCAGAACTGTGTCACGAAAGGAGTCTTTGAGAAGCCGACACTCACCAACCAGTCCCTCCAGCTGCCTGGCCCAGCTCCTCCATGCCTGGGGCACCAGTAAATATCCCTCACCTCTACCTGCAGGGATGGACTGTGCTGTTCCCACCAACACAGTATTTTATAGCTCCACTTTTGGTTAGGGAAGTGGTATTCTTACCCTTTCCAAGCCCACATCAGAGCTGTTCAGCTGAGACTGACACCTACTTGGTGCCCACAGCCAGGGCAGAGCCAAGGCTGCTTACAAAGCCCATGCCCAGCTCTGATTCCCACACCCTGTACACTGATCACCCTGCCCGCAGAGTGGCTTGTTGTGCCGAATCCTCTTTGTATTTTTATTTTTATTTTTGTTTTTATTTTCATTTTCATTTTTATTTTTGTTATTTTTTCTTCCCCTCCCCCAGGTGGGTATTGCAATAACAACCCCTGCTGAAATTCTTTTTCTGGAAGGTGGAAGAGTTCATTTAATTGTTTATTTGGAAGTGGTCAGCTCTGCCTACCTCACCTCTTGCTTAGGCATAGAATATGCTTCCTGAATGAAAATGCAGGGCCATGGACCACCATGCTCTCTTTTTGGTCACCATTCTGATGGGGCCCCTGTAGGAAAACTGGTCCAGCACATGCTGGAGAGCTTGGCTATGTGTGTTAGATGAACAAGGACTTCCCTCTGCCTCGCTTTGCCTATGTGTGCCATTTCCATTTGCATACTCTTAGGGGTATACGTATTTCACTGTAATTTCATTCTCCCGAGTGCAGTTTTGCACTGCCCGCAGCACTTACAGGACTTGCCTTGCGCTACATGAGAAGGGGCGATAGGAGGAAAACACATCTATTCAAAGCAGAGAAATTTCAGATTAAAATGCTGGGGCTGGTGGAGACCTGATCTCCTTGGGCTGACTTTGCAGTCATTAACTCTGCAATGTGAGAACCGGCAGGGATCAGCCACATGCCTTTGCTTGGCTGGGTCAGGAGTCAGCAAAGTCCCCTCGCTTCAGGCCACGGGCTGTGAAGGCGAATATGAAAAAGGGCAGAGAAAAAGATTTTATTGCTCTTTCTTCCAGAGCGCTCATGAAAATTAATGGCCGTTTCACTCGCAATTTCTTTCTATTGCTGGTAGAGGGATCATAAAAACAAAACCCAGCTCTTTTGGTGCGGCAGTGCCTCAGCTGCCAGAGTATGTTTTCAGCGGTTCTTGCAACGCGATGCACCAAGCAATCAGTCAAACTGGTGTGCCATTTCCATAACTGAAAATGAGTGCTACCTGCAAGTATGGAGTCCTTTATGGCTTCAGTAGAGCACAGGTCTAGAATTTGAAATGAAATTCTGTCTTTGCCAAATACATTGTGTAATCCCCTGCTGTAGTGTCTGACTGTAATCTGGCCCAAAACAACCATCAATATCATAGCAGGTGAAAGACAACTATAGGTTGGAAGGCACATAGAAATTTCTCTAGAGAATATATTTAGAGGGTTAAGTTATAAACATATGCTTTTCTTCCCTCCTTATTAATTTGCAGTCAAGAATTTCCCATGCAGGGAATCTATTCTGGCCCCATTTACCTGCACCGCTGTGATGAGCTGTTTACCGTCTGTAAGTCTTGTTTCTCTCTTTGCAGCTTCATAAATAAATAAAGTTGAAGGCCTTTCAAACCCAGGGGTTTTGTGCAGCCATATTTACCTATCTAAATGTAGGCACCTGACTTTGAATGTGAGAGACCTGTACCCTATGTTATATGTGTCCTGTGAGTAAAGTGGGAACTTGTTTTTCGTGTCTGCTGGGAGGTGTTTTTTCTCCCGCTCAGTGTATCTTCCCCAGGATGTGTAGGCAATTGTTAGGCAGACAATAGATAATTGTGTACGTTCTGGCTCACCTATCCAAGCACCCCTCACCTCGTTGAAAAGAATTAATACCATTGCCAAAGATTTTCCTGAAGAGGAAGATGGGCACACCTGTTGTAGTCAGGGATCTCCTCTCCTCCCTCGGGTCGCATCCTGCCCCTGGATCCTTCTTGATGCCAGCGAGTCTGAGTCAGGTAAAAGCACAGAGCTTAAAAGTGATGCAGTCAGCTGTTTTCCTATTCTGCTTATTAGCTGGGTGTTTAGTTTGGACCTAGCTCATCACTCCTCACACAGGAAACTCCCATTGACTTCACTAGGAGCTCTGCCTGAGCAAGGACTTCTGAGCAGGCCTTCTTGATGGAGGATGGCAGGACAGGACCGAGTGCAGAAATACTTGGCTTCTACTAGAGCAGAGACTGTCAAGCAGCCATTCCCGGTATGGTTTTTAATAGCAAGACTCAAGGGACTTTACAAATGTGAGAAGTATTATTATCCACGTATAACAAAACCTGGTTATCACAACGAAAGAGTAAAGCTAAATGAGGTGCTGTTTTAGGAATTCTCGGTGGCACATCAGTGTCTTCATGTGATGCAAACTAGGTGAATGTAAAACTGTACATATATATGGCTGCCACGCTTCTGGGAACAGGTTTAAGGAATAACTATTATCACACGCCTTCTACCATTTTGATTTGTTTAGATTCAGGTCACCATTATTGTTCATAATCTCCAGTGTTTTGGAGCATTCGCTGTTCTGAGACTGCTCCTCAGGATATGACAAGAAATGCATCAGGCCTGTGTGTTACCGGCATACCTGATCGTGGCCCTTTTGCACACCTGCAGCAGCAAAGCCAGAACCCAAAGCCAGTTTACATTGACCCTGTGTCTGAGGAAGTCTGCACAGGCTTATGTAGCTCTTGACTTGGGCAGGAGGAGGGGCAATTCTTCTCCAAATGTGTTATTGAGGTCTGTAAGGTCCAGTCTCACTAGGGCTGCAGGAAGAGCTGTGTTTGATGATGGCAGTTACACAGCGCTTTGCATCACTGGGCTGCCAGTGTGTCTCCAGCTTCAGTCAGCCTTCCACATGGGAATATATGCAGGTATGTTCAGAAAAAGCCCTGACAGAAATGCCTTAAAAATCCATCCTTTACCTGCCAGCTTCTTGGCAAACACAGCTTCCTGAGAATCTGAGTAACACAGCTTCCTCCTGGGAATGAGGTGACCCAGCTGGAAACTGCGCGGGATTCTCACCTTGTAGCAGCACTGGACAGACAGCAAGGAGGGAAAGTATAAATTTTCTGGTATAAAACCAGTAGAGAGATTTAAAAAGCGGTTTTCCGATAGGAAATACTCTTTCCAAACCTCTCACAGAAGAAATCCTGAGTAAGGCTCTTGCTGCCTTACTGCCTGAATATGGCATCTGAAGCAGAACACATGCTGACATACTACATAGGCTGTGAGATTGTGTAACTTGCCTTACTTTATGTACAAATCAAGGATGCAAAAGCGCCATTAAACATACACATTTCACCCCAGCCTTTCCATGCCTTGGCCTTGAACGAATTTTGGGGGAATGCTCTTTTCCCAGGGGGTTTTTAATAAGGTGACATTTGCAGCAGACAGAGGTACCACACTTGAGTGGCAGGCCAGCACAGCAAGCCAGGGAACACAGCTGTGTCAGCTTTGTTTGGCTTCCTGCTCTACTTAGGATAAACGGGGCCATTTGATGCAGACCTCTGCCACCCTGACGCATTTCGAAGAGATGTGTCTAAATCTTCAGAGGTTTTGCCCAGCTAGCAAGGTAAACTTCTGCCTTTCCAAACACTTTGAGAAACTTAGGAGTTCTACTTCACCCCCTTTCATTACTTGGCCATAAGGAGATTGAAGTCTGTCTTCCCACTTGTATTTCTCCAAGCAAATACCAGATGGTTTTTAATTTGGCTATAGATCTTGATTGCTTGGAAAAAAATCCCTTGAAGTGAGAGTGAATGAAGAGGAAGGAGACGCTGTTCAACCCCGAACCAGCAAGGAACAAATTGTAAATAGACAAAAAGAAACCAAATCACCAAAAATTCCGAGGGAAAAAAAAAAATAAATTGTTTGAAGCAGTAACGAGATGGAGGCAAAAAGGGGGAATAATGAATAGTTTGAGTACATACTCCTTGCCCACAGCCTTTCACCAGGTCCTTGAAACAAGGGAAGCCTCTTAACTGGGGCCTTGAGTTCCCACTCAGGCAATCCTAGCACTGGCTTTTACAGGGACAGCACCTAACCCCTAGCGCATGGTGCATTTTGACTTCTGCCACAATCACTGCGCTCCATCCGACACGGTTTGGACAAATTATAGCGTACACTCCTTCTTTACCTTCTCATTAACCTTGTGTGTGACATTACACATGTGCAAGCTGTGAAAGGGGTAGTGTGCCAGTGGAGGGAGGGAGGGAGGAAAGGAGCGGAGGGCCAGCCTGCGAGCACAGGGGAGAGGCACCAAGCGGCGTGAGGGAAGAGGTGATGAAAGCAGGGTGGGAGAGGATTAGCAGGCTGAGGACTAGCCCTTACAGAAGAACAAGCCGTGGGTAGGGAAGATGTTGACAGCCCGCAAGTATTGCTGCAAATACCTTGCAAGGGGAGGACAAGACTGCATGGAGCATTTCACCACACCAGTTGTTTCAGAAACTAATACTGAAGGGAAAAGGAGCTCAGCTAACCAAGGCAGCAAAGCTGATGGCATGGCCAAAGGCTGCCAGGCATGCTGCACAGAACATGTGCTTTGTCCACAGGCAGTGGAAGGATTACAGATTGGGCTGGCACTTGGGATTTGGGGGCTGTGGGCAAAATGTGCAGTCCCACATCTAAATGCTCAGTGTGTATCTGGTGCAGAAACCTAAAATCAGTTAAAAAGCATAATTTGGCTCTTTTGTTCTTGCAGATAGGAAAAAAACCTGAAAACCCATCCAAGCCCTTAAGTTACCTGGTGACTCTGATCAGCAGTTGAGATGTCAATGATGTGCTCCACACAAAGGCAACACAAAGGTGAACCCTGCCTAGGAGAACTGAAATGCAAGTGTGATGGGCAAGATAAAAGGCTGGTATAATACAGAGAAGAGGAAGGCACAAGGTAAGAATAACACAAGTATGACAAGATAATGACAGTAGTTTCAACACACTAAGACTAGCTCTTTTAGCAGGCAATCAGTGGCTCAGGTGAACTTTGGGAAGCAGTTTCAAGGACAATGAGGATGCCAAGTAGGGTCCTCTTGCAAAGCTTAGGGATGAATGAGAACATGAAAGTGTTCCTTTGAAATATTGACAGCAGCGCCATCAAAACTACTGCTAGCTGAGGTGAGTGGCCTCTAGAGATCATGCTGGGCTGGATACTTGGGAAGGTGTTAAGAGACTTGCAAGCCAGAGTTAATAGGCTCTGCTCCTGGCTTCAAGCGACTCACAGTGATTCTGGATAATTTATTTTACCTCTGATTTCCCCTTTGTTAAAGTTGGTTTCATACAAACTGTCTCCTGTTAAAACTCTTTAGGGTGCTGGTAAATTTGATATTCCTTGGCACTGTGCTTAGACAGCACTGGATGAAACCCCACAAATAGGGAGTGGAGATATCAGAAGAACATGACTGTTAAACAGTGCTCTGGAGAACGAACTGGATGAAACCAGATGGGGAGTGCCACAGGGCTTGAAAGAGGTGAAAACTGAATGGGAGACAGTTAAAGGGACAAAAGGGCCCAGGGATGTTGGTGCGAGTGAACATAGGAGGAGAAACACTGTATCCTGTACATAGCCCAGTATGGTGCCTGTGCCCGCTCTCATACAGCTGCCCGGCACAGAGGCTGCTGCTTCATCTCTCCTCCCACTCCTTTCTCCTCTTGCCCCTCTTCTCTATGGCACAGTCTTCTTCCTTGTGTCCTTTGCCTTCTTGGTGCATTCCCATGCTTCGCTGCCTTCTCCCCTGCTCCCCGGGGCAAGGCGAGGGGGCCACTGGAGCCACCTGCATGGTCCACACAGTACCAAGGTGGCCAAAAGCTACAGCCAATTCAGGAGCTCAAACCATATTTTCAGAACTGAGACTCAGCTTTGCTGTGGGTTTGAGGGTTTCTGTGGAAGATGGGGGTGCGATTCCCAAATCTGTCTTCTCACACGTGTAACTGGCTCCTGGCTGCCACCTCAACACACCCCCGGGCCGGGCTGTGCCAGGAAGGACCCCTCCATTTCTGCTCACATCTTTCCTGTTTTTGTTGAGCTCTCCCTTGAGCCTCACGGACAATCGGCGACCTGGAGCACACGAGAGGCAAAACATTAAACTGCTGGATAAAAGCCATAGAAGGTAGGAGTTGCTCCACCATGCTCACATTTCAGTACCCCTCAGATACAAGGTGATGCAGGATTCGGGCTTGTTCAGCCTGGGAAGAGATGGCTCATGGAAGACCTTATTAACAGTCTTCCCAGTACCTAAAGGTGGCCTGCAAGAAATCTAGAGAGGGACATTTTACAAGGGCCTGTAACGACAGGACAAGGGCGAACGACTTTAACCTGGAAGAGGGGAGATTTAGATTAAGCATTAGGAAGAAATTCTTTACTACGAGGGTGGTGAGGCACAGGAACAGTTTGCCCAGAGAAGCTGTGGCTGCCTCATCCCTGGCGGTGTTCAAGGCCAGGTTGGATGGGGCTTTGAGCAACCTGGTCCCGTGGAAGGTGTCCCTGCCCATGTAAGGGGGGCTGGAACTGGATGATCTTCAAGGTCTCTTTCAACCCCAATCATTCTGTGATGCTATGATTACTGTGGATGAAGAAGAAGGGTATGGTCAATTGGTCGCAGCAGGGCTAGTGCTGCTCACTGAGTAGTTTACCTACAGCATTGTAACTGCTGGAAGAAGCGCAGATACAACGACGGTGTACGGGCCGGGGCAATCTCGCAGTGGCTGGGGGATACCCCTGTATTTCACATGGGGAAGGGAAGGGTGATGTCTCCCGGACCCGGAGGTGCCGAGAAGCTACAGCACCCCCCGGGACATGCAGCGGACTCGTTGCGCTCCTGCGGATGGTGCTCCCGCGCTAGGGCAGGGCGGCGCGGTGCTGGCTTCCCGACCGGGAGGCGGCGGCCGCTGCCCGCAGCGGGACCGGCAGCGCGGGACAACGCCTCCTCCGCTACCGCGGAGCCGGACCGCGCCGAGCCGGGGGTGTGCCGGGGGCGGAGCGGGCTGCGCCGGGGGCGGAGCGGCGCGGAGCGCGGACACCCGGCCGCGAGAGGCGCGGGGAGGCATGTCCCTGCCCGTGCCCGTGCCTGTGCCCGTGCCCGTGCCCATGCCCGGCGGCGGGCGGTGAGCGGCCATGCCGCGCCGGGCGGAGCGCTGCCTGCAGATCGCCCCGCACTCCCTGGCCATCGTCCTGGGCGCCGCGGCCGGGGGGCGACCGGGGGGCGGTGGCGGCGGTGCGGGGCCGGCGGCGGAGCTGAGCCGCCACCGTATCGGCTACGAGATCTTCGCAGACTTCAAGCGGGAGAACATGCAGCACTTCTGGGACCGGCGGGCCACGGCGGCGGTGGCCGAGACCTTCTTCCTGGGCTGGATCGACGAGCAGGTGCTGCTGGTGCAGGGCAAGGAGGAGCACCTGGAGGTGCTGCGGCAGGGCTGGGCGCGCCGCTCCCTCAAGCCACCCAGCGGCTTCCACATCAAGTGCCTGGGTAGGTGCCGGCGGGGCTCCGGGGGGCTCTCGGCCCCAGGCGGATGGGGGGACGACGGCAGGGTGAGAGCTGCGGCAGCGGCCCCAAAGGGAGGACCCCTCCCCGCAAGGGATTTGCGACCCCAAAAGCGGGTGGGCGCGAAAGAGGTGAGCTGGGGCAGGACTGGCGGCGATACAGGGATGCGCTGCAAGTAATGGGGGCTCGGCGGAATAGCTGCAGGCGGCAGCTAAAGGGTCGGGCTGGAAAGGTGCGTGTCCGCCTTTCCTTCAGCTGCCGGGGTTTAAAGCCAAAAGTGTAACTAAGTTACGGAGGTAGCCCTTGCAGGGTGAGGTGCCTGCTGGCCCGCGGGCCAGCTTCTGCCGCTCGCTCCTTAGGCGTGCTTGTCTCCGGCAATTAGCTGCAGGGGGATCCCCCACCCGCCTGAGCTACGATACCTCCACACGGTTCAGGGAGAACTGCTAGCGTTTCCAAAGAGGGCAGGCTTTTAATTAAACTTTAAGCACTTCATTAAAAAGAATGATTTCTAGCATTAAAAACTTTAAAAGTTCATTTTAGCATTTCTAGGCTTGCTAAACCAGTACCTCGCTTTATACTGGGATTGACTGGGTAGCTTATGTCACAGTGTCGCTGTGGAGGTGTTTTCTGTGGCAAGAAGTAGCAGTAGGAGATGAGGAATGTGCGTGGGTTTCTTTGCGGTGGGAGGCAGGTGGCTTTTGGAGCGGTAAATAGCAAGTCTGTTATGCCGTGGTGGGCTGAAGAGTCAAGTTAAGGCGTGATCCCCTAGGGGAATCCCACCTGTGGACAGTGCAGCCTTGGAAGGAGCCCATCTCGTCCTGGATTTTCTTCAGGAAAGAAGAAAATCGTAGCATGGAGAGGAAGAATGTTTGCAGCGCTTCTTTGATGTGGAAAAACCCCACGTCTATGAAATAAATCTGTGGGTATTCAGTGCATATATTGGGGGGTTTTGAAAAACAATAGAGCTGAAGTTTTCCTTAGGTTTTAAGGTAGCTTTCAGCCTTCACAGCTTGAAACACAGCTTCTCTTATGGAGAAAAGACAAACTGAAGGTCTGTTTTGTTGCTGTGAAGGTCTGGTGGATTTCCACAGCCACTGCAGTGCTGATGGGGAGGGAAACTGTCTTCTCCTTATGTACAGCTTCTATCATCTGTGTCTTGTGCAGTGGGCATCTGGAACGGGTCATAGAGGTCGAGATGGGAGTTTCAGGTCTGGAATACTCAACGCAGCGTCTGATCACTTCTGCTCATAGGCGGTCTTTTGCCCTAAAACTGTGCAAGAGACTTCTCTGTCACCCACTATTTCCCCATCAAACTTATTCAAATATTCCCATCTCTTCCATGCCCAGAGGGAAGCTCAGGACAAGCTGCCCATTTGAAAATGAGCTGATGGACTTTTTTTCCTCATAGTGAGATTTCCTCTGAACCTCTGATGACAAGAGTGTTGGAGAGCAAGTGGTTAATCCTATTCTGGTGATAGAAGTTTTCTGTGTTCCACCAGTATTTAGAAGCGGGTAAGAAGTTGGGTAGTGGACTTGAGTTGTGATGGAGGTTTGGATGGAGTTGCAGTTCATGGCTAGCAAACAAGGTGAGAAAACCTGTGTGTACTGCTTTCCACCCAAGGCTGCTAAATCCTTTCGCCTTTACTATTGCAACAAAGTGTGGGGGGGTAAACACAGAGATAGGGGCAATGTTTAGTGCTAGCTGCTCAATGTAGCTTATGTGGGCTTTTTGGCTCCAGTTGTACCAAGGATGAAGAGCTTTTGAATGGGCACCATCACCTGACAGAGTGTAAAGATCAGTATTTGATTTTTGGGGCGTCCCTGGACCCTACCCATTGGGTGGCATTCCTCAGCCCACTATGCAGGAGGGCTATGGAAGGGTGTGCTCTGACCTTGACGTTCCTAGAGCCAGACAAGGAATGTAAACAGGTCTTTGTGGCCTGTTTTGAAATACGAAACGCAACTTTTGCTAGAAGTTCGCGTTAATAAGTAAGCTCCCCGGTGTGTAAATAAGGTGCATTCCTTGGGGGTTATCTTCACTGCAAACTTACTAAACACCGGAGCCAAAAGTTTTCATTTGACTTGAAAAATAGCAAATGCCTCTCAGTATGTGATTAAAGGCTATAAAAGAAGAGCAGGGACCTGCTTTAGCCTTGCCTGTTGTGTAGTGTCTTTAGCTGCGATAAATGGGATGGGAGAAACTGATTCTTTTTTTCCTCTTTCTTCACTACCTTTTATCCACACCCCCACTGATAATCCAGGTCTTGTATCTAAGTAGATTCAACTTGCACTTACTGTAAAAGTATTGTCAAAGTAATGGGCCTGGCCCATGGGAATGAGCATCTGCTAAAATGTGTGTAATTGTATTTTCAACATAATTAGGTGCCTAATGTGCAAATGGCTGTGACTTATATAGGAGTTCTCTCACTCTATTCTCCACTTCATAGCATTAAGGCAGCAAACAGTACATCTACAGACAGAAAGGAAAAGTCTCCATGTTTTTCGGCTTTAAAAAAGAAGTGGTGGGTGTCTTGTGCTGGGAGGAAAACCTGCCTGTTGGGAGGTACAGAACAGTAATATTTTACTCCTGTTAATAAATAACTGACGGGGTCAAGGGGAAAAAGTGGTATGGTATTTTTAATGAAGGTGAAACTGCTGTTTGCTGCTGCTCTGGTAATCGCCCCCATGCTGTTGGGGGAATAGGGAGCTGCCATGGCCAGGTGTAGCAGAGAGGTGCATGGGGCTGACCTGAGGTGTCTTTCTCTGCACCCCAGGGCCACTGGGGTACCCAGGCAATGCTGTGGCTGCCCATGGGGCCAGTTCTTCCCTTTTCTCTTGGCTGGTTGGCTGCTTGCAGAAAGGAGGGGGCAGCTTTCTGCCCCTACTGCCTCTGGAGCCCGGCTGGGATGGGGTAGCTGGGGGATGAGCTGCCTGTCTCAGAGAGGTGTGGGAAGAGCATCCCGACTTCCCGCTGCTGCCTGGCAGGGGGCAAGGGACAGATGCTTCCTCTTCTCAGCTGTGCTACCTCCATGTACAGGTGCCAGAGAGCTTTGGACAACTCTTCCCTTCACATGCATCATTAAGTGCTAACGTGACCCAGAAATTACGACTACAGCCTGACTTTCAAACCTTTGCTTGCACTGCTGATGTTTCTTGTTCATTGTGGTCCAGAGCCTCGGCTAGTCTGATGAGTAATAGGTTGTGATGGCCACAGACATATTAACTGGAGTAAAAAGTAGCTGGTGAGGAGGAGGGAATGCTAGACCTCTAATATGCATAGCATGTTTTCTGCTGTTGGGATTGTAAACTGTGAACCAGGAGGAGACTCGTCTCTGACTAGTCTTCCCACATTTTAGTCACCATGGCTTGATAATGAAAAGTTCATGAAAGTATAATCTGTAGTTAACAGGGTCTGGACAGTCCTAGTGTGCTTGGTGAGGGTGTATCTGAGCCAGAAAGTGAATGGATAGAAATCCATGTGAGATTCCAGCATTCAGAGATTCAACTCTTACATTGTGAAATTAGACCATACCACAAAATTGGGCAGGAATATGAAGCACATCAGAAAATCACTTTAGTGCTGACAGCTTAGGGCTTGAGGACACAGGGATGAAGTGTTTCACGTGTGACTTTAAAACTTACTTTTCTGTTTCCTTAAATCAAATGGTTATGCCATAAACCCTTGCTCAGCATCCATGTTTGTAGTGATCAGAGTTACTTGCATATTAGGAAATTGGTGGGTTTATCTGGGTTTTTAAGTTGGCTGCAGGGGAAGCTTTGGGAGCCACAAGCAAATAAACTCCCCAAACCAGCACACGGTAAATATGCTGATTTAGAGGGTCAAGTAAACCCTGTGCAAACCTATAGGTCCTGTGATGAAATTTGTTGTCTTTGGTAAGAGTGATTTGAGGCTTTCTTGTGTTTTTGCAAGGCTTTTGCAACTTAAGTCTTTAATGAGCGTTAGTATTTAATAAGATTTCTTTGACACACCTTCCATTTGCACCCACTAACATTTGTCATCCTGGAAGCTGGATTTTTTTTCCCTCTCTTTCAGTTCTTCTATGCAAGGTGCTGCTGGTATAGCAGGAGGCTCCACCTTGTCTTCATGCCTTTTGTGCTCCCAGCTGAGACTTCCTTCTGTATCTCTTACACTTGATTTCTGTGTCTTGGACAATGGGCATCTTTGAGAGGGCTTCGTGGAAAGGCCATGCCCTTTTGTAGCGACTGCTTGGAAAGAAGTGACCAAACTTCATAATAACCCTTCAGTCATGCCCAGAGCAATTTCTCCAATTAGAAGCTGGTGTTCAAATGGAGTTTTCAAGAAGTGTATGTGCAATAATTAAACTAAGTAGCAGGAGTTATAATTCAGCAAAGTTGGCAGGGCCGGGCTGTTGTGCATTGTTCCTGCTCGGCCAGGCGTTGGGGGGGAACTTGCTTTGCTGCACTGGGAGCTGGAGCTAAGCGCTCCCTTTCTTTTCTCTCCCTGCTGTGTTCTCTCTTGCCACCAGAAATTAAATGAACACCCCAGCATTTCAAGTTCAGTAGTTTACACAGTGAATTTTCCAGTCATTAGTGGATGATTTTGGTGCAGCGTAGACTGTTGGACATTAAATGTTATTCATCTATGGCCAGTCATAAAATGTGAATTGTCTTTTTTTCCTCCCAATTATCTCTTATATAATGAAAATTTCTTTTCATTGAGGAAGCGTTAGGTTTCATAGTAATAAAACCTCCCAGGAGGAGTTTACCACACACTCATAGACACCTTTTGTATGCCTCATGGTATTGCCATGGGAACTACAGGTTTTTTTCTTCCTCTCTCCCACCCCAACTTTGAGCTGGTGAGATCCACTGAGCCCTTTTTGTATCTATGATGTGGTTATTGCAGCCTAAACCCCCCCCAAAACCGTAAACTAGAGCTGATAACCTGGCTGAGGTGCCTATGAGTTTACTCCCAATGTTCAGCAAGGAACTTTGCTGCTCAGAAGTGTTGGGTTGGGCCTTTCATGTACTGTGTAAAAGCAGCTTTTAGAGTCTGAGGAGGGAAAGGCAAGAGCTGAATGAGTATGGCTGCATATAAAGTGCCTGATTTCTTGGTATGTGGTTTGTGCTTGTGTTTTGGGAGTCAGAAACACGTTTTGCTCTTTAAAGAAAGCTGTGGATGGTCTGCAAGACTAATGCAGGCTGTCTAAAATGCATTGTGGGAATAAAAAAGCACACAGGAAGGAAAGACATGACCTATTAAATTTCATTTCTTTTTCTCTTTTTCCACTCAGAGTGGCTTCTCTTGAAGAAGCAAAGTCAGATGCACTGCCACATGGTATTCGTTGTGCAACTCAATGAAAGGATTTATAACCCTAATGGCCAGTTAGTACTATCTTCCTACCTCCTCTTCCCCACAAAGAGTGCCATTGTGTAGTAAAGAGTCCTTCCCTGTGGCAAATAAGTCACCCAGCCTTGCAAGTCAAGTGTACACTATGTAAAGAGGCGATGCTGTGAGGGAACTGTGGTGGTCAAGAGCCAGCCCCCAGACACAGGGCTCTGCGGAAGTCGCACCAGGGCCCTTACTCTCTCCATCTCTTTGTCTGGCCTTTGGAGGGTCTAGTCTTTGATTAAACGCTCCTCACTTCTTTCCTCAAAGGCCCCTTGTCTTTTGGTGGGGAGTGGTGCAGCGGGTATGCACTGAATGAAGCCCTTGTCAGGTGTTATTCCCAGCACTTAAATGTGCTCTTGGGCTGCTAGCATCATGTACCACCGGGCCGATTGCTACATCACTTTTCCATCTGTTTCACTCTTGTTTTGTACATAGTCAGTTTTGGTTTTAAAAAGGCAGAGATGGATGGGGTGCCTTGGGGCCATGGCAGGGGATGGCTACAGGGCCACCAGCCATAGGCACCCCTGTCTCACCAGCTCCTCTTCACCTTTTTGTGGCATGAGAACTCAGTAATGCGTTCCCAACTTTCTCCTGTCTTTGTAACGTGTTTGTTAGTGGCATGGTGCTTAATATTTTATTAAGTTGTAATGATTTCAGTGGACTAAGTTCAGACCTTCTATGCATGTTGGTGCAGTTTAAGATTTAGCTTGAAATGGTTTTGTTTTGATTCCTGGAGAAATGTGCGTTTAGTGCAAAGATGCTGCAGGAAGAGTTAGCCATGTGTGAAAAAATGCTGTCCCTGGGCTTGAGTGGCAGGCTTTTAATTTGGCTCCTTCGTAAAGGCAATGGTAACTGAGTTGGCGCTCTCTCAAAGCATTTCTGGTGCTGTTGCCTCAGGCTGTTCATCCAGATGGTGAACCTGTCCTTCTTTCTGCTGGCCAGGAGAATTATAGCTTGTCCCCTAGGTAGGGCATGCCAAAGCTTTACCACATTCTCATCTGCATTTGAGACATCAATTTAGGAAGAGTAACAGAAAAGACGCAACCCAGACAGATCGGGTGTCATCCAAGGCTCTTGGCATCCAAAGCTGCCTTCTGAGCAATATCAAGCCTTTCCTTGGCTTTGGCAAACGCTTGATGGCCAGGCTTCTCTTTCCTTGGTTGTCAAAGAAAGGCTGAAGTGTTTGGAGAACGTAAAAGCTGCAACCAGATGGTTGTTTCCCGTGCAGAAACTGTGGCTGTGGAACATGAGGATGTGAGGAACTTCTTAATAATGGGTTTCTGCAGTAGCAGAAAGTTAAGTGCTTTGAAAATTCAAGCTCTCTCCAAACTTTATTTCTTTGTTTAAAATACAAAAGCATTTTGAAATGTTTTGATTATTTTCTAATGATGTTGACTGCTGGGAATGTTATTGCAGTCTCCAGTTTCAGTATTGAAGCTGCTCCTTGGGTGGGCCAGATCTGGAAAGGTTTTTGAGGATATTATGTTCTTCTTGGAATAAAATCCCTTTGCCTAATATATAAACACGCTTTCTTCTGTCCGGTGCACTTGATCCCTCAGTTTATGACCTGGGATTTCACCTGAGGCCTGTGACGAGAAATTTCTGAATGTTAAAAGTGTGCAAACACGTGTATTTTGGTGAAACAAAGTGCTGTCCCACTGACATTTGAGCAGATCTTCATGGCTTCTTTTTTAATTGGACTCCTGCTCTGAGCCACAATAGCATTAGAGCACACATACAAAGGTGGATAACTACCCAGGGAATCTGAATAGTCGTCCTTCTAGTTGCTTTTCTTCTTTTCTGCAGCAGACAAGCAATGGTGTACTACTGCCATTGGCACTTATTTTTGGTTTTCTTATGAAAGAAAGTTACTATACTGTGCAGTTAAATATGCATGGTATAATAACTTCAGTATTGTGTTTCTGGAGCTTCTAACACAAGCGGTATGAGACTTCTTTGTTGTTCTTCCGTGGTGGGACAGAATGGGACACCAAAACAGCATAAGCCTGAGTAAAATAAGCCTTTTAGCTTAACCTCGTATTCCACTATTGGATGATTAATAAAGGGATATGGAGGTGCCTCAACAGTTGCTCTTTTAGAAATGCAAACCAATTCACTTAAACTCTAGGAAGTGAGTCTAAACTTGGTTCTTTACAAAATCCATACAGTATGACAGTGAGAAATGTTTCTGTCTGAAGAGTGTGGTTTTGGTACCTTCTTGAAGTTTTAGTTTAAAAGCAGTTTTTGCTAGCTGTTTGTGCTTCAGAAGGTACATATGCTAGCTCATGCTTGCCTTTGGAGAAGAGTGAGGATGCTGAAGGGTCCATCGCTAGCCCTAGTATGGGGAATCCTGCTAAAAGAGTGGAGAGGAGCTCTAGGACAGTGACAAGTTCCAGCTGCTTTCCCAATAACATGGCCTAAATGGCTGTGGCCAGCAGGACCAGGCTGGCTGCAGGGGAGGCTGATTCCTCCTCCTGAAGCCAAGAGAAGGGGAAGAAAGGTGTGTTTCAGGAGGGGAAGACCTGAGGCTGGACTGTGGCTAAGCAGTGGCTCCATCCCCATGTTGGTAGCAGGGAAGCGCATCTCTCTATCCATCCTCACCAGTAACTGCAGCTCCAATAACTCCTGCTTACCTGCTGCCTTGAAGTTGCATGTGCAGTACCTCTCATTGCGTGTTCAGAGGCTCTCAAGAAGTAACAAGTCCGTGTTTCACACTGGAGCTGTTCAACTTGCAATGTATTGTTAGCATTAGAAAATGCTGGGTGCTGCCAGTGTATGGAATTTGACAGCAGAGTCTTGAGTGTTATTATGGGACTATAAAATGGGTATTTCTTTTTTTAAGATGGGAACTTTCTTTTTTTTTTTCCCTCCTGTCCTTTAAAAAGAGCCCGCAGCAAATCTAGTGAAACTTTCAGCTTAAGAATAAAGACAAAATTAATTCTTTCAGACTGTAGTTGTATTTTTCACTTTGGCCATAATATCTGTGGATATCTTTATATATACAAAAGTTATAGATGAAATAGGTTTCTGAATGCATCGGCCTTTTTCCAGGTCATTGTGAAGAAAACTTAATATACGCCTAGTAAATATATCATGTCTACTTACCTTGTCTTACCACTATCCTTCAGTCTGTGAGCTTATAGTGCCCTAGAACTGTGCCGTACGGTTCATTACGTATGTCCCTTACCAAAGAGATGAATCCATCATAAATGAGATTTATTGCTGCCTGTTAATTGATCGTGTTCAAATTGTAGAGAGATAACTGAAGTCCTGTAAGCTCCATGTGATGCTGGAGTGAACTTCTGGGTGTTTGGTCAGGTTTTGATTTTTTATTTTTTGAAGGGGAGGGGAAGGGGGTTGGGGTTTTGGGTCCTCCCGCCTTTTTAGGGGGTTATTTTAGTCAAAGGATTCTTGGTGTGTTATTTGGTTGCCTGTAGCATTCAGCCTACCCTTCTAGGCAGTCCTCAGCCCATGTGGGAGTGGACTCTGCCCGTGCCTACTGCTCTGGCAGACCAGCATTAAATGTTTGCTTTCTTGCTTGTTCATATTGGAGGGTTAGTGCCCAAACAAGTTCCCTTTTAATTGACAGATGAAATAACAATAGCTGGCATTAAAAGCAAGCCAAGTGTTTTCTCTGGGTTTCCCTGAAGGGCCTCCTTTGTCTCCATGGTCTCTGCTCAGGGAAACCCATGCACCTTGCTTAATCCAAGGGTGCTCTCAAGACGCTCTAGCTTCTGAAGGCAGAAATAGGTCAGCACCCATGCAAAGATTTCCATCCACTGTGCTTGCTTGCTAGCAGGAGTGACTGCTAGGTGAGGATTTGCAGATGGTCTGTGTCCAGAGGGGTGAGCCCATGCTTATGCAGGCAATTTTGAGCGCCCCAAGAAGAGGGAGAAACATCCACAGCACGGGGAAGGAGAGTAGAGGAAGGAGGTGCTGGTGGGGTGTCACAAACTTGGTGTGTTTATGTCTGTTAAAGTCAAAGGAGGAACAAACTGGACAGTCAGATGAGCCTGAACGGAGGTTTTCAGGTGCCTGGTGTTGCACTGCTTGTAACCCTAGTCCGGCTGTGAGAAGTCAGCAACTCTCCTGGGCTGTAGGGATGTCCTAATTAGCTGCATATTCACAGGGAGGTTTAGCAAGTTGAAAAACAGGATTTTAAGGTCTATTTTAAAACAAAGACTGTACCTAACAGTAGACATTATTAGCAGGCAGGATTATTAAAAGTAAATAAAAGGGTGGGAGTCTTCTCCCTGGTTTAATTTGAGAAAAGAGAATTTAAAGGGGCACATTCACCTACTGTTTCTGAAGTGGGGCCAAAAAAGCTTTGAGGACACTGACTTTACTGCCATCACTGCTAATTTGTCATTATTCTTTTAGTTAAAAAGAAATGCCTTCTTGGTGTTACAGATTGAAAAATCCTATGCAGTTGGAGGGGAAAACATTACTTTTGTGAGAAGCTGCAGAGAAGAACAGTCATGAAGGGGTAAGCAGGGGGAAAACAGGGAGTGGGAAAGTAATAACTTCCAGTCCCTGCAATCATAGATGTGCTAGAAACAAGTGTATTTTTTCAAACAGACATCTTCAGACCAGGCATTAGCCTTGTAGAGAAGCCTCCTATATGAATATGAACATCTGGAAGGAGTGGGAGACCGAAAAAAAAGGGAGGCAGGCCACGATTTAGTGTTATGAACAGATAATCTTGGATGTAGTGCTTCATGTGGTAGGGAAGCAAGTCTGTTAGGTGTCAGGTCTGCTCCATTTTTATTGACAGTTGAGACTTTAACAGTACTTAATGCATCTTCTTAGGAGGTCTAGCTACATGGTATCATCTCCATCCTTCAGCAGAGGTGTCTTCAAGACAGGGGTGGAAGAATACAGGACTCATAGGGCTGTGAAGGTTTGCAGTGTTTCTCAAAGAAATTTTGTGTGCTTAAGCATCCCACAGTAGAGGCTTAGGATGATTTTCGGCTGGAGTTCCTTCATGCAGGTATTTATGTGATGGTGTATGTAATGTTTTAAGTGCTGCATGAACAGAGGTTTCCCATTGCTTCAGGTGGTGTTGATTCAGCAAGATGCAGATGCCTGCATGTGACATAGCAAGTTCAGTCGGACTGTAATGGGAGGACTCACATTTTTAAATATAGGCATGTTGTATGCTCATACATTTGCCTGAGTGTCGCTAAGAGATTCACCAGAGGAAGCTCTTCCTGGTTAATACCAGAATGGGTCACCCACATCTAACCCGGGAGCCCTTTGAGAATTAAGCTTGAAAAAACGGGACAAGTATTCTTTGCATTTTATTTTTGATGTGTACAATACTCTGAAAAATAACCAGCACAAGAGTTCATCCAGTGTCTGTAGATAGATGCCTTCAGGAAAATTACAAAGAGGAAGCCTTAATTAACACATCTCCAATAAAAGTATGAAGAGGAAGTCTTAATTAATACTTTGCCAATAAAGATGAAGTCACGTAAGGTAGGCAGCTTGACTTACAATCATTCTGGTTTCTTTCCTTGGACAGGAATTAGTGGCTATCATGTTGTCATTTTTTATTGGTGGCAGCAGCTTGTCGCCTTTACTTTATAGATTTCTTATTAATTCAAGTTATTTGGTTTTGTTTCCAAGGTATTTTCTGATTGTTAGTTCGACTTTGTTAGGGATGTACAGCTGGAGCTCCTCAGTGAAGCTGATGCTGTTGGAAGGTCTGTAGGGACTTGCTTCTTGGCTACCTTTCAAGTGCATGATGGCTGTTAAATGTTTTAGTGCCAGAATCACTACATCTGTCATTGTTCTGCTTTTCTGTGTCAATAACTAGTCTAATTCGGTGACATATTTGATCTTAAAGACAGAAAGCAGATTTATCCCTGTGCCGGCACATGAGTCTCTCATTTTTCTGCTCAGATAATTGCCGGGCTTCAGGTTTCAGTGGTTACTTAAATTAATCCCAGTGCTGTCTTCCCAACCTCTTCGGTGTTTGTGCTGACAGAAAGGCCAAAACATATTTGGTCTGTCGGAGACCATTAGACACCAGTCATCTTGTGGGATGCAAGAGAGGTGCGCCACAGACTTTAGAGGTGACTTTTGTGATGAGTGAAGGTGGTGAAAAGGAAGTAATTTTGACAGAACTCTTTACCCACAGCCAGGACAATGCTGAACAATGGGGTCGTGCTGTTTCAGTGTTTGTCTCGTTTCCGTGTTGGTGAACATTTTCCATGAGTGGCTTGGGCACCCATTTTAAATTTCGGAGGATTTTTCATTGCTTTGAATCATTTACGTTGCCTCTTGTCCTGGTGAGTAATAACCCACTAGTGTAATGGTCCTCAGCTTTCTTTAGTTTGCAGATTGCCGAGTTTCCAGTGGAAATACAGCAAATATAAGTGGCACTTTTCACTTTCATCTTTCTGTAGACCTTTTGGACAGGAGTCCACAGATCACTTGGGGTTGTGCAGACCCCAAGTTGGAAACCACTGACCTTGCCAAGCCCAGCATTAGCACCTGAATGGTTTAGGTACTTGTACAGCAGAAGCTTGTGCTCTCCTACCAGCATGCACCTTCCCTTCTCATAGTTCACAATTCATCATCTATGACAGCTACCCTGAACCTCAGTGCTTGTTCTGACCCTTTTCCCTTTCTCCACTTCAAGGACATCTGCGGTGGTAACTGTTGGAGCAGCCCTCCAAACCATGTTCAAAGGGCTGCCTGCTGGAAAGCTCGGTCCAAATGTTGCTCCTTGTCTTGTGTTTGCCAGCACAAGTGCATTGAGGAAGAGACCTTAGTGGCTCTGTCACACTGGTGTTGTGCAGGGCACTGCAGCACTGACCCGGGGCTGAAATCTGTAGGTGCTCTTGCTGTGCAAACCCCTAGATAATTATACTCACATATGAGGTTACAGTGAATGAGAGGTAATCTGTAAATAGGCAACCCGGCAAAGAATTCTTGCTCAAAACCTGCCTGGATTTGCTTTACCTGTTTTCTCACTGCTAGGGCTGCAGTAATTACTTGCTGTGGCAGCCCTCAGCTTGCTTCATGAATGAATTGCATGTGTGCATCTTTTGAAAGCTTTAGAGGAGTTGCTGTGAGTTTGTAATCACAGATACTTAGATGTATGTTTAGCTTCAATCTGGAGCCATAAATGTGTAATACTCATAAATGGCTATCTTTATTGCTCTGAATGTTCACTAAGAAAATGAGCACAGAGCCCTTTGGGTCAGTAGATATACAAGTAGGTATGCCATACTGTCTTGTACTCTAGGTGTATGCCATGAAAACATCAGCTGTGATTGCACAGTGTTACAGAACTGGAGCCTGTAATGGTTTACATGGTGTTTCTTTCACTAAACTGCAAAATAATGATTCCTGTGTGATGTTACCTATAGGTTTTGGTATTGTCTGTGACTTCTCATGGGCTTGCTCTTTCGTAATTATGGTAAGAAAATATGAGATGTGCGCCTCAAGGCAACTCTGCGTCCTGTACTGAAGCATGTTTGTCAGTACTGGCCAGTTCTCTCCGTGGCAACGCCCAGAAGCGTATGTGGGGAACTGACCTACTCTGAACCTTGAGGGTGCAAAGGGAAGTGGTATCTGGTGCGGTTTTCTTTTCCTTTCCTGAAACCATGGGTCTCGGCGCTTTTGCAAGATGGCTGAGGTTTGTTTCATCGTTAGGCTCCTTGATTTTTCCTGCGTGTGTTGCAGCTGAACATAAACGTATCTGAGCTGGTTTTGAGCTGGCCAGCTCAAGTATGGTTTGCATTCTTCAACTGCTGCAATAATTATGGTTTTCAGCTGTGGCTAATGCCCCTTGCTGCTCAGGCAGCCTGTGATGAGCTACTGCAGAAACTGACTTTAAGTCCCTTGATTAAAGCTAACTCAGGTTTATCTGGACTACACTGCAGTGTTGGGATATCATAACCCTCTTTTACAAACTGAGCTGTTGCAGTGAATTCCTCAGGGCTTTTTACTTCCTGCCTTTTCAATTTCCTTCTCTGTGAACTTAGCAAGTGTGGCTTTTACCTTTATCCATGGCTGACCCTTTCTCAATGCTATCTCTCTGCTTAAAAGCTTGTGCCAGCGTGCAAGCTCTTTTCCTCTCCACTGGTGGCTTTGTGCCAGGTTCACACCAGCCTGGTGTAGTGTCAATAACAGCCTGTCCCTTCCCAGCCTACCTTCCACCCCGCTGCATGTGGCATTGTCGTTCTACTGTTTGCTCTGCTCTAGCTGCTTCTAAAACCTTCACCTTCTTCAAAGACATCTTGTCTTTCCTGATGGCTCCAGAAATGTCATTGGCTGCATTTGGTGCTAGCTGGGGCTGAGCCTTCCTTTGGGAGTTGGCTCTTGGGATGGATATGGTGCTATTTTGCTTTGAAGTCAGACCACATGTTTTGTAAACAGTGTGGTTTTGACCTTTAAAGACATGAGATGGTTAAGGCATGGCATGGTGCTGAGCAGCATGGGAACAATGAGGTTGAGAAACCATCCAGTGGGACCTAATAGGGTACATATGGAAAGTGCTTGAGTCAGTCTTTACCAGTGTTGTCCCTAATTTGCCTTTTTTATCCCTGCCTGAGGAAGGCACAGTTCCGTTTTCAGATGTTCGACTACAGGAGTATAGTCACTCATTATTTCAAGCAGGAACTGGAATTCCTTTGTATTGCCACAGTGGTTTGAGCTGGTATGGCTCAACGCCATGAAGGTCTCTCAGCCTTTGCTTTCCCTTTTGCTTCAACACAGGAGCCTACAGTGAGCCAGGTCAAAAGCAAAAACATAACGTGGGATGAGGGGGAAGGAAAAGAGAGATTGGGGTAAATTGCTGTGGACCTGCAGCCTTAACTTCTCAGCTTTTATAGTGTGCAAATGTATTTGTGGGATCATAAGGTAATTTGGGTGGGAAGAGACCTCCAGAGGTCTCTGGTCCAACCTTCTGCTCACAGCCATGTTGACAAGTCATCACGTTGCTCCCATTATCCAACCCATAATGCCCCATTAAAGACAGGAGCAGCTAACAGCAGCTGTGGTGGATCTTGTGCATTATTCCCACGTTTCCTGCATGTTTTACTGTGGACAAGTCCTTTTGTAACTCTGGCTCCTGCATAACAAGTTCCCCATGTCCTCCTGCCTCCAGTTGCTCTGCCTAATGGGAGATCTGGGAGCACACAGTGCTGTCTGGCTGGCTCTTCCACCCGTGCTGTTTGGACACTGGCTTTTTGAGGCAAATGGGATGTCCTCTTAAACGCACAGCTGAGATCAGGCGTCTGGTGCCTTCAGTTGTTTGTGCTTGTTCTTAAAAAAACAAAGCAACCCCAATAAAAAACCCAAACCACCACCCCAAAAGCACAAAACCCACCACAAAATGTTGGCCTGCCTCAGCCGTGTTTGTATGTTTTGACAGATCCTTAAGGTGATCGACAGAGCCATCGTTGCCAGCAGCTTTTCATAGGAGGATCTTTTCTTACCACACTGTTTATTCTGGGGAAATATTTCCCTTTTTTTTTTGCCAGCCACTTAATCCATGGCTTCGGGTTTTTTTGCCAGAACCCCAGCAATAGCTGCTTTATCTGACTGTGGTAGATCTTTTGCCATGGCCAGTGAGCCTGCCCTTTCTTTAATTCTAAATGCTGATAAATTAGGTTGTAATGACTTGGTGAATGGGAGTTATGGAAAACAAATTAACCAAGTACACTTCCTTTCTGTCATATCTTTGTTTCCTGACTTCTTTTGTGACTTATCTGTCTGCAGTTGACCTGCTCCTTGGTGCAACCACAGTCTCTTTATGCAGCTCATTAAATCATGTTTTCAGTCTGGCTTTAAACTCACAAACTTCTCTTGTTAGTGAGTATTTCCTTCTTATCTCCTTTCTTTCATTCTTATCTCAGCCTTTTGGCAGAAAGCACTTAGTGGAGACTGCTAGCCTTGAAGTCGGCCTCAGTGAATAGAGGGGAGGAGGAGCCATTGACACTTTAATTTCAGTGTTTCTGCAGCCTGATGGATACGCTCTGGGCTATGAAAACGCGTGCTTCACTGACTAGCAGAGAATTAATCTTCTGAATAAACGATTTGAAAAGAATCTGCTCCTGATGGTTGGGTTTGGTGTGGCTGCTCTGCAGATTTGGGCGTCTACATCAGGGAGGATCCGAAAAAGGGGACTAGTCAAAGGCAGAAGCCAAGTAGATGAGTGACCCTTGTGCTTTTACGAGCTGTCACCTGAACCCCGGTGGGTTGTTGAGGGAGGCAAGCTTGGTAACTGTTGACTTCCCCATCCCATCTTTCATAAAAGATTGAACCTTAATTTACATCAGTAGCAATTTTCCAGTGACGGTGTTTAGGTGACAGGAGTTAGGCTGTGTTTCTAGTGAAATGAGAAATAGAGATGCTTCAAGCTAAGGGCAACACAGGAGAGAGAGACTATATGAAAACACAGACTTTGTGATTTGTCTTATTCTTTCATGTGATATCCATTTCTTCTCCTCTTGCCCAAGAAAATACGGTTTGCTGTTGAATTATTAACAGATCAACTTCTGAGGGTCCGGCCAGGAAACGCTTGCTCGGTCTCCAGAAGTGTGAGTGCTCTTTCAGAAGAAAATAGCAGTTTTCCTCATGGTTGTGAAGGTAACATGAATAAAGACAGTTCTGTAAGTGCTGGAGCCAAATTCACAGGAGTCAGTAAAAAGGGGAGATCACGCTTTTTCCTGTTATTCTAATTATGACAGCTGCTGGTAAAGGTCAATGTTCATGGTATTTAGTTGCCAGCAAGAGTAAATACATTTTTCTGTTATCTTCTGGACAAACTGTAGTTTTCTTTGTAGTGCTGTAAGTGGCTGGTTTCAGGTGAACTGTAGCAGGTACAGTGGGATAAAATCAAGCAATTCTCTTCTTGTGTTCTAGTTACTTGGCTTTACATTTAAACAGTTCAGAAGCGTGTGTGTGTGTAAGCAGTGTATACTGCCAGTTGAGCAAGATTATATACCTTTCCACATGATATAATTCATACAAAATATGCTGCCCAAAGCATTGCTGGAAATACGATATAGTGGCATTTGCAAGTCCAGGCAGTTATATACAAGATTTTCTAAATGTAGAGTCCAGAGGTGCTTGAATGACTAATATGTCGGTAAGGGCATGCCTGACTTTATTAGATAGGAGTCTATTCTTTGATCAAGTAAGTAAAGCTATCTAATAAAGCCAGGCATGTCCTTACTGATGTATTAGTATTTTCTTTGTATTTTCTTCGGCTTTATTAGACAGCTTTAGTTACTTGATCAAAGAATAAACTCCTATTAGAGTCCTATCTTCTTTTCTGTTTGTCCCTTCTGACTAGCTAGCAGTGTCAGGGCAGGCTATCTCATGCAGTTAGCTCCTGACTCCTTGAAAGTAAAAACATAGTCCTGTTTCTCTGGAAGTTTCTGATATTTGTTATTGTACATCGTAAACAGGGAAGGGGAAAATACAGATGTTGTGTTAAAAGGATTATTGTTGGTGCAGTTTGTATTTTCTTCTCTCAGTCAGTCCGTTTGCCACTCATTTAAATGAATGTCTTCCTGCCCCATCGCATGCTTGTGTTGGGTGTCAGTGTGTGTAGTGTTGTTTATGGCGGTGGTACTGGGCATCCCACAGTCCTGGAGCAGGTGACTAGGAGCTCATGCTGGTGACTGGACAGCGCTGAGAATGCAGGTGCACAACAAACACAATTAAAATGACTTTGTTCCTTTCAAGAATGTGTTTGTTAGGTATGTTTACATGCAAGGGGGTGAATTCCCTTCTGAACTACAGTTGGGATTTTTATTTTGAGGGTAACAGCATTTCCATTGGAGGAGTTCATGTGTATTTATTCTGGCTGAGAAGACAACTGGACCAAGGTTTTTGCTCAGCCTTCTTTAGGCAGCAGCCCAAGTACTCTGCATTTTCTGCCTGAACTATAAAAAATGTTTCAGAAACATACTCAAGTTGATAGCGGAAAGGTATATAGAGAATTGCAGAAACAAAGGCAGGAACTTAGGCTTCCTCTTTGACTTTTGGGAACATACAGTGTTTTACCACTTTGTTTCGAACTTTATGTTTTGCTTTTTTCTTCTGTAAACTTGTGGTTTAAGAAATAGAAAATAAACCGGAAGATGATGGGATATCACTGTGTAACCACTGTGGTGCCTGTGTTGAATACCGTGTGGAGTTTGCTTCCCCATGCTGGGGGGAAAAAACAACCCAGAAAAAAAAAACCCAACCAACCAAAAAAAGATGCAAGGAAAGGTCGCAAGAGTGCTCCAAAGCAGGGAGCAGCTGTATTCTGGGAGCTGGTTGAGTTATGAGTCATGTGGAGAAAATGAATAGAGCAATGGTGTTTTTTCTGTCCTTTCTGATGTAAGGATTTGGGAGCATGGAATGAAATTATTAGGAGGTAAGCTTGAAACAAACAAAAGAGCTACTTTTTCAGAAAACATAATAAAAACAATGAGAAAGTCATGTTTGAAACTTTTAGCATCCTTTGTATCTTGCATGGAAGATCTCTCTTAAAAAAAAACAAACTGAAAAAGCAACCAATTAAGCAAAACCCTCAACAAAACGACCTCCCCCCCCCCTCCAAACCTGGAAGTTTTTCCATTCAGGAGTAGATAGATCTGTTCACAGCAGAAAAATCTGGCACACACAAAGAACCTCTTTGTATGCTGCCAGACCTTCCCTGGCTCCCCTGATGACTAATGCGGAGCCTATTTCCATAGCCACAGGTGGCTCCCAGAAGAGTTCACAGGAGGATTCCTGCGTGAAGACACTCCCTTTTCTGCTTCGTGTAGCATGGGGTAGTCACCGAGTCCCAGTGGGCAGGGGGAAGCACCTTGCCTGTGGTTTCAGAGCAGTGAGAGCTTGCCAAAGGTGGGCATTAGGCAGTGGAGAAGAGGAGCCCTTCTCCGTCAAAGCCAAAGCACGGGTGATGGAGTGGAAGATCCCAAATGATGTGTTTGAATGCCCCATCGCGGGTTGAAGGGGGTCAGCGCACTGGTATGCCACCTATTATGTGATCTTCCTTCTACTTTTACAGACGCATCATTTCTTCATCTGATAATTTGCTTCAAGGACCAGAAAAGTGAGTCTCTGGAATTTGCCTCTGTTGCTGAAAGAAAAACCTGGGGACCTCCCAAGAGCTTATTATAGGGTTGGTAGGACCTATGTGAAGTCAGGGGCTCATTACAAAAGAAGACATTTACTGTGGTATTCATTTAAAAATCGGCAGTTTTACTTAAACATGCTGAGCTTGACCAAACTGAGTGCATGTTAGTGGGTTTTGGGTCCTGATCTCTGCAAATGCCTGAAGAGGAGATTAAATGTTCCTTCACAAAGGACTTTGGTGTGATTACTTGTGAATGTTTTCCATAGCATGACTGCAAAGTACAAACATTTGGGATAACATGCCATCTGGGGAGATGGGGAAAATTCTTTTGGAAGATCACCTTTTTGGAATAGCACGGGCAGAACAATGATAACATAGTTCATTAATACCACCAATAAAAGAGAAGAAATAGTTATTTGTGCAATGTGAAACTACTTGACAAGTAAAAATATCCCTGCTGTGAACTCCTGTGGAACATGTGGGGTCTCACATAGGGTCTCATTTAGGATTTCTGCTCATTTCTGGTTGTTGCTTAGAGGATTGTTTTTTGTTTTGGTGGTGGTTTTTTAATGTTTGTAGTGGAATAATTCACCATGGCACATAACACAGCATGAAACAGTTGTGGTGGACTTTCTTTTGGTGTCATTCTATAAAGTTGAGTCTGCCAATGAGAATGATTTCCCAATTTTGTCTTATTGTATAGGGCTATATGTAATCGGTAGTAGGAAGAACAGCAGTAGCTGGGCCATCTGCAAGTAATGTAGGGAACACGGAGAAGCAAGATGCTCGCTTGAGAGGCCTTACTTGTACCATCTTATGCAGTGGTTTGAGAAGTAGTTACCAAGAACTGCTTTGCTTTGCCAGTCCTAAAGAAAACAAGCAGCTAAGCTGTGGACGTCCTTAACATGGCAAATATTCCAGGAGCAGTGGGGACACAGAAAGGGCTTGCTCTGGCAGATTGGGGCATAAAGTCCAGCCCACATAGGCCAACATATAACCCAACAGGGTGTTGGCAGTTTGTGGGGGCAGTGAGAGAGTAAGCTGAGCATATTGGGCACTGCACCCTTTGCCACTGTGCTTACATGCAAGACAGGCTGATGACAGTGTTATGAACAAGGGCTGCTGATGTTGGTGTGGCAGGCTGAGGAGAAAGAGGTATTTTTTTAGTAATTAGTCCTTTGCAATAGCTTTTCTTTGCTGTGGTGGCTTCAGCATCATTGAATATTATTCTCAAAATCACACCCTTGTTTCTTCCCTTGCATCTGCTAGTATGGCTCAGCCAGACCACATCCTACAGCAATGTGCCTTCTGAAATGCCACATCGAAGAGAAGCCTTTAAGTCCTATGGGGTGCTTTGGGATAACCACTCCCTTATGCTTCAACCTGCTGGGCAATACATGAAATTGAATCTTTGACAGAGCATTTATTGCACCTGCAAAAGCAAAGTCAGTTTGTATATTAAGGAGGGTTTATGCTGTAACTGCGTGCGAGGGAATCAGGCCTTCAGGTGTAAGAAAACTAAAACTTTTGGGACCAAATCCTAATGTCAGAGCTTAGTCTTTTGTGTGACCCAGCTGGCTCAGCCAGCCAGATTGGGAGCAGAGAAACAGCATCTTTGTATAGGACGTGTTTATTGTTAACCCAGTGTTATGGAGAACAGAGGGAAGAAAGGATGTAAAGACAGGAGTTTGACAGAAATAGTAAAAATTAAAATAACAGTTGGGATATACATTCATTTGGAGAGGAAAGCCAATGCATGTCATCCTCTGGGTCTTGTACTTGTATGTGTGTATATTGTGCTGTGGTTGTGGCTGTATTCCCAGACATGGCTGGAGTTTCTGTGCTTTGCTCTCTGTTTAAGAGGAATGTTGAAACTACTGTCTGTCTTGAAGGTGTAGAAATAATTTGAAAGTTTAATGTAGGATTGAATGTAGAGTATTTAACGATCAGAACTTGAACAGAGTAGGCAAGGCTTTTTGAGAAGCTGGGTTTTATCACTGGATTTTGGGTTCCCAGTCTCCTTTCCCTCCCAACTTTTCTTCCCCATTAAAAAGCTGAGATGAGGTAAGATGTATTAGTGTGGAACCCAGTGGCTTTCGTTACCATCATGTAGGGTTGCTCTGACAAGTATTTTGGAGGATTTATCTGTGTATGGTTCTGTTGGCATTATAGGTACTCACCCTCCACTTCTAAAATAGCGGCAGTACTTTATAAAACAGGGCCTTTATCTTTGCTGTAGGTGAGCTATTTTTATTACAGGGCAGCAGTCTGCAAATGAGGATGCACTTTGCCATTGATCTATATAAACATACTGTTCTTTGCCCTCTCTCCTTCTTCTTTCTCTGTCCAACTTATTAGCTGCCTTCTGGAAGCAAAGCCTAACTCATTTTGCTCTAAGCCATTTCCTGAGTTTACTTCACAAAAGGTAAAACTCTTTGACACAGAGCAGAGGTTCAGCTATTATGGATGTAATTACTTTGGTGAAGAATGCAGGATGGTTAAGTGCTGCTGTCAAGCTGGGCTGTGTTTTAGACTGATCTGACAGGTTAAGAAGGCTAAGAAATAGCCATATTTTGCTCCCATGACCTTGTTTAAAGGTAATGAAGGACCTTTCTCCTGTGCTTTTCTCTCCTGCAAAATACACAAGTTCTGGTTAAGCGCTGAGCTTGCTGCTGTCTTCCCCCTGCAGTTTTGTGAGCAGTTTCAGCTCGACGAGGAATGCTTGATGTAATCTCCTGAAATTAGACATGTAAGTGTGCTGTCATTATTAGCCTGCTAGTGGTCGTTTAGCTGTTTTATCTCAGTCATAATTAAAAGAATGTTACCTGGAAGGGAGTGAGAAGATGTGGGTCAGGAAGCTGGTGCTGGAGCCAGACCCAAGGCAGTATGTGTTTGGGCCTGTGGGTGGGATGCATCTGGCAAAGATAGTGCCTGTAACTGTCTTTTAGCTCTCAGACTTCCTTTATACTGAAAAAAAAAAAGAGAACTGTGGTCCCAGAACATCCATTTTACACTGTTACTTGAAGGGTTTTTTTTGCCACTTGGTGCAAACTTCTGCATAGCTTTCCTCAAATCAACCCCAAATGCCCCATCAATGTATGGGGCTTTTCTGTCTGAGATAAAGCATTTTCCTCTTATCCAACTATTTATTTTCCCCTGCAGAGAGGTGAGAAGGTGCGTGTCATTTAAATGTGACCTGCAAGGAGTATCCTTTTGAAGTATTTTGTTTTATGACCTCACACAATCCACAGCTTCCGTTGTGAGCTGTGACTGACTCTTCAGGCCTCAGGGAAATGAACTGTGTCTTTGTTTCAACCTCGTTTTTGTCTACAGAATGAAAATAAAGTTGAAGTCTTTGTTGCGTGTCGTTCTATTGTTATTGCTTTTCCTTGGAGTGAATTTGGCAGGGACGTCACTGGAGAGCTCTTGAAAGTGGCTGGTGCTCTCTGGCTCCCTGTTCATACATCCCTGGAAGATCTATGGATAGAGAACCCTAAGCAAGTGCCAAATCATGTTAAGAGGTTGGGAAATCCCTTGTGTCTAAATTAGTGCATTTGAAATGATAGAAATTTATTTGTAGGGATAAAATCCTTTTAAAAGTAACTGGTAGTGTGTCCTGGGTTCAGCAGTAGCAGTTATTTTTCTCCTTCGTAGCTGGTGCAGTGCTGTGTTTTTGACTTTCGGCCTGGGAGCAGCGCTGATAACACCAATGTTTTTAGTTGCTGCTCAGTAGTGTTTAGTCTGACCAAGGACTTTCTGAATCTCATGCTCTGCCAGGGAGGAGGGGAAGCTGGGAGGGAGCAGAGACAGGACAACTGACCCAAACTGACCAAAGAGGTATTCCATACCCCAGCACGTAATGCCCAGTATATAAACTGGGGGCAGTTACCTGGAAGGGCTAGATCACTGCTCAGGTCGGGCTGGGTATCGGTCAGTGGGTGGTGAGCGATTGTATTCTCTTCCCTTGTTATTTCCCTTGTCATTATTATTATTGGTAGCAGTAGTGGTTTGTGTTATACCTTAGGTACTGGACTGTTCTTATCTCAACCCATGGGAGTTACATTCTTTCGATTCTCCTCCCCATCCCTCCGGGAACTGGGGGGAAGAAGTGAGGGAGTGAGAGAGCGGCTGCGTGGCTCTGAGTTATGGCTGGGCTTAAACCACAACATAGTGTTATCTGGGGAGTGGTGAATGTTGTGGCATCTCTAAGTGACAAGAAAGCTAAACCAAAGCCGTCCTTGCTGAAGGCATGCAGGAGAACAATGCCCATTGCTTCACAGGAAAACACCCAACCTTGCGATTACTTGTGATGGGCCAGATGTGGCCTTCTGCCAGGCTTTAGTAACAATTAAGAGAAGAATCACATTTTACCTCTGAATGGGGCAATAATGGTGCAAATGAGATTTTTTGAAGTATTTTTAAAAATCATTTTAACTAGTGCTGAGTGAATTCTTTCCTTTATGGACTGAATTGTATCTGGCAGAAAATGAAACACCATTTCTCCAGTGAGGGGGAAGGGGTCTGGGACAATAGCCACAGACTCAGAAAGACACTGAGCATCAGCAGGTCTCTGGTGAGGAAGGAAACTGGCTATAGCTGTTGTCGAGGAAGGGGTGCTGCTTCTCATAATCCGGAGGAAAGGGTGTGAAACATAGCAATAATAGTAGGAAACAATTGTCGTTGTTCTAGCTGGACTGCGCCTTGCACGGCGTATGGAAATAAACACAGGTCTCTGAATCTCATCACTGTGTTGGTTCAGCCTTGTGGTACAGTGAGAAAGGAAGTTGTGAAGTAAAAGTGATGTTGGGAGGCTTTGGTTTTCCTCTGCAGAGAGGCGGGAAGGTGAGCAGAGTTTAAATGTACCCGGCAAAATGTGAATGTTCAGTTTCAAGTATTTCAGGGTCAGGCAGAAGGCAAAACACCTATATAAAAACTCCTGGCTTCTTGTGCCTGTAGGCTATCTCTGTTTGGGGTTCTGGTATCAACACTATATGAAAGTTTTGGGTTTTTTTCCCTTCTGTCTTTCCTGTAATCTTTCTCCTGATCATGAGGAAACTTTTCTCTCTGAACTCTGATTTACCTTCACATCTTTTCTGTCTCGAGAACTTTTTTTGGTCAGGTACCTTCCACCATCCACATTTGCCTGCTTTGCTTTTGACTCTTCTTTGTTCTTCTGCCCAGATCTTCTTTGACCTGTCTTGCCAGCACCTCCTTGATTTGGTCTTGTTGCCTCTTTTCTGGGCTGTCCTGCACATTCTTGTTGGCTCTCTGAGTAGTCAGGCACCTTGCCTGCTGTACACCAACCTGATCCAGCATCTCAGCTACTATTTCCATTATTTCTCGCCTGCTCTTCCTTGTTCATCTCTTTCCTTCTATCCTTTCATTGCCTTTCTTGTGATGTTCTTCTCTGTGTAGCTTACTGGTGGTATGAGCCATCTCCTTACACTCCCTCCCAAGCACGATTTCCTAATACCTCCACAATTTGCCTGTCCCATCCCATTCAGGCATGTAGTGAGTAGTTCTTCAGTCTTTGCCTCTTGCTCATCCTGTGCATCTGGACTACGTGCACAATCTCAAGCTACAAACTTTCGAGGAAATCTAATTCAGTCTTTACGAGCTCAGACCTTTGCAGGGTGTAATTACCTCTTGCCGTCATTGATGAGACCTCCTTCCTGCTGGCTTACCTGACGCAGGCATGCATGCACACATACATACATATACAGCATCCCTATTTCCCCCAGGTCTTTAGCCTGTGCAATCGCCGGATCACCAGCACTGGATCTTTGCTGTCATTGCTTCTTTGCACGCCTCATTCAGCCGTTCCGGGCTCTGCCCAATTTTCCTCCTGTCTGCTAAGCCAGGTATTGTCCCCACATTACCCTTACCCATCGTGCAGGCAAGGAAAGACTTGCTCATGCATGTATGCTGTGTCTTTCTGGGCTGGCTGGGCTTTACTTCTGCCACATTGAAGTAGCCTTGGTGGTTACCTCTGGAGATGCCTTTTCTTCAGCATCTCCCACCCATGCAAATGCCCAGCCTCACAATAACTGCTCTGTTTTTTGTTGTTCCCTTACTTCTCTTATGGTCTAAGGCAGGCAGGCATCCTTGTAGATAAGGATACTTCCGTATCTCAGTCTGTCCTGGGAAGTGCATGGCTTTTTATTAGGTAGTGAAGTATTTATTAACAGCTCTGGTGAACTTATCCCCAGTGTGACATTGCCTGTCAGTGAAGTTAAATTCTTATACTGGCCTTTGTAATAGGGGGAAAATAATGTAATAAAAGGGCACTTTGGAAATTAACTGCAGGGGGATCTCTGGATTTATGGATGGCATAAAAAGAAAGTATTCTTTCTTGGAGAAACAGCCTTTTGTCAGTGTACCTGCTTCCGCACCCCAAGATGTGCAGTGAGCGTTGTCACTACTGTTTCTTGGGTTGAATGCCAAAAAAGTCCCAGGATGTGAGGAATGAAGCAGTGTTCCTGCATTCACTCTGGCTGGGACATGCTTGTCTGGTTTCAGTGCCATTGGAGCAATTGTGGTATTACCTTTTGTTTTCTCCCTGCTTCTCCTTGGAGAGGCTGCCTGGCAGGTCCCGGAGATGCAGAGGGCAGAGTCTGCAATCCGGGATGGCTTCATCCTGGATTTGAGAGCAGAAACCCAGGGCTTCCCTTTCCTGTCCCTTGTCCCCTGGTTCGTTTTCCCCATTTCTTGGTGTACATGAGGTCATTTAATTCAAGCAGTGAAGTAGCAGAACAAAGCAGTTTTCAAAGGAAATACAAACCATCTTTATCTGGTTTTCATTTCCTTTTTTTCTGTTCAGCAGACTGTACAATATTTAATAATAAAAGGCTTGCTAGTTCTTGTATTGCAGTTACTGAATTATTAAATCTCAGAATCTCTGATTTTGCTAAAGAGTAATTAGTGTGTGAAGTATCTTCCTGACACGTGCTGGAGATGTAATCAGGAACCAAGGCGCTCTCAGCAAGAGCTTTGTTAAAGCATACTTTAAAATACCATCTTACCAGAAATGGAAAGAGCCTGTAGTCATATAAAAAACAGCTCTCAGAAGCTGAGAGGTTTGGGAAGATGGGATCGGATATAGGTACTGTTAGAGGCTTTGCTCATCTGGTTTTATCCTTCATTAAAATTTCAGCATAGATCCTCGTAACACACTGTCAGCAGAAATGGAGGCAAAGCTTAAAGGGTTACTCTGATTAATATGAGGATGTGAGTTTTGGGTTTTGTTTGTTGCATTAGAGCTGAAGGAGTCGTTTGGGTGCTTACCTTGGACTCATGCCCATGTCTAACCATATGGTACAGCAGTCGATGGAATGCAGATAACAACTTCATTTTATTCACTATTTAGGTTCAAACTTGTGGTAACAGGTCCCCTCCCAAGCTTCGTTTCAACTCACTGTGTGAACCTAGTAGGGAAATTCACCTCTCTATGCCTCAGTTTCCCCATACTGTAAACAGCAATAATAATATACAGCTTCTCTTTTAATATGTTTGGAGCATAGGGATGAAAAGCACCAAATATGAGCCTGCTGTTTAATTATATGGCCTATTGCTTGTATTCAATTTGTCTGACCATGCAGTGGGAACACCTGTGATTGGGAAACCTGGGCTTCCCATGTTTACCTGGGCAGCACCCAGGTGGTGGTGCTAGCCTGACCAGTTGGGCTGTGACCTCCAGTGCTGGCAAATATAGCTGGCATTACCCAGCCAGCCACTTCAAAAGGTGAGGGTAAGAAGGGGATGAAAACTTGCAGGGGAGAAAGCATGCTTCATACCTGAATAAAGCAAAATTTTTCTCTTCTGACCAGGGAGCCTGAATACAGGGGCAGTGCTGCTTCCTAGGTAATTTGAAGCTGTACTAGCACTTTAGAAGAGAAGTGAGTCAAAACAGCTAATCCTCGTAAACTGTTGTCATAGCTGTGTGGTGAAATCCATGTCTGTCAGCACTGAGAAGTTGTTGTGTGGGGTTGAGTCAAGACATATTGGGGCCCCCATTTCCCTGAGTGGTGTGGGAGCCAGAGTCTCAGGGAATGGGAATACTGATTTCTCTTTCCCTAACAAATCACTCATGGATGACCTTTCACATTTGGGGTCCTGAGACACACTCTGTCAACACAGAGCGTGTTTTTACTACTTTTTACAGGTTGACTTCACACAGAAGGAAACTGCCTGGGAAGGGACTTTGAAATTTTGGAGGCAGGCTAAACCAGCCCCTGGAAGGCTGCTGGTAATTTGCATGCTATCCAGATGTCATGATCTTCTGAGAATAGATACAGATATTGCATGTATGGTAGATATATTACATCTATATTTTACATATTCCCATTTAAAAGTAAATGTTTAAACCCTGCAAATAAACCAGTAGCTTAGGAAAAAAGTGTGATATGGAGCTATTGTACAAACAGTTGTATTGTGCTGTGGTATTACACCAACCAAACCAAGCCTATAAGCAAAGCCTTATGCCTTGGGTTTAAGAAGTATGTGGTGTGTCCCAGTCTTGCTGTAGAAACTGCATGTAGGAGGAGGCAGTTTCAAGATGCAAGACCTGTTGTTATTAGTTATTCCTCTGCTTCCTGACTCTGAGGCTTCTTGGCGTGAAAGTGGCAAGCAATCAATAAGGTTATTTTAGGGGTTTTGGAGCTGATCTACATAATTTTTATAATGTCTTCAAAGAGAAATCTGATTGTGGAGTCGCACATTACTCTCTGAAGAGTTTGGGGAGCTGATAATGGCCCGAAAGGTTCCCATAGATATAAATATTGGAGTGCAGTTAGGCAAAATGAATGTTAAGTATATATAATTCAGAGTGCCCGTAGCTTTTAAAAGCCCTAAGGTTCTTTGCCTTCCAGCAGCTGATGAAATCTTCACTCTCTCTTTCATGTTTTTGTCCTGTAGCCTTACATCTTTTATTTGACTTCATTGTGTTCATCCAGTTTATGCCAATAGTCTTAACTTCCAGTAACAAAATTATGTCCTTGAGATAAAATGAAGAGTCCTGTTTTCTCTTTTAGATAGGTGAAATACAAATGCATTGATGTGGTCTGAAAAAAGGCTCAGTATCAGAGTATTCCTTATGTCTATAAGATAGTTTCAATCTAGCCATTTTCTTGCATGGTGTGACCTACCTGACATATTACTTGCTTTTTCCCCCTGCTTTTCTCCTTTTCCAGTTTCATTGCTGTTTTGCTTTCCTGTTGCGTGGAGATGATGCTGATGATATTTTCTTTTCTGCATGTGTAAGCCATCTCTTCTCCTCCTGCTCTGTATCACTGCTGTTGTTTCTTCCGGCAGGCTGACCTTCACAGCTTCTATGTGAAATGGAAATTATTAAATGTAAATGGTATCTCAACAGCACTTAAAAATTTAAGTATGTATAATGAAATTGTTCTTGCTTTAAAACAACAAGGGGAAAATGACCTTGTATTTGGTTTTGACACCATAAGCAATCGCTTGTTTATCTGAATGGCCTGAATAACTTTGATGTAGATTCTGCTATTGCATGTGGTTTGCAGATACCTAGGTTTGGAGAATTATTTGTGCAGCAAGTAGTTCATGATGGTGAATGTTTTGGGTCACTGTATGGTGGAGTTGACACACTAGAGGGAAGAGATGCCATCCAGAGGAACCTTGACAGGCTCAAGATGTGGGCTGGTGTGAACCTTGCAAAGTTCAACAAGGCCAAGTGCAAGGTCCTGCACCTGGGCTGGGGCAATCCCAGGCACAAATACAGGCTGGGTGGAGAATGCATTAAGAGGATGACAAGGACTTGCAGGTGTTGGTTGGCAAGAAGCTCAACATGAGCCAGCAGTGTGCGCACAGCCCAGAAACCAACCGTATCCTGGGCTGCATCAAAAGGAGCGTGACCAGCAGGTCGAGGGAGGTGATTCTCCCCCTCTACTCTGCTTTTGTGAGACCCCACTTGCAGTACTGTGTTCAGCTCTGGGGCCCCAACGTAAGAAGAATGTGGACCTGCTTGAGTGAGTCCAGAGGAGGCCACGAAGATGCTCAGAGGGCTGGAGCACCCCTCATATGGTGACAGGCTGAGAGAGTTGGGCTTGTTCAGCCTGGCGAAGAGAAGGCTCTGGGAAGACCTTAGAGCAGCCTTCCAGTATCTGAAGGGGGAGCCTACAAGGATGCTGGAGTGGGACTCTTCATCAGGAACTGTAGTGATAGGACAAGCGGAATGGCCTTAAAGCGAAAGAGGGTAGATTTAGATTAAATGTAAGAAGAAGTTCTTTACTTTGAGGGTGGTGAGACACTGGAACAGGTTGACCAAAGAAGCTGTGGCTGCCCCATCCCTGAAAGTATTCAAGGCCAGGCTGGATGGAGCTTTGAGCAACCTGGTCTAATGGAAGATGTCCCTGCCCGTGGCAGTGGGTTGGAACTGGATGATCGTTAAGGTGCCTTCCAACCCAAACCATTCTGTGATTCTGATCACACAGTTTTTACAGGAATGGTGTTAGAATATCCCACAATAACTTTTTCAGGCACCTAGCTAGCCTACACATAGTGATTTTTATATTTATTTTCAGCTACACTTAAAACCCAACCCCAGAACTTGCTTAGTTAAATATTAGTTAAATATTTCCTTGGTATGCAAGCTGTCTAATTCAGATTGAAGTCACCGTAGCATTAAATCACAGTGCAGAAAGCCAGAAATATGCAGGATCCAGGCCATTAGTTGTACGTGGTGAGGGAGAAAAACCCTGCAGCATCCCACACTTAAAAATTCCCATTCAGCAAGCCTCAATTTAATACCTAATGTTCTCATCTGTGCTGTGTGGGACACAGTTTATATGCCAGGAAGTGGAGAAACTTGCTCCTGTCTGTTATTTTGACACAGAAAGCATCACATCTGGTTCCTCTGCATGTTTCTCCCAATGAAACAAGGTGTCATGGTCTGGTTGAGTGAGAGAAATGGAACTGGAAGCGTCGGTTGCTGACTGCCCAGCTGGTAGGCAGCTCCATACTTTGCTGCGGTCTGGACCAGATTTTTCTTGGCAGATGCTTCCCGCTGGTGTTGGCAGTGATGACAGCAAGCGTGTAAGCAAGGCTACTGATTCCTGCTGTCATTAGTTATGTCACTTAGGGCATTACCGCTGGCCTCAGGAGCCCTCCTTCCCTGGCCCTGCCAGCCACGTCCACCTCATGGGAGAGGTATGCTGGGAATTGCTCAGCTGTAAAATGGTAGGGTAGAGGCAGTCTAGGCATGTACTGTTGTTTTTTAATTTCATGCTTTTTTCTCTGCATATAATACCTTTTCCAGTACTTTCCGAAGGTCAGGAGCTGCAGAGTGCTTGCTGTCAAGCTTGCATTTGCTTTGCTGCTTTTGAAATCTGAGCTAATTTTGCCTTCTTTCAGACTTTCTGCATGACTGCAGGTCTTGGAGGTTTGGTGCTTCACATCACTGAATAACTTACTGCTATATGTGATGTATTATCCTGAGTTTTTGGCATGGTTCTGCAGGCTCATTTCAATGTCTGTTCTGTTTCTGAGGGACGCTTGTTTGGGTGGCAGCTTTGGTCCTTCTCTGATAGGAAATATCTCGTGTGGCTCTTGGCAATGCTGTCAGGAGCTCCATGTGGCTGGCTTGATATTCCTCTGCGGGGAAAGTGAATAAGGAGGTGAGAATTTGCCTTTTAGCATCTGTAATGGTTTGGAGCTGATTGAACATGTCCCAGGCTCACCATATTTTCAGGTCCTGAGATCCTGGGAATACTGCTGTGGTTGCAGGCTGGGAGCCCTATGGCATCATTGCAAACACCATAGTCTTTGTGAAATGCATGCAATAACGTTTGCAGCTTCTGCATGGTTGGATAGACACAACGTCTTTAGGACTCTGGCCAGGCCCTTTGACAACTAGTGGCTGCAAGAAGGTCTCTTGACTTGTGGAATGAAAAATCAAATGCTACTGTGAAAAGCTCTTGCAGACCTTCCTGTATCTCCTTAACGTGGTTGTGCCTGGCCCTCTCTGAAAGTCCAGCCCAGAAAAAGTGTTGGGCTGTTGAAGATGTTCAAGGGTTTCACACCAACCCAGGAGCTTCTATGTTCAGGACTGCCTGGAGCCACCTCTCAGGTAGATCATCACATGGATGGGCCACCTCTGAACAGGCTCAGCAAGCTGGTTTGCCACAATACCATTTTGTTGATCTTCACGTGAACCTTCTTTGGTGCTGGCTGCAAGAAGGCCATCCCCTGAAGACTGCTTATGCTAAGGACGGGTTTTGTTAGTGTGCAGAAAACCAAACCAGGAGTGTGAGGGGGTAAAAGCATCCCCTTAGGAACGGGTCTTGAGTACAGATTTTGCACTGATTCATATAGGTAGTGCAATGACCATGACCTTTAAACACTGTTGTTTCCCTCCTGCTGCTGGATGTCATTGCCTACCAGGAAACAGGTGGAAAAAGTGTCCAGGAAAAATGGGCCAGGGTTTTGAAATAGGCAATTTGGGTTTTGGCAGCTGAGGTGAGCATGCGTGTTTCCATTCAGCATCTGTTCCTCTGTGCAAAATGGCAGGAAATCTGGTCTTTCAATCCCTTTGACAATTGTCTGTGCATTAACTCAAATACACCAAATATTTCACAGTTGAGATAATATCAATAATAATATAATGTTTAATTTCACTGTTGCAAAAATCTGAAGCAACATTTTTTGCATATTCCTCCCATCCAAAGCAACCATTGCTAAACCAACACTACGTGTAGCCTTGCATCATGTGAAGTGGTAACTACAGAAAGCGTCAGCCTCCTTTCTCTGTTCATCTTTCCCTCCTGCTCCCCTGTTTGGGTTTGGAAACCACTCACGATGTCTACCCATAACAAATCTCTTCAGTTCCCTTTATCACGGGAGCAATGCGAGGGAGCTGAAGAGTAGGTAATGGCAATTCTGTCTAACTCCCTTCCTCTGCCCCAAAAGTGTGCCTGCCTAAACACGCTTGCATAACTGGCAGGTGGGTAAATCTTGTGTGTTCCTCCGGAATCGGGTAAGACGAGCATCAGGAAACTCTTGTGTTATGAACACTGGTGGAACTTCTCAGGCTCTGCTAGACTCCTCGATCAGGATGACTGTAAAACACTAACATTTTTGTTTAAGGCTCCTTGATCAAGATGAAGGCTGGGACTGTGCAGCTATGAGTCCTGTGTCATTTTAGGTATGGAGGAACAAAGTGGAGGCAGGAGGGAGAAGGCTGGTCCTAGGCTGCTTTGCTTCCATCACCAGAAATGCTTTATTGTGTATTTTTACTTCTACCACCCTGGAAGGGTCTATAGCTGCAAGCCTGAGCATAGGTGAGCTGAGCAGAGCGGGGGGCATCACATCACCTAGCTCTGCCCATCACAAAAGTAACACCAACTTTTCTCTACCTTTCTCATCTCCTCCGTTGAATTTCTGGGCCCAGTTAAGCCCTCTGAAACCCAATACCCAATCGGTTTGTTTTTCCTTTGCAAATCGCTATGAAATCCTGCTACAGTGCTCTACAAATGGCTGTGCAGTTTTTTAATTCCTGAGGACCACCTATGCAGAATTTTGCTTCTTAAGTGCTGAAGAACCTGCAAATGTAGCTTTTCTTTTTATTAAAAATAAAAAAAATCAGTTATAACTATGTAAAGTTTATGAAACATCCAAGTTTTCAAGTGCACAGTGTACAGCACAGTTGTACTTCCAATTTCAAGCCATTTTTTCTATAGTGAGAAGGTCAGAGCTCTCCTGCAGTTTATCAGCAGGGCTGTTCCTTTCAATTGCTTTGAAAGTGAGCAAATGGTTCTTTCTCTGGTGCCTTGCTAAATGTTACACTAAAGCAGCTTGCATACATTCAACTGCTATGGTGAACTGAAAACTGAAGAGATTCCTGCCTCCCCCCTCTTTTTTTAAACCTGCTTGATCTGCCCTGGAGCAGAGATGAAAACCACTAAAAGTCAGCAACCTAGGATTTCTTTTTTGTTTCATCTTGACTGACTGAAAAACAGCTGGAATGAAAAGCATCCACCGTCATGCCTGGAGAAAAGAAGTCTTCAGGTATTTCTCCAAGTAATTGCAGTAGCTGAGATTTGGAGCTGGCTGTGAGGCTCCTTGCTGTTCCTGTGTAACTACTAGTCAGTCTGGATTGACCTCTGTATTTTTATGACATGGGCTAAATTGAGAATCTGATGATAGAGCCCTTGTGCAGAGGCTGTGGGTGCTTGCTTAACCTTCCTCCTCCTCCATCACTGGGTGCTGCGACTGAGCCCGGCTGCTGAGGCACCTGGCTGTATGTGATCTGCCTGGCTCACAGACGAGAGGCCACTCCTCTCCGAAGAATGAGCTCAGGAACACTGGCCCTATTAATATATTTTATTTGGCATTATTAGAGAAAACCCAACCCCAAGCCCTCTGTTGTCAGGATTGTCTTTAAATAGCCAGTTCTGGAAACAGGAAATTCTTTTACCTCTGGAAAAAGGAAACAGATCTGACTATTACATATTTGTTTTAAATCTTTTAATTATCTGTTGCTGCCCCTCACCTCTGACTTTATTTCCACTGCTCAGCAAAATTCTCTATTTATTTTTGATAAGCCAGAATCTGCGGTTGCTGTGCAAGACTCAACGGTATGTGCTGTGGAATAAAACCATGCATTTTGTCTTAAAGCTGGCAGGGCTGATGTTTTCTGTATCCATCATGTTCATGATGTGTATGAATACAAGAAGTTCTCTTCCCTGAGGTTTGATACAGAGGTATGGTCTGATGACTGAAATAATGAAAAAAGAAGGGAGAAAATGAGAATTGGCATCACAGAACTGAATGAAGGACAAGATTTTTATGTTTTTAATTATTTTTTAAGGCTAATAATCAGAGCTTACTGGCAAGAAAGGGCATACAAGTGGAACTGGAGTACTTTTGGAAATTCAGGACCAGAAGGGACTGCAAAATACCTTCTAAACCATCTCCTTGCCCCCAAGAAGGATAGATGTTTATCTCCAAGACCTCTGGTGAGGGTGATTTCACAACCTGCCAACAAATTCTGTGCCAGGCCTTCACTCTCTTTGTATTCCAAAAGATTTTTTTCACGATACCCTCAAAACTTCTTAGGCGTACTGTAGGGTTTTGTTTTAATTTGTGCAGTAGAAAAACTGATGACTGTCCTTTTTGCACAGTTATCTGGTCTCGGGACTGTATATTCTCTGGATGTATTTGCCATCTCTGTAACCTCTTAATAATCTAATTAAAATGTTTTAGATATATAGATATGTGGATCATGTCTCTAAATGTCTTTTGGCTCTTGTTGCTTGCTTTTCGGACTCTATCCCAAATATGCAAAATAACTCTTTCAGGAAAAGGCAGGCACATTAGGGATAAAGAGTTATTTTCCAGGCTGAGCAAAAACCCCATTTGAAGCTTTAGGGCTGCTGAGCAGAGAGAAATAGCTGCCTCTCAAGCTGTGCCCATGCTATTCTGTAAGTCTGTGCTTTGGTGGTCTTTGCAAAAGCTGTATATCATTGACCCTTGACTGGCTTGCAATTCTCTGTAATGTAACTTTGGTGTTTTGGTGGTACTGCTGCCTCTCCATTTATTTCAATTCTGTTTCTGTGGAGTCGTCCTTTCTAAGCAGAGCTCAGTGGTATTAACTGTCCTGGGAATGTGTTGGCTCTTAAATAATCACAAGCAGAGCCACTGTGCCAAGTTTTGGTTTGGAGTAACTGTTTTTTCTGCTTCCAGACCTTGATGTAGCTCCAGAAAAATAAGGGTGTTTACGGATGCATTATGAATTAGCATCCTGGTTGCCAGCTCTTTGTAGCTGGGTCCTGGCTCCAGCTGTCATGCTGTGATGCTGCTTGTGCTGTGGATGTGTGCTCAAGCCAGCAGGAGCATCTCCGTCTATCTCTGGCATTTGGGCCCGGACTCTCTGACTGCCACAGTGCACTGGGTTGCTCTCAAAGCCTTTTGGTAGCCTCTTGCACATATGGTAGGATTCATCTTTGCTCACCCCAGCTCTGCTGCTGCTCTGGACACTGGATTTATTGATGCCGCACACTCTCCTTTCCAAAGCACCCCAAGATGCACAGAGCTGTAGGGGTGCAGAGGATCAGTGAGGTGTACTTGCTGTCCAACCTGTGCGATGCTGGGCTGTAGAGACCCCCTGAGCTCGATGGAGAAGGGCTCTCTGCTGTTCCCCAGCACTACAGCTCACCCCCACAGTCCCAGGACACGGCATCAACATCCATCTTGCATGCTGCCTTTTTGTAACCTTGCTTTGTGCTTAGCTGACCCCTCCTGTAAGGGTCCTGGGAACAAAGGTAGTGGCTAACACTGATTTTGCAGTTACCTGCCAAATAGATGCAACTATTAATCTCTATGTACCCCACTGGGTAGCCAAGCAGAAAGCAGCTAATAAGCTGCTTTTAAAAACTAGGGAAGCCTGTCTTGTTCAGTAAGCGACCCCCAAATGTATCAACAGCTTTAATTCACTTCTGGTTAACACAGAATCTATAGTATCTCGTCCATGCTCTAAGCAGCATGCCTGTGCCCAGCACAGTGCACTGCGCTGCTCAGCCCTGCAGCTTTCACCTGATCCCTGGCGTTGGTCTGGCCCAGGACACAACTGCTTTTGATGTTAACTTCATTAGCTCTCAGCAAAGGGTAGCTGCTCTTGGCAAAGGATCCTAAAACAGTCGCCACATTAGCAAAGAAATAAAACAAACCAGAAATAACTCTTTGTTTTAATTCCAGTGGAACGTGTCAGAGCAGTTTTGAGTATGCTTTGGCATGCTGAGTGGTAATGGAGATTTTTTTTCTTTGTTGGTTAGTTTGAAAAATAGCCATCGATTGCAGCTGAAAGAACAAAGATGTGTGTCTTCCAGATCGGTAGCTTTGTAGCTCAGAGAGTCTGCACAGCTCACTGACTGTTCTCATACCTCCTTGTTCTGACGTAGCGTGATGCTTTTCTCTGTGAAACATAACCAGTGGGAAAACAAAGAAGTGATTAGCCACAAGTTGAAGATAAGCTTCCAAATTATGTCCCCAGAAATGTAAGGAAAAAGAAAAAGTGGTATTATTTTTTGTCTTTGTCAAGTTTTCTGCAGCCTGTTGCGAAGTGCAGTTGAGTTTACCCGAGGTTGATGGGAGCCTTGCTGGCGATTTCATCATATGTCTTGGTGTGGCTCTGTCATGGTGACAACTCATTTTCCCAGCTTGCTTGGGGAGCAAGTTGGAAACCCTGATTCTGATGTGGAGGAGACGAATAGCCAGCTAACCAGTCTGGCTGGGTGGTTTTGGTGCCATCTTCCCAGGTTGCAGAGAGGCAGCTGAATCTGTGCTTTTTATTTGGTGTCCCTGAGCCAGGGTGCTGTGTTTGTGCCTACGTTTGGGTGGCAGCTCTTTACCATGTCAACACACTGAGTGTGCTGAAGTCACTTTGTGCAGAGGCTTAATTTCCTGCTTATACAGCAGTGACTTGCCAGGGCATCTGAACACGCATATGAGCTGGTCTTGGGCACAGTACATGCCCTGTCTGACACTTCTTAGCTGCTCTGCCTAATGATGTGGCTTCTTGCTGTACTAGAGGAGTAGGGCTGCTGCCAGCGTAGCCTCTCAGCTGGCCACATGCAACCCCTGTGCCTCTTTCACCTCGGAGTTTTATTCAGGACTTGTACTATTTAATTATTGCCGTTCTCTGTAACATATGTGAAGGTGCTAACTGTTCTTCTGGTTTTCCCTAAGTGCAGGGCGCTGAGCACAGTCTCTTGGACTGCAGTGTGCGTTCTTCTAATGTTGACACATCTTGCTGCAAACAATTTACCTGCATCAAGTGATCATTATACTCCTGTTTGGTATGTGAATCAGAGGACTGTTGGTAAAAAGCACACTAGCATTTCACAGCACAACTCATATTGTAGGCATTAAGTATTCAAGGAGCTAAGGATATTCAAGTGTATTTCAGAATGAAGCATGTGAAAAATGGTGAGTAGGTTCCCTCTGCTGCTTTGAGGGAGGTTTGCCCCTTTTTTTTTTAACCATAAATGATCTCTACTGTTTGCCTTTCCTTTAAACAAATGCACAGCTGGTATGTTTGTTGCTCTGTTGCTGGATAACTATTGAATCTTTGACCTGTGGCTTCACACATATATTTTAGCATTTCTCTTAGTTTCTATAAAATATGAATAAAATGTAAAACAGTCAAATTGCTGGTTTTTTTCTGATGACCAAGGGCCTGGAGCATGAGCTGTGGAAGAGGCTGAGGGACGGGCTTGTTCAGCCTGGAGAGGAGATGGCTTTGGGGGTGAACCTTACAGCAGCCTTCCCCTACCTGTGGGGAAGTTGATGAAAAGATGGAGCCAGGCTCCAAGGGACAATGGTTGCAAACTGCAATGGGATTTTATGTCAAAATACTAAAAAGATAAAACCTCCATGAAGACAATTAGGGATTGACAAATTGCCCAGAGGGGCTCTGGGAGCTCTGTCCTTTAAGGTTCAAGGCCCAACTGGGCCAAGCCCTGTGTAACACCACATGAAGTCAGGGTTGGCCCTGCTTTGAGCAGGAGGCTGGAGACTTTCCAAGGTCTGTTCCCACCTGAACAACCTTATTTAGTGACATAGCCACAAACACGGGTATTTTGTGAGTGAAATGCAGTATGGCAGGAGCTTGCATCCCCTTTGGCATTCCACTTCTAAATGGGAGTAGAAAAGGAACTCCACCATGATCATGGTGAACTTGGTGTTTACAGGAAATTCCATCAAAGCTGATGTTTCTCTAAGTGATTGACTGCAGCTGCCTAATTACACCCCCATTGGGGGAGCACTGGGAGGACAAGTGGGGTGGTTATCTGTGATGCAGCAAATAAGCCCTGAAGCCATCCTAGCCTGGCTATTATCCCTTTTTCTCCAAACTGATGGGCAAACACTTACAGGCTGCATGGCTTTGCCATTGCAAATCCAGATTTCATCACAGGGAACTGGAAGGAATACAAGGTTAAATAAGACGAGATACGAGTCTTTCATGTGAGCCTGCTTATCCCAGACATGCTGGCCCTCTGGCTGTTGGGTGCCTGTTCCGGTGGCGTGGGGTTAGGATGTCCATGCATGTAGAGGGCGGATGGCAAACCCTTGGCAAACAGGCTGTGGAGGAAGGCTGATGTCCAGTGTTGGCAGCTTGGGTGGCAGCCGCAGGCTGATCTCCATCTTCGCTAGTACCGGCTGGCTTCGTGGCTGCGTTTTGACCTCCTGCAGAGTGGAACCTGGGGAGCACACGGGGACCCTGCGGTTGCGTTCCTTGTGTGGGTGCCTATGGGTGACACGCGTAGTTCAGACCGCCAGACAGCAGCAGCTCTGGCATCCTTGGCGTTTGGCGACGTACTGCAGGTCGGCTGACGCTGCGTGCCGCGCTGCTTCAGAGAGCACAGCCGGGCGGAGGAGCCGCCGCGGCGGGGTGCGGGAGCGAACGGAGCCCGAGGGGCCGGGCCCGCGCGGCTGCGTGGCGGCGCGCGCCGCTAGGGGCCCCTCCAGGCGCGCGGATGGCGCGGCCGTTACCTCAGCGGCGGCCCCGGCTGGCTGCGGCTCCCGGGCGGGAGGGCAGAGCGGTGCCGCGGCCAGGACCGGGCTTGGTTTAAGGTTAACATAGGAGCACAAGTCCTGTGAGGAATGGCTGAGGGAACTGGGGGGTTTAGTCTGGAGAAGGGAAGGCTCGGGGGGACCTTATCGTTCTCTACAGCTACCTGGCCGGAGGTTGTAGCGAGATGCGTGTTTGTCTCTTCTCCCAAGTAACAAGCGATAGGACAAGAGGTAAGGACCTCAAGCTGCACCACGGGAGGTTTAGACTGGATATTAGGGAAAACTTCTTCACAGAGAGGGTGGTCAGGCATTGGAACAGGCTGCCCAGGAAAGGGGTGGAATTACTGTCCTTGGAAGTGTTCAAAAACTGTACAGATGAGGCCTTTAGTGACATGGTTTAGTTCTGGTCTTGGCAGTCCTGGGGTAAAGGTTGGACCTGATGATATTAAAGGTCTCTTCCAACCTACATGATTCCATGGTGAAGGAGGCAGTGTGCTGTGGCTTGCTGGTTTTGTGGGATCCTTGGTGGTGGCCCCTGGCTGAGCCCTGTGCTAGTCAAGCTGAGCTGAAACAGTGGCCATGGGTGTGTGTCCCACATCCTGGTGGAAGACCAAGGCAGACCCCTTTCCAAACCTGACCCGTGGCTCGGCCTTGATAGATCCCATGATTTGCACCACGATTTTCGATGTGTGCCAGTCTTGCTGCTGACGAGCAATGTAAGACTGCAGAAATGTGAAGTTGAAAGTAACACCTCCGCCTTTTTAGCTCTAGATTATTTTGTTCTGCCTCTGCTTGTCACTTTCTCTGGGAGATCTGTGCTACTCCAGGTCACTGGCGCTTATATTAAGCCCCTATTTTCTTCTTTCTTTGCTCTGTCTCTCTTCTCTTTCTTAGTCACTGAGGGGTTTAAGGCAGAAATTACTGGTGGTCTGAAAGCTTCAACAGCATGTATTTACCGTAGAGATTGTGTTTGGCCATTGCAAAGTATATTTGACAGCACTAAGTTAAGTGGCTAAATGCCCTGGTGATTGATAGTCCACTTAGAACACAAACATCGTTAGTCATTTACCTCATCGAAACAAAATGTTCAGTGTTAATATGGATAGTCCATCACAGCCTGGCTGCCCTGACATAGTTTGAGATGCAGGGATGGCAGCTATGCTCTGCGGAGCCTGGATGCTCGGTGTGCTCAGGGAAGGTGTCACTGGGTGCTTGCCCCTCCCCTTGTAGCCTGCACTATCGGAGCTTGCAGTAATTTCAAGTGAGAGGGAAAGGAAATACATATTTTTTTTTTCTAATATGACTATCCCTGGGTATACTTTTAGGGTTGTTGGGCACTCTCCTACTAAGTATAGTGTATATAGTATCTATAATGTCCAGCATTATGCATTTGAAAACTGTCCAAAGCTAGTTTTCAAATGTAGGGTAGCCCAGTAGTACTGAGGTTTTCCTTCACATTCCGAAGCTTCAATGAATTTTGGCTGAACACTTTTGTGAAAATTATATATATTTATATATATAACAAACACACATGGTTGACTGATGGAAAGCATGTTTTGTACCATTTCCCCCTTTTTTCCATCTCCAAAATGATATTAATTTTTAGGTAGTCTAGAGGCACACTGAATAAGATTTTTTAATATAGATGCATTATTTTTATACTCTTAAATACAACAGCCCTAGGAATGTAGTTCTGAGCTGAAACTTGAGCTCCCAACTTTCTGCCTCAGAGTGAGAACTTTGTATTTGCATTTTTCAGCTTGTAAAAACTAGGGAGTTAGAAGTTCTGGCAAACCGTGCTACAGCATGTTGGAATAACACTCGGGATGCAATGCCTGTCTGCGCAGCTCACCACCATCTGCCTGTCTCTTCCCCTCTGCTTTTTTATCTCTTTATATTGTTTAGGTTTGAATGACTGTGTCTAAACAACAGGCTGGCTTCCTATATACAGTATCTTCTGCTATTTTAAAGCAAAAGTTTACAGAGTGGAAAGACAGCAGGAAAATGTTTCAGAGATGAGAAGAATGGTGAGAGGGAGGCAAAGCTGCCTTGATCCGTGGCTTTTAAGGGATAAAGGAAAGATACATTTCTACTAGCTGTGGTTCCTGAGGGTTTTGACACACCCTTTTCTATCTTCTTCGCATAATGGGAGATCTAGGAGAGAAATTGAGCTCATCCATCAGCGGTACCCTGGTTTGTTCTTCGCCCATCTTAACTGCTCAGTCTTCAGCAGTTGGGTTGCTCTTCCACAGTCTTTTTTGTTCTTTTTTTCCTTTTTTAGGGGCCAACTTCTGTTTCTACTATATCTCTTCCTTCAGAGTTGCTTCACAGGCTTTTCATAGAGCTGTCTGTCCTCATTTTCCACCTCATCCTGCTCTCCAGCTCTCTTGCACATGCAGTGCCCTGTGGGTGGTTCCTACTTGTGTCCCATGGTTGTGCATGTTCCTGGGAAGAGGAACGGTCCCGGGGATCCAACAAGCAACCTGAAGGAGGCAATCTGGCACACAGCCTTTTACTAACCCACGAGTGAGTGTGCAGTCGCAGGTCATGACAGCAGGAATGAAGGGCAAGAGGTGTGATGGAGCACAAACAGGTTGGGGGTAAGAATGACATTGCCAGGTTCCTGCAGCAATGCTGACTCCTTGCCCTCTCCTGTGATCCCACCCTGGACAGTGGCACTGATGCCTATCTGACCCTTTGGGGGCTTGTGTAAGCTTCAGCAGAGTGGGTTGAGACATAAACTTTCCTGTCCCACAAAGGGGAAAAAGAAAAGATTTTCTGGAAAGTTTCTCATTGATTATCCAGCAGCAAGTCAGAGCAGACTTGGGCTGGGGCTCAGCTCTGATCTCCCACTGGTGTTTACTTTTGAAAGCATGAGGGTAATAAACACAGCAAAATGTGCGAGAGACAAAGAAAACCTCCTCTCTGTTTCCATCTCAGTGTCTAGCTGTGCTTTTCTTTGGTCCTGGGAATGTTCCTCTTCAGCTAAAGAGGGTATAAATTATGAGATTCACTTCTGAGCAGCCTGTGGAATAGCCGAAGGCAAGTAATTCCTAGAAGATGCTTTCTCCTTCTTAAATGGGTCATTAACGTCTGGAGCTAAATACCACAGGAGGGAGATGAGAGAAACAAATGGGGAAATTGTTTCCTGAAAGGAGGAAGAAAGAGCTGTTACTTGTATTCACTCTTCTGTTCAGGGTATTCTTAGATCTGTGTGGGAACAGCCTAACAAAAGGAGGAAGCTTTAGGGAGGCAAGCCAGGTGACAGTGATGTGCATGGGGACAGTCCTGAGGGAGTTGGAGCCGTGTCATCCTTAGGCAGACATGGTAATTCTTCCCAAAGGAGGTTTCTTCCCCATTTACCATCTCTGTCCCTTGCTCCCAGTACAAGGGACAGGAGGGAGTGGTGGGAGGTCTTAAAAAAAAATTACTTCTCAGCTTTGCTTGCTGCTGTGCAAGTGTCAGTCATGATGTTGCTGGTGCTCTGGTGCAAGGAGCTCAAGGGAGGCATTGCGATGCAGAGTGATCTGAGGTGTCTGTCTGCTCTCATGTGATCTTCCAGATAGCGGGATTGTGCCAGTGGAGCAGGGACAGCTCTTGTAAAGTGATGGGGAAAAATATGGCTCTTGGAGAGCTGGACAAACACTGTGAACAAGGAGTCTGTGTTGCTTGTGGGGAGAAGAAAGCTCCTACTGGCTCTGGTTTGAGGCAAGTTTGGAGAATAGCAAAGGATTTAGGCTTGCCACCTCTCTCTGTTCTCTACTGGGAATCACTTTTGACCCCAGTCAGATTTAATTCCTTCGGATAGGTAATTAACAGGCACTCTTATTCAGTAATTAGGGGTGTGGTGATTATATTCTGAAGGGATGTGGGGGAAGCCTGTGGCTGAAAAGTCCAGCTGGCGGTGCTGCTTTCATCTGCGTCCAACGTTCAGCAGTACAAGGTCCTAGTACCCCTGCAGCTCTTTGCTCCCTGTGGCAGCAGCCAGGGGAGGTATTGCTATAGACTGGCCGCTTGGATGTTGGTTGTTTTTTTTACCCTGGTCACCTGAAAGGAATGAGTAATAAAATAGATCTTAAAGGATGATAGGCAAGAAGGGCAGTTTCCTTGTGGAAATGGTGAAAATGCTGGCATTGCTCTGCCTGGCTGGCAAGGCTAAGGGAGGAGTTGTGCTGAACTTCTGTGGCAAGATCACATGGACAGTTTGATGGTCATCTCTCTAGGCTTTCATAAAAGACTAGATCTTGGAATATAGCAGCTGCATCAGGATTTAAATGCCGTGTCTATTATGCTAAAAGGAGACAAAGTATATTAATGGGTAGCAAGGTTTAGCACCCACCTTATCAAATTATCCTTCCTTGCTATATTTCACTCCTGTAGGTACTTCTAATAGGTGGTGATGGATATGCGATGCCAGAAGAAAATAACATTTGTGTTGCCTGTTACATTAATTTCTCTGATAAACTGAGGCTACCGGGATGACCCATCTGATTCCAGTGATATTTTTATAAGGAACAAAATTGAGTACTATTGTTATGATTAGCATATTAAAAGTATTAGGTTTGTTGTCTTAGCTGTGCTGTGTTTTCTCATGCTCTCTCTCATGCTGCTTGCTAATGACAGGCTTTGGCAGGAGCTAGCTTAGGCAGTCTTTCCTGTGATGGGAACCAGATGGATGGTTTTGCTCTGGCTGCCCCTCCCAGTGAACACCAGGAATGGGAGGAGGGGGAGCTCTTTTGGGGGAGGCATTGGTATAAAAGTAAATTGAGTGGTGAAGGACCAGTTCTCCTCTATCCCCTGCTTTTCTTCCCTTGAGGCTCCGTTTTGCAAATTTCAGCCTCACCCTTGGCTTCGACGTCTTGGCTTTCACGGGATTGTGCTGCATGCAACATTTTCATTGCTGGTACAATTGATGGAAAATCACATTTTATTATGTGAAAAATGCAGTGTTCTTGACTGTCAAAGCTCCATTCAGCTGGAAAAAAATCTATGTGAGGCACTCTTTTATATTTCATGTATTTTGTGCATTGGTTGGAATGAAAAAATAATGAAAGGCTGTATTTTGTCAACTTCTGCATCTGTCTGACTGGCAGCACTGACTGATTTGTTTTTTAAATGTATTTATTTCTTGCACTAAGCACTATTATTCTCCACCCTTTCACAATAAATGCAAATACCATGTGGAATGTTGGGAAATGATAGATGCAAATTGCTTGGTCCCTCCAGGTAGGTCTGTGAAGGAACTGGAAATGTGACTGCAGTGTGGAAAAGCACTATCTCTAAAGGAGCTGGAGCAATGAGAACAGGGTTACTCTCTGTAAAAACTCAGGTTTCTGTGGACATGTCTATTTTATTATATTTTTTAATTTTTTGTTTATTCACTTTTTCCCTTTCCTCTTGTGCTGTGAAACTTTAAATGGTATCTGAGGACTTCGAACATCCGAGGTACATCTCTCTGTCCATAAATCCCTCTGCCCCTTGTGGGACCACTGCTGTTTAGGCGTGATGTGCCCAAATTGCTGAGGCTACTAGGTAGGGTGCTTGAAGGGAGCGAAATAACCTTGGTGTCAGCGAGAACAGGCAGATACCTCTCCTGAGATCCAGACTTGTATGTCTTTTAGTATGAATCAAGCTTTCCCTTAGGGGAGAAATGTGGCTTTCTTCCCTGCCATGTGCCTTGATATGTGGGCATGACTTGGATGGAAGGAAGCCAAACTGACTTGGCATTGTGAGATGCTGCAGCTCTTGGGATTTCTTTGCAGGATGACTAGCTTTTGTTCCTACCTCACCGTTGCCCCTCCCCGTGCTCCTGCCCAGGAGAAGATGATGCCACTCTGTGGTGCTGGGCAGTGGGATGTGGTCCGGGGTGCCTCAGCCATGCTTGGCCAGTACTGCATGAGCCAGTGCCTGCGGTGCAGGCGATAGACCCATCCTGCTAGCTGCTGGGGTGTACTACATGGTTCAGACATACCTGTGATTCAGGACCTTGCTGAAAACAGCATTCTATTTATTTATAATGTTAGAATTATCGTTATACCTAGATCACTATAATTGCAATTTCAGGTGAAAAGCCTGTGAGGTTCTGTGAGGGTGCCCCTTCTTAGCATTATTTCATTATTGCCACTTGTAAAATTCACTCCGGATTCCACTTAAGATTTTAACGTGACACAAATTTTCAGTTATTCTAAATACTAAAAAAATGATGTCTTTATTCTTGCTAGATCCAAACAGATTTTCTTCCAATGCAAAAAAAAAAAGTAAACTGAGCAGTAAAAGCCTACAGAGAAAGTTGTAAAAGCTTACAGAGAAATCTAGAAAATCCTTCTTTATAGATGAGACATAGTTTATCTCTGTTCTTCTTGACTCCCAACCCTGTTTGCGGTAGGAGGTTCAGCAGGGCCCATTAGAAGAACCTTGGTCTGGAGACCTGCCTGGCTGGAGGAGTGTGCCTCTCTGTGCCTTTGTAGTGAATTGGCCCTGAAATCCTTGCAAGGGTGCTAGGCTTGTAAGAACTTGCTGGTCTGGATAGTAAATGGTCAGCAGCACATTGGCTTGAATGAGAAGGTTAAACATAAGAGGATCCCAGGAGAAATCACATAGGCAGGAACCTCATGTCTTTGGTCTGACCTCCTGCTCAGGGTAGGGCCAGCTGTGAAATCAGACCAGGTTGCTCTGGCCTTGATCCAGTCAGGTCTTTGAAAGCCTCTAGGGATGTGGATAACATAGCCCTGCTGGGAAACCTGTTCTAGGACACTCTCGGTAATTTGCTCTTCTTTATTACCATCTGGCACTTCGAAAAGTCAGAGGTGGTGAAAGGTAAATATGTGCTGCTGTTCTCTCCCTCTCTAGAAGGTTCCTGAGACTCTTTTCGTTTAGGAGACAGCATAAGCAATGACCCCACAAGTCTGGGATACTTCTGCATGGCACTACCTGCCATGAAGAGGTGCATGCAAGGGATGAGGACCACCTTTGTCCTCTTTTGGGGGTAGGTGTGGGCAAGCAAAACCATCCTGCTGATCAGGGAGGTGAGAAGCAGTCCAACCACTTCTGTCACTGGTTTTCCCTGATCTTTTTGCTACAGTCACATCTAAGTGATAGAGTAGGGACTGTGGTGCTCCCGGGCTGTCCTCCTTTCTCGCCAGTAAGCTATACCTCTGTCCTGGCTGAAATAGTCAGCCCTGGATTGGTAAGGTTGTAGCTGTCACTGCAGTTAACAGCAGGGCTGAGCCTTGGTGTCTGCTGTTGGCAGAAGTTATTCTCTTCATCTGCCTTCAGACACAGGGTTTTGAGGCATTGGGACGTTGCAGCACCTCATTTGGTGCCTGAGGTCCCCAGTGTAAACCTTCAGAGAGCTGGGCATCTCCTCAAGCCTCAGCTGGGAATGGAAGGCCAAGCCTTGCAGGGCAGAACACAGCCCAGGAGGTGCCTGTTGGACTCCCTGTGCATTTGCATTTTCTAATCTGCTGCCTAAAGCATTATCTTGCTTGCTCAGACAAGTAATTCACCACATGAGGAGCATGTGGGAAAATAACTCAGTCAGTATAACCAGAGGAAAATAAATGGTTGTGTGGTTGGGCATTTGGAGCTGAACTAGCTTGGGATTTTTATCTTTTTTTTCTTTCAGCAACTCCCAGAAACAAATGCAGTGTGAATGTGCGTGAAATATAAAGAGAGTTTGCTTCCTTCTTGCATAGGCATACACCCAAAAGAAAGGCAAAAGTAAATATACAGACGACTACTAAATGCTTTGATAGGGCTTTAGAGGATCCAAATGCTCAGTGTGTTTGACTGGTAGGACATTGGATCTTCCCCATTTGAATTTGAGCTTTGAGTACAAGGGAAGTCTCTGACACAGAAGAGAGGAGAAGCTGTGGTGTTCACTTGAGGTGTTTCAGTGTGCTGCTCATTCAGCTGGAGTCTGCTTGTCCTCTTGATTCTCCATTTGTGTTTGAAGAAAAGACTCCAGACGTAATGTAAGTATGGAGGGGCAAACCATGTCCTGTGTTAGGGGCAGTTGCAGTGGGGCAGATCCAAAAAGCTGCTGATGCTTGGTACCGGGGTGAGAAAAGGAGAGAAAATGTGTCCAGCCTGAGGCAGTTCTGAAAGATGCGGAGTTATTTTACTTCTGCAAGATGTAAAGTAGATTTCACAGCTACTGTTTACTGGTGCTGTTTATGAGATGGCAGTGAAACAGAAGAGGATAGTGTCTTCTGCTGTAATAAAAATGCCAGTGTAAATAATTTATTTGCTAATTGGTGGACATTGCTCTAAAGACAGAGATCTTTAACAGCAGGTTATTTGTATCATACAAAACCCTGTATTCTAAAGGTAGCTTTTCTCCTCTATTAGATGTTAATGCAGTTGTGTGGATCCACCACACTATAATGCAGCTGAACAGCTCTTGTCCCTGCTTGACTCAGGGATCAGAGGCTTTTTGGCTTGATACATGTATGAGAAAAATCACATCCAAATTTTACAAAGTACATTTTGGAAGTAAAGGCTGAAGTTTGATTAAAAAAACCCAAACAAAACACTTGATTTTCCCCAGTAAGTGAGGTCATGCAGCCTGATTGCCTGTCCCATCTGTTGCTGCTCTTAAGCATGTTGTTTCTTTAAAGGGCAATACTAAATGCTATTATGTAGTTATCTACTTTTTTATGCCTCTTGGCTTGTCAAGCACTGTCATTATATCAACCGCTGTTCTTAAAACAGGATTTTGTTTAAAATAGTATATACCTGCCATCTGGTTGAAAACTGTGAGCTTCCTACACAACTAAGTGGAGTTGTACTGTGGTATTAGGAATAGTTCCTGTTCCCTTGAAAATAGCGGCTGATGGCAGATTGCAGAAATCAGCCAGTTATCAGTTGTCATTAAGCTATTTGATATCTGGCACACATAGGGAGCATGCTATTTATAAGGATGCAGTTATGTTATGGAACTATTCTTCTCTTTTTCCTTTTCTTTTTTTCTGTCCCTTTACTCATTTTAATTTGTTGGTTGGGCTGGACTGGGAATCAGAAGCCACCTTAATATCTGCAGAATACATGTGCTGCAGACTGGAGGTGTGCCAGACTGCTTGTAACGTTTCTGCAATCAAAAAGTGGTCTGACAGGGGTGTAGAAATAAATTTGGTGTTCCCATGCTGTAGGTGTCTAAAGAGAAATGTCAGCTATACAGAGCCCAGGAAACAGAAATACATGGGACCAACTAGTAGAATATTGCACAACTAGAAACTGTAATGGAAGAGATGCACTTTAATCTGTATTTGCATTTCTGCTAGGAGAAAAGAACTTTAGTTTTAGGATTAACTAAGCAGAAGCACTAAAGGTGTAATTACTTGCTAAATCTGGGCAAGCTACTGAAGAATTTCAGAGCTACAGGCTAGTCACTAACACGAAAACTTAATACTAACCATTAAGCAAGTATTCATGTACAATGCAGGGCAGAGGGTGCTGCCGGAGAAGGCAGTGAGGCATGGTGATGCTATGACGTGTTCTCTTGCAATACATTTTGAGGTGACTGATGATTACAGAAAACAAAGCACAAACAGTCTGCTGAAACAAGAGGATTAAGTATTACTTCTGTGAGTGGAAGCGTGAACAAAAAGAGCAGTCAAATTATGTGGGGTGCTATAAGGCTATTAATTTTACTCAGATATGGTGTAAGGAGATATTATTTTCATGTGGGCTGGAGGTTAGACCATGATTAATCTGCTTCAGTGACATTGAAATCTTGTGAGCACATCCTGCAAGATTTTGGTCAAAAATGCTATAAATAATAGGGTTTTATTTTCACAAGTTTTTATTATATTAAACTAGAAGTGTTTTGAGAACTACAAGGAGTTTGTTGTGCCCACTGGCAACCTCTACATTTTCTTCTCCTAAATGAGGGTTGACTGGAAACTTAAGGTCTTTGGTGTTTTGGCTTCAGCACAACGTTGATCAGGTTTGAATCTATTTGGTTTGAATCTGAATCCTCTTGGCTTTTCAAATGACATCTGAGATTCTGGTTGTGAAAGGTCTCTAGTCATTTTGCTTTTAAAACTTCGCCCACAACCGTCCGTCCATGATGAAAATGCATTCAGCTTCATCATTGTAAGTTTTAGGGTGTTACTCTAACAGAAAATTGGGTAGCAAAGGTGTAGGTGAGAGGTTGTAGTTTGTTTTTTGTTTGTTGACTTTTCCTCACCAGGGGATTATTTGGAAATTTTATAGAGGCTAATCACATCTCCCTTGTTTGAGGCTTTTGAGGACCTTCTTAGACCGTCCAAGCAGCTTTGGCAGTCTCAACATTTTGGCAATATTGCAATGACCTTGACCATAAAAAGACCTGAAGCTGTTGCAGAGAGCACTCCCTGCAGAGGGACGGTTCACAGGTGTGAGTGGTGCCCGCCCAGGAGTGACTCCAGCTCTCAAGCATTCCTCTCCAGGTGTGTGCAGACACACCAGCTCCCTGTGCTTTCCTGCTGACAGAGCTTGTTCCCAGTGGAAAGCCGCAGCTTGCAGGTGCTGCGGAGGAGTCTTCCGTTGGCACAAAGGGAAGGCTGGTGGAGGAGCCTTCACTGCAGGGTGAAAAATGCAGATCTTTAACAGTTCAGGGCAGTTTGGCAGAAAAATCTCTCTTCCTCTCCAGTTCCCAGGTGGCGTACAGTTATTTGCAATTCCTACCTGCTTACTCTCTTGATTTAGTAGCTAACCACTTACCTGCTCTCTTATGCTCCTCCTCCTCTCCCAGCCACCAATTCTCCCTGCTTGCTCACTTGCTCTCCAGTCGACAGGAGCAAATTTGCTGCCTGGTTTGGTCCATTTTGGCTTGATCTTCGCAGGCCATTTCAGCTTCCTCACTCTGGCAACAGGTTAGTGAAAGCCCATTTATATACCTCTCTTCTTGGTTTGTAACTTTTTCAGGTGTTTATCTGCACTAATACAGGTTCATCAGACATAATAATAAAAAATATAATCAAGTAATCTAAGTTTGTCTTGTGTGTGTGGGTTTGCAGTGACAATTGGGAGGGAGAACAAGTACTCATAGGTCAAAAGTAGCTGTGTAGGCAATTTTCTTGAGGGACAGAACACAGTATGGTGTTTTGCTTCTCACATTTGAGAAAAAAATGTGTTAAAAACAGTGATTATAGTTGAAGAAAGCACTTTTAAGTGTATAAAAACTTGTAAAGACTGTCAGGAGTGGTGCATGGTAATTGGGCATCAGTGTGAGAAGCAGGCAGCAATCCGGAAGATCAGAATGTTTCTCAAAGGAGCTCAATGGTTTTGCAATCGTATAACAAAGTTTTTCTTTCTCTGTACTGGAGGCAGATGCCGATAGGACTGGATATGGCTGTGTGTTACTTCTAGCATCTGTATGAGGAGGTTAGAAAATGATGTGAGACTGTGGTAGCAAAAAGCAGGGTTTTTTTCAGATGGGTTCTGAGTGTTGCATGTCCAAACGAATTCATTATGTCAGGTGCAAATGTGAGAACTTTCTCTCAGCAGTCCTGAACTGCTAAACTTTTCCCAGCAGAAACTAGGAAATGAGCTTTCTGGGACATCGTCCTGGTGCCATTCTCAGGTTAATTGTTCCAGGTCAATTTTTCATATGGAAACTTAAGTCATTTTCTCACCTTCTCAAATTCTGACCTCTTTCCGTCAGTGGCAAATCTGGTAACACCCATATTTAGGCCACCAAATGCACTGCTATGAACATTATTTTTTTTTGGTTACCTTTTTTTAGGGGAAGCAGGGTGTGGGGGAGAAGAACTCTAAATTTGGGTTTGTTTGTAGCAGCATGTAACTTGCCTTTGGCTTAGGGGAGCATCTTTTCTTCAACTTGGGAAGTTCTGCTCTTACCAAGAGAGAACTAGAAAGTGAAAATTTTCTTACTATGTCCTACATTCCTTGAGAAAACTTTAGGTGTGCCAGAAAATATGTACTCTGTCTGACCACACAGCCTTCAAAGCAGCAGCAGCAGCCAGAACAGCTCTGGGATTGCCTAGGAAATTGCAAGGTGAAGGGGAGCTTCCCAGCGCCCTGCACATGCCCTGAGTGCCTCACTGAAGAGCACCAGGTGACAAAGGAGTCTCTCATCTTTCAGCTCGGCAGTTGCCCAGGAGCACCCTCCAGGCCCTGCATTTGGCGCTAGAGATAGAGCTTTCTCTTGTTCCTGCTTCCTCCCAGAGTAACCGCAGCTTTTCCCTATCATCTTGTGTTGCTCAAGAGGAGAACATGTGTGCTGAAGTTCAGGATCAAGCTCAACAGGCAACACCCAATGTAACCTGTCTAATCTCAAGATTATTTTTGGTATAGTTCAGGTTTTTGATGGCTGTCTTGTAATAGCTTCTGGTGCCAACAAGTTTTCTGCATATATATGACTGAGTATACTGCACAGAAAAATGATGTTGGTCTTAAGATGAAAAAAGAAAGTATAACTTCTAAAGTCCGTAGACTTGGCTCAAAGAATTCTTGGTGGCAGCTACAGTACAGGCAGCATGAGATTAGTCTTCAGTAATGAGGTCCATCAGGGCAGTATATTCTGGAATTTACATAATGTAAGAAAGGAGATATTGAGGGTCATACACATATAGTGCATAGGGCATGCACATGTATGTAATTATCAACCTTTCTGTTTTCCTTAAGATACCTTAGGAATTTGTGTGCTGAAACCTAAAGTTAAAAGCTCTAAAGGCAACTGCTCTCATCTTAAGAAATTATAGATTTATAATTTCTGGTGCAACCTTAAATTTTGATGCTCTCCTGCCTCTGGCTTATGGAGGACAAAGACTCTTTAGGGGTATATGTATGGATCTCGTTATCTCTGTGCCAGAACATATGTGACAGGTTTCTGTCTCTGTGACCACAGAAGCCCCTTAGGAAAGAGTGTGTTACTGTTGTCATTTTACAGCTGAGAGCAGGAGACAATGTCTGACTACATACCATGCTCTTCCCCAGGACTTCTGCTTCATACTACCTACACAGTAGGCGTATGAGGTAAAATACAGTGAGAGCCACTTGAATCCGGGCTGTTGTACTAGGAAGGGTGTCCCCTGGCAATGCAATTGTGGCATTATTGCATTGCCTGAGGTGTTCATACATCTTCTCACCACCTGGGTATCTTCATAAGAAGAAACAGGGAGAGCTGGAAACTAACATGCTTTACCTGAAGTTATGCAAAGATCCTTGTTAAACACTTTCGATTTGCTGTAGGGCAGACTCATTTCGTGACTGTGATTATTATGTGCAGATATAATGGTTGTGAAGTACTCTTTGTACTCTGCTAAAAAGATGGTTTTGGTGTGTGGGGTTCCCCTGGGCCTGGGAGGGAAGAGCCCATGTCTTTGTGATCCTGTACCATTCTGCGCGAAAGAGAGGTATTTCTGCTCTAGATAATATAAAGAATTAACGAAAAGCTCCTTTGAGCTTTTTTCATCATGAAAATCTAACACTTTTCATTGACTACAGGAAAGATGCATGCATTCACGTTACAGAGGTGCACTACATTGCTTTCTCAGGTAGCAAGCAGAAGCCCACTCAGCACTGTACTTGAGGACTGATTTGGGTTGCCCTTGGAGCAAGGTCTTGCTTAGATTAAAGGCCCAGACTGAGTTCTGTGAGGTGCTGCAGCTGCATGCATGCTCTTCGCTCATGGCAACTGCAAGGTTATTTGACTTATTTTGCATCTCAGGTAAAAACCCTGGAGCTAATAGTGCAGAGATAATGTTCAGATGATGCCTGGTAGCTTCGTTGTAAATTGACTATTGAGAAGAAAGCAGAAGTGTCAGTATGTATGCTGCTGGGTTGGTTTCATTGCCTGGACTGCTCCCAGCTGAAGCCCTACTTAGTGGTGAAATGCAGGTTAGCTCGCTTCAAACAGGAACAGGCTGAATTTAACCAGCCAACACACATCTAAAGTAGACCTGCCAAATGCTTGAGGGCTGCCTGGCGTGGGATGCTTCTCAGACCTGCCTTAAACGGATATTTGGCATCACCAGCATGTTATTCCCATAGGCCAGCAGAGATGCCATGCGTTCAGCAGGGCTGCAAGATGAGCTATCCGGGATAGCTCATAATCATGGAGCGGGGCCCCAAGCAACTCATCTTGCTTTGGATTGTCAAGGGCGGACTTGTAGGAAGAGGAAGAGATGATAGAGGTATTCCCCCTCTTCCACTGTAGTGCCTAACATACTCTTCTTACTTCAGATAGACCCTAGTGCAACCCATGGATTTCTAGGAAAAAAAAAAACATATGGAAAACTTGGGACTGGGCTATCTGGCACATTATCAGCTTGGCTTGCAGGCAGAAATGAAAGAAATGGGAAGGATGGCTCCCTCACTTTCCTCTGGGGGAGGGAAGCTAGCTGCAGTATGCCAGCTGGCTGTACTTCCCCTTCGCTGTCAGTTTAACTAAAGAAGAGGAGAAGGCTGAAACTTGGCCAGTTACGTAGATTCATGGGGCAGAACCAAGCGCAGAGATGGTATTAGCTGTCTGCCTTGTACTCGGTCTGTGCAAGACAGAAAAAAGGATGTATGAGTTCTTCCCTCTTCTCTGGAATATCTCCTTTCGTTCCAGGCTACAGCAGAGATTATCAATTTGGGATTTTTTTTTTTTTTAAGATGAAAGAGCTTTTCTACCATAACATGTTCATGCTGATTTTTGTTCAAGTACACTGTGGAGACTTTGAACGTGTCATGTCTCATGTAAAATAAGATACCTTACATTTTCATGTCTGTGCATGTGTGTGACATGCCTGTTTCATGCAACATGTATGCACACAAGTAACTTTTTTTTTTCTCTACGACCTCAGTTCCTTGAACAGGTTTTAATCTCCATCAACTTTGCTAACTTTAATTTTGAGTAGAATGCTAATAAATTAGTTTAAATGCACAAGCTTTGCTTCTGGAAAATATTCCTAGTTGATGAAATAGATCAGAATTCACAGTCTGCTGCAAGAGAATTTCTGTTAATCTTAAAGGCAGCAGATAAGATTTCAGAATCAGATTAAATATTTGTATTCCACATTAGGAGACCTCCTCAGTTCTGTCTGACAATCAATAAATCCTCTTCAGGCTCACAGTTCCCCCTGTCTGCGTTTACCTCTTTTGTGTTGTATGCAAAGGACCTTTTATAGACTGCTAATGCGCATTTATTTGGAAATTGGAAATTACATCAGAGGTTTGCCCTTATGTTTGTCTGTCTTTGTTTTGTTTCTTTTAGCTGAGAGTAGGGAGAGATAGGGACTTGCAGCTCACTTGAGTTAGGAGAAGTAGTGAGAGCAGTGTGTAGACCACGTCCCACTGAGCTGTTTAGCCGTCATGAGCGTCTCATGATTAAACCTCATGCTGAGGGTGCTGCAGGCTCCGCCCAGCGCCTCGGCTCGCTCTCAGCATGAATTTCCCACTATGTAGATGTGGGAGGAGAGCTGACAGCTTGCTCGCCGACAGAATGCAGGATATTAGATGGGAAGAGAGAGTGTAAAAAACATCTGCTCTAAGCTGGTACTGCCGAAGTTTGCATAATGTATTAGTATTTTTTAAAAAACAAGCATAATTAAGGAAATAAATATTTGTCATACATACAACATAGCATGTTGTTTAGTATCAAGTGATGTCATTGTTCAGTGGTGCTCTATTACCTCTGTATGCAGCAGAGGGCACTGCATGTGCTTAGCTTGTAAAGGATAGCAAAATTCTGCATTCTTTTTCTTCATTGCCCAGAGAGCTGCCTCAAGAATACTTCTTGTGTGTCTCAATTACAGTCTAGTACTTTTTTGTGTGCCTTTGTCAGTTTCTTTCCATTGTGTCCTCATAAAATCTAGAGGCATGGCCCATCCAAGGGCAGTCTGTCAGCAGTTTTGCCTGTTTTCGGAAAAAAAAATAAAATCAAATGTTATACTAATTTTCTTAGTTCATCTGTGGTCGTATCTGTCATTATGATTCCTTATAAGTTTCCGGGCATAATCATGATGAAACTGGGAAAGACCTAGACAGATCCCTCATCCTGCAGTGATGATTTTGGTGAACTGCTAGCAAAACAGTTTGAGGAATTTGCCAACGTAGAACAACCACTGCAAGATTGGAGGCTGAAGTATTTTAATGATGTCTATAAACAGGATATTTTGCACAATGCTATAACCACTTTCCAACTTTAAAATAATCTATAATAACTGTTCTGGAAGCTGTTTGATATAAAAGTGTGTGGGTTTGTTCATTACAAGTTTTATAGCCTTACACTAAAAAGTGGCTTATATCACTAGCATCTCTTGAGTACATTGAACTTGCCTGGTTCAAAAGTAAATTAAAGTAAGGCAAGAGTTCATTGCATTTAAATATAACGTATCAGGGATGGAAACATTCTTCACTGTAAAAGATTAGGAGATGAACTGTTTCTTCTCTGAAGAAGGAGCATATTGTGATCAGCCTTTGCCATGCATGTTTGTGCATGCAGCCTTGGTTAGAAGTTCTAGTATTCAATAATGCCACTGCTGAATTTCTTCTATATTGAGAGTGATGCTATCGTCAAAAAGCAAAGCTGTTTGAGATGCTCAGTAGCCACTATCCTGTCAAATCAAGCAAGGTCAATAATATTGTATAAATCTGTGCTGCTATATAAGGACCACATAATCATAAGGTGTAGTGACATGATGCTTCAGCTTCTAGCCACAGTGCATCATGTGATACACTTTAAAGTTGTTGCTCATCCAGGTACTGCTCACATGGGCAAAATCGTTTCTGGGGGAAATAAAAGTGAAGAGAGTGGGGTTCAGAAGGAAGAGGAGGTGATCCCTCATGCCAGAGAGAGTAACCTGAAGGATTTCTGGCTGGACAGTGCTGTGGGTGCAAGAAGTTTACATAGGCTGATGGGGAGATTGGGCAAGCCTTTGGCAGAGAGGTCTCATGGAGACTACTTGATAGAGGAATCACAGCAGGTGCAACAAATCCCTTGAGCCAAAAATGGAGGGAAAGATTATTAGGGGAGGAAGGAATGCTGCCTTATTCTTCCCTGGCTGTGCACTCCTGGCCTCTTTAGGAGGCTGAATATTGGGCTAGATATGTATTGGGGACTGCTGAGGCCTTTCTTCTCTTTTAATGGTCTTATAATTCAAAATTTAAAAAAATGAAACTATTGAAAGCAGTTCTTGTGCAAATGAATCGTAAATATAAAGCAGTTTCAGGTTGCTGACAAACTGCATTCATTGTTTGGCTATCAGGATATAAATCATAGTTATAAACCCATGCCCATGGACGATTTCTGTATTTATTCAGATGGCTTTCAAGACTCACTTAAGAATATGTTTTTCTAAATGTTTTCAAATGCTACCTTCTTATGTTTTTTAATAGCTTACTAAAATGGTATGAAGTGAATAACTGATATTAATATTTCTCCCCCGACTTCCCCTGTTCTATCGATTACACTAACAGATCTCCAATTTACAGGATTATAGAATAGTAAGTTGAGTTAAGGTATTTGAATAGGTTACAAGTGCTATCTGCTATTCAAATGACCAAAACATAGAATTCTGGACTAATTTAATGTGTGTTCATTGCAAGAGTCCTGTGGTCACAGTAGTAAGTCCAGTCTTGTCTTCTAGTGGGAAGGCAGCTAGTCCCGGTAGGGAATTACAGCTGCATGTCTCGCATTCACTGCATTGCTGTCCAGCACAGTATTGCCAGCATCAAAAGCAGCTCAATGTCTTTGAAGGGAGTCTTTCATTTAGTTGCAGCATAACCTTCCTAAACCTGCACTGGCAGGTTTTACTGAGCCAGGGGAGCCTATCTCATTGCAGCTGTGGCTCATGCCTGGGCTTTGTGCAGGAAGATGAGGTGCACCAGCCTGTTGGTGGGCTGGATGTTTCCCTGCCTGTGCAGAGCTCATCTTTCCTGTGTCTGCTGGGGACAGCCAGGGGCAGAGCAGGGTATGGAAATGCCAGGGGGTACCAAGATGCTGTGGATGCCTGGAGCAAGCAGGCAGTAGCTTCTGGTGGGTGGTGCATGATGTATTTTTGCCAGCCTCCGGAGGAGCAGCTTTTCCCTTGGCCGAGCTCTGCTGCAGCTGGCTGGCCTGCCCAGGCTTGGGAGAGTGCTCAGAAGTACACACTCTAAGGTTCGATCTGCATTGCTTTAATCATCCCAAACAAGCCAGTCCTGTCGACATGCAAATACTCACAAAGTGTCAAAATGTGTCATCCCTTTGTGTTTCATTTAAGTTTCATATTTTAGTTAGATTGGTAACTACTATGTCTTATGAGAATCAGAAACTATCCCCTTGCTTGGAGTTGGCCTGTTTGATTATTTGTGTATATGGTTTCAGATAAGCATTAGTGTTTTAAATCCTTCTCTTTCCTCTTCTTTCTGCCTCTGAGCAAAAGTGCCAGTGGTGGGATCAGTGGGATGCTCCAGAGGCACGCAGGCATGCTGGCTGGGAGCTGGGCTGAGGTGGGGCAGAACGAGTTTTCAGAGTTTTCAGGTAAACTGATCACAGCATGAGCCTGGGGCTGGTGGGGCTTCTTACAGGTTAAATGTTTTGGTGTGGTAATAAGCCCTGTGAGCAGTCTTCATTCTTCTTCCTGCCTTAAATCACTATGGTTTTTTTCCTATGCCTTTCTTCCCCATGTCAAACAAAACTGTTTTATCATGAAGTTCAGCAAAAAAATAAAATACTTTTAATTATTTTGTCAGGGGACATTGTCTAGATAGCTTAGCATTAAGGATAAATGAAAGTTTGGGATCATTTGTATCTATGTGTCTCAAAGCTATCCTGTCCTTCTATCTATGCCTGCCAGTTTTGGGAAAGCTGACATATAGCCCAGAGGTAACATGTGCATGAGGAACATCTTTTTGATCTCTTGTTAAGATGCAGGGGCTGGCACTAGGAGATGCGAGTGCTATGTCTTGCTCTGCTCCCTGTGTGGTGCTGGATGAGCTCCCTGGGATGCTGGACAGCAAGCAGCATACTGGGGTGTTTCTCTTTAGGGCTCTCAGTTGGAGCCTGCTGGGAACTGATTTTCTTCTTGTCTTTTCCTGGGATGCTGCAGCCCAGTGACCAAATTTGCAGTTGTGGGAGTTTGGGCTTCTGTGAAAAATAAATTTAACAGCATCATCCTTTTCACTTTGAAAGATGAGACAAGTGACATCACTGAGCAGTTTTTAGAACCAGAGTTACTGTATTGTGTGCCTCTGTCTAACTAGCTGTTGTATCTCCCACAGTGCTGGGAGGTTATTTCAGTTCCTTGTATTCCAAGCTACAGAAATGCTGTAAGTAATATAATCTGTAATTAACAGACCACACTGTCATGTGGGATTAATAAACCCCACTGACATGACAACCCAGGTACTTGGAAATGTTTTACTTTGTATTTTGAAATGTGGATGTAAATAGGAAGAAGATGGCTAGTGAGTTCACCTACTTAGAAAGAAGGGTTTTTTCCTGGTCTGGATTGAAGTTTTTCTTGTATTTGCATCAATGCATGAAATTTAATGTTCTTTTTTCATAGTAGAATGAATAAAGATGCCACAAAAAAAAACCCAACCCAACAAACAAATCGAAGTTGTTTCCTCTGTAGAGTTCCTGTACGGATGTCAGTATTCTGCATATTTATGCCTGTTAATTTTTACTTTTTACTGGAAGAGTTTCTTCTAGTTAAACTTAATGCGCCCACACAATTTCTTTTTACTTTTTTTTTCTTTTTTTTTTTTTTTTTAAGAATCAGTGCAAGCAAATTCTGTTAGAAGAGTAAGAGCAGTGTTGTGGGAGATGAAAAGTACATTTGACTTTGTTTTTTCTTCAAGATGTATAGAAATGGAAAATGTAGAATTGTGTTAGCGCACTTAGACCATCTCAGACTATTACATGCTGGAGGGAGGGAGTCAAATGCTACAGTTAAGCAGATGGTGTTCATGAGTCTGTCTGTGTAACACTTCCTACACGATGGAGTGGGTGGAGGGATGGGGGTAGACTGCTCTACACTGGCACGAAGGCTCAGATGCTGCACCAGATACAGCTCTGGGCTGTCTTGCACCAGATGTCAATGGGTCAGATGTAAGCATTCCTTCTCACAGCCCAGCTTTCCTGCACTGTGCCTGCTTCCTTCTTCTGGGCTTTAGTCTCTGGGCTGCTGCTCTGGGATCTGCCATACCCTGCTGAAGTCCTTGAGACTGCAGGGGTTATTTGTTGCAAGAGGAGTTGTTTGGAGCTTAGTAGTTTATTCAGAGAGGCTCCCCTGTCTATCCCCACAGTGATGTACCTATGGATGTGAAAAAGCGAGGATGATCTGATCCATAACCAGCTGATCCATGCAGCCATCCCACGTCTTTTCAGCACATTCTGGTCTGTGAGGGCACAGATAAGCACATCCTGCATCACATTTACATCTTGAGAATTCAAAGAATCTACCAAAAAATGTCTTGCTCTACTTTCAGGGCTCTTACCAGTATGCAAAATTACACTAGCTACTTCTAACCCTTTACTCACTTTGTTGCAGTACAAGAATACAATGAAACTTTTGCTAGTAGGAAAATGATGTAAAAGTTCTTTGTCCAGAAAACATGGGCTAGGAGGTGGTTACTCATAGCCTTTACAATTGCAAGGCTGGTTGTTAACTGTAGCTGAGGGCAGTAGCATTACCGTAACTGTAGACAGAAAATACTTCCTGGTGAGGGGGGTTGGAACTAGAGGATCTTAAGGTCTTTTCCAACCCTAACTATTCTATGATTCTATGATTTTCAGGGTGTTCAATGGTCACACTCTGACCTTTATTTCCTGATTTGCAGCTGCTAATCTGTTAGGTAAAATATTTTAATTCTTTTCCCAACACTGTACTTATACATAATTGGATTTTATGGGCTTAGAAAGGCTGCCTTATTTTTCTATGCCCAGAAAATAATTAGGACAATTAAAGAGAAGATAATGAGAACAATCTTAAAGAGGGGGTGAGATGATCTGAAAAGAATCTGTATTTTTCAAGGATGGTTCATATGACAGGCAGGGCTTGCCAACACACAAGCAGTGCCTGTTGCTTCAGGACCATATGACAGAGGTTTCATCATGCGTCATGCGGGGTTAGCATGGGTGTTGCATCAAGAGGGAGTAGTGAACAGGCAGAGGGAGCAGTTCCTGGGTAGTGTGAAGGGCATAGCTGGTAATTACAGGCTCATTTCCCTGCCCTGGAGGACCTGAGCTACTTCTGTCCTGTCTCCAAGCCAGTGAGCAGAGCAGCGCTAGAGCAGCGCTAACTCTCTGATCCCCTTTTAACCCTTTCTTAAGCTGTGGTGATAGGCATACCAGTCACTTAGTTTCCTGGCCCTGGGAAGGGAGGGTCAACTGTGACTTTTGTCATTGTAGGAGAACACATGGTGATTTGAGGGTATATACCCGATCCCTTGATGTTGCGTGTAGGTAGTGGTATGTACTGTGTATATAATAAATACATAATGTAGCTGCTGCTAACATAAGGAAAGGGCTGAGGGTTTTTCGCAAATATGCGCGTAAACAAACAAGTTTAGCCCACATAAGTCATCAGACCAATAGTGATAACTCATTGGCCATCTGCTTGTCTCTGGGACATTGTTTTCCTTGCCTGCTTTTTCAGATACAAAAATGTGTCAAAGAGAGCTTCAGCTTGCCATCCTAAGATAATTCAGTTGTCTCAGTCATCTTTGGGAATGATGGGTGCTTATGTTTTGTTTCTGACCATGAAAATCATGATATTGAAGAAGAAGTTGAATTCCAAACAGCTGTGAACTCATACGGGAATTATAAACATGATTTATCCAGTTTTTCAGAATAACTGTTTTGGTACTGGAGTTACTTATTTTTAGTCTAAAACTAGTAATTACCCTTTTTGGTAAATGTGGAACCCTAGCTTGTGCAGGAACAAGTCGAATTTCTTTAGGAGCATTCAGTACTTGATAACTTGCCTCCATCACCTGGGAGGTGTTCCTGCTTGTGATACCTGTAGTAATTTGAATTCACATTGCTGCATATGTCTCTATAACAGACTCCAAGCTATACATCCTGTTTTGGAAAGGATTTGTGCAACTCTTCCCATTAATGGTGTGTAGTGTCACCTTTTATTTTTTCTTTGAGATGACAATGATAGTCCAAAAGTTTTTTAAATTTGTTCTTGGTTTTGACTATCAAATTTCCTCACAGTTGATAAGTTTAGGTCTCTTTTCTTAAACATTACTTTATGAGTTAGAAGGCTTGAATTTCTCACCTAATTGCTCCAGAGGAGTGGAATATTGTTACTGGGAGATAGATACAGTGAAACTTGTGGGTTTAGCTATGTCTTCTCTTGGTCTCTTTGTTCTGAAATCACTAAGCTTTGCACTGATTTTCAAGGCATAGCAATCCAGGAGAATGCAGGTTTCTGAAGTGGCACAGATAAATAGGAATCTGTTCAGACACCCTCTGATCTTACCACTTTTGAAGTGGCCTGCTCAACATCTCAATTTGCTAAAAGAAAAATCTGTGTTATTGTAGTTGTGTGCTCAGAGATCAGTGTTCTTGTTTGTTTTTTTTCTTTAAATAGGGAAAAAGTAAAATATGTTGGAAGCTTCTCTAACTGCTTACAGTGAAACAAGAAGTAGAACTAAATATTTGAGTTCTTGACAGCATTCAGTTATGAAAAAATATATATTATATATGTTATTCATATTCTATATTCTCTTCTATAACATTAGTGGTATATGTCTATAAAATTGACAAGAAGTCTTACTCATCAGAAATATATAAATAAAAAATATTAATGTTGAATCAACAACATAATTTTGTAACTAATGGGTGGTTGGTTACGTTAGTTGAGGACTGAGACTACTAGAAGATCTGTTTTCTACTGAATTTATCTGTTTTTTCTCTTGGACAAACCAGGCTGTCTGTCTGTAGTTGGTACTGCAAGTAGTGTGAGTCAAGGCAAGCCTAAACCATGTCTGTGAATCATTGCTTCTGACTCTTAGGAAATTCTGTGGACCTGATCTCCTCTAACAATAAACTATCTACCTATGAGGGCTCCTCGAGGGATAATTTTTTAGCTGCACGTTTTGTCGAAACCTAGGTGCAGGTTACAATTACCTGGAGTTTGTTCTTGCTTGTTTTATAAGGGTAAGGAGTCCAACAGACAGGCAGAGATCACCGTGTACATTGCTTTACTTCCTGACATGAAGAGTGAGGATTGAATTCAAGAAGCAGTTTTGTCTGCCAGGGCTGTGTCCAGCAGTGCCTGTTCTCCAGCATACTTCAAAAGCTTTGTACTGCTTCACTGGCCTAAAGCACAGGCTCAGGGCAGGACTTCTCTTTCACAAGATTCCTGTTTTCTTTCAAAGTGTGGAGAACCAATACTGCCTGTGTGACTGAATTATCAAGGCATGTTCTTCTGTGTGCTGGTTTGGCATGTTATGAAAGATGTCTGTGATCTGTAATCATAGTTTCTGTGCTTGTTTAATCATCAAGGAACAATAATGCTTACCTTCCTTTGCCTTTCATCCTCCTCCATCCCACCTTGCCAAAAGCATGGGATGTTCCTGAGCTTGCTGTACCTTTTCAGTAGTTCCTTTCTGTTGCTGTAACATTTCTGCCAACAGGTTTTCCCTCCTGTGGGTACCTGTTGGCTACCTGTGAAGGTACCCAAATAATACACTTATGTCTAGAAGCAGAGGACAGTAGCTTGTCAAACATGCATGCAATCACAGCAATGGCAGTTTCTGTGGGCTGGGCTACACTAATTTCCAAATAACCCAATATTAAATGGCTTGAATAACTTCAAACTGCAATAGCTTGGTTATTCAGGATCGCCAGTGATTTAACCATGTATTTGCTGCTGGATGGAGCACTTGCTTCCATTAACCACTTCATCTAATTAAAGGTGTTTTTAACTTTTGGTACCTTTCATGAGACTGAGGTCCAAAGGCTTCTCTGACTGCAGACATCACTGTGACAACTGGTTGTGTTCCTCCTCAACTACACAATCTGTTAATCTGGACAGGAATGTTTCTATGGATGTGTGGAGGAGCATCTTGCTGACAGGTAGTATCTTCTGGGCTTGTGAGACCTTACAAGACAGGCAAACAAAACACAAATTCTTCAAAATGAATTTGTTTTCATTGAGTTTAAGGTACCCAAATGGGAAAGGAAAGGCATTGAGTGTTCAGGGTGGGGCAAGGGCCAGAAATACAACTATCACCCTGTTCACCTCCAGGGGAATGCAAGTGGACAGGAAAACCTGACCATCTACCAGCATCTTATCGCTACCTGCCACAAAGCTCATCACTCAAAAGCTGGGACTTATGTCAGCAGCAGGGCACCATTGTTTGCCTGCTCCTACATCCTGAGAACCACTCTCTCATAGTTTAAGCTGACAGTACTTCTTAGCAAAGCTGGTATGCTAAACTGATTTAGGGGTTTTTGTGGGTTTGATTTTTTGAGTCTGTGTTTTTTTTTTTTGTTTTTATCCTACCTTGAAATCCCATCCTCCTGCATAATTACCTGTCTTTGTTGAGAAAAACTGCAGTGGAGAAAAGCCTTGTTAGTTGATGGGATAAGAGGGGATGAAACAGGTTCTCTCAATCCTCATTCCTTTTGTGTACACTGGAAGCCTCTTGGCACAAAGATAGCTGGATTTCCAGTGCAGCAGGGAACCACACTGGCTTCTATTGAAATAATAGGGCAGATGCTGCAAAAGATAATGCAGTAAAACCTATATGTTACTTTTAAGTGGCGGGGTTTTTGATAATTGTTGTAGAACTGTTTATTAGGTAAATAATTATTCTTTCCAGATAAGAGGTAGGATACAATATACATTGGAAAGATTTATGAGAGCTAAAAAGTAACACATGCATATATTGGCAGCTGTTTACAGCACTAGTTTGTGTGTTTCATTTCATTCCTGAATTTTATTTCAAAAGCTTCAGACAATGCGGGATTGAGACTACGGTGGCTGAAAGCAAAGCAACTGAGAAATGTATTTGAAAAGCCTGCATATGATATCCATTCCTTTTATGAGGAATATTTCCTTTATGACCTCCTCCTGCTTTGTATTTAACATTTCAAAGAACTTTGGAGGACTGTAGGCTGTGTCTTCATGGAGCCAGTAGCCAAGGATTTAAAGTATTGTCATTGCTGGCCTGAAGCTGAAAACTCCAGGCAGTTTTAATCTCAGGGTGGGGGGGTGTTTAAACCCAACCTTTTGTGTTCAGATTAGGCGTGCAGGAGGATAGATTTAAGGAGTGTTAGTGACAGCTTTTTCATTGGCAGCTAAGTAATAGCATCGGGCTTTGGAAATACTTTTTTCCAAGTCTCTGTTATTTCAGTAATTACTATGTGGTGGGTAGAAATCCATAGGGTTTGTGGTTTTCTTAAGTACCACAGCAATGACACAGGGATGTGGGCAATAAAAAGCAGTACTTGTTTTTATAACTTTTTACTCCTTGGACAACTTAGGCACTTAAATGTCTTCTCGGATAGTCTATCATTGTTTCAGTCCTGGACGTCTGTGTTTATTTTGTCTTGGTTCCATCAGCTTGGATAATAGTAATATCCATCTTTGGAGAGGAAGGAAGACTAAAACAATTTGGCACTAGCATCATGCTTGACAAATCTGAAATCTGCCAGCTGTGAAGGCAGCTTGCCTGATCTACCTTACAATGTCTGAGAGATGGAAAGGTTACCAAACATCTCTCCCGTCAAGAAAGAGATCAAGAGATAAGCTGCTGAGCACTTGCGTATAGAGTTTATTTTACTTTCTGTTAGAATCTAAGAAATGTTGGTCCTGAGTATTTGTTGATTCCTGGAATAGCTGAGGGTAAAGAGCACTTGAAATTTTTATCTATGGAAACATGATGACTCCTTGCAAGACTTGCTTAGATGAGCACCATAACTAATAAGATTTACCACACTTGGCTTGTGTAGGTACTGAGTTCAGTTCGATAGGGATCAGTTTTAATGAAGACTAAAGACTTTCTAGCTCTTAATTTTGTACATGATACTTACTCAAACAGAATTCTAATGCTAGAAAATTGTCTCACTGAAGATGCTTACTTCTTTTGAAAAAGGTAATTTTAGATTTCCGGAAATCTGAAATTCTCTCTGCCTTACAGAAATTTATTGTAATACAAAAAGCATTTTGAAATAAACCTCATTCTATGCCATTGCCATTCACATGCTTTAAAGGATGCAAGTATGCTTTTGTGGGGGGAGGGAGAAGTGTGCTTTTCAAAATTAGGAATTTTTTTCTTTATTTTTGTAATTTGATTTTAGTTTACCTTTCTTAATTTGACTATTTAAATTTGGCCATTGTAATGACGTTCCTTTGTAATAAGGGGTGGTTTTCTTCATAACATCTACATGTTTCACTTATTTTTTGCCTTGACTCTGATAGGAAAGTTATAGGTTGAAAAATTCACACCAGAGTCTGCTCTTATGTGTAACGTGTCACTGAAGTGCTATGTTAGAAGCATTTCGCTAAGATGAGGCCCTGGGTGCTGCTCCCTTCTGCTTAGCTCCATAGAGGAGTTAAAGATCTGACACTGACCTTCCGACAATCTGGGAGGTACAGTGCTCTGCTGGATTTAAGTCCATCTTCATGTTTAAAAACAAATAAATTAATAAGGAAATAATGGAGAAGGATATATAACAATAAAAAAGTAGTAGAGCTCTGTGTGGTTGATACATGTACTTCAACAGATTGCGCTGTTAAAGCAAGGCATCACTTAGTAAGACAAAAATTATTTTGTTGGACTAGTCCCGAGCTGAAAAATGTAACTTTCTTACAAGGTGATGGGAGAAGTTTGAGACCCAGTGCTATAAAATGTTTTTTTCTTGTTCCTCTACTAGAATACAAAAATCTCTACACTCAGGAGAAATGCTCAGAACAGCTTCTACAGAGAGGCAAGTGCAAGAGATGCCTGCATAAATCTTCATCTGAACAGGGCAATGGGAAATTGTCTCTGGGTGCACACAGGTGGGTAATGTCAGAGCATCAAAAGCTAAGTGGAGGGTGGCGAGAATCTGTGGTAAGCAGGAATAGGCAGTGTAGCTGTTCAAGAGTGGGGTCTTCCTTCTTGCAAATGCTACCATGTCTTCAGAAGAGAAGAGAGAATCTCCAGGGTCCCACTGAAAACTAATGACTAAGAGTGCCACCTTCTTCGGAACAAGTTGACTGTGCAACTCGGCAGTGCGGTCCAGAGGACATGCAGGCTGATAGTTTTGCATTGATTTTCCAGAAGCCTTTGGGTCAGGCATGTGTTGAGTCACTTAATTTCTGTCTCTGTTTGACTTCTCTTTAGTGGTTTTCCTTGCCCAAATACTAGGATATGACAGTGAGACAGCCTCTGAATCTGAGACTATAATAAAAGATCCAAGAAGTAATTTAATTACTTTTCTGTAAGATGATGAATCAATGCTTTTTTGCTCTTGGGTTTGTCTCTTGCACTCTCTTCAAACTGACTGGTGGGACATGTACATTTTCAGTGCTAAAACACTATTTTGAAAGCCAATTTAATATAGGCAGAGCTTCATGGACATATGAATGGACATATGAATGACGTAAATTCATGACAAGACATTGATTACAAAGGGTGGAGGAGCCTGCTTTCAGGCCTCTCATCTTTTCTAAGGTTTTTAAGATCTCTGCCTGTTACACAGGCTATATATATAATCTATAAAATATACTCACTATATTGCACAGCTGTATAAGCAAGAATTCTGAGAGGGAGCTTAGTATTGGGTTGTTCAGCAAATGCTTTGCTGCATTATAGCAGCTGCTGGGATTTAGTTCTCTTGGTATGCTGCTTCAGTTTTTAGGACTGTCCATCAACTATGTTCACTGTCCCATTTGCAAACATGCCTGTGGTGCTTTGTTCGGTTTTGTGTGTGGCAAGTAATTCTTCTAGACAAGAATTTAGAGCTTAAAACTAACATACTGATAAATAATAGCCATACAACGCACAAAACAGTGCCCACTTGCTATTACCAAGGACCTTCTTTTCTTTCTCAATGCATTTTTCCTTAAAAGGTGCCTACCTGACATGCAGAATCTCTGTGTTGTTTATTCTGCTGTAGCACCCAGGAGCTTCACCAGAGCCCAAGGTCTGCTTGTGCTTGGTGCTGTCTCGTAATCTTGTGAGGTGTTACACAAGCATAAAGCAGAAACACGGGCTCTGTGGAGGAATGGGAGGAGATGCAGAGATGTGTGAATTACTCTTTAAAAGCATAATCTGTAATGGCTTTTACTGCTGGTGGGTTCTACATTGCCTACTCAGCTCTCGCTCTCTGTTTTTTCAACTTGCAAAGCAGAAGGATAAGCTGTCTTTCTAACTTGCAGTACAGCTGGCCCCCATATATCAGTATGTTGCTTAAATACCAGGGTACTAACGATATGTGACACCAGTGGAAAACAAGAAAGCTGAGGCCAACATTTTTGGCACGTCTTTTACTACTGTGTCCTTTGGAAGAGCAGGCAGTGAATGAATTGAGTTGCTGTAACTCCACTTCTCCAAAGTTTTGAATTCTATTATATGTGAGAGGTTTAATAAATGCTTGACTGTGTGCAGAAATACTCAGGATTCCTAGCTTGCCTCCCTCTTCAGTTGGTTTTGTATACTGAGGAGTTACAAACCCAGCTTCCATCCATTTTTACTAACTGGCTTTGAGTCAGTGATTATGGGGAAGGAAAAGCATGCATCAAAGTGAAGGCTGTATCCTACAGCCTGTGTTCCCTTTGGTAGGGTCACTTTCAGGTAGCCGTGGATACCCACATTTAAAACCCTTCTGCATCAATTCTCTTCTGTGCAGAGCAAGCACAAATGCGATCAGAAGGTCTGGCATGAAAAATACAGGGGAGCCTTTCTTCTCATAGCGGAGGCAGGTTTGTCTTGAAAATCATGCAAGTTAAAATAAATACCACGGCGCATAAGCCAGCACACAGAAAAATGAATCGGTGAGCTGCAGCATGTGTGCAGCAGCAGTACTGCATTCCTGTCATCACACATTCTCAGAGTGTAACAGAGAGAGAAATATGATCCAAAACTGGTTTAAGAGGTGCTGTAAATAAGCCAGGATTACTACCATGGTATAACACAAGCTGATAGCATTCTGGAGTTAGACTGAAGACTTCTTGTGCTAAGCTCTAAAACATTTTCCTTTTCTTATATTTGGAAGTTTGTTTGGTTTTTGTTTTGGTTTTGGGTTTGGTTTTTTTTTTTCACTTATACCTTTGCCCCTGGGATTTTTAATTTCTCTTTTGGTGGAGTTCCTCAAATGCTCTCTCCAAGGAGAGAGGGTTGTCTCAGCAAGCCCAACTTCTCCTGTGCAAATAAATCCATCAAGAGAAGCTGCCTTATTCTGTGACCTGGGCCACAAGCATAGATTACAAGTACTTGGCTTCTCTTGCATGTTTGAGTAACAAGTACTAGGGAGAGGTGACAAATTAATAGTGTTGGTGTCAGAAGTCTAAGGGCTGTTGTGAAAAGAGGATGTGCCTCTTCAAGCACAGTTGTCTGTTTTATTCTTGCCAGTATATCTGATTACAAAGACCTGGAAGGAAAAACTAATGCTTCCTACAGCCAGGGACAGTTGCAGCCTGTTGCCAGACCTCTTTAACCAGTGTGGGACTGTGCAAAAATATCTTTTTTAGAATCTGAGTTCTGTTCATTTATTAATACAGAGACACAAGAAGCCACACATGAAAATGGAGAGTTCATGCAGTGGACAATTTACTCCCTTCATGGATGTATTAATATTAGAATTGTCAGTAATGTATTTTCTCAGGAAGGCTATTAGGCAGAGCTGCAGGTCTAATATAACCATATATTGACAAGGCCTGTGATGTTATACCCGAATTTGAAGTTTTTCCTGAGTTCCTAATTACATTTTTTCCACCTCTTCTTGCACTCAACTTTCCTTCTCCCTCCTCTGCTTTAAGTGCTTTTCAGCTGCTTGTACTACAGACCTTTTCCTTCCTCTGAGGACACCACCATAGACCTGCAGAGAGTGAAGCCACAAGGCTTTGTGCTGAGCACCTGGCATCTTGACAGTGCTGCCTCTTCTGGGGGTGTTGGGTGCTTGTAAGGCACCAGCTCTGCTGACTGTAATAAAGCAAAGTCCTTTTCATTTCCTCCCTGAGAGGCAGCCAGTTGACTCTGTGCAATGTAGTGACAGGGTAAGGGAGAACCCAGGCTTTGAATACATAGCTTGAGACACAATGATTTTTGAGGTGTCTTAGCAAAGGGGGGGATTGCTTTCCTCCTTGTGTCCCCTGTATTTTGCTATTTTTATTTTAGGGTTTGGCTTGCATGCTTATTTAATTTGAAAACCCCATGCAGCTAGTCCCCAGGCCAGGCAAGCTGAGGCAGTAACACCAGGGCACCCTGCTACTGAAGCCTGCTGCTCTCCTGTATAGAAACTTGCTTGTCCTGGGGAGGGAAAAAGAAGTAGCCCCAACTGAAACTGGAAATACCACATTGCATGAGAGCAATTACCATATATGCACACGTACTCAAGCATGCATGCACGCACACATGCAGAGATATATGTACATCTACAGCTCACCATATTGTACTCTGCTACATAATTATCATTTTTCAATTGAGGAAAAATAAGTCTATGAAATGGAAGCTGTAACACTTGAGTTTTACCAGCATATTGCCACTGCCACTCTTCTGGGCCAGTTATGTCCTTTACTTTTCGCTATTTTCCATTTATAAAATGGGAACAGACCTGCTTAGCAACTAATAAGTGAGTGTTTATGAAGATCAAATGCAATAGATACCCTTGTTTTCTCACTTTTTGGAAGATGACACAGAAGGTTTTCAGAAGCTCAGATTTTAAATTGCTTCTCCAAAAGCCTTCAGGCTCCCTATGAATTTGGACTGAATCAGGGTTGTGATTGAAAGCTTGAGCACATAACAATCCCTTGTAATGTCTTACATGTACCTAAGCTTCTTTTTTTGAAATTCATAATGTTAAATCAGCACCTTTGAAATGGCTACTGTTATGTTGCCAATTCCTGATAAGGAATTGTTAGGTTAGAAAGGAGGCTGGATGCCTAGTTCTGGTTTAGTTCAGACTTTTTCCATCCAAGATCTCTATGGTCTGTTCATCCAAGCCTCACCTCTCCCTCTAGTACCTCAAGAAAGAGGTGGTACCTGTTGGACTTTAAATGATAAAATTATAAAAATAAAAGCTTTGTCTGATTCTGATTCTCAACAAAAAGCTTATGAATCAATGCATCAAGTTTTGAAACCATCTCCTTTTCCTCTTTGCCATTGGCAGCAAGTGATCAGATGCCCATCAGTTCAATTCCTGCTTGGAAGGAGTGTTTTTCTTTATCCAACAAACTCCCTCAGACTATTTCCATTCTTCTTTTTATGATTAGGCAAAACTTCACCAATGTGTGATAGGCAAAAATATTTGTAATTTAAATTAATATTTCCCAATGGTTTTAGCCAAAGAAAATGAGTTCTCCCTGCCCCTGTTGGGATTGTCAGATTAAACAGCCTATTTTTATTATTTCAAAATGTCCGATTGCTCACCAAGCAGGACAGCCGTTTGAAGCTGGGAACTTTTCTTCCCCTACCCTGCTCTAAAAACTGTACGAATCCAGATGTTTATTGTCTTTTATAGGGGGAAAAAGAAGTTAAAGAACAAAATGTTGTGGGTTGCTTTGAAGCACTCAAATTTTAGCTAATGATTTTATTTCAGTTTGGCCACTGAAGCAAAAAATCAATTACACACAGTTCTAGCAGTTTTCCAAAGAAAACAGCCAAAACTTAAACTTGGTCTTTAATTATATATTTGATTCATCCCAGTAACAACACTTGACTTCAAACAATGCAAGAGCAGGAGGAAACTTGCTCTGAATTCCTCTCTTCAAAGAGAAGAACTCTTTCAGATACCATGAAGCAGCCTGATCCTACAATCAGTAAGTAGAAGGTATCATGTGTTAATTGTATGTACTATATTACTCCCATGACACCTCCTGCAAGTGTACAAATTAAATTGATTAAAACTGTTGGAAGGACTAATGTGCACTGCCACTGGTTCATTAGTGCACAGTAAATTGCTCAAGAAGAATTGGGATATGTGTGCTTTATCTGATAGCTGCAAAGCTATCCCCTGCTTTTTTATTTGATACTTGTTAGAATAACTCTGAGACTATACTCATATATTTCTAGTTGGGAATAATTATGCAGGAAGCCAGCGTAATGATCACTGGTCTTGTTTGGCGTCCCCCTCTACTTTGTTCTGTCTTTCTACTTCTGGGCCTCGTTTTTCCTCCTCATTGCTTGTTCCTATTTGTCTCATGTCTTTTTTTAATGGAACAGATTGATACCTAGGGCCGTGTCTAGATCAGGAGCAAAGGCTGAGTTTAGTTCAGCCATAGGTTGAAGTTAGCTGGCCACCTATTTTCAACCGGTTCCTGACAGCCATCATTCATTCAACATAGAATTTACGCTCCTGGCTAGAATTTAATTTGCTTTTACATCTAGTAAAATGGGTAGGATTTTAGGTTTGTCTTAGCTGGGTAGTGGTAACCAATCTATCCTAACCTCAGCCTTTGATGAGAAAAGTTGAATGATTCTAGACATACTTACTGTTTTTCTGGTCTGAGGGTGAAAGCACGCTCTATTATAAGCTTTGCGTTGGTTGATGAGTAAATTGCTAGATGAGTAAGTTACATGATGGAAAATACAGTTCTGTTAGTAGAGCTTTAGGCCATTTTTTTCTCTTTTTTCTTTTTTTTGCTCATCTTAGTTGTTCCTATTGCTACCAGTTTACAAAGTATCAATGGAAATGTGTCATTCCTGGTGGCTTTTGGCACAGTTGGAAGGAGGTGAGGCTGAATGGGAAAGGACCCTGTTGTATTTAATCTTCAAAGTTCTTGCTGGATTTCATCCATGCAATTTCTACTCATGTGAAAAGGATGGCTGCATACAAAACCCTGAATGATTCTCCAGTGTGTGTTCTGCCCGCAGCTGTACAGCTAGGCGGGCTGAGGTGGGTTCTGGAGTGATGAGCCCAAAGCTGCACAGCAAGGCAGCAAAGGGGTAATGTCTCAAGGTCCGCTGGCTTTGATGTTCAATTTATTCACCAAGAAGTCGTCCTTCTACTGGTTCACCACTACTGAAAATGTTAAAATTACTGACAAAATTACAGTCCTCTGATTTTCCATGCTCTTAGAAATGTGACACAAACCACTGTAAGACAGGTTAAATAATTATAAACATGCATATGTAAGTAGTTTATTAGCAGCTTCTTCAAATCCCAGCATTGCAGTTGTGTCCTCTGGTAATGCTGGCACCACCTAATGTCAGGTATGCTCAGAGCCGGCTCACAGAGGAGGCACTAATCAAACTCTTCACATGGTTTTGGTTAACTGGAACTCATTTTTGGTGACTAGAGCTCGTTTTCAGTTAGCCGGTGTTCCTAACGCCTGTTTTCCCTCTGCCGGTTCAATGTGGCACCCTGGGTGCACATGTGCACAGCGCCAGCACAAGGATGTGCAGCCACCTTCCCGCCGGTGTGATGGGCAGGTTTGGTGTCCTGGCTATCCTTGTGGGTGCAATGGTTTTATAAGGCGGTGGTGCGACTGACCAGGCCCCGCTGGGGAATAGCGGGGAAGCCGTGGCACTTCTGAGGAGGAAAAGCACCACCGCTGAGGGAGGATGCCTGGGTGAACCCCGCCAGCTCCGCGCAGGGGTGCCCCGGGGATACAGATCTCTCCCGGCCCCCTTCCCTGCCCTGCTGGGCCGGGGCGAGAGCGGTGCCCGCAGACCAGACCCCGCCGCCATAGCCGCCCCTCTGTCCCCCTGCTTCCCGCCGCTCGGGGCGGTGCGCGCCGCTGCGCGCTCCCCATTGGCTGCCGAAGGCGGTGCCCGCAGCCCGGTCGTGCGGGGTGCCCGGTCTGCGCGCGGCGACCGGCGACAGCCTGCCCTCGGCACGGCGCGGCCAGGCCAGAGCCACCGCCAGGCAGAACAGGCGGGCGGAAAGGAGGCGGAGCGGGAGCGGGCGGGAAGGGGCCGCCCCCCCTGCGGTGCACGGGGCTTTGTACGCGGGTGCCTGCGAACCGCCCCAGCCCCGGCCGGCGCCGCACGGGGGAGCGCGGAGCCCGGCGGGACCCGCAGGCCGCGCCGGGACTAGCATGAGCCCGGGCGGCGGCGCGGCGCCTGGCGCTCCAGCGGCAGCTGTTCGCGGCGCGGCGGGGCGGAGGGAGGGCGGCAGGCAGGCGGGCGGGGCGGCCAGTCGCATCCCCGGTGGCCGCGTCCTCTGCGCCGGTCGCCCCTAGCGCGGAGCCGGCTGCGGTCGAGCCCCGGGGGCGGGCAGGGCTCGGGGTCCGTGTCGGCCATGGCGAGGCGCGACGCTGCCGGGGGTCGCGGGCCGTTGCGGACCGCCCGAGCACCGCGAGCCTGAGGGGAGCGGCGGCCGCCGCGGTGGGGTCGCGGCTGCTTCCGCCGGCCCCGCAGCCGGGAGAGGCGCTTGCGGGTCCTCCTCCTCTGCGCCTCCTCCTCCTCGCCTCCTCCCCTCCCTCCTTCTGCCACTGCTCCTCCCGCCGCGCCGGGAGCCGCCGCCGCCTCCCCAGCGCCGGGCGCGCCGCGTTCGGGGTCGCAGCCGGCGGCCGCGGGGTTTTCCTCGTTTGTTTGGGCCTTTTGTGTCGCGGCTCACAGTTGGCTAAGCACGGCCAGGCTGAATCGGGCCATTGTTCGGGACCCCCGGGCTCCCACGCTGCACATCCCTCGTCCTCATCCCCCTCTCTGGCCCCCCTCCCCTTTTTTTGCCTGAGAAGCCACATAACGTGCCTTTCCTCCACGCAAATCTGGGAGCCGTAAGCCGGACCGATTGCAAATGAAGTGTAATGCATTGTGGGACGTGTGTAAAATTGGATCATTCGAGGGGGAGAAAGAAAAAAAAAGGAAGGGACCTGCGGCTGGCGCGCTAGAAGAGGCAGCGGCGGGATGCGCGCAGGTTGTGCCCCGGCGGTACCCGCGCTAGGCATCTGATGCTGGGCAGCGCCCGTCCGGCGAGCCGCGGGGCCTGACCCATGCTGCGGTGGGAGGATTAGGCTCCGGCACCCTCAGCATGAAGAAGACGCGGAGTACGACCTTGCGGCGGGCCTGGCCTAGCTCCGACTTCTCCGACCGGGCCTCAGACCGCATGAGGTCCCGCAGCGAGAAGGACTACCGGCTGCACAAACACTTCCCACCAGCTTTCATTTCCCAGGCATCCCGGGGCTACATGACATCAGGTTTGTAACATAATTTGTGTACGCGCGGGAGCTTTATTGTGGGGCGGGTGCGGGATGTGTGCCTGGCTGGGAAGGCTGTGTTGGTGGGTACGGAGGGGAGCCTGCGACCGGGAGCCCAAGTTGGTATGAATAATGCAAAAAAAGAATAGCAAACATCCACCATTTTGTACCTCTGCAAGATTCACAGCGGGGCCTTCGCAATATGGTGTTTAACATCTATTAGTCGAGTGAAATAATTGTGCAAGAGAAACGGTCTTGTCTCTGTTGTGGAAGGGCAGATGAAAACGACTGGGTGCGCAGAGCATGGAGCCCTTTGCGCCTTTTGTGCGGAAAAGCATGTGCTGGATATTTACTGCTGCCCCACACATGCCCTCTTAAATGCCGTTAACTCCAGTGAACTCATTGGGGATTTCATGTTTTTCCATTTCAGACAGGAAGAGGGTCACCTGTGATTGCAGGCGCTCTCGCCTTGTTACATGCAGGCTCTCTGGGTTTCAGCTGCATGCTTCTGCAATGGCAAAGCACGCTTTGGAGAAAATGACTGTAAACACATTTGCATTTGTTATTTGAGGTGCAGAAGGAGACCATAGCTCTGTATGTGGGGCAGCACACACGTGCGTGTACATTCGTTTGTTGGTTGCTTTCAAGGAAGGCTGTAGGGAAATAATGGACACTGCACCAACATGTTTGTGCATGGGAAAGGGAGAGCGCAAACAAAACAAAAACCAGCGCAGGGGAAGGCAGGCACTGGGGAGAGGCTTGGCCTCCAACGGAGTGCTGGTGCAATTTTGGAATGCCTCAGTACTGTTAATGGAAGCTGCTCCATCCTGAAATGCATCTTAATGGCCTTGGAATTAAGACATTTTATAAACACCAGAAAGAAGACTTGGGAAAATGCTGATGGGGAGGGGGCCAGGGGCAGAAAATCCTGGAAACCTCCTTTGTTATTCTGCTGCCTACTTATTGTGATGATCGGACATAATGTTTTATTACTATGATGGCAAATTCCAATTTATCGTGAAGGCTAAATCACGTTTTCCCTCTGAGGCTCAATTTAGGTTGAGTAGGCAGATTCCTTTAAATGACAAAAAGAGGGAGAGGGAGAAAATGAAGGTATTTATTCTGCATTACTGAAAATGCTTCCAGCCCTGTGCCCTGTCCCCCCCTTCCTCATTTCTGCTGCAAAGGTTGAGCCAAAGATTGTGGTTGTCAGTTATATGCTCACTTTCCTATCTCTGGCCCTAATAAACGTATCTGTTTAGCCAGGATCGGTTTCTTATGTTTTAAAAATGTCTTGTGACTGTTCTTTCTTTAAAGGCTGAGCACAAGGGAAATAATACGCATTTTGTTGAAAGATCAGCCCGTGTAAGAATATTGTGCTATTTTGGCAATAGCCGCTCTGATTTTTCTCTTTCCTGGGAAGCCACATATTGAGAGGAAATGACAAGGATAATTTATGCTTTAACAGCTGAAGAAGAGGAGAATGGTGGTGGTGGAGGGGTGGTTTTGTTTCCTTGGTGCTGCAGGACCTGAAAGCAGCTGGAAAGCCAAATTTGCCCATACTGCAAAGATTTCTGTTGTTCTGCCTGAATGGCCTGATATCCCCACTGTAAGATAATGCTGTGTCAGGTCTGTTGAAGTTGGTGCTCTAAGGCCTCTCAGTGTGGAAGCCTCTATTGAAAAGAGAAGGAGCTCACGTGAGCATTTTGTGCCAAGCAGTGTGGGGTTTTTTGCTTGTTTTTAATTCTTCAGGGAAGCAGTCTGGCTCTGAGAAAGCTTTATCTTGGCAACATTGGTGCAATCCAACCAGACAGCCAAACACCAGTGATCTGCAGAATCAGATGTGTCACCCTCCATTTGTTTGCAGATACCTGTGTCCTGGGGAAGGAGGGCTGGGGGAGGCATGTGTAGGGGGGGAACATAGATTTGTAATCTGCTATTAATGATTTAAAGTACTCTCCAGACCGCTGGAATATCATGTTTGTGAATATACAGCAAGTTGGTTCCAATTGCAGTAACTGAAGAAGAACAAATGTCATGGTCAGTCAGAGTAATTTCCTGGAGTTGGAGGGAGAATACATTGAAAATTAATATTAACAAATATTTGTTTGAGGGGTTTTTTTGTTTTGTTTTTAAATCTAACAGCAACTTAGTAGACTTTTAGCTGGAAGTGCAATTGTTCTCCCTTGATGGATAGCTTCCACATTCATTTATTTTCAAAGGATCCTTATCCACTGCCTTTCCAAATATTAGTTTTGGGAGGGATGGCTGCCATGCCTAAAAGCTTCTCGCTATTTGAAGGAAACTCTCTTCCATGCAGGAAATCTATAGGAAGTCCTCTGGCCTAAAACTTGTGAGGATCAGGAATACAAATACGTTCTTTGTCACCCAGAATGTTGCAGGGGAGAAAGCATCCTGAAACACATGGGCTTTTCAGAGGGCTGCATTCTGTTTATCCATCCATTTAACCTCATCACCATTAGCATTGTTGTGGTTCTCTTTTAATTAAATGCTTCATTGTTTGGGAAGGGGGTGGAGGGTGGGAAAGAAACCTTGGGATTTTGCCTCAATTACTCTTCTTAGGGAAATATGGAAAAGCAGAGAGCCAATTGGCCTTCAGTAAGATGCTGAAAAGCTTGAAATGTTAATATTTGAGCATGCCTGAATGGGGGCATGGAGAATCGTATGTGTATTTCTTTCGGTACAGAGAAATACTGAGTAACGGTGTTGCAGTCAATGCCATGGTGCTTTATTTGGGGAAAAATACAGTCTCTAAGCAGAACTGTCTTTATAATGGAAGCGGAAACCTCATGCTAGAGTGGTGAAGCACAATTGATTTTAAGCAGCCCTTTCAGTAAAACTAAGTGAGGACCAGTTTGACACTAGCTTGATTAAGAGCAGCATTGGTGGCTGGCAGTCACATTTGCAATACTTGGGGAGCAAACTGCCCATAATTATAGAAAATGGATGCCGATGCCATTGATCTGAAATTTTAAGATTGTTTCACAGATGAAGGGGGATGGAAAAGGCAGGGATTTTAGAAAATCACACATTTTTACTGCTGTGCAATCTCTCGATGCGTGCTATTCAATCAGCTGTACTCCAGGGTTTCTTCAGGCCTCCTAGCAACCACTAGGTTCAAAGGCCATGCAAGGAGTTCATTGTTCATGCAGAATATTGATTTCCCACTGGAGGACTGACTTGGAGCAAAAACACTGAAAAAGAAAACTACAACAATGTAGAGCTTTGACCTTGAGTGAAAAGAGATGTTGAAAAGCTTGAATCCAATAAAATTCATACGCGATGCTGAAAAGGGGGAAATAGACTTGGTTTTGATAGGTTGCTGCTTAATTCAAGGGAAAATAAAGAAATCTTATGGAACTGCCAAGCAGGATAAAACTCACTGAAACTTAGGAGGGCTCCAGTCAGTCACGTGAAATAACGCGTACAGCTTGCTGAAATGTTGGAAGCTGCTTGCTTTCTCTCTTTTTTCCCCTCTGGAATAACAAAGGCAAATCCTGGATTTTGTGTTAGTGGGAGAGGAGCTGCACCCTGTGGCCGACCCAGCCATTAAACGTTGCCAGAACTGAGTAGCTCCCTGGAAAGAAATATTTCTTTCTGCTGCCTTCCTTGAGCTACTTTAGTTAAAGATCTTGGTGTCGGAGGTAGTATGTCAGTTTGAGGCGGGCTGATGTAGGGTAGCAGTCTAGCACACACAACTCGAAGGATGTCTGAAGAGCTTTCTACAGTGGTAAAAACTAATTCCAGGGTATGCACATTTGAAGATTACCCTCTGAAAAGTTTGTGATTACTTCACTGCTCTTTGCTATGAAATCCCCTTGCAGAGGTTTCAGTGCGCCAGAGTTGAAGGGTAAAATTCAGTGTCGGTGTTACCCTACTGCAACTGGAGTTTGGTTACCAAGTTGAAGCAGAAAGGAAAGAAGTATGCAACACTGCTATCCAACTGATGGTATCTGTGTGCAGAAAAGATAACCCTTGTTCTCTGTTTCAGGGATGTTTGTGAAAGGTCTAGGCTTGCCTTTTCAGCCTTCTTGAACAGTAAGAAGGACCTTGAGAGCCATTGGGGCAAGTCTGAGAATTTGAGAGTCCCAAGTATTTTTTTAATTTATTTTTTTAAACTTGAACCTCTAACTAATAAAAAATAATACTTTGAGATAACTGTGCATGATCTGAATAACTCAGTTCAGTGTAATTGGGAAAGGACAGATACACACAAAGCCTTGAAGCTTGTTCAGTTCTCCTGTCCCTTCATTCAGTTATCTGAAGGAATATGTTCTAGCTTGAAAGTAGCCGTATTGTAATTAATATTTAATGGCATAATCAGTATTGCATCACCTTCTTTTTCTCCCAGTGTGGTATTAAGAAACACCTTCCAATTCATCTGCTTAACAGTAACATGATCTCTTTGCCTCTCTGAATCCTGTGTGATTTTAGGCTGTCTTAGACAAGGCCCATTAACAGGACAGTGAAAACAGGTGTCAGTGGCTAGCAGTGACTTTGTCTCTGGGCCCCTGCCCCATATCCTTTGAATCAGCCTGTGCTGACCTGGTGAACTCCAGGTGGGTCACTCTGCTGTGCTACTTCAGGGGCTATATTTGCTCTATTGCTTGGAAAGTTGCTTCTGGACTTCCTGTGCTTTCCAGTCTCTTGGGATTGGTCCCTTTTGTCTTCTGCACTACCCTCTTACCTTGACAGAGCAATAGGAACTTTCACTGCATCCTGATCTGTGGAGAGGGTGTAAGTGTGCTCATGGATCAGTCATTTTTGAACAGTTCCCACCTCATTTCAATCCCACCTCTGGTTTCTTGCCTAAAAAATGAAAAAGTCAGTCTTATCTCTTCTGCGGTAGAACCCTGGTTTTTACTCCTGCGGATGACTGCCTTGTGTTAACTCATATGCAGTGCTGTGCCCATGCCTGTGTATAACGCCACTCTTTCTGTGCCTGGTCTTTTCCCACAAGATACCAAGATATTTTCTGCATATCCATGACTTCACTTCTAGACCAGGCTGTGGACTCTGTCCTGAGTACTGCTTGTGCACTGTGCTGATCAGACTGCATTTTGAGTATGTGCTTTCTTCCTGGCTGCTGTGACCTATGAGCAAGGGGATCCAGAGTGGCTTTTTTGTCCATGGCATTAGAAGTAAAGTCAAAGAGGAATTAATACAAGAAAGAAACAGAAGTCTGTGTGTGTGCCTATCTTACATAGGCCTGTTCATGTTTCTGTCTCAGTTCAAAGCACTCATCCTTGCAGGGCTAAGTCTCAGCCTCTGTCGCCGCTTGCGTTCAGAGTCTCAGTGTTCTCTCTGATGGTTTGCTTGGACCTTTGGCCAGGTTGGAGTGCACAGAGGTGCTCCAGGATCAGGTCACCAAAGGGTATGATCCCACTGGTGTTTGTACAGAGGTGTCAGTCTGAATCTGAATGCATTTCTGGGTGTGTTTACCCATAGTCCTGTGATTGCAGTCATTTCTTATATGCACACTAGGCACCATGATAGCGTACTGAAGATACAGGAAGCTTCTTTTTCAAGGACAGACAAGGGTTCAGAACAAGCACTACTGATTCATCACAGATAGCTCCCAGTCTTTCACAGGTGTAGAAGTTACACTCTGTCTTTGTTGGCAACATTTGATAAACCTGGAGGGTGTTGAGTATCTTGCCATTTTGAAATTGAATAGCAGCCACATCTTTGCAAAATGCATTACTTGCTGGAGGAGGCTGAAATGTGAGGATTTTGCAGATCACCTTGGTTTAGCCCAGTGACCTGCTCTGTTGTGAGCAACAATAGGCCTTCATTTGTATGCAGGTGAGTTCATCCCAGAATTAACTACTGTCTTTGCAATGTTCTTTGCACAGTTTGAAGGGGTAGAAGAACAGTCAGGTATGAAGACTGAAAAGATGGTATTTTGCTAAGCATATTGTAGAAGTCCTCCAAAAATTGGGGTTTCTTTTGAGTGTTTTGGGGAGCTTCTTGAGCATGACTCTGCTTCATAACCCATAGCATATTGTAGAATATCTCTGGGAACAGTGTTAAAACTGAATCAACATTCTGTCACCTAAACTCTGGGCCATGATTCAAGTAAAGCAGTGCTGAGAAAATATTTCAGATACGATTACTCTTGGCTCCTCCTGAGCATGCTTTTACCTGCTTGGAAGAGGCCAGACAGTATGAAAGCCGTGATCAAAATTGTCAGCTAATTTAGGACTTCTACAAGAATTGCTGAATAATAAAATACTGATTATGTTTGGGTGTTGGTTTTTTTGGCTGGGGTTTTTTTGTTTGTTTTTTGCTTGAAAATCATAATATGTTACACTCTTTTAAATTATAAAGCTACCATTAAATTATCAGAACTGGATATTTGATGTTTTTGGCAGAGTAGATGTAAATCTGAGCCTAGAAATATGGGTTGCCCTTTGTAAGAAGTATCCAGTGAGTGCTTCATGCAATTCTGCGTAACCATTTGGTTTTGTTTTCCCTAGAAAGAGGAAAAGGAGTAGTAGTAGCCAGTGAATCATTGACCTGAATGCCTGAACTTAACCCGAACACTTTCCAGTTACAGGTCTTCTTTTCTAGGTAGATTAAATATGAGGGTGGACAGCAGAAATGAGGATTAAAAGCTTCTCTAAAAGTCTCAGGAAACTGTGTGCTTCTGTACCTGTCCTTGCAGTAGTTTTTGCTATCAAGGCCAGTGGGAGCCTGAGCAGTCCTAGGGAAAAAGCTTGAATTTTGAAGCTACAAAACTCTTCCAGTCCAGCATTTGTTGTTCCCAAGTGACTGCCTCTAGCTATGAGGGGGGGTATGAAAGTTGTTTATTGCTACTGGATTGCTTTTTTCAGCGCGTTTATTGAGCTGGCTGCTCTGCTGATGCTGTTGTGTATCTCAGTCTTGGATGACATACAGGTGCTGGAATTATCTTGCTCAAATAGGCTGTGGAGAAGAAGGGTAAAAAGAAAAAAGGAAGCGTACTTTGGATGTGCAGCGTGGTGGAGTGGGTAGAACAGTCTAGTTTAGACAGAGCCCTGGGCTCTGTTGGCACCTTCTAAGCTGTTTGCAAAAGGTAACCGAAACAAGAAAACTTGATTTTCAGTAGGGTTGAATTCACTATAAAAAGGGTAGCAAGTTTCCCTTTTCCTTCCTCCGAAGAGAGATTAAAGTAATTGGGTTTGGAATTCAGGAGGTGAGGGAGGTGTTCCTAGTAGTGTCAATGGTCGTCATTGTTTTCCGGGGCACTTTAACTGTTTCTGCAGTTTTCTACACTTAGGCTGTTGCCTGTTCAGTAGAACTGTCTCCTTTATTTTGTACTGTAATATTGCCAATCACAAAAAAAGGTCGTACCTCAACCCAGGCCATGAATTGGTAACAGTGGGTAAGAATGAGCATCCAAAATTAGGTGTGAACAAAGCAGTCTGTGAGTGAAGTCCTGCGTTCAGATCCGCCTTTGGATGCCATGGTATTCATAAGAATTTTCCATCTCTCCTTCCTGCGAGAAGCTGGAAAAAAAGGCCCGTTTATAATGCCAGCAGTAAATGGTGTGGAATGATGGTTATTCAGTAGTGTTATCACTTCATCCTTATGAGCCAACTCCTCACAACGCAAAGATAGGTCTCTTTTTCATCCAATTGTTGATGACGTGATTCCTGTAATTCTTTCATGATTTTATTAGGAGTGGATATTGTTACTTCAAGGGGAAATACTAACTGCAGGAGATAGCCACAAATGCACAGTTTATTAGAAATTTTGAGTTGTGGTGTTGGAAAAACAGCTCTCGATTGTTTTATTGGATCTGACAGGGTGTGAAACAGAAGACAAAACAGGAAGAACAAACAATTTATTTGAGGAACTGCTTTTAATTTGTGGACTTTTATGTGGACCTTATTATTGAACCTAGGATGGCCTGTGTATTGTAGATGGATTTCGGGTATTGTGAAAAAGAATGAATGAGAAGTTGATTGTATATACAAAGTTTTTCATTTAATAAAAGTACTGGGAAGAGGCATCTTGCAAGTCTTTGATTTTGTTTGTGTCTTGTAAAGTTATTCCTAACTTTTGTTTCTCTGTGATCCATCAGAGGTGTTGGTGGCTAGGCAGTACATTGCATCCTTTTGCTTTCAGCTGAAACAATTAAGCAGTAACCGCTTCTGTTTAGCAGTTTTACATTACAAAACTTGTCCAGATAGCCTAGATGAACTGTAGCCTGCTCTCCTCCTTATACCTTATTGACCAGGGGGGTATTTTGAAAAGTATGTCTTAGAATAGAACAGACTCCTGGACGCTGATTGTCATCCTCTCAGACATGGTGGAGAATGCAGGATGCTGGAGCTTGAAGCAATAGGAGAATCTCTTCTAGAGTTTGGGTCTTGTCCTCAGTGTGATATGCATGTCCATCTTGCACAACTGTTCTTGAAGTGCTGATAGCAAGTAGAAGTCTGCATTTAGTTATCTCAAAGCACCTTTTCCAGCTACAGTCTTCTTTCCCAGATGTATTGTTTAAGGGAAAAAAATAAATGAATGGCCCTTTATAGTGAATTTGACTGTAAGATTTTGAGGCCTGAAGAGTATAATAGACAATTCAGAAATACTTGCTTAGTTTGGCCTGGAAAAGGCAAAGTTCACTATGAAAGCTGAGTTCATCATAACACAGGAAGCTGTGCTGGGAGAACCTAGATTATATAAACTGGTTTTCTTGCCCATTTGTGTTCTTTTAATTTCCTCCATAATTTCCTATGAATTTCCTGTTGATGACCTGCAACCTAGGTTCAGAAGATGAACTTCTGACTATATTTGATAACGTTTTAAATGTCATGAATTGGACCCTTAATCTTATAAGCCAGTAAAGATGATGTACTCAGTTTCATTGTGGTACTTAACTTTGCCTCCTAAATTTTCATAGCATTTTAGAGCAAAGTACCATTCTTCATAGGATGCTCTAAATTCTGCTCTCCGGAGGATTTACATTCCTGGATCATACAGTGACCTTGTTTTACTACGCTTAAGCCTTATACTAAATATTTTGCTAAACAGGGTGAAATGGAAGTATTTTTTTACAAGGTTGTCTTAAGATTTGTGTACTTTTAGGTGTAAATGCTGCGTGGCTGGGTGAGCGGAGGGAACAGAAGCCTCAGAGGAAAACATTTATTGGCTTTAATGTTAAGTTTGAAATGGCTGCAGCCCCCACGTGTAACTTGGGCACGTCTTTAGCACATCTCTTTTGAGAGATGGAGGGCAGATACCACTGGCCATGGGAAGTTCACCCAGGATCCAAGTGGTCCCTCAGACTCTGGTGGTTAACTTAAGGGCAGGTTTACTGACAGAGAGATGAGATCACAGTGGGAACAGCATGGCTTGCTGCTCTCTGTCCACACACAGAGTCCCTCCATTTTTGGTAGTCCAGTCCAAAATTAGCAACAAAGGAAATCCATCTCTGGGGAGTATTCAGGAACTTATTATATATTGTAGGTCTTTAGTGTCTGCTTCCATTGTGGATGGATGTAGTTACTTCTTGCTCCTTAGATACAGATGTTTTACTGTATTACATGCTATGTAATTTCCGATGGAAATAATGGAGAATCTTAGGGAAATTATGGGGATTATATATATGTATACATTTAGTCAGTAGGATCATTGTATGGAAGTACTGTGAGCCCAGATCTCAGTGAGCATCATTTGGGCTTCTGTGTGGGACAAGTGTCCTTCCATGAGCATTGAATTTCAGGAGTGAAATCTTGAAATTGTGTTTACATGGGATGTCCGCATGCAAGTGGATCTGGTTGGAGTGTTTTCGCAGAACACAGAAGCAAAACCTGGTTTTCTGAGGTTTTGGGGGGTTTTGTGGTTGGTTGTTGTTTTGTTTTCTTTCCAGTTAGCTCTAATGAAGTCTCAGTTTCTGAACAACTTTTTAGAGTTTCTCTGGAGATGTGGCCATCTCTAAGTGAAACAGTTTGCAGATGTTATTTTTTTTTCCTCTCTAAAATCACAAAGTATTTTCCTTTCAGTCAGTCTTGGGTTCAGTCTGTGTAATTACTTTAATTGCAGAGATAGCCTTCAGTAACCATGAGTGTAAAATTAAGGCATCTTTTGGAAACCTTATTTTAAACCCCGCATTCTTAACTATCTCTTTTCACAAGAGTAGCTCATAAGGTATTGTTTGTTATAGGGCTATATGCCATAATGTTCCATCAGATATGTGGTCTGCCATATTGGCCTGTGCAGCACAGTAAAGCATTGTTCCTGTCAGTTTATTAAACTTTACGTGTTGCAAACCTGTGCTCTGTGTATGTGCTAGTGGTTGTATATGGGAATGCATACTAAGTCCATGAGGGTCTGGTTCTGTCCTCTAGTGGGAACAGTGCATAAATCTTTGGTTGACTGCTCAGGGTGGAAACCTTAAATCCCAGCAGTGCTGCATCCTCTGAGCGGTGCACATACTTGTCTCTCGTGCGCATATTCTTGGCCTACATCAGGGAATTGGAAAGGCTGAGGAGGGCACAGCTGTAACTGCTGAGTAATGCTCCCTTTTAATTGAAGTCTGCATTTCAATAAGGGCCATAGATCGGACAGCTACAGAAACTGGGGCAGGCTCACCAGAAACAAGGGTGGGTGTGATGGCAGTGAACAAGAAGAGGAGTTGTGGGCAGAGTTGCTGTTCTGCCAGAGCAGGCTTGTGTTCTTATGTCCTGGCTGCAAGAAATACGCTTCCTCAGCTCACCCTTAGCTTTCAATTTAAGTCATTTAGCTCACTGGATTTAAATCAGGACCATTGCTCCTTCACTTGTGTGTCTCTGAGCTCATTTCAAAGGCGAGTAATTGATACAACACTTCTGTGCCTACCAGATGATAAAGTCATTCAGTTTTCATCCCAGTGCTGATTGTTCCAACAGCGCACACAGCTTTTCATCATTACCCCTTTTATCCTAACAGTATTACCTTTTTCTATAAGAAAAAGGTAATCTACATCTACAAGAAATGTACAAAAGGAAAATGAAGTGTTTCACTGTAGCTTGCGTTTAGAGTTAAATCATGAAAAGGTAAGTTAAAAAAGTTAAGGATGCCTGTGTCATTGTAATTCATTCGCTAGTTAATGGGGCAGGTGAATAGGATGGTGTATTTCAAGCAACGAGAAAGCTTACAAAATGATGTTGGTGTTGGATTTTACTTGTGGGTTGGTGTCAAACCAAGCTCTGTCAACATTAGGTGTGGCAAAACAGCTGCCCTTGAGAAGTGTCGTGGTATCTCTGGCAACAAATTACCTTCAAACCCAACTTTTCAGATCAGAGCATTTGACCTGTGTTTTGTGCTCCTAAATGGATGCATGTATGTGGTTGCTATGCATAATGCTGCAAAGATATTTTGTTATGAGGGGCCTTCTCAGCTATACACTGCCATGCAATGACAGTTTTGGTTGATGGTCTTCCAGCAACAGATGGGAAGAGTATGGAAAATTTTCCTGGTTTTACCACAAGTGAACACCTAAGAGTGGCCAGGTCAGTTAAGACCCAGGTCCGTCTTGCCCACTCTGCTGTGTCTATGACCAAAAGCAGTTGCCCAGGGAAGCGTGAAAAGAGAGCAAATGCATGTACTGCTTCCCGTGGTATGCTTCCCCACAGGCAACACAGTTTGTTTAGCAATGCTCAACAGGTTTCTCTTGCAGGTGCATTGTGGTACCAGAGAATATTAGGGGAGTGACAACTGCTCACCTTGTATGCAAGGAGCTGCCCTATGGCAACCCTGAGTTACATGCGTTGTCAGCACAAACTTGCATTAGGTCTCAGTCCTTTCCTGGCTTGTGGCATTTCTCACTAATGATGAATATACGCACATGTGAAGAAGGTTTTGAGGCTCTTGGTATTTTTGGTGGTGGAAGAGCAGCAGATCAGCTGTTAGGTCAAGAGGCAACATCAGTTCCCTCTCCAAATACACCACACACAAATTCCAGTTTCCTGTAACGGGGATATTAATAGTATTCACATCATCGCATTCTTTTCTGAAGTCATGAAAGAAGCATTTCTTAGTTATTCGTGTAATTCCACTTATTCCTTCTTTCACTTAGTTTTATTCCCTTAGTTCCTCCCTTTCCTTCCCCTCTGAATTCTGGCCATCATCAGTCACCTCATCTCAAAGGGGACACATGCCTAGATTAAAGGCTCGCATTAAGCAGGAGTTTCTTGTTACATCAACTTGACATTCCAAAAATGTCAACTCCTCATTCACATTGCAAGCAGGATGTGGTGCCAAGATGTTAGCCGTTTCCAAGTCTTCCGCTTATTTATAAGGCAGAACTGCTGTTTCAGAACACAGTTGACCTGAGAAAATACTGCAGAAGTGGATCCTAATTTTTCATGCCTCCAAGGTATCCCCTTTCCTTATATTGGAGGCATTGGCTGGCTCACAAGATTAATCTTGGTTGAGAGGTAATTGTTCAGCTAATAGCTAAAGGCCATAACTTTCCAGCATGGCTTCCTGAGCTTGTCACACATTGGGTGTCTCAGAGAAAGTGCTGTTTTTTGCAGGAGCTAAGCATTCAACGTCTCGCCGGTAAATTGGGCTGTGCATGTTTCAAAAGCCACGTATCTCGATTTGCATCTGGGCTTGAACTGACTCTATCCATATGCTCAGCGAATAGGCTGCCTTTGAAAATGGTGGTGGAGTGTAGAGCTGAATAGCTGCCGGTTGCCATCATCTCTGCAGAGCTGCCAAAGCATCCAGCAAACTTACGTCCCTAAGCCCCTTTAATTCATAGATCAGCATCATAGAAATATGTTTTCTGAAGTAGATTTCAGGTGTGTTGTGTAAATGCGGATGGAGATGACTGCATATGGTGTTTTTTCCAGTGATGCTCTGAGTGTGTGCCACACATGGTCCAGCTATCCCAAGGGATGCTGTATGCACAATCAGTGACACTCATGAAAATCGTCTTTCTGCTGTTTATGTGCAAAATAACTTCAAGCATGTGCTCAGTGGCATAATATATAGGTTATATATAATTTTACCTTACACTTACGTTCTTTTTTAGATGTCTTTTTAATCTCTACCCTTCTGCTGAGGTTTTTATTCTACTTGTTCATACAGCATCAGCGCACATCCATTTCATATATTCCATTTGAGGAGACAATACTGGCTTTGAACAACCTAGTCTAGTGGAAGGTCTCCCTGCCCATGACGGTGGCGTTGGAACTAGATGATCTTTAAGTTCCCTTCAATCCAAACCATTCTATGATTCAACGATATTGTGTAGCAGCATGAGTGTATTTTGTTTATGCTTTGTGTACATCCGCAGGTGTTTAATTTAGATGTGCATGCTGTTAGTAATTGTAATTGATGTTGCAGATGCATTTCCTAGCAAGACTAAAATATAAACATTGGAAAAATAATGCAAATAGTAGAAAACATGGGATGCAAACCAATAAAAATTACAGAAAAGTGATGAAATTTAGTTGTAAGTTCAATTAAAAAAAAATTGATTCTCAGTGATCTTTGAACTTGTCACTTCTTGTTTCATCTGCAGAAGTGTTGTTAACCACTGCTGTAGCACTGAGATTCACACAGGAGATTGATTTTTGTTCACTGCAGTCCATGATCTAATCTGTATAGTGGGTGCTTAATCAGAGTAACTCCAAAGTAGATGATTTTAGAGTCTGAAGTTCCTATTACGTATTAAAAAAATTAGCATTTTAAATTATAATGTGCAGTAAGAATGTATCAAATGTCCCTTTCAGAATCTAAAACCTTTATTTTGTAATTCTTGAAAAAAGTATGTGCTTTTAGTCTGTATTATCTAATCTAGAAGAAACACCAAAGGTCAAATGTTAAGTGTTTAATTTGGCTTCTCTAATTGTAGGATCATTGAAAATGACCTGATAGACCATGGTGTCAAATTCTTCTCTGTAGAGCAGTGCAGTTCTATTGATTTTTTTAAATGCTTTGTAGCTAGTTTATCGTAGCATGAGAGTAAAATCAAGGCCTTTGAGTCCATTGCTGGCAACAGTAGAATAGTTTCTCTAGCCAGACAACCAAATTTGGATTTCACTTGATGATGGTCAAGAAAGACCAAGCATCATTTGCAGCATGAAAATCAGTACACTTTAGTTCTCTGTTTGATAGTGGTATTGGTTTATTCCTAATTGTCTGATTGAAGGGAGATACACATGCTCACATTGACTAACACCTTGTCTTTGCAGCAGCATCGTTGAAATGAACGGTGTTGCTACTGTGGCAGTGGTGGTCGCAGTGTGGTTTTGCATGTGCACATAGGCTGCTGATCTCTTGCCATGCACAAGGATCGAAAGGGGACCTAGAACGTTTGGTGCTCAGGTGGAAGTAAAGGAGAAGACCCTGGGGCACTTATGTCAGAAGCTTGTAGGTGAAGGAAGGAGAAGAACTGGAGCCTAAAGCGGTTATTGTTGACTATTAGTTGCAGACAATTGTAAAACCAGGGTGAGGAGCCATATTTCATGTTAAGATGTCATGCCTGCTGAAACATGCTGTGGTGTGACATCATAGAGTTTACCTTTCACTCCTGTGATCCAAAGCTGCACCTAGTGTCACTGCAACCTGGCGCTCCCTCCCCTCGATTTTAACAGTAGTTTGGAAAAGCAGGTGGAAAACTCAAGTGTTCAAAGGGAGATGTCTCAGAGTAGAAGCTGTGGGGCTTTCCCCAGTAGTTATTCACAACGAGGTATGAAAGTGAAGCGCCAGGAAGTTTGTGTGAGCTGTGTTTTCCCACTGGTTTCTTTCACAGAGCTTCTTTCTCTTGTGGGTGCTCTGATGTCTCTTGGTATGGCTGAGCTTTGGCTTCTGTCTTTTCTTAGTACACCTTGGGATGGCTTAGCAAAACTTGTTGGGACATATGAGCTTTGAGACTGTTCCTTTTCTGCCAGATTTGCTTGATGCTGTCCAAGAGTTACACTGTGGAAGAACTGGCAGTGCAGGGCTAAGAGAGACAGCTGTGTCACACCATGCGTTCCATTCCAGACCCCCCAAAAGGTCTATGAACATGGCTCCTAGCAGTGTATGGGGGCCCCAAATTCAGAGTATTTAATTTACTTAATAGTTAGGCTATAGAAAAATACAGTTAAACCCAAACCATTTTACTAAGAGCAGAAGGTGTGTTTTGATAATCCTAATTTCAGAGCTTGTCAGTATCAAGTCTTTTAAGATATTCCCCCTGCCTTTGCAGCAGTGGAGAGGAGTAAGCTGTGTAACTTCTAGAAACCTGTGGGCTATGCTCTCTGTTGCAGAGCGTAAGTGCCCCTTTCTACTTTGGGAGTAGGATAATTTGTTTAATTCAGCATCAAGGGGAACATTGGATGTGTAGATATTAAAGGAACAGGCCAACAAATAAGGTTGGAACATTCAGCAGCATTTCACAACTCTGAAATGAAATATGTGAAGTGCAGTGTTAGCAAATGTTTATATAAAACATGCTACGGTATTACACTGAACAATTATACCTCTCTTATCTCAGGCACTTATCTCTAGCTAAAGCCAAGTGGCTTGCTGGTTTAAATTGCTCAGTATTTTTGAAGTCAGTGTGGTAATGAAATATGCTAAGCAGCTGGGTTTCATGTGTGAGCATTTTGGGTATTTTTTTTGGCCTGACTACTTCTATCTTTGAAGACACAATAATCATGCAGTCAGAAGGAAAAGGCCAAAGTCTAATGAGTTTAATTGCAAAGAGCTGATGTTTATAGTTGCATTTAAACGTTCTCTTTAGCACTGGCATCTCAACTTTGCCATTTTGCAAGTCTGTTGTATAGAAATATTTATAGAATCATGTAATCATAGAAGAGTTAGGGTTGGAAAGTACTCATATTATTATGAGTGTAAACCCTATGTTCCCCCTTGTCATTTCTTACACAGCCACAGTGAGGCTGTGTTCCCCTGGTCAGGGGCAGGGTGGTGACACTTGAAGACCCCTTGCGCTAGGAGCTGAAGGCCTGCCAGCAAGCCTGTCTGACCAAGTAATTGTGAATGGGTAGGAATAGTGTAAGCTAATTTGTTGGATGTCTCGTGGCTCCTGCTGTGCTGTATGCTTGTGAAAGCTGTTTGAAACCAGCTCAGAGCAACAGTGAGAGTATATCGAGGCATGGCTTGTCTTGGAGATCTAGAAATCATAGTTACGCTCATATCTTTCTTGGTACATATAGGTTCCTTGTACTGGTTTTGTTCTGTGAAAGGCAGAAGGCATAACCTGCTCTTGTAGCTTGCGTTTAGATGAGAAGTTCATGTTTGCTGTAGAGTTTAAAATAGAAGAGATTTTTTTTCTTTTGATGTGTGAACTGCAGAAGTTGGAATCCTGTGTTGCTTGTCCTCACTTGCGTGATTAGGGAAGACAATATCATCTCTTTGCAGTGATCGCCATTTTGATTGCAGCTATAGTTTACATGGAGGAATAACATTAGGGAACAAATCAATACTCGATTTGTAGTTCTTCTTTGGGTAGTTCATTAAACAAGACCAGCCAGCTTTTCATGTGACATCAGCAAGTGCTCTGTGGCTCACCAGCAGAGCAAACCTCTGAAATACCATGTCCTGGCTTTGGAGGTCAAAGATGGGATGTGCTTTCTGGTGGTTCTCAAAGCATCAGCAGTACAGGACAAGTGGAGATGTAGGGGTTTTTCTGGTTTTAATGGTGAGTGCGCATGCCTTTAAAGTGGTTTCCTTTTGATATAAAATCTGTCACTCCTGAAGTTCCTGTGTTTCTCGACTAATCAAAGGTTAACTTCCCTACCCTACTTCCCTTACTTATCACTCTCCTCACTCTTCCCTTTCACTCCCCAAATTGTGACTGGGAATCAGTAGAACGTTTAGTGTCAGAATTCCTAAATTTTGCTTTGTATTGGGACCAGTGAACCCAAAGAGGTTGGTACTTCTTTGCAGCCAAAAAGACAGGGAACCCAGCAACTAGATAATATTTAAGTGCTGGTTTGTAGCTTCTCAGTGCCACCTGCCATGTTTAGCACTACTTTGCCAGCTTCCATGTTTGGATTTCTTTACTATCTTTCGAGCCTTGTCTCACCTCGGGTCCAGTATGACATTTAAGAAATATTGATCATGCCCCTGGCTCTTGAGAGAAATAGCTTAGCTTCTTTTTCACGATGGAGAGTTGAGTCTGCCTGGAAAGAACTGAGCTGTGGTACTGAGAGGAGCAGCCAGACAAGTGAGACTGGAGAAATAGCTCAGGATCCTGAAGGCAAAAGTACTGATGTGTCAAGGGATTTATGAGCTGTGGTTTTGCAGGATTTACAGCCCTTTTATTCTCAGAACGCCACTGACAGACCTTCCTCACACCGAGGAAACAAGTTGTATTTCAAAGGTTGTGTCACCAAGAGAAAGAGGCTGCGTTTGTATTTTATTGATCTCTTAAGGTGTCCTCTAAAACACCTTGAAACATCTCAGGAACGTTGGTGTCCTGACAGTGAATGGCTCTATTCTGAGTTATTTTCAACATAAAACTTTTACCTCTTCCTGTGCCAGCCACTTTCAGAAAGCTTCCTGTGACTTTTGTAGGAAGTTTGGCCTGTAAAATGTCAGTAAGTATGAGGAGAATTCCAGAAAAACAAGATTAAGCCACTGATCCTGAGCTACCGGCACATCTGTTTTACCTCTAGCTCTATCAGATGAGAGTCCATCTGCAACAACGAGACCATTTTTGCTCCTGGCCTTTACCCTGAGACCCTCCTGCTTTATTTCACCCTCACCTCTTTGGGGCACTCTGCCCCCAGCCGATGACCCTGCTTTCAGGAGAGGTCCCTTCCCACAACTCTGTTTTCTGCTGCTGTATCATGTAGGCAGAGCTGGAAGTGCAAGGCTTTGATGGTTTCAAGAAGCAAGACCAAGTTTGTTTTTACAGGGGAATCAAAACAGAGCTGACTGGTCAGCATAAACAGGGTATCAAGACCTATTGGATTTTGGGCTGCAAGCAATTGCTTTTCAAGCTACTTGCTGTGAATATTTAAATACGAAAATTTAAATATGAATATTTAAATATGAAAATTTACATACTCTCTTTGGAGAGAGAATATGATTTTTTTAATTTATTTTTTGCTAGGTGGAGACATGTTGTCTCCAGATGGATATATATATTTGCTCCCAAAAGGAGTGGTACTTCCCTCACACCTGGTCAGGATGTTTTACTTGGTCTGTACAGTGCCTTCAGACAAAGCTTAACGCAAATCAGAGTGGCTTCTCAGTAAGGGTGCAACAAGAAGTCATAGCAAATTGGATATATTTTGAGTTTTTCTGGTACCTTTTTATTAAGAAAAAAAATCTTAATGTAAAGATCAAAACCAAATGTGCACTGGTTATTGTCATGGCTTGTGTTTTTCAGTTGTGGTAAGTGTAGTTGGTTTTGTTGATGTGGGGCCTTAGGGTTTGGGAGAGAGAGGTAATTGTGTTGATTTTTTGCATGAGCAATGGGATATTTTGGCTTCCAAGATGACAGTGGTATGTTGAAGTAACAGTTTAAAACTATTTAGACGCAAATTCATATTTGTTGGGTAAGAGTCGTTAGCTGACAACTGAAATAAAATTGTAGAATCATAGAGTAGTCAGGGTTGGAAAGGACATTAAGATCATCTAGTTCCAACCCCTCTGCCATGGGCAGGGACGCCTCACACTAAACCATACCGCCCAAGGCTCTGTCCAACCTCACCTTGAACACCGCCAGGGATGGAGCAGTCACAGCTTCCCTGGGCAATGATGTTGAATTCATTGACCTAACTTTATATATGAGGTAGCAAAGACTCTTCATCCTAGAAATACAAATTCCAGTGTTAAATGATCTGGGATGCTGCTTTTCTCGCATTCTTAAGCCATTCATTAAAAAGAAGGAAAAGAAAAAAGAAACAGAATTAAGGTTGAAACACTCTGACCTTCAATATAGTCATTCTTCTATTTAAAAAAGAATGTTTTTAAATCACGTGGCTCACTTATGTTGCGCTTGTGTTCCAGTGTTCCACACTGTTCTAATTCAGAGCATTCAGGATTTTGAGGTAGTTTAGTCATACTTTTATATTTGAACTAAAATAAATAGGCATATGGTAAGTGGAAGAACATATAATCACTGTGCTGCCTCCAAATTCTTTTGAGGTCAAGAATTTGAAAACAGGAACCTATAGCGTGGCTTGTGAACACAATAGGAACAGCTGGTGCTCAGCACTTTTGAAAACGAGGTCACTTTATTCTTGGTTGAAATGTGCAAAATGGGTCATGTGGGCATAGGCTGAAGACAAAGGCAAAGCACGTGGCCATTTATTACCAGGTTGTCCACGTTTCCAGAACTAGTTGGTTGAAAGGATTCAGTTAAACAAGGGACACTGGGGTAGGTCTTCATTTCCCCCAACCTTTGGAAGCATAGCTCCCACTAGAAAATAAATTGCTGCCATGTATTTTCAGAGGTCTGCTCATCCTAAGTATGACATCACCCATATTTTCTGCAACAGCCCGTCCCTCCTGTGCCTTTCTGCTTGTCCTTCACATAACCTACTTTAGGAAACACTGCTCTATTGTGCAGTCCTTGGGAACGCTGCCTCTTCACCAGTCTCAGCCCAGGGGCTTCCCTGGTCCTGACAGGAAAACAAAGGGGAAAATACTGAACATGCACAAAACCCATAGTATCGTCAGCAAAATCTAAAGGTGTATTAGAAAGGACAACAAGAACTCTGCTTAGACTTGACCATTGCATTTTCATTATAAATATTCTGTTCAAATTATATGTAAGTTGGGATTCTGCACTTTTGGTTAGTTGAACTGCCGTTGCTAACACATCCAAGGTGATGGTACGAATCATAGAATACAGGTATATCAGTGTTTGCAGATTTGAGACCTGATAATGGTCACTTTTGATTGGTGCGTGCCATGCATCAGAAGTTTAGCATGGGAGCTGGTATGTATTTTCAATAGGAGTGTGCAGGTCTTGGGTTCCAGACCCTGCCTCCAGTCATCCCAGTAGCCTCTACAAATTGCCATCCAACTGACCACCTGGAGAGTCAAGATCACAGGAAAAATCAGTTTGAAAGGGATCTCATGATTATATTCCAAACTCTTCCTTGTGAATTCAAGCCATTCCTCTTAAGTGGAGTTGAATATTTGCACACAAAGAATACTTTTTAAATTAAATTAAATTCTGTTAATGTAGTTGGGAAATAGTACATGCAAATCACATTGGCCTTAAACAAAAGCTTGAAGCCCATGCTAAAATAAATTGCCCACCCCATTGAAGGACTACCCATTTTTATCATTAATGACCTTACTTAGAAGTGATTCTTGTTAATCAAGGCCTGTTTTATGCCATTTCTTGCTTTAATTGCAAAAAAAAACCCTGATTTTGTTTATCATGTAATACTTCTGTATCATTGTTCTCATTCTTTGTGCAGTTTTGTGTCCAGTTGCTGGAATAACCCAAGAAAGTATGTTGACATTATCAAGAATAAACAAAACAGAAGGAAAGAAAGCTGTTCTCAAATCGCGTGCATTATGCCTCCTGAGATGGACCTCTGCTAGAGTTAGCCAGAGCTGCATCTCATATCTAGCACCAGATTTCAGAATTGCCCATGAGAATGCTTCTCATTCCTTTATTATTATTGTAAATTTAATTTACTGAGGCAGGCTTGGTCATTGCCTTCATAAAAGTGAGGTACTTCACCTGCCTAAACCAAGCTTACATTTTGGCTAGTTTTTAGCAAAAGCTGTCAAAAAGAACATGCAGGAAGATGACAAAGGGGTGATGGCAGCAGTGCAGTGAGTTCTGGACTGCCAAAGCAGAATATAGGCAGGTAGCTGCATGGCTGGCAAAGTGAAGCCAGGGCTAAGCTGGGATTCAGCACACATCGTTGCAGAATACTGTTGCTTGTATGATGTGTTAGTTGTACGTTTGTTTTGAGAAGTGTTTCTCTTCCATCAAAGAAACTTTCATTGAACTATACCTAAGTATTCAGTAGCAATTAAGTAGTTAATATGCGGGTTCAGAATGGGTCAGTTGGGAGTTTTTTGTTCTCTCTACCACAAGGCATTGAAATCTTTCAGCAGCCCTGACTACTATCTTGTGGTAGCCTGTGGCTTTACTACTTTCAGTTTCACCAGTAGAGGAAAGTGTTTTAAAAGTGAAGCGTAAGATTCCCACAGTGTCTTTCTGTTTCCAAGGTTTGCCGTGGATGAATTGCTGCACTGCAGAATGATTAATCGCTAGCCAGGAGGTGGAACAAGGGTGGCTGGCGTAGCAGACAGAAGCAAAATTGTCTGCTGGACGCCCAGATGAATGGGCTGTGTCTGGAGGAGCAGTGGCAGTGTCTGTCTTGTTTTCATGTCGTGAATTGTGTCTCCCTTTTGACTTCATCCCAAGTTCTAGTAGATGGTTTTCAGGTCATGAGGGAAACTACTGCAGCTTTTGCAGTCATTGTAATTGATTTTTGCTTTGCAAAAGAGGTATTTAAAGGGTAACAGTGGTATTTACTAGTCATTCCACAGTACATCTTGCATTTCATTTCATCCTCAGTTGAAACCATTGCTGGACTAATAAATGTGACAGTCTGTAAGTTACTTCTCTGGTATTTCACATATAGTCATTTCTGTCCTTGCAGGAGTTGTATGCTAAAGGAGGTGTGTGTGGTGCAGGTTCTGTTTAGGAAAAAACCATTTCTTAATGGCATCCCTGCAGTATCTCTTACATAACCATGTTTGTGTTTCCTACTCAGAGCTGAAAGGTTTGTGCATGTGTTACATGGATAAAACTATTTGGTGCCCTGTAATAATGCAGCAGTGATTCTGGAACTTTGTATTGAGTAATACATTTCCTTTGAAGTGGGTAGTTTTCTTTTTAACTTTCTGCATAGCCAAGACTTGAAAGAAACTCTCCATCAAAGTGTAAATATCAATACAAGTAGGTTAAAAGCCAGTTCTAGTTGTGCTTTAAATATAGTCATCGGAAACACCTAGACTGAACGTGTCCCCTTAATGTGGATAGAGGGGCAGGCTCTTTAAGCACCTGCTCTGCCTTGAAGAAAAGTGTCCTCAGTGCAGAGCCTCGAAGGTGATCTTAGGGATGCCTTTAGAGGACAGCACACAAGCTCTAAGTAGGGTAACTTAGGGAAAAAGAAAGGCTTATTCCTGGGTAAAACTTACGCATGCTGTCAGGTAGATGGTAGCAATCAAACCCTACTGAGACCACAGAGCAGGGCGAGGGTGGGAAGCCCAAAGTGGGGGATGTTCTCCAGTAGTCAGCAATGAAAAGAGACCAGAGCATAACCTGCTGTGCTAGATGTATGTCCTGCAACAAGAAAGTTGCCATGGTCAAACAACTCCCTGCCTATCAACTCTGCCCAGGTCAAACTTACGGCACTTCACTTACTGCATACCTAAGGTAGTGGCTGCAAAACAGTTCTGATGTCTTCCCTTGTGAAATGCACTATTGCATCTTGCCACACATAGTGTTGGATGATGTGTCGAACTTGATTTCAAAACTGTTCAGGGTGTAATTAGCTGTTTGCAATAATCTAGCACTAGCTGTCATTAGAAATGGGACTGAACATCTTACTTGTGCTAGTCTTTCCCACGTGCTCCCAACCTCCACCCCAACACTTGCTTGTCTGTAGAAGAAAACTTTATTCAACAAGTGATGCATGTTTGCATGTATGTGTGTAGCATAAATACGCAAACTTGATTCTGCACTTTTTTACTTTTCTGTGGTTTTTTTTGTTCTGTACCATTTAGTTTATTTCCATGCAGCATACTCAGAATGCTGCATCTGCTTTGTTAGGTTTGTGTAGTGTTTTACATTTTTAAGTGAAAGCCGTGGGGGCCTATATAGATTCTTTGTTATGCATATGAGCACATAATGCAGGCTTGCTTTTATTCTATCTTGATGAGGCTTGCTTTAAGTGCTTTCTGTCCTTCTTTTGCTTTTTGTGCTATGAGTTAAATCAAATACTTGATGCTTTTGTTTTGGTTCTGTGGACAGGTGACTCCCAAACTCTGAGACCCATCATAATCTCCCTGTGAACAATGTCATTATGAATACTTACATGAATACATATTTTTACTATCATTTTGTATGCTTTCTGTCTCTGAGCAAAATTCAATTGAAATACTCATGGAGATCAAGCACAACATTTTGTTGATACTGCTACGATGGATTTGCATTCTTACTTCATCAAATTAATACATTTTTCCCAATGATAAGACTGAGGTCTTCAAGTATTTGGTGCAAGATACTTTTGTCTCTCTCTTTTTCAAGAGTATTTTGACATGCAAACTTAAGCTTATCCTGGTTTAAATAACTTCTTACAGTAACTGGTATCTGTCACATTGTAAAGACACTGCTGATTCTGAGGGAAAACAGCGGGAAGCACTGAAGGAGACAGTTTCTTAGGACCCATAATGATGGTGAAATTCTGGTTTAGCCTGACCTCTGCTGGGTAAGCCTTGGACTTGACCCTTCCTTTCTACCCAAACACAACCCATCTCTCCCTTTCTGACAATGACCTGCCCATGACCAGGGTTTGAAGTCTTGGCTCTGCAGGCACAGAGACTTCACCAAAGTTCACATGCCTGGTGTGCAGCTAAAGCGAAAATGCCGATTTACTCTTACCGTAATTATTTATTTGTCTTGTAGTTGGCTACCTGTTGTGCTGGGCACAGAAAATAAAGGATTTTAAGTACCATGAAGCCTTAGGCGCTAAACAGTGTACTCAAAGAGAAGTAAGATGCAAAAAGAGGTGGAGATGCAAAATACATGTAAAGTAAAATATTATCCTATGTTTTATACTGCCAGTAAATTCAGTGATGCTTTATTATTTCACTGATAGAATCCAGATTAGTAACTATTAGTAACTATATCTTGCAAGAGAGACCTTATTTTGGAATTTGGGGAGTGTGGAATAAATTATCCTTTAGGAGCTTTTATTCTTTTTTTTTTCTTTTTCAGCAGAGCCATTACCATCCCTATCATTGGTGGTTATGTGCAAAACAGCTGAATTAAAAACAACCTCCATAAATGATGCATAAATAATTCATTTTTGTTTAAGAAATATCAAGGAAAAAAAAAGAGGAGTGATTCTTAACCTTCTGTCATTCAGCCATTGTCTGATACTGAGAACCTCTGCATGTATGTTAGGGAGTATGTATATAAATGGAGAAAACTGTTGGTAAGATAGACGGAGCCTGTCTATTCTGAAATGAATAGTCCTGTCAGCAGCAAGGATGTAGTATGTTTTTTTAGCATTTAGGTCACCTCTCTCAGAAGTTTGATGTTAATCTCTGTTTTCCCAAGACACTGGGAAAGTAGAAGGAAAAACTGGGAATTGCCTGCCAGAATTTCCCAGAATAGCTAGAACTGTCTTACCACAGTGGCTAGTGAAGTCCTCCATGATGTCTGCAAGGCTAGACTCAGTAATGTTTGCCTGGGGATGTTCAAGACAAAGCTGGGTTGCAGACCTGCTACCTGTCATCACTGAGGCTGGGAAAACAGGAAAAATGGAAATGTGGGGTACCATATTCTCACATGTCAGCTTGAGTTGGCTGAGCAGTGCTGCAAGGGAAATGGTGTGCATACGCCGTTGTGGCACATGTTCAATATGGATCACTGTGCTGGGTGCTGGGGATGTAAGTGATACTTTTTTTATGGGGTTTTAAGGAACTTTGAGAACTTGTTAAAAGCTGTGGCTGTAACTTGATCTTTTCTTTCTTTTCTGAGTACTGACACCCATAGACTGTGAAACTAACCCAATTTGTTAACAAGCAAAAAACCTGAGAGGAAAAAAAATTGATAAAACTTTAGAGGTCATTCTAGCTGCTTGTACTCAGTTGTATTGTGCTTTAAACATGTAAAGTAAAGGATGTCCTAGTGCATGGGAAAATAGGGCTTCTTATTTCTAACTAAGATTATACTCCTCATGTTGGGGAGTACAGGCCCTGGTATGAGGAACGTAGGATTTGTTGAGGTAAAGTATAATACCTGGTTATATATTCACAGGAGACATTATTTGTTGCCTGTGTAGCTAAATGTATAACAAGAAATGGAGATTGGTAACCCATGGAGGCAACCACTGGAAAATTAATCTACCTGGGGTCTCATAAATTGTCTTGAGCTTTTTCTTAATGAACAGTTCTCAGGTGATACATGCCTAGACTGGGAGAGATTATGGGTAGATATTAACAGGATGTTGAGCTAATCACTGACACAGAGCTGGTTTCCCTTCCTTCTTCACTTTGAACCTTAATTACATCCTGAGAATGGAGAGTGAACCAAGAAAGAAAAAAAGTCCCAACCCAAAACAAACAAACAAAACCCCAGTCCAAAAATTAGTTCTTAGGAATTGATTTTGGATAGCAATTTATGGGGTTGAAGTGAGGGTGCTGCTGCCTGGAAGGTATTCTGACTCCTGCGGTGACCTGGGTAGAAATCTTTCCTCTCTGCACCAGGTTGTCCCATGATTGGAAGTGCCAAGCAGCATTTGGAGACTGTGGATTCCGCCCCACTTCTAGTTCTGCCATTCCCCCAGGCCAGCAGCCCAGGGCTGTATCCAAATGGATGCCTGGAAAATGTGTTCAGGATGCTCAGCCTGTTCAGTGGTGTGGGCCAGCCTAGGGCTTCTGCTCTGGTTTTCACGTGTCATCCCCCAAGGGCCATCCTGTCATTTCCCATAGTCAAGTAAAGAGCTTGCTAGTTTTGTCTCGTTGGTCTGGGTAGCCAACGGGACCATTGTGCTGAAGTGTGTTTGCTTGTAGGTCTCCCCCAGTCTTTGGAGGAAAAACATTTTCCAGACACCTTTCCCTTTAAATGCCTGTGCTTCATAATGGATGGCATTAGCATCTACTGAGAAACATCCATTTCCCTAATGCTGTGGACTTTTTTTCTCTCAGGAATTCACAAACAGACGCCTTGTCTCTTTTTTTCCACTTTATAACTCTTTAGATATGTTCCCCTTCCCAAACTCCCCATCTTTCCTCATCCTGGAAGAGCATTTCACCTTTCTCATAATATCATGTGTTCTTTTGCTTTCCCCCACCCCATTTTTCCAGGCAGGATAGAGCACCTTTCTAATCACCCGTACTTTTTATCTTCTTTCTGAATCTTAAGCAAAGCCTGTCTGATCTCTGTGTGTGTGCTGAAGCAGAACATGCCAGCATCGGGCCAGGGTGAGGCTGAAAGCAAAATCACTGAAACAGTGATTGAGAGTTGTCTTGAAAGCAAAAAGTTAACTTTGTGATTCATCATCTTCTCACACGAGCTAGAAGGTTCTTTCTGTGTTTGTACGTTTGAAGTGCTTGCATTTTGAATGAGCTCAGGAGGTTTATCTGAAGAGGTAAGGTATGAGAATTTTAAGTGCACTGTTTGAGATCATTCATGTGTTTTGGAGTGTGGCATTTGTCAATTTGTCACATCAGAACATTTAAATTGTTCTCTTTTGGGGTTCTTTTGTTTGGCTTTGGTTTGGTTTTTTTTTTTCTCTTTTTAAGGGGGTGCAGGGAGAGTAGTCAGAGAATCAGGATAATGGCTTTAACAAATGGAAATAGTCCAGGTGTTATTAGAAACACATTTGAAATCACTTTCACCTATACAGTTTTGTGTGCATCCTTTGAGTATGTAATAGAATGCACAAAATAAACTCCTCTGAAGAGGCTGCATGGCTTCATCCATGGTATCCCTGAAAGATGGTAATTTTCTTTTTCCTTTTTTTTTTTTTTCTTTCAACATGCTTGGAATCTACCTGGATTTTTGTGGCTGCTCCCTACAAGGTAGGAGATCCAGTCAGATAAAGTAGAAGGTCAGGATGAAGTTTCTAGCTAAAATCCTTTTCTGCCTCTTAAAGTTTGTCTGTGTCTTAATTTACTGCACTTTCAGAAAGTTGGTGCTACTTTTTAATGGATATTTTATTTTTTTCAGTTAATAGCTGGTTAATGAATAGCCCTGACTGTTAGAAGAATGATGCATCCAATACAACAGAAGCATGGGGACATTCCCAGTGGTATGTCTGCCTTGTTTTGTGAGACACTATCCATCATTAAATTTTCATTTAAAACAGCTGGTGTTAGGTGCTCATCTTGTGGGAGGCAATAAGAATGTTATGGGACCTTCTCATTCACATCTTGGGCATAGATAATTAAGATTAAATGATGCTATTAAGGATCTGGGCTTCAATAAGAGACTGTAAAGAGACTCAAATAATCTATATATTCTTGACCACAAAGTTCAGGCATAAGATCACAGAGGTGACAGAAAAACACCTGAATGTTGTGTCCAGCTTCAAGAACCTGTCCACTAGTTAGATCGTCTTTTGACAATGCTTGGTTATTATTGCTATTTGATATGTTCACTAGCAGTGAGAAGATGACGGCTTTTCATGGGCTTTGAGTGCTGAAGAGCTTTAAGGCAGAACTACAGCAGATCTTTAAAACCGTCTTGGAGGTTTTGCGGTGCAACAACCAAAACTCATTTTTCCAGAGTATTTTAGTACGTGTTAGAAATTGGTGACACAATGTTTTCTTCGCATGGTCTATTCACTTAAAGAAAGGTTACCCTTTCTGATCCCTTGAATATCAAAATAGGAACAAACTGAGGGCTGGCAGTCCGTTCCTACAGAAATGCTTGGTTAGACACTCCAAATCTTATTCCCAAGAGCAAATTGTCTGCTCCTGAGGCTCCCTCCTCACTCAAGTTGCTTAATCTGCAGCCGTGTACCAGGTCCCAGCCTGACCTGAAAAACCCTGCTAGTTCCACATTCTTACATCAGCAAGCCTGGGCTGCTAAGCTTGACAGTGTCCCTCAGAGCTGATAAGCAACTCTCAAGGCGGGGAGGATGAAATCACACTCTAGACAACTTCTCTGTTCTGGTTCCTTTGCTTAGGGCTTGTCTTTATCACTTCAGAATCAAGATTTGAAATTAAAAATAAACATTTGCAAAGCAGTCCTGCTGCCCTGCAGGGTTTTGTCTTAATGCTTGCTCCTTTGTAGCCTGTCTTCCAGGTATTCAGATGCTTCTCCAGCTACATTCCCACAGCTGCCTTCTGGTAGGGGCCTGAATCTGAAGAGTGGGGTCTTTACTGTCCATTCTGCCTAAATGCGTAGCATAGCATAAAAAAGGCGTCAACTTCTGTGGTGCAATATGAGGTGTTTTTTAACTTATATTTTACATTAGTAGAATTATTGAGACAGTCATTTGCTTTAGATGCTGACTTAGTCTTTGGAAAGAATCCATTCTACACTTTATCAGCTGTTTCCTTTTAGGTTCTTTTCAGTTTGTTTTCTCTGTGAGTGTGATGGACAAGATCTCTGCCTCAGACTTAAAATATTCCTTCTTTCTTTCTGAAACATTTCTTCAAGCTCTTTTTTATTTTTTGCATGCATGAAGTGCTTAATGCCCTCAATCTGCATGAAAATGTTTTGTATATAACTCTAAAAGTTCCCTTAGGACTGTAGAGTTTTTTTAAATGGAACAATTTAAACATTTTCCACACAAATGGGCACGTGGGGCAAGTGTCATTATAAAAATTATGAGAATATTGGTTAGATATTGTCACTGTTTTCTGGTTGGTTTCTTTTTTGTTTTTCTGTAAGACCTGCCTCTAGTCATGGTGGAAATTACAAGTCAAATAGAGTCAGCATGATTTCTGTTACTGGCAGAGAAGTAATGAGTTGGTAAGGCTGGGAAGTTAGACATTAATAAGAAAGATAAACAATAGATGGTCTTCTGTGCTTCAGTCAACATGGTGCAGGTGTTGAGGCTGATGTAATGGTATTGCTGCTTTCCTACTCCAAGTTGTACATACATATTTATAAACACATGCAAATCAATTGAGCATTGCGTTTGCGAGATAAATTAACAAAACAGGGATTGAGCTGCAGAACAAGTCAAAAATGCTTCAAGTTCAAACCCTGCTCAGACTGAATGAAAATTTTCATTTGAAACTAGTGCATTAAGATTCTCAAGTTTTGCATAAGGAAATAGATGATACTGGATGTTCTTGTAAGGATATATGTTGAAATTTGTGTTGTAAAACTTGAGGCTTACGTATGATCGACTAGTAGACAGAAGCTCTATTTTGTGGAGGTTTTTGGATTCTAAGGAAATTGTTTCCTGATTTGAAACAGAACTCTAATGTAGTCAAATTTCACGTGGAAGAAAATCCTAAACCCAGTATTTTTAGGACAGATGAAATACTGAAATCCAGCAGAATCAGACTGTTTTGTTTCAAATTTGACTGTTTAAATGTTTTAAATATTGTTCTACCTAAAGCAGCCTTTCAGAACAAACTAATGTGAAGGGAAAGAAACACTTCATGTAGGAATACAGTAACAGGAAGTTCTGACTTTTGTCAAAATATTTTTCCCTCTCTCCAAAATGAGTATTTCACAATATAAGTATGTTTTTCTGGTACATTTGGATATCAGTGGAATTGTATTTTGCACAGTAGGACGTCATTCAAGTGAAGCCATTCTTTATGACTGTGTGTCATCTGTCATTCTGGGAAGATAACTCCAGCAGCTGGGTGGAGAAATGTGGGTTCTGCCTGTCTTCCCATGCATGTTATTTTCCACTTGAATGGTTGGTATCTGATGTCTAATAGACCATATTCCTTGGGAAACTCAGTTATAGCTTGTGATGGTTTTTAACAGATCCTTGTTACTTCTGATGAAAATGGGTACATGCTGTCTCTGTCAGAACAGCACTATTTTTAAAACAATCTTGGAATGGGTGCTACTTAGATCCTTGTTTATTCCAGCTATGTGTCTTTACTTTGTTCAAGTCTCAATGGGCTATTGGATATGACAAACTATGCTTGCTTTTGCAATCTCTGCCCCTTGTAAATAAAACCAGTGTGGATAGGCGTGAACACAGATGCTATTAAAACAGATGATTTTAGTAAGCCTTTTTAAAAATTCTGAATCTGAAAATTCCAGCTGTTACGTGGACTTGCTCTCAGGATGGTGACTGTCATTTCTGTGGTGAGTGGTCATATTGCAGTACAGTTTAATGGATAAATGAGCAGTGCTTACATGTAACTAGTGACCTCCAGAGCAGGATGTTCTACTTCTCCATACCTGTGTTGCTTGTGGGCTGCTGCCTCCTACTTTGCTCTGGGTCAGGGCCTCTTCTGTTCTAACAGGGTACCCAGTCAGGGTTTGGCATAAAATATTCAACGTTTTTTGGCAGGACTAGCCTTCTGCTGGGTTAGCTCCCTAAACTAACTCATGGGGGGAGGATCAACCATAAATGCTGGCAGTCCTGGAACTGATAAGGAAAGCAATGGTTAGTCTTTAGCTTGGTTAGATCTATTGTGCAGTTAGGTATCTATGAATATTTGTCTGTGTAAGGACTTACAGTTTCCTATGAACAAAGGAGAAATAACTCAAAATACCACCAGCTTGATGATAAATTCCTCATGCCATCTGAAGTAGCAGTGATGACATCCGGTCAACATTTTCAGAGGTGATCCAGAGGATTTAGCTGAAAATAGATGTTAGCAATGGCTTTGTCTTCCACTGTAGGTCAGGCTGGGATAGTTTGGTCTTACTGAGGCTTACCCAAATGTACCTGTTGTCAGTGCAGCTGAACAAGGCTTGAGTGCTATGTTTTGAGCACATAGTTCAGCTTTGCTTTGTCCAGAGCTGTTGGGAGGAGTTTGGTTCTGGTTCCACTGCTAACTTAGATGTTTTGCCAATTGAAAGCACTTGATTTCCTAGTAGGGTTTTAAGTACAGAGTATATAGTTTCTTAATTTCAAATGTATGCATCTGACATGAGTGTTTCAGGAGCAATATGGGTACACATGGAGGGGTTTATTGCCTGTTTAATACTATCTCTGTTATACATGGAAGATTTCTGGCATGGGAGAGACCATTTTGCATAAACTATTCAGTAAGGCTTTCCAGATGCCTAGATTTAAATAAATAAATAAAGTCTAAAAGGGCCAAACATATGTCTAGGATATACTGAGTACTAGGGGCTGTAAGCATGACTTCATTTTATATAGGCAGACCAAAGCTAACTCTGATGTAGTGTCAGCTCTGTTAACAATAAGCAGTGTGACTGCTGCACCAGTGTTCAACAGACTATTTGAACCATAACAAAACCTATGTGAATGGTCAGGGAGATACCCCACATAGGTAGTGTGAAGCTGACTCAGGTACATTTCCATCAGCTGCCCTTGGCTTTTGAATTTAGAGCTGTTTTCCTAATGGCAGCTAAATGGTGCCATTTAGGGAATCCTGGGAATTAGCCTGCAGAATGAGGTGTGCTGGACCTGCCCTGAAGCTTTTCCTGGTGGCTGGAAGAATTCAAGTGTGGTGTTTGAGGGTCTCCTGGAGTTCTTCCTGGTCAGTGCAGGCCTCAAATTGGTTCTTACTGTAACTGATTTGCTTGATGATCATCTGTTAGTTCAGTTCAGGTTGACATTTTTGAACCTCCATTTGAGGAGGTGGGAAGTTGGAACAAAGAGTGCCTAGCCTAGTTTAATCTTTGCCATAATCTTTTCTTTCTAGCAGTGAAGGGGAAAAGAACAGAAACATTGGTAAACTTACAGCAAAAATCCAGAATTTTAGTATCTGGGCAAATCTTGAATGTTGAAAGTAGTAGTTAGATCATTCCTTGCTTTCCAGTGAACAGAAACTGTGAAACTGTGTGGAGAAAGTTAAGGAATCCTTTGCTTTTGGATACTGCAGAAATACGTGAGCACCAGACTTTTTTTCTTATTTCCTTTAAATAAAAACAAGACATGCCAATAGAAATGGTGGCTTTGATTGCAGACTTACCATCCTTAAGCTCATAGTCAAGGCACATCTTCTATGGATTGTGCAATTTGGTTGAGCAGTTGCTAGTTTAGCTGTAAGCTATTGTCAGTCATGTCCTCTCTGGTTGTTCGCCAGGTTCTTCCTCCTGTACTTGAGGAAAAAGGAAACCATGAATGTTTAATAACTGAAGGCACTTGATTGGCCCAAAGCCAAATACCAAAACTGATAAAATCATTATGAGCCTTTTTTTTCGTTTTCTATTTTTTTGTTTCCTTCCAAAGGAACCTTTTAAATGGGAATAATAGCTAAATAGGAAAAGTGTGTAAAGCTGAAGATCACAAGAAGAAAGTGATCTCATGCTTCCATGGCCTCATAGATTGTATCTGAAACACATTGGCTCTGTCTGAACTAGGCTGTGAATTCCTTGGGGCAGGGACGATATTCTTCAGATCTTATAAAATGCCAGACACTGCTGATCTCACCCACGAAAGAACCATTTCCTCATAACCAGCTTGTAGAGGAAGTCATGGGCTTCAGTGGCATTAGCGAAGGAAGGATGGTTGCCAGCAATTGAAGGTCTCAAAGATTAATGGCAAAAGAGGAGCCAAAGCAATAGTATGGGAAATTGCTGCATGGGCAAGAAAATGCTTTGGTCCCAATATGGTGGTATGCCTCTTTAAAACCCTTTATGCTGTCTTTGCTTGTAGCTTTTATGCTGAGCTATGACCTGGGATTTCCTGTATGCCAGAGGTTGCTTGATCATAGGAATTGCCTGCTGTTGCTTTTTTATACTGCCTGGCATAGGGAATTTTGATTTAGATAGGATTTTTTAGTGTTTTTTGTTTGTTTGCTTTTTCACTCTTTCAGCTATTTGTTAAGAATGAAAGGGTTGTGCCAGTGGTCTTATGGGTTGTGTGTGCATTTCCAGTGTGTAGTTGCAGGGTGAGGGAGATCCTAGCAGTTGTGCTGCCATGTAGTAGTTCTCAGTCTTGCTTAGAGTGGTGACAGTTGCCTTTCAGAATTGGTATTACTCTGTTGTGTTACCTTCTTAATCTTTTTTTCCATTGCTCAATCAGAAAGCTTCCATTTCTTTCAAGTTAGCCAGGTCTAGTAATGGGTCGCATGTCAAAGTATGGAATAAAAGCATTTGTGCAGCTTCCTTAAGTAATTCAAATTGTGAGTGAGCTCATAAAGGGAAGAACATTGAAATTCAGTCTGAATCAGTGGTTAATTGGCTGCTAGTCTGATCTCAGCTTCCCTTGTGCCTGAATACTGGAGAAGGATGAGGTCATGATGCTGATTCTTGACCACAGCATGCTGCAGACCTGTGTCTTACCAGGGCTTGCATCAGCTGCTTTCCAAACACTGAGTTACTGTGACACAAATACTGCTTTAGCTTTCTCCTAAACATCTTTCATCTTGTTCTGATTGGGCTGTATATGTCGCTGGTGCCTGTGGACCATGAGACACACCAGTCCTAAAAGTCAAGAAGCCCATTTACGCTTGCAAAGAAAGCCTTTGGCCCAGGATCAGAGCAAAGTTCAAATTCATCTGCAGGGTCCACAGCAGGCATCTTTTGTTACCCTGCATTTTGCCTTTATAAACCAATTCTCCTCCTTGCTTTTAGTTTGGTTATTCTTTTTAAGGCTATATAGTCAGACTTTTTTTTAAGTGGAAGCAAGAAAGATGGAAAACGTGGTTTGGTTTAGCTTTCTGATATGCTCTGCAGCTTTGGTTTTCAGCATGTGTGCTGGTCACTATTTTAACAAAGCAGGTTTGAGTCATAGAACTTCCTGCATCTATTCAAAATAGAGGTAGTGGATCTTTCCACCCTTCTTGTACAAAACCACTTCCCTTACGGTTGTCTTTTTAAATGATAACTCCTTTTTTAAAAGGTGGAAAAGAAAATACAGCCCAGGTTTCTGTTCAAGTGTAGATTCTACCACAGTAGCTCCAGAGGGGAGTATTTTGCTGTGGTCCTTTTTACCTTCTTAAGCGCTAAAAGCAAAGCAACAACAACCTTTGATCAGTTATGAAGCCATATAGAGTCAAATAGTTGCATAAAATCCTTGAAGGGTTTAACCTTTTGAAGGAGGGGGTGAGTTTGGTTGCTGTGGCTGTTCAGATTTACTTCTGGCGTCAGCAGCACATGTCCCATCATGCTGCTGCCCTCAGGGAGGCAGAGGGGGTTTTGTGCCTTCACCTCTTTTCGGGGGTTACCAAGCACCCGCCATGCCCTCGCTTCAGGTGGGAAGGTTTCTCATGAGGACAGAGTGCTGATACTGGAGTTGGATGCAAATCTGCTTTACCACCATGTAAAATCCCCAACCTCAAACGAAAACACAAAGAAACCCCACGAACCCAAGCTCACAGAAACTAATAAACAAAAAAGTCTTTTACGTTTGTTTCTGAGCTCCACCTGGCTGGGACCTGGGCAGTTCCTGAGGCAGCAGCTGCAGCACAGAGGAGTGAGTCCTGCATCCAAAATGGCAGGGGCACAGGAAAACCACTGCCCCTGGTTTTGGTTGAAAATGCATAGTGCAGAGGCGGAGGTAACATCGCATCTTCGAACTAGGTGATTATTGCTTTTCTCCCTTGTTTTTGGGGCCCCGAGCCATTGCCAGATCCCGTGTGAGACTTGGGAAGGGAGATGGTTGGACGGGCCCTGCACGCTGCCTCCACGCGTTGCCATGGCGACGGGCTGCCGTGCCTCCGCGCGGGGCATGCCGGGCCGGGGGCGGGGCGGCTGCGCCTGGGCGCCGGCGGGAGGTGCCGGTGGTGAGGTACGGCGTCTCCGGGCCGGGCCGGGGAGCCTTGCTCCCCGTTTGTGTCGGTTATCCGCTTTGCTGCGCAATAAAAGCTTCGTCGGCAGCACGGGGTGGTGCGTGGCTGCGGTGCGCGTCTTTCCTGGGTTCGCGCAAGAGTGTGGGTTGGAGCGGCGGCCGGCAGATCGTGCCAGTAGGGCTGCCTCCCTCCCTCCCTCCGGGGAGCGTGGATGGTGCCTTGTCTTTTGTAGTCGGGGTTAGCACGGGGCGTATTGGCGTTAACGTGCGTTGTACAGCAGCGGGCCGCTAGGAAATTACCGTTCCGGGGGTACGTTGCTCTCCGGTGCGGCTCTGAGGAGGCGGCCCCGTCAGACCCCGCTTTGGCGCGAGCACCCGCTTCGTGTTAAGGCAGTATGTCTTACAGCGCTGCTGGGTTCAGCCGTTATCCACAGGCATAGAAAGCTGTAGAGGTTAGTGGCAAAGCCAGTAAATCTGGTTTATCTAAGCACTTCCTTTGAGATTGTTGATTGCTACTGCTGGAGGGCAAAGAAACGAATAATGTTCTTAAATAGGTTACCGAATTTCAAAGTGTATTTAAAACACTGTGAAACATCTTGTCAGTTTGTCTGTGTTGTTTCTTTGCACTGTTTTTAGCAGTCATCCAACTGCAAAAGAGAGATCTAAATTTTCCAGACTGGTGGGTGAAGAGAACATGTTTTATAAGGAACAGCTGAGGGAACCTGGGGGGGGGGGGGGGGGGGGGGTTAGGCTGGAGAACAGAAGGCTCTAGGGGCACCTTATCACTCCACAACTTATCTGACAGGAGATTATAGTGGGGTGGGAGTTGTGCTATCGCTTGTTACTTGGGAGAAGAGACCACGAGGTAACAGCCTCAAGCTGTGCCAGGGAGGTTTAGATGGGATATTTGGAAAAACTTCTTCACAGAGAGGGTGGTCAGGCATTGGAACAGGCTGCCCAGGAAAGGGGTGGAATTACTGTCCTTGGAAGTGTTCAAAGACTGTACGGATGAGGCCTTTAGTGACATGGTTTAGTGGTGGTCTTGGTAGTCCTGGGGTAAAGGTTGGACTTGATGATCTTGAAGGTCTTTTCCAACCTAGTTTAGTCTATGATTTTAAGTCTTGATGTGCTACTGCGGTATTTTCGAATGCTTTCTTCAAGTCTTAGAATGGAAATTGTTATTAGTGCCTATGCTCAAAATGTTGGAAGTCTCTCCTTCAGCTCTGTCAGCTGCAAATAGGCCATTACTCAAAATTTTCCTGAAGTTGCAAGAGGCTCTCACACTGCTTCATGGTTGCATCACAGCTCAGGTTGTAAATTACAAACCAGGCTGGTTTAGGATTTTTAGATCTTAATCTTAAAATCTGGGACAGTCCCTGATGGGTGAATTATGCATGCATACTACACCTGATATGTTGGACCTGCTGCACATGTGAGGTGAGGCTATATGCATGTGGTAGCTAGTTTCCAGACATCAGGCAGCCTGAGTTGCCAGGCATCTGGAAAAGTGGGCAGTTATTTAAAAAATATGAGGAAAAGTGTTTTCATGTGCAAGCATGCATGGTGTATAGGATTTCTGTGAATAATGTAGTAAGTCTGTTCTCACCTGGTGTCATACTTCCTTTCATTCTGCCTCTTCTTAAATCCCTCCCCCCAGTAGACTGTAACTTCCTTTAAAAGCCGAAACTAAGTTAACTTGTTGCATGGAAGCCTCAATCATTCCTTGAATGATGGTGCTGAAATCACCTTCCCTGGAAGCATTCAAAAATCTGTAGATGAGGCCTTCAGTGACATGGTTTAGTGGTGCACTTGGCAGTCCTGGGGTAAAGTCCTAGGTTGGACTTGATGATCTTAAAGGTCTTTTCCAATCTAGTTGATTCTATGTTCCATATGTTGTTGGGAAAAAATGAACCACTAAGAGTGTAATCAAGTTGTTCGTATGAGTGTGTTATTCTAACAGTAACGTTTGCCATAAAGCTTCCCATGACTGCAAGTATGTTTTGAAGGGAAGGTTCTTCTAAATAATATTTTTTTTTTTTGCATTTTAAACAGGTATTTAAAGCACTGTAACCTTAAATGGTTTTGTTTTGTTTTTTAAATCTTTATTAGTAGCATAGACTACATCTTCACAAATCCTTGCCTAAAGAGTAAGGTGAGCTAAAGCAAGATGATCACTTGTGAATAAACTAACCCGCAGACAGTTTGAGGAGAGTGGTCTCACTGCTGCCTGTGCTTGCAAAATCAAATGACTGAGGAGTCTTGAAGATACAGAATTTGTTTCAGGATTCACCTCTCGAGTACTGGCTCAAGAGTCAGACTGCAGTCCGCTCAGTTACTTGGGAGCTGTCAAAAAGCCCTGTATCTTATTTTGCAATATTATTGAAAAAAGGGTGCATGTCAGACAAAAACAATTGACATCCCATTTGTTTTCAGCATTCTCCTAATTCGCATTTTTACAGTAAAACCCATCTTCCTGACAGACCAGCTTCTTAGTTGCCTTAATCCTGCAGCAAAGTGATAATCCTTTATTTGTGACCTCATAGGCTGTTGCTACGGAGAATGCTGTAATATCACCATGCCAATGCTGTGACTTCACTGTTGGTGGAAGCCATAATTGAAGGAGATGGCCCACTTTCTGGAGGCTTGGGGGAGAGTTTATGTACTTCTGGTGTTCTGCAAGCACTTCTAAGGAGCAGCATCTGGCAAACAGGCTTGCATAATGTGTCTGCGTAGGTGATGAATGATACAGTCAGAAGCTGCGTATGAGGGGGAAATTTGTGGTGATTATGTTTGGCAAGGTTACTCCTGCCCTTGAAAGAAGTTTTCAGGAAGAATATGTCACTGGGAAGTTACACAAGGCTTTCGCATCCTCAGTCTCCAAAGATATCATGAGGAAATGACTCTGAATACCAGAATTATTTTATGTAAAACCAAGAACACCTTACTCTGTGTCCATCTTCATGTTCAGAATATCATTTTGCAAACTCAAAACTTTTCTTGGAAACACTAATTACATCAACACTTCAATTGAAAAAAGCTTGTCAGGAGCAAGGCAAAAGACATGTAAATCACCTTTATGCCCTAAAGTAGGCTTTCAGGCTCTTACTTAGAAGTATGAAGGAGATATGTAACTTCAGGCATTGTGTCTGAGACTTTCAGATATTCCTGAACAGCTTACCTGGATAGATTCTTTTCATGTTCCAAGTCTGAGCTTTTATGCCGGTTTCCAGAAATGAGTGCCTAAAATTAGGCTCCTAAGTAACACCTCGGTTAACTCCTGATTTTTTTCAGAAGTACTGAGAGTACAGCCACACTCAGTGAAGATAAAGGGAAGTGCAAATCTGCATCAGTTTTGAAACTCAAGCTGTGACTATTAGAAACAACATATGGCAATAGGAACCACATTTGGCTCCCTTAATATCTGTCTTTGACCATAACAGGAAGTTTTTAGAGAGATAGTACTTGCAACTCTAAATGTCAGTGATTATCTACTCTTGAGGAGTGAAGCTGTTGGAACCCAGGAAAAACAGTAATAGAAGAGGGTAATTTCCTTGTTTTAACATTTATTTTTTGGATACATTAGGGAGTGTATGATTGAACAGCAGGAAGACACATTCTCATGTCTAAAAAAGTTAATATTTTAGCTATTGATTATTCAATTTTTAATTTTTACTTTTTAATGTGTGATATGATAGGTCATGAGAGGAATTTAGCAGGATTATGCATATACAAATGCCCCCATTGATATAGGTTCTGGAAGTTGTATAAGCTAAATCAGGTTAAAAAACCCCATTCTTACTCCACAATAAATGGGGATTTAGGTAGGTATAATTACACCAAGATAATTCTGGCAGTAAATTAGTCTTTTAGACCAAAGCCAGTTTCAGTCTTAGCCCTGTCACACAGATGTTCCCCGTATTGTGTTCAAAGAGTGTACTAAACTGTATGCTGCATAACAAATCTACACTGCAATACCTCAAGTAAATGTAGTACCAGAATGAAAATAAAATACCAGAATGAAAATAAAATACCACAATTAAAAAAAAAAAATCACAAGCCTCAAGGGAAAGGCTTTGCAGACCACATGTAGCCTGCAGGATGCGCTTCTGGCAGCCCTGCATTTCTAAGGTCTGGTGGATTACACCTTCTTTCTCTGAAACTACATGTGCATGTATGTTTTGAGGAGCTTCTCATAAAGCAGCAGGGTATTTCTAAAGACAGTATTGGTGATGACGTGCTTAAATGCTTTCACATGTTTTCATTCCAACTGCCCAAACTATTAGCATGCTCCCTCAATGAAGTGATGTTGTGTGTGTCTTACTAGCATGCATGCTACTAATTTACTCTCAGCTTTCTTTGTTGACCTGTAGGCTCCCATCCTTCCTCTAGCTTTGATCTTTTGTTATGAAAGCTTAGGAGCAACCCTTTGGAGAGCAAGTTGAATGTTTATTTTTAGTTACTCTGCTTATTCCAAACTCTGGAAGGGCTCATTCAATACCACTAAAGGATGCAGGTTCCCCTGGCCAGAACTCATGTCTGAGCTGCTGGGGTACTCCCTCTGCTGGGTCACTGGCATTCAGTCATGTTGGGCTCAGGCTTTGGGCTACAGCAGAAGATAGGTTTGTTCTTTCAGGCTTTTAATTGAGACTTTGAGCAGAGGCTTTCATTGAATCCTTTGTGTGACATGGGGTGAAGCTCTGTCTAGAAAACAAAACAAAGGCAAATACCAAGTGGATGCAGAACACATGCAGATTGGCCTTCACAAAACAACTGTCCTTTTGTTCGCTTCTTTCTTCACTGGTACAAGCAGCCGTTCCCACTTTGCTTATTCTAGCAGTTCTGTAGACCCTTATATTTTCCCAGCCTTCCTACAGCTGGAGGTACTAATTTTATTTCTCACCATTTGGTGGTTATTCCTGCTTCCGTTTAGCCCTGCTAAACATTTGGATTCTTTAACAAGTCCTCTTTCATCAGTAACATCACATATGCTGAATTGCTTGCTTTAGGAATCAAACAAAAATCATCTCTTCCCTCACATTTCTTTTTAACCTTTCCTGTGTTTTTTCTTACTTGCATTGCTTCTTGTTTTTTCTTTCCTATCTTCTTCTACTAATTCAATCTTTAAAGCTTAGGTTTTGATGTAGAGTGGCCTCTACATCACTCTTTAAGACTATAACTTGTAGCTACCAAACAGGCAGGAAGAGCAGCAGAGGTTTCAGAAAACACTTTCAGGGCTATTTATATCCCATGAGGTGTTTCCAAAGGCTGGTGTATGCAGCAGTTCCAGCCTCCCAAAGGGGGGGCCAGGTGAGGAGAGAGGCATGCACCATCCCCTTCACCATGTGCAATTCGGCATTTACTGCTTTTGAAGCAGAGAGCCTCATCAAGCTCCAGCTCTGATGGAGATCCTTTTCTATGCTTCTAAATAGAAGTCGTGTGCCTTTAGGCCCGTAAGCTCTGGGTGAGTTAAAGTACTGCCTGTGGGGGTGGCTTGTTGAAAGAATATGGCAGTAACTGTAAGCCCTTTTTTCTTATAGTCCAGAATAAGGAATGACAACATAATGGCAAGATAAGGAGTAGCCCTTTGTTTTTTCAATGTGTGTTAAGAAAATATTTTGCTGTGGCATAAAATGTTGTCATTCAGAGCTTGTATTTCTGCATCCAATGTGCTTTGATCTCAAAATTTTGTTATATGTGATTTTCTCTCTGTGTTCAGTGGTTACATACCAGATTTGTTAAAGAAGTTGTCCCAGATCTCTCCTTTTGCTAGCCTTTTGGTTTAGTTCAGTTTAAGTTGAGATTGTCATCAGCTCCTGAGATCATCTCAGGAATCTAGTCTTGATATCCTAGTTTAGGTCTCTATACTGAATAAGAGGGCAAAGATGCAACTATTTTTATTGCTTTGTCTTTCAGAAAACTGGGTCATAGTGACACTTGGGGAGCGCTAGGACTCTAACATGCTCTAGTGCTTTAAAAATGCTTGGTGGAAGTCCAAGAGAGTTCAGTTGTTGAGTTCACTTTAAAATACAGAGGAGAAAAAAGAACAATGGCCAGTTCTGGTCTCTAGAGATGGTTAACAGTGTTCTGTGCCACAGGGATCAATGCCAAATGTTCTGTGCAGCGGGGATCAATACCAAATGTTTGCAGTTTAATAGCTATAACAGAAATGTGAAGGATGGACTGGATAATGAAGTGGTAACCCTATCTCTCAGAGCTCAGTTGTTCAGGTTCATTAAGACTTCTGAGGAGGATTTCAAAAGGCGCTAGCGACAGATGAGTAAAACAGCTGAGCAATCCTGCTGAATAGTGACATCAGCAGTTTAATGTGAGGCAATGCAAGGGAATGCTGACAAAATAGTGCTCAAATATGTTGGGTTTCATACTTCTTTAGGAGCATGGTCTGCATGTTGCTGGAGTCAGTGGTGAACATGTTAGATGAGTCAGGGGTGATAATTCAGAATCTAAACCTTAGACTGTAAATAAGGAGATATGTAAGAAGTCATGCAAGAGAGACCTGTAAAATTGGTAATTTTATCCTTGTTTTGGAAATCAGGTTTAGTTTTATGGCTCACGTACAGGGATATTTTCAGATTGATGAAATTTCACTTAAAGAGCAGGAGGTAAGGAGGTGTTACTATTGTAATAGTAGTAAAATGGCTGTTGTAGGTTTTGGTTTACTACTTCCTGTAATAAAACAAATGCTCAGTAAAATTAAGAAACAAAACCCATGTGAAATGGACAGGAGGAAGCATTCAATCTATATGTTTCATTGTGGGAACCCCTATTCCAGGTACGGTCATCTACTTGGGGAGGTAGCTTTTGATTGCTGCATTTGCTGCTGGTCATACTAATTAGGAGAAAAAATTACAATCTGCCAGTTCTTGAGGATCTCAAAAGAACTGTTTCTGTTTAGGACAGTTTAAGATGCAGTATGTGTGTGGCAGTGTGTGCAGTTGTTTTTTTATAATGCTTCCTCTAACATGCTTGGTCAGCATGAGGGAGGCAGCAGATGTAGTGAGTTGCTGAACTGTTGTGCCATGGCATTTGCCATGTTCCCATTCTCACATCTGATCCCTATGGAGGGGAGACTAAGGGACAGAGTTGGGAAGTGTTTTGAGCTGCTGTGGGAAACAGCGGCCACTATATCTACCCCACACAGGTTTATCATGGAGGCAGAATATCCTGATATAGCTACTCCATGTATTAGGGTGTAAGATATTTTGATTTCATAAGCATTAAAGTACATCTTCAGCCATAGTGAAAACTCTGCTTTCCACCACAGGGAGAAAATGACCCAGTAAACTCTCAACTGCTAAGTCTTTGGGGTGTCTAACCTTTTCTTTTTAAAACCACTTTGGCACTATTTTAATAGATTCCATGCCTGGCCTTTTCATCAGTTCTCTCCCAGCCAGGAAAAACTGGGCTGTTAAAGGCTGCTGTAGTACCATGGGACTTGTGTTCAGTGTTGCAGGTTCTTATTTTAACCTGAAGTTATCTGCCGGTCATCACGATTTGTTTGAAAAGCTGTAAGCACTGCAGTATCATCTTCAGGGTGAAAATCCTTCCATGGTTACAGCAGTCAATGTAGATGAGAGAGGGTGTGCTATGTTGTTGGGTTGCATTGCTAATCATCCTTCACCTTTCAAGAATTTTAGCTGCTGACTAGACTCTTGCTGAGTATGTGCTGCAGCATCCCCTGATCCCCATCAGCCACACTGAAAATGTGTTCTGGCTAAACTGAAGAGGATAGTGAAGAATGTTTGGCTAAGACATGCTGATTGTTATATTTCAACAGCCATGTCCTGTGCTTTCAGGAGCGTTTGCAAAGAGGATTTTTTTCCTCTGCCTTTTCAAAATTTCCACCCTAAAAGAAAACGTCTTGGTTTATCATTGTTTGTGGGTTTGGGGGTTTTTTTCTCCCTTTTGTTCCTCATGTGCTCACTCTCTCTTGCCAAATTTCCTCTAGTGTCAGATTTTTTTTACTGCTTCTGGCTTTCCTTGCATTTATTGTTTGCTGCCAGAAAACAGGCAGGCTTTGTTTTTGAGGGGGTGGGGTGGTGGCATGGTCAATGACAATATTGCTTTAACGTTGATCAAATTAATTTAATAGTAATGGGTTTCTATGCAAAAAAAGCCCCAAACCTTCCTCCCCTCCTATCCCATGGTCCTAGGTAGAAAATCTGTTAAGAGAAATTCTTCAGTGTGATTTAAAATATCACATGCTTACTGTTGAGCTATAAGTGAAATATAATATTCTAATTCTAAAAAGAGAATTGTTTTAGCTACTGAGCTTTTGAGGGAGGGAGTTTTCTGGGTTGCTTTGTTTTTCCGGTTGAGACATGATAAGTTCATTCAAATGCTGTTTACTGGGTTGTTGTTTTAGCAAGTGTGTTATGAGGTTATAGGTTTGTCCTGCATTAGGTAGCATTTTAAGCATTGATTGTTTTTCATTTCTGGTTTTATGATATTTTTTATCATGTGACAAAATGGAGATGCTTAAAAAATGGATAACAAATAAAGATTGGATTGTCAGTGATCCTTCATCATATCCATGGAGCTGTTAAAGTATAATGGACAAGATCATGGTCTGGGGAGTCAAACCCAGGAGTATTTCCCTCAAACTCATTAGTTGCAGGCAGCATAAAAAAAGATGTGGAACTGGTGACAGTGAATGTAGTACAATATAGTACAGCTGTGAAAAAAAGCAAGTTACTATATATAGGGCAGAGTATTTCTGCTAAAAGTGTGGAAATTTTCATTTCCTTGTACCTTGGTGCAGGCGAGAGGTTAGCTGGAACACCAGAACATGGTGCAGAATTCTGGTGGTTGCTTTTTAAAGCAAAGTTACATAAGTTTGAGTAAATGTAGATGAGTCCTCTAAAGAGATTAAAGGGACAGGGGGCAGACATACGAAAAAACACCAAAGGAGAATGCTTTTATTAAAGCCAGTGGAATGACATCTGAAGGAGGGGAGGTATGTTCTCTGCAAATACATCAGGACATAAGCAGCAGAAGAGGAAAAAAGAGAGAGTAATTTAAGCTCCTAGACAACATTAGCACAAAACCAGATGGGCATCACTTGTTGGGATAGTGCTGAATTTAATACCCTGATCATGTTCCCTCTTGTGTTTTTGTAAGTGATTTCTTAAAGAACCAGGAGATTTGTTCAGGTAAGCCAAGTGGAACTTATTAGCATTCTGCAAATAACTGGTTATTAGTAGAGCACTAATGTGTCAAAATTTTTAGGATTAAGAAATTTCCTAAAGAAATATCAGTGTACATTTTTATCTGTCTGATTGAAGGCAACCTCAGTCCATCCCACTCCTACGAGTTTCATGCCAGTGCCAGATGCCCAGAGCCTGGAGATTGATCACAGGTCAGCAGGAGGGCACTTGAGGAGCATCACAAAGTCATTCTGGCCACTACAGCCAGTAGATTGGCTTCACTGGGGGCTCAACTTGGATGTGTCTGCGCGTAGACATTTAGCATGGGGAATAACAGGAGTTAGATGTGCACACACCTGCAGGGCTATGATCTTACTGGCATCACAGAGATGTGGTAGGATGTTTCCTATGACTGGTATGTTGGAATGGAAGGATATAGGCTCTTCATGAAGGGCAGGCAGGGTAGATGAGGAGGGGGTGTTGCCCTCAATGTCAGTAACTAGCTGGAGTGCATGGAACTAACTCTGCCTGAGGATGGATGAGGAGCCAACCAGGAGCTTATAGGTCATGATTAAAGGGTCAGCAGGCACAGAGGACATTACAGTGGGGGTCTGCTACAGGCCACCCAACCAGGAAGACTGAGTGGATTAGTCCCTCTAAAGACAGATAGGGGTGGCCTTGCGTTCACAAGCCCTGGTCCTTGTGAGGGACTTCAACCACTGATATCTGTTAGAGGGGCAACCCAGCAGGGCATAAGCAATCCAGGAGATTCCTGGAATGCACTGATGATAACTTCCTTCTCCAAGTGATAGAGGAGCCAATGAGGAGAGGGGCTATGCTGGACCTTGTTATCACCAAGGAGGGGTTGGTGGGGAACGTGAAGCTCAAGGGCAGCCTGGGCTGCAGTGCCCAGGAAATGGTAGAGTTTGAGATCCTATGCAGTGAGGAAGTTGCCCAGCAATACCCTGAACTTCAGGAGAGTGGACTTTGGCCTTTTGAGGGATCTGCTTGGTAGAATACCATGGGATGAAAGCTCTGGAGGGAAGAGGGGCCCAAGAAAGCTGGTTAATATTCAAGGATCACCTCCTCCAAGCTCAAGAATGATGCATCCCAACCAAGAGAGGGTCAGGCAAAAACACCAAGCCTGTGTGGATGAACAAGAAGCTCCTGAACAAACTCAAACGAAAAAAGGAAGCCTACAGAGGGTGGAAGCGATGACAGGTAGCCTGGGAGGAATACAGAGAAACTGTCCAAGCAGCCAGGGATCAGGTTAGGAAAGTGGAAGCCCTGACAGAAGTAAATCTGGCCAGGGACATCAAGGGCAACGACAAAGGCTTCTATAGGTACATTGGTGATGAAAGGAAGATGGGCCCTCTCCAGAAGGAAGCATGAGACCTGGTTACCTGGAATATGGAGAAGGCTGAGGTATTCAACAACTTTTTTTGCCTTGGGTCTTCACTGCATGTGTTTCAGCTGCACCGCCCAGGTTGCAGAAGGCAAAAGAAAGGAGTGGGAAAATGAAGAACTGCCTACTGTAGGAGAAGTTCGGGTTCAAAAACATCTGAGGAACCTGACTGGAAAAGGGAAAACATAACCTCCATTTTTAAATAGGGGAAAAGGTAGACTTAGAAAACTACAGACCAGTCGGTCACCTCGGTGCCTGGCAAGATCATAGAGAAGTTCCTCCTAGAAACTGTGCTAAGGCACATGGAAAATGAGGAGGTGGTTGGTGACAGCCAACATGGCTTCACCAAGGGCAAGTTGTGCCTGACAGATTTGGTGGCTGCCTACAGCAGTTACAGGTGGGTAAGGAAAGAATGACTCATGTCATCTACCTGGACTTGTGCAAAGTGTTTGACACTGTCCTCCACAGCATCCTGCTTTGTGAAGTTGGTTCTTGTAGAAGGAACCATGATAGATGACTGTAGTTTCTGCAGCTATAGACTGAATGCTGACACTAGCCTCCAAAATTTGGGATCCACTGAAACTGGTACAGGCTAGTCTGAGTTATGCTCTTGATAACCACTATGTCATCTTCCAGTGGTATTCATTTTTAACCCTTTTTTTCTCTCCCCCCGTATTTGAGCATATTACTTTTCTCCTCTTGAATTTTCCTCTGGTGATGATGAAGCGGCTGTGGCAAAGGAAGGGAATCTCAGGCCTTGGCTCAGGAGGACTCAAGGATGTATGCAAGCTAAAATGGAGTTTCACAAAGGAGTCTGTATTCCACTCCACAGCAATGCATGTGCAAAGGAAGAAAATGGGATTTTTACATCATCTGCTTTCTCAGCGTGTGATGGAGATCCATCTGTCTCAGGCTATATTGTATTCTGTACTGGTCTATTCAGATGCATGTGCATACATGGAGTTATACAGAGAGAAATACATGGCATATTTGTGCTGTACACTTCCAGTAAGGCATCTTTTGTTTCTGTACCAACTCCTGTCATATGCTGGGGGAAGATGTGGGATGGAGGAACAGAGTAGCTGCCTTGACTGGAAATTTTCTCTAGCCCTTCCCTCTGAGAGGTCATGCTGGGTATCATGACTAATGATGGCAGTTTATTCATCAATTTTAGCTCTTCTAAACATTCTTATTTCCATTTTCTCTGCTGCTGGTTTCTCCTTCCACTTTTTCTCTCTGCCATGCTTGAGGTATCAGGCACTTCTTGCTGTCCTTAATACTGATTAAAAAGCTGTGTAATTGCTGATGAATTGAATAAAGGATACCTAGGTGCTTATGCACACAAGATGTATGTGAACCCTACATGCATGTGCACGCTTAGTGCATTCTAGGTGTCTCCAAGGTGTCGCATGTGCAAGGGGAATTCTCTCACTCAACAGTTGTGTAAGTCTGTTCAGAGTAGTCAAGCTGATCCTGACTTTATAATTTGGGTTGAAGTGCTAGAGAAATTTGTTAGAGAGAAAAGGTATTCAGGCTGTGGTATTACCTTTATCTTTCTTCTGTCAGTATTTTAACTTTGGTGATAGTAGCCTGACTGCTGCTGCAAGAACTTGTACCTGTGTGTGAAAACAGTATTGCATGCCCAAGCCCAGCTATGTAGCTTTGCATGAATGTTGCCTGGTGCAAATGAAAAGCGGATCAGAACACTTGTTTTTTTCTTTCAGTGGGTGCATGTTGTAATTCCCTTTAAAGCCCGCAGAAATTTTTCTACTTGGAATGAGTTTGGTTGCTGTAAAGTGGCTTAGCAACAATTCCACAGGATGATCCTGGGGGACCCAAACATTGTAAGTGCCAAATTGGATTCATTAGAGGCTTTGCGGCTGATCCTGTAGCCCCAAGGAAGGCAAAACTCCTGTAAAGTTGAAGGAAGATTTCCTGAGATAAGGCCTTTCAGGGAACAGAGAGATCAATCACTGGCAAAAGCCAGCCGTTTAATGTTGAGATCTTGGCTACTGTGTAACTGCAGATGTAGCAAAGCACCTAGCTTACCTTACGCTTGTAAATTAGCCTGTTTATTATATGGCCTTACTGCATAACAGTGGCCATAGACCTGTAAACAAAAGTGAAGTTTGTTGTGTTTTTCACTATACAAGCTATTAGTTGTCCTCTTGAAGCACTTCCACAGACCTATTTTAGGCTGAGTATGACTCTTTCGCTGCCAGGATAGTTGTAAGCCTAATCTTGCAGCACAGGGAGGTGGTGACCTTTGTATTTCATTCAGTCCTGAAGGCTTGGTGTGATCATTTAGGGGAGAACCTGGGAGAATTGCCTGTTCCAGCACAGCACAGGTGAATCCAAAAGTGCTGTGTTTCAGGGTTTTATGGATTATATGCCTACTATGCTTCAAAGCATTTCAGAGTGCTTAGGATAGAGGAAACTTTTATAAGTGCCTCATGGCAGCACTGCCTTTTTCTGTTGTCCCTCCATTTCTGCATATTGGACTTCTCATTTTGATGGCTAGATCACACCTAGAGCTAGTTCTTTTGCAGTCAAGGTAATTTTGAATGTTTCCTTCTCTTAAAAGAAAATTCCCAGCAACTGAAAATGTTTCTCCTAAACAGCAGCATCTGTCTGTCATTGCATGCTATTCCTATGTCTTCTCCTATGTTTTCCTGATGCTTTAGCTTAGCATATCCTTACCAAACGCAGGCAAACCTAGCACTGAGAGTGAGATCCTGACACACTGACCTCATTCTGATCATTACCTTTTTTGTCAGTGGCAGCAGAAACCGAAGCAGCTCTGCTGGCTCTCGGTAGTTGGAGCAGTTTGACATTTTCTGTCTGGCGTGGTTTCAGGGCTGACTTTGTTGTGAGCCCAAATGGTGAATAGGATGATGAAAAATGAGCTTGCAAGAACTTGTCCACTGCTCCTCATTTTTTGATAAACAGTTTGCAGCAGCATAGCTTTGGTCCAGTGTACAGCAGAGCTGTGTGTTGTGTGCAGGTCTGCAGTGTTCTTCAGGACTGACAAAGAAGAGTAAATCTTTTTAAACAATAGAGTAAAAACTGTTAAGTGTCATGGTAAATGGTGAATAAGGAAATACCACTCTGTGTCCTTACGTCTGTTCATTTGTGGTGTGGTGTGTTGGGGGTTGTGTATTACATCAGGAAGATATGTTAGGGGTAAATTTTTTGTCTTGATGGGAAGGTTAAAGCTTTAACTTGTCTTTGTTAATGCATGTAAATAGCTTTCTTGTCCACTTAATGAGGAGGCTGGCTTGTTATCCTGTACAATGCAGCTGGGCACCGTTCCAGAAGCATAGGCACTTGGTTTCAAAGACAAAGAAGCCAGCGCAGACGTAGGGAGAAACCTGGAACATTGCGCTGTGGATTTTTTCAGAGCGATGACTCATTTCAGTTCACAAAGGATTCTGGGCAGGGTAGTGAGAAGTCAGGTTGGCTGATCCATTCCTATGACTTCACTTTGCAGAGAGCCAGGCAGAAGAGGAGTGACACTGCAGAATCCTGAGGCACTGCAGTGGAGAGGTGCTTTGCAAAGACTGTGAGTGCCTTTGGAACAGGGGGTGGTGTCAGAACGTGATTCGAGGCATTCCCTGGAAATAGGGCAAAAGGAGAGATGTTTTCAAAACACTGTGGGGGAGTTATATTTGTAGTCCCTTTTAGATTCTCTACCTCCACCTCCCCTGTCATTTCTTAACCATTTATTTCTTGTACTTATGTGAGAATTGTGAAATACATGCAATAACATTCCTTTCAGTGAACCTGCATGCATAGATACCACATTATTTTTTGTTTTCTGGAAGCCCTGATTTCCTGCTTTAAGAGGTGGGTGTTCACCATATTACTGCCTAAAAGCATGCTTTGTTTTTCTTGTTTCAGGTCCTGTGGCACTGACCTGTGCTGCATTCTGCCAGCTTCCACAGTGATATAAAGCCCCAGCATGCACATTGTTGTTACATCACAGCTACTCTGGATACTGTACTGGAGCATGGAACCAGACCATAGGGGTTCAGGTAAGTCCTGCTTTTTTAACATATTGTGTGCCAGGAATATTGCCATGGACATTTATTTAAAAATGCATTTGAAAAATACTGTTTGAGGAAACAAATTCTAAAGCACACAATATATTAAAAAAACACAGTCCCACCCTCCTCCTTCCCAGGGTAAGCAACACTACCAGAATCTCCTCGACTGAATCCTCTGGGAAAGTTCCATGCTCCAGCAGAAACTTTTTATGATCACAATTGTAACACGTGCTGGGATATCACTTTGGATCAGGAGGCAGCTGGCCACAGGACGTGAACAAGGAAAAGGAAATTTAAATCACAGCAAATACGCAGGATGAATGAATATATAAGACTAGTCTGCTGACTGGGCAATTTAATACCTCTTTCTGAAAGTTAGTGCCACTTGCTGAACCTGGAGATCATGATTTTAGCTGGGTCACAACTATTAAAAAGATCAGTTTCCATGTGTGAAGTTAATAACTGGCAAGGGACTAGAACTTTGCTCCGAGGCAAGTGTTTGTCATATGCCTAGTCATTATTGAGGTTGCTCTGTTTTCTTCAGGCTGGTTAGAATTGAAGTGGTCACATTGCCAGGTCACGTTCTTGATTTGTGTCTGCAAGGGAAGATATGTTTTTATGTGCATGCATTTCAGAAGTGCAGAAGGAGCTAGCTGGCCAGCAAATGTGTGTTACTGTGTTTGTTGAGCCTTTGTTGAAGCTGCTTTTAAACAGAAATAAATGGACAAAACTTTAATGTAGTTTTTCTTCTTGTTACCAGTCATCTTGTCTAGTTTAACTGTGTCTAGTAAACACAGCCAGCAGCTTTGTTCATAAGATACTCTAGTAAATGTAGCTCAAAAAGGAGGGTGTCTGAGAACAGCGTAAGCAATGGGCATTCTAATTTTCTTTATTTCAGATTTTCCCAGTAAAATGTGTTCTTTTCTATGCTAGTGTGCTAGTTTAGATCCAAGGTATTTCAGAGTAATCTGGGTAATACAGAAATCTGCGTGTTCTTCCTGTTCTCTCCTGTTGTTCAGTCAGACGGAAATATCATTATTGTGAGTTCACATAAGAAAGATTTTGTTTGCCGCATTTGTGTTAAGAATTCTGTAATTAGAGTGACTCAGTCAAGCTGGGGTTTGGGGGAAAAAAGGGTAATGTGCAACCCAGGCCAGACATGTAAGTTCTTCAGCATCTGTCCCGTCTTTAAGAAAATCTGAAAATATGCTTTTTCTAGAAGAGGCTTTTTAATGGTATTCTTGAAAAAAAAGCTGTAATGTTCTAAACTGAAGAGCCTTCTTTTTGCCCATTACCAGTAATTTTGGTTTTGTTAGCTACCTTTTGTTTGAAAAGGACCTTTCTGTAGTTCTTCCCAGAGTGAAATCACAGGTGAGTGTTGACAAGAACAGGCTGTTGGCAAGAATTTTTTTGTAGGGGATTTCTGTTGCAGCCACCACTATAATCATGAGGTAACATAAAGTTGCTGCACTCTAGTTTGATGTTTTCTGATTAAAAACATAGTTCTGTAAGCAGCAAAAGTAGTGAAGTCAGATTTCCATTGGCAAGTGTTTTTTGACTGGATTCTGTCTTGTCTAGTGGGATGTGGCTGTCCCCAAAGCTCTGTGCAGATGGAGCATGCATAGCAAACACTTGTTTTAGAATCTCTGTTGTCCAGTAAGGCTCAATCTCTGGCACATGCATGCACACATATTGTGATTGTGCAAGCCTCATTTCATGTGGAAACCAGACTAAAAATTATATTTACAGTTTGACTTGATCTGTAGGAAAAAAAGAGGTTGAAAAGGCGTTGAAAGGCTGGATGGGGAAGTGAAACTGTGTTTTGGCTTCCTACATTTTACAGGATCCAGAGTGTAATCAGAGGGTCTCTTCCCTATTTCAGGGAAATTGTGTGTATGAATTCTAATATATTTTGGCTTTGCACTGTAATTTCCTTAATTTTTCTTCACAATGGCTGTATTGAATTGGTTCCATTTATAAGTCAAGAGGTGATTTTTCAAACAATCTTTATGCAAACTTCCTGAGACAGAGTTTGACTTCGAGGTCACTTCTTTGCAGCAGGGGCATCGCTAATAAAAATTCTCTCATCAGTATGTAGTTGATAGTTTGATTGCTGATACATGGTGCAGAATACAGTGTACCTCATTTTCTCCCAAGATGGTGGTACCTAGATTTTCAGAGAACAGTGACACTAGGTGGACTGGCACAGGAAAGGTTCTGGCTGGTACGGGTTTAGGATGTGTGAATTGTCATTCCCTGCTCTGTTACAGACCATCACTTTCTCATCATGTGTGTTAAGGATAGTTATGGTTACCCAGTTTTCTGGAATGTTTTGAAAGCAGCTGCAGAAATGTGGTGTGTAAGAGCTAAGTGTTTATTTTATGTGCTACATAATCTATTGTTCTAAATAACAATCATTTTTTTCCCCTCAGGGTAGCTCTACAAATCCACAGGGCATAAATGAGGATAAATCCCATTCATTGGCTGTTATATGCTTAGATATTTTTGAAAATTAAGTGCCACTGAAATCAAGAAGTCTAGAGAACATTTTCTTTATTTTTTTTTTCAGTTCTTCAGGGAAAAGTTTGGAAAGACGCTACAGAAACAGAGCTAAAACTATATATATCTTGATCGTATTTAAACAAAACATGCAGTCAGCTGGCAAAAGCTGCTTTCTGAGACTCAGTTTTCATTTAATTGGGAACATAAACATATGAAAGTCAAGGATAGTAATTTGATTTCAAAAGAGAGCTGCTTGAGACAAGCATCAGTCAGAGCTAACAGAAGCCATATGCTAGACGTTTTGTGTAAGTGATGTGGTCTTCAAAATGTAGAAAAAGCGTATTTGATTTTTTAAGCAGATCTGTCCTAAAGAAGTTGTAGTGAACCTTCTGCTCAACAGGCTAAACAGTATTTATGTGCATAATCGATGTTAATATTTTAAATCATAGATGCAAGACATTTTCTGTTGTTGTGCATCAGATAAGTTTGTGCGCTTAACTATAACCACATAGTACTTGTAATTTCCCAGAGCCACAGAGTAGTTAAGATAAAACTTGGCAAATCAGAGCTTCCCTGAGTGAGGGGGTTCTGGCTCTATATGACTAGGTCTGCTGAAAGTTTTGCAGATGTCTGCTAAGCTTTTTAAACCAAGTGCCAGTAATTATCTCCAGCAGTTGTGGACAAGCCATGGAGGTAATGCTGGCACAACAGCGGTGAAACAAGAGCTCCTTTGTCATGACGAAGAAGGTTGGAAAACACTCAGTGGAAAAGGGTAAGGCTTAACTGGCCGTAGTCCCTTACAAACCAGAAAGGCAGGCTGTCACATAAACCAGCATTTGCTGGCCATTTCTATTGCATTTAAAGCCATTCAAGTTATGATGTCATGGATTACTCCAGTCATCTTTGCAAGCAGGATGTATATTACCCTGGCATACTAACTATAGCATGCTTTGCTTGAGATTTTGTTAAGGAACTGACACTGAATGTTTTGTATTGATGAGTTATGTGAAGTATAATTAGTATTTTGGTGAAAGCTCTTGGCTTGTTCCTGTTGACAAGGGCCCAGTTTGCAGGGGTCAAATGCGCAGACTGAATGTTTTGCACACACAGAGCAGGATTGTGCAAAGTGCAAGGTTATTGAAATCCAGATGAACTTTATTATTTCTTGACTTGTACTTAATTAACAAGCTCTTACTGGGAGTGATCCCAGAGGTGGATCTCTACAGGCTCTTGGCAGTCAGGGTAGAGGGATGAGCTGGTCCTTGTGGATGAGCAGAGTAACTGATCAAAGCTGTTGTCCAAGCATCCCTCTGGGGGCAGCTGGGAGGCTGAGAGCAAACCTGCGTAAATTAGCAGCACTTGCCAGGCTTCATGTATAACCTTCCTTGAGTCCCTTTCCCACTTCAGGAAAGTGATTATGGTATTGAGGCCTGTCCCTTACATATTAAATATCATTCTGATTGCCTATAAGTGGATTGGTCTGGGTTCAGGGAAGGAAGGAGATCTTCCTCTCCCTCTTCCATCCTGCTGCCTCCATAGGTGGCAATGTGAGTGCCTGGCTGGGAGTAGTCACAAGGATACTATTGCCATGGTGCTTTAGTTTTAAGAAATCGACAGGTCTTTGATGGTCCAGATAAAACACTTCAGGAGGTTACTGCCCTTCACCTGGATGCCCTTAAAGCTACCCAGGGAGTCCGTTTCAGTGCCCAGTGAACCTGGTAGGATTAAACCTCATCTGAGGACAACATATGCCAATCTGTTTGACATTGCACTGAACTGAACTTGGTAGTGCTGACAAGGATACCTATGACACAGATAATCTCTGTGTGAAAGACAGTAATTTCTTAAATTGCTTAGCCAAATCTGCATAATTCTTAAGATAATTCTGATCATTCTTAGATGTGAAACTAACCACTAAAAAACCTGATCTACTACACAAAGTGCATGGTGACTGCTGATCAAAGTTGGTAAACTTACATATGTGGATGATTACAAAGATTCCTCTATGACAAAGTTCAAGCTGACAGCAAGTTTAGTTATGAATAAATAGTAATATAATAACTGTAATGTTCTTTAACCATTCTCAAATGATGAGGGGACAAATGGTGTTTGCTCCTAAGTCCTGTGAAAGCATCTCTCTTGCATTTCCCTATAAGCTGCCTAAGATCATCCTGATTGCCATTGTCTGTCTGTAAAGCACATGGCATGAACTTTTCAGTTGTATATGAATGAAAAATGTTCAGAAAAGGTTATGTTTAAGGTCATCATTCTATTGTCTGGTAAGACGTGTGAAAATCTGGGGTGCGCTGCTGAAGCTGGAGGAATGCTGCTGTGTTGGGATTACAGCATTGATCTGGTCAGGCCTGGTTAAGCAGAAGCAATCAGGAGACAGCATACCACAAATGTGTGTTTTAAATCATTGTTGTGTCATGGGTAATGTGCTTCACTGTTGTACAACAGATTGTACAACTGGTATATTGAAAAATATTGCTCATAAGTCTCACTGAAGCAGTTATGCAGTTTGCTACTCCCACCAATTTTTTTCCCAAAGAACTGAGTATAATGCAAGGTTAACTGCATTTTGATAATCAGTTTTAGAAGCTGCCAGTCCTTCCTCTTTAGTAGACATAACGGGAATATAGAATAAGTAGGGCAAATACTAGATCCTCTAAACTGTGGGGGGAAGTTTGAATTTGAATTAGTTTCCACTATTTAATTCCTGATTTGATCACAAGGTATTGCTTCATGACAACAGAAATACTGGGATTTTCCTGAGATTTCAAAGCCATTTAGGTAAAATTTAATCCCTGGCTATTGACTGACCTGTAGCCAGGAAGGGATTCATGGTCAAGCACCCTTTGTTCTGTCTGTTACTCTTTATTTTTCCGCTGGCAAAAGAAATCTTTTGCCTTCTGCTTCTCCCTATTTGAGATCACTGGCGAATTCTTACCATTTCAAGCAGAGGTACAAAGCAGAATCTAAAGCATTTCTATACTTACATAATGTTAGAATACACATGTATATTTTGCTCTTTTGAGACCCGACTTGGAGTATTGTGTACAGTTCTGGTGTCCTCAACATAAAAAAGACATGGAACTGTTGGAACAAGTCCAGAGGAGGGCCACGAGGATGATTATCAGGGGACTGGAGCACCTCCCATATGAAGACGGGCTTCATATGGGAAGAAAGTTGGGGCTGTTCAGCCTGGAGAAGAGAGGGCTGCATGGAGACCTCATAGCAGCCTTCCAAGATCTGAAGGGGACCTATGAGGATGCTGGGGGGGACTCTTCATTAGGGAGTGTATTTGATAGAACATAGGGGTAATGGATTCAAACTTAAACAGAGGAAGTTTATATTGGGTATAAGGAAGAAGCTTTTTACTGTGAGGGTGGTGAGGCACTGGAATGGGTTGCCCAAGGAAGCTGGGAATGCTCCATCCCTAGCACTGTTAAAGGCCAGGCTAGACAGAGCCTTGGGTGACATGGTTTAGTGTGAGGGGTCCCTGCCCGTGGCAGGGGGGTTGGAACTAGCTGATACTAAGGTCCTTTCCAACCCAACTGTTCTGTGTTTCTATGTGTATTTGTGTAATCATGTTAATATTATCAAATTGTAACTTCTATAACTTTCATTTTTAAGATCTTTTAATGTTTTTTTAAATATGGGTTCATGAATTCTTTTTAAAGACAACATGAGAAAAGTTACAGCAAAGTTATTTTTTCAGGCCATCCTGGAACCAGTGAAACCTCTAAAAAATGCATATACCGTACAAAGACATTTGACATGTAGATCCAGGAGAGATTTATTCAGGGTATCAATCTTAAGGTGTTCAATGCTTTCATGCCTCTAAATATCTGTGCTTTATCAACTTCAGTGAAAATGTTACTTAGTAACTTAACATTTTTTTCTTTTTTTTGTTACTATTAATAAAAAATTCTGTGAAGTGGAAATGGTGGGTGATCCATGCCACGAGCCTTTGTAAGGGGAGTGAAAGTCTCATGATTTATGGACAGAGAAATATATGCATCTATTTTGTTTGTGCAGTTACCTTGTAGGATATGCAAGCACAAGGTGTTGCAACTGTAAGTGCTAATTTGTTGGCATTTTTTTCTGAACCTGTCTGTGGCACCCTTTGAGAAACTATGTCTGCATAGTGTATGTCTCCCATTTTCCAAAGTTCACTAAGTTTTGAAATAAGCTGTTGGATGGTTTTCCATAGTAAGAGTTTTATCTCCAGCTCAATACGAAGACTAGAGAGCTGTGCACATCATCTCCGATTATCTGTGCATCCTTGTTCTGTGAGCAGATTTTTAAACAAAACACTTCACTGCTCATCTATTGTCTTTTTGCAGGTGATGTATCACCCATCAGCATGTCTCCCATCAGTCAGTCGCAGTTTATTCCGCTTGGGGAAATCCTTTGCCTGGCCATCTCAGCAATGAACTCTGCCCGAAAGCAAGTCACACAAGAAGCACTAATGGAGCACCTAACAACCTGCTTCCCAGGTAACTGGACATCAATAAATCATTGGTCAGATCGGCACATGTCTGTAAAAGGGCAGAATCTCCAATCCCTACCCAAAAGGTTGCTTATCTTTTTGGCTTGCTTAAAGCAGAGAATTTCAGGTTTTGATAGCCTGTTTTTCTTCACTCTTTTGGAGGGGAATCTTAAGTAATCCTGAGATGCTACCCAAAATAAAAGGAGGCTTTAGGATTCTAATAACCTTTGTTATGACCTTTTCTTTATTCTTAAACATATGGAGAATTGAGTTCTCTTTTGACAGGGCCATTTTGCAGGATTAACTACTGTCTTTATGTAAACATTAAAGATTAGTTGTGGTAATAAACAGCAAACTGTATCAGCTTGGGTTTTTTTCAGACTGCTATCAAAATCAGCTTATTTGTGTTTTTTCTCACAAAATGAATTCTTTATCATCATAGTCAAAAGAGTTTAGGACTTCTGTAATAGTTATGGAGAGCAAAGCATGTGTCATTAACAGAGCAGGCTTATTCCACCTTGTGGCTTTCAAGCCAGTTGTAAGCTTACTCTTAATCACTCTGTTGACATCGTTCAACCAGTTCAAGTGTCGTTGTCCAGTCTCTGCAGAGATAACCTCATGGGGGTCCTTGTGTAGAGCCGTCTCTCTTAAAAAACACATACTGTATCTCTTCCTTCACCTAGGACAGGCTCTTGGAACTGGTGGGGTAAGTAAGTAACAGAGTCCAATGATGATGACATGCCTGCTTCTGGGAGAGGTTATATTTAAACTGAAAGGAGATTGCCAGCCTGTTTTCCAGGGCTTTTCAGAGCCTTCTTGGACAAGCTTTTGCTTCTGTACTGCCCTTGCTCGAAAAATCTTTAAATCTTTTTTTTTTAACTTGACAGCTGTCTCCATGACTTAAGGGCTTGCAGAGCTGTACATACACTCGCTGTGTTCATAAATGCTGGTATACTGTTCAGAAGATACTCTTGTCAGCATTTGATCATATTAATTAAATGGTGGAATGAAAATGGCTTGCATTAAAGATACTGTAACATCAAAAAAAGGAAACCTAGATTAAGAATGTACTGTTGAATATGCTGCTTCTGTACTGCAGTCTGTATCTGGAGTTGGTGAATCATGCAAAATGCATCTTGTAGAGTTATCTAAAAGGGTGATGTAAAAGCATTGGGCAGAGGTTTACTGCTCCGGAAAGCACAACTCTTTCACTTGTGCTTTGTATGACTGTGGCCAAGATGTTTAACTGTTCTGTGCCTGAGGTAAGAGTTCTTTAAACTAGTTGAGAAACTTTACTTTTGTCCCTCTTTTGCAGCTGTAGAAAGCAGCTAATTAAAAATGCTTCAGTAGGAAAACTACTGATGCATCTGCCTCATCTAGGCAGCCTAACCATAGCCATGTTTTGATGTCTTGAATTTTTTTGCTTACGTTTCAGAGCAAGAGTTACTTAAAGCCTCGAAGGTTATGTGGCTTTTGCTGTAACTGGGACTAAATTCTGAGATTTTAAAATATAATGTTGGATTGAGAACTGTGTTTGGAATAAACAGTTCCTTCTGACATTTAATAATTACACTTTGGAAAAATGTACTGCAAGTATATTTTGTAAATACTGGCTTTCTGTCCCAGTTTGTGGGTTGGTTTATCAGGGTTTTTTTTGAGTATGCTTGGCTGATTTGAAAAGAGGGGTAAAAGTTGTAAGGGACAGAATGCAAAGAAAGCAAAGTTCACAATTATAATTCCAGCTTAATTAATTTTGATGATTCTTTTCCAAGTCAGGTTTGCAAGTATTTTTCCAGTGATTCTATCAGTATTTTTATATAATCATTATTGTATGGTGGAAATGGTAATTTATTGGGGCATCTCTTGGTTTTCCAGGGAGCATGACTTGTGTGTTGTGCTATTCTTGCTAGACAGGACCATGCATGAAGAATAATTCAACAGGCTGGATTATTTTGTAGACTCTGCTCAGAAAGAGCCTGAGGCAAGTTAGCACACAGTCTCTTGCTGCCTCTTTATTTTCCACTAGCCATGAACATGTGCATCTCTCAAGTCTGAGATTAAAAAAAGGAGAGCCTTGTTTTTCCTATCTCACTTCCCAAAATGTAAAGAAAATTATCTGCAAAAAAAAACAGCCCACCACTAAGCCACCCTTTGTTGTCCAGTTCTTCCCCTCTAGAAAAATGCCTTTCTCTCCCAGCCCTGACATGTTTAACACAGCAAACATACATGTTCTCTTGGTGTAGGAGCATTATCCAAAAATATTGTCCTTTCCAATAAACAGAACCTCTTCTTGTACTGATATTTTTCTCTTCTCTGTCTAGACTCTCATAAATCAGCCATGGCTTTTTGAGCCCTTGTATTCACTGTGGCTATTTTAAAATATCTGATGTTCTCCCATATTCTGATAGTTTAATTTTCCTAATTAGGTGCTGATGGTCTGAGAGGAAGAAGAACATTACCATTGTAAATGTGTCTGTCATTGTCACATAACCTCTCTGTATGTCACCCTGCAGCAGCACTTGTCTGCCTGTGTTGTTTGTGTTTTAATGAACAGATGCTTCACTGCGTTTCATGGAGTCTGTAAATTTCCTAAGATCCCAAATGCTATTCTCAAACTGCCTAAGAATAATAAACCTTTTTCCTCAGTGCAGGATCTTACGCTTGCAGTTTAGCCCTCTAGTTTGCTGAGCCATTGTTCAGGCATATATCTGGGCCATGGCTCTGTCTGAAATAAGGTATGCTAATTATTTATAACATCACATAGCAACCACTCCACATCCTTAATTAGTATTTCATGAGCCAATCAGAGTATTTCTTTTATCCCTTGTTAAGCCTTAGCATCAGCTCAGGAGAAAATCATTTTAGCAGAGTTAACACCATTTAAATACTACTTCAGATGTATTTTTCATGAATTTATTTTATTGAAAAAGTTTGTAATGATAATGCGCATCTTATTTGTGGCTTTTGTTATTTGTCAGGGTTTTAGAAAAGCAAGAGGGCTCCTGCTGCATGTGCTCCCATTACTCTAACTTAGAAATAAACAATGAGATGTTTGTACAGCCCTAATTTATAATTTATTGTCCATGGTTTAAATCCCTTACATTAAAAGTGAATCTTTTAAATCCAGTATAAGGAGCTAAGAATGTAACCTCTGTTCCTGTGTTTGGCAGCCAGCCCCTCTTATCTGTATGAGCCTGGCTGAAGAAAGAATCAAGCCTTAGTCTATACTGTCTTTAGTAAGGATTTCCTCTCTCCCCCCCTTTTTTTCCCCTCCAGTTTTGACCATGTACTTCGTAAAGTAATTTTAAGGTGTTCAATATTCTGGTGTAGAAAATGCTTATGTATTGCATTAGGCTGCTTTTGAAGTAAACTGATTCCCAAAAGCTGGCAAATTCCTCTCACATTCACCTTCATAACTGTTCACTCTTTAAATATGTGAAATGTATATGTAGCACTTAAACTAAGTGTTTTACATAAACTGAGTTCGCTCTAGGTCAGTGTTTTTTGTGAGCAGCAAACAAGACATAATCTTCTGTCTGGAAGCTCAGTGGATAGCATAGTAGACTCTCTTGAGATGCAGAAAATGTACATGTCTGATGATTCAGTGTCCAGACAGTTTCTGCTTTTGAATTATTAAACCACTACATAATCTTAAATAACACCACTGCTGTCATGAAGTATTTGATATGCTAGAGTCTTTAAACTACTGGTTTTTATCCTCTTGTCTCTATTTAATGGAAGAAGGGAGAGCATAAGGAGACTTTTAGATGCAGTGGGATAGGTTACTTATATACATGATGTGGGCAGGTTGCTGTAAAGGGAAAAGTCTTGAGAAAGCCAGGAAATTTGTATTTAAAATAGGAACAGTGGGAGCCACAGTAGTGTCATTGCTCCTGTCCACCATTGAGGAAGGCCTAATTTGAGTTAGGGCCTAGAATTAGCCGGCAATGATGAGCACCAGAGATTTGCATCTGCCATCATCACTGCTGGCTTAGGGAACCATAGGGATGTGCTGTATGCTGGGAGTGATAAAAGTGATAGTCCCCAACTCCAGAGAGAAGACTGACACGATTAACTTCACAGCATCATTGACTACCCAGGCACACTCTTTGGTTTTTTTTTTTTCTATTGGTGTTTTTCTGCACATTCTCTATTCTCAGGACTTAGTCAATTAATGTAAGTACTGTGCATCCAGTGCTTAGAGACTCATTTACCCAACACATTGTAGTCATTATGGTTTACTGGGTACATATTACTATTTTTACCATATATTTGCAGCGCATTTTTAGCTAAGTTAGTGTAAAACATCAGAATATCCATTTAAATCTCTTTCTCTAACTTTTCTGTGAACTCCTGGAGAATGTTTTCCTGTCTTATTTTTGTTCCAATGTTTTTGTAACCATGTGTTAAGAAAAGTTTTTAAGCAAAATAAGGATGAAGAACCAAGTTCTCACAGTCAAAGGTAGGTATGTGTTGAGCTTTTGTTGTGTAAGCTCCTGGAAGATGCGTAGATCAGTCAGGTTGTCTGTGTAGAGACAGGAGGAGAGATTGGCTGCTGCACAGCAAGTGCATCTCAGTTGGACCAGGATTGGACCCTGCAGTGCATTTTCAACACAGTATCAAGAAGCACGAGTTTGAGTTCAGGATCATCCACTTGTGGTGATGTAAGGCATAATGTAAAAAGGGTGGTATTACCCAAGCAGACACTGCAGGACTGAAGAGGTTAGATGATGGCTGCTGGTTGTTATGGGAATTGAAATCACTCTTCATGTCCTGTGCTTTTCTGACAGCCCATGTGGAGGGCTCGCCAATTGCCACTGCCTCACAGTCCAGGGGAAGCGCAGCATATTGCTCTTCAATGTAGAGAGTGTCAGGACTGTGGACTAGGGAGGAGTAGCCCTTTTTTCCCCAGCTCTTTGGATTTCAGCTTTTCCCATCTGTTACCATTTCTGGCATGTTTGCTCATCCAACAGTTCTGGGGGGTCTTTGTTAGTCTTGCTAGGATTATCACATAAATTGTGGACACCGCATGAAAAGGGGAGAAAATGCACATTCCTGATTCTCCATTTCGTTTGCATTTTTCTTCCAATTTTCAGTCTCAGTTAATTCTCTCAAATTATATCCTTTCTTTACCTCTTCTACTTCCTATGCCTGGATCAGCTCAAGTCTTTCAGCTCGGTGGACTATGCACGGAGTATGTTTACTGCCCCCATGTACTTCTCGTTGGCACCTTCTGTATTCTAAATTCTTTCACTCATGTGTCCATGCTAGTCCTAACACTTTACTGTTTCTATTGTAAGGTTTTTAATTACAGATATTACTGGTCATGAGCAGTATGGTCATGTCTCTAAATTCAAACAACATTCAAAGCTAGGCATAAGAATACTTATTATGTTGCCTGCAACCCAGTAGCAAGGAAGAGGCTGAGTTAAGGAACTGGTACAACTTTTCTGTTTCTTGTCGCTAATCTTTTGACAGGGTGTTGGTCACAGTGCCAGAGCCCTTGCTGTCACCCTCATGCTTGCTAACACAGGGAAATCCGTGAGCTTGCAAGCTCCAACCTTTGACACGTGGGAGAAGGGCTGGTGAGCAGACACTGTGTGCCACTGAAGATACTCTGTTTGTGGCAAGTACACCTGCTTGAGAATTTTCCATGAAGTATTTTTGTAATAAGCATATGCTTTGTTGACATGTTTTTGCATACGTGATTCCATGGAATTTCTGTTCTTTAGGATAGTTTGACTTGACAAGGCCCTGACCAACCAGAACTGAGTTGGTCTCCTTATGAGTAGGGGTGTTGACCAGATGAATTCATGAGGTCCCTTTCAACCTACTTTAGGTTGTTGTTTTGTTTCTTTTTTTTAAATTGGTTTTGTTGAAAACTAAGACCCAGAGTAAACAATATTTACTTTTTTATTTAAAAATAGTCCATCGAACCTTCTAGAAAAAAATTCTATGCTTCTAAAAATGTAAACCAGGTCAGTACCCAGCATTAAGTTAAAATTCAAATGCATTTGAGTTCAACAGAATGTATTGATTGAAGATAGCTTTTTCCACTGAAAATCTTGAAGGGTTTTTATTTCTTATTCAGCATAAACAGATTTTTTTTTTAAACAAGCTTGTGAAAAATCTCTTGTTTGCTCAGCTCTAGATGGAGTTTAATCCTGTGCAGAGCAGATTTGGTCCTGCACCACTGAACCCAGTGGGAGTACTGGTGGTGGGAAGGATCAGGCTCACAATGCCAATCTACTATGTGGCTGATGTGGCATTGATGCAGAGTTGTCATGCTTGTCCCTGTCTCAGTATGTGATATATGCACTTAGGGAGTGTTCCTCACATCTTACATGAAAGGCAGGTAACTCTGAGAAGCAAATTTTCAGTAGCTAAATCTGTAACTTCTGTCATAGTGGAAAAGTTTGTTTGGGTAAGATGAACTGTATCACTTAGAATGTGTCTTTTTTTTTGATCAGGTGATATAGTTGAAACATGAACAGATCTGTTCAGGTTTGTAATAAAGGCACAGATTGGGGGAATGGTTTTTTTCTGTGTAGTATTCTTATGTGGAAAACCAGTTTAGGCATCCAGAGTAACAACCACTGTTGTATATGTGACTGGGCATTATAATAAATAGTTCTGGTGAACTGGGATATAAATATTTAACTGGAAGAAGAAGAAAAGTGAAATGTTTCTCCTGACACCCTTTGGCTTCCAGTAATTCCATCTTGTATCTTAAGGTCACCTGCAGAATGGAAGTGACTAGAAGTTCTCTCTCTCTTTTTTCTTTTTAACACTCCATTAATGGCCTCCTTTCTATTTAATTAATGATTGACATGTCTGAAGTGTAAGAGATAAATGGAAAAACAAGCAGACAAGAGAATGCATAGCAAAATGCTTTACTGGAGTTGTTTGTTCAGCATGTTCCAGCTTGCACATGGGGAAAACCAGCTTTTTGTTGGGGAGGGAGGAGCCATAAAGTCCTCCTGTATGGTCTTATGTACTCCCTGATGTATGTTTTCTGTCATTTCTAGGAGTTCCAACACCCAGTCCAGAAATCCTTCGACATACCTTGAATATGCTTGTACGGGAGAGGAAAATATACCCAACTCCAGATGGCTATTTCATTGTAACACCACAGACTTACTTTATAACACCATCTCTCATACGAACTAACAGTAAATGGTACCATTTGGATGAGAGGATACCTGATAGGTCTCAATGTACCTCTCCACAACAAGGAACTATAACTCCCTCCACCTCGGGATGCGTCAGGGACCGAACACTACCCAAAAACCACTGCGACTCCTGCCATTGTTGCAGAGAAGACATGCACAGCATGCATGCATCTACACTACAGAGGAAATCAGCAAAAGACTGTAAAGACTCATACTGTCCTCCTTCATTATGTCAAGTCCCACCTACTGAGAAAAGTAAAAGTACTGTCAATTTTTCATACAAAGCAGAGACACTCACAAAGCCTAAGGATGTAGAAAAGCAGTCTAAGAAATTTGGACTCAAATTATTCCGATTAAGTTTTAAAAAGGACAAGACAAAACAGTTGGCAAATTTCTCTGCCCAGTTTCCTCCAGAGGAGTGGCCGCTAAGGGACGAGGACACTCCTACCACTATACCTAGAGAGGTAGAAATGGAGATTATCAGGCGCATTAACCCAGACTTGACTGTGGAAAATGTCATGAGGCACACTGCACTAATGAAGAAACTTGAAGAAGAAAAAGCTCAACGAAGCAAAGCAGGATCTTCAGCTCACCACAGTGGACGAAGTAAAAAGAACAGGAATCACCGAAAGTCACATGGGAAATCGAGGTCACACAGCAAGACTCGGGTGTCCAAAGGAGACCCATCAGATGGCTCTCATTTGGATATACCTGCTGAAAGGGAATATGAGTTCTTTGATCCCTTGACTCGATCCCCACGGGAAGGCTGTTTTATAATAGAGCACAAGGGAGATAATTTTATAATGCACAGCAATCCTAACATGATTGAATCTCACTTTCCCATGACACCAGAGTGGGACGTGTCTGGTGAGCTGGCCAAAAGAAGAACTGAAATGCCTTTCCCTGAACCTTCCAGGGGAAGCTCCCACTCCAAGGTACACCGGAGCCACAGCCATACGCAGGATAGAAGATCAAGGAATGAGAGGTCCAGTAAAGCTAAAGAAAGGTCTAGATCCATGGATAACTCCAAGGGACCTCTGGGCTCAGCTACTTTAGGCACACCTGAAGATATGGGTGAAGGCTGTAGCCCAGATGACCAAACAACTAGCCAAACTTACATTGATGATAGTACCTTAAGGCCATCTCAGTCGCTCAGTCATCAAAGGGCTCTGATTTCATCTGCAGGCTACAAAGAGACTTGCATCCCTGAAAAAGCTAGTGGCAGTGTAGAAACCCCCAGTTCTTGTAGCCTATTGGAACAAAGCAAGCCTACGGAGAATTTGCCGTCTTATAGCGAACTCAACTCCTGCACAACAAAATCTGCAGTTGATGACTATTTTCAGTGCAACACATCCAGTGAGACTGTGCTTACTGCTCCATCACCACTGGGAAAGAATAAAGAGGATCATGATATGCTGACAGGGACAGATGGGCTCAAAAAAATGACTCCCACAGAAAGACAATCTCAGCATATTGCTAGGGAGCCTGGGGTACACAAAGAGGAGTCCCCAAAGGGCCCAAGCAGTGGTTCAGTGGTTGCTGGCCAAAGTCCAGAGGTGATTGCAAATGGGCGTCTTGTTCAACATCATAGTGCTGAATCAAGCAGCCTTGATAAAAGGAAAGAAATATTTAGCAAAGATACACTCTTTAAACCTCTGCACAACACTCTTTCTGTGAATAGTTATCATAAGTCTAGCACGCCCCTGCTAAAGCCCCATCAAAAGACCCCCTCTGACACATTGCCAGTCAGATGTGAGAAACTTGAACAAGCGATAGTAACCTCAGTCACACAAGTCATGCCTGTTTCACAGAGACAGCAAGAGACAACTGGAAACCAGGAGGCCTCCTTCGACTACTACAACGTATCTGATGATGACGACTCAGAGGAAGGAACCAACAAAAATGCCGAGGATGAAAAGAACAGGGATGATGTTGGTACGATGCAGTGGCTCCTAGAGAGGGAAAAGGAGAGGGATTTGCAACGGAAGTTTGAGAAGAATCTCACTCTTCTCACCCCAAAGGAAACAGACAATAGCAACAACCAGAGAGCCACTCACTCAGCCCGCCTGGACAGCATGGACAGCAGCAGCATTACTGTGGACAGCGGGTTCAACTCTCCACGGTAGGACTGCCACATTCATTGCAGCTTGCAGACTAGAAAGTTCCATTTATAAGTATATGTGTGTGTGATATTGGTGACAGAACGTAGGGCCATATTAAACAATTTCACATGTTTTCAGACAGTGTTTTCTACAGCTCTAGAATCTGCCATTCAGATGTATGGGTTTCAGTGTAAGCAGCCAATAACCATTGCGGCACTGACTCTGTATTAGTTTTTCTGTTTGCTGAAAACTCCCTTTCATCCTTTTTTTTCTGTATTGAACTTGTGTTTGCATTTAGAATAGGTGGGATGAGCTGCTGCATACTCCCCCCTTCCCTTTCCCTCTGAGATACTAACAAGACTAATCAGAGGACTAGACATGACTAAGCAGCATAGTCTTTGGCTCAGACAAAAAAAGCCCACCAACCACCAAACCAGAACAAAAGCCATGATGGTTGGTTTGGGTTTGGGCATTTTGTTTCTTTTCTGAAAATTTTTGGAAGTGTCTCTCTCACCATTGCAAACTGTTGAGACTGGAAAAGCCACTCTCCCCACAGGGCTGAAAGTGCTCAGGATATTTGAACTTCAGAAGTGGCCCAGCACTGCATCATCAGAGAGGCGGGTGCTGTGCCTCTAAGATATTTGGGGAAAGAGTCCAGATGCTTGTGTGTAGTGGTGCTGGTTAGTCATTTCCATTTTAGGGATCTCGGGCGTCATGGAAGTCTCAGTGTGCTAGGAGTCTTACAGGCATAGGGAGGAGTTGCTGATGTGTACCCTGTCCTGGAGATTCCACAAGCTCATTTCCAGGCTCAGAATCCTCCACTCAAGCCTTCCTTCTCTCTGACCTTTGACAGTCCTAGGTCCCTACTGGGATGGAGCTTGACTGGCTTTGTTTGCCCTGGATAGCAACCCATCAGAGTTCAGAACAGTGACTCCAAGAGCGCAGAAGTCATTTACAGTAGTAATTCTTTTATAGTGCTTTTCTTAACCTTTACTTATTTATTGTCTGTGTTTAAAAATAAGACCTCCAAGACTGGATTTGTATTAGGTGGAAGAAAATTGTGGTTTTGGGGTTTTTTTTGTTGGTATGCTGTGTCCACTCTCCCTTCCATCTCCCCCCCCACAACGTGTTCTTATTCCTCAGAGTTACTTTTAGTTTTTGAATCTCCAGTGAAGGCGCTCAGAAAGGCACACAAAGGATTTCCTGCTTCTACACAGGACTGAATTTCATTTTCAGTTAAAGTCACATCACATGGCTACTCCCACTTGATGTTAATGACAAGGCAGCAGTTACAGGGCCTGCTGCAGCATGCAGTGATTATCAAACTAGAGCTGGCTTTTGATGTCATTTTCCTGAGTAAAAAGTTTGAAAAATAATTTGAGTAAATTGTACCACTTACGGTGAGCCCGGCTTAAAACAGAAACTGAAGCAGGTTTTGAGTTTGTTCTTGTTACTGGTTGTTCTGCAGGTGCTTGGCATCTTACTCACATACAACTGTTGTATGGGGTGATTTGTTCTGTTCTTTTTTAAATGTAATCTCTTCTTTTAGCTGAAGCGCTATACTTGCAGTCAGTTTTTGTGGGGGAGTGTGTGGTGGTGGCTCATTCTTGCACAGCCTGACTCACTCCGCAGAGTGCGTTTCACCTTCAGGATAGGATGATGACTGGATAAAAATCAGTTCTTAGACTACTTATGCTAGCTGAATATCAGGTGTATGTCTCTGGTTAATGCAAAGGCAGACATTTCATTCCCTAGTTATTTACACAAAAGCTAAAATTTCTCTTGATGTTAAACTTAGCAAGAGAACAGAACATGCCGAGCATACTGGATTTAGTGCTGCTATACCACTCTGTTTAGATGAAAAGGAAAACAGATAAGCAGTTTTTAATAATCATTGTGTTCTATGCATCCCTTTTATTTTACTATAATAAATGCCTTTTGTTTTGGCAAGGCCACATAAAGTAAGCTTTTTTTTTTTTTTAAAAAAAAGCCAACATTTTGTGTGGTTTTCTTGCATATTTGTTTTGTTAAGATCAACAGATAGTCTGGATATTTCAAAGGCTTTTTCATGAGCTTTGCCTCAAAATTATTTAATTGGATGATTTTGCTGAGTTTTGGTCCCTTCTTGGTATAAGTCTATAAAAATACATTAAGTCGAGGGTGAATTCAGCCCTTTGGCTACAATTGCAATCCTGTTTTACTTTCTTACCTTATAACAGAAATGTACTGCACAGCCCTTTTCCAGGAAATACAAAAAAGCCACCCAGCATCCATCTGGTAAGATTCACCTAGATCTGACAGTGTCCATTAGCAGATACCTAGGGAAGAATAAAAGAACAGGATGTGCATGTAGTGATATTCCTCAGGTATCCTCTTCTAGCCACCAGTGATGTTGTAACTCTCAACTTCCTGAGGTGCAGTGGTATATTTTCATTTAAACTGAAATGTACAATGTTGCTTTGGGAATCAAAACTACCAATTCCACACTGTGAAAGAAAAAGTATATTTTTGAAGTGTGATAAATTAAACAAGGGTCATTAAAAAACCCCAAACAAACAGAAAAGCCCCCCAAACCTGGGATGCAGTTAAAGAGATTGACAATGGTCATTTGACTTCAAGTATTTTGTATGTTAATTTGTGAATGCAAAACCATGGGGAAGACAGCCTCGCAGTATTTTGTTCATTGCTTCTATGCAAGTTGTATATATAATAAAACTTAGATGTCAATATTAATTTTATTCCTTTATTTTTGGAGCTTATATAATACTTCTGCTCTTTGGTCACCTAAAGAAAGAGCTAATCTTAGCATTACTCTGCATGCAAAATTCTCACTGCAGTCTTTGTGTATACATGTTGTAATGGTCAGTTAGTAATAGCAAAACTGAAAATGTTTGAGGATCTGGAATTGGTGGTCCCATAAAGAATGATATAATACTGAATGATCTCAGAAAAACAAAGTTTGCATCTATTTTCATTAAGAAGCAGAGGGAGGGGAATGAAAAACTGAGGAACAGAAGTGCACCACACGTCATCGCAGCTCACAGAGATCTCTTGCTGTGTGCGTCAGCCATCATAGCTGTTTGGATGTACTGACAATAAGGTGATAATTGGCAGAAGATGATCATAACCAATTTGACCAATTTAAGAGTTATATGGGAGTTTTCCTAAAAGCATAATTGATTTTCCAGATTCAGTCGGTTTAAGATGATTTAAATCTCCCTACAGCTAAACAAGTTGTTTCTTCCTTCCCCTATGCCATGCACTGACACATTTCTCCCCTGCCACATCCAGAGGTGTTCGTTCCTACTCTTCCCCTGATGCTAGTACTAATTCTTTTTAATCTTTTTTTTGTTGTTCTTTTCTTTCTTCTTAGGGCTAGTATTTAACTGAGAGCAGTCCCTGATCTGGCTGGCTGCAAGGCTCAGCATCAGGGAAGCAGCAGGAACATGTGGCAGGGTCAGGTCCACACAAGGCAGGCAAGAGCTGCCCCTTTCAGTAGCAGGTAAATTTAGGTTGATTTTAAACTGACTATGAAATTCTGTCATTAGTATCTTTGGTTTTAGTGCTTATTTAACAGACCCATTCAGTTCTCTAAATGTATTCTGTCAGCATCTCCATAGCAAGTGGTGATGTCATTTTGCAAAGAAGTAGGGATAATAATAGGTGAAGGATACATAATCAGGGGCCACATGACTGTTTGTAAAACAAATCTGTCTGCAAGGAACACATTCTTTGGAGATGAAAAAATTTTAAGAGCAGAAAGATAACAAAAAGTAGTAGTGGTAAAACTAGCCTTAGCATATCTTGGCTGAGTTTTTTAAAAGCTGTCGTTTTAAAAGACTAAAATACAGGCTCCTGTGTGTACATAATTAGATATATCATTAAAAGGTTTAGTCTTTAAAAGTGCTCAGTGTCGTGTCCCTCCCATGGATAGTCGACTTGTTAGAACTGAAGGAATGTTGTCCATTTAGTGAATGAAATAGCAGCACTAGTTGTGTAGGGCATGATCACAGACAAGGCAGTTAAGATTTCTCAGCATCTTATCAGTTGCAGTTGCTTCAGCTTCAAAGCAAAATTTAAGTGTTGTATTTAGAAGCATTGTGGGTTTAATGTAAAGTACCATTTTTAGTTAATATTTTGTGTACAAAAATGTAAGTAGAAGAGGAGACAATAAAGGAATCTGTGTTACATGATTGCTCTCCTAGTTCTGCCTAATCACAGAGCTGATTTGATGAAGTTACATTGCAAAAATGCATCAGTCAGGAAAGAAAATTAATATATTCCATATGCAAAATGGAAGCTATTTCCTTGAGTGAAAAATCCAGATGCTTGGTACTGGTTCAGCTTTCAGTTTGTGTGAGAGCTTCAGCTCTGCTTAGTGCTATGCCTATGTTACAGTATGATGACTGACGAGTACCTCTGGAACCCGTTTTGGAGGAACATATGTGTACTGTCAAAATGAGATGTTTCATTGATGTGACATTACATGCAAACACAGGAAGCCTATTATAAAACACTCTATTCTCCTTTCCTGTCTGGTCAGTAGATATATAGGCATGTCGTATATGAGCATGTATACATATTTCTTTTCCGTTCTAGTACTCGTGAGAGCCTGGCATCCAACACTTCAAGTATTGTTGAAAGCAACAGACGTCAGAACCCAGCTCTGAGCCCTGCACATGGTGGCGCAGGCCCAACATTCAACTTCCGAGCCACTGCAGACCCACCCACAAGTGAAGCTGAGAAACTGCAGAAACCTGCTAACTGCCTGCAAGCTTCTGTCACTAGTGTCTGATAGTCATCCTGCCTCAGATCTTCTGTCTTGTTCTATACAGCAAAGTTTACGACACTGGGACTGATGTTTACATCTTTGGGGAAAAATTAGAAAAAGCATCTCAACCGCAGTTTTAGTGTTTACTTAAACTGTGCTGCTATGTAGACTAGGGGCAACAAAGAAATCTTTATTTCAAGGTATCGCTTTTCACATTTGCGGCTCTGTAGCAACAGAATAGCAGTAGGGATAATATGTACACTTTTTGCTTCACTTAATTGTAACTGAGCACGTATATGAAAGTCTAGACACTGTAAGTGTAAATCTGCATTTTCAATGTCCATGCAGTTGCCAACTTCATTTTTAAAAAATGCCACAGATGTGTGATGCCCCTGGTCAGAGGCTAAACTGCTGCAGAGTTGATCGTTTTTTGCTTCAGAAACTGAGCCACTGCTGAAAGTAACCAGGCAGGATCACCATGAGGAAAAACAATGCCAAACATGACAAGTGATGACCTCAGCTCTTTCTGTGAATTATTAATACTGATCAGTCATTTTCACTGTGCGTTCTTGTGACACAATTCTGCAAATACCCATTTAAGAAGTAAAAAGAGGTTTGGGGTTTGTTTTGGCTTTTTCCAAGTATGGAGGGTGGGAAGGGAGGCGCTTCTGCTTTTGTGTTTCAAAAGTATGAGAGATGTTTACTTAATGAGACATGCTACTTGACCTTTGATAGTCACAAATGAGGAGGTGGGCCTTTGCATAGAGGGGGAGTGGGGAGGGAAGGGAAAGTTATAACTGTCATGAAGCCACAATGTGGAGTGACACAAAATACAACAAATATCTTCAGTATGAATCAAGTACTTAAAAAAGATAATCTAATTCTTGTGTCACTTCCAATATTGCAACTTGCCATTAATATAGGAGTCGGGATAACTAATTTCTTGGAACAAAAATATTCTTTATGATATAAATGACAAGTATGGCCTGAAGAATTGATTTCTTTCTAGTGGAAGGACATAAATCTATTTTATGTAGCTTATTAAATAGAATGCCTAAATTAGGCTATTAAAAATAGCATACATTGTAGTGATTATCAGAGAACAAAATTTAGAGAATTATAAACTTCTGGCCTTTTTATTCAGTGGATGTTATTTGCAATTTAGCATTTTATGGACACATCTGATTTCTAGAAATTAAATGTGTCCACATGGTTGGCAGGAGAAATCTGAGTTCTGTTCGTATGGTATATCCTAATTGCTCTCCCCTAAACTGTTACTCCAAAGTAATTACTACTGTGCTAATTACTGCAGAGTAACTTCTAAGGATAGTTAAATTCCAAGAGTAATTTGTAGGTGTAGGGTCACATTCTGCTCTGTTACTCATGCAACCTGGTAGTGCAACAAACTGACTTCAAATTTAACTTTTTTTTCTTTTTTCTTTTTTTTTTTTTTTTAATCAGAACAGATGAATTGGTGGAAGAATAACAAAGATACTAAAATATTCAACAGCCCAAATTATTGCAAAGAAAGGCGACATTTACATTGTCTAGCTCTTGTAGTACACAGGTATGAAACCCAACTATACATACTGAAAACCAGTGTTTTCATCAAGTTCTGGTGACATGTATTACTCTGTACACAATGTCATTTGAGCTTCACTCATGTTCTCCGTTGTCATCAGAAGCCTTATGTTACACAGTTGGATATTGTTCATTTACTTATAAAATGGCTTTCTAACTCTGGACACAATCAGTTTCCCGTTCTGTCAAGAACACCCACTCAATGCACAGGTCTGTTTTCCTTGGTTTCACTGTATAATTTCCATTTCATAGGAGCAATAAGACCTTTCAGTGCACATGAAGAAAATTATTGTGCTTTTGGTTGGTTATCAAAGTCACTTGGCCTTTAGCCTTCTGCCTTATCATACCTTCCAAGATGTGCTCTAATTACCATATAATGCTTTGCATGACGCATCTTATTATTCAATATGTAACTCCAGCCGTACTTATTCCATGCAAACTGTACAGTCAGAGTTTTTGTGGGGAATTGTTATATACTATGCAGTGGCTGACTGTGATTTTGTTTCCAAGATGAGCTCTGACATCAGTAGTATGTATCAATTCAGTAAATAAAAATGTCGAAACGATAAAGAAATTTACAGTGATGATCTGAAGTACTAACAGCAGCATTAAAATGGGAACAGCAGAAACAAATTTCACCTTTGGGAGAGGTATTTGTCATAAACTAATCAGAATTTATGCAGGCAGCTGGTTGTACAGAAGACATAATTTCAACAAAATGTGATGGTACAAACCTATAAACTGTGTAGTATGATATTTCCTAAAGTTTGCAGAGACCAGCAGACAACATAAATGTCATATTAATGTTGACATGGCATTGTACCAATATTAATGTGACTCTTGGAATATGGAATGTAATCAGAAGTTTCAAATAGAAACGTTCTAATCTTGAATTTTATTTTTCTTTTTCCTTTTAATGTCAACAATGGAATATAAGGAAATTCCATCTTGGTTCTAGTAACAAAGCCACGAGAGTGGAGCTTGAGTGCTTTATGTCACCCTAATCCTTTGATGAAATCATAGCCTTGTATTATGTGGTTGCTTATCTATCATTCTTCTAATGTATCAATTTAAAGGTTTACAGAGTTAGATTAGGTTGAATCTGTGTTGTGTTCAACTGTAAAGGGTCAACACAAATCTGTCGGCATTTTGCACACTTACTATGTATTATTATAATACAACATGTTACTTTTTTGGTAATTTTTTTTACACATATAACTACCTCCATGAATTTGATGAAATGCAGCAACATGAAAAGTGTATTGTACAAAGCAAGGTTAAAAACTTTGAAGCATTAGGTCATGGCGTTCTCTTGTGTGTCAATGCTTGCATATGAAGTCATCATGTCTCCATTGCCACAGTTTCCTTCTACAATATTAAAAATCTGGCTTTTAAATGAGTCACTTTAATACTTTGACAAGGCTGCGTAATTGGGGTAAAAGTGAAAAGAAGGCTGAAAGCTTCTATCCTCTCCCCAGTTACTGCTAAAATTTCTGCCTGGTAGAACTTGAAAATGTATTTGTAATTTAGCAAATTAGGAACATCTACAGTCTGTGAAATATGATTGATGGTTTGGGGTTTAACAGAAGACACTCTGGGTATTTTCTTGGCAGCCTTCAAATACTTTGGGCCCTATTCTGCCTCCATCTCTGTCAACATATCAGGTCATGGTTTCTCTGAACTGGCAAGGGTGTTAAAGCAGCTCTTCTTTAATGATAAACACTGTTCTCTAGGTTGTGTGCATCTGAAATGCTTGCTCCTACGGAAATTACCAACAGCCTTTAATTGGCTTTGCTGGGAGCAGTGTTAGGGTCCCTACTCAAGGTATGTGCCTGTTGTTTAAAGAACGTGGGCGAGTTTCCAAGAAAACTCAAGCTGGTTTTTGAAAAGTAGCCAGCTGCAACAAGCCACCTTTCAGGAGGGAAGCAAGAAGGATTTTTTCCAAAAACCAAAGGAAGAAAGTGGCAGTTGAACCTAAGCAGATCACATTTATATACAAATCCTGATTTATGAACACCTTTCAGCAAACCTAGTACCATTATTCTGATGCAAATTAATGCACAATCATCAGTTGAGGTAATTTTGCCATTTTAAGGGTTTCAGTTAAAAAAATGTAAGAAATCATTATTCATTTGACTTCTTGCACCACTGTAAAATGTCTGCTATGCGCAAAACAATGTTCATTCAACTTTAAGAAGTAAAATGTATTGGAAAACAAATATTTTAATGAAAACCATGGCCTAAGTGCTTGTCGGCAGCAGTTGTTATTAGAAAAGAGAACAAGCACACCAGTATTCAGAGGGCATCGTAAACGTGGATAATACTTGGCACTTATATCACACTTTTTTGCCTGAGGGCCTCGAAGCACTTGTCATGGCATCAGCTGAGCCTGGCAAACCTATGGGGTAGGTAGGGTTCACTGACCCTGCTTAAAGTCCAGGCACATTGGAAAACATGAAGGCCAAGAGTCTGTGGGATAATTTATTAATCAGTTGCTTTCTCAAAGTTACTGAATTAAGTTTAATAGTTAACCAAAGTGTTTATTGTTTATACTCTGAAGTTACTCTTTGATACATTCAGTTTAAGTAACAGAGAAACTACTTTGCAGTCATAGAATCATAGAATCGTTAGGGTTGGAAAGGACCTTAAGATCATCTACTTCTAACCCCCCTGCCATGGGCAGGGACACCTCCCACTAAACCATCCTGCAAAGTCTCCTGGATTAGCAGTGCCAAAACCATCCAAGTTTTCCGTCACATGAGTACTGCCAGCGGTGGTTTTAGAAGCAGTTATTTTGATTAGAAATTTGTTTTTCAAATACATTTCACAGAGCTTTTCCCAACACGGTTGTTCAAATTATTATGCTCTAAAAGCGAATAGCAGTCCTAATCTGGTGTCACACCCACGGTTTACAATTCTCTTTGCTCTTCTGAAGAAAAACTGTACAGTATTAGAGAGAAAATTTCTATTTTTTACAAAATTCTTTTAAAAAAAAGGGTATATATCTAAAATGTTCCCCCCAGCATAAGAAAAGTGCATCGTTACTGCATGAGAAGCATGCAGTGGACCCACCAAAAGCCAAGCTGGTGCTAGAAGAAAACGGGACTATCACACTTCTTATATAGCGGTGCTCTAAACGGTGGTTTATGCAGGCGCAAATCTGTCGTAACTCCCCTGATCTCCCGCGGATCTGACGGAGATGGGAATGGGTCGCTAACTCCATTGAAGCTCAGTTCTGAGCTGAGGGTTTCCGTGTTCCTCCCCCCACCCCGAGACACTAAGTGCAGAGAAGGAGCAGAAGGCCACCCGCACGCACCTGGCTCTGGAAGGGCAGCCTGGGCACAGCCACCCAGCCGGGATGCTGCAACAGCCACCGCGCATGTCCCACCTCGGAAGGGCAATCTTTCGCGTGGAACGCCTGCCCTCATGTTGTATAGCTGTTAGAGCCACCCAAAGGACACCCCCCCAGAAGTATGAAAGGGCCCTTGGAGTAATTGGCACAGATGTTACTTTTATATGTGGAGGAAATTTGAGTTTAAAGGGATCATAACTCTGCAGGTAATTTTCTGTGAGTGACTGAATGTGGCTGTTGCATTAGGTTTAAATGAGTTAATAAATGCAAGTGGGACTTACTGTATGTTAGAAGGGAGTTTTGCAGCCAAGACTGCCTTGTATAAATGTGTTTGCACTGAAAAAAAATAATTAAAAAGTTACTTGGTCTCTGGTTGCTGTAAAGGTCATCCAAGATGGATGTTCTGTTTATATTGTATAGTATTTCATATGAAATAATTGCAGTTCATGAAATGTCTTCCCTAACGTTACTGATTTATAACAGCACATTTGTAACATGGTTTTTATTGTGTCAGTGTACCATATTGTAAATGATGATTACTTGTCATGCTTAGTATAATAATTTAAAGGAAAAGAAAAGGACAGGGATTTTTGTAAGTCTATATTTGAAAGTCCCTCCATATGGTAATATTGTGTTCATGTTGTTTATGTAGTGTTGTGTGAAATATCCATTTTGGATTGTGTTACTTTTTAAAATATTAAATAACATTTGGTTATATGTTTTAAGTGGATTCTTTGCACCGATCGGTGGTTTTTAGAGGAAATACTTAACGTTTCCATGTAACGCACTGTTTCTCTCCCTCGCTTAGGAAACCTTGCACAACAAACCAAATACCTCAGGAAAACAAGGGTTGTAACAAGTTGCTGTTTTCATGTATGCTTCGTAAAAGGTCTCCGAGTCATTCTAGTAAGAGCACAAGGGAGAAAATTCACCAATTTTGAAACATCCCGGTTTGGACTGGACGTGAAGGTGACGGGTGCAGCGGGAGTGTGATCCCCACTGAACCTGTGAGCACCCAGCTGAGTGCTCCCAAGCTCCAGGAAATGAGAAGTCCATTGGGGCATCCTGATGCCAAGAGCAACAGCTGTCAGGTCCCTCTTTTCCTCTCCTCTCCATACTCATGAGCCAAAGGAGGACGTGGTGCACACACCCAATAGGAAGGGCTCCAGCAAGGAGGTTTTTTCACATTCTTAAAAACACCCAGTAAGTTTTGTTTTCCACACTGTGACAGCGGCTGACTGGAAAGGCCCAAGTGGACAACATAGCATTTTGTCTGCCTTCTACCACCACTTGGAAGAAGGTTTTGGGAAAGTTTAGGCTTCAGGAGTCTGCCGTTTTGCCTTCAGAGCTGCTGTTTGCCAAGGTGGGCTGTATTTACAAGGTTTACAAGATGAAAAACAAGGCAGCATCTGTTGGAAGTAGGTGCTGTTGTAAGCGCCTTGGCTTATCAGCTGCTAGTGGTGCCTACTATTACCGTACTGCTTGTAGTCTTTGTTTGTTCCCCTTCCATCTCCCTTTGTAATCCATCTCCTTGAAATTGTGGAATTTTAATTATGGGGGGGGGAAAAAGCCAAAGCCAGGGAGGGTTTGATCAGGGCTTTGTGCTGGCACTGACCTGCTTAGTGCCTTGCACAGGCAAAGCCAATTTTGGGGGGTGGTCAGAATGAGACTTTCAAGGCTTTTTTAGTATTGCTGGAGAAGTTTGCAAGTGCTGTTTCCTCCTCACAGAGAGCTTTGTTTCTTTTTCTGTCCTGATGGAGGGCTTGTATTTTAGGTGATAGATTAGTCCGATCATTACCTGGAAAGAAACTACTGTTGTCCAAACCTATCACACCTTGCACTTCAAAACTTGCTTAGAAACATGGCTTTAGTTCTCTTTATACTTTGCTGACAGGTGAACTGAAAATTTTTAAGCAAGTGACATGTTTTTGGTGAAACATAGCATATGACATACTTAAAAAACATCTGGGGCTACCGTTCATCTGAAGAACTGTTCCCTTGCTGTTGGATCGTGCCTTTCTGCTGGGAGCACTGAGTCAAAACAGCAGATTTCCATCCCTCTGTATCTAGATGTCTTACATCTGTAACATTTTTTAAAGCTCTCCTCTGTAGGCTTTCCTCCATCCGCCTCTCAACTGTTTCATTAGCCTGCTGTTTTCATTCCATCTTATTTTCTGTAATGTCCTTCCATTTTATCTTTTTCCCCATCTCTCAGAATCTCCTTCTACTCCTTTTTCACATTTATCCTCCTTCAGGTTGTGTGGGGAGGTTTTATCCACGCATTTCTTGACATGAGATGTCCTCTGCCCCTTTTCTCACCCTCCTCTCTCAAATGTCACCCTAATCCTATAGTGTCTTCTCACCGCTTTTCCACTACTTTCTCTTTTTCTCTCTCCCTGCTCATCAGAAAGACCTCAGAGAAGAAAAGGTGGTCAGCTGCTTCAGGACAGGCACTCCTGTCAGCAGTTTCCTTCAAGCCATGCTGTTGCAGGTTTGTGATCTTAAAACAGTTTAGGAGTGTAAATATGCCCCCGCTTTCAGTCCCTTCTGTTCTCTTCTGACTGCTGCTCCTTTTTTTGACCATGTGTTTTTCAGCCCAGCATCCCTGTGCTTTACAGGCTTAAAGAGGAGACCCAAAACCCTGAGCAGCAGTGGAACAACAGGTCACATTGGTCTTCCTCAGGGCACCAAGCAAGGCCCCAGGTGAATTCTTAGAGCAACAATTATACGCAGCTGTGCTTCTCAGAATGGCTATAAGGGAAGTCTCACTGGTCTTTCCTGAACAGCGAGGAAGGAGCCCATTGCCCCAGCACTGTTCACCGCAACTGGAACATGAAGGGGTTTGCAGCAGAGTCAAAGATGCCGGGACTTTGATAGCCTCCAGTGGTTTTGTGTCAAGATAGCTGAGCTTGCATTTGTAACCAACTTCCTTCTAGCCTTTAGGTCCTCATGTTTAACAGCATATTTTTAGCCCAGTTCTCACAGAAGTGATGAATGGGCACTGGGAATGGGAAATCCCAAGTACTTTTTTTTTTAGGTCTTTTTCCTTATCTCTCATCCTAATAAGCACAGAAAACTTAACCCTATGGTGCCAGATATTTGAGAGTAAGCAGAGACAGTAAATACATCTACCAGCATGTCTGTGCATACACTGAAATACATAGTTATGTACTCTGCTTGCTTGCTTGCTTGCTTATGGAAACTGGAAGCCTTTTGTTTTGAGTTCTTTCGTTCTCTCTCATTTTGTCCGTGTGCTTGTCAGCACCTGGTAAAATTGAACTCGGTGTCTAGTAAGTGCCGAAGAGGGTCAGTCTGGCAGGAAACTGCAAAAGCAGCTTCCAATGCCTTCAGGCTTTGCACTGGCAGTGAGAAAACAAGCAGGAGTCAGTGGCCTGCTGTGTGTAGGCTTGTCCTTGTGCAGAAGTGAAAGGGTACACCAGTGCTGGTGCTGAGCTCCGAGCAGTGCTACTCCAGCAAATGCCCTCCTGGTTGCACACACTCACCGTGCTGCAGTTCCCATTGCAGAGTACTCGGTGCAGGCGGACTGTGCCGCTCGCTGATGAAACTTCTGTGTCCTGTTAGCTGGGGGTGTGGAAAATAAGGACCTGGACAGGTAATTTTGTGGGGCACCATGTGCATCAGAGGGATTTGAATGCAAACCATGTCTTGTGACCCATGTGCCTGGAGCCTGCCGTTGCTACATAGCTGTGGTCTCCACCATGTGCACGCCTCTATGCCCCACTAGGCAGGAGCAACCATCAAGGTTCTGAACTTGACGACTGAGCAAACCTCAGAGCTGGGTGTGCCTTAGGACTGTGGGCAGTGACCAGGACGGGACAGCAGAGAGGGCATTTGCTTTCCTGGCTATGGCAGGGGAATGCTGCTGCTGCCTCTGTGGCGAGCCCCCCTCCTCCGTCCACACTGCTGCTCCTTGCCCAGCCCACCCCAGCCACCTTGACCCCAAGCCCAGGCTCAGGTCCCTCCCTACTGAGCCCTGCAGCCCAGGTCCTTGCTGCTGCTCACCCGCAGCACAGGGAGGAGGCTGGGGGAGAGGCTTTAGGGTTTTCTGTGTCCAGTTCTGCGCTTGCCTCTGGCTCAGGCCCAGGGTGAACCTGCCAGAGAAGTCCTAGTTAGCACCCAGCAGTTTAACACGAGCTGGTGATCGTTTCGGGTGCTTGTAATGGGGCCAGCTGTAACCCTCCTCTAAGGCACAGCCCTGGCAGAGCTTTGCAGTAAACCAGTAACTGACAGTCTGTGGTAGAAGCATCACTCAGGGGAGGCACAGGAGCAGGGGAGGCTTTGTCCATCGTGGTGCAAGCGCTCGGGGCCACCCCAGTGTCCAGCCTGAGGAAAAGAGATGCAAAGCTCACAGAGGGATCTCGACCCCAGGACGCTTCCTTGACCCACGGTGGGGGAGGGCACAGTATGCCACACAATCATTGTATCTTCCAACTGCAGTGTTTTATTTGCAAGTAGTCACCAGCAGAGGTTTATTATTCGTTCACAAAGAAGAAACTCGAGAATCCTCACATCTAAGGCAGCCAATAAGTTTATTGTTCCTCCTTAAAGGTAGACCCTTTGCCTGGTAGTTTTATTGTTGCCTATAACCCACTATGGAAAGACTGTATTTCTCATGCTTCACTGTTAGACAGCAGATAATGGTTTCACCAAATCGCAGCTTGTACAGAAAAAACAAGATGAGAAACCCACTTACTTTTGAAGGTAGAAGTAAAAACCAAAAGCCCAGAAAACTAAAGCCCCACGGAAGGACAAAACAGTTTTGAGAAGCTCTTTGCCACATTTAAAACATCCGCCTGGAGACAAGTGGACTTTTCTTGAACCAGAAACTAATAAAACACTACTGCTTAAAATATTTAGACCACTGCAGATTTCAGAGCTGTTTGTCTTTCTAAATGAGCCGCTTGGGACGTTGCTAAGGAGGAAGCTGCCTTTTTGGCGTCAGATTAGTAGCAGGGCTAACTAATCATCAGGTCCAGCCGGTCAAGACCACCAGCTTTGGTCTCAAGACAGAGCAGAGTGGCTGAGTCAGTCCCACGTGTCGCGCTAAAAAGGAAGGCTGCTGGCATTTATTTTTTGGTAAAAAAGAAGAAAATAATCTCTGTCACTGTACTGACATGGAGTGTGTAAATTCTGCCTCATGGCTGCTGCCTTGTGCCATGCCCAATGCGGACAGTGGTGCAACCGTGGTGTGAGTCCCCATGAGCAGAAAGGTCGTCAGGCAGCCAGCTTCTGCCCAGATTTCTTCCGGGTTGGGGTATCTGCAATGTGAGGGGAAGGGAGGGAGGGCGGATGCTTTTGTCCAGACAGAGAACGAGGGAATCAGAGTATCAGGGTTTAAAAACTCAAAAGGTTTCTCTAAAACAAAGAGGAACATGAGGGTGTACATCAGTTAAAGAGGAACATGAAGGTGTACATCAGTAGCTTGGGAGTCACTGCTGGGACCACGAGGTTGAGAAGAAGGATGTCAACTCAAGACAAGAAACAAAAACCTCTGCATTACATGGAGGTTGGAGGATGCTGGTCTCCAAAAAAGCCAGCTGGAGTGGGGAGATACATGTGCCTGCCTGGTTCATACAGACCCAAACCAAAGGGTAATTGGTACTGGTACCTTCTGACCTGTGTCTGTGGGTGCGCTGTAAGGATGTGGTGTCCCTGAGCAATGCCCAGCCAGGAGCGGGACGTCTCCGCAGAGGGCAGCCAGGGCTTGCTCCCCCTGGAGGTGCCCATTCACAGGTGTGGTAGGATCCTGGAAGAAGCCCTGTGAGAAGGGATAGAGAGGGGTCCCAGCAAAGCCTGCCCAACAGCACTGCCGTGGGTGCTCCTCCTCCCTTTTGCCCAAGTACCATGACCCTCTTTACTTCTGGTTAACTCCTGGCCTGGAGAACAAGTTGCCATCCTTCATCCTCTAGGTAGGAACTAGACACAGCTTGCGAACCCGGCTGGGCACACAGTGCTCCTGGCAGTACTCCCCTCTGCTCAGGCAGCCACCTAAAACACAAGTCATAAGTACTTGCCTCAACCCATTTGCCTTTCCCCTCCCTGTGCGCTCGTGAAGGTTGTGCTCATCCTCAAGGCTCCCACGTTTGTCTTGGAATAAAGCCTCCCTTCTTTCCCCCTGTTCCTATTGTACGTGCAATAACTTGCTGTTTGTTCACTTGCGAAGGCTGCAGAGTGCCTCTAAGCTTAGTTTGTGTCCAAAAAAACATCTCTTTCCAGAAGGAGAAGATTCATGATGCATCCCAGATGTTTGCATGTGGCAGCAGTCTCCAGACACAACAGATTATGGGAGAGAGATGGATAAGCAACGAGCAATTGTTTCTCCTCCTCGGAGGCAGGGAAGTTTTGGCACTGGCTCTATTTACCACACTGGTATATGAAACCTTTTAAACGTCACTGGAAGGCGCTTCTGTTCTAGCTGCGGCTGTCACAGAGAACTGGAAGGGGGATGCAGAACAGTTTCAGATCATGATATAAGACTCATCTTTGGTTACCTACTGCCAGCTCTAAATTATCCCATTCCTATCCCTTCAAACAAGAGAAAAGTGCTGCCTGAGACTGTCTCAGCCCTGCGGCTGCAGTTGGTGTGCTCAGTACAGCCTCAGTTTGTGTTTGTGGCTCACTCTGGTTGCCTCCTTTGTCCCACCCTTGCAGGGTTTTTGGCAAGGACTGGATTTTGAGGCTGGGTTTGTTACTGGCCAGCTGGGACCCTCCTCCCTGGCCCAGGCCTGATGCTGACCTCGGTATAAGAGAAATTATTCAGTCTTAGAAGGCATTTCTTTGTGTGAAAGCTGTTAAGCCAAACAGGGTCTCTGTGCTGCAATCACTGCCATGCCCAAGCATACAGGCACTGGGAATGTGTATTTCCTATGGGGTAACCTGCTCACCTGAGCTATTATTCGGCCTGCTGACCAGGGTGGCACTGTCAGGCCTGTCCTACCCACACTGGTGACAAACAGCAAGGCTAGTGGGAGGTGAACGCGGAAAGAGAATTCCTTTTACATGGAAAATTTCCCATGCTTCATCAACATCGTGCTGGAGATAGGGCCAATGAAAACAAGAAGTGGCTCAAATACTGATCTTCACAGAGACAGGAAGGGGCTGAGCAGCTCTTCACTAGCGATATTTTTCTTTGCATTTAGAGGTTGAGACTGGTGAAGACCTTGTGCACCCTGCCTGCTACCAGCAGCCTCAAATGGAGTACTGCAGTGCTCAGCTTCCTGGAAGGGTTATTGGATGCCAAAGCTCAATGTTAGCGGAAGAAATCCTTTCCTATTGACAAGGGGGGAGAAAAACCAAACAAGTCATCTACAGCAATCTGCGTCAACAGCTTATCCTGAGAAATAGTCCGTATAATTCACAGTGGGAAAGGGATCTGTGTCAACAAATGACTTGGGAAGAACAGACTTTGGTGAGGCAAATGGGACCAGTGCCCCAGCCTGCCCTTTGGTAGAAGGTAGTTTCTACAAAACGCTGTCCCAGTGGTACCTCACACCACTGGATGTGTGGAGAGAGGTGGAGCAGGAGTAAATACAGGAGGAACAGCACAGAGAAAGTGTGATGACAATCATGGTGGCATCCTTTCCTGAACAGGATGAGGAGCTCATAGTTTGCTTTCATGGCATCTGCTAACACTGCCTAAATGGTAACCCTGATAGCGAATTACAAATCCTTCAAAATTTGACATGTATCTGAATTATTTTATGTATTTTCAGTGGGGAAAAATAACCATTTTCTTGACTGATTCAGAACAATGAACACTGGAGATGGTGAATGATCAGGAACGATGAAGCCCCGTATGTAACACCTGGCTGGATACTGCCTGTTGGATTGGAGCAGACCTGGCTCATTGGAGCCAATTTGGGAAAACCCACCCTCAACCTCAGCCGCTTGCCTTTTCCATCACGGGGTATGCAGGCATTACAAGAGGTGCTCAGGCCATCGGCTTCAGACACCCCTGAAAGCCGCGCTCCCTGGGCACAGGGGGAAGCTGTGGGATGTGGTTTGTGCGGTCCTTTGGTGGGGGCTTCACCTGGACTCCATCTGCGGGAGATGCAGGGCAGCTCTCCAGGGCAGTGGGGATGTGTGGCTGTCACAGCTCTGCCCATCCCATAGGATGAGGCATTTCACCTGCCATGGAGAACCCCCTTTGGGGAGCAGACCCTGTCTTGTTCACCTCAGCTCCTACACCATTAACTCCTTCATCCTCCTCCTTTGTATTAATTCTGAAGCTGCTCTAGCTGTCACATCTGCACACTCACCAGCTGGTTTCCTGGTTTAATTGCCCTCAGAGGGCTTCTTCAAGAGCCACACCAGCTTTTGTATGGGCCTTAATTTGTCACTGTCCAAACTGGAGCAGCAAGCATCTAAAATTCAGCCCCTGTGACTGAGTTGTATTTCTTCAACTGCATGACTAATTGCTGGGCCTTTGCATTCAGCTATTTCTGCGTGAAACGGTAAACATCATCTTGTCAGTGGGATTTGCATTCCTCCATCCCATTCGTTCTTGCAGAAAGAGGCTGTACGAAACACAAGGAAAACTCAGGGCTCTCTCAAGTTCCTTCTGTTTAAAGGGAAAAAAAAGATTTCTCTTTGTCAAAACTATTCTCACAAGAAAACACCTGAGATTAGGGCAGGAGGGGGTGTTCCAGGTCACCCCATCCAGCCCCTGCAGCAGTGTTGTATAATCCAGCTCATAAAGTGCTTGAACTCCATCTTAAAAGACATTAAGGTTTTATTCTATCCTCCTTCACAGCTGCTATGGGAAGTCTTGCCACCAAAAGCCTACCAATGTGGGGAAGACATGGATGGAGTAGCAAGGGAGAGAGATTAATGGGTGGGTTGGTGAGTGGGTGGATGGATGGATGGATGGATGGATGGATGGATGGATGGATGGAGGGAGGGAGGGATGGAGGGATGGAGGGATGGATGGATGGATGGATGGGATGGATGGATACATAGGCAGCCAAATAAGCACTCTTAATAAATTAATCTTGAATTTGGCAGAGCCTCCCTCTGCCCAGGGGTCATGCAGGGGTTGGGGGCCTCCTCTCAGAATTCAGAAGCAGGTCCCTCCTGAGTCACCTGTATGGCCATGGCCTGCTGGGGCCAAACTATGCTGCATAGGGGAGCACAAAGCAGTGTTTGCCAGTGCACTGACTGTTTTGGCAATGTAGGATGAGCAGCACATTGACGACTGAAGAAAGGCTGGAACTGCCTGTTTTGAATGTGTGCCTGTGACCCCTCAGCATGGGACACAGGGGCAGCTCCTGTGCACACACTGGTGCCCCTGCTTCCCAAAGGCTGCTGCAGTCCTGATATTAAAATGCCTCATTTGCTGCAGCCAAGGGAGAAATGAAATGAGCTCCCCAGAGCTCAGCTAAGCCATGTTCCATGGGGCTGGTGCAGAGAATGGGCACCATGCCTCCCCCACCACAGCTCACTCCTCAGCCCACCTCACTGTTTCATTGCTGTCTTTCATTGCTTTAATGAGAGTTCCCCTCTGCTGATGAGAGCTTGGAGTCCTCCTGGGCAGCACTGCTGGGACTGCCTAACCCAAGGGTACCACGTTTAACCTAGAGCAAAGCTGCGAGCGAGAACAAGTAACAAAGCGAGGAGCAGTGCCCCTCATCTCTGCTGCACCCTGCTCCCCTCTCCTGCACTGCTTTGTTTCCCACTCATGGGATCAGGGATAATAACAACACAAACAGCTCTACATGCAGCCCAAGTCCTCTGCGTTTGGAAGTATATCCAACTGATTCTTGTCAAGGATGATTAAGGGACACATAAATGCCCATGTCTCTGTGAGGCTGCTCTTCCTCCTATTGAACTCAAAGCAGAAGCAGGTAGGAGGCTCACTCAGGAAACTACATGGAGTCAGCATGTTTGGGTTGGTGGGGTTTGGTGCTGTGGGAGGAGGAATCAGCTACAGAGTAAAGGGTAACAGAAAGAGAATTACGGGGGGGGGGGAGAAAAAACTGCGATGAGAAACACGGAGTGAAGGAAAATTTCAGATTTTACTTTGCTTGCTTCAACCCTCCTGCCTAAAATGTACTGATTTTTCCCAGCTCTGCCTATTCAAATCACCCCATTTTTTTCTGCAGGGAAGCTGCTTTCCTCTCCCCTTCTCTGCTCCAGTGTATTCCCAGACCTGGCAGACCCTGGGCCCTGCACTGGTAAATGAGGGCTCTTTTCTCTCTTCTCCCCCAGCCATCCCAGTCCTGATGTAGGAAGCTGCACCCCTTGCAGTGCTGCTGTTGATGGATGCTTTCTGCTCCAGAGTGGGAGCTTATCAGCAGGTGCAATGGGTGACGCTTCCCAGACAGCCAGGAAACCAGTCAGAGCAGTGGAAACAGGCAGCCTCATCGTGAGGTGGTGGTGTGGCTTCAAAGGAAGACACTAAATGGGTGATAGGCAGGAATAAGGGGAGACCAGGCAGCTCTGGGCAGCCTGCAGTGATTTCCTGATGGAGCTGGGCTGGCAGAGCAGAAACAGTGCCTTTGATGCAGACTTGCCAGATCTGGGGTAACGTCATACTGGTTTGCAAGTCCACATAACTCAGATTTTATCAGGCTGATCTATACAGCTGTAAACACCTGTACAAAGCTTGAGAATTACAGTGTCCAGACAACTGCCATTCTGAAATGCTCTTGAGCCCTCCTCAATAGCCTTCCCTTAACGTAAAAATGTTTCAGTCCCTACACAAAACACATTTTTCCATGGAGACGAAAGCTGCCTTTCAAAGCAGCTATTAAAGACTCATTATGCTCAAATGGAGGGTTTCAAACTTTTCCCTTCATTAGGCCGTGTTTTCTTAACAAAATCCTGTTGGATTTGCAGCCTCCTGCCTGCTCTGCTGCAGCCCTACAGGGAAAAGGAGGAGGAGATGTCACATGGAGCTTTTCCAATGCCTTTTACTTCCCAGAGCGCATGTGGTCTGCATTTCACCCTGAGGTGGGGAGTTTTGACTTCTGCTGAGCAATTAGAAGATCAGGAAGGTGGCCAGCACCACAGGATCTTCTAACTCACCCCTTAGTTGTGAGATCCTGGTACTTGCATCCCATTTAGGTGAGAAATTGTCATTTTTGGAACTGCTATGGGCGGTTGAGACTGATTCCTGTTCTGTCCCCATGCAGGTGGTCCCTCAGCACCCTCCTGCTTGTGTGACCCATGTTCATTGGACACAAGGGGAACATTTCTGGACCAACATAGGCAGTGCTGCCAGTTCAAAGGGAGTCCTGCTGTGAATTAAAGGGCTTATTGGTATACCTGCACTGCTTCTCCTCCATCCTGCCCTCCCTGCCATGTGGTCAGTTAATGTAAGGAAGACACAATAAATCCCACTGAATAGATCTGGAGACTTACTTCTATTAAGTCAGTCTCTTCCATGAACATTGTTGTTAGTTTGTGGAGCTTAAAGTGGGATTAAAGCCTCTCGTCCTTGAGGCCCTTGGTGTTGGTTTTTGAGGCCTTGTTTCCGTTTGCACCATCCCATGATGGGAAGTGGGGTCTACTATGAGGGCTCTGGAAAGCCTGAATCAACTGAACCCGGGCACAATGCACCCAACTTCTGTGCGAAGAGCTGATGTGATGTGGGCTTGGAGAAGCGGGTCTAGAGAGAGCATCCTTGGCTCACCTCTATTCTAAGGAGAGCAAAATGGTTTGTTGTGTCCTTTTGCTAGTGTGAATTACATGTCCCTGGGTGGATGTTCAACAGGTTAAATACTGAAATGCATCTGGAAAAAAGGACCGTGTATACAAGCTACAGTATCTCGTGTGATGTTTTTAATGTCCCTAATTTACATGCTGACAGCTTTGCCATTTCTAAACAATGTTATCATTTATCTTTCTGATGATTAATCAGCACAAGCTTCAAACACTGTTTATCACACTTTGATGCAGCAATCAAACCAGAAAGGCAAGGCATTATGGGATGGGTTTTTTTTCCCCCCAAACCTTACAGCATTTATAAAAGATGCACATTTTCCCCAACACCATTCTTAGAATTATTCACTCATTCACAATCAGTCATTGTATAAAAACATCATTCAGAAATAGGTTTTAAAATACACCCGCCTCCTTTGCATAGTATACAGAAAAATAGGCGAGAGCCAAGACATGTGATTTTGGAATGACAATGTGAACTGATTCAGAGGTACAGCGCTTCTCAGGAAGGAAGATGCGCTTCTCAAAAAACAATCATCTGTAGCTCTCCTGAAGCTAATGAGCTGCTTTCTTGCAGGTCTACCATCAAATCCCCCTTTTGCCCTACACACAATGCTTTCATTAAGGTCAAGCAAATCATACTGCAACTAGATTTACTCTGCGGTACTTGCACGTGGACACTGACCAAACTGATCAGTCACAAAGTACTCACAAGGGTCACTGTTGGTTCCATGTGCCATGTTCCATCCCCAGAACAACTCGATGGACCCTATTTATTACTTCCAATTTCCGCTGGTATAAGTGAGAAGCTGAATATACCCTTATCGTTTTAGGGTCGGTTCTTCTGTAAGAAGACCTTGGGTTCTGCTCACGATGGAGTTAAAATGACAGGCTGTGGGGGCATTAGCAGGCACCAGCTGCATCCTGTTGATTTTCAAACAGAACTTGGTGATTTAGTCATTTGGTTTCTTGTATACTGATATTTTTTTTCGCTTTAAAAATGTGCCCCAGAAAATTCATCGGGCCTGGACCATTAAAGAGCAACAGGGAACTCTGAACAATAGGTGCTTGTTTTACAGCTACTGCAAATGCTTCGAAAGCACTAAATTGCCTTTTATACTCAACAATCTAATAACAAAGACTGATTTTCTCCCTTTTTCTTCTCCCAATTGATTTGATGGTTCACTTGAGCTTTAAAAACACATTACATAAATCTTTATGGCTATTACAGAGTCTTTTGTCATGTTTAATTTGGTGTTTGGTTTTTTTTCTGCAGTGTAATCATTCACCCTTAAACGCAGTGTACCACACACGCACACACATGGATCGCGCTTGACTCTGCATCCACAGGAATAGGAAGTCCTAGAGGTTTATTTTGCATGGGGAGGGACCTAAATCCTTCCAAAGGCAGTTTGTCATGGAAAGCTCTTGGTTCAGAGGTATATCAGAACAAGCGCTGAGCCCTCCCAAAGGCACCTCCGACAACAGCTCTGTCCTTTCCTGCTATTTAACATTGCTGTTACGACTTTGCTTGGGCTTGATAGCCCGTGGTGGAAATATTGGTGAGGATTAACTGAGAGGGTGGGAGATCCATCAGTACAGACCTCTCTCCCTGCTGTGGGATAGAGGGGAATGTGCTGCCCACCAGGCAGCAGTGGAGAGAGCAGTAAATGTTGAAAAGCCTTCAGGAGCACCACCAGGTACAAAATCCCAAAACCCAAGCGGATGGTATCTTCACCAGGAGAGGCAGAGAGGCTGTCACTCGCCAGGATTCCTCATCCTTCTTTCTCCTGACCCCTGTGTGTCCAGGTGACTTTTCGCCGCCCTACTGTTTTCGAAGTGGAGGATTTTGATCACTCTTCCCTTTCCCAGCCCTCCCTGCTGCCGCGGTCCATGAGGAAAGCCTGGCCCTGGAGGCGTGCAGGGCCAGGCCTCACTTTGTGGAAAATGAAGAGAGGCTGAGAGGAGCAGGATGCTCTTGCTGCTCTCCCACCCATCAGCTCTCTCAGCGTTCTGGTCGCTCAGAGAAGCGCTTGATTCTTTGAAGAACAGGTCGGTATAGCCAGGGCTTGGCATTGTAAGAAGTTGGGGCAGTGCTGGTGAGGGAGCTGGAGATAAAGGAGTGAATCAGAAAGGACCCAGTTAAACGCACAGAGGTCTGTCTCCACCCTGAGCTTCTCAGGGCCGGGGGCCAGGGTGAGCCTCCCAGTTGCTGGGTTAAGATGTGTTTGTTGCTCAGAGATCCCCACGTGCACCCACCAGAAATTTTGTGGATCCTGCTCCTGTTGCCAGTGCTGTAAACCTGGAGTAGCAACACTGGCTTCCCTGGCTGTGTTTGGAGCAGCACGGAACCTGGCTTCATCTTATAACCGCTGTAAAGGCAGGGCGGGTCAGATTCACGCCTGGTGGAGCAGTGGGAGGCAGCACTCTATTAATGAAGCTATTATTCAACTGAAGAAGAAAAGAGAGGGGTGGCGCTGCTGGTGACACTGCGCGGCACTGCTGAGGGTCACAGTAAGGAGATCCGCACGGCCAGCAGGGACAGCAGTGCCGGCAGCATGGCACAGCTGCTGCGCGGGGCCAGCGGTGCCGGGGGGGCCGTGTTTCGGAGCATGCATTCCACCCTGGACCAGGAGCCATTGTTGGGCAGCGGCTGTATCCCTGCCAGGCTGCACATGATGTTGTAAACATCCACGGATCTGATGGGAGGTGCTCGGTAATTGGATCGGAAATCTGCAGGGAAGCAGGCAAAAGAGAGGAGTTGGCATCATACGGCTTGGGGCTCAGCTCCTGGAATGTGGGGTGCTGTGGGGCAAGGCAGGCTGTGATGTGGCATGCTATACAATTTACAGCATAGCCCAACAGAAACATTCGAACGTTTATAGTCATTATTTTTACTTCTAGTCCAATTCTAGTCTAAAAACTTAAAACCTTAAAAACTTAGTAACTACAGGAGCTACTTTACTACGTGTGCTTAGTAGATTCAATAGCCTGCAATAACCGCATTGCACATTCTGCTTTGCTTTTGCTCCTGTCTGCAGCTGTAGCCTGGGGCTCAGCAGTGCTTAAAGGGCCTGATGAAATGGAAACCAGGGGTTTTCTGTCTGCCCATCAGACAGGTGGGTGAGGGGGGGTGCAGCATTCCCAAAGAAAGGGCTCTGTGTTAGTGAGCGTGAATCCACCAACAAAAGGAGGACAAATGTGTTTCAAACAGAATTAAAAATGCAGGCCAAAATTTAGGCAAGTAGGGCAAGGGGATGAAGTTACTGTGCTGGGATGTCAGAGAGGGGCTGATCAAATCCCTTCACATCCCTCTGCCTTGTTTCTCCAGCTATAAAACAGACACAGAACTAGGAGCCTGCCTGTTATTCAGCCACAGTGAGGAAATCCTGCCATCTATTTGTAATTCTGGGGCATCGCAGAGTGCCACATCGAGGTCCTGACATGCCAGGACCTGCAGGGATACTTTGCCAGGGCCATGGGGCTGCGGGGGAGAAGGACACCGGTGATGGTGGCACTGTACCTGGCCCATACGCAAGGAAGAAGCCTCTCATGTCCATGAGCTCGTTGTCATAGCCGTGCCAGCCGTTCTGCCAGGCCTCCTTCCTCCCCGTCCCATTCTCCCAGAAGGGGAGCTTGTCCCTGCTCTGGGCAACAACAGCAGAGCACAGTTAGTGCCAGTCTCCTGGGTTGTGTGTGGGGTGCTGTGCGGTGCCATGCTGTGTCCCCACTTGCTGTACCACCCCAGCAGGCCCCCCCTGCTTTGCCACCTCAGCCAGTAGCCCATCTCCCAGCTGAGCAGGGAGGACAACTTTCTGCCTCTCACTCATCTGAAGTTCTGCTGTGGGCACAAAGTATCACAGCCGTGCGTGGCGTGTAAGCATGGTGATGTCCCTCTCCCGCTGAATGCTAGCACGGATCTGATGGTGTGTTGTTCTGCCCAGCATGCCATTGGCAACTCAGAAGAAAGAGCCAATTTTGCTCCGTTTGACTAGTCAGCCTAAGCAATACAGTATCATAGAATAGTTAGGGTTGGAAAAGACCTTAAGATTATCTAGTTCCAATCCCCCTGCCATGGGCAGGGACACCTCCCACAAAACCATGCCACCCAAGGCTCTGTCCAATCCAGCCTTGAACACTGCCAGCAATGGAGCATTCACAACTTCCCTGGGCAGCCCATTCCAGCGCCTCACCATCCTTACAGTAAAGAACTTCCTCCTTATATCCAATCTAAACTTCCCCTGTTTAAGTTTGAACCCGTTACCCCTTGCCCTATCACTACAGTCCCTAATGAACAGTCCCTCCTCAGCATCCCTATAGGCCCCCTTCAGATATTGGAAGGCTGCTATGATGTCTCCACGCAGCCTTCTCTTCTCTAGGCTGAACAGCCCCAACTTTCTCAGCCTGTCTTCATAAGGGAGGTGCTCCAGTCCCCTGATCATCCTCGTGGCCCTCCTCTGGACTTGTTCCAACAGTTCCATGTCCTTTTGATGTTGAGGACACCAGAACTGCACACAATACTCCAAGTGAGGTCTCACGAGAGCAGAGTAGAGGGGCAGGATCACCTCCCACGACCTGCTGGTCACGCTCCTTTTGATGCAGCCCACCCCAACTATATAATTTCTAATGATTATTATTTCTTCCCCCTGCTTGTTTTAGTATTAAAGCACTGAGGTTCCTTCCAGGGAGCACAGGCTCAGTCCCCTCTCCTTGGCATAGACCACTCTCAGTTTTCTCTCCCTGCTCAGTGCATCCATGCTCTAATAATTTGTCATCATAATTCTCATTCTTCCTTGCCCATATTGCACTTAACTCATACTTTTAAATTCCTTCCTTAATTTCTTCTCCTTTGTATTAACAGCTCTTACCAGACTGCCTACAGCAGTGCTCCCTCAGGAGCAGCAGCCCATAGGGGCTGTTCAAAATGCTGGACCAACCCTCTCTGTGATTTTCTCTTGTTCCATGCTTCCTAGGGATGGCAGCAGATGGGACACCACAGATATCCCCAGAACTTAGACAAAAACATCAGCTGTCAGTTCGTTAGACCCCTGGCATTAATTTCTCCTATCACTACAGAAAAGGAGCTACAGTTCCCTAAACAGCCAGGTCTGGGCTTCACACTCCATCATGGAAGCACAGAAGATGCCCCAGCAGAGTCTCTCACATTCCCATGAGTGGTGCAAGTGGTGCTGCAGCCCCTGCGGACAGTGAAGCAGACTGATCGAGGATCCCTTTCCTTTTGCAAACATTTGTTTTGCCTGATTTTCATTTTCCTCCTCTTCCCAAGGGCAGGAGCACTGAGGACAGCAGTGATTATGGCTATGAGGTGTAGCTCTTCCAACTGCTTTCCAGGGGAACACCTGGAATATCCTTTGCATTTCTTCGTACGTAACCGTCAGCAGATGTACCAGATAATTAAACAATATTAGCTGACAAATTAAATGTCTTTCCTTGTCCCCATCAATTTCACTGACAACACTCAGGGCAAGCCAAGGAGAAAATAGACTCCTTCCCGCCTTCTTACCAAAGCACCTCCTTACGCTGCAGCTCTGCTTACTGTGGCTCCTGGGAACTAATTGTCACTGGGCTGCTCACCATCAGGCAACCTGCACAGCATTTGTTAGCATCAGCTCCACACAAGCCAAGTCACATCTAATTTGTGATGCACCTTTGGCAGTATCATGGCGTTGCTGAAGCTACACCCCTCCATGGTCCTGTCAGATGTCGTGGGCTCAGCTCTTCTCCAGGGATGTCAAGTGCAGGAGGTAGTGTGCCTTCCAATTGCCCACCAAGACACCAGGAGATACCTGTTCACAGCTAGGTGTGCAGTCATAGCCATTGCCATTATTTTTGCTGCCAGTTGGATTAGAAAACACGCTACTTTCTTTCTCAGCTGCAGCTGAAGTGGGAGCTTGTGAAATGGGGCCGTTAGCAGCAGCAGCTTGAGGGAAAGGGCTGTGCAAGCACCTCAGTGCTTCCCTTCCAGCACATCAGGCTCTAGAAACCTTACAGCAAACCCCACAAAGCCCTGGGGCTTCTTTGGGGCCAGGGCACTGGCAGCACTCTGACGTGCATGCTTTGGCAAGCCCAATGGGACCAAGGACTCGACTCAGTGATTTTTCAGGCTCAGCCCAAGCCTGGTCTAGCGTTGCTCCTCAAGGATTAATGAGACTGTCGATAATGGACTTTCCCCTGCATGTGCAAGTTTAGAAGCTGTACAGCAACTGTTCCCTAAAACTTGGGAAGTACGTTGGGATGCATGCAGGGTCAGCACGAAGCCCTGAGGACTGAAGCCATTGTTGCATGCAGGGGAGCAGCTGGGGATCATTCTGCTCAAAGGATGGGGACCGATCACTCGTGGAGGGATTGAGATAATGTTAGCAGACCAGCTTCGATACAGCTGGAGGTGCATGAAATCCCTCCTCATCCTGCTTTAACCAAAATGTGGATGGCTTTGTTCCTATGCTCCTTGCTGGAAAAAACCCCAACAAAACATCGAGCTTTCAGACACATCCCTCCTCCTCTCCTCCCACCCCTCCAACCCCCCAAATTCCCCTTTTTCAAACAGCTTATAGCTATCCACTAGCCAACAGAGAGTGAAACACTCCGTGAGCATGATAAGGAAGAGCTAAACATCCTCTCTGCAGTGGTTTGGGCAGAAAGTATAATAGAAGGCTCAATTATTGCTTTAAAAACATGACAGGAAACTTTCATTTTCACATCCCATTCACAGATAATGAAAATGTACCAAGGAGAAGGGAAATCTGACAGCATTAATGAGAGGACATTCTCGAAAATCAGAAACAATGGGAAGGAATGGGCAGAGAGACAGAAATAATTACCACGGCAGCAGTGTTTGCTGCACTGTTATTAAGGTTTGTCAGAGTTTCAGCGATATTTTTTAAAGTGCCTTTCTTTTTTTTTTTCCACGGAATATGTAAAAATGTTCTGTGCTGAGTTTGGTACAAAAGGGTTGAGTTGTAATTTTTTAAAGTTGTTTTGGCAAAAACGCTTCAGATTCCTACTTCAGGTGCCTGAATCTTAACTCCAGCTTTTACATGTATATTTTCTTCTTTAACCAGAAATGTACTCGAAAGCAATTGGAGTTTTTTAGGGGTGCATTTGTATGCTGCTGTAGGAATTACTATCCTAAAGTCAGGTTAGATAGTGAGAAATGTGGTGGTGTGGGTCATCTTGAGCAAAGCCTGGTGAGCAGTAGCTCTGAGGGTCACGAGAGAAGATGCTCAACTGAGTTACAGTGATCTGCAAGGCAGTGACTACACTGGGACAGTGTAAAAGACCCAGGACTCCTTGGTTCTGTCACCGCCTTACTGACTCAGTGTATGGCCTTGGGCAAATCACTCAGTAGAGCTTCTCACTTTACCCACTTGGAAGATACGTAAGCTGCCTCACCTCTGAGCTGTCTGAGATGCTGTTAATGTCTTTAATGTGGAGATGATCAGTAGCGATCCAAGGACAAAATAATAATTACAATAATTATTGTAACAACATAAGTTGTCATGAAAAATCTCTTCTTGTGTGCCTAGCAAGCTCCCAGATTTCAGTGTGTGCACTGAGCATCTCTGAGGAGTAAATCCCCAGTCTGACCTTTTTGAGACTGGAGGACATGGGAGAAATGAGGTATTCTTCGGACAGGGTCTGGTGGGTGGGAAGAAAAGTTGACTCAGTGCAGCTGAATAAAGGGACAGCAAGGTCTTGAAATGGAAACACCCTTTCTCTGTCTAAGGTGAAGGTAGGTGGGCAGGGGGGAGAGAACTAAAGTAATGAAACTGGAATGGGAAGCAAACTCCTTCTGTTTTATGAAAATGCAGAAAAAAGAACCACGTTGACTGTTTAACTTTGTCTACCATCAGCATAGCTGCTGTGCCTTTAGGCTCGATGAAGCACACAGCAATATTTGACATCAGTTCTGTAGTCAGCCCAAGTGAAGGATGCAACAGAACTGCTACATTTTTCTGATTGTTTTCACATATATTGCACCTTTCCACATTCATGTGTAAGTATTTTGCTTCTACATTTTACCTCCACTATGAACCATCCCTTCTCAGCCACGAGAGTCAGAGGAGACACAAATTTTCCTTTTTTGTAGAAAAACCGGTCTGGAATATCCTGTACGTTATAAACGTTCATGTGTTCCACACCTTTCAACTTCTGATATATCTGCAAAGAAAACAAATGTTAGGACACCACATGGCTGTAAAGAGCATATACACGCCTACAGGCACGTGCAAACACCTACATTTGTAAAATGGCTAAGCCCCTTTAGTGGCACACTCAAACTGGGACTTTTCTGGTCCAAAGATGATGGCTGTGCAAAACCTGTATGTGTGGTTTAGCAGGTTCTCAAAACTTGGATCATAAACACATAGGAATGCATGAATTCAGGTATTATATGCATTTGTAATACATGCACTCAACTCATCTATGCACATGAGTGTATTGGCCTACAGAGATAGACCAGTAGAAACCAAACCACCACAGGAGACAGTAAGCTAAGTGGTGAAAGATGCTCAAAAGCACAATGTGGACTGGGTACAGATGCAGAAAAGAGATGCTGCCTTTGGCCTCTGCCACTTATTCTCTCTTCGTGCTCTTGAGTGAACAATTAATGTCATCTCACCTGTGTTTCTTACACTTAACCAGTCAATCCCTGTCATAGTTAGTGTTTAGTTACCTGCTTCATAAGGATGCTGTGAGGTTAATCAGCCAATGCCTGTGGCTTTGAAGCTGCACAATGCCCTACACGTGGTTTATTAATATTAAACATACTGTCATGAATATAACCACACAAATGTGGAGAAATTATTCAGAAAAATATTTTCAATGCCTAAAGAAGATGTTCGTATGCCATAAAGAAGGCCATTATTGGAGCCCCCAGGACGTACATTGCTTTTTCTCAAAAATATATAGAATCTTCAAGACTAAATAGCTCGATTCTGCAAAGAATGAAAGGCTCTTCACTAGCCTTTTAGCTATGCCCACTTGCGTGTATATGTGGGCAAGAGATCTGCATCGATACGTAGTTGCCATAAGGATGGCACCGGGTGTGATGGCGGGACTTAGCCAGACCCTCCCACTGTGACCTGGGCTAGAGAGTGGTCCTGGTGTTTCACCAGTACCTCAGGTGCTTCAAAATGGGGCGACTCATGGAACTGTCGGAACAAGTCCAAAGGAGGGCCACGAGGATGATCAGGGGACTTGAGCACCTCCTGTATGAAGATAGGATGAGAAAGTTGGGGCTGTTCAGCCTGGAGAAGAGAAGGCTGTGTGGAGACCTCATAGCAGCCTTCCAGTATCTGAAGGGGGCCTATAGGGATGCTGGGGAGGGACTCTTCATGGGGAACTGCAGTGATAGGACAAAGGGTAACGGGTTCAAACTTAAACAGGGGAAGTTTAGACTGGATATGAGGAAGAAATTCTTTACTGTAAGGGTGGTGAGGCACTGGAATGGGTTGCCCAGGGAAGTTGTGAATGCTCCATTGCTGGCGGTGTTCAAGGCTGGATTGGACATAGCCTTGGGTGACATGGTTTAGTGGGAGGTGTCCCTGCCCCTGGCAGGGGGGTTGGAACTAGATGATCTTAAGGTCCTTTCCAACCCTAACTGTTCTATGATTCTATGACTCTTAAAAGTGGTAACCTCTATTAAAAGTGGTAACCTCTATGTTATGATACTATCTAATTCCTAAACATGTATATTTAAAGTAAATTAAGAATAGAAGAATTTGGCTATTGGGAAACAGAAAATCAGCTTATTTTGCTATAAAAAAGCAGCGCACCAGTAAGAAGTCATAAAAAGAAATGAAGGAAGGAAACAAAACCATGGTGTGAGGCATCGTACTTTATTCTCCTTAGGGATATTATGCTGTTTAATGAGAGAGAAGCATGTACTTAAGAGCTTTGTCAGATGAGACCCCATGTCTACTTGAAGTTGCAGCTTGTACTTGCCCTTGCTTGAAGGTGTGGCGTACAAAAACAGGGATCTCTGAGTTCAGGCTGAGGCGAGCCCCTATAAAGGGCTGTGATCCCTTACAGCAACACTGACTGAATCACCTGCACACGCCTCTAAGTCAACTTTCAATTCTGGCACTAATTTGAAAGGTTCAGAATATCACAGCTACACGATTCCTGGAGAGCCTGTTTGGGAGCAAAAAATAGCAAGTATTCTCTTCAAAAAAATATTGCACAAGCTACAATAGGCTGGACCTGGCTAAAATATAATACAGAAAACAAAGTTATTCACCTGGAGCTTGCGCTGCCCGTTTTGTACATCTGCTCATCCGTATTCTGAGGACAGAAACAATGACTTCCCAAGCACTGGTTTCTGGTTAAACTATAAAGTACTAGTCTAGTAGTTACAGATGCTGCACTTTCATTCTTTTCAAGTGCTTTCCCAGTATTTTTCTGTATTGTTTTAGTTTGCCCCTCAAAGTCCTGCAGTTCTGGCCTGGGGCTGCGATGGTTGATTCAATCCAACACGCTTATTCATCAAAATTCTTCAAGGGAGAATATTGTAAAGAATGATTTTTTGTAAATCCAGACTAATGGAGTTAATCCCTCAAACTCTATGGGAGTTTACTGGAATATGAATGCCAGACCTGCTCCTGTTTGGAAATCCCAGCTGGAGTGTCAACAAATCAACTGATACATATTTAAAAAGTCCTGAAAATGGATTTTGAGCTGAAATCTTTTAGCTACTCATCAGCAGTATGTAGTGGTGGGGTTTGAAGGCAGTTGTCCGTGCCGAAAAACAGTGAAAGTGCATGCTTTTTAATTTGCTTTGTGTGACTTCTCTTCAGAAACCAGCGCCACAGGAGTGTCACAGGATCTAAGTCTGACTCCCGATAAGAGCCTTGGGTTGATTTTTACATGCGTCTCTGAGAGCAGGACTTAGATGTTGTGAGCAAACAAAAGATACAGATGTCATAAAAATGAAGGAAACACAAAACTGAGTAAATCCAAATCAGTTGCACTCACCTCCGCGTGCTTCTCTGGAGCTGGCCAGAGGCTCACAACAGGACCTCGGTCCTTCATTTGTATGGTATCACTCATATTGATATAGTTTTTCAGCTCAATCACTTTGTCCACCCAGGAGATGTCTGTCATCCCGTGATCAGAGAAGAGGAGGACATTGACGTCATTCTGAAGGCCCTTGCTCTGTGAAGTGAGTGCATGACAGCCATTAAGGACAGGTTAGAGCTTCACACTGTCTGTGCCCGCTGGAAAATCTTAATCCCCATTTGACCCCACTGATTTAAGGGAAGTTGGCCAGAAGGAGCACGGCCGCAAATGCCCTGCAGTGTGCTTTGCTACTACCCATATTGGTGGACATTGACTCTCACCTGCTGTCCTGAAAGAGTCTGAGAGGTTAGTGCCAAAGAGAGATTTTCCAAAGTAAATCCATGCCCCTGCTAAATAACCAAGTCCTACATCCCAGTCCCACAAAATAGTTGTCCCAATTGGTCCTAGACAGGATTTTACCCAACTGTTCTTCATATGTAGGCCAAAACAGCCGGGGAAGAGCAACTTCATTATGGTGCTACCTGTGGCTGGGGTGTTCCTCTCTTCCCCTCCCAGGCACAAGCACTTAGCATCAGAGCTTTCATAATTTAGTGAAATTTAAAATACATATTCCTCTCCTCGCTGGAACACCTAAAGAACTCCAGTCATTGTCAGAATAATTCACAGAACTGGCATTTGACCAAGAGCTTGGTGTCCTCCTTTTCTCACTGCAGTATCACCTAGATAATGTTTTTTAAAGCAAAGTTTAAAGTACAGAGTTCTGAACAGTCCATAAAAACTGCTATAAAAGTTAATTGTGTGATTCCACAAACCTTAGGAAGCAAGCAGTTTTGTTTCGTCTGCCTACTATAAAGCCCAGCCAGTAACACAAGTCATAAACAGAGCAACATCTATTTTGGTTTATGGCTTCCTGGGGCTATCGGTATAATAATCCATTAGGAGGATTATAACAGCATCGATGAAAATAAAATTAGGGGAATGGTGCCTTGACATCCACGTGTCCTTGGTAGCCTCTCTTTTCAGGAATTAAAAGTTTACAGCCAACAAACCCAATAAACAGGCAGTAACTAAGGCCATGCCAGGAAGAGCAGGTTTAAAAGCCTTTTCTAGACTCAGCCAGGAGCTGGGTTTTTGGGTGCCACTCACCTTGATGAGCGTGATCATGTTGCTCAAGGCTTTGTCCACCTCCTTCAAAGCATTCTTACGCTGCTGGGATGAAGGACCATAGTGGTGGCCTTCCACGTCGATACGCTCATAGTACACCGCGGCCATCTCTGCACTGCCATTGCTGCAGGTGGGAGGGAGGAGAAGGAGCAAGAGGCTGACACACATAGATTGCTCCTGGCTGCCAACCTTGTTGTCCTCACCACACACAGAGCTACAAAACCTCGTTTTCTGCTTCCAGCCTGTGCTTTCCTACCTGCTGTTGCACAGCTGGGCTCATTATTCCTCATAGCAGGAGACCTCACAACAGCCTTCCAGTATCTGAAGGGAGCCTACAGAGATGCTGCAGAGGGATTCTTCATCAGGGAGTGTAGTGATAGGACAAGGGGTAATGGGTTCAAACTTCAACAGGGCAGATTCAGATTAGCTATAAGGAAGTTCTTTACTGTGAGGCTGGTGAGGCACTAGCCCAGGTTGCCCAGAGAAGCTGTGGCTGCCCCATTCCTGGAAGTGTTCAAGACCAGGTTGGACAGAACTTTGAGCAACCTGATCTAGTGGAAGGTGTTCCTGCCCATGGTAGGGGGTTGGAGCTGGATGATCTTTAAGGTCCCTTCCAACCCAAACTGTTCTATGATTCTATTCATGCCCAGTGCCTCCTGAGTTTGCCTGAGCTCCCATCAGAGCTTCCAGGTACAGACTGACATGTACAGCTACAGGCTGGCCTGGCAGCCCTCTCCTACCTCTTTGAATAAGAAAGGCAGCTTTTCCTTTAAGGACAAAGAAGGACCCAGAAGAAATACTGATTTCTGTGCTGAATGCCCTTATTAAAAGGATTGTGGGAATTACCAGTCAAATGTGCTTTAATTAAAGTTCGGCAATTCTGGCTTTCTCCTGTGTGAGGTCTTCCAAACCACCAAGGTCAACTCAGGACGAGCTTTTCCGTGACCTTGCCAAGTGGTATGAACTGGGAGAGATTTTCGGTGGTGTTTTTATTATTAAGGGAAACTTAATTATTATTAAGGGAAACTCAGGTAATCTCAGAGCTGCACAAATTTAGCTGATCACACGTTTCTGCACTGAATGCCTTCAGTCTAATTAGTGTGCATAGTGCATACATCAGGGCTTAATTACATTTTCAGGTCCACTTTATGGTTCACTGTAAACCTCCCTGAGAGCAGTTGTGTGGATAAAATCACAAATTTACACTCATGAAGCTCAAACACAGTCTTCTTCTACTGTTATTAAGATATGACAGGATGTGCCATCCACAATACATGCCCTCATCCAGATCAAGACCCCTACAAAAAGACTTTGTGTGATGTCCTGACAGGTCCAGATTCTCTGATTAATGTGGTGTAATGAGTGAGACAGAAGAGCAAATATCAGAGGTGAGGGACTTAATGCATGAATTAGGGTCTGTCATTTGCATTTGTAAGTTTGCTGAAGGCCTCAGAGGAGCAGCTCTGTAGGAAGCTGAAGGTCTCTACTGTGGTGGGAACTTCTCCACTGCTGGCTCTGCAGAACAGTGTTCCATCTCAATCTTCATAATTTTAAAATCATTCAAATGAAGCAGTCCTTCCCTGCCCCCAGTTTCATGTAAGCATTACTTTCCATCTGTATTAGGCGTAAATTGACTGCTGAGATTTAACCCTGTAATTCCTACATTGCATACACACTCATTGAACCTATTGAAATAGTTTTCTTCTGCTGCAGTGCCTGTATTAATTAGCTACTTAGACTGCTTTGTGTATTCTCACCTGTAACTAAAGGACCATTTCAGTCAAGAGAGAAGCTAAGAAGGAGATTTACTGCATAAAACAAATGGTCTTATTTAGGCTGCAGTGAGATTTCGCAGTGAGGGCTCAGTACTGTAAGGTTGAATGTTCAACTTTGCACATGACTTCAGTGGGAGAAGCTGTAGTTATGGGGCATGCTTAGGAGTTTGCAGGATTGCATACAGCACATCCAGAGTTTGTAAGGTTGGGTTTGACTTTGTTTCCATGTTTTACCCGTTTTCCTAAGAAAATCATGGCTTGCATGGGAGAAGTAATCTGTCTTTCTGTGTGTTAGTCCTGTCTTCTTCAGTCATCAGTACTTTTAGCAGAAATGGCTAAGGAAAGCTTGCTGAAGAAAGCTTGATAGCATCAATGGCAATACTAAAAGGTTGTTATATTTTATCAACACGCTTTGCAAGTACAACACAAACTTCATAACACCTGTCCGGAAAGATAGGTAGACTACAACAGCCCTTAAATTACAGTTACGAAGGGATAAGGGAGGCTTTAGTTTTAATTGCTAGAATGGGTGCTTGACTTAGTTTTGTGTATTTTTTGTCTGCATAATGGTCTCAAAGCATCTGTTTGAAGAGACTGGAGAATATTCTTGAAGGATGGTTCCCTTTGGTTGCAAGAGGAGCTCAGTGGCCTGATGAGTTGGATACTCCTGCTCTTGCAGAGGGCATTGATAAAACTCCCTTTGACCTTGGTGAAATTAAGATGGGCCAGGACTCTCCTGTAACCAAACTCAGGTTAACCCCTAGGCCATCAGGGTGCAAATAGTCTCTCTACCCTGAAGTCCCTGTAAGGTTTGCACGGTGGGAGCATAAATGCAGTTCATCAACTACTGATACCTGCTATGAGCAAGGCACTGCTCCAGGTGACAGACTGCCCTTGCCACGGGCTGTTTTCCCACATAGAGCTAGTGCCAGCCTCAGCCTAATGGGCTTTTCCAATTAGCTGGGGTGTGGAAAGGAAACAGGCTGCATTTGCCAGCCTTTGAACAGCTTTAAGTGTCAGAGGCTCTTGCAAAAGATGTAAATGACAGCAAAATGCAGCTCCAGGTTCTTTTACCGAGAGATGCTAACTCCTGCTAAATGAATATGGCTACAGTAAAGGCGTTTCAGAAGCTTTTCTTCTTGTGGGCTGGCACAGCAGCATTGACAATAGTCTGCTAAATTTTAAAGGACTAAACACAGAGGAAGAATGAGAGAAAGGAAAACCTACCTGATCTTTAATCGGTTCATTTTCTCTCCTCCTTTCTTACTGTATATCCCTGAAGTATTTACATCTTCAAATGATTATTCAAGAAATTTAAGAGGGATGGTGTGTAAATGGATACCAGAGACCTGATCTCCCGCAGGTCCAGGACAATCTGTAGGGCTTGGGTTATTCAGCAGGCTGTAGCTGGTGTTTAAGGCAGACATTGTGGTGGCAGAGATTTGCTCTTCTCTTGAATCACCAGTTTTGACCTCTTCTGAGCTGCCCCACTGGCACTGTTGTGTCCCTGCCCTTTTCTTCTTCTGCATCGAAGGAAGCGGCAAGCAGCCTTGTGACTTGGGGTAAATGAGCTATTGAAACTCTTTCAATGGGCTCCAGCTACCCAAAAGAGGAGCTTGGAGGGCTGGAGCTTTCAACAGTTTGTGCCTCACTTTTAATCGTGTTCGCAATTACAGAGCTGCAAACTGTCCTGAGCAGCCTTATGCTTCATAGAAACCAGGCAAGAAACTTCAAGCATATCTTGACCCATCCCCAAATAGTACCTGACCCAAAAGCTTTCTATGGTAATTCAGGGTTTCCACCAGCAGACAGAGCCGGTGTCTGTATTCAGTTTTCCATTTCCTTTTTTATTCAGTGAATTAAAAGTGTAGCAGAAGCTCCAGAAAGCCTCCTATGGCACAGATGACCTCCTCATGTCACATGCAGATCAATTCCTTAAAATCTAAGCCAAATCATTTCAGGATTAAGTGTTTCATGTTCTGAGACAGCTTCTCTCTAAGCCCCAGACTGTGAATGACGCTGTGATTTGTGAGCATCTGTGCAGCAGGACCCAGTGTGTAACTGGGAGTAACATCTCCAGCAGTGGTCTCATAATTTTGGAGCCTTTGTTTCATGGACAATCAGCACTCAGTATCTGAACACAGAACTTTTCAGAGTCAAATCGCTATGGCTGTACACAAGCAGTAAAATAGAAATGTACCCTGGGATTGGATAAATTATGAAACCAACAAGTTTTTAAAGAGGACGCTTATTTATAGCTAAGGTAAGGGACTGGCTCCACACAATTTCCCCCGATTTTGCAACCTATGTGTAATTGTCACTTGTTAATGTTTAGATGAGAGACAATGGAACTGGGAAACTGGGTGTGGAGCATGTTTTTCCTAGGAGTTATCTGTACCATCATTCCCATCAGCTGGGCTAGATGAACACTATAGGTCCCTTCCAACTGAACTGTTCTGTTCCATTTCATCCTAGCCTAGCCTAGCCTACATTCATATTTGCACAACAGGAATGCCCACTACAAAGTCATTGTGACTAAGATGTTCTAAAATGTGGAAGGAGCTTAAATGTAGAACTTGCAAACAAGTGACCAGAGCTGAACTTTGGAATTTTCAAATTCCCAGAATCTCTCTCTAAATCCAAGCATTTCAAAGGCTGCTCTTGCGGGTCAGTGAACAGATACTCACAGACCGATCTTGAAGTGGATAGAAAGAGCAAATTAAAAATAGTAAGTTGGGATGTCTCCTCTGTGTTGTAACCTACACATGGAAACGAGCGCATCTTACCTTCTGATCTTAATGTAAGGGCATATTTCTGTTACGGCTATGTTTCTATGGCAGTGCTCCAAAGCAGTCCTAGCTCCCATCTTCCTACCGGGATCCAACCCTGAACATCTCCCTAGAGCAAGGCTGATAGCAAACCCAAATGCTCATCCTTGCCAGAGGAAACCCCACCCCGCAGAAGCCTAATGACATACCGCAAAGACTCAAGAGCATCGCTGATGGCATCTGCAAAGTTTTTGTCTGTGGGGACGCTGAAGTACTCGCGGCAATAGCTGGGTCTGACTCCCAGGATTTCGACCTCGCAACCTGCAATGAAAGATGTGGTAAGCTCCTCTGTTGCACCTTGATCACAGACCCCACACTGTGGGGCCTGGGTTCAGGTCTATAAATTCCCTGTGACATTACTTACCTTACACGTTCCCTGCAGGAAACCTTGTGGTTGGAAAGGGAAAATGGGGCGAGAGGCTGGTTTGACGAGTGCATGCAGCCAACCGTACATTGGATCCTTGTATTTCCCTCTCTAAAAGGAAGGTCTCTGTGTGACCTTTCCACACGAAAACTCTTGGTTCCCTGGGGGCAGACAGTTTCCACCTAAATCGCTAGCTTGTTTTCCTTTTAGCTACTGTGGTCACATAGCCTCATTTCCAGGCTACCAACGTAATAGATTTAGATATTGTCCCCTGGAAGTTCAGCAAATACTTTCCAGTTAGACACACTGTATCTTACGTTGTAATATCCTCTATAAACTGTATTTTATTATGTGATACTGGCGCTCCACTACTAAATCTGTTTCCCAGGAGGTCTTATTAAAACAGTATAAACCAATTAAGTCTCTTGGTAACTTGCAGCCTTCCTTGCAAAATGCAGTCTGTTTTGTGGCCCAGAAATTTATGGCAACAAATCCTACAGGAGAACATGGCCCTGAACACAGAGAAACATGTTTTTGTGGGATGTTTTTGCCCTTTTGCTCTCCTGTTACTATGCTGCTGAATAACAATATTTAAAAGAAATGTGCTTTCAGAAACACCAGATTCATGCAAATTATCTTTTGAGACCCCCAGAGTGCTCCCATCACAGTTAAGGCATTTTCTGGTGTATTCCTGGGGCACAAGCTAAAAAGAAAGAAAGAGATCTTTTGCAAAATTGACTCTGTATACATCCATGCAGTCAGAACAAAAGGGCAACTCTAAGCCATAGCCTGAATCTGCCTACAGTTGGGTCCCTTTGCTTCTCCTTTGGGATGAAAGGAATAGGCATTAAGGACATAAGGTCTTAAGTTGACTTGTTGCTTGGGAGGAAGAAGGTTGCACAGGAGGTGTAAGTACAGATAGGGCACTAGAGCAAGCAGAGCTACCTTCAGAGCTGATTTACAGTGGTTTGCTTACTCAGGCACGCACTTGCACCTTGGCCTGCACAACTTCACATTACAGAGGTGCAGCACTGGGACACAGGGAAAAGCACACTGCTTGCAGGCTGAGCTGGCTAAGAGGCTTCCTTCTGATTGTGACTTCTCAGGAGCACCAGGAAAGGTGCCTAAATACTTAAGCTTAGGAAATCTTAAAAGATCTTCACTTATTTGCAGAAAGCCAGGTAAGTCAGACAGAGGTGCCCTTTCCAAGAGACAAAGAACCCTAGCACACATGACAGATTCAGTCCCTTCACCCAGTGGTCCACGGCAACAGTAGCCAGGGCTCCACATTGTTTGTATGTTTCAAGGGACCGCATCTGTTATGATTTGTAAGAATGAATTATTTGCAATGATAACCAGAAAATGTAGTAAACTTTCTTGTAAAAACATATTTACATCTTTTTGAACCTCTATCTAATATTTGTTTTTATAAAAATTGTGGGAGTGTGTGGTGGTGCTCACTTTCTGTTCTTCCCCTGTTGCCCCAAATATACCTTAATCCTTCCCTTTCTGTATGGAGGTATGTTAGTGTTTATCTCTCAACCACAAAAGCCTGCAGACTGCTAGACAAGAACCGTCTCTCCATACCATCCCACAGTAAATCTTCTATGCATCCATACACAGCACCTTCAGGAAGTTACGTTGTTCAACAGAAACAGGTCCCAGCTTCTACCTAACCAAATCATCATTAAAATGTATTCCATGAACCATCTGAAGTCATCTCCAGGAGAAGGAGCCTTTGCCCCCAGCCCTGAGTGTGTGTAGCTTCAATCTTCTGCATGATGTCCTGATGTTCCTGCAGGAACACATGAGCTTTCAGCTACCTCAGATGCGAGAGGTGATGCAGTAGTCCCCTATGGGCTTTGCTATTATTTCAGGACTCAACTGGAACTTCTGAGCCAATTTCTCCTCCAACACTTGAGTCTGGAAAAGATTAGCTCCAAAGGCAGGCAAGAACTTAAGGACATTTTTGGAAATGCATTGGAAACGCTTAGTATTTTAGTTTGGGTGGACGCTTGTTCATAGACAGTGACTAATATGATGATTTTGCCTCTTTTTTCTCTTAAGATACTTACATCATATTATGATTTTCCCAGATAACGTTCCTCAGAATTACTCATAAGATAATTTTAACTAGAAGCATTAACCTCTTGGGGATCTGGGATATTTTAGTTCCTGAGAAATCTTTGCTATTTCTAGATTGTAAAGTGATGAGCATGACATAGAAGTCCACAGAGACAGCAACAATTAGAAATCATTTTGGCTACTAAATATTGGTCTTTGAGTGTGTAGTTCATTGGCAGTAACATTGAAAATTCAGGCTTCTTAGACACCAATAACTCTGTGATGAATAGAACTTGGAATTGGATTTTTGATGTTAAGGCTCGTTACAGTTCCATAATACTGGCCATGAAGATCTTTAAGTATTTAAATTCCTTTTTGGTAGAGGCCAGGACAGGTGGTAAATTTTCTCATTCAAATATTATGAGAGAGGAAATTTAAAAATACTTGGAGCCAGCCAAAGGGATTGTTAAGTTTTTCTTGATTGAAACTACAAATAGATGAGCTATATTTAAGAAGATGCTACGTTAGATAGCTTTCTGCACAGTTTTGTATGACGCTAGACCTTTATTTTAAAACCTGAACTACTGGAGCGAGAATAAGGACTTCCTTCACAGTGATATATAGGCTCCTCTTTATCTATCTGACATGGAGACCTGAACCTCTGCCAACTTTAAATTGCATTTCTAAACATTGATTTAACAGTCAGACACTTCATGTCATAACAGAAGGTTTTGAAAACTTTCCAGGCTAGCTCCATGGTCTGGTAAATGTTGTGTTTAAATGACAAAAGTTGCATTTAGAGACTTTTTTCCCACCCCCTTTCTTTCATTTCAGTGTTTAGAAAAGATGTCACTGCACTTCAGCTGAAGCAGTTGCATAGGCTGCTGGAGAATGAGGGAACTGGAGGGTCTTGGGTGTCATCACTCACCAGGGTGAGCATGGAGAACACTGTAAACCTTTGACTTTGGTGGTAGTGCCGGGAAGCTCTTGCACTCCCCTGGGGCTTCTCCATCCACTGTAGTGGCAGTGCTTCAGACAGGCAACTTGGGCGTTTCACCGCATGTACGGTGTTAGTTGTGTTTTACTTAACCATCAAGCAGAGAGAGGATACATGACTTTTTCCCCAGGAATGGTTTGAAGAGCAGAAAGTATATAATAAACACCATGAAGAAAAGAGAAAAATATCCCTACAAGTGCTTATATTTTGGCAAAAGCAGTGGCTGGGACCCCTAGCATGGTAGTATTTTGGCTCCTCCGCTCCTAGTGGCAGGAGAGCCCAGATGAATTCTGCCCATGAGTTGTCTTTGTTCTGTTTATGTTGGGCTCACAGAAAAAGCTGTGATGGATGAGTGTTTGCACCTGACAGCTCTCCTGCTCTGTGCCCCTGTTTGCTAGAGTCTGGATTTTCTTCCTTTAAGCGCTGACTATGTGTGAGCAAGGAACATAGGGAAGAACACAAAGTAGCAGATTTTGGCTTCAGACTTTACAAAGCTTGGAACTTGGTTGTGAGAAGGAAATGGCAGTAGTGTAAATTAACCTCTGGAATCAGCTTTCTGGCATTCACAATGCATTTCTGCTACATTTGATTGGTTTCATTTGTCTTTACCACTGATTAAAGAGAAAATACCATCTTCCAGAAGAAAGCGTGATGAATTTGCCTGTACATTGCTGTTCTTATTAAGAGCTTCCCAGACTTTTCCTGATTGGATATTTGTCACTACTAAGCAGCAGTATATCCTCAGACTAGAAAAGTTAATCACTTAATAGCAGATCATAAGCACTGCAAATGTCTATGGGACCCCTACCCACCTTGGTTATTAAGCTCTTACTTTTTTCCTTGATTTTGTTTGGCATTGCTGCCCATTCAAATGCCTAGTTCAGAATTAAAGCTTTAAAATAATAGACATAGATGTTTTAGAAAGGATAACATTCTTACCATGGAACTAGAAAATAGCTCAAAACAGTCAGATAGGGAAAATGTGATAAATAGTATTGCATTTGGGGTGACTTCTGTTTACTCCAGTTAAACCTGGAGTCCTACCGCAGTCCAACTGCCCTGTGCTTAATTCAGCTGTTCTGCGTTTCACCCTGGTTCCTGCCCTGTGCCTAACTGTGTTATGGCCAATGTGCCCTTTGAGACCATGAGCACCTTCAAAATAAGAATATGCTTAAGTGTTTGCTGAACTGAGACACTGAGGACTTTTCCAAAGGTCATCTATGACAGATAAATAATTGACAGATGTACACATCACAGCTCACAGCTAAAATACCTGATCCATGCAAAAAAGTCTGCCTCTGTGTCGTGAGAAAGTCAATGCATGTACTGGCAATATTAGCGCTGGGAAAAGGAAGGTTCTATTGTTCCTTGCAATTTTCTACTGGAAATAGCAGACAGGTAAGTGTAAAGGTTATACATATATATGCAGGGATACACACATGTAGATCTCACATGTCTTCTCCTTGGGAGACACTGCTCAAAGGGCAACATGAAGGAGCTAGGTAAAGTCCAAAGGAATTTAATGGCAAGCGATACTGTTCTTTTGGATTTCAGTAGCTCTTTGTAGACTGTTAAATCTATTCGGTACATAATTATATCTAATCAGTGCAGTTGAGCTAGTAGTTAAAGATGAATAGTCTATAGAAACAGGTATTTTTGTGATTCTTTAGAAGAATTTCTACATTCTTGTATAGTTTCTATATCCTGCCATTAGCACAGCTGTTAGGTCACTTGGGTGATCTCCAGTAAGAGGCAGCCTTTTTTTGAGGGCTGCCTTCCTCTACAGCATCGAACAGGACCACTTGTCAGGGCTCCTCTAGTCCATCCTGGCTGGGTTACTGCCTGCTGCTCATGCACCACAAAGGGGGCCACAGTGATGGCCCTTTGTGCCCTGCAGCTGGGGACAGGAAGGCTTTTTTTCCCTCATGGTGAACTAGTAAGTGTACCTGGGGTATTTGCCTTCCTCTGCAGCACTGAGCACAGTCCCTTGCCAGGGCTCCTTTGGGCTACTGTGGCCAGTCATCTGCTACTCCTGCTCCACGCAGGTAGCCCTCGTGCCAGGCATCGAGGGGGAGGCAGCTTTCTAGACTTCGAGGGTGACCCCAGGGTAGCCCACAGGGGTTGCTGCTTGTCCTCTGTAGCATTGAGCACTGCCCCTTGTCAGGGCTCCCCGAGCCTTGTTCTTGCCCACTACTCTAGCACCTCCAAGGTACCACTCCTGCCCTGGCACTTTCTGGTTCCATTGCCCAGTGTAAGCTTGGAGTGGGAGTGAGCTCTGCTCTTCCTTTGGCTCCATTTCCCAGAGGGTTCTTGGCTGTGCACAGCAGCCTGTGCTTGAAAGGGCTCCAGCCTTGCTGCCCCATCAGCAGCTGCCACATTCCAGCTCTCCCTGTGTGCAACACAAGCACTGGGATGGCACAAGAACACTTTTCATATATCACTGACCAAGAAGCACAGCAGCAGAGCAAGTTTCGGAAGACAGAGGTGTGCTTGTCATTGATACGTGTCATACTTTGGGAAATAACCCACAGTACCACATACATCTTCTTCTGCACAAGAGGAACACAGAGTTGCTTGAGCGAATCCAGAGGAGGGCCGTGATAATGATTAGAGGGCTGAAGCACTTCTCCTATGGAGGCAGGCTGAGAGAGCTGAGCTTGTTCAGCCTGGAGAAGAAAAGGCTTTGGAGAGACCTTAGAGCAGCTTCCAGTGCCTAAAGAGGGCCTACAAGAAATCTGGAAAGGGACCTTGTACAACAGCATGCAGTGACAGGACAAGGGAGAAAGGCTTTAAAACGAAAGTGGGGAGATTTAGATTAGATATAAGGAAGAAATTCTTTACTGTGAGGGTGGTGAGACACTGGCACAGGTTGCACAGAGAAGCTGTGGCTGCCCCATCCATGGCAGTGCTCAAAGCCAGGTTGGACAGGGCTTTGCACACCGTGGTCTAGTGGAAGGTGTCCCTGCCTGTGGCAGGGGGTTGGAACTGGATAAACTTTAAGGTCCCTTCCAAACCAAACCCTTCCATGATTTCATCATTCTCTATCTAGTCTTCATCTTTAGTCTTTTAGACTATCTTTGAGTCCATAGGACAATAGTGTCACACTGAGACCTTTCTTGCTTTTCAGTACTGTAGAAACACTCTGGATGGCTTTTCAGTCTTTTTCATCTTGGTACGCTCTTTCTTCCCTTTCCTGAGAACTGTGGCCTTTTCTGTGGGATGGCATTAGCTACATTGCATGGGAAGACCATGACCAGGGACACGTGCGCTGGGATGCGGAGATGAGTTGGCCAGGAGCCCGTGGCGTGAGTCAGCCGCCCCTGCCCTAACGCACTGGCACTGGCTGTGTTCAGTGCAGCTCTTCCAACGTGTGGTCCTATAGCCTGCAGTTGCACATATGAGGATATTTGCATACTGCTTAGCAAGCAGGACTAAAAGGTCAAAAAGTTGAGAAGCTGGGTACCTTGCAAAGGGTTTGGTCTGACTGCACAGCTGCCACATTTATTTCCATGTGGTATTCCCCTAAGGGTATAGTCCTGTTTGTTAAAAATACTTGTTATTATACATCCCTAGTGATTTCAGTGGTCCAATATCCAACAAATGAGGAATGGAAAGGCCAAGTCTCTCTAAATGAATAGATCAGACTCACAGCAACTGGGACCTCATCTGAGTAATGATGAAGGAGGGTATGTTCTACATGATGAATGGTGGAGGAGAGGATGCTCTGCAAGCCAGCCTCCTGAGGGTAAGCACAGAACCATACAAGGCTGGAAAAGACCTTCAAGATCATCAAGTCCAACCATTCCCCAGCACTGCCAAGGCCACCACTAACCCATGTCATTGAGGGCCTCATCTACATGGTGTTTGAATGCTTCCAGGGACAGTGACTCCACCACTGCCCTGGGCAGCCTGTTCCAATACCTGAGCACCATCTTGGTGAAGAAATGTTTCCTAATATCCCATCTAAACCTCTGCTGGAGCAGCTTGAGGCCATTTCCTCTTGTCTTATTGCTTGTTATGTGGGAGAAGAGACCAACTGCCACCTCACTGCATCCTCCTTTCAGGTAGTTGTAGAGAACGATAAGGTCCCCCTTGAGCCTTCTCTTCTCCAGAATGAACAATCCCCTGTTGCCTCAGCTGTTTCTTGTAAGGCTTATTCTCCAGACCCTTCACTAGCTTTGTTGTCCTTCTCTGGACTCACTCCAGCAACTCAGTATCTCTCTTTCTCCAGTGACACTTCAGTTTTTTCCTTTCTAAGCACATGCAAATTGTCATGGCCTAAGAAAAGATGATTCATTTCTATGAGTGGTTAGTAAAGCACTTGTAATTCTTGTCTGTATATCAGAACTGTATTAAAGAGCCATCCTACAGTGTGTGGAGAGCTTAGATGTAAACATGCACAGTTAAGATGTAGCAATTTTTGACGTACTGACCTGGCCAGTAGTACATGGAAACGTTCTTTTTTTCTTTCATCATTGTGACCCACAAAGGCTCCGATCCATTCCACCAGAGAGGCAGCAGGCTTTCTTTATTCACACCAATGTCAAAAGATACATTTGCCTTTTGATCCCACATGTAGTTTCCAATCATCTGATGGACCTCACAGTGGCGACCTTTGGGGGTGGAGAAAAAGACAGCACAATCAGGTTGTTGTTCTCCAGCAGAAGGATGTCACCAGCACCACCAGCGCTACCACTGCATCATCAGCAAATCAGCTGAAATGCTGGTCTTCTACAAACAAGCAAAACCTAGGCTAAAACATTTATAAACTACTTTTATTTTGTTAGTGTTGCATTTGTTGTTGTTTGTTTTAAATGAACACACGTTGTTCTTGCTTGTGGGGACAGCAAACATTTCACTAGACATTTTCAGCCCTCTTACTGCATCATGGAGGGCCTTGGTCAACTTTATATTACAAGAAACTAGTATATAATAGCAGAGAGACATCTTCCACTTCTTGTCAGAAGAGAAGATTCTGTATTTTAAGAGCTAAGCTTCAGGTTAATTAACAAAAATAGGAAAAGAACTGCTGAAGATTGAGTTGCATGGGGAGTTCATGATTTCCATATCTTAAAAAGCAACCACTAATGCATGTGTGAGACACTGTCATCATTAGCTGGTGAGTCATGATACTGCAAGGATCCAGATAGCAGGCTTTGATTATTGTGAGGCTGAGCACGGTGATCAGACCTGAAATAACCTTGGTATGCTTGATTTAAGAAGGCACAATTTTGAGCAGAGGATTCTGTATACTTTGGGTGCCTGTGACCTTGAAATGGATTTTGAACTATCCTTCACTAGTATGAGGTATTTCAACATTGCAAAACATTTCCTCCTCCCCAGCGAACAAAAGCTGTCTCGAGTTGTGGCAGTCACTACTTACCATTTTAAACCAAACAAGCTTAATATAGGAGAAACAGTGAACTGAATGGGCACTAATCTGTCCTCTTTAGCCTGCCAAGTGCTTTCTTCACTGTAAGTCTCAAAAGAGCTAGTTTCAAAAGAAAGCCTCTACAGTGCATCAAAAATGCAGCTTTGCTACTGAAAGGGCAACTCCATCTCTTCAGCATCTTGAAATCCACGTATTCCTGAGCATGTATCAACCTGCTAAACTACAGCCAGGCAACTGGTGCCAGCCTGGGAAACCCTGTTGTAACTTATTTTCTCCAGCCTGAGAAAATGACCTTTGCGATCTTCTTTTTAATGATTATCAAAATAGCAACATGGTGTTAGTCACCATAACATGTTGAATTTATTATTGCATCCATTACTGCAGCTTTCCTCTGTAATCAAACATCAAGAGTCTCAAAAGTAGAAACAGGGCAAAAAGCAATTTCAGCATACAGATGTCATCATTTAAACTCTCTGGAATTGTAGTAAAAAGCACCCCTTCCTCAACCAACTGAGGAAAACAAAGAGGGTATAGTTCCCAGGAATATGATAACTGCTGTATCCTTCTGGCAGAGAACCAGCAAAAGCATTTGCAAGTCTGCATGCTACAGCTTACTCGTACACTACACTTCTTACAACATTGGCTTTGTCCAGAGCACATTCCCATGTCTCCATGCACTTTTGTCAGCGTTCAAATCAATCTATGTAAGCCAAAGATGAAATAAGAAAAAACCCCAAACCAGCAAAAAAACCCATGCAGCCACTTGGCCCACCACAATAGCAGCGCGGTAACACTGAATGCTATGAACCCTACATTGACCACATGTGAGATCTGGAAACCAGAGCAGGTGCTCCTGTAGCATTTTCTACAGGAATGACCTCTTCTTTCTTTGGTGGTCTTTCACGGACCGCAGGGACAGCATGTAGGATCACTAGTAGGCATGATGTATCATATGTGTACCACCCATGTCTAAACCTACGAGAGAAAATACTCTTCTGAGACACTCAATGATCTTTTCTTAAAAAGTGAGGATGTGTGTGACAGATGCTCAGTGCTACACCTGGTGCATCAGGCAACAAAACAGAGGTAAACCATCTCTGCACTGAGCAAATCAGATTTACCAGAGAGAGAACCCACAGTATGTATATTAGTCAACACAGTAAAGGTATCCACATGGTATCCATCTGATGTTAAACATACGGGCGGTGGAAGGGTTAAGTTCCTCTACACAAACCGTTGCACACACTAATGTAGGTAGGTTTTAACAGCCCAAGTTGAGACATGCAGTTCCCTTTCTCCCCTTCTTCCCCTCCCTACAACATCTTTCCTCTGCTATTCCCTTGAAGCATCACCTAAATGCTGACCCAGACTGGCTCATTTATCTGCTCCTCATCCCACTTCTAAACCCCCTTGAGACCTGCTGGATGACTTGCCCTGGGAAATGCTCTGCTCCTGCTGCCTGCCACGAGGAGGAAGAGGGCAGGATTTTAAAGTCACCAGCACTGTATTTCCACTCCAGACCAGGTATGGTGGTGCTGCCATCCCCAGGGACTGAGCCCAGCCTGCTGTGAGCAGAGTATCCTGAAGGGCCCAGCTCTGCCTGCTTTGGTATATGCCCCGCTCTGCTCTTACCCTGCTGGGTCTCATCTGCCCTGCTTTGAAAAGAAAGACCACAGGGAAAAAACCCAAACAAAACCCATGTGCTCATCCTTAAGTGGCCTAAAGAAGACTAGGGCTCATGAGAATTCAGTGGGGAGTGCTGGTCTGGGCAAAGTGGCCCTGCCATCTGCAGCCCCCCAAGCAAAACAGTACTTGCAAGATGTGCATGGACATTTACATTCCCAGAAGAGGTTGCTGGCAAAGTCTCTACAACTTTTTATGACCTCCAATAACACACAGATCCAAAGCAGAAACACCTTAGCCTAGGTATGTCAGGCAAGCCACTGCATCCAAGTAGGATCACATCAAAAGGCACAGAAAAATCTCTCCTATACACAGCATTACTTAATTCTTTTTCCTGAGGGAGATTCATTTAACAAGACCATGAAACTAATTCAGTGCTTTCATAATGGGGCTGGGGCTGGGGTACACAAAAATTGTTTGCCAAGCATACAGCTTAGGCTTTGCAGGTGCTTGCTTATGCAGGAAAGCAGGTTGTATGTCCCTGGAGAGCAGGTGCTCTGGGCTGATAGTGGGTCTACTGAACCAAGTGGCACTGGTGGGCAGAGGCACCATGCAGGGACCCCAGACTGCTCACAGCTGGGTACAGCTTGAGGGCAGCGCAGCTCCAAGCACTACAGAAGGTCTGAACAAAACGATAGGCACAGCTGCTCTGCGCTCCTAGAGAGGGTACGAGCCTCTGGCAGTTCTCTGTTCATCAGCTGTGACTTCAGCTCTGGGCAGAGAAATACCTTGGTATGTGAATGTCCACTTATTGCCCCTAACAGCCGATAGCAGGTATGCTAGCTGTGAGGCTGTAGCTAGTAAGAAGGAAAAAACACTGCGCTTCAATTTGTAGCAGATGAACCTGTGTTAGAGAAAACTTTCTGTTCTCCACTTCGAAAGTGTTTCCATTTTTTTCACTGGTAGAAAGCAAACACAGATTTTTACAGCATTTTGTGTATGTGTGAAAGAGGAAAATCTTGGCACTTGGCATTGCAGCCTTTCTGCAGGCAGCAAGTAAACAAAGTGGGATGAAGAATGTGAAAATGCACAACCCTCCCAGGTCCCACTCTCTTCTCCAGCCTGTCCTTGATAGGACAATACCCCTACCTTACCAGTATTCCCACAGACTTCATGCTCTTTTGCTTCCTGTTCTTCATGTTCTTTTCATTTCAGAAATTAAAAGCTGCTGAATCTAAGAAGAAAAAGAGACTACTGATTTTGAAACTGTCACAAACAGAATCTTTTAAAGCTTTGCTGCTGCTGGCATCTGTGGTTGTTAAAAGAGGAGCAAAAAGAAGATATCTTATTCCCTCACAATGCTCTCTGCCTCCTTCTGGCTTTTTTCTCAGCTTGGACAGTGAAGTTGAGACACTTCAGTCCATGTGTACAGATAATTAATTTCCCTGTTGTACTCCTATCCCTCCATTTTTTTATACCTCTGACAAAATGCAGGTATTATTTATGTAATTAAAACCTTGCTTAACTGCTAAACAGAAACTATCAGCATCCTTTCCTGGACCAGGATGGAGTCTGGATATTGTTAACTTGGCAGCTGAAAAGAGGCATCCAATAGAGCCACCAGGCTGGGCTTCCTGTGGATACCAAGTGGACAGAGTGGAGACGTTGTGCTGTGAGACAGGAGAGCTCTCACAGCAAACAGTAAATGTACTAGTGCACATCAGCCAGAGGCCAGAGGACTCCAGGGATGGAAGCCCAAAGGACATTTGCTCCCAGAAAACATGGAAAAAATGGGGTGCAGCATACATAGAGATTTGCTGTGCTCAAGGGTAAGCAGAAGCAGTCTGGCTATTTATCAGATCACAACATCATATACCAAAGGCCCTCAGCAGTCAAGTACGGCAACACTGAGAGTGGGGAGTGCAGGAAGGATGGTAGAAACACAGAATATGGGTAAAACCTTCAGCCTGCAGAGTAGACCTTGACTGTCACCCCTCCCCGGGACCTGTGCCATGTTGCCCCTCTCCCTCCTGCTGTGCAGAGAAGGCGATGGTACATGCAGGGCTGAGTCCACACCTTGGTTGCAGGAGACTGAAACATCCTTGGTTCAAACTCCTCCTCCATCCCTCAAGCTTCATGGGAGCTCAGAGCCTCTCTGCCAAGTATTTAACTCCTGTCCAAAAAGGGACAGAGAGGCCCCTCGCTGGCTCCTCTCTGAGCAGCTCCCCACTAGCTGCTGTGAGCAGGGACTCCCTCTGCTTCCCATGGAGGCCAAGAGAAATACAGCTGACCAGGTGGCTGGCACGTCCTCATGGAGGACCTGCCAGAAAAGACTTCATCCGTTGTTAGGATCTTGGAAAATAAATCCTCCTGGGTTTCCAGCTCAGACGAGATGCCGTCCGCTCATGTTTATGCTGGCTGGGGCTGGAAATGTGAGAGGCCCCTGCGTACCCTGAGCTGCGGGGACTTCAGGGGAGCTGGGATGCAGGGGGTGCCCCAGCACTCTCCCAATGCCCATGGGTTGGCAGGCGAGGAAGACCCAAACCCCTCAGCACGAGCAGCTTTTCTTGAGAGATATGGCATGAAGGGCTCTGGAGCAATAACTCGTGCTTGCGGCAGTTATAGGGGAGACCTCAGACTTCCCATTGAGCTTGGTATGAGAGCTTCCTGTAGAGCCAGGCCATGGCAGGAAAAGGGAAGAATTAAAAACTCCCCACAGGACAACAGCCCAAGGTGGCTTGTGGCCTTAATTCCTTTGTACACAAAACAAACAGCACATGGTGTGATTAAATGAGCCTTTTGGGATATGTGTATTTGGACTCCTGCTCCTCTCCCTTGCCAAGCTCATGTCAAGCCCTACAAAGTTCTCTCAAATACGTGCCAGCAGCAACAGCTCCTTTTACCTAATTCACCATTTTATATCATGCCTTTCAGGTCAACAACTGCAGTATCATAACTGGATCGCAGAAAGCTAGGACAGCAGGTAGGATTCAGTCTAGCAGCTCAGAAAACAACCCAACCACCCAAGAACCAGTCCTTATGCCCCTGTGGAAGCCAAAACTGGGAAACATGGCATGAAGGAAGTTGTTAGAGAAGACTGCTTTTCAAGGAGTTGGATTTTAAGTCAGTACATCCCTGGGCTACCTTGCACACCACCAGATCTCTGTAACAAAACAAATTCTCCAGTTGTACATCAGCAAGATCCCTGTGCTCCAGCAGTGACTTGACTCTTGTTTGGTGCTTCTAACAGCAGCTCACGATGCAAGCCTTGGCTTGCAGGGAGACTGGAGCTTCTCCCTAAGATCTGAATCACTGGTGACTTTAAATGAAGAAGCCAAACCATTAGCACTTGTCTTGTTTTTATGCTCTAGGTTTAGTTCTTATAATTGCTGTAGATGAAAGCCCAAGGGCAGGCACCAGGCTTTGGGCTGAGGCTTTTTGCATCAGTCAGGGAAGCTCTGGCAAACATCTTCTCATTGGTTGACAGCAGTGGCAAGTTTAGGTAGGAGGGTGACCTATGGAGAGCTGTTCCATGGTCCTGCAGCACTGCATGACCACAGGCAAGTCACCTCCCTCCCTTCGCTTCCCCTCCAAAATGTATCCAGTTTGTTTACCTAGGTTGGGCTCTATTCCTTCCACTGTGCCTGAGTGTCGCCTAGTTTCTAGTCATGGCAAAACAAGGTAGGCTTCACATTAGCATACATTAGTGAGTTGTTCTTAGATACATGTCTCTTGGACATCAGTTATGGTTGCATCTATTTGGTTATAGCTTTGAAAATCTTGGTAAACTTGCTATTTCTCATGAATATTAAATTCAGCTCTCTTTAAACCATCAGTAAAGTGAAAGAGAACAACTAGAAGATCTGGCAGATAACTGGGCAGCTGCACTGCATGCTACTGCTTGCTAGCTGCTCCTTGCAGAGGAAAGCTACGTTCTGGCAGGGCTGATGGGTGCAGTTTGGCACCATCTGTCCTAGTGTGTGCAGCCATGTCTGAAGAGCAGAGTCCTCTGTCCTAGCATGTGCAGCCATGCTCACTCCTATATGGATGTGGGGTCACAATACCTTGTGAATGAGCAGAAAAAGAAGGGATGAGAGTGTTTATCTGAGAAAGCAGTGGGATGTAATGAACGAGACAGGGGTGGGAATGTGCATGTGGCCAGATATTTGTTAAGCTTATTTAGCCGAAAAAAAGCCAATATACTGTGAAACTGCATTTACAAATGCTAAAATACTGCCATTTGGAGGTTAAAACTTGAGTTTCTTAACAGCTCTTTAAGCAGCAGTGTAGGACAAGACACGAAGAATAGCATGTAGTCACTGATTTCCCACAAGAAACTGGCAGCATTTAAGTCCCACACATCCCAGTTTCAAATGGAAGTGAAAGCAGTTATAGTCATGTGTGTGTGTGTCCCACAGAAGAGATGCATGACTGCTGAGATGTGATGTTAAGCTTTCCCATGCCCGTACAGCAGCTATAGGGAGATGGTGACTTGCTAGTCCCTAAGCAGGTCACCACGGCACGATGCTCATGTCATGCTGCCATGCTGTGTTCTTTCCAAAAGCTGTCCCAGTTTTGCAAATCAAACATGCATGGGCTAAACACAGCTAATGCTATGTCTACTGTGTACCCCACACTCTTAACCCCACCATCACCTAAAACATGACACCTCCTTTCTGTGGTAACTGCACCACAGCACTGCGGATAAGAACAGAGCACCCATGGAATCTTCTATGCTGTCATGCCAGGTCGGTGTCGCAGGGTTCACTAACACCCCAAGGCCTCAAGTGCAGCCTTGGATCTTCCTTTGGACAGGGTCATCACCTAACTTGGCCCTCAGTTGGCTCCTGAGCTGTTTAACACTGCTGTGATTCATGTGTTAGGAAGGTGAATGGTTATTTGCAGTTAAGTTGTATTTGCATTGACATCCTCATCATGAAGGCCAGGAGACTTGCAAGAGTTGAGTTTGAGCTCATAGATTGTCTCATTGCCTCAAGCTGGGGTGTGGAAACTCCGATACTCTAAAAACGTGAGAAGTCCAGCAGTGGTGTTTCATCATCTAAACCAAAACTCCTTCTTTGTGAGTACAAAATAGGATGTTTTCAAAACTCCTTGAAAGGCTGATTACAGACTTCATTGCACACATACACGCTTACTAGGAGTGATGGTTAAATGTGGCAATGAATGAAAGCAGTCACTTTCCCTCTTCTCTTTAACAAAGGCTTTTTTACACACATGAAGTGTTAAACCTGTCTGCCTAAGTACACGTGAAGAACATGGTCTGGGGTGAAATAACATCTCCATTTTCAATCATGACATTTGCTCTGCATTCATGGGTTTGCACCAAGTCATGAAAAAATCCATGGTGATTTTGTACTTGATTCTGTTCAGAGACGAGCAACAGAAAAGCATTTCTCTTGAGAGAGAGGGAGGAAGGAAGGGGTTAAGCAGTTTCAAAACAAGCTGGGCACAACTGATGTCAGATTTTTGTCTTACAATAGCATCTATTTGCTTTCCCAGCAAGCAGTATATGGACTGCTGCGCATTGCATTGTTCCAAGGACAGCAAAAATGCCACGTATCTTAGGAGAGGATGGATTTTCTCACTCCTCCACATTAGGTGGAAGGTCGTGCTTGTTAAATAATTCCAGATAAATTATTATCCAGATAAAAATCCAATTGGAAACTCCAGGAAAACTTTTCTGTTTGTTTTATTTTCATTTAACTATTGTTTCCAGAGTGCCTCTGATGCAACTGGCCCAGCTATACTCTGCATCTTCCTAGTGTCACTATAAACATGTGTCACTCCACTTAGACTAAAAGCAAGTCAGCACCATGAAAACCATGATTACCCTCTCCATTTTCTGAAAGCCTCTCCTGGGCATTCAAAAATACTGTAGGGGAGGAAAAGCAAAAATCTTCAATGTTTTCGTATTTGGCTATTTCACATTATTACAGGTGCAAGGGCTTAGGGCAAAGTTAAGACAGGGACCTGTGAAAGCAGACAGGCTGTGTAGTTTAAGAAGAAATTTAACACTGAACTTGCCAAACCAGACCTGCTGATTGAATGTAAGTTCTTTTCTTGGCCACCCTCAGTTTACATGACTTTGTATTAACTGGAAAGGCTCTGAGCAGGCTCTGTATTACTTTTCCATGCCTTTCCCACTCCTTTTTACGTTCCATGTGCAGTAGTCCCCATCAGTGGTCCCACCAGGGAGCCCTGCATGGCCGTGATGTTGGTGGCGGCAACTGAGAGGGACACAGCAGCACTGTGGGAGAGCAAAGGCAAACTCCAACAATCAGGTCCAAGTGACATTTCCAAGTTCAGAGCAGGTTTCAGACAAGCACTACTGAGATGTAATGCCACAGTGCTTTTAAACTCCCAGCTAAAAGCACAGCTTGTGATATTTTACATTGTCTTTCGAGGAAGAAGTCACAGCGAGCTGGGAGCTCTGAGGAGCATCACAGCACAGAAATGCAAGTACTCACCCGTCATCAGCGTGTAGTAATTTGGGTAGGAGAGGCTAGGGAAGTCTGGCGTCATGTAATCCACCTTCACCCCCATGTTCACGATGTCCCGAAAGCCCGGCAGCCCCTCCAGCTCGCTGTCGTCGATGTAGTCAAAGCGAAAGCCATCGAGCAGGAACAACAGGAGCTTGCGGTGGGCAGAGGGTGCAGCGGGGGGCGGCAGGAGGGAGGCGAGGGCAGCGGCCAGGAGGGCGGCGGGGAGGCTGCAGCTCCCCATGTCCGACGGGACCGGGCAGCAGAGAGGGCTCCGCAGCGGCTCCGCGGCCGGGCCTGGCACTGCTTGTCCTCCCTCCCGCTTGCCACAGCCCGTGTTAAAGCTACAGCGCTGAGTGGGAGGGCACAGGTTAATGACAAGCAGATGACTAACTTCGAGCGGAGGGAAGAGTTGGATGCTTCCCGGCTGCAGAGAAAACGCTTCACAGCGATGGGGAAACAAGGCACAGAAATAAGTGGAGCCTCTCAGGGAGGGAGGGTAAAAGAGAATGGAGGGTAAAAGGATGGGAGGGTGAGCAAAGATGGGAGGGAGAAATGGAGGGAAGGAGGGAGGGACAGAGGGAGTGAGCAGCGCTGGCGGCCCCCCATGTGGTGGGATCTGGGCCCCGTGGCCGGGCAGCTGGGCCCCGCATCAGGGCTGTGACTGACAGAGCTCTTACTGAGTGTAGCTGCTTGCTTTACACCGAGCATTACATCTCCAGGCGTGCAAACGTGCACATCATGTCTTTCTGCCAGTGGCTTGTGATAGAGAGACTGAGATTTAAGGCAAAGCAAAGTTCGGGAGGTGGAGGATGTCAGTTAAAGTCCAGCATTCCGATGGCACAGCTGTACCACAGAGCACTGGCTGAGCAAGTTCACATCTGCATGGACCTGAGCCCCTGCAAAGCACTCTTGCTCCCTGCTGCCGTGGGACTAATCCAGCTCCCAACGCACTAGTAGAAGAATCCAGCATTAGACAGAGCAAATGGTACATTTATGTTCTAGAAGTTGATGTTATTAAAATATTAAAAAGCTGGTCAGTGCCATATTTCATATAAAAAATGAAAACCTGTTCATATTTTAGTCACAGGTCACCACCAGGTTCTTCTCTTGCCAGCCACAAGAGTTTAACTATACCTCTAATGCAATGCCAGTGGCTGCTGTACACTATAATTACAAATTAAATCACTTTTCTTGGATTGTGTTTGGTTTTCCCAAATAAAAGAAGTTCATGGCACTGTCCCACTCATCATGGGAACAGCCCTTCTCAGATGTTTACACCTGGGGAGGTTGCAATAGCTGGCTGCTACCCCAATGTTGAACCTGAACTTCTGCTCTTTACAAGGCTCCCAATCGCACATTGAGAGTGTCTAGTTGCTTCTTGGCAAACACCAGGCTCAGCAAGGTGGTTTTCAGCCTCCCTTGCCCCAGATACTCATGTACCCCTGTGTAAAACCCCCTTGCATCCTGGCTTGCCTTTAGCACAACTTCATGCTGGCTGCAGGTGCCTGTGAGCCAGAACAGGTGTCTGCATGTCACCGCTCCTGGGATATGGCGGGACTGATGCTGTACTACCCTTTTCCCATGGGACTTCCAGCTCAAGAAAGAAGATGCTATGCCAGGGGAAGGAGTGCTGGGATTTTCTGTAGGATAGAGTCATTCCAGGCAAGTGGAAGAGGATGGAGGGGGAGCCTGCAGTCAAGTAGGGCTGCTCAGGCTCTTTGGCTGGCTATGCTTCTCAGTCAAATTCCTCATGATTCCTCCCTGCATGGTCTAAATGCATTCCTCTCTACATCTTGCCCAGCCACTCTTTTCCTTCCTTTTTGTTTTCATGTTTGCTTTTTCCATCTCCTATCTCAGGGCCCAGCACTTAGGATATACTCTCAAAGCACAGTTACACGTGACACAAGGACTCAGAGCTTTTCTAAGCTCCAGCCCAGAGATCTTTAGCACCAGATAGTGAGAGAGCCCTGAGCCCTTCGGGGGTTTATCCCTTTTCACCTAGCATTTACTTCTGGAGCCTTGCTCTGCCAGCTTTCCTCATCTTGGCAACTTTAATTCTGTCTATGTTTTGCCTTTTCTTACCTTGCTGGGTTTAGTTTATGCATTTTTTCACAGTGCAGCAGCAGTTTTCTCAGCAAACCACCCAGGGTCACACAGCTGTGGTGCACATCAGGTCACAGACAGCTGAGCCCTGGGGGCATCTGTGCAGCCCCATGCCCATGAGGACAGATGGACTGTGGTCCCCAGGCTGCTGGGACATCAACAGGTCCCAGAGCCGCAGCCGAGCCCCAGGAGGAGATCTCACCCATGGGACCCGGCAGTACCAGCATGTTGGAGCCTGAACTCTGAAGGAGAACATGCGAACCCTGCGGGGTGGGAGATGCCACAGTGCTGTGTGACCCGGCCAGCGGGCAGCGTCCCAGGCTGTGCAAGGCTGCCGCTGCCCTGCCTGCGGGGACAGGGATGCAGCTGCGCAGGGGTGGCGGGGACGTGACCAGCTGGGCAGCGTGCAGGGCAGCACGTGCTGCAGGGCAGGCCTCCACGGGGACAGACACTGCTCCTCTGGCCATCTTCAGCATCCACAGAGATCTGCCTCTTCACCTGCCTCCCAAAGGGAATATGCACATCTTCCTCTTGCTTATCCCTCCAGTATGGGAGGTGGCCCTGCAGAACCTGTGCTCAGGGAAAGCACTTCTACCAGTGCTTACCGAGGATTTTTACTGTAGCAAAAACTGTGTGTAATGTTCTTGGAGCTGCCTGTAGTGTTGTGTTGTGGCCAAGCCACTGTGGTAATTGACTGTGTAAATACTTATGTTGAATGAATTCAGAAACTCAGGGTAATATGATTATACACCTCTTGGCAAATACATGGGGACACTCACTCTGATGTCTTGGCTTGTCCTCTAATAGGTGGCCTCTGGGCTTGCCAGAAGGGATCAGCAGAAGCAGCAGCTGCTGCTCATGAAGGGATGGGTCAGTCGAGGAGAGTCAATCAAGTGTTCAAGCAGGGTACCCACCTTGAAAGGATAACCAGGTTTTTGAAGTGGTTAGGACAAGAAGCCAGGCTTCCATCATGAGATGGTACAAAGATACGTCTTCTCATAATTTCATGGCATGAAGACATAACACCTTTCTTTCAAGAAGGTTGCAGTGTACTGGTTGACAGCTCCTTAGGGAATGCTCTACTTCAACCAACACAGCGGCAAGGGGGACAACTGGTGCAAGGTACCGGAGCTCAAGATCTGCTTTTAGAGCTGGAGATTCACAGGTCTGCACTCAATAAATAACAAGAGTGTAAGGCTTCAGAGGGGTTAAAGGAGTAGTGAGCCATGTAACCATGACTCTGTACAATACCAAATTGTCCTTTGACAGACAATCCCCCTGAAGAGTGGGACTGGAGCCAAACAGTCTAGCTTGGCAGAGACAGACCCTAGCAATACATTTCATCCCCGCCAAGCAATGTTGATTTGCTTTAGTTCACATTCATTTGTAAGCACCCTGTCTGCACAAAGCCCCAGATGACCTCGGAGAATCCAGCACAACAATATTTTGATACAAATGCTCTTACAAAAGCTGTCAGAGCCTGAGCTGGTGTCCAGAGACAACAGTTCTCACTGGTTAGCTCTAAGATCAGGTTTAGGAAGAAGCGTGCATACAGGAAAGAAAATCCTTCATCGCAATTTGTGCATAAGGAGATACCCCACTGATCCAAACTTTGTCTGAGACAAGATCCACAACCACTTAGATTGCTCAGGGAATCCTCTTGGTGAAAAGCAGGTTTCCAGTTCTGGAAAACTGCTTCCAGTGTCCTTGAATCTTTCTTTTTTTACTTTGGTCTTGTACAGATCACAAGCACGACAATAGAAATGCAAGATAATTCTCCAGGCTCACACTGATGATTCAGCCTGGCTTGTCAGATGTTCTGGCTTCCCCAGCAGCTCAGCTCTACCTGTGCCATTAGGTGCAGGAGTACACGCAAGAACAAAAGCTGCTATAAGTAAATTGTGGTTTCCCATTTCCCCAGTGACATAGAGAATCTAAAAGGGAAACCTGTCCTTCTTTCTCTTCTGTAGGAAAAACCAGAAGGCATAACATACCTCCTGGTTGCCTTGTAATTCCTCTTCAGTTCCAGTTCTCCCTTCGCACACAGAAGTAGTTGACCACTTCGACCAACACAGCCTGACTTACTTGTTTGGTTGTTTCTTTCTTCTCATTAGAGAAGAAAGCATGGTCACCTCCAGACACGAAAGCCCTGAGGGCAATGATAAACTGCTTACTTTTGAGGAAGAGGAAGAGGATTTGTGCCCGTCTGAAGTTTTAAGGTCAGAACTCCACTGGACTAAGGTCCTTCTTCCTCTTCTCCCCACTAAACCCACACTGGAAACCTCACAGTTGGTACCAACCCCTGTGCTGACTTCAACACAAAACCTCTGGCAATGCGTGTACCTGACTTCTGAGCTGACAGAAGGTCTTATATTGGAGGACATCATTGGCTGCAGAAGTTTAGTATCAGCTTCTTTGCTCCTGGACTGTGCATTCTCACCAATGCTCCTGCATGGAGGGGTGGATTAGGGAAGGCGTCTGCTGTTCCATCAAATCTTCCTAGAGGATATTTAGCATAAAGTCAGTTATTTCTGTGATCGTTTGGTGTGCAGTAGTTCAGTCATGAGGAATTCAAGACATAGCGAATGGGTTGCTCTTGCCATCAGTCTTATACAGATGTATGTGATAGTCACACACTTGTTAGTTACAGAACATTTCAAAGCTAGGAACTCCAGCTTTCCTGGAGAAAAGCAGTGATCTTTCTTAGCTTCTTGAGACACAGTTTTTTCTCTAAGCTACGTGGCTGGTATGATACTTGCCTTACTGGAAGCATCCACATGCTGGATAATAGGCACATCAAAATGGGACAGAGGTGGCCTTGATGGACAGCAAGGGGCTAGTTAAATGTTCTTTCAAATGTCTCAGTCAGGGTGATTCTGATGTTTGAGGAGTAGCTCTCCAGATCTGTTACTCCATCCTGCACTGCTACAGTCACAAGTCATATTAATAACTTTCCTATTTGAGGCAAATCTAGTGGAGATGCAGAAACTTAATGAACTGGTGGAGTTCCTTCTGTGGCTCCCAGTTTCCTTGCAAGGAGCCGCATGGGCTTGGTGCATCATCTCCAGCACTGCCCTTTCCTGTGAATGTTCCCACTGGGGAACAGCCTGTGCTTCCATTCAGTGAAATGAAATCAGGTTCAGACAAACAAAGGAGATGGCTCTTCACACCAAAGCACCATTCTGGTGTGCAATGCCTTGTTCCTGAAGACCATGACTGTTAAAAGTGGATGTGGGACAAATTCACAGACAAAAATGTGCACCCGGGGCGGGGAAACACAAAGAGCACTGGCTCCAGCCATCCTAGCACTTTATGTTCTCATGGAGGCTGAAGAACAGGAGTATTTATTCAATGGGACAACCTTTTCAGTGTTTTGCTTAGTACTGTTCTTGTTCCAGCTCTTATAAAACCAGCACCTCCTTCTCTTCTCTTCTCTTAATGGCTTTTCTTGGGCAGTAATTTCAGCTGATTCTCCTCCCTTCATAAACACATGAATTATCTGAACTACTGGAGCAGACATTCATAGTAAAGGACAGAAGAGCAGGGTTGAGGGGATGGCAGCAAGTAATGACATGTCTCCAATGGGACTGAACACAGTCAGCAATGTCCCAAATCTGCTAGCTGCTGTCGCGCAGCAGAAGAGGCTGCATGTCTGCAGGGCTCAGATGGGAAGGAGGCTGCAAACATCACGTTGAATAAACCCCCAAAAGATGTCCTTAAGGAAAAACATGTTGTATACAGCTAGTGTGGTCTAGAATAACAATTTTTACCTGTACTCTGAAGAGCCATGGAAGTTCATTAAATACTTCTTAGTGGTTGTGAAGGCAATTAAGAAAAATAAGGGGCTCACCAGCAGGCTTAAACTCACAATGCAGTCAGCCTCTGCCATTGGAAGGTATGTAGGAGCTCAAGAAAGATGAGACTGGGAAGCCTGCACCACATCAGGGCATCTCATGGCAGCATGTGACAGAAGAACACCTCTTTTCTCACCCCATGGTGTGTCGGCCTGAACACGAGACTGTCTGGCTTGAGGAGATGGCATCGATAGCTTGGACTGAAACCAACCTTCACTTCTTCCAAAAGATTGGAGTTTTGATTGGATATCAACCCATCTCCACCTCCAGTACCTCCCCAACGTTTCTAACTGTTGTTCCTGCAATGTTATTGCTTAATAAGCCCAAGACTGTGCTTGCCTGGACATCGGTGTCCTATAATGAGGAGTTTTTACCTCATTGAAGAAACCTTGTGCAATGCATTTCTCTTTCAAAATCACCTAGTCAAGTTTGCTAAATGGCAAAACCAGATGGTTTGGAGTAACTGGATACTGCATTTTCTGCTTCGTCTCTTCTGTCTGGTCATTTCCCTATGTGGTGGGGGACTGCAAGGAAGGATTTTGCTACTATTCTAGAAACAGGGGTCAACGTGCAATGGTGTGGGTGGGGATAGAAACTTGGCAAGCTACGCAAATTGACTGAGATTAGTTAATATATTTAGTGTGAAAATAAAACCATAATCAGTAAAATAAAGTAGGTGTTACCAATTCTGCTGTGACACTGACATGTGCCTCAGGACATTGAATTCAGCACATCCATTTGCATGCCAGCAGCTCCTGCAAGAGAACAGAGGGATATTCTGCATGTCCACCAGTGCCTTGCACAGCAGCTTCTGACAGTTTATTACCTTGCTGGAGCAACAGCCTTACAAAACGAAAGTATGAGCTTAAAAGTCTAACAATCTTGCACAATCTTGCAGTCATCTAGTGCAAACCAAATGTAGACCTATTTAAGCAAAGTGTGTGGAATTCAGATTTTCCGCTTAAATGAGGGGAAATTTGAGAAGCCCAATACCTAGTGAATCAGTGCCCATGTGCCTGCTTTCCAAGAATAAAACAATATTCTATGTTTGATCTTTCTGCTGCACTTCTACACAGAGCACAGAAAAGACTTACAACATTGGCTTGAACTTAGTATAGGTTCAAAGTAAACTATCCAGGACTAGCATAAAATGTCATTTTAAAGCTCCCTAATATTTTGTATTTGGCATCCTTTATAGCCCGGAGGTTATACAGAGTTCAGCTTTAGCTTCTGACATCAGTGCCTAAGGACTGTGGGAGTTTGGCTCTCAGCATGACCTAACGAGGAAAAAGGCCTTTATTCTGACAGCAGTTATTTAAGCTAACCTAAGAATATTTATAATCAGGCTCTAAAGGCTGATAGCCTCTGCTAGGCTCCCTGCAGCAGGCATGCCCTGTGTGGCAGAGTTTCCAAGTTGCCTCCTACAAGTGCCATTGCACTTTGTTCATTTTGGCTTTCACATTTTTGATGTCATCCATCCTGGCTTTCGGTTACTGTATCTCACTCATCAGTAAGGCTTATGCTGGCAGTTGAAGCCCTCACCTGGAGGACACACTAAAGTCTTGGCTTTGCCCATCATGCAGAAACAATGAGTGTCTGGTTCTCATCTCTCTGACTGCTGAGTCACCTCTGAAGAATTTGCTCCCACAGAGAAGAGACTGCTTTTTCACAACCTAACTTGTGCTCTGGGTAGAGCATTATTCACATGATATCTGTTTCCCAGATTTAGGTGTTTCTCCATCAGCAAGCTGCAACTTCTCAAGCAGAGCCGGATCTGCGTCAGATCTACTTACATGTGAGGTCTCATCCCTGCCTAGATACCGTTGGTGACGTCCTTCCCTGTAGAAGGGCAAGGTCATATCTCTCTATCAGGGTCAGCATTACTTTCTCCCTAGCTGAGTACTCACGTTAGGAAATACTAACATATTGCCTATGGCTTGAGTCAGTCTCAGTGATTGAGGGAATCTTTTATCTGAGGGCAGGAGCTAGGACAGACCTCAGCCTTGGGGGGACCTCAACTGATTTTTCTATTTGGGCACTTCGCAGGTCTCTGTCTGAGATAAACTGTCGCGATTCCTGTCCCTTTTAGCTCTGACAGTGCAACTCAAAGCAGAGTTCAGCAGGACTTCGGTGAGATGTGGACTTCAGTGGGATATGGACGTGATGAAGTGACTTTAGCCTGCTCTGAATTCACTACACCACATCTCTTTCTGAGTTGCCTTGACTTAGTGGCTTTAGATCACTGCTCTTCTGCCACAGGCCTGAGATTTATCATCACATCTTCTGATTCCAGTAGTGGAGACATCCACTGCTTGACATCCTGCTCCTCTCTGTTCAGACAGCTTATCATACACGTGAGTGAAATCACACCTTTGTTTTCCCTGAAATCTGTCCCCAGTGTGGGGGCCCCTCTTTAATGCTCCAGCTTTAGCTCACATAAAAATGCTCTTCTCTTTGTGTGAACATCCTCAATTCAATGTTTGCAACCAACCCCACTTAAAAATCTCTCTTTCCCTGTGTGCTGATAGGAGAAGCTGGAAACCTGGAGAGCCTTTTCTCTGTGAATGGCTCTGAGCTGCTGGGGCCATCTCCTGCTTGTGGAGAGGCCTCACTGCCTCCCGTGGTGGGGATCCTGCTTGTGCTGCTGTTTGCACATCTTCTGGCAGCACAGCTTTTCCTCTAGCCCACCTCAGCACATCTGTATGATGGCAAACAAGCAAAAGGAGAGCACGTGTAAAGCACAGCTGTACTTGTATGATCTTGTCCGTCTAGCCTGAGTGGCCAGCCACTTCAGTGAGCTGCCTTGAGCAGTTCCATTTAGCTGGAATGACTCAGAGGAGTATAGGATGTAGGTAGTTTTGGGTGGCTTTCTGGTTTTCTTTGAGAAGAAGCTAAACAAAGCTCTGCTCACCTGAAATGAAGAGTAATAAACAGTAGGAAGGTTTGCTCCTTCTTGGGCACCCATCTTCTCAGTGGGTACAGAACCCACAGTGCTTTGCTTTCTTTCTGGCTTCAGTCCCCTTCCCTCAGGAGGTGTTTTTCTTCTGGGACTCCTCCAACCCCAGCTGCCTGATCAATCACCCTTTCAAGGGGCAGGGAAGGTTGTAATGAATGAACCCAAATCAGTTCAGGAGCTTGCTTTCCCATACTGTCCCTTGTAGCTACAAGGGAACCTGAGGCTGACACAGGGCAGAGAAGAATGGTGGTGGGCTGGAAAGCACCACACTGACCACCAACAGAGAGAGGTAGGTGGAAATGTGCCATTTCCAAGGCTCAGGATAACCAGTAAGACTTTCCTCTTTCTTCATTCCTCTTCTAGCACCAAAACAAATAGCACATGAAAACAGCGCATGCATCTTGACAAAATGACGTGTCATTCACTCTCACCAACTACCATGGAAAGGGATGGCAAAGTTGTGATGATCCTGCACTGAATACAGAACCTCTGCTGCCTGACTGACCAAAACCAAGGTCTGACCCCATGCCTTGTAGCTGGGAGCTTCACTGTGTGGAGAAGTTTGTGCTTCCCCAGATTCATTTTCAGAGAAGCAAAGGCTGTGCCTGTGAGCGCTGGAGACCACCACTGCCTGCTCTAATGATACCACCTCAGAAGTAGCTGTACTCCTCAACATCCTTTCAAGTCAAAACCTATTTGAAAACATGGCTTCTTGTTTGCCCTGGGCCAGGGCTGCGGTATCAGGCTCCGGACTGTAGCCCATTCATCTTGTCCCTGCCTACCCACCATGAAGTAGAGTGGAATATCATGGCCAAGGCCACATAGGCTGAGCAGAAGCAGCTGATGGCCCTGATATGGAAAGCATGGGCTGTTCCTCCAGCACCAGTCCCCTGGGGTAGCCCAACACCAGCAAAGCTCTCTGCTTAATCTGTTCTGGTAGCATGCAGGTCATATTTTCTATGTTTTCCCTGCTGACATTACACTGATGTGCTAATCCACTGCATGGCAGCAAAAAACCCTCTGAAATTTCCTATGGAGCTGTCAGCTGCTGGAACTGGACACCCTGTCATAACCTCCGGAGCTGATGGCCCGCTGCCTCCAGTTCCCAGTAAGGTCTTATTTTCCTTGGCATGGCCAACACATGCAACCCCCTGCTCTGCTAGCTTTTCAAAAGAGAAAATAGACGGCAAAGTACTTAGCTCTTTCAAGGAAGCTTGGAAATGATGGAGAGCAGCCTCATGCCATGTGAGCCCTGAGTGTGGCTGTCCAGCTTCCAGCACAGAGCAGTAAATCATCTCCTGAATGGCTGTCACAAGCGCACCAGATCACGACAAAGAAGCTGTTTTTCTTTCATTGCAACTGCGCATTTGAGCTCCAACACTGCTGCTAATGCGTTTAGCAGGTGCAAGAAACATTTGGAAATTGATTTTTATTTTTTTTTTTTCCAGGAAATAAGGTTAAGGCTTGTTTGCTCTGTTTGTTTGGAGTTTGGCTTATTTTGTTATACTCCTGCACAGCTGCAGTTTTCTCCACAGGCTGGAAATGGTTGCACAAAGTCTTGGGGCAGACAGCAGTATTCCAAGTACTGCAGGCAGGGATATACAATGTAATTTAATAGGGCATCCCAAGCTGCATCCTCAAGTTACTGACTCCTCACTGTCTGGACTGGAGATGTACCATAGTCCCCACACCTGGGTGCGAAGCCCAAACGCAGGAGGTGGTGCTCTGCGGCGGAAGCACCACCTGTGCCCAGCCGCTTTCCATGCTCTGTGTACAGCACTGGAGTGATTGCTCCTTCCTTCGGGAAAAGGGTCACTGTCACTGTGGCAACACCAGCTTGGGTCTCCCTGACGCAGGCTCATCTCATCTGACATGCTGGCAGCTCCTGGTGTCTCTTTCGTGTCACTGCACCATTCCTTAGGTATCTCGTGGCCAGCATCTTCAGTGTCCTTCAGGCTCTGCCTCCATGTCAGACCGGGAAGGTGATTTCCAGTGTCTGTACTTACTTGGGAATTAGTTTTGCACACGGTACATCCTTTGGGAGTGCTGCGCAGTTGGGGACTGCTGCCTACTTATTCAGTCCTCACCAGCAACGGCACTGCTGCCATGGTAGAATGTGCCATAGGAGTAACCTGCGAGTGGAAAACTGGACCAGTATTTCCTAAAGATGAGTTACAAGTGTGTCATTTTAAAACATATGACATGAGCGTCTGTCAAGGAAACACTGGATGCAGAGTAATTAAAGATACGTTGCATGAGATATTAAACGCTTTCCTAGTGACAGCACTTTGAGTGCTTTTGAAGACAAAGATGGGAAATTGGAGGGGAAAGGCTGCTCATACCCCAGCGTGGGACAGTTTCCTTAGAAAATATCTGCATATACCCAACAGCATCACTGCCACCAGCCAGCAGGCAAGAGTCAAAATGCCCTGAAAGCAAGTCAGCATCTCCCAGCAGCCAAAATGCTGGGATTAAACCACAACAGATGCTGATCAGAAGAGCTTGGGAAAGCTCTTCTGGAGAAGGGAAGCAGCAGTTTCTGAGCCAAGTTTCCTTCTGGATGGCACATAGGCAGAAACTCATGATTACTCAAGCAAAGCTGTTGCATTTTGTGGCCCTCACGCAGCTGTTAGTATCCCTTTCATCAAAGCAAAAGTAGTATATGGTGTATTACAAAATATGAAACCACTAGTGTTTTATAGAAATAACTGTGAAAGCATACACTGGGACAGAGAAGTGGGGTTTGTCTTCTTCTTTTGAGCCAACACATTGGATTTTATAGCTGAGGTGTGTTCTCAGAACAGCTTCTGCTGTGTTTTTTGTGGCAGAGGTTTGTTTGCAGTGGATGTTTCTACATGCCAAGATCAACTCACTGATAGTTTGGTTTTATGCTGGAGAAGGTGGTTGATGTGACATGATGGCAGAGAAGAATCGTATCATTAATGCGGTTATGAAGAAAAAGACAGGGACTGTATCGAATATAAACAGTGGCCATAAATACAGATATGTGTATATGTGAACAATGCATGAAGTAAAATGCACTATAACTAAAACAATATGAGGGAGTAGTTTGTCATTAAATGGTTCAAAGTTGTACAGAGTATCTCCATGTACTTTCTGGAGTTCAAGTGTGTGTACAGAGCAAATAATTTCTGATTACACAAGGTGCCCTGCACCATCTGAGCTTAAGTATGAATTTTCTGGTTGTCTGAAACACATACTTGATAGGGAATCTGAAAAGAAAGACCAGGTATTTAGTGGTTAAATATTATCAGAGAACTTCCTGAGCTGAAACTTCAATGGCAGGGTGCCTACTCTGTCAAGACGATAAGATCAGCTCCCTCACTCCGTCTGGCCCTTTCAGCAAAGCTGTGTAAACACCACTGGCTTTGACCAACAGCACTTAGGGAGCCCTCTTGCATAAGACTCCCTCCCAGTTACGTGGGGAAAGCAGAGCACAAACACATTTTCCCTCATGTATTCGTAAGCCTGAAGCCTGTTTCTGTAGTTTGGGATAAAATGCCTGTTAAGTAAACATGCCCAGGGAAAAGGGGGGTGAGGAGCAGATGGTGCTCTAGGGGCCCTAGGTAGGAAGTGACTATCATTCCTCTGGAGCTGCCACTGGGACCTTGACCCTGCTGTGCCAGGCAGGTTGTGTAACTGCAAGAAAAGCTGCAAGAGAGATAAGGGGGGCAGTCAAGGTGCACTTCTGGGACCATCACTGAGAGATGGGGTGCACAGGGATGGGGGTCCCCCAGAAGGCACACTGAAAGTTAGGCAAAACTGAAGCCAGGTCTTCTGCTAGCGCTCAGGGCAAGGGGGCAGGACGTGACTTTCTGTGTGAAACACTGCCATTCCTGCTACTAGCATCCAGGCAAAAATAAAAGCAAATTTCACAAGTGCACTCACAGCAGGATTGTCCCACATACTTCTCCTCTCTCCCTTTTATCCCCTTTTTCTGATTTCAGTTCCAAAGGGCCTATCCAGCTTTCCAGGTGGGACCATGGGAAAGGGTATTTTTAGGAGAAAGCCCAAACTTCTTTTGTTTTGCAAGAGTACTTTTTTCTGCTTGTGCCATGTAGGAGGGTTAGGGCAGACCTAAGTTAAAAAAACACTGGTAAATGGTGATACAGGGTGATACCCATGCAGCCCTTCTGGGCCCAACCAAAGGGTCATCTATGGGCCAGCACCTACCTCAGACAGAGGCCAAAACCAGAGGCCTGCAGGGCAATATCAAAACAGAGCAAGCACTTGATGATGGTACTTCTTCCATATACTTTCGCAGCTAGCAACAATTCAGGGATTATCTGAGCCCCTTTCTGTACTTGATTATCCTTGGTTAATGCCTCTTCCTTGGACTTGTTCAGTCACTGTGGACTTGAGCTTTTGGGTGAACTTGAACACCCAAAGCAACTTATAGGAAACACTTTCACAGCTGAGCTGTATGCTGTTTCCAGTTCACCCTTGGATGCATGATATTGAGAGCTATTGAGTGTCTGTATGAGCAGTTTCTCTCTCCCTTCTTGCGTCAGATGAGCAATGCCTATCCCTGTCACATTCAACATCTCCATGGAGAGGCTGAGACCACAAATGGCTTCTGTCTGGCACTGAAGGTCTCCAAAAGAAGTGTGTCAGGAGTGAGACAGTGTGATGGTGAACTGACTTGAACTTGTGCACTGGTGGGAAGATCTTGTAGTGGTTAGGGGAGGATGAAAAGGATGAGCCCACATGAGATGTGGTTGGCATGACACATCAAGGAAGCAGCAGTGTGGTTTCCTGAAGCTCATCATACCAAATGCTTTTGATGGGATAAGTCCCTCGATATCACATCCAATTGTTCAAGAATACACTATCTTCCTCTCTACGAACAATCTCTACTGCTCAAGGACAGTGGCTAGTCTTTGTGATGCTCCCCATTTAAGCTATCATCTGAGCTGTTTTTGTGATTTCCAGGCCTAAACTTACATTTTTACTTTAATTTTTGAGTGTTCTATTATTATTTTCTTCAGTAGTTAATGGAACAAAGATACTCATGGGCTTACGGGTCAGGTCTTTATCCAAATTAGAAGCACTAAGCCGAAGAAATGTCATCTTTCTTCCTTGCAGGTCACCGTCGACACGTTGGGAGAGACTTTCAGCTGCTTTTTCGTCCTCGTCCACGCCGACACTAGATGTCAGCTCAAACACGCGAGTGCTGCAGCTCTGAACTGCAAACAGCCTCATGCAAGCCCATGGAGGAGCTGCCTCCTTCAGGCCAGCGTTCAGCTGCGCTGGCAATCTTCACCCCTGAAGGGAGCTGCATTGCAGCGGCAAGGGGTAAAAGGCAGGGTAGGCTCTTTCACCTTTGTGCAAAGTCCCTTTTATAATGAACATGTATTTACACGAGCTGAAAGGAGATGCGTTTTATGGGGTAGAAACTCTCATCTGAAGTTCTTGCCCCCGAAGTGCTGGAAGGGGGTTGATGTCTCATGGGGACCATCAGCAGCAGCATCCCTGCTTCCTGCACACAGCAATTTTGAGCAGGCTGAGGCTGTCGCGCAGACCCTGCCAGGGAATACTGTCAACTGCAGAGGTTTTATTGCTGTTAACAAAGAAAGCAGCTGTGGCCACAACCTCGAGGAGGCTACGAGTTGCAGACTGTCCTGAGCTCAGATAACAGGCAGAGCAGGCACTTTCGGTTTTACAGTGAAGTGAAACTGATGGCAGGGAAGCAGATCTCACCAGGGGACTTTCTGCAACTAGGGTTAAAAGCTCCGTTAACGTGTTCTCTCCTTGCAGCAGTATTGTTGTCCCAGTGTTTAGCTCACAGACACCGGTTACCAAGGCTTGTGTTGACTGAAAGCCCTGCAAAGACAACAGAAGTTGCCCAGGGGTAAAATAGCATTTCCTCTTATTTCCACTGGCTGGGGACAGAGGCAATTTCCCCTTCCCTTGTTTAGAAAACAGCCTTCCTTCCCCATTTCCCCATCATTATCCCAAACTCTAGCTGTGGGAGGCTGCAGGCTGCAGAGACAAGACACCCATGTGGAACCTGATGATTCAAGATTAAAGGCTGGCAGTGAACTCCTGCTCCTATACCTCTGTTCCTGCATTCCCACCTGCTGATTTTTAAAATACAAATGTATTAGCTTCCATGCTCAGTCCCTGTCTTTCCTTGTGCCTTGCCGTGAAACGAGAGACAAGTAGGGATCACTCAGCCGAAACCCAGGCAAGCAGCAGCTCTGCATGGCACAGTGTATTTCTAGCACTCTTGCCGGGACACCCCTGGCCTCACCGTGGTAGGGACAGGGCTCCCGGCTCTGAGCTGTCTGGCACAGAAAGGGCTCCATCGTCCCTGCATCCAGCTCTCCTGCATCCTTAGTGAATTACCTGTTGTGGAGGCAAACCTAAAGAGACTTTCAAGGTCTGGCACTTTTTATAATACCTTTGTTCTTCAGTGAAGGGATTTTCAGCAGAGCAACTGCAAATAATTCTGGGTCAAAATAAAAAGTATTTAAGCTGCTCCAGTGTGGTGTCCTGCAATACATGGCCTGTTCTGTCAGCTTAGCTGCTTAATGATATATGTTTCATTGTTCGAGCCACTTCCTTAAAGAGCAACTAGATGAGCAGTGGATACAGTTTGTTCTTGTTTACCGCAGGGAAGAAAGAAAACAGCAGCACAAACAAGCACACGCACTGCTCTGAGCAGTGACTCTTCAGCTGCTGGGACCAGGATCAGCTGCAACAAGGCCGGATTGCAGGCAGCCAGTGTTGGAAAGTGCATGTAGCGCCAGGCAGGAGGGGTTCCTGGATTTCAATGGCTTGACATCATGCCTTTCCCTGGGTTGACTTTTTTCTTCTTTCCTTTACGAAGCTCTGCTCCTGGCCAAGATCCTGATCACACAAACAACAGTTGCCATGGCCACTAAAGGGGAGGCAGCAAACAGCCCTGCTGCAGTGCTGGTATGAGCTGCTACGGCTTCCAGGGTGCACGGGGGCATGGGTACATGGGGGCATGAGTACACAGATGCATGGCTGCACAGATGTGCAGGGACATGAGTGCGGGAGTACATGGGTGCATGGGTGCAGGGGTAGGCATCCCACCAGGATCCCAGCATCTCTCTTCTCACTTGAGGTATGAGCGTCCCACAAACTGCCATCAGCCATGAGCAAGTCGTGCATCACAGAAAAGCTCTGTTGTGAACACAGTGAAATACTTTGCATAGTCTCCATGTGGGCATCTGCACCTTTATGTCAGCTCTGGAAATGGGGGTGAGTGTTAGTTAGAAAGGGAGGGAGTGGGGCTGCAAGGATATTTGGCATGCTGTCAGCTCTGTGCACGTGCAAGTTGTGAGTGTGATGAGCAATAGCCAGCACCCGGCAATTCAAAGGGGAATGGGCTTCCCTGAAGAGGCAGACCCCTCTTCCTGCTGGTCATCCCTCCTGCTATGCACAGGGATTATGAAGGGGCTGAACTGATCAGCTGAAGTCACTGGGGCCCACATGGTCTGTCAACACACTGCAGGTAACAGCCAAAGAGGGAAGCAATGACCCGCAGCTGCCGGCCTGAAGCAGCTGAAGTCATGTACAGTACGTGCCAGAGCCACCTGTACTGAAAAGAGGTTCTGGTGTGGGACATCGCCCAAGCAAGGTGCATGTTTCTGTTACCTCACAGCTGCATGGACTTATTGAGGTCCCAGCAGAGAAGGTGCTGCTGGGGGCTGCTCATGGCCACAAGGAGTTCTTTCTGGGGTAGTTATGGAAATTGCCACCCGCTCTTTCCTTCTTGTCCCTGATATTGAGGCAGGAGCACAGGTAGCAGTCCTGCACCAGCCACCCAAGCTCATGTTTGGTGAGCCACACCTTTAGCCTGGAAGGACTGAGGCTTTAAATCTGCCATGCAGTGGAGGGAAAGCTGCATTGCCTGCCATGCTGCTGCCTCAGTCGTAGTGGAGGTGCAAGAAAAGGGACCGGTAACAGTGCAGCAAGACCAGGCAGTATGAATTTTCAAGAGCCCTTGGTTACTCATGGTACCTTAATTTTGTTTATATTCTGTTCTGTAAAACTAAATAGTTCCCCTCTCTTGGTGGCTTTACACTCTCTAAATAGCTCTAGCATATTTCCCACCCCTAGTTTTACGTTTGCCTGATTGTTTCTCAAGCCAGTTCTTCCCGTGTCTCTTGAATCATGTCTGCTGTTGTTTGAATCCCTGCCAGTTTCTTCCCATCTGTTCAATGCCAAAGTGAACAAAATGTTCATGGTTCATAGCAGTATCCACTATGACAGAAACAGGAGCCTTCCGTATCTGAAGTTTAGAGCCTCCTCAGTCAAATAACATCAAGATTAATGCATTGATCTTTGTGACTCTAAGTGATTGCACCATTCTTTGTATGCTTTAACATAGAACAAGTACATAGGATTTCCATGGAAAAGCTTTTAGATGTCCCTCCCCTCCCCTCCCCTCCCCTCCCCTCCCCTCCCCTCCCCTCCCCTCCCCTCCCCTCTCCTCTCCTCTCCTCTCCTCTCCTCTCCTCTCCTCTCCTCTCCTCTCCTCTCCTCTCCTCTCCTCTCCTCTCCTCTCCTCTCCTCTCCTCTCCTCCTCCACTTCCCAGAATCCAGGGCTTGCATTTGTTTTCAGTTAACAACCCACTAAGGCTAAACTTTAGACCTTAGCTTGTTGCCTTTTATGCTGTTTCTGATCTCTGCAGCTTGATCACTTATTTGGATACTGGTATTGTGCTCTGCAGTCTCTTGATTGTAACACTTCTTCATGGCAACAGCCGTGAAATGCCCTGAAATTGATCTTTGACCTCTGTGGCTCCCAGGTGGACATTTCAGTTGTTCTGGACTCAACTGGGGTCCTGGTTTGTGGCATCTGATCTTTGCTTTGTTTTCAGAGTCCCAAGGAAGCTGTGACCCTTATGAAATCCTGAGCAAGCTGCTCTTTTGATGAGTCTTCAATCAGGTTTTACTCTTCCCAGATGTTAATAATATAATGTTCACAAAAATCAAGCCAGCTGATCTTACCATTCACCATTCATTCCTGGAAATTGGGAAAATGAGATGTTTTCCTTTAATCCCAGAAAAATAATTCTCCCCAGGCTCTCTGCACAGTCACATCTCCCATTGCGCATCCAAGAAACTTCTTCACACCCAGAGCAACACAGACTGGTATCAGGATCCTGATGCCTGAAGCGTCTTTTCTGGGAGGGCGAAACACAAGCCTTCAAACGTCATTGTGCTTACCTCAGCTAGGTAACCTGCTTAGCTGTAGATGAAGCTGATGGACAAGGCTGACCCATCAGAGACAGCACCTTTGGGCAGTCCCAACACACAGCAAGCAGTAACTCCAGGTTTTGCTCTTCTGGTAGTATTAGGTTTCACAGCTATTGCAGAGCTAGGCAGAAGTCTCTGCAAATGCTATTCACTGTTATGTCTAAGTTATTTGACAGCAAATGAAAGCTATCACGATAGTTATCACTGTCGTCAGAAGGTGACGTAGATTCTTAAGCTTTTCCCTCACTTGACCAAGACTTCTCCCCCTTTGCTGCTTCACATGTGGCATTTTTCTCTGAGGTAGGTCACTTTACAGCTCTGTTGTTGGCTGATGCTGGTGAAAACCTTTTCCCAGAAAAGCTTCATCATGATCCACTGGCATTATCCAGAGCACAGATTCTCTTGTTTATGCAGCTCACACAGGGCTGTCAGCAGCCTGTCTGAACACCAGAAATTGCCTGGTGATGACAAGCCCAAGAAGGGCTGGTGGGGTACATTGGCAGGACTAAGGATTTTCCTGTCATGTTGAGATTACAGATACTTTAGCATATCTGTTCCTGATGCACAGCTGTAGATCTCCTCTCGAAGCACCTTGTCTCCCTGGTAAGATCATATCAAAAAGAAATACTGATCAGAATAACAATGAAAAGGTTAAAGGTATACTGCATAGTGGGGCATTGGAAGAAGCCTCAGGTGAGAGTCTGCACTATGTCGAGGTCCTGCAGTCGGCTGCTTTTGTTTCCTCCCGTCTTTAGCTCCACAAGTCGAAGTGAGGTTGATGAGGGTCAGTGCAAACATTGGATGCTTTGTTTCAGATACAGCTTCTCATGTAGGTGGGGAGGAGGCCGGGGCTGAACTTGTTCTCTTCTAGACTCTATGAACAACCTGAACACTTTGCAGTTGTCAGGGTGCTGACCATAACATCTTATAAACCATGTGCAAACCTTCCTATGCAGGTGAATATGGAAGGTACAGAGAACAAGCTGTGTTTGTGAGTTGTGCTCACTAAACCATCTGATGCAAGCCAATGTCTGCTGCAGACTGCAGTTTTTCCAACTGTACACTGGTTTTGGTGTATGACAAGGGGTCATGGGATCATCTCACATTCATATGGCAAAAACAAGTGCTTGAGAATTAGTTTCCTGGAGGACAAGCATTGTAAGCGTGATGTTAATGCTCCCTGGTTGCCTGTTAAAAGCACAGCCTAGCAGGTAACAGTAGCAAGTCCTCCGACCACAGGGCAGTAAGGCAGTTTTCTGCAAAGGCCAGCCGTGACAGTCTGAAATCGGAACTGGTTAAAACACCATTGTGTCTGGGGATGGGAATGCCTCCACCACACAACAACAGCCGTACCTGTTTTTTCCTTACACCTCATCTGAGGACTGTTGGAGGGAGGCTATTGCTTCTGGGGCTGTCTGCTCATCTCTGTCACAAAACCCATTTCTGCATCCTCTGATCCAGACTGACACACCTGCTTTGCATCCAAATCACTTTGCCAAGGAGCCTGCAGCAGTGCATATCCCAGTGTTTCTTCTTGTCTGTACCCTTTTGTTAGAGGTTAAGTTTCAATTCCCAAATGGGGGTGAAACCAACGCACAGCAGCGCCTTCACTGGCGCCCTCCCGAATACCTGCAGCAACTAGTTAGACATAGTTTCTCAGTTCGTGTTCTGCTGAACTGGGCAATGCTCTTTGCTGCGCGCCCATTGCAGCTTGACTCAAACACGCTGCCTTGTGCAGCCCATTGCATGTGGCAAGGGGACAGGGAGCATAACATAATATATGGTTAAGTTGCTAATGGTACGGTGGTTACTTACTGATTGCTCACAGTGAAGCCACAGGAGGCTAGAGGGGGGGATTGGGGTGCCTTGATACCCCCCTGTTTACCTGCTGTCTGCCCTGGGCAGCAGGGCAGCTCCATTGCCTCCAAGCTTTCACAGCACAGTGCTAACACCCAGACTCTCAGGACCTTCCCAGGAGCAGGATTTTTTTTTCCTAAGGCTTGCAGTGCTTTTTCAGCAAACTTTTTGGCACTGTTTGTGCTTTCTAAGAAGTGAGCTGAAGCGAAGCCTGACAGCCAGACAGTGATGCTGCTTCCCTGCCCCTCGGACAAGGGGTGCTGCATAGACAGGGGGGATAAAATCCCTGCAGGTCAGGAGGAGATGTAAAAACCCCATGAAACCACTCAGGAGACAAAGTGAGAAGTTGTTTTTTTACAAGAACAACTTGGGCGAGACCTCTTTTGAAACTTCAGCTGAAATTAAAGGAGGATGGGTTGGTTTCATTATCTCTACTAGAAGCATTTTTCAGTCTGACTTAAAAATTACATGAAAATCCAACCTCAAAATAGGTCTATCTATACGCTTCGGTCTAAAGAAATCTTTGTGGAGGGGGGTAGAAGTTATTCCTCAGTCAGCAGGCAGCCAGGGAGATAGATGGCGGTCCTGGCTCCTTAGGTATGAAGTATGTGGCATTGCTGTTGGTAACTGCAGCAAAAAGTAAATACTTGGGTGAGGAAGCCATTTATGTCAAAGAACAAGACATGTCAGCTAACCCACCGTAAGCTGGGTCTGGACACCAGAAAACATAAAACGCAAGAGATTTGGGGTCCATCTTCCCATGAATGCCAGACGGATATAACTGCTTTTAATATAAAGAGTTGATATAACAGCTATCAATATGAAGCTTCATCATTTTTTAAAAAGACAAAGTGGCAGCAAGCTTGGAAAGGGAAGGGAAGGACACAGGAGTATGGGTGACAGATTACCCCTGCCAGCAGCAGCCCTCTTCTCTGCCCTGGCCTTTGCCTAGGGAGGTGGTGTTGAGAGTGAAAGGTTTAATTTAGTGCCCTTAGTGGCTTTCTGGGGCACATTTCCACCAGAAGCCATCCTCTTTCCAAGGTGCCTTCAGCTGCATGAGGCAGAAGACCCTTGCCATCTTTGTGGCCTGATGTCATGAGGCGAAGATTAACAGCACATAGATGTATCTCAGCTGGCAAGCTTTCCTGAGTGATCTAGCAACAGAAGGAAAACCAGTGTCTTTCAGCTGTGTTGTATCCTTATCTTCTAATTTTTCTGTTTACATTTAGGATTTGCTTGGGTTTCTTTTTTTGTTTCGGTTTCTCTTTGAGCAGATTTGGTGATAGGAGGTAGAACTGCATGGGAAAGGAAGATGTTCCTCACCAGGAACAGATGAAAGAAAGATTGCGAGTTACTCTTGTCCAGCCTCGGTCTGTCATTTCTATAGCTGGATGAAGTACTTTATTTTCACTTCTGCCATGTGTCTTGCTGCACCATGGCACCATGGTGACACTGAGACACAGCTACCTGCAGCTAGCTGATCAATTTAGCTGTGTTCAGCAAGCTGCACTCTCCGAGGCGTATCGGCCTTACCCTCTGCAAGCTAAAGCATGGCTCCAAATTCAAGGCATCACTTATTATTTCTACAGGAAGACAAAATCTGTGATGGAGGCTGGAGGGCCACACTAAACCTTATTTGGGCTTCTTAACTACTTTTTGTAAAACCCACCACCCAAAAGTAGGCAGTTGTATTTATCCATGACAGCAGTCACCAGTTAGATTTCCCCCTTCTGCACAATGCTTGCTTATCTCTGTCACTTTCATTACAGAAAGAGTTTGGCAACTCATCAGCAGGTGCTACCATGCTCTGAAATACAGCAGGATGTGGGGTCCCCATCCTTGTCAAATTTAAAGAAACAATTATGATAGTGATCAGATAATTCATTTAAAAGTCAGCTATGATTGCATCTTGCAAGATCTCATCTTGCTCTGCAAGATAGTTACATACGGTAAAGCCTCCCTGTGCAGCAGTGCCTGGACCCTCTGCAGTCCTCAGAGCACCTCTGTGCAGCTCCCCTCTGAGGTGGCTGCAGATCAGACTGCAGTGTGTTGTGACCACCCTGTGCCAGTGTTATTGGCCATGCAAACCAAGTTTGCACAGCAAATGGACCGCTTGTCCAATTGGATGGAAACAGCCAAATATGAGCAAATGCATTTCCAGTTAGGGTTCTGGCAATAAGCCTATCTTCAACAAGGTCAATTAGTGTTCCTGTTGTGACATTTCCAGAGCTGTATTATGTAGAAAATCCTGCATTTCTCCCCCCATTTACTACATACTCAATGCAATACAAATGCAGCTAATGAGTTGGTTTAGTATAATTTGAATGTTCTACGTAACCCTGCTTGAGCAGGGAGGTTAGACTAGATGACCTCCAGTGGTCCCTTCCAACCTCAACCATTCTGTGATTTCGTGATTCCAGTCCTTTTTTCAGTACATAATACATACTCAGGGCTTTCAGAACAAGTTGTACAGCAACCTTTAACAATGTATGATAAAATAGGACATCTGCTAGGGAATTAAACTCTCTCTAGGAAAGGACAGCATCTGATGTCCTCATCTGAACCAGCAGCCCCTGAGTCATGCGGTGCTCACTCATTAACACCAGTGCCACCAGCCTCTGCCCACTTGCCATAGTGGTGCTGCTTCTAATGAGCCAGTGTCCTAGCAAGCACAAAAAGGTAGGGATTTAATGCTCAACCCGTAAGAATTTCCATCAGTCTGAGGACATGCTGAAGTGATTTTACAGCTTGGGATATATTTTGGTGGAAGGCAAATGAAATGCTTTATTTTAATAGATGCACTTTTTTAATAGATGCACTTTTTTAATAGGCACCTTGGCCATTACATATTGATGCCTCTTTTGGCAGTGGGTAGTGTTAGGATCCAATTGCAGAAAACCCCCAGTGCCGGACCCTGTTTCAGTTTGTGATCCCAAGAGTGAAATTAAAACACAAACAAGATCAAGTACTGTAATTGGACAGTTTGTTTATTAAAATTACAAAAAGACTTTCTCTTCAAATACTTTTTCTTTAAAGAAATTATTGTAATAAAGGGGATAGTGATAGGGCAGATTGGAAAAAGGTAGAAAATGAAGTAAGAATTCAGGTGGGGAAAGAGAGATTGAGAGAGAGAGAGAGAGAGAATGATAGTCGCCACCATGGATCCAGCCATGTCCCGGGAATCCATTGGTGGTGGTGGTGGTGGTGAGAGTTCTGCAGGGTTCATAGTCTCGCAGTATCAGAGCAGAGTGTCCCCCAGGAGCCCATTGGAGGTGGGTGTCCTTGTGGAGGCGTGCTTCTGGAGTCCCCTTGAAGGTTCCCCGTGGAGTGTGTCTCATGGAGTTGCCCTCATGGCCATGTCTCACGGAGGGTGTCCCTCAGGGTCCGTAGTAGTCGTCAGTGGAGAGTGTCCTCAAGGAGGTGTCCTTCTGGAGTCATCCCCATGGCAATGGCTCCCTGGCGATGTGCCTCTTGGTGATGTGTGTCTTGGTGATTACCTTTTCCCCTTTTGTAAAGAGTTGGGGGGAGTACCTCTGCTCTTCTTGTCACATATTACATGCTCCTGGTGGACCAGTTTCCTTGGTCTTGCAGCTAGCTCTTTGACACACGTGTCTGCATGCCAATCATCAAAGTAATGGACAGAAAAGTCTTAGCTCTTTCCCACTCATCCCTCAGGCAATGGTTGGTGGAGTCCTAGTTCAGCTCCTCACACCCTTCTCCCAGGCAATGGACATTGGAATCTTATCTCAGCTCCTCCCACCCATCTCTGAGACAAATACAGGTGGATTTCCATCTCAGCTTCTCAGACCAATCTTTGAGACAATGGACAGTGGAGTCTGATTTCTGATCTGTCTCTCACCTGTAGCTAATTTTAAAGATTTGCTCTGTTTTTCAATTTCTTTTTTCAGATTGGGCTACATAGAATCATAGAATAGTTAGGGTTGGAAAGGACCTTAAGATCATCTAGTTCCAACCCCCCTGCCATGGGCAGGGACACCTCCCACTAAACCATGCCACCCAAAGCTATGTCCAACCTGGCCTTGAACACCGCCAGTGATGGAGCATTCACAGCTTCCCTGGGCAACCCATTCCAGCGCCTCACCATCCTTACAGTAAAGAACTTCCTCCTTATATCCAATCTAAACTTCCCTGGTTTAAGTTTGAACCCGTTACCCCTTGTCCTATCACTACAGTCCCTAATGAAGAGTCCCTCCCCAGCATCCCTATAGGCCCCCTTCAGATACTGGAAGGCTGCTATGAGGTCTCCACACAGCCTTCTCTTCTCCAGGCTGAACAGTCCCAACTTTCTCAGCCTATCTTCATACGGGAGGTGCTCCTGTCCCCTGATCATCCTCGTGGCCCTCCTCTGGACTCATTCCAACAGTTCCATGTCCTTTTTATGTTGAGGACACCAGAACTGAGCACAATACTCCAAGTGAGGTCTCATAAGAGCAGAGTAGAGGGGCAGGATCACCTCCCTCCACCTGCTGGTCACGCTCCTTTTGATGCAGCCCAGGATACAGTTGGCTTTCTGGGCTGTGAGCGCACACTGCCGGCTCATGTTCATTTTCTCATCAACCAACACCCCCAAGTCCTTCTCCTCAGAGCTGCTCTGAATCTCTTTTCTGCCCAACCAAAATGCAGAGAAGATTTAAGTGGGTTTAGTTCCTGTTAAAAGATGCTTTAGCTGACCTTGCTTGATATAGACCTAATCATAAAATAGAGGTTTTGGATGGACATACTGTAGTATCTATACCACCTGAGATGGAAGAGCTCCAGGGTAATATCTAGTCCAGATGAAAATAAACCAGCACCATTTTTCACACATACTTCCATTTAAATGGGGAAAACTGAGGAAGAACAAGGCCCTGAGGTCATCACCTGAACACAGAGCAGAGGATGAGGGGGATATCCCATGAGGTGCTGCCTCTAGTGGGGCTGGACAGCCATCATGCTCTGAGAGGCACCATCATTCCTGCCATCCTTGGCCGCCCATGTGTCCCTGTGCTCATACGTTTACACTCCCATTTAAATTTACCTGAAAGTCTGATTCTTCTAAAGTTCTTGCATGCTTGGTTTTGATAGATAATTGCTACAGTCCTGTGATATGCCTTACTTGGAGTTTATTAATCTGCTCCCAGCTGTAATACCATCTTAGCCTAGGTTTGTCTAAGGAATATGAAATGACCTCTTATCCGCAGAGCAACAGACACAAATATCATCCTGAGGATGGGAAGCTTAACAAATGGCCAGTACTTTTTCCTAATACTTTAAAGAATGTTTTGTCCTGTGTTTCTTTGGGAGAAGACCTCATAGCAGCCTTCCAGTATCTGAAGAGGGCCTATAGGGATGCTGGGGACAGACTCTTCCCTTTAGGAGGAAATTCTTTACTGTAAGGGTGGTGAGGCAATAGAATGGGTTGCCCAGGGAAGCTGTGAATGCTCCATCGCTGGCAGTGTTCAAGGCCAGGTTGGACAGAGCCTTGGGTGGCATGGTTCAGTGTGAGGTGTCCCTGCCCATGGCAGGGGGGTTGGAACTAGATGATCTTAAGGTCCTTTCCAACCCTAACTGTTCTATGGTTCTATGATTCTATGATTCTAAGACACTGCTTTCTGACCTCTGGGTCACACCAAAGTTGTACCTTATGGAAGCTGTGGGGGAGCATGTCACAATTTCATTGATTTTCCTGAGGAATTTGTAACTCAGTTACAAATTATATGACATCCTTTTATGGATTCGTCATGTACACTACCGAACAACGCTTGGGTTTACCCCTTTTTTTCCCATTTGTAATCTGCAACCAGGGTTTACTCTTTTGATCAAAACTGGTTTTGACCTTACCTGGGAAATGCAGTGAAGAAACCAGAAGAAATCTCAGGGCTCTTTTCCCAGCAGATCAGAGTTGGCAAATGCCCAGCAATACCTGCAAGGCCACAGGTCCCTGCTAGCAGGTTCTTCTCCTAGAGCTCAGCAAGGATTTCAGGCCAGATTTGCACTACAGTTGATGCCAAAACCTTCCTGACTTGACATTCGGTCTTACCACCACCCACTTCTGAAAGTCCTGCGGGGTGTGAGTTCCCACTGTGCTGCTATCAGCCTCTGTAAGTGAAATTGTATGAACTATTCAACTGAAAACCAGGCCCACACTTCTACTGTGTCAGATGTTTCTGAGGGAAATTTCAGTTGCAAAGTGTGATTTCACAACCGTACGTTTGGCATTTATTCTTTTTGCTCTCTTTCTCTATTGGTATTGTTTCTGTTTCTGACCTCTAATGCAGATGCAGAAAAACAGTCAAAGTGCTGTGTATTTTTAGGCTAGGATACAGATGTGGCATGTCATACTAACCACAGAGGCTGGACAAAGCTGCACCTTCTTTTCTGTAATGCTTTGCTAATAACTCAGAAACTGAGGCTTAAGCAGTTTTCTTTGGCTAAATTTCACCCCAGAGGTAGCATGAGATTTCCCTGCCTATTGGAAGATACTAAGGGAACGTTTCATGTAATGCTGGCTGATGCGTCATACAGATATTGAATCCAGCCATTCCTCCACAAACCGCAGCATGGGAACTGCTCACTACAAGGTTAGCAAGTTCACCACTCTTTGCTAAAACCAGTCCTTTTCATTTAAATTTCGCTTCTTCTCTCAGTTTTGGGATGATACAATTCCAAAGAGAAGTTCTTGTTTCTTTTCTTTTGTCCTTTCCATTTAGTGGGGCCCAAGCAAAGCACAGCTGAAGAGCCAGGCACATCGTCCTCATCCTGTGCTCATGCCCAGGCAGCCCCTGCATTGAGCAATACCAAACATCTGGGGGGAAATGGAAGCAGGTGCCACAAACTGCTAACACAGTATGGTGGTGATTTTAAAGAGAAAAGCCTTCATGGATTACACACCGAAATACTGCAGGGCGTTTGCTTTCCTCCGAAAGCATAGGTAATGCACAGGCTTTTCAGACCAAAATAGATGCTTATTTCAGTGTGCTGGAGCATCTCCTGCCCATGAACTGAACAAGCTGTACCAGCATGAACAAGCATGATGCTCAAGAACTTGCATGACTATTCATTTCACAGGACATAAGGGAAGTGATAAACCCTCATGGTGGGTAAACACACTCCTGAAGCACAAAGAAAATGCATGCTTCTCGCTCAGATAAAATAAACCAGGCTTAAAACAGGTGGGGATTGGATTAGATGATGTCCAGAGGTTCCTTCCAACCGTAACAATTCCGTGATTCTGTGACTGCATGCTGAGTGTGGATCAGAGGCTGCTGTGTGTCAGACTCCTGCCTTAACACTGTGCTGGTAAAGTGGGGTGACATCTGATGTATGCATCATATATTGTGTTCTGTTGCATTTGGGAATTGCCTCACATGTTGCTATTAAAAGATGAATCGACTCAGGTCTCAGCGTACACTCATGACTGCTGGAGTCATGGCATGGCAGAGCAGAAATACGGAACTAGCTCAGGGTATGGAGACCCCATCCCCAGCACAACGCAGAGCTTGGTTCTCCCCAGCTCAGCTTTATGCAGGGACCAGGCCTGGAAATCATGCTTTCCCTTGCTGCTGGTCCCCAAGGCCACACGGAGCATCTGAGCATGAACAGCACAGCCAAGTGCAGGAAAGCCAACCCAGGTCAGTATACGTGCAATTCACTGTCAGAAAAGGTAAGTGAGGGTGGCTAGCAGGCACTATCCCCAGGTTTGTAAGACCTGCACAACAAAACAACATTTCATCCACAGCTGCTACGAAGTGGTCTAAGTATTGGTGAAGCAATGAGATAAACCACATCTCTGGTTAAAACTAATTGCCTGTGTTTATTTCCTTGAAAAATCTCTGAATTAGGAGAAAAAAATCTTGCCTTCAGCTTGTTTCCTGTGGAAGCAGCCATGCCAACTGCTTCTCCAGCTAGTAAATCCTGCTCAGAAACTTCTCAACCTAGTGGCCACTTTCACCCAAGCTGGAAAGAAATGGTAGAAGAGATCTACAGGAACAGAGCAGGACAGGGAAACACTCAGTATTGTCTTTCACTCCTCCTCCCTTGCTTGCCTTTCACATCTAGGCTTTGTAGTGAAAGTTTGCAAGGCTCCCAAAGGTATACGGCCCCTGACTGACAGCGATGCTTGTTTTCTGCTATTTTGTCACCTTAGAAACTTGCCTTTTATCTTTACTTTTTATCAGCAAAGGTAATACCAGCTTACTGCCCTTCACACTGCAGGGACAGACAGAATGAACCCGTGTGCGCCCTGGGTTGTCCCAGGAAGGTAAGAGCAGCAGCAGCCCCCACCTCACCAGCTGGGCTTTGGGGGGGATGCTCCACTGAGAGCTGGACTTTGACCCAGGCGAAGTGGGGCTGAGCCAAGGTTTCCTGCAGTTTCCCCCACTGCAAACACAGATCCTTTCTAAGCACCTGCTCCCTCTTCGAAAGAGAGAAACGCTCTTCAGTGAAAACCAAAGAGCAGTGTGAAAGAAGGGCTTTAAAAACCCTTCAAAACCAGGTTTGCTCACTGCACACAATGGGCTTTTTAATTTGCATGGGTGGAAGCACATTTGCACAAGGCATTTGCATGTGCTGCCTCTTCAGGATGTACCGTACCCCCATGGTCAGGCAGGTAGCATCACAGCAGGCAGCCCTGGAGCACTTTCCATAGCAGTAGGGACCAATGATGCACTTGCTGTTATTATGCCCAGCTGCTGATGCTTGAAAGCACCACGCACACCAGCAGGCTTCCCTTTGTCAGCAGCGCTCCTTTCAATCCACCTTTCCTACAACCCCCCACGCACTTAGCACTGAATAGGTAGCTGCTATTTTTAATCCCTAGGTATGGTTACACGGCTCCAGTCCATGCCACGGACCCTTAAGCAAAGGCTGGCCCTGGTTCAGCTGGGCATCCCAGGCATCATCACTGCTGCCACTGCCACCCTGCCCCAGTGCCCCGCTGACCCGGTAAACTTGCTTTTTGTAGGTCTCAGCTGGGCTCCTGCAGGGGTGGAACCAGTTACGTGTGCCCAGATGTGCCACTGAAGATTCTCACTTGCTCATGCATTTGTTCAGGTAACCGAGGTTTAATGTGTGCCCAAAGCATGCACACATGGTTTGGAAATCTGAGCACATGAGGCATGTCTTCACTTTCCCAGCCTGCATATCTGACAAAATCAGAACGCTTGTTTTATGGTTAAATTATCAGGCCGTTGCTCTGAAGCAGCTGAAGAGTAGTACACAGCATGTAGCTGTATGGAGAAACTCATTGCCAGGGGATATTGGAGTGCTTAAAGGCATGAACAGGGTCAAAAAGGAATCAGACACACTTGTGCAAGGTGTGTCCACCACGACTATTAACTACAGTCATTCATATGTAACCTCCAGCTCACTAACTCAACAAAATGCTGGTTAGTAAATGCTGGGAGGATTTACTAAGTTAAAAACCACCCTAATCTAGCCCTGGCTCCAATAATCTTGTCCAAAATCCTGGAGACAGGATACTGGTCCAGTCAGGCCAGTGAGATGACGCACATCCCTGTCCTACTGTTGTGAAAACTACCATGTGTCTGCAAGAATTAATCAGCTGGAAACAGCCCAACCTGAAGAACAATGCCACGGCACTGAGCACATATTCACTCAGTCAGGGGAAGCAATGGGAAAAGGAGTTTTGCTCCAAACAGAGCAGAAACACCTATCAGAGATATACAAAAGCAGAGTGAGAGTGCCGACCCTATGGAAGATATGGTCGGACTTCCCCAAAACTGCTGCCCATTCACGATGAAAATGGAGCTGAGCCCAGTGCTCTGGGGCAGTGCTGCCCACCTGATAGTGAACGCACCCATATTTGCAGGAGACACTCAGTTTAGCAGGGTTTTAAATAGAAATGAGGTCACAGAGGAATGATCTTTAATTAAAAAAATGAAGTTTATGAATTATTTATACTGATTTATTTGTAGACATCGTGGTAGGCAGCTTGGCAACAAGGCTCTGCCCTGGATCTCAGAAAGCAGCAGTGAGGTGTGGTGTGGGGTTCCCGGTGGAGAAAGTATCAAGTGTGAGTTTCCAGGGCAGTGCTATGGCAAAAACAGCTACTGCTATTTTATGATGTGTAAGGAGGTGGGTGGATTGTTGGGCAAAGGACAGGACTGACTGATTGACTCTCAACTTCATGAAAGGTGCCGCTGCAACAGTAAGGGGCATGTAAAAAACCTTCAAAGCAAGCTGAAGCCCAGAGGATGTTTGTAAAGGTGAGGTCTTCATCAGCTTGGTTCTGTCTAAAGTCCAGAGGAACTTGCCTCAGCCAACACAGATAAGTTTTATCATGAAGGTAAAAATCAGGGTGTAAATTGGGCACAGTTTTCAAGTGAAAAGCATGATTCACCCTTCCAAGAAAGAGGGTCGGAGCTCTTTTTAAACCAAGACATAGCATCCAGGAAGGGGTCCCTCCCCAGACCCCATATAGCAACACTGCTCTAGAAACCCTCAACCCCACTTTCCTCCATCATTGGTCTCCAGCAGTGTTTAGGTCCATTTCTGGGCTTCAGAGCCCAACATCACCCCTGGCAGCCTTCCCCCTATCCACTGGGGCAACTGGCTTGGGGCAGGCAGCTTGTTTTTCCTCACACTGCTCTTTAAAACTGAAGCCTACCTTCATAAAATCTCCCTTCAAGTCAGCACATGAAGAAACATCCAAAGGATGACAAAAATAAACCAGGCAGCTGCACCCCCACCGAGCCCAGGCTTTCCTTTGTAAGGCAATCAGGCAGCCTGGCATTGCACGCCATTTAGTACAGGGGTCAAAAAAAGACCCTTGTTTAGAGGGTGCCAGCCATGGCTGCTGATGGACAGCACGCATCTGGTGACGGTACCAGTTCCGGCGCGGCACTGGGGCTGTTTGTGCTGCTGCTGCCGAGGGGAGGGAAGTCACTGCACATCCTGTTGGCTTTACCTGAAGTGACCCAGCTGGGATGTTGTTATAGCTTGGCGGGTCTGTGGTGCTGACATGTGCAGAGGGTAATGATCCTAAGGCAGCGGCACGCACACGGCTGCTCTGCTCCTGAGAGCCTCCATCCCCTGGAGCAGAGAGAAGCTGCTTACACAAGGAGATCGTGTTTGATTAATTAAAGCAGCTAAATAAAATCACCATCACCCTGACCCACTGCAGTGGATGTTCCTTTAGCTAATTCCCTTCTTGTCGCTTTCATCAAATTAGCATTTGCTGCAGACAGTCAGAGTGGATCGGTGGGATGGGGTAACTTGCTCCTGCAGCTGAGCCTGCAGTGAGACAGTATTATCTGTCTGCTTTTAAAGACCTTATGCAGATGGAAACTTAAGCGATTTAAGTAAAACTATTCAGAACTCAGTTAACCAGATTTCTGTGAATAAATGTAGACTTGCTGTAAATGTAATTCCTTGCTGTCTATCATGCTGCTCTGGTTTCAATTCTCCTCCATCCCATTTGTAACCTGAAACTGTGTAAAACAGTAAAATGAACAGGTTCTGCTGAGGATAACTTCAGCAGCAGTGACCAGTCAGCTCTGTGAAGGAACACTTGCTGTTACAGTGCCCAGCTCACATTACCTGGTTGCTGTGCCAGCAGAGAGCATCCCACTCTCCAGCTCTGGCAGAAGCTAGCTGGGGTGTGGCAGGAGCCATTTGGGATGCTCAGCTGCATCCCAGTCCCCAAGGGAGGTTGCACTCAGGCACAAGTTTCCTGGGCAGCGTCCCCAGGAGAGCAGAGAGGGCCAAGCATGGTAGAGTGGGTCACTGATCCCTAGGTAACTGATCCTGAACTGATCTGGGGGCTGGTTTGCACTGACATTGGTTCATTGTGGAAGAGCGCCTTGAAACACAAAGAGATCTTGTATCAGCTTCCCTCACACTCATAATTTACATTTTTCCTGTAAGTTTTCATCCACCACCAACACAAAAAATGCTCATAGTTTCTCTGGAGTCCCATGTCTCCAAGCAGCATTTGCTGGAGACATAGCAATATTCTCCCAAAATGCACCGTGCCATGGCACTGTAAGGCCTTCCAGCAAAACAGGAATCATCTCATTTTCTCCAGCAAAGTATGGCAAACGTAAAAGGAAGTGTTCAAAGTGCGAATACCAGGATGAGTCATGCTGCGTGTGCTGGGGCAGCAGAAACCTTCAGGGAAACAGGTTTTAGGGAAGGGAATCTTGAGCAGCGCTGGCTTGAGGGCAGAGAACCTCATGCCAGTGGTGATGTGGCTGTGCGGGTACCGCAGCACCCCGCAGGAAGGAGCAGCATCATCCCATGGAGGCAGCCGGGCTGTGTGGGTGCATGGATGCCTGTGTACCCTGCCAGTACAGGGCTGCCCAAGCCATGCTCCCTACATCATGTCAGGAGGAGCAGGCAGTGCTTTGGGCAGTGGAAAACCCCACACTGCTGACTCGAGGTTGCTCCATGCTGTGTTTTATATAACCTGTGTGAATTAGTGTATCCTTTTCCATTGTGTGGCAGTCCACTGGAGGTAAAAGGCTTGGGTAGTGCAACGGGCAATGGTGATCTCTGCCCCAGGGACAGGACAGCATCAGTGTGTTTCCTACAGATGCCCAGAGTGATGCTGGAGGCTACTTATGAGAAGGTAAAAGCACCAAGCCATACAACTCCTCTTTCATGTACTGGCTGGAGAAAACCGGGAGCTGGGGTGGCAGGGGTTGGTGGGGCAGTGCGAACTAATGGAGGAGCATGCAGGGGAAGGTGACCAATGAGAAGGGATAGAGGAGGGCCAGACCGAAAGGGGTATGAAGCGGGCTTCAGCTGCTGGAGTTACACTTGTGAAACGGTTAAAACCCAGCCACAGAAAGCAAGAAATGGAAAACAAAAATGAATGCAGGAGGAGCCAGGGCCAGGGTGCAGCAGCCCCATAACACCCGGGCAGCCAAAACTGAAGGTAGCTACCTCCTGCAAGCTCAGCACAGCCTGCCTGGGTAACAAGACTGACCCCAAAACCACAGGCATGGAACAGGTTTTAACGTACATCAGTTGCACTGATGTTAAAACGTGAAACAAACCCGCACCCCTATGTACGTGTCCGTATTTTCTTGCCCTCAAGAGAACTGCATTCAGAAAGGTATCCTGGCTGCTGCAGCCGTCAGACCTGCGCCTTGTCATATGTAATATGAACAAAAAGTGACCTTGAAAATGTCACAGTGAGTCAGGCAGCACTCGGGGGTTTTAAGTTCTTTGAAAAAAGGAAAAAAGAAAAAACAAATTTGCCTGAGAGTAAAAATACAACTGAAAACAGAAACCTGACAGCACTGGCTGCGAGAGATAGCATCTTTGAATGGGCACATGCAAAAGCAACTGCTACAGCAAACGTCCTCAGCACCCTCCCTGTTTTCCTGCTGCTCCCCCACATCTCAGGGCAGGAGCTGCGAGGGGTTAATAACGCAGCACTCCAAGCCCTCAGCCTGCTTCCTGCATTTGGGCACCCTAAAAGTCCTCCTAAGGAACAGTCTGGAAAAACATATGTAAAGGTGCTAAGTTTAAAGGGTAGGATGAGTTGTATCGATCAGCTGGGAAACCTTGCATCAAATGAGTAGAGGGAATGAAGGCGATGCTACTAGTTATTTTCCTAACAAAATTAAACCAGTAACTCCGATACCACCCCACCATCTCTCTACCAGCTTTAGCCTGTACGAAATAAGAACCCATTTCCAGTGACGCTTCACCTCCTGATGTCGGTACAAAGCCAGCTCTGAACAGAAATGCTCTGAGGAGGCTGGGCAGCGCTGGGGCTGCAGCTGTGGGAAGCTCAGGAGCACACGTTTCAGCTGCTGCTGAATTATTTAGTCTACAGGCATGTAATTGAGAGCAGAACTGGCCCAAAGGAGCCACCTATCATCAGCTACTGATCAAAAATAGCACGCTGAACTCGGATAGGGCGATGCATTAAGAGCAGCCCCACACAGCAAAAAGCTCATCCCAGGAGCTGTGATGTCCAGTAAATGAATTTCATGCATCCCAAGCCCGACTGCAACTTCACATCCTCAGAAAGCCCGGGATCCTGGACAAGGTGCTGTCTGTGGCAGCAGTCCCCATTGGCCCCCGTGGTTTCCTTCCTCCCCACCGGCGTTTTCAGTATTGTTAACAGAAAACCCCTGCATCTGCTGCTGTGAGCACCGAGGAGGAAACCCTCCTCCCAGCGCCCGCAGAAAAGGTCACTGGGCTGGTCCTTCAGCCGCAGCATCGGCCCCTGCACTGGCCCCTCCTCGTGAAAACCAGTCAACAACAGCAATTAACAAACTGACATGAAAGCAACTAACGTGAGGCAAGGGGGATGGAGCTAACCCAGCCTGGCACCTGCATCACCAGCTGGGATGCTGCTGGAAGGGGGGGGCAGGGAGCGCTTTCTCCAAGCATCTGAGGATGCGAGCCAGGGGTCCCAGCCCCTGGCCCTCATGCTCACCCTTCCAAGGCCACGATTGCATAGCCCCATGAGTGGCCACCTCTCAGTTTCCATGCCAAGCGATGGGGAGGGAGGGGCTGGAGCAAGAGCATGTGGTAAAGCCTGTTCAACCTCTTTGGGGAAGCCCCAGCTGCAAGCAGGTGGGAGAGATAGAAAAGAGGCACATCTTGGGTGACAGGGAAATGATTTAAAGGCAAAGCTGGTTTCTGTCGGTCCAGGCAGGAGCCCTACAGCAAACCCCCAAGAAGCCTTGAGGAAACCCAAAATGTGGACAGGCACTTCACACTTCCTACAGATGCATCCTTCTCCCATTTACCCAAGTGCAAAGTGAAATGTATTTAGCAGCCCTGTATCAAAAAGGCACGCAGGTGGCATACAACTACTGTCTCCCGGGTACTTCCAACAAAGGTGCAAGCGCATCAGGATGTAAACCAAGCCTCAGTGCCTGTCCCAGTGTTGATGCATGGAGGACAGGGAGGGAGGGGGACAGCTGTATGGTTACACACAAGCAGGAACTGAGACCACTGATACTGGCTCGGAAGGGAAAAAGTAAGGGCCTGGGCCTAGGGAAACTATTGTCATCCATCATCATTCTGAATGTGATTTGAGTATCTTTGTGTGTGAGGACCTTGCCAGGCTCCAGGAGGACATCAGGAGTGGCAGCCCCAGACACCAGCAGGAAGCTGGGATGTAACACTATGTGACTCATAAGCACACCTGGATACGTTTATGCTTGTGGCCATTCTTTCTTTTTTTCCTGTTCTCCCTCACCTTTTCCATTATTCCAGTGGTGTTACAGAGGGATGATCCTGCCTTCACAGGACTCCTCCAGCAGCTTCCAAACCCAGGAAAAAATAATTGTTTTATGTTCTGTTTTTAAACTCTCCTGCAGAAACCAGACATGCCCGGGCTTAGCTTTCCTGGGCAAGAGAACAGAGCCCCTCCAAACAGCCCCTCTAACCCATCTTCCCTTCACTGCTTTGCCTGTAAATTCATCTCCTACGCACAGACATATATATTCCCCCTACGGAAACACCATCCACCTCAAGACACCATCCACTCAGTAGACTCCTGTTGGGAACGGGAGCAGAAGAGCACGTCACGGCACATCAGACTCACACCTTTGAACCCCCGAGACCGTGTGCCTGACCTCTTTTTTCCCTCAGGTGCTATAGAAATATTCTTCTCACTTCTCGCTAGGCTGCCTCCAGTCAGGTTTGAAAACCACAAGGAACACAAGCCCAGGCGATGGATGTCAGCAACAGCTGAGGGCAAAGACACCCATGGTAAAAGGGCGGTGATTCCCCTTGTGGTAAATGTGAATATACAGGAGGAGCCTGCGCTCTGTTCATACCCTTTTTACTGCATACCACCACTCCTCACTTCTGACTTCAAAGCAGCTCTCTGTGGCTGCAGTATCTCATGCAGCCAAGTACCAGCTGATACCATGGGGACCTGGAGCTGCATGGACCAAACCCCTGGTTTCCCAAGGATCTGAGACACATGCTTTCATGTTGAACCCCATCAGCCCATGCTCCCCACTCCGCTCACACTGTGAAACCACCAAGCATGGGCCCAGAGAGGCAGCAGTCTCCATCTGTGGGGATTCTCCAAATCCGACCAACGGGACCTCCCTTTGAAGCCATGGAGCAGGAGTTGGTCCAGGTGACCTCCAGAGGTCCCGCCTGACCCAAAGTGCTCTACAACTCTGCAGCAGGATGTGTCCTACTGATGAAAAGTTCCTAAAGGTTTGAGAAAACATGTGCCTGGATAGAAAAGGCAGCTCTCACCAGGCCCTCAATGAGGAGAGGCTGCCGTGTAGGTTAACCCTTCAATAACAAGTTCATAAGGAGTGTGGGTGGTGGGAGAGAAGGAGGCTGTGTGAGTGCTCTAACCAACAGGGTGGCTGCAGAAATATCCCCACCACAGGAAACACCTCTGAACACAGCCCAGACCCCAAGGAAATCCATCTTCCCCACTTCTGCTGCTCTGCAGATGGCTTTTATCCTACCTAAGCCCTGCAGACAGCTCTTTCAAGGGGATCAGATTTTACCAGAGACCTTGGTATCATGACACCTTGTGAGCCAAGCTCCCCCGAAGGGGCCTGCTTGAGCTGTCGGAACATGGGCAGCACCCTGGCCGCAAGCCCTGTGTGCGCTGCAGAGGAGGGCCTGGCCCTTACCCTGCTCAGGGCAATTTCTGCAGGCTCACCTGCTGACCACATCACAGAGTTGCACAACAAGATTGACTATGACAGTACTCACAGCACTCATGGACAGGCACGCAGTTTCCAGCGTTCCAGAACCAAACTGGTGGTTGGGCCAATACTGGATTTTATGACTGCACAGTTTTGCAAGCAAATGCAATCAAACATCGCATTTCAGAATGAATGTCTGATGTCCCAGCCTGAAGAAATCCTCCTTTGCATTTACATCACCCTGCGGTTCACCAACTGCTTTTGGTCTGAGCAAGCTGCAGCAGCGTCACCAGCTTTGTGCGGTAGATATTCTTCTCTGTAACTCCCATGCTTGGATACTTCTTGGAAGAGCTTCAAACATATAAGCCTGGGAAGACGGGAATTTACCAAGTCTGCATGCCGTTCCCAGAGGTATGTCTGTGTGTCTCCTGTTGCGCAGGGTGGGGGTTAGTGGGATCAAGGGGAGGGCAAGCCAAGTTACCCAGCCATCAGCATGCTGGCACCATCTCTCACATGCAACAACCAGAGGTGAGACGTGACCACAGAACTCACTTTAACTATGTAAAGGTTAATGCATGGGTTAAATTGGAAATGCCTGCCTCTCCCTGATGACTACTTCTAAGTTTCAGATGGCTGATGCTAAGAATGGCAAATCCTTCTCCTGGCAAGTGACAGTTGACACTGCAGACAAGCATTTATATACCTAGAATCACTTGGCAGCCTTTGGGCAATCATCTCCTTACGCGAGTAACCAGCTGGGCTTGCTGAAGGCAGGCTTTCACCCAAAGTCACGCAGAACACACAGAAAAGGCAGTTCAGACCTCACTCCTCTTTGGCAGCCCTGTAGGAAGCAAAGCTCTATGCAGGCACCTAAGCGAGCCTGGGGAACTCACAAAGCCAAAGTGCTTCACCATAAAGGGCAAATATGCTCCCTCTCTCAGATGGACACACAGTACCGAGGTCAGGGAGGATTTGCACCAACATTTAACACCACCAATTTGAACAGTGATGAGAGAGCAGGCCATGGCAGATGTGAACAGCAGCCCTGCTTGCAGCAAAGCAAAAGCTTTGAGTCAGCTCTGTTTACTTGCGAAGATGCTTTCCAGTCCCCACACAGCCCTACCTCTGGGCTTTCTCTTGGCCGTAACTCTCAACAGTAAATCCAGGCTGTGCCAGAGACAAAAGTCTCTCTCTGTCCACAGACTAAATACTCCTCAGAGAAGATGAGCGTCAGCGCTTAGTTTACATTGCATGATGCATGCCAGCCCCATGCGACTGAGCCTTCTCTTTCCCTCAGCCCTGACACCCACCCTAGGACCAGATCCAGGCTGCAGCTTTTCCTTTCCAAAACCAAACCCAACAGGAGGGTTCCAGTATCAGTCCTCTGTTGAATTTGGCTGCCCCTTCCCATCCCCAGCACAACCGCAGCTCTGGGCTTTCCCTTCTACCTAACCAAAGCCTGCCTTTCATACAACAAAAGTTCATCAGATGACTCTTCTGCAAGTCCCAGGTCTCCTCAGACAGCCCCTTTTCATCGACACTCCACCTGCAGCTCCCAGCCCTAACCACAACAGTACCCTGATGGCCAGCCGCAGGGCAGGGAACTCGCCACACGAGGCAAGGCTGGATTAAAGGGATTCATGAAGCCTTCCCTGAAATATTCAAGACTTGGTTTGAATAACCCAGTCCAAGATCCTGCTTTGAACAGAAGGTTGGACTCAACATGCCTCAAGGGGTCCCTTCCAGCCCTGGCTTGCCTGTGACCCTATGAGGTCCCTACCTAATGAACAAGGGCTCATCATCTTACAAGGGGATAAGAGGTACTGATCTTTACCTGGGTTGTTTGGAAAAACTTCCAAAATCCAAAGCAGACCATGTCGAGAAAATATGAAAATAAACCCAAGTGAGCCCCCAAAACAAGACACAGCAGCCGGCCATGAGCCTCACAACCCTGCTGGAGAAGGACTAGGGATGCTGGAGACTCACTGTAACAACCCTGCCCACACACACAGGCACAAGCTCCTTGAGCAAGACCAAACCTTGCGGCCACTGGAAGGGTAAGCGCACAACCACAGGAAAGGGACAGAGACCAGAAAGTTTGCGTACCATGGCTGCAACCAGTACTGCTTTTCAGCCTCATTTCAAATACAGCTCGTGGCTTTCTCTTCCCCCTGATGCTAACCAAAGCTCTAACCTTGCCTTTCCAGCCTACCAGGCTGTGGGCTGACAAGACTGAATCGCAAGTTTCACATGGACTTGGGATAAAATTTAGAATCCTGGCGCCAGCAAAATCTGTTTGTTTTCCTTTTTCAATAGCCAGCTGTGCCAGTGACATCCCAAAGCACACAGCACTTCACGGAGTCCATGGCACAGCCTGACCACTTCCACCATCAACCCTGCAAGCCACTGCACACTCAATTAAACACTCAACAGCTTCCCTCAATGACCCAGAGGAATCAGAATCTGCCATCACATTGTAGATGTGAAAAGCCTTAGGGAATGTTTATCTGACCTCTGATTCATTCCACTAATAAGGAATGAATTGCTTGAAACTGCAAAAAGAGATTTTTCTGGACAAAGGAAACTGTAAGCAAGCTAAACAGAGATCTATGAGGAACGGGGCAAGCACAGCTGAGCCTGTGTGTTGGGCGGGTGATGGACTTTCACAAGATTCCTTCCATGAGGAGACATGCTCAAAGCCCAACCAAGGAATAACAGCAGAAGAGGTACCCCAACTCCAGCCTCTGCATGCGAAGCCACACTTAAGTACACCACCTTTAACCTCTTTCTGCCTGGAGTTGCCTCGAGCACAGTACTTCCCACCCTGTTAGATGGGCACTCCAGAAGTTGTAAAGACAGCTCACACTACTGCTCACTCCAAGAGGGTCGCACTCCCCTGTCAAACCCATGCCATCCGGGGCTTCTGAAAGATTAAAAAGAGAGACCAACAAGAGGATTATTAAAAATTTAACTATATACCATATTTATTATCAATCCACAGGATAATCTGATTGCTACATGAGCTCATAAAAGCTATTTCACCTTTACAAAATTAAAAACAAAAAAAAATGTGCCACAAGGATGTAATAACTGCTGATAACCAAGGACTGAATCTGAAAATTATAAATTTGCTGTAGAAAAGATTAAAAAAAATTATATTCACTTTAGAATTTTACTTTGAATAAAATATTCCCCTGTATAAAAAATAAAAAAGCTTGCTCTGGTTAGAATTATTTTTCTTCTTCTTTTTTTAAATCTGGGAATTTGCATAATATCTCTGTAATAGGTTTCTTTTTTTTTTCCTATTGTACCACGCGGCATTCAAGCATAGCAGATTAGAAACAAACATAATAAAAGCAGTCTTAAAACATACGAAATCCACATGGGAAGTTCTAACTTCCTTTCCTTTCCTCTATTCTTTAAAGACACTTTAGCAAGAATAGCCTTGGAAAAGAATACAGGTGGGGAGGGACCTTCAATGTGCCATTAAGTAGAGCAAGGTAATAAAAGGCCTTTTGTAAGTGCTTTCTTAATAAGGTGCAGAAGCAGACTGCAACGTTGCTAGTACTGCACTATGTACAATATTCACAATAGATTTTTCTTTATTTAAAAATATTCCAGCTAGTTCACATTTTCTCTTCCATTCCGAGGCTTTCAGTTCCATCACAGCCTTGACAGCAAGAAGCGCAGCAGCACCACTTCCCTTGTGGTCGGTTGGTCCTCTTATGAAACACTGGAACCTGCGAGTGGGCCAAAGTTCTGGGGTTGTTTTCCTACGTAGCAACCTTGGAAATCCACCTGGGTTCAGGTGTACATACTGACAGCTGGAGTCCTGAGTTAAAAACACTCCGGCAAGCAGAGTCGGACACAGCAATGTTTTATATTGCCAAGGCTTCACCTTAGATTTGTCTTGTGTGCGTCAAGGGATGAACCTCTCCTAGAGAAACGTAAAATACAAAACCAAACAAAAGAAAGCTAAAAAACCACACTGTCAAAGGCTTAGCAGCTCTTGACTCTTGACTGGGTGATGTCTGATGTTTTCTTGATGACGCTGGCCCGTGTCTCGCGGTCTGGCCGGCTGCTGCTCGTGGAGGCTGTGGACACTACTTGTTGCAGAGGGATGTCTGGGAAAGGGGGCCAGGAGCTGTTGTAAGGCAGTGGGCAGCTTTCTTCTTTGATGGTGACTTGGAGGTCAGGCTTGTTGGCTACAAAAGTGGCCATGCTGGGAAGCATATGAGAAGTGTTCCTCATTCCCAGATTGCTGAGATACTGTTTGCCTTCAATGTTTCTCTTCTGCCAATGAAGTCGTCCCTAGAAAAGCGAGGGAAACAGGAGGGAAGACTATATGAGCAAATGCAACTTTGAAAAGTGCTCCGAGTAACAAGATGAAGACAGAAACACCCAAAAATTGCACAGGAATTACCCCATCTCTAAAAGTGTAAGGCTTTTAGAGCCTCTGGCCACTGGCTTTGAACGTCTTTGCTCCCAGCCACTTCCCTTTCTGAAGCGTGCTTAAACCCTGGTGGCTCGCCAGCACTCAAGAGGTTCTGCCCACTCTTCTGATAGAAAATAAAGGCCTTACTCCCAGTATGCTGGAGACAAAAATAGACATAGATGACCAAACACTCCGAACGAAAGTGTCTCCTTCATTACCAGAGACAGCATGCCCTTGCCAACAGGCAGGCAACAGAAACCGAAGGCCTCTCAAGCAGCACTACCCAAACTGTCAACAGTTTGGTGAGGCTGCCAGGAAAATCACTGTCACTTGATGGTGTGTCCCCTATCACAGAGAGAGGGTCACCAAGGAAAGATGTGCATCCAGTCCTTTCCCCATCATATATGCCACAATGGCATGTTCTGTCAGACGAGGTTTGGGGAGTCATTACTGGCAGTCTACGTATGGGCTTCACCCTAACCAAGGCACAAGAGACAAAGCAAGAAGGTTAGCTGTACTGTTACACAGCTGCACAACCTGCACTTCTCCAAGAATTCAGGGGCTTTCTGAGGGCACAGCAGGAGAGAGACCTGCAAGAGCCCTCCTGTAAGAATGCAGCTGCAGCACAGGGCTTCTAAGTGCCCTCAGGGGGCTTGTGGCATCTAAACACTCATAGTGATCAGCAGGTCTGGTCACTTGATGGCAGCCCCAGAAGAAAGAGGTAAGTGCTGGTGTTGCACAGGATCTTCTCCCACTGATTCCTTTCACCCAGCAATACCCAAATGAGTGCTCATGAATGCTTTTTTTGCCTCACATACCTCAAACATTCAAGTTGCATTTCTATTATATGTGTAAGCATTTCCTCCAACTGTAAGAGTTCAGGAGCTACTTAAGGAAAACAAAGTGAGCATGCTTTCAACCAAGACAAAATACTCACTACCCAGCAATGTCAGTGCATCATGTTAACAAACTATTGATGGCTCTCCAGAACATCTTATGATGCAAATTAATATCCTTGTAGTTTGGACAGATGAGGAGGAAAGAACTTGTACAGATTCATTCTGTGACAATCATCAAAATGTCTGTCTCCCTTGAACCTTCCTTGCCCGTTTTTCTCCCCCAGCTATTAGGAGGTGGAAGAATACCTCAGGATATTGTTCTTGAGACCCTGCTCCAAGGTGCTAAAATTCCAGACAACTCTTACCTCTGCACTTTCTTCATCACTTGGAACGCTGTCCGTCGTTTCGCTTTCTGTCAAACAAAACAAAACCAAAAATGAAACTTGCACTGTTCTATCTACAGTAGCAAAATCCAGCTCAAGAGATCTGATCCATTTCCAACAAGTAGAAGCAAGCAGTCAAGTCAAACAACCAGAAAACAATGGAGAAGCATGGACACCCTACTGCAGCAGTAGCGATCCAAGGCCTAGACAGCACAGCTGCATTGAACAACTGGGGTAAATTCGCATGGTTATCACAGTTAGCATGGCTATACCCTGGATAAGACAGCAATGGAGAGGGACAAAGTAGATTTGTGCATTCTGAGCAGAGAGAAGAGTCTCTGGCAAGCAGGGATGCCCCCTCTTCCTCTCTTGGCAACTCCAGGCCTGGCAAAGAGCAAAGTTCTGTCCAAATCCTTATTTTATCTCCCTACAAAACCAGCAACAACTCCACCCCAGAAGAGATAAGTGTGTTTTTGTTTCATGAACTGTTATCTCAGCCTGCCGCCTCAAGGGCTTGCTGTGACTTCTGGTGCTTTATTACTGTTATACTTTGCTCTCATTTCACTTCTGCCACCCGTGCCTGGCCCCCTAGTTTATTTCTCAACCCTTCACCCACCACTCAAGCAAGAAGGAATGCTGCTTTCTCCATCCCCATCACCTTTCCCCAATGTACAAGGCCTCCTTCACCGTCTTCATTTCAACCAGAGCACAAACACGGGCACAGCTCCAGCAGGATAGCCATTCTCCTGCTGCTGTACACCTCGCTTGCAGAGGAGCCTGAAATCCAGGAATTCTGACTGTATTTTCAAGCCCATGTGTGTCTGAACACAGATCTCCCAGTGCCTGAGTGTCAGACTCCTAGCCCATGGGCTCTTTTAGAGTGCTGTGCCTCGGATACCTCTGAGACAGGGCACAAACCCCTCTTTTCAGAACCAGTGTGCAGCGATGGCTGCTGCCTTCAGCACAGCTGCCCAGTGCCCAGACCCTCACCGAGAAAAGTGGAGGCCTGGACTGCAGGTCCCCTTCAGCTCACGGGGTTCTGAACCTATGTGTCCTGTTTCCTAGGCATGTATCAGGCTACCATGAGCATTTGAAAAAGCCCCACCAGGGCTGAACAGAGAGTGCTCATCCACACCTTAAGCCAAAAGGAACACAGAAATTAAAAGGCTGATGGAATAACGTGATGAGTAACTGTAGCAGGCAATGAAGCTCTCAAGTCCCATTTTCCACTCTCCACTCTGCATTAGGTATTTTAGCCCAAGCAGACCGCTTTGCACAGCCCCTGCAACCTTGTGACCATAAACCATGATCCTGCCTTCCCAGAGAGCAACCTGATGCTCTGCACTGGACATAAGTGCTAGGGGTGCACAGACTGTGTCTCGTGGATTGTGCCCTTGCACATCTTCAAAGATACTGGCAGTGCCTTGCCCTTCTCTCAGGCTAAGCGTTAGGTTTAGGCAGAGGGCTGTAAATCAGTAGTCAGACTTCAGGGTTTAAATTGCACCCAGTCCTTCGGAGGTGAGGAATCAAACAGCTCAGCTACTCCAGACTACGACTTCCAAAGCCAGCACCTCCCCTACGCCAGAGTCTCCACTGCAGCATGCAGTAAGCAGAGGAGCAGTCTGAAATGTTGAATCTAGCTGTGAAGTCCTGTGGAGTTAACGCTCCACAGGGCTTCTCACTCACTGGCCCAGGTAAAGAGAGATGTGCCAATGTGATTAATCTGGCTAAGTAAGCCACACTGGGGAGAGGAGAGGCAGAAATTAATCCATGTAAAGAAGAAATGGCCCCAGAAATAGAATCAATAGGAGGAATCCACTTAGAAACAAAAACAGATATTCCTTGACATGAAGAAACATGTGGCAACAAAAAGAGTGATGCAGCTGAAAAGGAATCTATGCTTGGTGTTTATACATAACAAAATGCTGAGCAAGAGATAGCACTATAGTTAGCAAAGCCAGGGAAACTAATCACTCAGGCACGGAAAGTTAGGTTATTTCAATCACAAAAATTATTTGAATCAGTGTCAAACACAAGAGGAGGCTGACAACATCCTTGGTACTAAAAAAATGGTTTTCATAGACGTCAGCGGAAATATGAGAAAACTCACAAGGGCCATTCACATCATTTGCCTGAGTAACCTCAGAAAGGAGCTAGAGGTGGTTTTGAAATAAAACAGATTTATGTAGGACAGCTGAAACCTTAGACTACTTTTCGTTACTGTCATTTCAGAAGAGCTAAACTAACTGTTCCTGCATAGCTGCTCTGGTTGTACTCTTTCCTGCCATTCAGCGGTAGCACCTGATAGAGCAGGCAGCTTAACCCAGCAAAACCATGAGCACAGGGCCAGGCCTCCTGTTGTTCTCACAAGGGTTTATGTAGAACAAGTCACAGCCAGAAATAGTCACAAAACGTCCTGTAAGTTTCAGGGTTCTAAGAAACCATAGACCCCTGTCCTCTCTCCTGCTTCAAGGACAAATGCATGCTTCAGAAACAAAGGTTCATAGAACAATTTGGGCTGGAAGGGACCTCAGGAAGTCTATAGCTCAACCTGTTGCTCAAAGCAGGGCCAGCTATAGGAAAGGACTGGGTTATTTGTAACTGTCGTGGTTTAAGCCTCTATAACTCATGCAGTCGCTCTCTCACTCACTTCCCCCTCTTTCTTCCCCTTGCTCCCGGAGGAATGGGAAAGAGAATCGAAAGAATGCAACTCCCACAGGTTGAGATAAGAACAGTTTAGTAACAAAGGTATAACACAAATCACTACTGCTACCACCAATAATAATAATGACAAGGCAAATACAAGGAAAGAATACAATCGCTCACCACCTATACCCAGCCCAACCAAGCAGTGCACCCCCACCCTTCCGGGTCTCTGCTCTCCGTTTTTACATCCTGGGCATGACGTGCTGTGGCATGGAATACCTCTTCGGTCAGTTTGGGTCAGGTATCCTGTCTCTGCTTCCTCCCGGCTTCTCCTCCTCCTTGGCAGAGCATGAGGCTCAGAAAGTCCTTGGTCAGACCAAAACATCACTAAGCAGTAACCGAAACACTGGTGTTATCAGCGCTGCTCCCAGGCTGAAAGTCAAAAACACAGCACTGCACCAGCTAACAAGGAGGAGAAAAATGACTGCTACTGCTGAACCAATGACAGTAACCTTATCCAACCAGGTCTTGAAAACCTCTAAGGATGGAAGCAGCACAGCCTCCCCGGGCATCCTGCTCCACTGCCTGACAGTCCTTGTGCTGAAAAAAGTGACTTTTTTTCTTGTATCCAGCTGGATCAAGTTCTTTTGCTTCAGTTTATTCCTGCTGTTCCTCATCCTCCCACCACACACCACACACCACTGTGAAGAGCCTGACTCTACCTTCTCAGTAACATCCCTGAAGGTAGGGGTAGGCTGCTATGAGGTCTTCAAAACCATCTCTTCTCCAGGCTGAACAAGCCTCAGTCCCTCAGTATCTCCTCACATAGTGAGTGCTCCAGCCCTCTATCATCTGGTAGCCCTTCCCTGCACTTGCTCCCCTTTGTGATTTTCTTGGACTGGGAGGCTCAAGACTGGACCCAACCCGAAAGTAATGCAACTACTGCTAAACAGAGGAGGCTAATCACTTCCTGGCCACACTCCTGAAAACTGTTAGCCTTCTCTGCGGCTAGAGTGCTCTGCTGTCTCACGTTCAGCTCACTGCCCACCTGCCTTGTGCAGACCTGCTCCCCATCCCATCAGCCCCAGCCTCTACTGCTGCAAGCGCCTCTCCCTCCCAGGCACAGGACTTGGCATCTGTCCTTGCTGAATTTAGTAAGCTTTCTGCTGGCCTGTTCCTGCAGTTTCTCCAGGTCTCTGACGGTGGCCCTGCCTTCAAGCATAACGACTGTTGTCCCCTCTTTGGTATCACCTGTAAACTTCACAAGTGTGTACACCAACAGCTTCTCTGCTCATTGACACATGAAACAGGACTTGCCCCACGACTGACCCTTGCAGTACTCCACTTCTTACTGGCCTCTAGCTAGAGTAACCAGGATTAACAAGAACTGCCTTGAGATGCATTCAGAAGCATGTCAGTGAAATCATCTCAGTGTTAACTGAGTTATGGGCTAGCAGGTCCTGGTGTAAGTTAGGACAGCTGAAGGTCACCAGGATACTAAGACAACATAAGAGGATAGCAGAAGTACTTCAGCCATGTCTCATTTTCCTTATGCAGGCTTGTTGCATTGACTTTAGGGGAGGTAGCTCATGACTTGCTCATATCAGGGTGGTTCTCCTGTCACCAGACCACCCCTCTCTATCATCCCAGCCCAAGCAAACACCATGACTTCCGCAAGGCCCTCTCTCCCAGCTGCCAATAAGTTAAAGCACCCTCAGTTCCCTGCCTTACACTTTGCAAAGCTCTTCTAAATGCTTTGGCCATTACAGACTAAACACATGGGAAGCATAATGGTTTATTAACATGTGTGAAACAAACACTGGAGGCTATTCAAAAGAACATGACATTTTTCACCTGGACCCAAAGATAAAAATTATTAAATATGTAATTTATAAAAATGTATCCGGAATTAATTTCAGCCTAATGAGTCAAAGGCAAAACCATGTGTAAAATAGTAAATTGCTTGGGGAACAATAAATACTTAAGTTTGCCTAAAAATATGACGTCTGTGTTTCTACCCTGTCTCCTGAGGCTTGCAAGTTAGCAACATGTTAAAAAAGGAAGGACAAGTTGGATCTGAAACCACTTGTATTTTCAAATGTGGCTTTGTCCTGCTTCCTACGGATAAGGCTTATATGATTGCAGGAACTCTATATAGCATGCCCACATGTGCATTTATGTCTGTTCTGCTCTAACAACTTCTGAACATACTGTCAGACTTGGATAAGGGATAAATGAGTGTCAAAGACTCTGAACTTCCTATCAGTTCAATGAAAATAAGGGACCCTGGACAAAAAAGAGAAACTATTAGCACCCCCTGAATGGGAGCAGCCCAAGGGGAAAGCTTGTTATCTCACCCCTTTTTAGATATCAGTGAACCCAGAAGGGAGGCAGACGTTGGAAGCCAGATGTCCACAGCTCTGCTGCTCCCAGGACCACTTGTTATCAGCCACTACATGGCTGTTCTAGTCTGCAGATTACTTGTAACAAGACAGATCTGCTCCCCCAGGGCCCTCAGCTCCCCGGCTACATTATACATCATTAGCGCAGCCCTCAGCACTCTGTGTCCACTGTGGTAGGCACTGAGGAAACAAAGAGGCAGAGGAAAGGCAGAGAAGACCTTTAACCTTTAGTAAGTCAGGGGCAAAGGGAACACACTATATCTGCAGCACATAAATTTGTACAACTGAAAACGTCCCTCTAATAAAAGATGAGAAGACCTCTCTGCATTACATCTAAAAAGGTTCTTTTTCCGTTAGTCACAGGCTAAAATCTGCAGCTTACATTTCCCACCTCAGATGTGCAGAGTTCTTTCCCCAGGTGGAATGAGGACTGTGAGTTTGTGAGCTGCGTTAAAAATGCTGAAGGTGGATGAATATACATTTCTACCCTGGAAGAGCCTCCTTTCCCTCAGCGTCTTCCAGACAAAAAAGAGTGTAAAGAAAGCTAGGATGCTTACCTGCATAGGAGGAGACAGGGGAGATCTGTAGGGGGTACAGCTGGCTCATGCTGAGGGGCTGTTCATCACTTTCTGTTGTCACCTCTACTACCTGGCAGACATCAGGAGGATTGGCAACTATCACCTGCTCCTCACTGCTGCCATCAAGGTGCGGCTGTCCTACAACTCGGGGTTAGAAATAAAAATTGATTACTCATCACATCTCAGTCCTGCTGGATCTCTAAGAGTCTGTCCTTGGAGAATACTTGGTACATAAGTTCAATTTTCCTCAGCACTCTCTCCCATGCCCATTACCTGCTTTCAATGGCACATTTAAAGGAAATCCATGTGACTGACTTAGTTTCCACCACCTTCAGAGACCTTTGTTTCCCGACTTGTGATGACTGAAAATGCCCGGCTCTCCCCTGGCTCTCACACATAACATCCTTGAGCCCTCCTTGACATGCCAGCTATCCAGAAGCTTTTGCAAGGAAGACCACAGCCACACTCCCCCTCCACCCAGAAATATGGTCTCACCAGGATATATGGACCACAGCAATCTCTCCTGATCTGGGAAAGCATCCTCACCGAGCAAGCTGCCAACATCCCATGGCTTCTGGATGCTCTCATGTAAATTATGCACCACAAGACCAGAAATGGCATGCAAAAGCTGGCCACAAGGTCATCTAAAACATGACTCTGATTTATACATGACATGGATCTGTGAAAAATTTCTCCTCCAATTAGATTATTATTTTCACTTATCCTTGCAATACCATTGATAGTATGTGGAAAGACAGTTGTAGCTGTAGTCTGCAATCCCCATGGTCTGTGACAGAAAGCTACAGTCTGGTTAGTTATTAAGAGAGGGTTTTCTTATTCCCCCAGGCACCTGCTATTTAATACCAAAGGAACATAATTTATTTCTACAAAGTAAAGGCAACATGGATGCTTTGCAAGTGCCCTGAGGTGCTTTGCAGACATTAATTGTGGTACACAACACCTTTCTGAAACGGGAATAATCCAAGGTACCAAGAAGGTACTGAGTAAAAGTGCAGTGAAATCCAGAATCTCACTTCTCTGGAGCTGCTTGAGACTATTTCCTCTGTCTTGTACAACTCCCCCATCAGCCCCGGCAATATGAACACATGACAACTGCATTAATCCAGCACAGAGCAGAAAGTCACTATTAGGTCAGAAGAGCGCATGGTGATGGAGCCATCTCAAGAGGATGGCGAACCTGAATCCACAGTTGTCCAAGAGAAAGGGAAGAACTACAGATATTTTTTCACTGGAGCATAAAGCTTCAAAAGCAACAATCTTCATACAGACCAAATCTGTACAAACATGGTGCTGTGTTGGTAGAAATTCAGACAGTACATTTTTCTCTGAACCCATGACTGGAAAAACGCGGGCAATGAAACTCAGTGCATCTTGAAATTACTTGTTAAGTAATCCAAGTACTCTAATCATTAATTTTTAAAAAGTCAAAAGATAGCATCTGTTCCTGGATGAACTAAGACGCACATACATGAATGCACATGTATATACACACAGTCATTCCTGCCTTCTATCTTTTGACAAGGCTAGAACACGACTTTTCAAAAGTGACAAGTTTTTCTCTCAGGGAAAAGCTGCCTATCATTTTACTTTGTGAATTGCCAGGTAACCACTGGAAAATCCCACAAAGCTAGGTGTGTATTTTATGATACAATTCCAGCATAAAGAAAATTCCATACATACTGCAGAGTTCTTGGTTGTTTGGTTGGTTTTTTTTAAGTTGAATCACTACAATTACTGCAATTTTGTTCCAGATGTTTTATTTCAACTCTATTTCACCTTTCCTGGTTCTGAAACAACCAATCTTTTCTTGAGTGGGGTGCAGGGGGCAAGAGCATACACACACAGAGTGAGTTTTTATCTGGGTGAAACCAATATTGTGCAACCCTGTCAGGGTATAACCAAGCCATCTGTGCTGTTTTATCTTTCTCTTCAATACCTGACGAATTCTTACCCACTCCAAGAGATAACTTGCACAGCAAAAATTACTGTTCACTTGGGCAATATGCCACAATTCCCCATGAGTTGCACGTATGTCAGAAACACTACAGGCACTGTTTGCCTCTCCTCCCAAGCAGCAGTCTTCCCTCCTTTCTGCAGAACAGATCTCTTTTACCCTTTTCCCCGTTTATATTAAAATCCCAATTGCAATACCAAATAAGGACTTCCCTCTCCAGCTTGAATAAGCAGCGCACTTCATAAGCCATTAAACAACAGTGGATGACAGTTACCCACTCAAGCCCTGCTGTCCTGCCCCTGAAACTGGACTCTCTGAGTCCAGAGAAAAAACAATGCCCTTAAGAAACAAATTCAGATCTGCTATTCTGAAGCTCTTGCTTGGTTTCCACAACAGACCTGTTAGATATTGATGTTGCTACTATGAGTCCTGCCCTGTAAACTGCTGCTGAGATCTTCTAAGGCGCAGCATGCATTCATCTCATCATAAAATCATACAGGAGTTTGGGATTCACTGTAGTGTAGAAAACCAACATTTCTACAGCAAAATGACTGTAGGATGTTAGTGGGTTTTGGGGAACACCAGGTATTTTCCAAAGACTACTTTTAAACGATCTCTGTTTGACTTTAAGACTGTAAAATAAAGCAAAAGTGTTCAAAACTTCTTCCCTGGGACTGCATAGTGGCCTTGGGGGTGTTTCAGGTTTCTCAACGAGTCAGTCAGCAAATAGGAAGCACTAATAGCACTACAGTGCTATCCCTTCAAGTTATAAAACTCTGGGACAGCCGAAGTGATAACTGCGTTCTAACACTTTTACAAAGCAACAGATTAAATGAACTGCCATAAAGAGAGGAAGACTACTCACAAACTCTTCAGCCAGAGAAGTACTTGAGGGGAATGACTATGCAAAGCCTTGTAACCTACGAAATGGGTATCAAAAATAGTCACTGCACATAATTTCTGCCATCTCTACAAGCAGAAGACTAACATATCTTTCAAATACTTGTTCGTCATATATAAAAGTGTAATTCTATTAAAAATGGTATATGGGTCGCATCTTTATGAGCCCTTGCTGCTGTGAAAACCTCAACCAAAAAAGAGCTGTCAAAAACCAGCCCAATTAATTCTACTGAGAACCAATTATTCATATGCTGAGATGACAGCCAATTCCTAATGTACCAGTTTCTAAATGCAGTCTTCACTGATCCTTGTTGTTAGCTCAGTGACATTAAGAACTAACTCTGCTACTGAGGTTCCAGTAAAAAAACCCTAATCCCTCAATCTCATCTATAGGTTTAAACTCCCAAATGAAACAGTACTCTATACAAACCTTTGCTTTGAGCAATGGGAAACCACCATCTCACTACAGCTTAACTCCCACATGACATTGGCTACAGTCTTCTCATAGCTGAGGACTACCCTGTGGAATAGGTTCATGTCAGGAAAAGCCACCTGAGTATGTCTATAAACGTTTTACTCTGGAGGGGAACCACCACACTGCTACAGTGCTGCTCTCTGTCTCTGCAAGATGGTGGGGCTGACCTGCAACCAGGACCTCGTGTGGCCCAGGCTAGTGAAAAATGGGTCAACCTGACTGTAACTACAGCGCTCACCAAAGTGCAAAATGCTGATGGCAGCTGAGTCTGGCAGAGTCAAGAGAGGTCTGAAGTCACCTGTATGCTTAGCATGTAAGAAAAGCATAGAAGTACTTACCTACAAAGTTCACTGTACTGTCAACTTCATTTTTTATACTGGAGGACAGCAAATAGTCAGAAGTGACGTCATTTAACCCATTAATCCCAAAAGATGATTCAACTGGCTCTTGCTAGAATGAAAACAGTACAGTTGGGTCAGGTTTGATTTATTTTAGGAGCCTGGACTCAGTTCATCTCTTTGTTCTGAACCAGTAATAAATCAGATCGCTTCTGCCTGCCATTATACCCCTTGCTCTCTGCTAGACACAGTCTTAGAATGACTATTTTGGTTCTCTGAGAAGAAGCCAGTCTACTCATTTCCAAACCTTCTGCTTTGAGATGAAAGCTATTTTTAATGTTCAGATTTAGAGTGAGCCTTCAGAGAGCAAGAAATCAATGTGCTATTTACTACAAGAGATTAAAATTTGCAACAAACAAGGAAGAAACATTGCTTTAAAACGATGCTCTATTTAATATTCATCCGCATTCCCTTCCAAACATGCTGTATCTCTTACTGAAAGCTTATGTACAGCAATTACTAAATTCTAACCTTAATTTTTCTCTGCAGCAAGCCTGAAAGCAAACCAAAATGTTTACACTAAACACAGCCTTTTAGATTGCATCATAAACATTACCACAGGGCAATAGCATTGGGAAAACACCACCTGTTCTACATAGACTGAGCTTTCCACAAGATACATCTCTGTAGGTCTGGTACGCTTGAGTGGGAATCTAAAAAACCCCCTCCAGAATAGACAGCAAAATGTTTAATTCCATAAACTCAGCTTTTCTTTAAAAAGCTATAAACACATCTCAAGAATTATCTACAGGTCCAACTTCCTCCCTGGTATTGGCTCCCTTACAGGGTTATCGGTTACACAGTCTAAAGTCTTTTCTTACCCTGGTCCGGCTACGCCAGCCCTGCAAGGCAAGTTCTACCTTGCTGCTGACCTAGAAACACCCGCAGAAAGGTGCAAGGCTGACAGCTGGATGTGATGCCAGACCATGCTCATTTTCACTGCTCTAAAGCATTTCGGCAAGAGCAGGGCAAACGTGAGCCCCAGGACTTGTGGTGCCAGCCCTTCATAGTACTAATCACATTAACTGTTATCACAGGTTAAAAAAACCAGGGACAGCATGACAGGCCTTTCCTGGATGCCACACGCTGTGACTGTGATCCACTCAAAATGAGCTGTCACTTCGACACAAGTCTGCACCTTCCCAGCCATCAAGTGAGGCATACAACATGCCCAGTCGCAAGGCCCCTCTGCAAATCACAAATGTGCAGTTAGTATTAATGGCAACTAGGTATTTGAGGAGCTGCACTGGTTGTGTCGACCCACAGGTCAAAGACCTGGAGAGCTGGAAAGGACAGAATTAGCTGCTATCGATCCACTAAGGAGTCCAACTGAAGAGACAGCTAGGGCTGCATGCTGCAGCCCTGAGCCTCTGGTGGTGCGCAATGCCCCAGCAAATACAGCTGCCCCATGGGAATGCTGCGCACGCAGAACTTCTCTTAGCTTTGCTGAGGCTTGGTTTTTGTGAAGGTTATTTAGTAGCCCCTTTCGAGCTGCAGAAACAAATACGCATCTTGGAACTCGGGCGATGGTTCCGGATCCACAAAGGGACTTGGACACTGGCATAGTTGGGGTTAAATTACCTAAATTTTCAGTGTCCAGATGCCTAGCCTAAGCTAAATACATGAGGAAGGGTGTCAGAGTTGAAAATTGTCTCAATGGGGACCTACATGCATAGTCAAAAGGATACACCTAGGACAAGGCAGGCAGCTCAGTCCTTTGAAAAGTTTCAAAGGTAAGAGCTTATTTTTATCTGGGCTACTTAGACACTTACGGCTTCTTCCCATTGTCAAGAATTCATTCTTTCAGTGGAGAGACTCCATTTGCCCAGAAGCCCAGCGGTAGAGAGACATTTGTGAGGTAGGAAGCCTGCTTGCAGCCCCCGCTGCCTAATGCAGAGCAGGGATTTGGTAAGACTCAGGTCTCTCACATCCACGGGGATAAGCAGGGAGCGCTGCAAGCATGCTGCTTAAGCTCAGCAAGGTCTGGCAGGGCTCTTCACCCTCACCACTGCTGCTGCGGGTGCACACAGGGCGCAGCAATGGCAACAGGGGGGAGCTCAATGTGAGACTCTTGCTACGCACAAGTCCCTTTGCAGATCTGTACTCGGATCCTCAGCTTCTCCCTCTGCTGATATTGTCCCATGGCAGTTACCAGGCAGATCATGGAGCAGAATCCAACTCAGCTCCACTAAAGAGAGGTTTTTACAGTAACTGCAAGACATTCAATGCAAAACACACAACTCGGATCTCATAAATTCACATCACCAAGCAAAGCAATTATAAGCAGCTTTTAATGCTCAGAAATGTGCATTTGCATTAGTTTATCCACCACCGTTCACTATTAAAGCTTTCAACATTCAATAGTCAGTCAAACTGCAGCTGAGCATGGAAGGAGCCCCTCCTTTAAAATCCAGGCATATCTGGAGGCCAGCCCATGTATGCCCTTGTCAGAATAAGGGGACACAGACAGGAATACTACCTGGCCCCAGCTCAAAGCCCACAGGAGCTAAGTGGCCATACCACAGTCACTAGCTGGTGAGCTGTATGCTTGTAATAGGTATCACTCGTAAGTGTATGTGCTGGAGGCATGGCCAGCTCAGCTCACTGCTCTCACATCACCAGGCTAATGCTTCTGTGCAGCTCAGGGCAACCGAGGAGGAGGAAAGCGCTCCCAAAAGCTGCAAGCATCACCCTGCCAGCACCTACTTCCAGGTGTAATGCTGTATGTACTAATCTGCCAGGCATCACTGGGACTCCCTCAGCAATGACTATTTGTGAGATTAATCTTAAGGAAGAGGACAAGATCATACAAACACATCTACAGCTTTTAGTGCATTTAATATTATATTTCAATTGAAAGAAAGATTACTGAAGGAGGGGAACTGGCAAACTGCTAGTGCCAGCTTTAGCAGGCATCACACACTGCTCTGCTCTGACCAAAGGAGTTTACTGGCTCCCTCTGAACACAGGCTACCATCAGTCATGTTATAACAAGCACATGTGGATGCATAATCCAGGTAGGATGGTTAAAAAGTGTTTCCTTTGAGGCAATTTAAAAGTCGCAGTATTCTGACATGTCCTTCTGCAGCAGACACAGCTGCTAGGTGCAACCCAGAGACAGCAACTTTACTGAAGGCTGAAAGCAAACCTTTGCAAAAATATAAGGCAGATGAAATCTTGCCTGTGTGTAATTCTGAACACCTAGTAGAGGCACTCATCAGAAGTAAGAAAGCTAGAAAACACCATGCTTTGTTGGGAAAGGTAACGTCAGTCTGGGTCCATGCTCTAAACAAGCAGAAATCTCCGGCAGTGACTGAGGAGCTTTACACCTGAGGTCTTCTAACTCATAGAACAGGAACAGAAGGAGCAGCTCTGGAAGAACTCCCCTTTGCCTAAAAGAAAACGCATTTCCAATGCCTTACACACAGCAATTAATTGCTCCAAAAGGTAGCTCCATTGTTCAGAAGCATTCCTTCCATAATTACTGTATTTCTACTTACACAGACAAACAAATGGCAAATGTATTGCTGCAGCTGCCAGCTTTCCAACCTCCAGGCATTGTAACACAAGGGCTGTGTCAACTGATGACGTCAGTCATGGCTCTAACAGCCTTCACGTTTTAAAAAGAACCCAAACAACCCATGTAACTGTAGCTACTTAACCAAACCACAAGCATGAGAGATTTGCAAATATCCACCACAATAAACTATTGGGGCTATTAAAAAAAATTTGCAACAGATTGTTTTCACAAGCTCTGCACTATTAAACAGCCACTTCTTACCTTAATTTGTTTGAATTTGTCATCCTTCTCAGGCTTCGTTTTTTTTCCTGCAATGACAGAGGAAGATTTCTTATAGTCCTGTGTACCATGAGTTATCCTTCATACTTTCTGTATTCACCAACAAACAGCCTCAAAAGGTGCCTCAAAATGGCAGCACCTCCTAGGAAAGCGAGAACACACTTTGCTTGATTTTAAATCCGCTAAGGCCTGGGCAGTCAAAAATTCACCTTGAACATTCTGGCTTTGTGGTTTGTTTTTAATGGGCTACAAAAAAGAACTATGACAGGACTGAGGAAATCAAGGTGAAAAAGAGGAAGAATGACAAAACAAGCACACCAAGTCCTGCTAAAAAACAGAAGGGAGGGGGGAAAAATATTTAAAAGGGGAAAAAGCTAAATACAGATCTCATCACATTTGTGACACTCTCACTGTAGCTATAAAAAAAAAGGAGATTGTTCATTGATTTAATGTGAAAAGAGATCACAATAAACTTCAACAAATATTTTTGTAAATAGCTGCAATCTGAGGGGGTGTGTATTATACTTCATGCGCAAGTGTTTTATGCAATCATGGTGACTTGAGAATCACAGAGCTTACGACCTTCACACAGCGTCGTGTGCCTTGGCAGACCCTAGTGTTGCTGCCCCTGCTCTGACCTGATGAGACTCTGATGTGGAAGCCCAGATTTGCTACTGCAAGCTCAGCTCTACCCCACTGTTAGCACAGACATGCCCCAGGAATTTCTCCCATCTCTGCTACAAGATAGCACTGAGATTAGAAATGTTTGCAGCCAAATTCTTTTTCTCTCACTCACACATAAATTTAGCCACACAGAAAGAGCATGTGAAAATATATTCAAGGCCCAAAATATGTCAAGAGTTTTATAATAACTGGATTTGCTGCAGAATCCTTTCCTGCTACAGCCCCCATCTACAGAATCTCAGCTTTCATGATGAACTTTTCTAGTTCTCAGAGCTATGAGAGGAATCCTACCACAGTGGGACAGGTTATGGTTCAGGGAAACTAACTGAACATAGCCCATTTTCATACAGCTGTTAGGAAGTTCTGGGGAACATCAGGATAAAAATGTTCAGCTTCACACAGAAGTAGAACTGGCACATTTTGCAGGCCCCACAAGAATAACAACGTCCCCACCACCATTTTCATGTCGACAATCTCTCCCCTCTACCTTTTTTGGAAGGTCTTTCAGATAACGGCAGCATCCGGTATACCCTGAAGGCATTGTTTCCTTTCTTTATACTTTTGTCCTTTACTTCTTCTATGTCAGGCAGAGAGTTCATAGCACAACGGAAGTTTGCCTTCCATGTCTTTGGATCAGGTTTATCTACTCCTGACTGGTATTTTCCTAAGCAAGAAAAGAAAGTTAGGCACACACGACTTGCAACTGAAAACCTAAGGCAAATTAATAACAGTGTAGGTGAACGTCAAGTTGTCAGCCTTCAGTTCCCATGACAAACATTTACACAATAGCTGAGGATGCAAGAGAGTGTTGTGATCTTATTCCCATGCACATTTCTAGACCACATGATGAACAGTTTCTGCTCAAGAAAGACCCAGGACACTGCAGCTCAGATGTGACTGCACAACAACGTGGAAAAGCTTGCACAGCATTTACCTTTATCATGCCTGGCTCAAATCCATAAAAAGGCATATAAAGCTCAAGGGCCTAAGTCTACAAAGCGCTGAGTGTGCTCACTGACTGACAATTTTGTTAACGTTTAAATCAATTAAATTTTACTGTGCTCCTCAATGCAAATGAGTTATGGCACTTCAAAAAAGCTGGAGAGTATTGAAGACCTTAAAAAAAGCACTAAGCCTCCCACAAATCTAGAAACTTAGATTCACTTTCTGTGTGAGTACAAGAAAAGACAAGCAGGAATGAAAATGTAACTTCAAAGGGAAAACAACGTGAAAACCTGTCCTGCAGAAAGAGGGTTCCAATACCTGTGTGAATTGCCCAGTTTCTAAATAAGGGAGCATCTTTTTCAACGTCCCACCCATGTCTTGCAGCATGCATCCAGGGAATCTGAAAAATCTTCTTCTCCTGGAATGGAAAACAAACAGGAAATGCCAACACTGACTGACTTGAGGAATCTTCTGATGACTTTAAGTCACTTATTTAAAAGCACAGTTCCAGCATCTGCAAGTGTTTTGCTTCCTTCTAACCCAGTGTTGCTGTCACTGAAGTCAACAGGAAAATATCCACTAGCGTCACTGAACGCAGAATACAGCCCTAAGTATATGAAATACTCAGAAGCCCCTTCACAAATGATGAGCCTGGCAGCTTTCCAAGCTGACACATGGATAAAACATGCAGAGCTGCACATTTCTAAACACTCAAACCAAGGCTAGTTTTGGTAGCACACTCTTATGATTAGAAAAATTACATCTAAAACTAAACAACAGGAACACAGCAAATTCAAGGAATTTAGCATTCAGCCAGTAAAACATTAGAATGGTAAAGGAAAGGGATCCCTCAAAGTTATATGCCAAGCAAAGGGATATATGAATCTATCAACTGTGCACATCTCTCCCGCGGGGATAAAAAACATCAGACACACAAGTGAAGGAGTGGCACTGAAGATAGTTGAACGTATTTTACTTCAGAAACTTTAGGCCAAAGAGATGTGCTTTTAGAGGAATCCAAAGGAAGGCTTTTTCTATAATTGTTTTTTAATATACAGCATGCAGTCAAACCAGGACATGCCTTACGTAGTGGAAGTATAAACTGATTCCCAATGGGATCAGAAAAACTCATGGAAGATAGTACACTGGTGACTTAACGATGATAGTTTTGGGATGCAGCTCCAGCTCTGGAAGACTAAGGGCTTTCACAGCCTGAACAGCATGTTTCCTATACTCCTCCCACCAGCACTCAGCATACAAGATATTGGGCCAGATGGATGCTGGGTCAGAGGTGCATGTATGCCATACAACACCAGAACAAATCACTGTGTGCTGATCTACAGGGCTGATTCAGAACTCTTCACGCTCATTTCTGCAAAGCCATACAGAAGGTTGTTCCACAACATTTGTTCTTCTCCCCTATGAAGGGGAGTACATCTTATCTGGCTTCACATGCAGACATCTTGCGCTATAAACACTGCAACTACAGGTTTAGATCCACTTCTCAGTCTGTGAAAAGCACTTTCAGGGCAAAATGTAGCCTCCTCTTGAGGTGGCCACCTAAGCCACGCCAACTGAATTGCACCCTAAAAAAGCTTATTTCTCTCCAATGACAGCAAACAATTCTAGACAGGCAGCTCCCATTTAAACGACTGCATTGCAGATGTCAGTGGTCGGATGAGATGAATCCTTTGACCTTTCCTCTTCCTCCAACAACCACTTTTCTTCCTGATCTGTCTGGTTAATATTTCACTAGTGTCAAGGTTAGGTTTATTTCCTTTCCATGTGATCTTTCCTTTTTTGATCCTGTGTTTTGTATAGTCCTTCAATACTTGTCTTCAATCCTTTCTCTCAATTTACATTCACTTGTTTGGGACTGCATTTTTCCCTTCTTGCTTGGCTTCATCTTTTCTTTAATTTGCTTAAAGCACAGACTTAACAAGTTCCTCATCGCCTTTCAAGCCCTCACACTCTCACTCCTCCTCTTAATCTATTCCCATCACTTCTTTCATGTGCTTTTTGCCTCCCTACTCCTCCCCCATTACACAACTAAATCATCCTACAGAGATGTTCTCCTCTTTCCCCAAGCAGAATTGGTCTAAAGAAAGCCTCAACCCCACTGTCCTGTGGTCCACAGCACTATTGTATTCATCAGAGTGAGAATAAGTTCTTCGCCTTTGCTCTCCCACAGAGTATAATGAACATGGAAAAAATACATACTTCCAAAGAAAACTATTTCTATTAACAAGAACTTTAAGAATTGACCAGATTAAAAAGACTTCTCATGCCTGGTGACAGGGAGAGGATTGAACAATGCTACAAAATGCTATGGAAGTTTTCTCATGGATTTCATATTCCATATGATAACTGAAAAAATTCTATAGGAACTAGCAGACTGAACAAGACTCAAGACATAGCATTCTGTAATCAGCAACCATACTGACTGCTTCAAAGGAAGGTGCCAGGACACTCTCAACAGCAGTCTAAGTGTTCATTACAGTGCTTCTGGTTATTACAGAAAGTTACTCCCAATCCCAGATGTCTTGAAGCGCATGGACATTTAATTAATTGTAATATAAATAACAAAAAAAGAGAATCCATGTGCATCATAATTTTAAAATACATATATAATTTTACGTATCTGTACAGACACTACAGATTTTCTTACCAACTATCAAACATCTAATCTCCGAAATCCCGCAAGACTGCTGACTGCAGCAAGACCATGTGGCTTTGTGCTCTGCTTTAGTTCATCTAGATGCTTTCTATTCAAATACTAATTTTGATTTCACACATTATCAAACATTTACCCATCTCCTTCTTCAGTCAGTGCTTCCTTATTAGGAAAAGGCTCATCAGTGCTTTCCCTTAAGATTTGGAAAACCATGTGCTGCCTGGTAGGGAACTCCATCACTGGACGTCTGTGTAGCAGCCTTGGGTTTCCATTAAAAAATCAGCCACACCTGAAGTCAAAAGCACAACCCACAAAGCTTTTGCAGTGCAACAGGAATTGCTACCAATCTCCAGTGGGGACATCAACATGGAAAAGGTGTCACATCCTTAGGAATAGCCAGGTAGTGGAAAATAGTATCAAACACTTGCAACCCTAGCATCGCAAAATGCTCCAAGCAGGTGAGTGAACAGGAGATCACATACTAGCTACAGAGTCATAGGACAGATTTACAATAGTGGCATCTGTTTGGAGGGCAGTACTCCAAGCATCCATCAAAGCAGCAGGCTGCCTCTCAACTCTTGTTACAGCTACTCTGAATGTTTCCACTCTATTTTCCTTTTCCAGCTCCATGAGGGATACTGACCTCTCATTATCCCCCTCCTCACACCACCTCTGCCCTCTACTGAACCCTGCAATTTCCTTCATACTTCACAATTCTGTCTCTCTGGGAAGGTAAAGAAATTCCCTTCCTCCCTCACGTCATCCAGCAGGATAACATTTTCATCAGTGAGGTGCACAAATGTTTATTTTTTAAACATTACAGAGAGGGGTCTGTTCTGGAGGGGGCACAAAGGAGGTATAATGTGATCGATCAACTGACAGTCAGGGAAGGAATTAGGTGAATCACCTGTACCTGCTTTACCATTTTTAACCAAGAGAGGTTTAATTCCTTTCTCAGTCTGGAAAAATGGCCCAGAGACAGCCAGTGACACACCCAGAATGGTGATTGTTTCTATAGTATTTAAATCTCATTTCCTTAAAAGCTGTACACACACAAGTGCCACTCTCTTGCCAACCTCACCCACCTTTTCTGTACTGTGAGCCGTCCTTTGCCAAATTCTGTTTAAAATACACAAATCCCAAAATCCTACAGCCTCCAGAGTTTATTCTGCGGGTACAGGATGGGCTGCGATACACATGACACTGTATCACTGATCCCATGCATGGCTTTGTTTATGGTCAGGACTTACAGTAAAAATAGAAATATTTTTGGTTTAATGATTCATTGTTGGAATGAATGTTTAAACATTTTTAAACAAAAATACTCAGAAGTGCAATTAGCTTGCTGCGCACAATAAAGGCAATCCAGAATGACGCCAAATCAGAGGGCAGAAGTGGGGAATCCGACTTTAATAAACCTCAAGGCAGGCCACTTAGCCTGGTATTCTCTTCCTGGTAGGAGCCAGGGCTTTGTTTTAGACAAAATAATAAAAAACTTAAAATACCTTATTTGTGAGAAAAGCCTTGGTCAGTACAGAATACGCTAAAACCAAAATCTTCTACTGATTCTTGCATGCTAACACTTTATGCCAGAAGTACAAAGCAGAAACCACTGTAACAAGATCAGAGATCTACAAACATTAAGCAACATGACGTGCCTTGCAAAATGCCTTTACCGGCTGGTGGGCTGAACTTGTCAAAATGAAGCCCTTAGCACAGTGGCAGTGTTTTCACACTGCGGAGCAAAAGAGGCAAGTACGTTCCTGGGGTGTACTGGAAAAGGTTATGTGAACATAACCTACAGATGATATTATATTTAAGAGCAGTACACTCAAATCTGAAATACTGTGCCCTAGTAAGTACAGAGAAATTACTTCAGGATTGGGCAGGAATGCACAACAAAGGATGGCAGAGATGGACTGTCAGCAGGTGAGACCTGACACCAAAGTAGAGATACTCGAGGACAAGAGTCCATAGGGACCTGAAATGTGGGACTCAAATTACAAAGACAACAGCAAAAACTGGTCTCTTCTTCGTCTTCATCTGTGACCCCATTATGCAAGAACAAGGATCTACTCAAATTCAGAGGGCAGCTAACTAGGGAATGGATAAAGCAGTATTTATTTACCCAGCCGCAGCATGCGAGAGTTGCTGATGCAGGAAGTTCCTGAGAAACAAAATTTGTAGCTGAAACTTAAAGGGCTCCTGAAAATTTTATAGTCACAAACACTTCGAGCTTTGAAAGCAGTAATCTTCATTGCCATTTTTCAGCTCCAAAAATTAACACCTGAGCACCACAACTACTACTATAGGGAGGATACCAGACTAACTGGCTGAGTGTCTTAACCAGAGTGGCACCTCCTGTTCCTGCACCTGATTTTGTGCTCTTCCACCCATTCTGATAATAAAGTAGCCTCTGTAGCCAAAACTGTTTCCTGCTTTTCAGTGTGGCAAATTGCTCTCCTGCATACCACATAACACGTGCAGTACTTCCAGGGTTTATTACCGTTCAAAGTCTCAAATACACTCCCTGGTTTTATTGAGCCAACTGAAAAATCAAATTGAGCACTGACATTTTGGAGTCCACAACAGTGATCTCCAAGTGTTTAGAGCTCTCAGTACGAGCTCAGGACCAGGAATACTAGGTTTGGGTCTGGCAAGGGAAAAGTCACCCCATTTTCTCCCAGGTTGAGAAATATCGGAGAAGTCACGTAAGTCTGAAAACACGAGATCATTGCTTCAACCCACAGTCTAACACAGAACATAGCCTTCCACCTCAGAAGAGCATTTTGTTCATATCCCTCTGACGCTACTTGGTGAGCAATCTGTTCCCAGCTTAAAAAAAATAACCTAGTGGAGGCACTAGAAATGCTCGCTCCAACAACAAAGAGCTGGAAAATGCTTTCAAAGGAGCCACAGATCCACCAGGCCAAAACAGGGTGCCTCAGATCTGGCTGGCAAGGCTGGAGGAACAGGTTCAGCAGGAAGCATTCAGCTTTGCCTTTCCTCCCTGTGTCACCCCTTTGAAAAGCAGCAATGAGCTGGTTTACCCATCCACACCTCGGCCACTGCTATAAAGTCCCTGTTCAGCACACAAACATGTGCACGTGCATGCATCCCTCTTACCTTATTTAGCCATTTCAGCCCCGGTATCCTGTTAGAGTTGATTTGCTCTTCCAGCCAGGGGCGCATCCGCATCCTTTCGACAGGCATTGTCACCTGGGAAGGAGCTGCAGTGAACAAGGGACAAGTTTTCCAGGCAGAACTCCCAGGCAGCTCCCCCATCTCTGCACAGTACAGACTTATCACAGCTTTGCAGGCATAAAAAAATTATAAAAATAACACTGGCTCTGTATCTGTGCTGGAGCCTCCCCGAAGAGCAACTGAGATGATAAAGCTATGGCAGAAAACACTCTTCTGCTACACCAGGATTAGGAAAACCTTCACTTGAAGAGGATGCATCACAGTGGCAAAAGCTTGTCTGCTGATATAGGCAGGATATCAGAGGCCACAAAGAAAAACAATTACGCTCCTGTAGAGACCTCTTTGGACCATGTACCTGCATTTGCACAAGACCTTTTTCTCACAAGAAAAAAACTGTAACCAAAATAATTCACATGCAGGAGGCATCGCTGTGCTAGCTAAAATGATGCACCTGCTAACGAGAGTGCTTTTAAATGGCTGATTCTGTTCCATAAACTTAACTAAAGTTATAAAAAATACATTTTACATCACAGTAATTCACAGAATCGCAGAATGGTTTGGGTTGGAAGGGACCTTAAAGAAAATCTAGTTCCAAGGCCACTGCCATGGGAAGGGACACCTTCCACTAAATTAGGTTGCTCAAAGCCCCATCCAACCTGGCCTTGAGCAATTCCAGGTATTGGGCAGCCACAGCCTCTCTGGGCAACTTGTGCCTGTGTCTCACCACCTGCACAGTAAATAATTTCTTAATATCTAATCTAAATCTCCCCTCTTTCAGTTTAAAGCCATTCTCCCTTGTCCTATCCTTTACATGCCCTTGTAAGAAGCCCATCTCCAAGTTTCTTGTAGGCCCCATTTTAGGTATTTGAAGGCCATTCTGAGGTCTCCCCAGAGCTTTCTCTTCTCCAGGCTGAACAAGCTCAACTCTCTCAGCCTGTCTCCAAAGCAGAGGTGCTTCTGCCCTCTGAGCATCTTTGTGGCCTCCTCTGGACTCGCTCCCACAGGTCCACGTCCCTCTTGTGTTGGGAGCCCCAGAGCTGAACTCAGTTTATGGTTCTGGCTGAGCAGCTCGACCCCTTCCCTCCAGCTTCCTCTGATCCACCCAGTCACTGATTTTTTTAGCTGTTACTTTACATTTTGATACTGCTTTAAGTAGGAAGTGAGTGCTTCACATCCCCTTCAGCTGCACCATGCCACCTTATATTTTTCAGTCGAGACTCAAACTGACATTTTTTTCCTCTCCCTCACACACACACGTGGCCCTGCTGCCACTTCCCTGTTCAGAGCTGTAAATTATTGACACAAGGGTCCAAAGTCTTAAACCTGAGGCAGAAAATTTTCAAAACATTAACCTATCTCAGGCACCGCTCTGGAAGCACCAACAGGCACTAGATGCAGATTAAAGCACGGCATTAAACTCCTGTTAAGCAGCCTGCAACCCATCATTTCTATGTTCAAGTACTTGCATTTAGGCTTCTTCTTCTCCTTTCCCCCTCCGCACCAGGCTCAGCTCCTTCCTCTCTCCTTTGTTCTTCACATCTGTGTTCTCTGCATCATTCTTAACTTCTCTGCTCTGCTATTCTTGTCACCTTTGATCTTAAAACATAAAAAATAAGAGAAAAAAAACAACACAGTAGGTCATGTATTTGAAAACATACAGCAATGACACAAATGTAAATAGGTTCTTGCTTCCTACGGGAGTATAGGCATCAGACAGACTAACAATTAGGCAGTACCAAGCCCACACCCAGCACAAGAGGAAGAAAAACGTTCAAAGTTTCCTCTCATTGCTCTGAGGACATGTATTTCCTGAAACTAATAAGGAATTAAAACCTGAGTGCAACAATAAGGCACTTTGATGTGTTCTCAGAAATTACCAGCAGCCGTGCTCACGCTAATCTCTTAGCAAACATATTGGCACTTTATTTACTATTGTGTGGAGCTGGCCACTCACGCTCCAGCTCAGTCCTGTCCAGTAACTATGAGTTTCTAAAATAGCTCAGAAAATAGTTGCAACTGCTCAGCTCCCTTTCGGGTTCACGTCAGACACGAAAAGCAGCCAACCCCAAGACCCAACAGCAGCTGCACCCTGTGCAAATCCCCTCTCTGTACAAGAGTGAGGCTGCTTCTGGGTGAGGGCGATGTGGGTACAGCTTTTTCAGCCCCCGGGATGGTGGTGAGCAGCCACCACGCCACTGCAGCCCCTTCCACTTGGCACCAATGATCCTCATCTAGGTAGCAGAGTGAGTATGGGAGATCTGTACCATTTTCCCCTACTACATGTTGGGTCAGAGCTGCAGAATGCAAATGACAACGTACTGAAAATGTGAGCAAATTTTTATTCATCTCTCAAGGCAGATACAAGTAGATGCAATGATTATCTTAGATGTGTTTCTTTGTAAGATATCTTTAAGTATGCATGCACTTCGACACCATTCCTGGAAACGCTGTGCGTCATCTCAGCATTCAATAGATGAGTGTTCCCATTTAGCAGTGGGAGTTGCATTCTGGATTATGAGCCCCCTTTAAGACAAATTTCGAACCCATGAATGAGCAAACTAGACGGAGGGCAGAAAAGTTGTCTTGAAAGCAGCAGCAAACCCCTCTTGGGAGAGGCAACACAGAATAAACAGAAGCTGCCTTTGTTCAAAAGCAATGCATTTCAGGAGACGAAAAAGCTGCCAACACTGCTACTACAAGGAAGCTGGTCTTGCCCAAAACTGTACTGTCGAGCCTGTCATCTCTTCCCTCCCATGTCTCCAGGGGCTTCCCCGCTGCCCGCCCACAGATGCTGTACTGCTCATCTCCTTTTCGGCACACTGGTACTCCTCTGAGATTAGCACCTCTAGCTGTCAGCACACACCTTCACATCCGTCACGCACACCAAGGCAGATTAATCCAAGGTAGCCTAATCCAAGGTAGCCAGAAAAGAGGTCTGACTTGTGAGAAGGAGGAGTGACTCCCAAGATCTGTTTATCTGAAACTAAAACCAAAACCAGCTAAAAATAACTTGCAGGTGGGCATCCTCTGGGGAATGTCTTTCACAGAGGGGCAAGCACAGCACACTTCTGCTCATCAAAACACACACCCTGTGTTCCTCTGTGAGCACGTGCTGCTGGAAATAATGCCTGATGTCTTCAGAAGACACCCCCAGATCTGTCTGCATCAGGACACCACTGACCACAACAGGGCTAAAACATAGTGGGTTTCTTAGCAGTTGCACACCAACAACATCCTTGTGATGAAAATACCAAGTCAACTCAACTGAGTTCGCCTATGGGAAAAGAAGGTGCCACATCTCCCCTTCCTCCAGAGCTGTCAAATGCATGACTTAACTGTACAAAAAGAAATATCAATTTCTGCAGTGCCTTAAAGTAACCACTGTCTGTCCTTAAACAGGGTTAATGGGTGCGATTGGGAGTCTTATTCTGATGGTTGCAGGTGGGAGACCCTTTAGTCCATCCATCAATGAGTAGGAGTACCTTCTGCCATTAAGTCATTCAAGTTTGTAAAGACCTTTGAAATTCTCCAAAGCAGGCAGCAAAGACATGTAAAGTTTCAGCTTGATGTTTCACCTAACATCAAGTCATCTTCAAACTCCACCAGAATACATTCATTATAAAACAAACCTACAAAGCTAGAAACTAAGGTGAGCCATACAAAACAGCAGACATGCCAAGTTCCTGCTCCAGCCTCTCTCTAGTGTTTACCCAGCAGAAAGGAAAGCAGAAACAGTCAATCCTTTTAAGGAGAACAGAACATCAACAGTTATACTCTGAAGCAAGCTGTAAAACTGGGAGCACTTATGCACCTATCTCCCATTCCTGGTCAATGCTAACACTTGCACTTCTCCTGCACATTTACACATAGAAGAAGCTACATAAGGTTGCCTGTGTTTTTTGTATCAGGACAGGTGGACTTCTACCAGCATCTTCTGAATTGCAAAGGCATCCAGACCCCACCTGGGTTCACCACCACTGTGAGCTCCTGAGCAATGGGTACCCATCTGCTGGCCTAAGCAAATCTCTCCAGAAGCTTGGTTACCTTTGACAGCCTGAACCATCACACTCAGGTTAACTGGAAAAAAAATGGCTTAATGCCTGCTGTGGGTCATTTGGCACCATATTCCTCCACCTTGGAAAGGCCGTCAATGCAGATGGCCAGGGAAGAGGAGCAGAGCCAGCTGGGGCTCCAGGGGGAAGGCACAGCTTCAGCTCCATCAGTGGCAAAGGAGCACCTCCCACTCCATCGCCTCCACCCTTCAGTCCCACCTAAATCTTGTTGCATGCTAACGCTACTGTTTGCACTGTTTGAACAAGACCAGGAGCTCAGTAGGCTTACAACTAACACCTCCTCCCATAAGGCCTTTTCTGTCTGTTTGAACCCAGACCATACCTCTCATCCTACTCAAAGACACGTGTGACATCACAACCAAGAGAGGATAGCACTCCTGTATGGAAGTGGGAAGGAGCAGCTGGGTAGGACAGAGAAGAACTCCTTAATCCAAAACCACTAATGAAGCTCCCATGCTTTTAGACCACAGCTTCAAACTTGGACAATACTGACCCCCAGCATCTCTTTGAGAATACAGGACAATGCTTGACACTCCCAGAGACCCACACTGCAGTCAAACTTTCTGGCATTACTTGAAAAATAATTCCTGTTTTTCTTCTGGTTTACCACTGTCCTGTGTCGGGGGAAGGGAAGAATAATCACTAAGAAACACAGTCAACTGCTGATGAAGATGTGACCTAAGAAAGCGTATTTCTGCTCTGCAAGAAAAGAAGAGCTCATTTAGAGACAGAAGCAGGGCTACCTGCCAGGAATTCATTTTATGAAGACCTTTTTAAGAAGACAGCCAATCTTCAAGAACCACAATTTTTAACCATGCCTCCTGCAGTGGCTGGTAGCTCCACAAATATCACTTCCCCCTTCTCGCTCCATTTTTATCACCTGCCTCCTTCTTAAAGCGGGCTGTAGGCAGGGGCAGTTGCCTTTTCAGTAGTGGGAGCTTAATATATCAACAGACATTAACACATCAATAAAACAATTCCCAGACAGGCACCAAGCATGTGAGACACAAATCCCAACAGCATGTGCCAGGAGGAGGAGGCCACTGGGAGCCTGCGAGGAGCTAAGCCACACACGAGAAATGTTGCCCATGAGCTGATGCCACAGTTTATGGAGGGGGCTTATTCTGACCTGCTTTAAAGTTTTATTTACTGCACTATTTGTGCTAGTCCTGCAGTCAGTTCAGCCTTTTATTTTTGCAACTAGATACCACAAAAACACACTGGAGGCTACCCCCAGACAAGCTATAAACTGTCCTAACCCTGCAGACGTGACTTGGAGGAAGTGCTGCAGAGGGCAGACAGCACAGGATCTTCCAAAACCATGGCCAGCATAATCCAGTTAGGAACACGCAGACCAGGAGGCCAGTCAATAACACTGCTCCTGCTACTGCACGTTGCACTTGAAACTGAGCTTTCTACAAGGAGATCACACCAGCAGTAATGGCTGAAGCCAGCTTCCACAGACAGGGCTGAAAGAAGACTTGTAACAGTGTAAAAGAGAGAAACAGGAATACAGCAATATTTTTAGGAGTAGTCACACAAAGGGCATTGAGCAGGTAGCTGTCACCACAGCACACTTTAGATTCAATAAACTGTACTCAATTTCAGCTCTATACTTCTTTGGAAGATGTATTTTTCTAAGGTTCTTTATGTGACTCTTCAAAATGAAACTCACACCACTCATTTATTTTTAGAGATATTAGAAAAAATACTACTTATTTTCAAGAGCTATTAATCTTTAAAGAGACATTAGAAAAAGACAGAAGTAATGGCTGCATCTATACATACATATAAATATTTCTACTCCATAATGTTCAATGAAGAGCTTGTAGTCCTCCCTGCTCTCTGGCAAAACATTCTAGTAAGTCTGACTTGTTTTTCTCCCCGACGGAGGTAACACTTCTGCCATACAGAAAGTGTAACCTCTGAGAACCAAGAGCTCTTCACTAGCATTACAGCAGTTGTAGAGAGAAAGTGAAAGCAACGGCATGGCAAGCATTAAATCTGGGCAGTACGAGATGTTCTTTTCCCTTCAGTTTCACTCCCTCTGACAGGGATAACTGAAAAGGCACAAATGTTATCCTGAAAACACAGCGACTCTATGCCTATGGATAATTAAAAAAAAATCGTGAAAGTAAAAAAAAATAATAATCTGGAAAAACCAATTCTTTCCCCATCATAGAGTACTCAGTGAAAAGATTTGTCAGTACATGGAAATATTCTAAACGGTTATGAGAAGGTAAGGTGGGCAAGATACTTGAGGGGACATTTGCGAAGTAGGTCACAGCCTTACCCTAGAGCTGTGAAGAAACATCTGTTCCCCAGAGGACATATGCAGAATATTGCATGGTGCCTATTTCTCTTTTCTCTGCAAATACAGAACTGACAATTATTATTTTTTTAAAGTTATCTTGTACTTGTGCTTTGCTGATAAACTTTTAAGTACTCCCTTTGTTTGCTAACACCGCTGCAGTTCAGAAAAGCATCAATCACCCTGTGTGACCAAACAGATATGCTGAAATGAGACCATATGCTAATTTTAGGATTCAGAGAACTGAGTTCTGTGTTTGTCCCTGTGCCAAGACTGTTCCAGGATACAAGGAAATAGGATCTTTTTTTAAGGAACAGTACTTGCAGAAAAATTCTGTCCCTTGGTCACAGCTCAGATTCTGCCTTCATACAGGATTTTGCATGCAGGATCACTTTTTTCACCTATGCCACTGTAGACAATGCCCCTTTCAAAGGTTTAATTGCATGCACTATGAATAAAGCTCTGCTTGGAAGTCAAACTCGTCAGATGGATAGAGACTTTTCCTGGGTAAGAAAATCTGTTAGCCTCACCTCTCACAAATACTTTGAAAATGTGAGGTTGACACTGAAACACAGACAATCGAACTGCTCTTTACTCAGGACGCCTGGAATCCTCCTCCTGCAGCGCATGGGGAGGCAGATCTCTGCCCACTGCACTTCCCTCCTGCCACAAGGAGGAGAATCTCACCACAGATGCTGTGGAAGCAGAATTAACATGCCTTGTTTCTGGTAATCCCAAACTATGCAAATATACAGATCTTTTTTGGAACCAACAGCAAACCACGTAATTAAAGTTGGATTAGTAAACAAGGAAAAGTGGGTTATCACCGTTCTCAGAGGTGCAGGGGTTGAGGGTTCAAAATAAAATCCGGAGGCTCTTGGCTAGGAAAACGGACAGGAAGCAAGAAAACACACAAAACCCTGTTAAGAGACTTTCTGGATTCATGGATAGTTAGACAGCAAAATCTACCCTGGTCTTTTAACTGCATGTAATGGTGCCTCTTTTGCTCCAGAAGAAAATTCTGTCCGTGATGCCCTGTTGAACAGAGAGGAATGGGGGAAACATCACCACTCTGCTGGCAGATTTGCTTATCACTAATCACCTCTTGCTTTGTGCTCCCGTAGAGTGTACCCCACGGCTGACTGCTCCACAGACCCAGCTCCTGCATCGGCTATAACGCTTGATCCACACTGTCGCAATAGCAGTATTTTTTCTGCTCTTTCCCAACACCCTGGCGGCAGCTGCAAAGATGCCATGTACATGCTATATCCTTCCTCTCCATCACCAAGAAAAATAACTCACTGTGGGCAGGAAAGGTGGTATCTTGTTTGCTCAGGTGCCTGCAGGAAGGAGGAAACTCCATCAAGACAGTATGGAAAGCCAAGAATTGGAGAGAAGGCAGGGAAGGAGGTCACAGGTCCTGGGCAGACCAGTGTAAGGCACAGCCTGACCATTGGGAAGAACCTGCACAGGCAATCAACAAGCGACACTCCACCTGCTTCCCCGTGTTCCCAAACCACACATGGCAGGGCTACAACAGGAGCATGGCTGGTAAGGGGACAGCTCTGCGGGGTCATGAAACACCTGGGAGCCACACTGCTGCATCATGGATTCAAGTTAGCAACAGCTACCGAACTTCCCAAGCCCCTGCTTTGCTGTGCCCACCTCAGGCTGTAGAGAAGTGCAAGGCCGATGGATGAGGAGGCAGGCATTCAGCATGCCCTCCTTTCATGCTGCTGTACCCAAGAAAGATACACAAACGTAGAGGGAAGAAAAGCCCTTTCAGGGAAAGAGGGCGAAGACCACCACCAATCAAACCAACATTGCCTGCAGAAGAAAAAACACAGAAACAAAAGCAGCAAATACCTCAAATTGGTATTATTTGAGGCATTACAAACTGCATGATAAACATGACCAGGAAGATGCACAATGGGAACTCACACTTTATATAGAGTCTGTTTCATCAGCCCTATAGCACTTCTGTTCCACCCAAAGGGTGTTAACATGCCCTGGCTGGGATTCAGACATTACACATCAAAACAGACTCTTTCCTTTAGTTTCCATGCAAAGCTTACTCTCCCTCAGCAGCAAAGACCTGAGTTGTTATTTCGCAGTGATCTCAGGCATCATTAAAGGCAGCCCTTGGATTTGCAGACTAAAAGTGCACTGAAGAAAAGCCATCTTATTTTAATACAACAGAACTAGAAGGCTGGTTTTTGGCTCTGGATTTAGCCATAATAAAACAAAGCCTCAACCTCTCAATATCTACAATAAAATTTCCTTTCCACTGGCTCCTATGTTGAACATTATCATGCCACTTGAACAACACAATGTCTGTGGCTGAGCCCATTCACTTGTTTGACATCACAGTGACTTACATCAGCTGGGAACTTGGCCCAGGCTTCTAACAAATAATTGCTAAAAGTCATCTCTGCAGTATTCCGTGCCATCAACTGCACACACACCAGTGTCTGCAAGTCTGCTGATAATACAACATCATGATTCCTTTTACCTTCAGCTTTAAAGGAATACTTTGTTTCCAGGGGGTTTCCTTTGTTTGTTTCCCAGGTCTTGCCTGGAGTGAAGATGAAGATGCCAGACTCTGGCAGCACTGGGATGACAACGGGTCTGTGCAAGTGAGAGCCAACAGCATGTGATTACAGAAAACTCTCCCCTGGACACCTCCTCCAAGAGTCTCAAAAGCAGCCATAACTTGATTATTAATAACCAGTCCGATACCTGATTTACTTACTTCTTAAGATATGTGTTACATCTGATGAGTGATCATCATTTGACTTCATTATCTGGCATGTCTAACTATTTTTTCCCCAAACACTGCCTAGAAAAGAGGAGTTGACTTTTCAGTAGTAGAGTTGTATTTCACTCAGGCAAGTTTGGGAAGGGCTTGTTTACAACAAGAAAATTGCTGGCATGGCTGTCAGAGAAGAACTAATTCCTTGCACTGGGGAGCAGTTATCCCCCAATAAATCAATTTTATTCTGGAATTAAGTGCTCACACATGAATCCACTCCTGAATACCCACACGTAATAGCTGCTGCTGCTTAGCTGTGTCAATCAGTATCCACGGAAGCCAAACCTTGTGCATTCTTGAAAGCTGCCAGGAAAACTCAGCACTTGACACCTGATTCATACAGAATTTTCCAGCCTGGTGAAAACCAGGTGGTTATTAAGGCTCACACAATTAGCAAGAATCACTTCTTTTATCACACTGATGCAACTCCAAACATTTTTTTAAGTCTCTCCATGTCTCTGACTAACACACTCTTACAAGCTCTGTGTCTAGGTTTACAGGAGACATCCCCTAAACTTTTAATAAGCTCAACATGTTTCCTATATGTGCCCCTCCAAAAGCAGTGGCAAATCACATATGCAAGTATCTGCAAGATCTGGGCAGACTTTATCTCCATGTCCTGTTTAGCATTCCTCTGCCTAAGGAGAGGGTCAATGCTTTATAGGGTGCTATGTTTAAGAAAAGCAGCCATCGTAAAACAAAAGTCCTTAAGCTCAATGTTCCCACAGCGGCGGCCTGTGAGGATAGGGCACGATTGCAGAGAAGACACTTCAGAGGCACTCAGAGAGGCAGAAAAGTTACTCCAGATAGCTAACACTGAGAAATGTGTTCAAGGAAGAGTTTTCACATTCCCCGGCCATGACCTGTACCTGATGTAATCCACCTCGCTCGGATTGGTCTTGTTTCTCACAGCTACCTTTGTTTGCATAACATACTGTTCTGCAACACACAGCAAAAACTATTTGCACACTAAACTAAAGTGCAACTTAATATTTGCTTAAAGCTTCCACTTTATTGTCTGGGCAAGGGCAGTTTCAACCATTGAAGTTAATAGCTAACCCACACCTACACTTTTGCTACCAGAATTTCTGATCACCCATGCAGCACCCAGAACCAAGAGCAAGAGACACAAACTACTGCCGCTTAACCTCACAGTGAGCACCAAAACCAGCTCCCTCAAGAAAGGAGTTTCTTCTTTACTTCCGAGAGAAGATAGTAAAGAAAAGTATATGCTACTTCAATTTTGTAAAAAACACTCTCCTGCTTACTTAGATGCTTTCTTTACAGACCACAGCAGGCACAGACTTGGGGGCTGGGATCCTCTGAATCATCCACGCTGCGAGCTGGAAACATGTCTGGCACATGCACTTCTTTACAGTTACAAAAATAGCACCATGAAAGAAGCAGATGTGTTGAGCACAAAAATTAAACTGAAATAGTTATTTCAGAGATATTGTTTTACACTGTAGAATTTAAGAGAAGAACATCTTCCTTTTTTACATACACTTGAAAGGCTCGCACTTAAAGAGAACCAAGTATTAAATGCTTAACACTGACGCTTGCTGAAATGGTATGATGTAATTCTCCTTTTTATAAAAATGCTACTCTGTCCGCTGCCACGTGACATACAGGAACTTCTTAACTCATTTTCATATGGAGATATGAATAGTTAATAGGATCAGTTACAGAATGTGCTCTTCATTTTAAGATCCTGTGTTGACCACAGACCAGCAGCAGCGAGACAGCCTCAATTTCTGAGGTGCAGCAGCTATTTCTATCTTGGAAGTTTCCTAAAATACTACTGAGCTAGAGTGCGACCACTGAACTCATCTTCATTTCTCATCTAGGCTGGACAAATATTATTAAACTAAACAAAGCTAGTCTTCATCAGCTTCCCTCATCAATCTCAAATCTCCAGAACAGTTTCAGCATCCAAAGAATTTAGTTTTCATATGCCCAAATGCAATGCATGCAAATGTGTGAGAATTAACCCTCTGGAACTGATGCCTTTCATTTCACCCTAGTACAGCTCCAGCAGAGCAGTGACTGTTCAAGGCCCCCCTCAACACCCAACCTTTTTGCCAATTTAGCCAAGATTTTCATTCAAGGGTCCACAGCAACCCAACGTTTGTCGATCTGACTATTTCACCCGCTAGTTCTCAAGGTCAAAAAGGGCCTTCTAACTGTCAACTGATCTGTGGAAATGGAGTGAAACCGTTCACAGTCATTTCATGTCATCAGCAAAGATGATAACAAATAATATCTTTTAGTTATTGTGGCTGACCCAGATCCCAAAGGTGAGGAACAAAAAAAACCCCACCACCTACTTTATACCTGATCCTATTTAACAACTCGAACCTCAAAATGAATAAAATTCAAGTGCATCTACCAGCTGAATGACTGCCTTTCATCATACTGGATGTCATCACCTCCATTGTACTTTCTGTGTACACGATTGCCACAGCATTTCAAAACGTTACTTCTGTGACTGAAGAAAACACCACTTCCCATACTGTGGGGCCACCCCAGACCACCGGGTGGGAAAAGTGGTACCCAGATAAACCAGGGAGAGAGCAACCCCTGCTCCTCCTGTGTAGACTGCTGAAGGAATGTTGTCATGCTGAAGTCAAATTTACTGACAGACGAAATAAATAATAAAACTGAAATAATTTTTCAAGTTCAGCTCTCAACAGTCTTTGCTCTGTGTTTATTCTCTCTTTTTTGCCAACTGGGAAATGAAAACCGATGGAGTCAGTTTCACTTTTGTTTATATTTGGTTTCAATTTTATCCTCAAGTTTTGCTTTCACCTTTTTCATGTAACACTATTGGGATTTCAGATCCTGCAGGAAAGCTTTGAGTAATTTAAAAACATGACTTTCCTATCCTTTTTTCTTACTGTGCAATTATTTGTATTTTAGGTGAACTTTTTAAGAAGCTGTCACAATTCTGGAATGCTTTTGGGGGTGGTGAATGCTTGACTTTGATTTTACAGATTTATAAGCCACATGCAATTAAATTCAGTAGTTCAGTATTTTCCACTGGATTCAGCTCTCAGTTACATATGAAGTATATTTACATGATTCAACAAAACACCTTAGAAGAGCAGTCAGTGCACCAAATGCACAAAAGCCCACATCAGGCATCAAATGCATGTTATATATATGCATTAAATGCACATGAAGACCTAAGCTTATTGCTACCTTAATTTATTCAACAATTAAGGCATTATCTTGCTTAGATAAAGCTGTAACAGGGTTGCCTGTAATGCTGTCAAGCAATGTCCAGTACCAATAGGAGTATTACAGTACACTTTGTCTTCTGCGCACTCATCAAGCTCATCAAGTCACACCAAAATGCAGAACTTAACCACACTTCACACTTTATAAAACGAAACCTATAAGCAATCCTCCCTTTCTTCTGTACTATAGCAATGTTAAGCATGTAAGTCTTTAAAAGTACTTAAAATAATTTTACAGCAAAAGGGAAAATGGCTAGACAACATGCACTGTCTAAAACAGACACTTCTGGTTTTGTCACATCTTAACTCCATTCCTAACATCAGATCTGCCGGGAGCTACAAACCAAGCATGCAAAGCTTAGCTGAAAAACTATCAAAACATAACCTGCCCTACTCTTTCAGGGCACAGAATATGGAAATTATTACTTCCAAGCTCCTCTCGAAAGCTGACAACCAGCAACAGCAACAACTGAACGTTAAAACAATTTGAAGTTAGGATTTAGTTCTGCACCTTGGGTGAAACATGCCACGTGCACCAGATTTGCTCCTGGACGCCTGTGTCCAAGGTGCAACAAGATAAAACGTCTGCCTTGTCCTAAAGACTGCTGTACATTTTTTGCAATCTGCCCCCAGGTAAACAAAGGGGGTCAGAAGATTTCCAATATACACAAAGCCAGACTTGCAGTGTATTACACACTGAGAAACCAAACATTATTTTACTGCTTACCACTTCTTTCTTTCCTCCCTAGCTTATTCAAAAAGCAGTCATCTTTTCATCAACTCCCAAGAAACTGAAAACCTATCCAGCGCTAACTGGAAGAGCAAGTTTTAATACTCTTTTACACTCTTATCAATAATAAATGTGTGCTCTACAACGTTTTATTTACGCTATACACATCTGATGTTTATATGTATGTACCTATGCATTTGTGCATACATATATACATACATGCAGGCATTAAATTCTTAGCTATTAACACGCATTCCCTTTCACTGTTAATAACTGTTAACTGCCAATTCCAGTTTTATTTACTGACTAATCTATTTCAATCTTAACACAAGAGTTCACACTTAGTCAATACAAGGAAGAACCTTCATATGGGTCCAACAAAACTTCTAAAAATAAGGGGGGGGATTATTTAATTACAGTGAATTATTTTTTTCATAATGTTATTCATATACGAGGAATATGCAACTTAGTAAATCTCTTCCTCTCATTCACTGTACCATTTGGCTTGCTTATTTCTTGTTTTGCTTTTGCACTTGTGATTTGAAAGGATAAACCAGAAAATGTTTTACACCTATCACAGTTTATAGCACCATAAGCTACAATAAAATCTCTGTAAACACTACCTTATGGTTTATGCCCTCAATATCACAGTCACGGTAGGCCTCTGAAGAACAGAATTTCGAAAGGGCAATCTTTACAAACGAGTCGCAGAGATAAGTAAGAGTAACACGTGATTAGTTTTATTTCTTTACCTACAAATGGACCGTGACTTTCAATGTAAGATCCACAAAATATAAATACAGGTTCTAATCCTGCAAATATCAGAGAAATCTTGCTGGGGTACCACTCCCATGCACTCCCATAGATACAGGATACACTTAACCTGACTGTAAATTGTGTCAGGTTAATAAGTCCAAGGATAACAAGCACAGATTAAACAGGATCATCATAGAAACAGTTTTTTTGCTGCAAGTTTCGCAAGATCTTATGCCACAAGATTCACATAACAAAGGGCAATTCCCGGTCTGATTTCTCAATGTTATCTGCAAACGGACCGTAGCTTATGCTTCTCAGTGGAGATTTGTCTGCAGTTTTCAGCAATTCTTAATCAGCATCTGCAGTAATTCTTTGTGAGCAGTCAGTGCCCAAAACTTGATACTGAAATGTTCTGACTGCTAAGCGGCACAGCAAGTTTTTCTCTCACAGATGGCCTAATCATTCGTGAACCCACATAAACTCCCAACACACAGGCAGTGGCCATGAGCACTGCAATTTATATATTGCAGGACAAACACCTCCTGTTGTTTTGAAGCTGCCTCCCAATTGCTTTACTTGGGCCGTGTTTATCTTATCTGTTCTATAACCTATTCACTTTCTTCATGACACTAGTGATTTTAAAGAACATCCCCACATTCTCTTCAGTCACTTCTTTTCCAAACTACTCACCCTTTTACAAAAGCTCTTTCTTACGCTTGATCATCTTTGATGTCCTTCTCTGCAGCTCATCAAATTTCACTACAACCTTTTTGCGATGGGGAACAAAAATTGTTAACCCTAGTCAAGAGAGGGGAGCAACACGGATTTATAGTGGCATGATGGTGTTTTCTATTTGTTTTTTCACTCCTTCCTAGTAACTCCTAACCTGCCCTCTCCCTTCTTAGCCACTCCTGAGCACACACCTTATCTGCGGATTATCTGGGTAGTACGATCTCTTCCTGAGTAAAAGTCCTTATGTACAGAAAGTGAAGATTTGCATTCCTTTCCGTGTGTGTTACACTTACATTGTCATGTGCTGAATTTCACCTGCAAACTTACATCTGGACTTTCAATATGAGATCCTTCCGCAGCCTTTGTGGTTCAGCTTTCAGGATTTTTATTCTCCTAATGAGTTAATACAACCGACAAACATGTCACATCACCACCTATCCCTTCCTCCATCCACTGAAGGCACAGACCCTGGGCAGACTTTGGAGGGGACAACCAGCACTGAGCAAACTGACCATGTCTATACCACCCAGAGCAATCTGATCCCACTTTGAAAATGGCCCTGCTCTGAGAAGGACTGTATCAAACAGATCCCAACAACAGCTCAGCAATGCCTTTAGAGAACTCCAGAAGACTCCCAACACACTCAACAACAGTCAGGTCTAGTCTATGTCAATGTATTATGTTTATACCTGTATCCACAAATCCCATTCACTAATCCCTGGCAAACAAACAAGCAAAAAAAAAAAGAATCATCACCCTGGAGTTCTCAGCCTCTCTGGGAACCTTGAAAGCCTGACAACTCATTTGTCACCTTCTATTCCCAGAGCACCAAGGCAAGCCTATGCAACAAGTTATGCACAACAGGCAATGCATCAGAAATTTTGTATTTTAAGTTCCTTCAAAACTGTTCAAAAAGTATCACATGCCATCTACTTCATCCTTCTCAATGGTTCATCCTGATACCTTCTCTAACAGACACTTCAGTCTGGGAGAAATGCTCCGAAAGGCTCATCTCTTGAAACAGGAAAAACCCTCCTGCAAAGGAATCTCCTTTAACGCTTCCTCAGTGAAGCAATGGCCAAAAACTTGTTTCTCTCTTCTGCTATGACTTTATCTTCCTTGGGCACTCCATGTACGCATGGATCACGTATCAGCAGGCTTCCTGCTTTTGATGCATTTCAAAGAGGATTTACTAATTGTTTTCACGCCTTTAGCAACTTGTTCCAAGACTCTTTTTGGCCTACCTCACTGCGTCTAACACAGATTTTATGTTCTTTTCCACCTTTCCCATTTGGAGCTTAAACTTCTGAAAGATGTATTTTTATTTCTACTGAGCTCCTTCATTTTGCTTGTCAGCCTGCTCAGCTCTTTGGGTATTTCTGACAGATGCCACGCAATTGCTTTGAGCTTTTACTACAACAATTTTGAAGAATTACACACCACCTACAAGTACTTTACACTTTTGGCTGCCTCTCCCCATTTTATTTCTTTTTTTTCCTTCACTTTATGAACATTTACTTCAGAAAATTAAACAGTGCCACAGCCACCCTTGCCACTACTGCCCCCAAAGCAACACTGAGTCCAAGCACATTATGATCACTGTCACACCACAGCTGGCTGGCATTTTTAATGCAAAATTCTGAACTTAATTCTTGCTGGCCAGGACCTTGTCCAGAGTTGCTATCCACAGAGTACACTTACAAGCTACACCTAGGAACTAGGTTTTTCTGGCATCTGAAAAGTTAGTACCTTGGAAAATTCCATGTCAGAGCATGACATAATCTAGGTAGGGGCACCTACCATGGGAAGCCTCCCATTATCATCATACCTCCCACTCTTTTAGTTTCCCTGCTCTCCCTTAATGTATGACAATCGCTGTCAGCATCTTGGTTGGGCAAACAGTCCTACAGGCCCTAATCTCCACTCTTCCTATACCGGCCTAGAACATTAATTCATGAGATCCTGTGCTACTTCCCCAAACAGTTATTTCCTCTTTAACAAAAAGTATCTCACTCCATGCACGTGCAAGCCACCCTGTCCTCTCTCTGCCATTTGTAGTCTGTCTCTACGATATCTGAGGTATTACACCATGGTGATGTTTAATACGAGTTTTAATACCCAAAGCTCCTATTCAGAGAGGATGTATCATGGCAAACTTAATGTTCTTCCTGTCAGCTTTTCCCTACCATTTGTTTTTAAACTTATAATAATATATACATAGTATATACAAATATATGTTTTAATTTAAGGTGTACATAGCCTAGGTGTGTGGTGCTTTAATGCTAATTAAAAAAAAAAAAGGACTTATGTAAAGGCCATTCTTCTAATGTGTACTCTTCCCTCTTCCTATTCCAAAAATAGTTCCACCTCCTCTTGAATCTTAGCTCCTTTTTTCTGCAACATTTTGTCAACTGTTCATTAAGACTCTGTCCCTTTCTAACTCCACCTGGTCCCATATATCAAAGACCTCCACTCATCAGAGCCTACAGTCTTTAACCCTCCTTCGTAACAGCATGTATGTTACCTCTCATACCTCTTGGCTACACTTTTCCATGTAACGTGGCCTGTGATGAACAGCTCTTCTCGAGAGGCTGACCTGACATCTTCTGAAATCTGTCACTTTGTAGTAAGCAAGTAACCAGGCGGCACTGCAAAGATATGTGTAAAATTGAAAGGCTAATCTCTACCTACCTCTGCTGAGCAGCTGGGACCCCCAACCTCAGAGGGGTAACACCAGGGCCAGCAGACTGACACCTCGCCATACCCGCACCCCGCTGAAGGACTGCAGTGTGGCATATGACCACAACAAAGTGATACCATGTCGAAGGAGTTACTCAGAACTCCCACCGCCATTTACAAGTGAAAAGGAGCCACTGCACACAAGGAGCAGGTGTAGTTAAGTCCCCTACGGGGCATTATCAACAGGGGCCAGAGAAGGACACTAACGTTGCCAAAGGTGGCCCCGAAAGACAGATTCAGACAGAAGCCATCTGCCTTGCAGATCAGTTCTGCTGCTTTTATAATTTTGTCATTTTTGTTTCCGTATCAGGGTGAATTTAAATCTTGCTGCTCCACTAAACTCTCTTTTTATGGTGCTAACTCAGGCATTCTGCAAAGGTTATTATCTGCAAACCATTAAGACTTCAGTAACTATCAACTTAAACATGCTGTATTTCATCTTCAGAAACAGAGGCTGTAGTTTACAACTGCTCCTGCGTTCAACAGTCTGCAAGACCTTAGCTTGGTGAGCTGGGCTATAAATTGTAACCACACACTAACCGGGAGCAAAGTTCTGCACTCTGAAATTCCTTTATCTGAGCTGTGTCTAAATAACAAATAAGCTTCAGACACTCAGCAGTTTGGGTGCTCACACTAATCTAAATCGGAATTAAAGACCCAAATATCTCCGGGAACCTGAGCCGAGGGATCAAAACCTTCAAGCACTTGCAGCTTTGCCCCCCGGGCATTGTGAAACGCGTTGTGAGACGCATGGAATTTGGCCCTCCGTACTACACTCAAGGAAACCCCTGTCCATGGACGTCCTCCTGGGGGAAGCCGCGCAGGGCTGGGCCCTCCGCTTGCTGGCGTGGAGCAGGACAGCCACGCAACGAGCGTGTGCACACAAAAACAAGAGGCTATTCCCGCAAAAAGCAGAATGAAGAACGCGGCTCACGGCTGTGAACGAGGCTCTCGCAAAGGCTGGACTCACTGGGACCGCACGGCGCGGGGCACAGAAACGCTCGCTTTCTAGAGGCGTGTTTACTTTCCGATGCAGACGCAGAGGCGGAAAGGCCTGCTGCACAGCAGCGAGGAAGCACCACCGCCCATCAGCCTGCCCTGTGCAGCGCTCCGCAGGACTTCCTCCTTCCGCCTCTCCCACACAGCCCACCCGCGGCGGCCCGACCGCCCCTCGAGCCCCGCTCCATGTTGTCCGAACCTCCCTCTGCTGCCGTCCCCTCACAGGGGCGTGCACCGCCCCCCCACCTCGGGGCACCTCAGCCGCCATCGGGGGCCCTAACCCGCTAGAGACGGGACGGGGAGAAACGGAGGCCCCGCCCGCCGCTTGTGTAACGGGCCGTCCGCGGGGCGGGGAAGGGCTCGCTGAGGCACCGCCCCCCCAGCGGCCCCGAGCACCCGCGGGGGCAGCGCCCCCCCCTCACAACACGACCCCCGCCCGCAGCCCCGCCGCGCCGCCGCCGCTGCCCCTCTCCTTACCGGGGACACCGGCGGCCTCCGCGCCCGCAAGAAGCGCCGGGGCCCACGGCCCGGCCCGCGCCGCGCCCCGGCCCTCCAGAGCCAGCGCCCCCGCCTTTGTCTGCGGCCGGAGCTCCGCACCCGGGGGTGGCGGGGATCCCGCTCCATCTGCGCCGAAACCCGCCGCCCTCCCGCCCCCCGCCACTTGCTGCCCGCCGCCCCTTCCTAAAGGCAGCGGCGGAACCGGGCTCGGCCGCGGCCGCTGCAGCCCGACCTTTTGTTTTTAAACCGATGCGCATCTGCCCGGGAGCCCCGCACGCGAAAACAGCGGCGATGCGAACCGGAACAAGAACAGGGACGAGATGAAAAATCAAACACACAAGAAAAAAAGAGAAAACATAAACCAATTAAAAATTACCTTGCCGGCCCGTTTGCGCGGCCCTTATATAATTCCTCAAGGTTACCGCCGTTGCCAGGGGACGCGAAATGGAAATGAAAACAGGCGCTGAGCAATCGCGGGAGCAAAACTAAAAGTTAACTGCCTCCGCCCGGGCGGAGAGCGGGGCAGACCGAAAGCAAAACAAGGAGAGGAAGCGACGAGGCCGCCGGCGCTTGGAAATCCCCCCGCCTCTCCGCCGGGCCGGGCCGGCCGCGCAGGCGGCGGGGGCAGGGCTGCGGCGGCGGGCGCGGAAGCGCGCTGCGCCCGTCACCGGCACGGCACGGCAAGGCAAGGACCAGCGCTACCCCCAGCCGGTTGTCGCTGTTACCGCCTTCCTCCCCTCGCCCTCTCTGTCCCGGGGAGCCCCGTTTCGGCGGTGGGTGATTTCGGTGCTAAAGGTTCTCTGGTGCTGCTGCGGCGGCTCCTACAGCATCCTTAAATATTTTTAATCCAAGGTCTGGCTTGCGCGTGGAAATCTTGGATTCTATTCATAGCTTGGCTTGTGACTGAAATAACTCCCATGGCCAGCTCTAAACAAGCCCGGGGCTGCGGGCGGGTGGTGAGGAGGGATGTCAGCCCCGGCCCCACGTCCCGTTCAGACTGGGATGGCTCTGAGCAGCGGGGAGTGAGCAGGCTTTATCCTGGGATGCACAAGCCCATAGCCCAGAGCAGGCTTTCCCGGAGACCTCGGGGAATCCCTGCAGCTCAGCTCCCCAAGCACGAACCACATCACTCCTTGTGTCTCTTCCCCCCCTGCTGAAGTGGGAGCCGTGGTCTCAGACTGGCACACGCGTGTACTGGGACTGCTGTTGCCTTTAGAAAAGGACTATGTGACAGTCCTGCAACGAGGACAGTTTCAGACCAGGTCCTTTGAACTCAGCAAGTCTCAAGCAGCTGGATTCTTTCAAGAGATACCTCTTAGATTTCAACAGATCTTGCAAACTGCTGTTGGTCATGGAGTCTATGTAGAGACCAAGACTATTCTGCAAACAACAGCGTATAAAATTAACTGAGGAGAGGCTGTAATACATCATGCCTAACCTTACCCATAGATGATGAAGGAAAGGCCCCAAGCACTGGAGGATTGAGAGAGGAGGGCCACGAGGATGATCAGGGGACTGGAGCATGTCCCGTATGAAGATAGGATGAAAAAGTTGGGGCTGCTCAGCCTGGAGAACAGAAGGCTGCGTGGAGACCTCATAGCATTCTTCCAGTATCTGAAGGGGGCCTATAGGGATGCTGGGGAGGGACTCTTCATGAGGGACTGTAGTGATAGGACAAGGGGTAACGGGTTCAAACTTAAACAGGGGAAGTTTAGACTGGATATAAGGAAGAAATTTTTTACTGTAAGGGTGGTGAGGCACTGGAATGGGTTGCCCAGGGAAGCTGTGAATGCTCCATCGCTGGCGGTGTTCAAGGCTGGGTTGGACAGAGCCTTGGGTGACATGGTTTAGTGGGAGGTGTCCCTGCCCCTGGCAGGGGGGTTGGAACTAGATGATCTTAAGGCCCTGTCCAACTCTAACTGTTCTATGATTCTATGAGGTATGAAATGTAGTCATTACAGAAGATTGTAGGTAGAGGGGGGAGAGAGAGAGGTGTACACTTCTCTCACATGCTATATATGTGCTATAAGTATGTACATACATCTATTCAGGTAAAGAAGCAGTACAGGTACATGTGTGGATGCATGAAGCACAGCCATCAGCAGTAGGAGGAGTGCTGGCACACAAGGGGTTGTGCCTGCAGATGGGTAAGGAGCGGTCTGCTCTCCAGTGGGATGGCAAATGGACAGGGAGCTGATCCGCAGGTGCTGGGTACTGACGACCCTCTGCGGTGGCAGCCCTGAACATGCAGAGGACACCAAGCTAGTGATGGGATGGGGAGTCCACCCCTGTGGGTGATGAGTCCTCTTTTTCCAGGGGGTGCTCTTCTTGCACTGAGGAGAACACAAACGCAGAATAATTTATACTTGAAGGGAGTCATGAATGTCAGGAACCCACCACCTTCCAAAAAATGCTGGGGCCTAGCAGGTATCTATGGTCCCTGAGTGCACCAGTGAAGTAATAAAGGGCAGAGGTTTGGAAGCAAAATGTAGGGTGCTAGACGGGACAATAAAATCAAGCATCTGCAAAACTTCTCCAGAAACACTTACAGCAGGATGGAGAGGTCCACACCAGTGGAGAGGGACACAGGTCCCCAGAGCAGCTGCGAAGGAGCAGCAAGGAAGGGTCATGTTCACATGGCAGATACTCCCAGATACATCCAGAATAGTAGAGAAGAGGGACTGATTTCCATGAAGCCACAGTGGAATGAGGATGAGGGACCTGGGACACCTCGCTTGGGACTGGTACATTGACTAAACAGATGTGTTGTGAGAGGAGATAATCAGCAGGACATGGTAGTGACAGGACATGGCTTGTACAGGAGGGTTAGGCTAGGCTGTGGCTGGAGGGCAAGGGGCTATACGCTCCATGCCAGAAGTCGGATCCGCTAACTCCAGCAACTGAAGCCAAATTTGTATACACCTAAGTCTAACTAGGAAAACAGTAAGTATTAAGATGGTATCAATGAGTCTGACCAGGGTGGAGGCAGTTACTATGGCAGGTGTGATTAGAGAGCAGTAAAGTGATGGAGAGCGAGAAATCTCTAACCAGCTTGTTCCCATTCAGAAATAATACCTTGTAGTCATAACAACTCCATGGAAGGATTGGTTTGGTGCTCTTGTACTGTCACAAAGCTGGTGGGCCATGCCAGGACAGAGTGCAATGGAGAACATGGGGAGGGCTGCAGAGTGCCCGCCTCCAGCAACTCTGGCCCAGATGTGACAGCAATGAAAAAGATCCACAGAAGAGCAATAAAGATAATTAAAAATATGGAGAGACCTTGATGTTAGTTTAGAGTGCTTCAAGGATTCAAGTGATCAGGATTATTTAGGATGGAGCAGGGATAACCAACAGAAAACGGTCAGACAGGAGGGAACATACAATCATGAAGTAGAGAAGAGTGGGGTTGACTTATTTCTTTTCTAATATAAGAACTAGAAAGCATCAAGTGAAACTAGCAGATGGCAGACTTAAAGCAAACTGAAAGAGGTGGATTTTCATTTAGCAGATAGTTAAACAGTAGGACATTCTGCTTTGAGGTGCCAAAAGTTCACAGGGGATCCGTAAAAGCACCCATACACATTCACAGAAGAAAAAACCCCATGGCGGTTAAAGGTAAAGACACCAACTCTGCCTCAAGCAGCCCCCTAAGGCACAAATTTCTAGGGGATAGAAGCTGTTCAGATGATGCCCTTGTTCTAAGCCTGGAAAAAGGCCTGACTGGGAATGCCTGCAAATGGCTCAGGACCAGGCGAAGTGCTCTGTGCTGCTCCAAAATCTCCTTCCGCGCAACAGGAAGAGCAGCTGGGGCTGGCTTTTACAATGCTGTTGTCATTTCTAGTATGTGCTTTTAATTTGTTTACAGAATGAGCCAGCTGTGAAAAAGACTGTAGTTTATGTATCAGCAAATATTGTGGGGGGAAAAATGCTTACAGCCATATTAATAATTTAATATCATGCTCAGAGGACTGTTTATTCACAAAGTGACAATGCCGTGAATGACATTAATTGGTTTTGGTCAAATAAAACACAGTTGGCTTCCTTGAGAAAGACTAGCCAAACCACTGAGCAGAATCTGCAACTTGCTCTTGCCATTTCTTCCCATTGCCTTCAGCAAATCTCAACAGGCGCGTTCAAAGATCTCTATGGGGCATATTCAAGGCATTAACAAAGGCATTTCCTTCCAGGCCTTCTAGTATTACACGTTCACAGGATATATATACCAGAAGTTAAATCTTCTGTTGTGATTCACTTTTTTTTGATGTTGAAAGGTAAAGGGAATGGGCAGCTTTAGTTTTCTAAACTTTCAGCAGTGATTCATTCCCTCCAAAATGAGACTTTTACCTTGCGTGGCTTTGCTGTTTCAGTAAGACCTGGCAGCTTTAACATCAGAAAAATTTAACCCATAAGCATCAAATATTCACAGCTTTTTCTCTGCAGAATTGCCAAAGTTTGCAACTTTTTCAATCACCTTCCTTTGGGATCCAGCTACTGGAATCGGTTGTTTCCATTAGCATCCTGCCTTTCCTTCACAAAAGAGTCACTATGCTGGCCTGGCCTGAATTTCTGTGAGAAAAACTTGAAAGTGGGAATCCTTTAACTTCCAGAAGGTAAATAAGCCATGCAGCTTATTTTTAAAGTTTAATAATGTTTTTGAAAAGTTTAACAATATTTATGAATTTTTCTCTTGTTGTGGGGCTTCATCCTGTCTTTTCGTGGAGCTGACTGTACCATCATTTTGGTTCTCAATTATTAACAGAAAGGTAGTTTTGGGAAAACGAGTCCCATCTGCTGACTGCCCGCCTGCATGCAGGCTGGCAGCACCAATCCGTAGGGAGCTTCTCCGTAGCCTCTGCATGCCCAACTGGTTGTCCTCCCAAAGCAGGAGCAGATGCAGCTGCTTCTGAATACACTGAACTAAGTGAAGCTGAGCTGCTTTGTTGGCCCTTTGGTGCTTGCCCATTGAGTCCAGCAACTTCATGTTCTGAAAGGCAGCAGCTGGCCCTGCTGAGCTGTTTCTGGAGCGCAGCTCACCCATGATTCATGTCTCCTGCAGCCCATCTTGCTGCACTTCTCTCTTGACAAGTCATCTCTGTCACTCTGGCCGTTGCTCAGCTCTCAGGTTTGCTAAGCCCATGTAACCAAGGAGAGGCTCTTTCAGAGGCAGCATCGGGGCTGAACAAGAAACCTGTCATGTCATCGTAAAAGCCGACATCGCTTCTAAGTCATCAATTCTCAGAATTTGCTATCGCTACTAAAGTCCTGATTGGGTTGCCAGGGTGTCAATGGGGCATGTTTCCCAGGAAACTGCCTATGGGGAATGCCACTGGAAAGATGCTGAGTTGGTATTTGAGTGCAAGGGATCTCAAACCCCTGGACAGGGTTGCTTTAAAAGAAAGAGGTGTGGGAGGGGAGGGAGGAGGAAAGCTGTTGGCTATTAATAGAGAATATGAGTAGGAGCTTTATTTTGAATGGCTTCTTTAATTAGTGCCATGCAGTACAGAAGCAGGGCTTGCAATGCATTCTACTTGCTGACTTCCCAAGCACAGATCAGAGAGGCAGACAGATAAAAAACCATCGTCATGCAGGGCTGAGCTAAAACGCCCAAATCAGAAAATGATCAGGAGATTAATCAATGCTGATCTTCAGAGGGGCGATCTCTGGATGTAGGCTGGTGGAGTCAGTGCAGCTCAGGCTCAGGAAATGCAAGTTACCTTCCTGGCCTCACCTGCCCTCCATGAGGTTTCCCCACTACTCTTATTCTCTCAGACTGTGTCTTTTATGTCTGTGTGGACGACAAGCTCCCTGAGATAACAGCTGTGTCGTCTTACTCAGTCTTACACAGTGTCTGGCACAAACATGTCTCCATTTCTCAGGAGCCCTGCTTTCATTCCATGCTAGAAGAAATAATAGTGCTCCTTACAGCAGTTCTCCAGTAGCTGAGTTTATTTGTATTTGTGTTTTTTGTATCTCAAGGAAATAAATGACAACCAGAAGCAGCTATTTAGGCGATTTAAAGCTGGGATAAGGCTTGCTTCCTTAGCTCTGTAAGACATGGCATGACACCTAGACCCATGAACCCAAATGGACTCAGTTGTACATTATATTAGTGGGACTGTTTTGAAAAACACAACTCAGGTGCCTGTGGTTACTATTTGCCCATTTGCACCTTGCTTTAAACAATTACATGTGGGATGAGATGAAATCATGAGATGAAATATCTCCTTCTAATGAAAGCAGAAAGGAGTTCTCCACAGGTATGCATGTTATGGCGCTGATAAGCAGCAAGAAGCCCTGCAGGGAAGTTCGAGTACGCAGATATCAGAGGCAAGGGCAGACAGCTGCCAGGCAGAGGCAGAGCTCCTCCTTTCCCAGTAAAGCAGTTCTATGGGAATGCTGACTCACCTGCTCACTGTATAATAGAGGTGGAGACAAAGCAATTATATGTAATTTCACTGCATTTCTTTTCCACCATTTCACTTGTGGAGTGGATCTGGATGAAAAGTCAAGAGTTCTCTGTGTGGGAAAGCCTTATAAAATTACACCTTGGGCTAGATACATAAAAGCCTGATAAGCAGGTATCAATAGTTCCCAGTCACCCTCAAATAAAGGGTAATGTTTCATTGTGTGGCAAGCCACTGCTTAATGCATATAAACCAGTTGTAAATAATTTGTGGAACATTTGCAGAGAACATATACACAAAAGCTGTTAGCAGCTCTGCTGGTGGTGTTTGCACAGGCTTCCCTCTTTCTTCTGGCTGTGTATTTAAAGTTTGCATCACATTATCTCCCTTCTTTCCCAATCAGGGGAATCTTGTTCCTTGAGAAGAACATTTCAGCCCATCTGCCAATACTCACTTGGCTGCACGTGCTAGTCCATGGCCCGTTGTCCAGAGTGGTGCGATTTTTAGCCCGTCTCTCTCTCATCAGCAACATCTCTCTCACTTCTCCAAGCCGGAATTCACAGCCTGGCTCACTGAACAGCTTCTCCCCCGTGACCAAAGCTAAATGCTGCTGCATTACATGGTTTCGTATGCAAAAGGGAACAAACACTGAAGGTAGCTCTGAGAAGATGAGACAATTGTCCCATGTCAAGCACTTCAACTTCACCGTTCCTCTTCTGTCCCTTGACCTGACAGCACGTCTAAACCAGAATATCAATGAAAAAAAAAGATCAGGATGCACTATTGTTTTTCTCCTTAAGTCACAGGCTCTGGGCTGTGGTATTCCTGATGAGCTGAGGGCAATGAGAAAGGCGAAAGAAGAGAGGTTGCTCAAAATACCCCTTTCTCGCACTTTATTAGTGATGCTGGTGAAAGACATGGCCTCTCTCTAAAAGCCCAGCCCTGAGAGGTTGCTCCTCTTCTCATCTCCCACCTCCCACCAGAACTCGGGTGCTGTTGCTTACACACAAAGCTGATGGTTATTTTGCTAACCTAAGGAAATGCCTGAAGGACAAAAGCCACAGGGCTTAGAGGGTTCGTTGGGGTGTCCATCATCACAAAGCTCCTGTCCACAGGCCATCTCTGTTCTTCCGTGTTTATGGTAAGCTGGGAATGGCAGAGGCGCAGCCCTGACCCAACATGGCTATCTTAATTTTGGCAGGCCAAAGCGAGCTAATCCTGCCTGGAAATTAACCCCCCAGAATGCTGCAAGGCCCAATGCATTGCCAGGAACTCCAGCTAAGATCGGGCACGCAGGTGAGACCTCACTGCTCATCACAATGCTGGTGAGGTTAGCAGGGCTGCCTGGGCCTTAAAACAATGCTGAAAATCCAGGGATGAATTCTCCTTGATGTTTTTTTGCCCCTTCATCTCACTTCAATCTCATTAGATCCAAGTTTCAGTTTTCCCATTTCCCAGTCAAAATCCCTGTGGGATCTCAGTGGGCTGAGTTTTGTTGTAGCCATGCTACTGTCTCCTGGATGGCTCTCCAAGACGTGGAGTAAAGCTAGCCTGGAAATGGGCGGCACCTGCAGTGCTGTTGACCTGGCACCTGCAATCAGTACTCAGGGTATTTTGCAACATTTAGCAAGATGGCAAAACAAAGGATCCTCTGTTCTAGAAAGGAGGTAAGTGGTGAGCTCCACTGCAGACACCTTATCTCCTGCAGTTACGCAGAGATCAGGACACAGCCAGAACACGAAGTCTCAGAGAGGGGAGGCTTTCCACTGTATTTGCACACTTTTTCAGCTCATACCTTTGTGTTCCAGAGGTCTGTGACATTTTGCTTTGATCTTTTGCAGGACCCTTGCCCAGGACCGTCTTCTCACTCAGTGCCAGCCTCTGCATGTACGGCTATGCTGCAATCTTGTTTCTCAGTGATACTACCATGGTTTTATTCACTTATTATCATGATTCGGCTGCACATCTGATTGTAAGCAATATGGCTTTTTTAACCCTGAGTAAAGCCACTGGGCGAATTGGCTCCCCATGAAGCTCCCCTATGCTTCATGCTTGTAACGTAAATGCTAGATAGCAAAAGAAAGGTGGCTGGTTTACTGGGGTTATTGTCAACCCTGTGAAATGTAGAGTGGGTTTTATTTTCACATCACCTCCGGCAATAAAACAAATGACTCCTAGAAGGTCATGCTCTCTTTGCACTGCTTTCACTCTGCTTCGCTGTACACAGGTTCCAACACCGCATCAATCTCTGGGGTGCTGAAGCCCCACTTGATAATCAGTGCAAGAACAAATCACCCATGGCAGCTGTCACTGTCCCTTTTCCCCAGAGAGGTAACATGTGCACAGGAGTCAGTCGTTCTGATGAGGGTTTTGATTTTGCTTTTGTTGCTGTTTTTCAGTCAGCTTTCCCAAAGAAAAGAGGCCGTATTTTGTCAATGCCTCTTATCGCTGGCACTCACCATCCCCACTGCCTCCGTGATCTGCTGCCTGGAGAAGAGGTGCAGAGGAGCTGCCTTGCTGGGAGCCAGGACTGTACAAAGCACCCAGAAAGCCCTGAAGAGAGCTCACCCTTTGTACACGTGGCATGAAAGGAACATAAACAGGAAGCATAAAGCCACAGGAAATTCGGTGACTGACGTTTCACTGTTCATAGAAGCATTTTTACTAGCTCTATTGCCTTGCTTTATGTCAGTAAAAAGCATTCATTTTCTCGCTCTGCTCAAACCTTGGGAAAGAAAATATGGTTCCTTCAGGTTATGGATTGCTTTTACAGCCTGGTAATGCTGAGCCCTAAAAATTCTCAGCAAGGGATGCTGAAGTCCTGCCACAGGGGCACAGCACCAGCCAGAACTTGGGAAGACTGCATCAATGGTAATATTGTGTTGATTTAAATGGGTTTATAGAGCTTGGCATCTGTGAAAGTTGCTGCTGTTACGTTGTGCATGAATTCAAGTATCAGCAATAAGACATCTATCAGGTGCTCTGTATGTTTCAGTCACCAGGAAAAGGCTGATAATTACTACTTTGTTTAAAGTAAGGGGAAGAAAATAATGTGCTTTGTAGCATCTCCGAGAGCACTCAGCTGAATCCTTCAGAACATTGTTTTTGATGCTTTTGTCATCAAAATTCTCCTGTCTATGAATTACACAGATGAGCAGTTTTTCTCCTAAATCCCCCAGCTTTCAGCAGTGAATGAGGGATGCTTCACACTGGTCTCTTCCTCTTGTCTTGACACACATCTTGGGCATTACTTCATCCACAGACACAAACCTGACTCCATTCCCTGTGCTGCTGACAGATGGATCCACTCCCTGCTCTAACACTGTTCTCCTGTCAAACTAAAATCCAGGTGGCCCTCAGAGGCAGGACAGAGAGAAACCTGCAGCTTCCAGGTCCATCTGTTCTCAGTAATACCTGTCTGTAGATCTGCCTGCACCGTGAGCTGGCGGGGACCAGCATGGGGGGACCTCAGCACCTCTGCAATTGGGGATGCCGGCAGAGCTTGCCTTACCTACACATTCGCCTGCAAAGAATCCCATGGCCTGGCCTTTCCAAGGCTGGATACGTGGATAAGCAGCTACAATTCTTGCTCAAGAGCTCCACGTTTTGGCCACCACCAGTACTCTTCTGAGGCCTTACACAGGTGGTCATGGACGGCAGCTTCCTAGAGATGACTGTGCTGGTGGCTTTCCCAGCCCTCCACTCGTCATCGATCTGTTCCTCTTGCATCTTCTGCTGCTTCGCCCTTCTCTCCTGAATATGGATTTCTGACACAGCCTGCTTGTTTTTGCTTTCAAGGCCATTCCTGGTCCCCCATTGCCCACAAAAGCCATCCTTGCCCTGCAGTCCAACAAGCACTCCTCTGCTTCCTTCCCAGCTGCCCTCCCATTTGGATAATACTCTAAAGCAGTATCCTGCTCAGCTCCTGACATCTCTCCAATTTATCCTTCAAACTCTTCACAGCAACTGCAGAAAGCCCCACAGCAGGTTGATGCCACTGCCTTTTACACTACCCAGCACCATCTCCTTGCCTCCTTTTTCTGCCCCACTTGACCTGCTTGCACGTTCCTTCCTTGTCTTTGCTTGTGAAGTCTTTGAGGTTGTGAAGTTTGGGGCTTTCCAGGAGGTGGTGGCTTTTCTCCTCTCACCAAGGCAGCACAGGCCTGGCAGCAGCTCCTGCCCAGACTTGCGGCTGATGCAACCACTGTACCATAGGATACAACCACAGCCATTCCAGGGGATATTCTGTGCACATCTCATGGTGCTGCCCCAGCTCTCCGCTAGAGCAGGTGCCCTGACCTCCTGGGTCACCCACCTCTTGCGCTTCTTTCCCCGCCTCCTTTTCCTTCTCTTTCTCCCAAGCTCCATCACATGCTGCCATCTGAACATGAATTAGCGCTGATGGTTCAGCTGGCACTTTTTAGTTCTGCCATTCAGGGCATTCCCCTGAGTTTTAGGGTTCTGCTGGTTCCCTCACCACGACCGTCCTCCCTCCTCCTTAATTTTCTCTGCTCCCTGTCCTGTTTCCCCTTGTCCCTCACCCCAGTTTTGTAAGCCAGGCTGCTTCCTCTTTCCCCCCTCCCTGGGACCATTTGTTGAGCCACTTCCCCTTTTTCAGGCCTGCCGTGCAGTCGTAGATGATAAGGGTGCAGCATCCCGGGCACACACTGGAGTAACCCTCTGCTTTGAACCGCCTGCCACAGCACATTTTAATCTCATCGACAACTGCACAAACTATTTATAATCAGCTCTCTGATTACATTCCTAAGGTCAACTTCCAAGTTAAAAGAGAGTAGCTGATACACTGCTACAAAGCTCTTCTGCTCCAGGGGTTTCCAGAGCTGCTGGGCAGTATTGAAAGGCTGCAGTCAAAGGTGCCACCTCCCTCTTGGGTCTCCCACCTCGCTGCTGCCGCTGTCACATCCCCTGCCCTCCCTGCTCCCTCCCACAGAGGTACCTTTGGGAAAAACTGATCAAAAAGTGCCTTCATTTGATCAAAAGAAGCCCCAGCACGTCAAGCCTGCACACCATAGACCACAGCAGGGTCTCCCCAGCTCATCCAGCCTGCATCTGGCCCCATGGCATACAGCCGTCACAGCACCCAGCTGGGGACCATGGGCATAGGTGATGCTCAGAGGTCTCCTGTCACTCCCTGCTGCTGGGGGGTTCAGCAGTAGGTGGCTGCTGTCCTGTTGTCATCACAGACCCTGTCACTCTGGGCAGCTAAACCACTTGTCATTTTTTAACTGGTTTCAGCACGGACAAACCCCACTCCTTCCATTGCTTACTTACAAAGGGAAGACAGTGCCACCCTTTGGGCTTGACTACAGAAACCCGGAGTCCTGCAGACCCCTAAGCCCTGTGGAGAACTGGCCCTTAGAGCTACAGAGCGACCAGGACTCCCCGCTACAGCAGCTTGCTGGCCAGGAAGGCTTATACATCACATACAACCCCTAGGAGGATTACAGGCATGAAATATGGGGAAGAGTCTGGTTTTCATTTCACTCCTAGATACATTTGCTCGGTATAAGCAGCAACTACTAAGCGTAACACAAGAGTAGTGGTACCAGCTCCTAGTGTGCCACTGGAGGCTCATTAAAGCTGATTCCTGCTTCTGATGCTTTTCCCATCTTCCATATATCCCAGGAGACATTTTTATCATAATAGATGTAATCTTGTAATTTTATATAGACCCTATCCTGGGCAAGAAAAGGTTAACCAAGAATAATGGACTCTTGGGTGTACCTGTGTCTGCTTTCAATGTCAAGCCTGAAGGGCAGAGAGACCACAGCTCACTTGGGGTTATTTACTGCCTTCCTGAGGTCTTAATAATAGGCAGGCTGAATGGAGAATGCCACACATGTGGGTTCACCAGTCTACCTGCAGTCTGGACAATGGGACCAGGCATCAGGTGAGGAAGCCATGGTTCCTGAGTGCGTATCTGGGCTCAGGACCTCCTGCAGCAGCAGCAGCACCAGCAGCAGCATCCCAATCCCCTGAAGTTCAGCCCTCACCCAGAAATCTCACAGCCTCAGCAGAGACGAGGTGGGAGAGCAGAGCAGAGAGAACCAGCTGAGGATGTGGAGGCAAAGAAGGGTGAAGGGGCTCTGCAAGGGAACCGCTCTGTACACAGGGGTTACATCTGCCTTTAGCCAGCCTTTTGCATTGCATCATGCAGAGGTGAGGGCTCTGTGTTTGGGGAAGCTGCTTTTAGCTGAATGGAATAAAAGGGAAGCCAAATGTTCTGGGTTTAGTACCAGAAGTAGACAGAGAGTGAAAGAGGAAATGTTTGTTTCTCTTAAGAAGGATCCTACAAATTTAAATCCCCCTGTAAGTCGGTGTTTAGCCTTAATCATGGTTTTGTACAGAAGAGTGTAAATTGCACAGTGCTGGTTGTTTCCACTGCTCTCTTTAAATGTCTTGTGGTTAAATAAATGGAACCAATATTTTCTTAATGGTCATGGAGCACTGTGGTACCACTCTTCATCCATAGATACATCTTTGCATCAGATACGCTCAAACCCCTCAGATAATATCACTATAGCTTTATGCTTATGCAGGAAAACCTATTTTCTGGTCCTCCTTTAGAAGTAGCGAGACAGCTTTGTGTGGCCCCTTTCTGTATATACTTTGAAGCCAGGAGGACCTATTAAATCATCTAGGTCGGTCTTCTACACACTCCATGATATTGAATTTCACTAGGTAAGTCCCTGTGACACTCACCATGTTCAGCCGGGCAGAAACATTTTGGTCTTGTGCTCAGCAGGAAGAGGCAGAGCACTGTCAGGGTCAGCAGCGGTGAACTGTTGAATCTGAGGCCAAATCTTGCCTGCAAACACTAAACAAAACCACGCTGGAAAACAACAGCTGTGCACCTTGTTTCCTTTTGAGGCACTTTAATTGTGTGACCTTTTCATGACGGAGCGTCTTGGTCTCCAGCAAGAATAAACCATGTTTCATTGGGTTGGAAAGGTCAGGTCTTTTTTTTGTGATTACCCAGGAAAATCCCAACTTCAGAATTTGATTTTTAAGATATAAAAATAAAATTTAAGAGTCAAGTTCTTATGCTTCCAGTAATCTCCTTTCACAATGCAGCAAAGCAAGCTATTGCACCGTCCCGCTTAAAGACAGTCACCACAGGCATGGCAGAAGTTTTGTGGGGGTGCAGTGGAGTGGTTTTTTCACTGCACATCACAGGACTATCAGTGGTATGGCAGGGATCTGCGGGGGAGAATGCTGCACGGTTGGAAGTGTTCTCTAGGTAGGTCTAGGACAGCAGAGGCAATCCTTTTTTGCCTCAAAACTACCTGATTCTGGTTTACTCTGACATGCACTGAAACAGGGAGGCAGCAACACGATGCTGTCACGTACTTCAGGACGCAAGTCCCGGGATATAATAAACACTCAAGCTGATAGACAGCAACCAACCACTAAGAGCTGCGACGGGGTTGCTTCATTCAGGAGGATTCTGGTTTTGCTTTTGAATGGCTCATTAACGCGAGCTTGGCCACTATTGTGCTATCTGCAGTGACACCCTGTGGTGATGAAGTTTATCTCCGGCCCTGTTACCTCAACAGAACAGTGAAATGCTGCCGTGACTGTCCTGCAGCCTGCAGCCAGTAGGAGGAAATACACAGCTGAAAGGTACTTCTCCCTGCTAACGAATAGCATTCCTTATAGGAATGTATTTTCCCATTACTGTTATAATTTAGCCATTATTACTCATACTGCTAATATCTCTAAAAGTGATATCATACGCATACTGCCAGGCTTTAGCAGAAAATAAATAAATGTGAGATTAATGTTAAAAACAGAAATTGCATATAAATGCATAGTAATCTAATTTTAAACGAAGGAGAAACCACATATACTTCAAAGAGGAATACATTATATATATCAAATGACCTAATAACTAGTTAACACATCATAGAATGGTTTGGGTTGGAAGAGACCTTTAATGCTCCCCTAGTTTCAACCCTCTGCAATAAGCAGGGACATCTTCAACTAGATCAGGTTGCTCACAGCCTCTCCCAACCTGACCTTGAACGTTTCCAGCAATGGGACATCTACCAAGTCTCTGGACAACCTGTTCCAGTGTTTCACAACCCTCATGGTAAAAAATTCCTTCCCTATACCTAGTCTGAATTTACGCTCTTTCAGTTTAAAACCATTCCCCCTTATCCTGTTGTAACAGGCCCTGGTAAAAAGCCTCTCTCCGTCTTTCTTTTAGGTCCCCATTTAACTATTGGAAGGCCACAATAAGGTCTCCCCAGAGGCTTCCCCACTCCAATCTGAACAACACAAAAATTGCATTTTTGAGTAATCTGCATGGGTGTTCTTCTGTTACGGAGCATCCCGGTTTCAGCTGGGATAGCAGAGCACCAGTGTGAGTTCTGTTCTCAACGACAGGCTGTTCCCACGGGACGTACCAGCATCAGTGCTTGACATGCCCTTTTTTCTCCTTTTAACAAAACTACATTTGAAATATGCACTCTCAGAGGCTACTGTGGGAAGGGGGTGGACTGCATTCAGCATAAGGATTTGCATAGCCGGAAGGGAGCATTTGACTTGGTATAAACCAGGCAGCATGAATTGCCTCCCAAGCTTCAGCCTTGGTCTTTATTTTCTTCATCCTTCAATTTCTTAGCATCAAATGCATTTGACAGAAATAAAATTGATTTTTAAAACAGTCTTGCTAGAAGAGCAAACAGTAATACCCATTAAGTGCCTCATATGCCATCTTTGTTAATCCATCATTGATTTAGGAGAGGTTTGTGGGGCTCATGGCTTTTTGAATCAGCAAAATACTAAAGTCAGGCTTTTTAAAAGCCTTTTGATTTAACTGATGATCCAGTTAGCTGTGCAAATTCACATGAAAACATAGGTGTGTGCTTTCCAGCTCAGCTTGGAAACTGCAGCCGCACTTGGCGTGAAAGCCTTCTGCAGGGAAGCGATGAACTGTTCCCATCAGTTAGTATATTCAACTGTGTAACACCTTCATGCAAGTGTTTTCACTCAGCCTTTCATCCTTGTCCTCTGTGAAGGTCTCCAGATTTAACGTTTATTTCATAGAATCATAGACTGGTTTGGGTTGGAAGGGACCTTAAATGTCATCTAGCTCCAACCTCCCTACCCCTGTTGCCACCAGCCTGCTCCTGGTCTAGTGGAAGGTGTCCCACCAACCTGGCCTTGAACACTTCCAGCAATGGGGCATCCACTTCTCTGGGCAACCTGTGCCAGTGCCTCACCATCCTCACAGTGAAGAATTTCTTCCTAATGTCTAATCTCAATCCTCCAGCTTAAAAATATTCCCCCTTGTCCTGTCACTGCATGCCCTTGTGAAAAGTCCCTCTTCAGATTTCTTGCAGTCCCCCTTTAGGTACTGGAAGCTGCTCTGAGGTCTCCCCAGAGTCTTCTCTTCTCCAGGCTGAACATGCCCAGCTCCCTCAGCCTCTCGCCACAGGAAAAGTGCTACTGTCCTTCCCTTTCTGGAAAAAACAAGAAGTGGCCTCCCTCACATCTCAGAAGTGTTGGACAGCGTCTTCCCAAAGCTTTGTTTGGCTTTTGGTTGGTTTTGGTTTGGTTTTTTGCTTTGGTGTTGTTTTTGCCTTTTTTTCCCCCAGAACATACATTAAGGAAAAAATGTATCAGGTCGTATCTATCAGCCTCAGGTAAGGTTGCTGCAACTCCACCTCCCCAGGTCAAACGAGTAGCAAGGCTGATGTGTTCCCAGTAGGCACACACAGAGAGCACGTATACAGCATGTATATACATGTTACCATGTGTGTAATCACACATACCTAAAACAGACACTCAAGAGTGCTCACACAAACAACACAGCATCAACAGCCTCATCCTGCTCCCCTCTGACATGTGTGTTCTGCTGGGGTTTTTAGCATGAATCACCTGTTGCGTCTCTCAAAGGCAGCTTCCTCTTTCTCATCACATTTTACAATTCCTCCTTCCACTTTGCTTCCACTCCTCCACCTTAATGTTCCAGTTTTCTGTGATTCATTCATCCAAAACCTACTGCAGTGATTAACTGGCTATTGTGCCTTTATACTGTGGCCTTTATCCATCTCTGTGTGGCGCTCACACACCAGGCATCACCCTACAGGTAACCGTTTAAATTGTCCTATTTTCCTCATGTCTTTCTTAAACGCTTACTCTATCACAATCTCCCACCCCACTGCCTCTTCCCCAAATTCAACTTTTAGACTAGATCACATTTTCCCAACTACCATGAACTCAGCTCGCCAGCTCAAGTCAGACCTCCTTGCCAAAAGGAGTGAGCATACAAGGACACTTGCTTTCCCTTCTCCAGCACGCTCTGTCTCCACCCACAGGTCCCACTGACTGAACAGCAGTCCTCAGCTAGAAATACCCAGAAGCAGCTCTCCTGGCACTGTGAAGGAATTTACTGGCAGGTCTTGTCCCGAGAGGAAGGGATCGTCAGGCATACTACCTCTTTTCCTAAGCCCTACCTCTATGTTCTCCTAAATGATGGGTTACTTGTAGCTTAGCTTTGGTTTCCTGTATTTTAAATACTATTGGAGAAGCTGTAGAATCATTTATCCTTTAAAGGACCAAGAAGGATTAAATCTGAGGAAAGAGCAAACTCTGTGACAGGACCTTTTCATAGCAAAATAACTAAGAATTCAAGGAACATGCCTATTCCCAATTACTTAGACATAGATTAACTGAAGTCCTGCCAGTCATTTACAACATATAACTGTGCAGCTGCTCGCTGTAATTCACAACCTACATGAAGAAACCTACATACAGGTTTTTGTAAATGTTATTTTTAGGTATGTTTAACAGGGCCCTATTTAGTTTTTCAACAGAAGTGTGGGTAATAAAATCTGCCTGCAACTGAGGTTTCAATTAGTTAAAATAGACTAACACTTTCTAATGAAAGACTTCTACAAGAGAGTAAAGACTCCTCCTATTCAGCAGGCAGTCAGCAGAGAACTCATCGATGTTTAAAATTTCCTCCTTTGCGTAACTTCTGAACCTGCATTTCCCATGTCTCAATCACGACTCTTATTACCTGCTATAGAGTATACAATGCTTTAAAGCAGCTTCTTTTCAACGTCAGGTGGTCAGCCAGATGGGGAAGAAAAGAGGAAGTTGTATTTTGAGAAAAAGGGACATAATTAAAGTTAAAATGAATTTGCAAAAGCCATCAGATCCTAAACAAATAATACACATAGAAAAGCATGATACAATTTACGAAACAGTATTTAATTTAAGTAAAAAAAACCCCAAACCCCAAATGCCTCTGGAATTGAACACAAATTTGCTAACATTGCTTATGTTAGAGTTTTAAGTCTTTTTTGCAAGCACCATAGAGTCATTTACCATTGTCTTCCTCTAATCTTAAAGACTGAGACAAGCTGAAACATCAGTAAAAATGTTTTACAATTTTGTAAAAGCCAGTTCCACAAAATTCAGAGTCAACATATATATAAATTTACTATTTGTCTTGTAATTTACTCAATTTGATATTAGAGTTAAGAAGTGAAGTTTCTCCATTACCACAAATCTAGGTTTCCACACAGGTTAAATGTGGTAGGCACATAGCACAAAGCAAACCCACTCTTATTTATGACCAGAAAGAGGAAAGCAGCCTGTTCAGAATGCAGGCTCCCTTTTGCACCAACATTTACAGCCCAAAATATGCCCCAACAGCTCCCCCCTTAGGGAGCTGCAGAAAAGGAGGTTCTGGAAGACTCATCCCTCAGTCACTCAGCTTCAAGGTCAGAATATAAAACTTATTTTGAAACAGCTACCATGTTGATATAATTGCTTTACCTAATAATCCGTACAAAGAGATAGAAAATGATCAGAGAAAAAATCGGCTGTATTCTGAATAGGCTTCCTAACTGTAGGTAAAAAATGAAACTGCCACTTTCCATAGTTTATGCCTAAGTTATAAAACCAGTTTAGGTTAGTTTATAACCTAAACTTTAAGAACTGAGTTCAGAAGAAATGTACAAAGACACTACTATCATATTACCATCATTAGTAAACATATCATATTCTGAATCTTCTTCCTTTTGGAAAAGATATGAAACCAAACTATTTTCAAGAACTATTTCTTTTCTCTGCCCCTTCAGATAGCACCAAACACATATGATAAGTGATCTTTCTTCAGGCTCCTCTTCCTAATCTTTTGAGATACTCAGAGCACTACTTCCAAATTTGCCTGTGTTTCAGCTACTCAAGTTTGCATTTCTAACACAGCCATACCTTGTTTTCCTTCTAATAATGGACATACCTAATTTCGATACAGTTCATTATGCCACGCACAGTAGTCAATAGTAATTCAGACTTAAAAGCAGTATTCCATACTAACATTGCATATAAATTACAGATAAAAACATGACCTGAAAAATTACAAGGTGATTTTTTTTTTTTACGAAGGGAAGTAAAATTCTTTGGTAAGCATAGAGACAATGCATGGAATCTGTTTCTTTGCATTAAAATCCTGCCGAGTTGAGAAGGACTCATACTCTGCTACTTTACGATTTACACGAGTCAAAATCTGCATGAGTTCAAGTTTCCTTGCATACTCCCTCAGCATTTTACAAAGTGACTGAATGAACCAGGAGCCCTCAGCTGCATTCCTCCAAGAGTAATAGCCTGTGGAAAAGAGAGATGTCAAACTGATCAGACATAGCAGCCTCTGATACAGGACAGGATAGTGATTAGGGAAACAAAGCATTGTTTCCAATACCAATCCATATTTTAAAATAAAAACTCAAAACCAGTAATCAAAATATAGATTTTATAAGCTCCCCAAATTGCAACTCAAGAAGATTTTTCTAATCCTCTCATCTTTTTTTAATCCAAGAAAACTTAAAGGAGGCAGAAAATCAAAAGGCAGGAAAACTATCTTCTGCTACAACAGTCTCAGCTATGAATCACTTACTACTTCTTCATAGAGTACACATGTATGAGGGAGAGGTGACAGGACAGATGGAGCCAAGATGCAAAATGGATTTCAGGGTTACTTCCTTCAGGACTACATGCATGAATTAAAGACTAAACCTGTTTCTGCTAGCTGGTAACATAAGGGCCATACTACTGACTCTGTCGCTACTGATTTTGCTTACGGCTGCAGTGAAAATAAAGAGTTGATAGGCAGTAGGTGTTTATCACCTACTTCTGTATATGCAACTACAGATCCGATTGTTTTGTTCTCTCAGAATTAATGCACCTTTTACTTCCTGCTGTAAATTACATTCACAGCTCAGATTAACTGAATTTACAGCAGATGAACATTTGAGGGTTTGCTAGTGAGAAAGACACACATTCAGGGTTGGTTTGTTTGTTTTGTAGAAACTGAGAATAGCAACTACCTCAAAAAGAAATCAGATCAGGGAGAAAAGAATGATTAAGGAAAGAAAAATACATGAAAGAGAACAAGTGGCTACCCACTTGACTGGATACAACTGCAAATTCTCATTTGCAACATCAATACAGACTGTATACATAGATTTGAGGAACAAAAATTTCTTCGCAAGTCTCTCACCTGGAGCTGTGGAATATGCATACAGGAAATCTGCTTCTACAGGTATTTTCTGACACATTGTTTCTTCTGATCCACTGTCTGTCTCAATACCAGAATCTAATTCTGTCCCTCTACAAGCCTATTTGGTGGAAAGAAGAATGGGAAATAAAACAAAAACCGAAGAAATAAAGGCAGCCATTTTAAGGATGATAACATCCCAATTAAAACAAAACTAACAAGAATTTGTATGCCACATTTCCATTAGACAGACTGAGAAGAAAACTAGCATTTATTTAATCAACTACACAGTTTGCTTAAGATAGGTATTAATTCTATAGTGTATTAATTCTATAGTGTATTCAGAAACTCACTACAAGATGGGCTAGTGTTTACAAAGATTTTATATAATCCAAAGAATTAAGATAATGCAATCTCAGCTATGACAAGTACTGCCTACCTAATAGGGCAGACTGTGCCACTTTTAGACCTGAAGAGAATCTTATTCTGAAAGCAATGCCATTTAAATCCATTTCAGAATTACCTTATCTGCACTAATAATTAATGGGAACAGTATTTTTCTTAAGAGTATTCAGCTGTTTTGATGATGACTGTTCAGCTGTACATCACCTGAATGAAGAAGAGCTTGGGTTTTCCTGCTAAACTTCTGCACTTATCACCTCTGAAAAGGCTTGTTAGTGCTTTCAGTTCAAGAGGGCCATCTGTACCATAGATGACTCCTTCATCACCATGGCTTAGCAACACGCAAACAAAACTGCTTCGGTTGCTGTGGTCTTCTTCAGAAACTTGAAGGAAAAAAGAAAAGATAACAGTCTTAAGTTCTTGCGTTCCCTAAAAGCTTTGAACACTTGATGCTTCCTATGCAACAGAAGTCTTTAAGAACTAACTCCTGTATTTAGAAACCTCCAACCAGCTTTCACTACTTGAACAAAAGGAGCCAGCCTACTTTAATTCAGAAGACTGGAGAGAGAAAACCCCAAATTAAGGCCAACCCTACACATTCTAAGACACGGCCTCAGAACTAGGCCAGGAACACCATGAGGAGACAAAGAGGGTGTTCCCACAGTGTATCAAAGTCTGAATGGTACACCTTGCCCATGTAGTAACGGTCAGTCTCATGACCTGGGATCAGACTGATAGGAAGTTCTGAGTTTTGGGAAAGGATGGGGAAGTTTTATCTCTCCTTCCAGACACTTCAACTACTTATATTACATGGGTAATTAATGTGGCATGAAAGTTGTTGCTGCTGCAGGGACTTGGGTGCTAGTACTTAACTCTTTCACTTTGGCCCTGTAGCAAGGTCTAGAAAGATTTTTCAAGCTTCTGATTCTTGTACTGACGGCATTTAAGACTGATATTAAGCGCTGATAGATTTTTTTTCCCCATTTTGTGGTACACAAAGAGCACAGAACAGATACTCTCTGATGTCTTTTGTTGCCTGACATTGCGGGGATTGTACTTAAGGATCAAGACGATTCTTTTAAATATATGAAAAAATACAAACATGGTTTAAAAGAAAGGATCCAAAAGGAATTCAGAGCAGGAAACTCAAGAAGATGCAAGAGTAGATGGAAAGGGTAACAGTCCCAAAAGCTTCTGTTTAGAGCTTGCCAAAACACTGAATTTCTATTCTGGAAAAAAATGAAGCATTTACCTTTTTCTCAAGCAATGCACACTGGGGCATTTCTACAAGCACTGCATCTAGAAGAGCCAGGAAAGGCTGTTTTTCGGGAATCTCTAGGTAGGCTGTGGTTTACACTGTCTATTTGGAGGCCTTATACCAAGGCAAGACAGAGGCCTTGGAACCTTCAGCTACAGTCAACAGACTGGCTACAACTATACTAATAAATTAATCATGCCTGGGAGCATTCTCTGACATAAACATTAACTGACACGAAAGAACTGACATCTATGTTAGCAAATGCATTAACAACAACAAAAAAAGCCAAACCCAAACATGATTGTTGTAGGCTAACTGCATGTTGGGAATAATCCCTAGAACGCTTTTACTGTTGAACTGTGACCTGGAACAGTCTGGGAGAGCGCTGGTAGGCACCAGCCACAGTCATGCCAGAGAACCTTGCAACAGTTAACTAGAACACACTGGGTTCCAGGGCTACAGATATCTCCAGGCATTGTTTAATTTACTAGTCTACATGTAGCCAAGTCCAAACAAAGCAGGACTAACACTAACACTAGTATAAAGCTTTCAGCTGACAAAAAGGTGTTTTGTTTCACAAGTCAAACAAAACACAAATTGTTTCTCTAAGAGTAATTCAGTCCACACACTTGCAGTTCTGGTCCCTCCATCAGAAGCCACTGGATGAGAACACATCTTGGGCCGCACCACTGAGCATATAGCACAGAATCCCTCTACCCAATTAAGCAGGCTTCTTTCCAACTCACAGAGCTCCAGTGATCCCAGGGTCAGAATATGAATCAGTCTGCATTTAAGTTTCAGCCTTTTTTCCGGCCTTCTTTAGAAGATGAGAAAGGATACGGAGACAACAGTCACGACACAAAAGATGAAGAGACAGCAAAGATGAACAAACATAGAAACTGTGATGCACATGCCATCCTTAGCAATAAATCATCAGTAGGTGTGAAGTATTATCTAAAAGAACCATGGAAGAAGAGATGCGAGGGCTACAGATGCAGTTGGAAACAGTGGTTGATTTAATACACACACTGAACACATTACTACTTACCACGTTTCAATAGTTCAAAAATGTCCACACATGAAAGATCATTGTTGATCTTTATTTTATACCCCAACTTCATAAAAACTTCTCTGACACTTGCAGCATCCGCATCTGTACCCGAACGGGCTAACATCCCTATACATAAGAGGAATGCATTATTTTTTAAATGATATAGATGACATGGTCATATTGAGCCAAATTCTTCTCACTTCTACCTGTATTAGTCTGGAATATTATTCCATTATTCCAGCTCCACTCTTAACAGAAAAAATACTACACTGTTATACATGCACACAATCTCCCTCGCCCTGTATGTTTATTGTAGGTTTATCTACTCCTTATTTTTACATCTACTAATAAAGACATAAAAGGATTTTATTTGCAAAACCGAAATCATGACTAAAAGGTAAAAATAGACTTGTATTTTCTACCAAATTCCCCCCATTACTGCTATATCCTAATGTGTTCCCTCTATGCACCTTTGGAAGAATGAATCACACCCGTTCACACAACAATTTGAGGTTGCAATCCAAATCGGTCTGCATATTTAATTTTGAAGAATAATACATGCCACTAATCGATCTAAATTAAGGAAAAAAACTTTAAAATTTGAAAGTAGTACCAGTCTTTCTGTGGAAGTTCTTATTGTTTATTATTACGCATTCTCCCATCTCTGGATAATCCATTCTGTAACTGTGGTCCGGCACAATTCCAGAGTCCATGGACTTGCTAGCAGATAGGTTCTTTCTGTATAGAAATCAGACAAACTTCAAGTGTTAATTTCTGATCTTCCTTCCCTAGTTTCAATATAATAATCAATAACCAAAATCAATGAAATTGGTAAGATTTGCTCCTTGTTCCCTAGAAGTTCCCTCAGCAAGTTTGCCAATGACACCAAGCTGAGTGGTGTGTTTACTCTAGAGGCAAAGGAACCCAGAGGAACCTTGACAGGCTACAGAGACGGGCCCGTGCAAACCTCATGAATTTCAACAAGGCAAAGCGTTAAGGTCCTGCATCTGCACTGGGGCAATCTCAGACATGGATACAGGCTGGGCGATGAATGAATTCAGAGCAGCCCTGAGAAGGACTTGGAGGTATTAGATGAAAAACTGAACATGAGCTGGCAACATGCACTAGAAAGCCCAGAAAACCCAGAAAGTCAATGGCATCCTGGGCTACATCAAAATAAGCATGACCAGCAGGTTGAAGGAGGTGATTCTCCCCCCTCTACTCCACTCTTTCGAGACCCTACCTGGAGTACTGCATCCAGCTCTGGGGCACTCAGCATAAGAAAGACAAGGATCTGCTCATGCAGGTCCAGAGAAAGGATGCTCAGTGGGCTGGAGCACCTCTCATATGATGACAGGCTGAGAGAGTTGGACTTGTTCAGCCTAGAGAAGAGAAGGCTCTGGGGAGACCTTAGAAAAGCCTTCCAGTATCTACAGGGGGGCTACAAGTAGGTTTGAGAGGGACTTTCTAATAGGACATGTAGGGAAATGGGCTTAAGATAAAAGAGGGTAGACTTTAATTAGATATTAGGAAGAAATCATTTACTGTGAGAGTGGCGAGACACTGGAATAGTTGCCCAAAAGAAGTGGTAAATGCTCCATCCCTGGCACCGTTCAATGCCAGACTGGACAGAGCCTTGGGCAGCATGGTCTAGTGTGAGGTGTCCCTGCCCATGGCAAGTGGGTTGGAACCAGATGATCTTAAGGTCCTTTCCGACCTTAACCATACTGTCATTCTGTGATTCTAGATATAAGGAAGAAATTTTTCCTCATATCAAAGACACTGGAACAGGCTGCCCAGAGAAGCTGTGGGTGCCCCATCCCCGGAAGTTGGAAGACCAAGTTGGACAGGGCTTTGAGCAACCTGGTCTAGCAGAAAGTGTCCCTACTTGTGGCAGGGGGATTGGAACTAGATGATCTTAAGGTCCTTTCTAACCCTAACAATTCTATGATTCTACATATAAAGAAGAAATTCTTTACTGTGAGGGTGGCGAGGCACTGGAACAGGTTGCCCAAAGTTGTGGATGCCCCATCCCCTGCAGTGTTTAAGGCCAGGTTGGACATGGCTTTAAGCCACCTGATCTAGCGGAAAGGTTCCATGCTTGTGGCAGGGGGGTTGGAACTGGATGATCTTTAAGGTCCCTTCCAACCCAAGCCACTCTGTGATTCTATGATTCTGTCTGTGAAATAAGTTGGTAGATCCAATTTAAGATTAGTGAAGACTGTACTTGCCCAGAGGTTAAAACAAATAAAACTGCTTTGTACTGTTATGTTCCCAAATAAACCTTTTGTTTCAAGTTCAGGAAAATGTGCACATACACAAATAATTGGGGGTGGGGAGGAGAGGAGAAGAGAAGAGACATCTGTAGTTGTATTAATCTTCTGTGCAACTTGTTACAAGTTTAAATTTTAAAGAATCAAGGAAGAACTATGTCTAAAATGATAATGCCTCTACATAGCAGAGAATGAAAAATCAGTTTAAGGAAACCAACTACTGTATCAACAAGAAATCAGTTCGGTTTTTTTACTACCATCTTTTGAAAGCTATGTACCTGGAGCAAGATCAGCTCTGAGACTGTAAATCTATTCTGAATTCTAACCAAAAGTCATTTTATCATTTAATTTTCACAACTAAACATTCAAAACCTACAAAGACCAAGACTCTACATGCAGCTGTAATTCTACCTTAATGAGCACACCAACTATGCCACCACTCATGACTCTGCAACATCTGTTAATTTTACTCAGTCCATATATGCTGAGGTCAGAATGGATTTTCTCATTTAAGCATATGAGTATTCTACAGAAAAGAAGTCTGTAATGCTCTTAAATCTAATTTTCATTGAAATATTAAGTTCCTAGAGAGTGTAATCTGATGATAGTGCTACATCACCATAAGAACCAGGAAGAACAGGCCTGCCTTTCCTTCCTTCCACCCCTATAAGTTCCTCTTGCACTTGTGCTTCTGTACAGAAAACCCTCCAGCAGGTCAGTTCAAGCAGCTGAACTGTCTGCCACTGGTTCCAGTAAGCTCTAGAAGCAGTTCAAGGAAAGGGATGAACATTTAGCCCAGGGTGAGATAGAGAAGTTTGTTTTTCAGAACAGATAACAACTTGGTAATACTGTTAAGCTAAGTCTAACTGCACCTCAAGTGTTGCTTTTTAGTTCCTTGCACATACATGTGGCCTGTTAGAGACTGTATTTTCAAAAGTAGTAAAACTCCTCTAATAGTCATTTATGATTATTATAATTTACCATAATTGAATTTTTTCCTTTTAACATTACTTCTATGGCTCTCGCCTTCTGTTACAGCACATGATTCCTCAAGAATTAAACTGAAGACTTAAACCAAAAGTAGCTCACTTACCCTTTGGAACCTCTAGGAATAGATTTGGCATCTGCCAGATCTTCCCCTGAATGTGGGCCATCTCCTGTGTCTGCCATTATGGTTCTCAATTATCAGCTTGAAAACATAAGAAAATAGAAATATATGATAGCTAATATTCATATGAAATGCTACCTTCAGATTTTTGTTAGGTTTCCTTAAAGCCTTACACAATCAGAAAGCAATTTTTTAGAATTGGGGAACACACTAATGTTAAAAGAGGATATTCACACAGAATAACTTTAGCCTAGGAGTGTTAGTATTGGCAAGCAAAAAAACCCAGCATTTCTGCGTATCCCTACATATCTTATATTTGAAAGAAGAACATGAAATATTCTTCTAGATTACTACATTCTACAGCAAGTCTGGGAAAAATAGTCTGCAGATCCTTGTGACCAAATAATTGAAAATGCCCAAGAAAAGCAGGATAAGAGACAAACTGAAAAAAAATCTTTAAAATATTGTAATGTCCCTACATGCACCAGTATCATTTTAGTATTGTGACTGTTATGTCATTTATGGATTGTTCCACATCAGTAAGACAGAAATTGAGATCCAAAGCCAATCAATGCAATTTATTGAAGCATAAAATGACTAACATAGAGGACTGGATTTCTGACCATAGTATCTTGGGAAGTAAATAATTTCTCTGCATTCAGTTTCAAGTGAAACATCACTGGATCCAATCCTAATTGATGTATGTGAAGGCAACTGCAACATAAATAACATAAACCCACAACAACGTAACTTTAAATAGTTGATTAAATCAATTTTGTGCTGTGGGCTGCTATTTACTATTAATCAGAACACAGGACAAGAAATGATCATTGATACCAAGCCAGAAATCAATTTAAACGCTATAAACCTCCCTCTCAATTACTCTGTGTGCGCCAATGGAACACATTACCACAAGTAACCTTCAACTCAGGATTCATAAAAGGATTAAGCGTCATAAAGTTAAATAGCTAGAGAGGATAAAGTAATAAATGCTTGGAAGTGAAATACATGGTCAGACTTCAAGAAACAAGCAAGGTAGTACAATGCAATAATTTAAAAGATATTTACTTAGCAGATACATTAATGGTATGTATACCCATCTTTCTTTCCTTGTTCTTACAATAAGACATTTACTTACATGTAGTTACTCTGAATACTATGTCCTGTATCTTGTAGCACTGATGTAATTAAGATATCTTCTTCCTCACAAAATTATTCCAGACTTAAGAACTGTTATCACATAAATTAGCAGCACACAGGAAATTCCCTGAAAACTAAATGACAAAAGTATCAAATAAGCTTGATATTTAAGAAACAAAATTTCTAGAATAGCTTATTGCATTGCATTTTTCATGGCTTTTAACCCCCACCAGCAATGAAGTACTATGCAGTCACTTGCCAGCTGGGCTACCAATGACTACATAGAGAAAGACTGAGCTGAAGTACAGGGAAAGCTAACAATTCTGTCCAACAGGTAAGACCTTGGAATTCTTAGGGAAGATAAGTGGATCATTAGGCTGCCTTTGGTTCACATCAGTTGAAGATCCAACCAAACTGTTGCATTCCATTAGGGACTTGTTTGAGTAAGCTGGTGGGAATAACACTGGTGAACAGCAGCAGGCTTAAGTAGGCAAAATGGAAACCTAATAAACTGGGACATGAATGCTTCTGTAACACAAATGTTGCATGCTGCAAACAATAAGAAAGATCTTCAATATTAAGTGACCTAAATTAAGATTTTTCTCCTCAAACCTTTAGCAACCTTAAAACTTAAACCTCTAGAACTGTTGTCCTTGATCCAATCCCAAAGAAACAAAGAAATTTGAAGTTGCTAGCAAACCCCACAATTACAATGAACTACAGTACTTTGTTTCTCAACAATGTAAAACACAGCTTGTCTAAGAGTCTTTACAGAAACTAGAGAAATAGTGAAGAAAAACTGGTTATAATACATTAGGTATTTAAAATACGCATGCTTTATCTTCAGAATAGAATCTGTAACTTACCTTCAATATCCATCAATTTCTGAGCACAAATTCACTTGCACTTTTTTAAAGAACAAAAGACATCCACAAAGAGATATCCGTTTTGTTGCTAGGCACTCAAATGTATGTTTTAACCAGCAGTTATGTTTTCTGCTCTAAAGCACTAGTCAGAGTGACAGCAATGTTCTCTGGAGCACGGTGCTGATTCTAACAGACTACCAAGAATTGCCTCATCTTGGTTTAGGTAATGCAGTGATGTCATGTTCTGTGAAGCAGAATACACATTTCCCTATAGAGGATGATCTCATGCTGTTAGGGATGGGGGTGAGGATCAGGACAAAGCAATTAAAAATTTAACTTTAAATTGTTATTCTGGTCCTTGATATTATTTTCTCTTAAAGTTTAGGTAAATAAGAAAATGTTTTTATTCTATGCCAGCCTGGTTTTACTTATTTACCTGGACCTAATGAAAATAAATTAAACATCATCATGTCCCACCACTGCCATAAGAACCATCAGGTTTCCTTATGAAGACACAAGAAAAATAATGATATAGTGATAAAAATAATACAAGCTTCTCAGAGAGGGAAGGAAGCAAATAACTTAATTGGCTCGAGTTACCAACTGTATCTTGAAATATGCAAACCACAGGAGTCAAGACAACACATGTTCAGTATATGCCAGCTGCTACAAAGCAGTGATTGCAGCAGTACTAAAATACATGTCCAAAACAGAAAGCAGTATTGTAATCATGTCCTTAAGGATTAGAAATGGGCAGTTTTCCACCTCATATGACTGCAAGAGAAAATGCCAAGCATTCAAAGAAGGTATTTTATGTATATAAATACATACATGGCATATTATGATACTAATGCAGACAGGCAGATTGAGAATTTTCCATTCTATGATGTATAATGATAACAAGTAATTATCTAATTAATAATGGAAGGAAAACATAGAAGATGACCCCATAAAAAGAACCCAAACAACTAAAAAAATCTGAAATACACCATTACATTTTCTGTGTGGCATTATCCCCCTGTTAAATACTGCTGTCAAAGATGAAGTATGACAGTATGACTTCACAGTACTCCTGGTCTGGATGTGGTTGTTGGGAGGCACTGACACCGAGCCAGTACTCTGATCTTCCAAAAGACAGTCAGTACTTATCTGCAAAATCAGCAACACCTAAAATCACTCTGAGAATAGATGGGTGCCTTGCTCATTAATTCACCCATACCTATTAAACACAGCACCATCACAACAGATACAGCCTTGCCAGGTTCCTTAGTGCTAAGGACACGGTGTGTCATTTTCAAACCTACCAAATGATGAGTCGTAGACAATAAACGGAGAGAATTATGGGTTGAAAGGTAAAAGATCAGAGCTATCCTTCACCCCAGCACGGGACAGGACACAACAGACCTCGGCCAGGGCCCTCTCCACAGCCGCTAGAACCCTCACCCCGTGGCGACGCCTCCCGGCTGCCGCACACTCACTCTTTGTCAGACAGAGCTGTTGTCTAGATGAGTTTCAATCCCTTGTCTCCAAAGCTTTACTTTGGTAGATCCAAATGCAGGTTTTGACCCTGTGTTTCCAGATAGCTAACAGCGTAAGGCAAGGCCACAGGAAACCAGCTTGAAATTAAAGCTCCTCTCCCCACCCCCGTCCCCTTTGTTTAGGCAGCTTCTCCACAAAAACAAGCTTGAATGAGCAAATTGTCCGCCTTAGGCTTCTGGAAAAGCAGCAGCTGAGTCCCCGGCCCCGGAGGGGGAGGCCGGGAGGCGGCGGGTGCTGGCGCGGCACGGCGGCCGATGTCCCCTGCCGCAGCCGGTAGGCAGGGCGCTACCCCGGGAGGAGGGACGACATCCGCCCGCAACAGGCACCCGCCCGCCGGACCGGCCGCGGAGGGAGCCCGCGGGCAGCCGAGGGCCGGGCACGCGGCGCCTCGGGCGAGCCACTGCTCTCCTCCGGCCCGGCTGTGGAGAGGCTCCGGCTCCCCTCAGCCCGCTCCCTGCGGACGAGGCGCGGGTAGCTCCGCCACACCGAGACCCCTCGGAGCCGCAGAGACACACACACGCCCCTCAGGGGCGCCAGCCCTACCCCGACCCCACCACACCACACCACACCACACCTTACCTTCGCTCGGCGCAGCCACCGTCCCCGCCGCCACGCACCTCAGCTGCCGCCTACCCACTTCACGGGCACCGTGCTCCCCCCCGCCTCCTGCGGGGACGCGGCTGGGCGGCAGGACCGCCGCCGACAGCGGCTGCCTCTCGGCCCGTGTGGCTCCTCCCCGCGCAGGGCGGGGGCCTGTCCCAGAGGCGCGTCATGTCGTTCGGGCGCTGGTGGCGGGAGAGCGCGGGTCGTGGTGGTGAGTTGGTGTTTGCAGCGGCTGCCCTCACTGTAGCTCCCCTTTCTTCCCCCGGGGCTGCTCCCCGTCGTGTGGGGTGGCTCCGGCTCTGAAGAGGGCAAGTGGCGTGCGGCTGAGCCGAGCGCCATGCCTGAGGAGGCGCGCGGCCTTCCGCCTCCTCTCGCCCTGCAGCCTGCCGGGCCGGGGCTCCCGCCGTCCCAGCGCCTGGCCGGCCGGGCTGAACCCCTCGGTGTGCCCAATCATACGGGGGAAACATAACGGGAAAGGGCATGTGGGGTTAGGAGAAGGGGAATGGCTTTAGGCTGAAAGAGGGTAGATTGGGATTAACAGCCTGGAGAAGGCTGTGTGAAGACCTCATAGCAGCCTTCCAGTATCTGAAGGGGGGCTATAGGGATGCTGGGGATGGAATATTCATCAGGGACTGTAGTGATGTAAGGGGTAATGGGTTTAAACCTAAACAGGGGTAGTTCAGGTTAGCTATAAGGAAGGAGTTCTTTACTGTGAGGGTAGTGAGGCACTGGAACCGCTTGCCCGGATAAGTGGTAAATGCTGCATCCCTTGCAGTGTCCAAGGCCAGGTTGGATGGGGCTTTGAGCGACCTGGTCTAGTGGAAGGTGTCCCTGCCTGTGGCAGTGGGGTTGGAACTGCATGATCTTTAGGGACCATTCTGGGATGATTTATGGTAAACAACCATGCGCTTCAGCTGCCATCACACCCAGACTACCCCTACACCACACACGCAGGAGTGCCCATGCGAGGCTCCCATGGGTGCAAATGCTGAGCCTGTTTGTTACAGCTGCGCTTGATGCTGTAAGGTTTGACTTTGTGTAACCCAAACCCTGTTGCTTTTGATCTATTGTTGTAGTTCCTCTATGTGCTGAAAAACATCTACTTTTCTGATAGAATAGTGTTTTAGAAAGATAATCGCCATCTTGAGTAGTTCATGGGGATGATTAACAAAGGAGAAGCTATCAAATTTTGGTGAGCTGGGAAAGCATGGATATACTGGACTGCATCAGAGCAGCACTCTCCACTTACTGTGGGGTTTTTCTCCCACCACCTCATGGTGGAAGCTTGGAAATCGTAGAACCAATTGACAGATGTAGTCTGAATATACCTACCTGCTAGAGTCCTACTGCCCTGCCATTCAGCCTTACACAACAGCTCTGAAGCTGAGGTATCAGCTTTCAGGTCAGTTAGTTTCATATTTGTACATTGACCTTTGATAGCAGGATCAGAGTAAATTTGACATGAGAAACTTAAGTTTTCCAGCTTCTCCCAGCAGACACTAGCCTACTTTTTGAGGTCTTATCAATCTTATAATCTTATAATGTCCTGCATTTTGCACAAAATTCCTCAAATCTGAATTGTAGAAGTGTCCTGGGTTCAGCAGTAGCAGTCATTTTTTCTCCTTCTTAGTAGCTGGTGCAGTGCTGTGGTTTTGACTTTTGGCCTGGGAACAGCACTGATAACACAATGTTTTTAGTTGCTGCTCAGTAATGTTTAGTCTGACCAAGGACTTTCTGAGTCTCATGCTCTGCCAGGGAGGCGGGGAAGCCAGGAGGAAGCAGAAACAGGGCACCTGACCCAAACTGACCAAAGAGGTATTCCATACCACAGCACGTCATGCCCAGGATGTAAAAACTGGGGGCAGGGACCCAGGAGAGTTATGGTTGGGCTGGGTGTCAGTCAGCGGGTGGTAAGCGATTGTATTCTCTTCCATTGTTATTTCCCTTATCATTATTATTATTGGTGGTAGCAACAGTAGTTTGTGTTATACCTTAGTTACTAAACTGTTCTTATCTCAGCCCATGGGAGTTACATTCTTTTGATTCTCCTTCCCATCCCTCTGGGAGCAGGGGGAGGAAGGGGGAGGGAGCTAATGGCTGATTTGGCTGGGCCTAAACCACAATAAGAAGCTACTTCTATTAGAAGCTCAAGGTGAAAATTGTTATTGCTCCTTGTTATTGTTGAGGGAAGATGAGTAGTGCGTTTCAGTATGCCACAGTTTGGCTCATCATAAGTATAACCAAGCTAATTTTCACTAACATTAAGGAATTTAGCACTGGGGAGAGTTATTTAATATATTATTCTAAGGCTGAAATCAGTAGCTGATGTTGCATCATACGCATTGGCCAAGACACCAATGTAATCATGTTATTTTGAGTAGCAGTTGACTAGCATGTTTAAGCTCCATTTCTCAGCAGCTGTGGATAGTGTGTTTTGTCATAATCATTACAGATTTTTTAGCATAGGTTGTTTGGGTTTTTTGGTGTGTATGTGTGTGTTTTCTTTGGTGTTGTTTTTCTTACTACAATGCAGGGACACATATGATGAGATAATGCATTTGTCTTTCCCCCATAGCATGAGGGAGCAGATAATAATTTCTGAAATGGAAAGTCCATTTGTCAAAAAAAAAAACAAACAACCAAAAAGCCCCCCAATCATCTAGGGTATCAAAACACAAGATGTCTGCTGACACCATCACTTCTTCCCTCAAAAAAGGAAAATGAAATAACAAGTTCTTTAAGTCGTCTCCCAGGAGACGCATTTTCCCAGGCACTTTATGCAAACATCCTGCTGAGTCAGAAACACTGAAGTCCAAATATGTCAGTGATGGCATTTCTTTCTGGCGAGTAAAATGAAAATAAGGACTCCCTTTACTTCTGGTGGGACAAAAGAGAGGAGGATGAAGTGAGAATTTCCTAGTAAACTCAGAAGGCTACTTACTCTGTGTTCCACTTAGACTGTAAGGGTAAATTGCACGTGCTCTAAATACATGTATTAAGTATACATGAAGTTACCTTGGAAATATATATTAGGCTGCTGAGAATCTGAGAGTGGACTGCAAGAACAGTGATAGATCTCAGTTTAAGGTAAGGGTTACCAGCCTTCTCCTAGGTTCAGATATCTACTCAGCCATGTTTCAGCAAAAATATGTTCTGATTTAACTAGGAAATTTAAAATGAATAGAGAATTACAGAAATTCTCCTTTGTTTCCCTTCTTTTTAATGGCCACCTTGTGCAAAAGTCTTTTGCACTCAATTAATTTACAGTGGAGCCAACAGAATAAAAATGAAACTGAGGGTTCTGCTAGCACCTATGAGAATTGCTGATCGCTGTCTGTAATTTCATTTTTCATTCCCAAAGAAGAAACTAATTGCATGAAAAGAAAGTGGAGGTAATTCACGGGTCTGGAGACTGGCAAGGTCTGCAGAGATAATATGTTTGAGCCTGGTTAGAAAAAAAACATCCTGTTACTTAGACTTGACATAGGCACTAAACTATCAAAAGACAGACAAGCTTAGATGTACAGTGGTCAGGAATGTGGGAACCTTTACTGTGGAAAACTCAAAGGGACATTCAGAGGATGTAAAATTTGAGCTTCAGGGCCCACAAGAATATTTAAATACTTAAACTCACCTTGTGGATCCAGCTTGTTAAACATTTGAATACTTTTGAGCAGGGTCAGTGTCATGTTTGTCTCATTTTTATCTTTCATTGCAACTGTGAGGTTGTTACAAGAAACAAGTAGTTATTGCAGGGCAAAAATTAAGATGCCCCTTAATCTTTGTTACTTCTTGCCCCTCTTTCTCTGTTTCACAGTTTCTTAGCAATGCTCTTTACCGATTTTCAAGTGTTCAGAGGGGCAGTGAATTTTCCAGAAAAAAAATAAAGTTAATTAAATTTGCAAATAATTATATGTATGCTAATCTTGTGTTTATGCTTTCCTGCATTACTTCATAGCATTTGGATTACTTGTGGAACTAGGAGTTGAAAGGTTGCAAGATAGCAAGCACTGCTGCATCAGGTGCTATTTCTTGAAAAGAGATAAGATTGCTACCTTATGTTTGCAAGAAAGTACATGAGATTTTAAACAGTATTACTGATGAGTAGCAAAGGTTGGCAGTGGAGATTGGAGCCCTCATTTTGGATTTTACATCTTTTACTTTGAGATCCAGAGCTCAGCGCTGGAGTCAGATACCTTAATTTTTCTCGGAATCTCAAGTGCTGTGCTGCTTATACAAATTAATTATCTCATTTGTCTCGCCAACCATTAGTCAGAAATAATAGTATTTTTTCACTCCTTACTGATGCTGTGTGGCTGGTTAACAGTTTGTGTATTTTTTTGAGAAGGAATATAATACTATTATGTAAACAAAAAAGAAACTTCCTACACCTTATTGTGCCTACTCTGTTGTTTATCTTTGATAGTACTAATATGGAGAGCTCTTCTAAAACTGTGTGGAAAGATTTCATGTTAAAATGAATATCATAGCAAGATTAGGTGTTGATTTGGAATATTGGCTACTCTCAATAAATAACTTGCATCCAACAAAACTAGAATTCAAAGCCATGATAAGTACAGGCTATATTAAAATTGAGTCGCAAACAGAAATTAATAGTTATTTGTCTATTTGTTATTGCTTCAGGACAAATAAAGAGAAGCTGGGAAGAAAGACTGAAGGAAATAGAAGAACTAGCATCTTACTATGAAAGGAATCCTCTTCCTCCAGTTTATAAACCAAGACTGTCCCAACCCTTTTTGCCATCCCGTGTTTGGAAAATATTTTGTCGTCAGGCTGAAGCTTTCAATTATGTAAAAACCTGCAAAGAGGTATCTTATTTGTTTGGTAAATGTCTCTATTCTTTAGGTACTTTCTAGGTTGAGCTTCACTTTAAAGCCTGGTTGGCAATGAAGTCTTTATCAGATTGCAAGACCTTTTTTTTCTTTTTTTCCCCCTTCTTCCCAATCCTGAAACAGCAAGTAGTTTTATTGTCTTTGTAAGAGATCATACTACACTGGAGGTACCTCTGAGAAGTACTATTCTAACATACAGATTGGTATGTGATGTTAACCTCTAGCTAAAGTGCTGTTTGGTAACATTGTAGTGATAGATTTGTTCCTTCTGAAGATGAAGAAGCTATCAGGGTTGGCAGGAGAATGGAAAAGTAGTGAGGGTTGAGTAAGAAGAAAGAGGAGTTAAAAACTGAGAAAGAAAAAAGAGATAATCAGGAAGCAGAGACAGAAAAAACTGTATAACTCTGCAGTGGCATCAGAGTAGCAAGTTCAGTGATATGAAGTAATGAGCCAAATGAATGTTAAGCAAAACACATCTTCTGTTTAGAGTTTCATACTTTTCAAATTGGTTGCAGCTTTTAAAGAAAATACTGGGTTTTTCTTCACACTTTTTCAGGTGTTTAAGTGATCCTGACAGTCTGTTTTCCAATAGGCACTCTCACTGGCTTGGCAATAGTTTTTTTGTGTTCTCCATTTTTGTATTTAAGTAATATAAAGTCTAAAGAATATTTGCTATAAAGCCATATGGTGCCATCATGACCATGAGGCTGTTTCTTTCAGGACATTGTTCTTCGTTCTGTTAGATGCACTTGCCGCTGATCAGAAAGAAAGATTTTACAGAGAAAACAGAGCAAAGAAAAGCTTCACATTTTTGCTTATGTAACTGAAATCAGAATTGTATTCTTGATTAAAACAGATGATGCTTGGCTTGAAAAAGGGATAAATGATCTGCTTATAGTTTACTAGTATCTGATAACCTTTGACCAAAGAAATTAATAGAAACTTTTGAAAACTTTAACTGGTTCTTTGAATTAAAAAAAAATTTCAATATTTTTTACTTTAAAAGTACGTTCATGTATTTGCCTTGGAAAAGAACACGCAAAGTGGGCCGAGGTTTTACCTTGTGACATCATATGAAGAGCTTTGGTTTTATTACAGGTGAGTATTTGAAAAGGTATCCTAGATGTTACTATAAGATCGCGGTGTAGTGGTTACACTGTTATCCAGTAATAGCTCTTACTGGATAGCTATCCTCAGTAGCCATCTGCTGCTCTGACTAGCGCAGAGCTGTAATGGGTAGCAGAGGTTTCATCTTGGTCATGGGGAAAAATTCATAAGGACAAACCAATCTATTCTCTACTGGGTTCGAACTTTCTTTTGAGATGCAGACTGCAATTATTCCCTGTGAACTGAGGACTGTGTCTAACAAACTTAAATCTAATTGCAGTAGATTTACTTTTGCTGTCAGGTTTCCTCAGAGAATCATGCCAGCATGTGACACAAACATATTTCTACCATTAGTCATATTTTCATTTAAATGGGTATTAATATAAATGGTAGTTACTGGTTTGTGGGTTTGTGTTTGTGTTCGGTATTTTCAAGTATTGGCAAATCGATTATGTGCTAAACTTTTTTTCCTTTTATTTGTTTTACAATAAAACATTTGGTTATGAAGTAAAAGAAATCTAAGAGTCAATTTTTATATGAAAAGTAACCTTTTTTTTTTCTCTGTAATTAGATTAATTTTTAATTTAGGTGGTAAAAAAGTCTGTGTAATTTCAGTGATAACTTACTGAGTTTGACTTTTGAGTTTTTAGGGGTTTTTTCTGTCATTCCTTAAGGTCTCAACAGCATTTCTTTTGACAGTATGTATGGTAAGGCTTGGGGGGCATGAGGAGGAGAATACAAATTAATTTCTAGGCCAGACAAATGTCTTTGTTGATACTTGATGCTGAAGTTAGTTTTTTTCAAAGGATTAAAGAGTTGCTACGTTGGTTCTTTTTTAATATGGGTGATAGACTGAAAAATGAAAGTATGTTCTGGGATTCTTTTTTGCAACTGATAAGTATGTGTAATGTTTATCTTGCGAGGTTGTGTTTTGCTTTTGGTTTTCCTTAGCAAAGGTTATAAAACAAGTCTCATGCATTGCTATGAAGTAATTCCTGAAAACGATCCTTGCAAACTTTATTTTGATTTGGAGTTCTACAAACCAGCAAATCCTGATGCAGATGGCAAGAGTATGGTTGCAAAGTTAATTCAGGTAAATTGGAGCAAAGTCATGTTGTAGATTATTATGAATTCATTCCTGATTTAATATGAAACCAAAGTATTCACCACGTCATCTTCATTATTCTGTAGCAAAATGAAAAGGTATTGTAGACCTAGTGGTTATCTTTAATTAAGTAAAAAGTACTGTTTTAGTACTTTGTTGGAATGCTTGTATTCACTGTACAATGCTGTACAACACTGTACACACTGTACAGGTTTACTGATATAAGGTAGCTTTTGCGGATTGTTTTACGTACTCTGCCACTTCAAAGCTGTAAAACTGAAGGAATGTTTAAGTATTTTTCAGACTAGCACTGATTAAAGTTCCATTCATATACTCCTCTGCTCATTTCTTTTCCAGCTGATACAGTCATATATCAAGGCTTAGATAAATCCCTCCTGATTTTAGATGTCTTCAGATAGCAGTTCATTATAGTTGAGTTAAATGATGATGTAGAGAGCCTGAGGTGGCTGCACGTACCAATTTGGTACCTAAAGTTGAATATCTTTGTTAATTATCAATTTTATTTAATATTGCAAATTTCCATTTTCTTGCAAGTTTGGTTGGAAAATCAGCTGCACTGCAAATTAAATATGGACGATATTAGAAAATAAAGCAAGTTTTTAGAAGAACATCTGTTCCAGTAAAATCTCTTTGTAGGTTATTTGTGAGACTTCTGATGCTTGCATGTCCTTAGCTAGAAAGGAAATAAAGAAAAAGATGATTGAGGTCCTCCCTTTGTAAAGACCACTTCATTGTTACAGAATCTGGAGGTGTTTACTCCATTGCAGAGCAATTCGGAAACCTAGAGATTTCTCAGTTTAAGAAGAGAACTTTGGGTTTGCTGGGTGGGGAATCTGAGATGGTAAAATGGTAAGCTTCCAGATTCCCAGGTTCTGAGTCCCAGTCCTAAGCATCAGTAATCACAAGCTTAGCTCATAGGTTTTTAGAGCTACTGTAGAGCCAGACATCGTATGTTTTCTGCTTAGTTAGTGCTCGTTGGGTCATAGCAATGAATTAGCTAAATCATACCAGTGAATCAGCGCTTAGATCAGGATAGTCTCTATCTTCCAATTATGGTTAGCCTGCATTGCAAACATTGTCATTGCAGGTGTGAACAGCGTTGTGGGGAAAAAAAACCCAGAAGATAAAGCCACTAAATTAGACCTTGACCTGAAAAACTGAAATTCTGCTCAGCTTATCACTGTTAGTATATTCAGTGACTTGTTTATTTTAGCAAATACAATCTATGTCAAATTTGGTTAACATTTGCTATGAGTTATGAGTTAGTTTGAATTCATTGTATGCTCAAAATGAGAAAAAGTGGGGAAAAAAGATGTAGAATCTGCATTTGTGTTAGGTTTTATAGATGCTACTGTTAAAAATGCTAGAGAACGTAGCATAACTAATGTTTGTAATTTCAGCTTGTCAGCGAAAAATTAAAGGAACTTTATGGTGTAAATTCTTCAGCCAAAGATGTCTTGAATTTAGATTCCAGTACTGATGAAAAATTTAGTCGACATTTAATATTTCTGCCCCAAAAAGCTGTATTTAAGGATAACATTCATGTTGGTAAGTGTGTTCGTTTCTCTTACACCTAGAAATAACAAGTGAGGTTTTGACTTTGTACAGGGCCTTCTCATGTTTGAATATTTAATGGAATTTTATGTGGAAACAAATACCTATTCCCAGCAGAAATTACTAGCAATTTCTATTTCATTAAGCCTCATTATTTCTCAACTCATCTTCTACTTACTTTTTCTATAATTAGCATTTGTGGTTGCTTATAATATTGGCTTCCAGCCCCAAGTGGACACAGAGCAGTTATTTCCCATGTGATACTGTGGTAACAGCTACAGACCCCAAAGATTAAATGGGATTACTGCACTTTTTACTTCAAAAGTATGGTCTTTAACTCCTCTGCCACGATGAAACTTAAGTAATACATGGTTAATAAATAGTTTGGTATGACAGCAATTTTAACGCATGATCTTGTTAAGTAAACTGTATTAGTCTGTTCTTTCAGTAAACACTTGTTCATTCTGGCCGATTAGTTACGTGTTATGTGTCTCCACTGTGATGTGACTTTGTCATGTTTACTCTCACACTTAAAATACAGAGATTGTGTATTCATGTTCTGCCTTTGCCTTTGCTGTAGTAAAAACCTAAAAAGGCAGGTAACTTCATAAAGTAATTTCCCAGAAACTATAGGAAAATATACAAAGTCAGAAAGATTTTGTCTAATATTGAACTTAAAAGGGGTAATATATTTTTTACACACACTGAAGTGTTGTCTTTTTTAAAATTAATCATTGTGTTCTATCTAATAAATATTTAAGATCAGTTACTGGTATTTGTGTGGGATAAACTAGGATATGGACTACCACATCTTGGATTATATCGTTTCATAAGCATTTAATGTCAGGAGACATGCACAAAGTGCATGGGCTTAAAATTAAATATGATTAAAACCATTTAGTGTATAATTGGAATTAGTTACAAGTTAGAGTTAAAATACAGGGACTGAGTTCACAGCTCATGTGAGAAAGTAGAAGAGATACTGTAGAGATCAATGAATTTACTTATAAAAATACAAAATACTGTCAGCTGTCAAAAGTGGCAAGCCACCTCGCTTCTTAGGTCTCTCCATTCTCAGCAGTAAAATTGCAAAGGGGAGGATTGTGGCTGTATGATACAATTGATATATGCACATCTGTTTATTTTCTTACGTTTGACAAAGTTTAGTAAACTTCTTGCCAAGCGTGGGTTCCTCAGTCATGAACCAGAACCATTTTGTACTCTGGGCTGGTCAAAGATTTCATTTTCTCCTTTTAAATCCAGAAGGTGGAAAAAGAGACCCCAAACTCCAACCACTTCCAGCTTGGCTGTTTTGCAAAATGTTTGCATGGGAACTGTTGTTCTTTCTCGACTATTAAATGCCGTTACTTGTGTTGAGGTTTTCCTGTTTGTTTTTAAGGTAACTTTGTGAGGAGGATTCTGCAGCCTGCCATACGGTTAATAGAGAGTAACGCTGCTGCTGTGATTCCAGAAGAAGGAGCAGGACATGTTTTCCAGTGTTCTGCAGAAAGAGCAGGATCAGATGGCTCTCTTACAGGCCTCACAGCTGTTGGAGATGCCTCCGAAGACTGGCCAGCCGTTGCTCACAAAGCAAAAGATACAGAAACGTCATACCAGGGAAAAAATTCGGAATTTTCCTTTCTAATAGTCAATGATAAAGGTGGCAACAAGCAACTTCTTGTAGATCTAGGTAAGTATAAGAAGTGCTTTTAAACTTCTTTGGGATGTTACAGAGGTTGCGAAAACAGATGTTCCTTAATCTTTGATTACAGACAGTAGGAACAGCAGTGTTTATATTGTTGTCCCTTCAGTCAGAATTTAAGCCAAATACAATATATGCTGAAACTGTGATCATAAATGCTGTACTTAAAGTACTCTGAAATCCTGGTCCATGGAACTTCTTCAATTACTGTATTTAACTCTTTTGTTCTGAAGTTTGAAGAAACTCTTGCCACACAAGACTCTAGTTTTGTTCGTAAGGACTTAGTGCTCTTAGTTGGATTAGAAGAGGATAGCATCTGTACTGCATTTTTGTCATTTCAGTTGAATTAGAAGCTGCTTCATTATGGAAGGCGTGGCCTTCTGTGTTGTTCTTTGTGTACGCATTGAGCCTTCCTCCCCTCTTTGGAATGGCACTTGTTAGATTTTAAAGACAGAAGAATAGAAATGTGGGGTTGGGCATTTCATGGCCCTGCTGGGTTTCACCTGTTCATGGTATCAAAATGTTAAAAATCTCCAGGAGCACAACGCCCAGTGTCGTGGTTTAAGCCTCTCTAACCAGGCAGCCCGTTCTCTCCTCACTTCCCCCTTTTTCTTCCCCCCGCTCCCGGAGGGATGGGAAGGAGAATCGAAAAGAGTGCAACTCCCACAGGTTGAGATAAGAACAGTTTAGTAACTAAGGTATAACACAAATCACTACTGCTACCACCAATAATAATAATGACAAGGCAAATACAAGGAAAGAATACAATTCTCACCACCTAATACCAAGCCCGACCAATCAGTGCACACACCCCCCCCCCCCCCCCCCCCCCTTCCGGGTCTCTGCTCTCTGCTTTCCATCCTGGGCATGATGTGCTGTGGTATGGAATAACCTCTTTGGTCAGTTTGGGTCAGGTGTCCTGTCTCTGCTTCCTCCCGGCTCCCCTCCTCCCTGGCACAGCATGAAACTCAGAAAGTCCTTGGCCAGACCAAAACATCACTAAGCAGTAACCGAAACACTGGTGTTATCAGCGCTGTTCCCAGGCCCAAAATCAAAAACACAGCGCTACACCAGCTACCAAGGAGGAGAAAAATGACTGCTGCTGCTGAACCCATGACACCCAGTCAAACTAAAGTTTGAAAGTTGCACCCTTCTCCATCCCTGTGGCTGGTGTCTCTGCTGTTTGCCTTGGCCTCATGAAATGGAAAGAGGTTAGCATGCGTTCGCACAGCACTGTGTTATGTCCTTGAGGACTTCACCTTGCTTTTTTTCTCAGGTTTCTCTGAAAAACCGTCTTTCCTTCAAATCCTTCTCATGGAATTCAGGATCACTTTTATTGCTGGCCTCTTCAGTATGGCTGATTTGTTGAAACGTAATTACAAAGTTAGCCTTATAGTAGGCTTCTCTATTACCGAGTCAGAAGGATTACTTTGTACCTGCTGTTCCGGATTTCTCCAAGCATATTAGTGAGTGAAAATTACAGAAAACCAAATAGTTCAGTGCATCATCTTCTAAGAATTTGGTGTTAGTCTCCCCAAATTAACCATCCTCAGCATTTGTTACACACATGACCTCAAAACTGGAAAGCGAAAATCAAATTAACTGCAGTGATAGAAAGCTATGTGACATTCTTGTTGAACGAGTTCTTTAAGCTCTTTTATCTTCATGAAAATTAAATGCAACCCACAAAGAAAGCTCTCATCTCCTCGATAAATCATAGACAGATCAGGCAGTGTTTAAGATTGCTGCTCATTTTTTTGTGGGTCGAGATTGCAATCAGATTTTCCTGATAAATGCTTCAGACAAGGGGTGTCTGGTCCACGGAAAACAAAGTTTGATTAAGTCCTTTCTGATTAAAATAATTGTGCAGCTTTTTATTCTCAGTTGCATTTCACAAAGTTAGCATGAAAGCCCTAATTTCTTGTACTGAAGGGAAGCTTTTAGGAATGAGAGTGTCAGAATGATTAAAATGCCTATGTAGAGGTCCTGAGTGTTTGTCTTGATTCTTCTGTAACATAAAAGATGTACCTGTGTGTGTGATCTTACTGTGTTGCATTTCTTCTATGGGATGTGAGTCGAAGTTAGTAATAGTTTTTGTCCATTCCTTAGACCCTTAGCAGAGTCTCAGGGAAAGGATTTCGTTTACAAGTGCTCAGTATCTTAAACCCTAGCCAGCACTGTTATGTTAAGAAATGTGTGGTTTCCTGTAGGAGTTTACACAAAGAATAGAAATTTCCGGATGTATAACTCGTCAAAAGCAGGAAAAAACGTAATTCTGAAGATAGCAGAGGATAATAAATTTGTCCCTAAGTGTGAACAGAACGTCTCCACGGAAGAAGCGTATTTTCTTTCCTCCTTGGTCTGCAACGTTAGGTAATTGTTTCATTCTGGTGGAATATAAGTATCTTTAAACATGTATTTTAGTGATTTTTCTCCTGTAGCAGTTGTGAATAATGACTATCAATGGGCAGTTATTCCATGGACATTGTTACAGGGTAATTTAGAAGTCTCCAGTAGAATTTCTTTTTTCTCGAGACTTTAAATGTTTGAAGAACACCACAGAACACGTGGTTTGGCTTCTGAGCTGTGCCGTATCTCTCTATACACATATGCTGAAATATTAACTACTGTTAATTTTGGCTGGATTCTGTATAGTTCTGAGATGAAAAAGTTGATTTCTACTCAACTAAATATAAAGAGTAAATATTTAAGTCTGATTAAAAAAAATAAAAAGGATTTTGGTGCATGTTTATTTCCATACCAGATTGCCCTTTTGGTACAGATACCTCCTTAGGCTGGATACCGATACCTACAATAATCAAGTTTTCTGTATCTATCTAAACCTCTGATACATCTTACCCTGCATTGACGGTACATTAAGATGATCCTAGCCATTACTGCAGCAGAAAGCAGAAAGATAAAGTACTACATACAGCTGTATGGTATTGTGTATATTTTTACTAAAACCAGGTATTTGTTGTGACTGAAGTTTTCATAGCCTGAAGTGTTTGCTAGCCCGTAGCCCGGCAGCATAAATGGTGTCATGCGTTCAGATCACAGGCATCAGCTGAGTCTGCCATAAATATGTACGAGAACTTCTGCTGCGTTGAATTTAGTCTTGTCTGATCATCTGCTTTCCAGCTGGTAATATGACAAGGAAAAGTAGTTCATTGTAAAGAGAAAAAAAGTCTGAGACCTTTCAAAGTGTGTATATATATATATATATATATATATATATATATATAATATCTAGAGCAAATACTGCTGCATGAGGGTGGACCGGCAGTCTTTAAATGAAAGAAATGCCACAGGGATACGAAAAGGTTATAGACAGCCTCACAGGCTGGCTGAGTCTGTCAGGGACCTCTGGAGGTCACTTGGTCCAGCCACCTGCTCCTGCAGGGATGCCTGGAGCCGGTAGCCTTGGACTATGTTATGTCATGGCATACTATGGTACGTTACAGTATGTTACACCATACCATGTTGTGCTGTAAGAATCACAGATTTTCCTTTGTATTCTCTTTTCTTCAGAGTGAGGGATGACACAAAAGTTCTGACATCTGGCCTTTCAGAGGAGGAGGGGAACATGTCTGGGGTTTTGAACAGTCAAAATACCAGAAGCAGTGGAGGTACTCCAAGCCTTTTCTACTCTTTCACTGGATATACTGTGACTGACACACCTGATAACCTCGAGGAGGGCTTTTCTTCAGCAAGCTTTCTGCAGGAGGCAGCGTGCAGCTGCACTGGCGGATGCTGGGCAGCACGTGCATGCCAGCCACTGAACGTCCCCTCAATGAGCTCCCATGGCGGCCATGCTTTGTCACCTTTCCCCTGGCTCCTTGGGGGTGGCAGTAGCAGTTTAAAGATCTACAGGAAAATAACAGTGGATTTATCCTGTTTTTATTTAAGGATTTGGTGTGATTCATGTACATTTTCTGTCTATGGTCTATACAATGTGTAGCAGTGTTACAGTTACATATGGCAATGGCAAAACCAGTAACTGGGTTAACTTTGTTTTAACAGATTCCATGGATGGTTATCAGGATTCACCATATCCAGAAATTGATTGTTTTGTTCGTTCTTTGGTTAATAAAGATGGGGTACAAGGAGGTAAAGACCATTTTGCTATTTACAAATGAGTATTCTGCAGCAGTATTTTTCAATAATTAATTCCCTTTTTAATTTCCTCCAGGAATACGGCGATGGAATTATTTCTCTCCATATGAAATACTTGTGTATGATATTTCTGGTTACCGGTGGTGTGCAAATATTGGAAGAGCTCACAAAAGTAACAACATAATGTACGTTCTGTAACTATTCACTACAAAACAGCTTTATTGTCCTGCTCAACTGTTATTCTATAATCATGCTGAAAAATTCTTATGGATAGAATTGGCAGCTGTTACCATTTCTGAGCTGTTTCTTTGTGTGGATACTATGCTTTTAAAAACCAACCAAACCCCCCAATGTACTTTGTGATAACTGAACTTGTATTTCTAGTATTTCTATGAAGTCATCTTCATGCTATTTAAAATATATGCCTGAAGATGCTAACATACAAGGCAGAGTATATTAAAGCTATTAAGTGGTACTGTGCTTTGATGCTGCTCAGCAAGGAAGCTGAGCAGTCACAAGTAAGATAAAGAAAACAGAACACTTTAAAATTCATTACATTGCATCTTAACTTACATTATTAAAAGGACAGGGGTAACTCCTGCCCCCATGTCAGTCAAGATGAGTTTTGCTGGTCACTCTACAAGGACTCGGACTTCTTACAGATTAGCAAAAGAAATCTTGCAAAGTCAGGTTTCTCAGGTAGCATTAGAATTGCAATATATCATCAGTGGAAATATTTTAACTTGAAAATAATTTCATATAACATTTAAAATAGCTGCAAGGAATGTGTTTTGGAGAAACAAGGGTATAAAAAAAAACCCTCCACAGCCACTATGCTAGATGAACTTGGTGTTTCTAAAGCACAGCTGAAAAAGCTGTGTTGTCTAATCAGTTGACAGGAAATAGTGCTTTTGTCTGGCTTTTATAATGAAATTAACTCTAACAGCAGCAGCAACAAAACCTTACCTTACACTTAGGTCCCATATACTAATCTTACTGTAATGACTTTTTCTTCCAAGCTTTATGTAATGAAGTTGAATGAATTTCACTGCTATTCTTAAAATATTTTTAACTTAAGAAACCTGAAGTTTATTCTAAAAAATCAGGGCCTGTACAAAACAAGTATGCAATAAGCATGTCAGAGAATGAAAGCAATATCCATAATGGGGACAAACGAAACCTGTTGATTTAGTGTTAGTTTCCTTCTCTCTGCATTCAGTTAATTTAAGTAGTGTTACTAAAAAATAAATTGCTTCATTTTTAGGATTCTGGTAGATCTGAAGAATGAAGTCTGGTATCAGAAGTGTCATGATCCAGTCTGCAGGGAAAAAAACTTCAAATCACAAAGTATGTATTCTGGGATTTCAAAGCAATTATACTTAATACTTTTTGGAATGCTAACTTTAATTCATGCCATGTATTTGATTTAGGTTTTCCATTACCACCTGGGATCTGTCTCCCATTTCTTTTCAAACAGGTATGTTTTTGTCCTGTCAATGTGCTACAGTTCTTGTGAATAAAGCTGTCTCTGGAGATCACTGGAAATCACTACTAGCAGAGCCTGTTGAGCTCCTTATGGTAGTTACACTGGTACAGAACAGCTCCCCAGAGCAGCTGTGCTGGTGCGTACCACCACATATTCATTTTTAAGTTCTCCAGCAGGAGATCCAGTACAAAACCTGTCAGCACAGATAAAGCTGCATTAGCTTTATATACTGAGTTACTGCAGTAGCCTACCTTCCCCTGGGACTAGAGACCTTTTTGGTTTTAGTCTGAGCAGTAGTTCCCATTACATAAACCACAAGAGCAGTCCAGGTGCAGAATAGAGAAACTGCCAGCATTAAGCTCTGCTGTGCACTTTTGACTTCATGCTGGGCCAGCTAAAATAGAAGTGCTTCCAGACCACTTGAGTCAGAGTCAAATTTAAGTTAGTGATGCTCAAATTTGAAGTCCACTTAACTCCATTTTAGTGTATTAAAGCTGTTATGTTTACCCACACAGGTAGAATATTTAAACCAAGCAAATACTGCACCTGGATTCTAAACCCTGAACATAGTCATTTTTCCACGGAGGAGGCAGTAAGAGTTGGCATCTCTGCAACTTTTAAATTTCATACGCTTAAATTTCATACTGCAGAATGCCACATCAAGCTCTACTGAAGCAGATCATCAATAGGTATTAGCGTTATTTCACAGAAAGTGTAATTTCAATGCATTTTCAGGTCCCAACAGAATCTTTAAACAGACACTAAAATTGCTTTTAACCTTGTATTATTTTAAGAAGTTGTACTCATCAGACTACTTGCAGTTTGCTAGAAAAACAGCGTATTTCTATTCCTATTAAAATAGGCTTCCACCAGTTAATGTGATTATAAATCAATGTACTGGAACATCTGTCTTGTTGGCCAGCTTTCTGTAGCATCCATTAGATGTGACAGTACAAGTTTCAAACTTTCAGGTCAGAGCAGTTAAATACATGAAGACCATTTTCATATGTAGTAAGTAGGATTCTTGTTTCTAAAAGGAAGAAGAGTGTGAAAGCAGGAACATAGAAGTAAAGCCCCATTGTGGTATGTCAGACTTGTCAAATACCTCAGTATCTGTAGAAAAAAGCTTGTCTCAAGGCTTCCTGTTGTCAGACAGCGAGTGGGACAATGCAAGCGATGATACCTGTTTCCTAGAAGCTACCGAAGATGTGGAACTAGCTGAAGCTGCAAATGACAGTCTGACTTATGCCATGGAAGAAATCCCTGATGAAATTCTTTTGGAAGCTTTAAGGAAACAGGACACCTGCAATAAAGAAAGCAACTAACCACTGACTTGGCTAGCAGACTGCTAGCAGGGAAGTTTGGCTCTTGCATGCCTTCTGTGAAAGATACTGTGATATAGTTCAGAAGTGCTCTTGCAGAGCTGTAAGACAAAGAACTGAGTAATTGCCAGCAACCAAGTGTGCTCTGAACTGGATGGTCTTCAGCAGGCATGAGGAGATCATGGAAGACTATATGAAGGCTGAAGAGTACTGGACTGAAAACTTGTGATGAACCCTGCTCCAAGTTTAGCACTTTCAACACTCTCTGCTCTGGTTTCTATTTTATTAGCTGTATGTCCAAGTTCTACTGACAAACCAAGGCAGATGTCTTTACTTTCAGAAATGGAAATTTTTTATTTCAAATACACAAATCTTTTTATTAAATTTGTATCTGTCTTCTCTTTGAAAAATACATATTGCTTTCAAGATTACGTTACTTTAATAGCCCAAGATTAAAACCCAACATTGTTCACAGAGCACAGAAGAATTTTACTACTTTAACTGGAATACCTGTTTCATTAATTTCACTGCCATCCTGAGTACGTTCTCACACAGACTATTTAACTATAGAAAGATAAAACCTCTGGTTAAGTCACTGATTTCTTTTAAACACTGAAGCAACATAGAGCAGCAATGATTAAACAAGCTTTAAGCACTGACCATTGTAATAACTGTTACTTGCAGGTGTCAAAAAGTCTATTAAAAAACACTTAGTGTTTCCCTGATAACTTCTGTCTTTGTACAGCCAGAGCCTCTTCCAGTTTCGCATTAATATTCTGAAAGTGGTTTTCTGCTCCCAGAATTCTCCGTGACTCCACCAGAAGAGCAGGGAGGCTGGAAGTTCCATACTGTTGATAAGGAAATAGAATTACAAGGCAATCTTTTTAACTCCTGGAAAAATCACTTACAGATCTGTATTTGTTTCCTCTATCTGAAATGGTGTAAGGTGATTTTTGAAAGTGTAAACCAGCCAGCATTAGAGAGGCTTCTGAAATGGGAGGATCTCCCTTACACAGGCAGGCACTGAGCGCTGCCAACAGAAAATATCACACCAAGTCATGAGCCATGGTGACAGGAGAAGGAGTGCCAAGACTACATCAGAAGTTACTGTCTTTATAATTAAACACCTTACAGAACACACACGTAAGTACCAGAGCATTCCCCACCTTTGATCAGTAGCAACAAAAGGAATTGATTACTTGTTTCTCACTGTTAATCATTCTTTGATTTCTATAAAAAAGGTTAAAACCTGAGGACAGCTGCTATGCTTCTGTGTCCTTTGAATTCCTGGACACAGACAACAAGGTAGCAGAATCCTCTGAAATACTTTTGTTTCTTACATGGGCCCAAAAAAACTGAGTGAGATACCACAGTACAGTTGCAGCACTGATCCTGAAGTTGCTCCCACAAAGACAATTAACAAAATACTGCTATTTAATGTAAGTTAAACATTAATAGAAATGCCCGTCAGTCTAGGAAAGAAAAAAGGGCAGGAGGGCTGATGCAGAACAGTTCAGGAACACACAAAATATGTACTTACGACTACTTTGTCTTTTGGATTTTCTTCTCTATAATCCAAACAGTCTTGCTGTAGCTCCTTTAAATCAGTAAGTAATTCAGTTGCTTGCCTCAAGGCAGATTGCCTTTCCTGTAACTCAGCATATTCTGTTTGTAGGCATATCAGTTGTGGCTCAGCTCTGAAAAAGATCAAGGCTTTGATTATTACATGTGCATATTTATTTCATGACTAATTTATGAACATATTTCCTCTGAAGAAGATTTCAGGGAAAGGTTGGTCAAAATACAAAACATAGGTTAGAGTAACATACTGTTTAACTAGAACCACCAGCATAATCTTTAAATGAGAGCATGAGTCCAAGTCCACAGCCACACAAGACACAAACCTTTTTCCCCCATCTCATTTTTGAGTCTGACAATATAGCCACTCTCTCTGAAGCACTTGAGGTTTTTTCAAGTGAAGTTTCTTAAGTACCTGGTATTCTACACACACCTGCTTGCAAGCTGAGGTGTTTTGTTGGGTGCTTATGCTGAAGCATACTCAGGAGCCCCCAAGTACATACACCTCTGCCTAAGTAAAAGGGAAGGATCAATCCATTAAAACTGCACTCCACAAACAGCAGCAGCAGTCATTTAACAGTGTTGCAGTAAAAAAGCTTTCTTCAGATGATCAAAGGATTAAAAGGCAACAAATAAAAGATGTGAAGACAGTGTCAGTCTGTGAGGGGGTTCAAACCCTGAGGGATGCCTTTCATGTGTTCCTTGAGTGAAGTTTATCTATAGTACTCCAAAGAAAACAAAGACAGACTCTCACGGCCATAAAAGGGTTTTAATCTGCCTTTGTGGATCCAAGGCCATGGTTCCCCACAGAGTTGACTTACAGCATGTGTGTTACAGACAGCTTTGGTATAAACCTTGCCACAACTAACAAACGGGTTATGTGGCAGTCCAGTGGTTCTTCCAAAGAACTTCTCTGTTGCACATCTGGATGATACTTAAGATTAATGCCGAGTTAGAGAAGTGGAATTGTGTGGCCTCATGAGATGGAAGCAAACATGTACCCAGAGGCATCCCTGCCAGATTGCAGAGGTGAAACACATCCTCCCAGCTCAAAACCAAAAAAGAGCCCTTGGTATTACCTTTGTAAATTTATGATTCAAATTGTAATGTTTGTGTTTTTCTTATGAATATAGGGTCTGAAATACCATCCCAGTAACCAGTTACCTAAGGGAACTTGTAGGAATGACCATCCTGAGTTATAGCAGGTTATCCTGAGCTTTTGCAAAAACAAAGCAATCAAAGAGTAGAGTTTCATCAAAATAATATGAAAGAACAAAAAACCCGTTACTTTCACTTCTGGGTTACAAAATAGCAGACTTCTTAAGTTCTTCAGGCTATTCCTGTACCTCAGAAACATACCTAAATTGCTCTTGTCCAAGTTGAAACAGTTGCTGCCTTTTCTTTCTCATGTCTGTTAATACCTGAAGCAAACAGTGAGAAAAATCTTTGAAATGGTGTTGCAACTTCAAAGGCAAATAACTCCAATTTCGTTAACTTTTTTTCTTTGAAGTTGTATGCTCCTGATTCTGGGTGTGGAAGATTCCCAGATACCAAACCTTATAAACTGCCATACTTTATACTTGTATTTTAAACACTTCCAAGCTCTTTAAAACATCAAACTCTCATCTGCATCCAAAATTTCTCTTAAGGAACACTGGAGCTACAAGCATACAAAAGGAGTTTGTGACATTCTGAACCCAAAGATGACCAACTCTACCAAGGTTTTGTTTGTTTCTGGCATAAAAATGCAGACTAATACCAATGTATGGCTGCCATAACTAAGAAACTAAGCATAATTAAGCTTTCATTAATACAATATCCAACTTAAACCAAAACAAATCATAAATGTAAATTTAGCAACTAAAAATCTGATTTTAAAGAGATGTACAAGAGGCAAAATAAGGTTAACTCTGAGTGGCTGTGAATGCCAGATGTGTATTAAGGTTTTTATTTTATATGCCCAGAAGCTTACCATACCACCTCACAGTAGCTAGACTTTAGCACATTAATTGCTACCTCCCAGAATAGATTTTTTGACTTTACTTGTTAAAAACTATTTTGTAATTGAAACGTTGGCACAAGATGTTGATCTGGGCAGAAAACCTCCAACAGACAGTGCTCAGCCTGCTGTGGTAAGGCAGTCACCTCTCTCCTGATGAAACCACTGCAATCTTTCTCTGCTCTGACACTAGTTCCTACTCATGTCATTGTTCCCGTTACATGTTCAGTCAGTTCCTACTCCGAATGAACAGAGGAACTGCCTTTCTCTGAACATCTGTATTTCGTGAAGGTTAGCTCTCAATATTTAATTGGCTCTCCAGAGGCCTCACCATCATTAATTTCATGAATTATTCATGAAAAAGAATAACTTACAATCATAGACACCTCTTTTTTACACCAGTATAGCAGTATACGTATGGAGTTTCCAATCCATCGTATTTACTCAGATCTTTTCCAAAAAGCCTCTGGTGGTTCTGTCATGGTTTAAGCCCAGCAGGAACTAAGTACCACACCTGAGCCACTTGCTCACTCCACCCTCTGCCCCAGTGGGATGGGGAGGAGAATTAGAAAAAAGGCAAAACCCATGGGTTGAGCAAGGACAGTTTAATAATTTGTTATTAATAATAAATATAATAGGAAATAGAGAGAGGAAGGAATAAGCCCCGCCCTCCCAAAAAACCCCCCAAGTGATGTACAACACAAACACTATCTACCCACCAACTGACACCCAGCCCGACCTGAGCAGTGATCTGGGCCTTCTGTGTAACTGCCCCCCGTTTATACACTGGGCACAACATGCCATGGTATGGAATACCCCTTTGGCTAGTTTGGGTCAGGTGTCCTGTCTCTGCTTCCTCCTGATTTCCCCTCCTCCCTGGCAGAGCATGAGACTGAGAAGTCCTTGATCAGAGCAAGTGCTACCAAGCAACAACTAAAACACTGGTGCGTTATCAGCATTGTTCTCAGACTAAAGCCAAAACACAGCACTGCTTCAGCTACTAGGAGGAAAATCAACTCTGTCCCAGGTGAAACCAGGATAGGTTCCATATCCTCTATTTGTGCAATGGATTCTGTAGTACAGTACACTGCTTTAGTGAATTATTTTATTCCTTCTGGTCAACTTCTCAAAATTTCAGTGCCCATCTCTGTATGCTGTACAATCTAGTGATAGATATGTATTTACCTTGGCATTTTTTTTCTTCATATTCTCTAATTCCTGGACTTCCACTATCTACAGAGGAAAAGAAGAATTACAGACTGACTATGGATCTTTATTTCATCTTTATCCTCCTAAAAACACAGTTGCAAGAACTACTTTGAAATGACATAAAAAGGTGGTTAAAAAACCCCAGCACTGTTTCAAATGAAGATTACAAATGTCAGTTGTGTATCAATTCTTTCCTCATGCCAGAGGAAGACTCATGCACAAAATAAATCTTGTACCAGTCAGTGCAAGTAGTACTCCTTGTACCAATTAGTGGAGTACTACGTAGCTTAATTCTTCTATAACTTTAATGTGTAAATCTAGCAGTTTTAGAACTTACTCATTTTAATGAATCACTTGGTAGTTTTAGTACTTACCCATCATACTTCTCGTAACTCCTACAAAGTTCCAAGTTTATTTATTCATGTTTATTAGTGAGAAGAAATGTTAGTCTTCCAAGCTAATCATCTTTTCACAGTTAGGTTCAAAGTGTTAATTAAGAGGGCAATTTTTCCTGTTAGAGGCCTTAGTCAGGCGTCTACACAAGAGTCACTGAGACACAATATAACCATTAAATCATCAACCTTTTAAAACTAATCTGTGAGCCCAGTGTTTGGCAGAACTGCTCAGTCAAATTATGCAGCTCTCCAGTTTTACTACATAATGCTTTATGCATGTCAAACAGGATTATTAGATGCTTCCCTATTCTCAAAAGCTGACAACTTTGCAATGTACTTACAGGCCATGCTGGATGGGGCTTTGAGCAACCTCATCTAGTGGAAGGTGTCCCTGCCCATAGCAAGGGGGTTGGAACTGAATGATCTTTAAGGTCCCTTCCAACCCAAACCATTCTATTGAATTAGTGAGAGAAGTGCTGTGCCTAAAGGCAATTCTCATAGAAGCCAGCACAGAGGCAGCAAATCACAACCTGCACACAACAAACTGTATTCACAGCATTTATCCTGACAAGAGATTAGAACATTTAAAATATCATAAAATAAATATGTAAAGGACAATATAAAACCATAAGCATTTTGACTCCAGTGTAACATACATCTCTATAATCACTAGCACAAAATTGATTTTATTTACGATGCACTTACAAGATCAGTGATTTCGTCCTTGAACGCAGCACAGAAGCTATTGATAGCTTTTCTGCAAATGTCTGATTCTGTGCTTTGTCTGGAGAAGTCAGAGGGACAAAACACAAACCATGTGGTTTAGTAAAGGAGAAATCTCATCCTTGGAGTAATGAATAAAACCCAGAGTTAAGCAGCTAGTAGCACAGGCAACTGTAGATCTTCCATGTACTAACAATAGCTTAATTTTCTACATTGAAAAACATCAGCTGAAATGTGTTGTTCTTATGTTTGGAAAAATATTGAATCCCTAGGGACCACCTCAAGATCACATACAAAAAATATTTGTATCACAGAAACCTAATAGTCATTAAAATACCATCAGCATGTAACCATGCAATAGTGCATTCCCTGAAGGACAGCCCATTAGCAAAACGCAGGTAATTTGTTTTTAACACTTTGAGTATTCAGCCATAGGAAGGCAGAATATTTACCTGTAATTTGCTGTTATCTTCTCAAATTCAGTCAGAACAACATCCAGTTCTGTAATATCTCTAGGAGATCTCTTCATCTCTTTGGGACACCAAATCTGTACAGAACATGGACTATCCACTGAAACCACAGAATAAAGACAAATATTGCATGATTCAGGAACACATTATAATATAATGGAAAAGTGATTGTGCTCACTATTAAAATAACCATCTAAAAGTTAGGAATATTTTAATATAAGAGGAATACATTTGTCTTTGGCTGAACAACTGTGATACAGTTATCTGTGAATACTTCAGATTTGGATGATCAATCATAAAGAACTTTCTATTCTTTATCATTTCAAGCAAGTCCAGGAGCACGTTATTAAACCAACTGATAAACTACACAGGGTAGACAGATACAGCTGTTTGTCCTGTAAAAACTATTAGCCTGAGTTTGATCAACCTCCATTACTCAGAAGAATCATGTGTTGTTATATTTGTATACATTTTGTATTAATACCATGTATGCTTCAAAAAAAGCCCTATATACAACTGGGGTTTTTTAACCTTTGCAATAGTGTTATTAACTAATTCCACAAAAAGCTAAACTGTGTTTCTTCACACACTCCCAAATGTAAATCTAGTACTTGAATCTGACGGGATACTGTTCAAAGGAAGCAAGATGACATCTGAGAAGAGTTTCTCTCTGCTGAAAAATGCCACTCTTGATTGTTCCCTACCTCAAAGGCCTTTATACCAACAGCTGTGCCAACACACAAAGTCAGGGGCACTCCAGGTTCTGCCCCACAGCTGGTGCTCCAGGCTTCCAGACTAAGGGATGTACTGAAGTGTCTTACAGTTCCACATCCATGGGCCAGACTTCACTCCAAAGGGAGCAAAGCTGCATATGAGTGATGATGCACACCTATGATTTACCCCTAAGAGAGTAAGTCCAGGCAATTGCAGAGATGCAAACCATGGGAATCTGTGTGGCACACCAGACCCACAATTTAACAACTGCTAATGAGTGTCTGTTCCAAAACTGAAACTAAACTCTCCCATTTCTAGAAGCAGTATGTTGCTACATGGCAGAAAATAAACCATTGTGTTATAGAAAAGCATTCATCTTGAATAAGAAAAAGCTATACAGGTGTTTTGAAGTCTACTTTACCAGAAGGATCTGATGTGTTCTCTTCTGAAGGCCGCTTCTTTTTTGCCTGGAATTAAGTAGTATTCTGAGACTTCTCTGATAGAAAAAGCAGATTAATTTCCAAAAACCCCATAGGTTTACGCACTTAAAATTCTGAGAGATGGCAGTCAGGCAGAATGCAGGAAAGCATTTCCTGACTGAAAGGTCAGTAACATTTACCTAGGCCTATTTCACCACAATCACAGCACAGTGACCATCGTGCTGAAGGACAGCAGCTGCCTGACCACACCGGCCAGCTGACATGTCAGCCACTGCCCATGCAGCAGGACTAGAAACATCTTAAGGAGCACCAGGACCCTCGCTTCAGCACAGTCATCACCCAGTATTAACAGTTCTCTGATCAATAGCACCTGCTCATTTTCCTTTTCACCCACATTCTGTCCAAATCCTTTCTCTACTTTGACTATTTTGTGACACCAACAGCACTTCTAAAGAGTCCTGCATAGGTGCACTTTACTGATGAAAGACTAACACCTTGTACTGAACTTTAGAACACACTTTTCAACAATTCCAAGAAATTTCAATACATAACTTTTAAGCAAACTACTGTATAACTTTTTTTGTCATAGGCCTACTTTCCCAAGCCTGCAGACAGTTAATCTCCTCTGTGTGCCTGAAAACTAAGAGGGCTAAAAGCATTTTACACAAACTGTGGTCTGAGTGTGGAAAACCACAAAAAAACTGAGTGGGTTTTGTTTCATTCTACTACATATTCAAAATTATTTTTATCACTATTCAATTCTCTCATAGATATGTTTTACTTCAATACTGAACAAGTACAAAGGATTTATATTCCATTTGTACACCATTCCTTAAGAACATCTATTCCAGATACGAAAAAGTTACTTAAAAGAACATATTCCTAAATGAGCAAGAGAACAGGCTACTGGATCCAGGAACACCAGGCTATTATATTCCCTGTTGACATGTTCACTGTAGCTTTAAGCACTTCACTTGGTCATCTCACAGGAATACCTTGAGGTATCATTAAGTACTAAGGCAGTACTAAGAAATGAATGAAAGGTCTTCACCTTCCCCCAGCCCTCCAATGCAGGCATGGCATGAAGCAAGCTAAAATTAAATTGACTGATAATACTCATGCAACTTTTTCTGTACCACATTGTCCGTAAGGGATTCATCCTCAGAATCAGCTGCGCCGAATTTCCGAACATCACCATCAGATGTTTCTGAGCGAGGTGTTTTTTTACTAGGAAAAGAAAAACATCCACACTAAACCCACTATACACTGAGAAAGAACAACCTTCAACCACTTACACAACAAAGCCTTGTGTTCTGAGGAATATTTCGTAGCACTATGTCATTTAGTTTGTGTTCCCTAGACTACACAAGAAGTTGCAAATGGCATATACAGGGAGCAGAATCTTTATCCCTCAACAGCAACCCTCGTGACAACTTAGAAACTCATTGCTAACTGAGCACTGGGATAGGCATGTTGTATTAAACAGGAACTTCAAAACAGAGGCAAAATTACTAGTGAAGGTATTTTAGCAGGAATGGAGAAGGGTTCCTTGGTGGGGGACAGAGGTGGTAATAATGAAAAATACATAACCCCCTGCCACACAAACACTGCTATTGTCTTGCTATTTTATTCAAATCAGAACTATTTCAGATTTAAACCAAATTTGATTTAACAAGTGAGAAATACACTAAAATTTGCTTAAAATATTTTAAAAATAATTTTCTTTGTTGCATAGAACTCAACTGGTTGCTATTTATTTTTAATTTTTTCTACCTTTTAACTTTAGACACCAGCATTTAGAGAACTAATCAATGCCTCACACAAGTATTTGAAAATCCTTTCATACTAAAAAGAAACAAATACAGGAAGCACTTAGATCAATGCACTCCTTACAGAAAGCAGGCCAGTTTATTCTCACATTTCTTTTCTACATTCCCCAACATTACTTACTGTTTTGTTTCTCCTCAGGGAAATTTAAGTTAAAGTACCTGACAAACATAACATTTTTCCCATTTAATCTGAAAATCGAAAGGTTAAATTAAATGCTGGCAATGATTATTTTCACCAGACCTTCTTTCTGTATTTTTCCTTTGTGGTTCTGAAACCCGGCCAAGTGACTCGCTTTGTGAATGCTCCTCTCCATAAGCATCCAGAGCAGTACTGTGCAAAGGGTGATCTATAAAGAACAGAAAATGAGCTGTGTGAAAACTGTTCCCATCTGTCCAGGCAAAGAGTACAGACATGTTAGTGCTGCCTGCCATTAAGCATTTAGTTAGAATATTTGTGGTTTGATTGTAATACAAAGGAACTCTCGTTAAAAGCATTCTTTGAGGATTAGGAAAAATATATATATTGTGAAAAGTTTCACAGTTTCTATACTCACCCACCTGCTATTTCTTTACAACCCGAAACCAAAGGTGCAGGAAAGCTCAGTAGGTATGCATGGCATATAGCAAGCAAAGTACTTTGCACGGTTTACTTAAAGTCTCTCTTTGTTATGGCACACATCAATCTCCTACACACTTAAACAACTACTTTCTAAATTTTACCTTCTGCTTTTAATACGGATCTTTTTAGCTGCTTTATTGATGTTGTAAGGCAGCAGTTACAGCTGCTACAAAATGTTTGTAAGTGTAGAAATCTTGAAGGTAGAAACCAAAATACATCAGAACCTCTTTAAGTTCTAATGTTGTTTAAGTTCATAGAATCATAGAATAGTTAGGGTTGGAAAGGACCTTAAGATCATCTAGTTCCAACCCCCCTGCCATGGGCAGGGACACCTCCCACTAAACCATGTCCCCTGATCATCCAGTCCCCTGATCATCCTCGTGGCCCTCCTTTGGACTTGTTCCAACAATTCCATGTCCTTTTTATGTTGAGGACACCACAACTGAGCACAATACTCCAAGTGAGGTCTCACGAGAGCAGAGTAGAGGGGCAGGATCACCTCCCTCGACCTGCTGGTCACGCTCCTTTTGATGCAGCCCAGGATACGGTTGGCTTTCTGGGCTGCAAGCGCACACTGCCTGCTCATGTTCATTTTCTCATCGACCAACACCCCCAAGTCCTTCTCCTCAGAGCTGCTCTGAATCCCTTCTCTGCCCAACCTGTAGCTGTGCCTGGGATTGCTCTGACCCAGGTGGAGGACCTTGCACTTGGCATGGTTAAACTTAATCAGGTTGGCATCTCCCCACCTCACAAGTGTGTCAAGGTCCCTCTGGATGGCATTCCTTCCCTCCAACGTATCAACCGAACCACACAGCTTGGTGTCATTGGCAAACTTGCTGAGGGCGCACTCGATCCCACTGTCCATATCATCAACAAAGATGTTGAACATGACCAGTCCCAACACCAATCCCTGAGGGACACCACTCGTTACTGGTCTCCAGCTGACATGGAGCCATTGACCACAACTCTTTGTGTGTGGCCAGCCAGCCAGTTCTTTATCCACTGAGTGGTCCACCTATCAAATTGATATCTCTCCAATTTAGAGACAAGGCTGTCATGTGGGACAGTGTCAAACGCTTTGCACAAGTCCAGGTAGATGACATCAACTGCTCTACCCCTGTCCATCAGTTCTGTAGCCTCATCATAGAAGGCCACTAAATTGGTCTGGCAGGATTTCCCCTTAGTGAAGCCATGCTGGCTGCCACCAACCACCTTGTTGTTTTTCATGTGCCTCAGCATGCCTTCCAGGAGAATCTGCTCCAAGATTTTGCCAGGGACAGAGGTGAGACTGACTGGCCTGTAATTCCCTGGGTCATCCATTTTCCCTTTCTTGAAAATGGGGGTTATAATACCCTTTTTCCAGTCATAGTTCAAACACTTTAAATTTTTATTATGTCTTCCATAGTACGATTTCTTTTTCAAAGCACATTGCCACAGAAATTTAGTGTTAGCTTACACTGAGCAACCTGTTCTACTGGAAAGTGTCCCTGCCCATGGCAGGGGGGTTGGAACTAGATGATCTTTAAGGTCTCTTCCAAACCAAATCAATCCAAATCTTCCAAACCAAACCAATAAGAGAATCATTCTATGATTCTATTATTAGTGTTAGTGGGCATTCTTTTCATAGTTCTAATACATGACACAGTAGTGAGAAAAAGAAGAGCATTTAATTTTCCAGCCCTTTTCTCATGACAACACTTTTGCTACACTGTTTTTTGTAGCTAATTTTCAGCGCTGTTTCAGGTAGCTGCATGTATATTATCCAGAATTTCCTTGAAGTAACAACTATTACAGCTGAGAAAGCTCTCAGCATTTTCTCTGCAACTTCTAATTACACAGTTTTTCAAATATTTTTATTACTGGCCTAGTAATAGAAAAGCTATCTATATGTAATAACTGAGGACTTCACACAGCGATAAATAATTTCAGATATTGATCTTTCATTTTTAAATGTAAATTCTTACACAATTGCAATGTTACATTGTGGAAATTCTAACATTCAGATTATTAAACTCAAAGAGAGCATTTTTCCATAGACTTTACTTGCACATATTACAATATTATTCTTGTTACTTCCTACATGACAGAAAAGAACACCACTCTCAAAAAACCCCTCTGTCTCTCCTGCCCATAACTTGCTCTGCCGAAGAAACAATACCTTTACCTAGGTAAGCATTAAAATATTTTGCCCATCTGGTTGGATCATGAAAACTGCACATTAAATGACATACAAGTTAATACTGACCAAATGAATCATCAAGCTCCTCAAGCTGATTTACTTGCGATACCTTCTGTATCATCGAGACATCTGGTTCCTCAAGTGAAGGTAATTTCCGAGGATGGGAGGTGGGTTTGTGTTCCTGGATGGGTAGGAAATTAATAGCTAGTTCACCCAGCTTTTTGAGTGTAAAACAGATTAAATATGACAATAAATTTTCAAGAATGTTTGACTAGAAATACATTTAGCCAGGACCATATTGACTACTGAGCCATGATCTGAAGATGTGTTTCTTCCTCAGGCTATAGGGTTTTTTTCCTCTAGTTAAAGTGATGGTATAAAATGGATATATTCTACTATTGATACTATACTGTAGTGTGCACTTTATTTTATAAAGCCAAGTGTATAAGCTTAGAAATCTTATAACAGTCTAACATCTAGTTTCTATGAACTGCAGCCTTTTTTCTTTTCAGGCATTAAAATACTTTTTTTCATCTCTGTATTACATAAATTCCCAATTTAATTATTTTCACTTTAAAAAGCTGAAAAGCAGTGGTGTAACTTCCTATAGAAAGTGGAATTTATAAACCAGGGATTGGGTTCAAACTTAACCAGGGGAAGTTTAGATTGGATATGAGGAAGAAATTCTTTACTGTAAGGGTGGTGAGGCACTGGAATGGGTTGGCCAGGGAAGTTGTGAATGCTCCATCCCTGGCAGTGTTCAAGGCCAGGCTGGACAGAGCCTTGGGTGGCATGGTTTAGTGGGAGGTGTCCCTGCCCCTGGCAGGGGGCTTGGAACTAGATGATCTTAAGGTCCTTTCCAACCCTGAATATTCTATGATTCTATGACTGCACAGACAGTTCTGTGAAGCAGAGGGTAGAGAACAGCACTAGTTTATGAAACAGTTGTAAATGTGTTGTTAGCACCCAAAGTGTGTGAGTGGATTTCACCACTAACGGGTGTGTGCAAGCATGGGGAATTATAACCAGAAAACACTGTCTTCTGTCTTCCTGAGCTTTTAGTTTTACCAGCACTTAGCAGTGCCTCACAAGTTTAGTTACGATGCCAAATACAGACTTTTCAACTACTTCCTCTATAAGCTGTTCTCTTTAATTTTACAAGACTTTTCAAACTTTCACCCGTTTAAAAGCCAGTGGCCTATTTTGCCTGAGGATGTATTAGTCCTAAAGGAAAAAAATGAAAAAAAAAGGCAAAAAAGAGAAAAGAAGGAAAAAAAAAGGAAAAAAAGAAATCCCTCCCACCCCATACCTGCAGGAGCAAGGACTGCAGCGCACAGCTCCCAGCATCCACACAGAGCCCAGTATCAATACCCCGCATCCACCTCAGGAGCCAATGCCGTAAGAGCACAGTAAAACAAAACATTTGCTGTCTCAATTCTACTCAAGCTAGGAAAACTTACCTTTAACTTATTGCTGGAATGATTGCTCTTCATTTTCTTTCTCGAGGACATTTCACTATTCAGTATATGCTGCTAAACATACAACTGAGGATAGAGTTACTGAGAAACTGTCCCCGACACAAATCTGCTGTCACAATACCTGAGAGAGAATGGGAAACCTGTTAACTCAGCTCATTATACATAACTCACTTCGCAAGCAGAGCTGCCCGACAGCCGGCGCAGCACTTCTAAACGAGCAACAAGACGCGTGTAATGAACGCCCTAGCGCGTAAGGCTGTGCACACCTTCCCCTCCGCTTCCCCAGGCCGATCCTCTCACGCAGAGAACACCAGGCCCCGTCCCCAGCTGCACGGAGCCCAGGGCCCGCCGGCCGGGTCCGGTACCTCAGGAGGAGGAGACAGCAGGCGGCGGCCACAGCGGGAGCCCGGCCCCGCCCGACCCCCCCCGCGGACATGGGCGCCCCTCGGCCCGACCCCCTCAGAGGACGCACCCGCCGCCGGCACCACCGCCTCCCCGCCGCGATTCGAAAGGGGCGCGCTCTGGCGGGAAGGGGCGGTGCCATGAGCGGGGGCAGCACCGGAAGGGGAACGGGGCGGCGGCGGAGGCGGCGCGGCCGCTGTGGCGCGGCTGCTTCGCCTCGGGGAGGGAGGAGAGCTGCAGGGGGGCCCCGCTGCGGGTTGGCGGGAGGGGACAGCGTCGGGGTGAGGCGGGGAGGGGCTGCCAGGAGGGAGCAGAGCAAGCTCCTCCTGCTCTTAACGCGTTGTCTGCTGTCGTGGTTTTAGCCTCTCAGGCGGTTCGCTCCCTCACTCCCCCCTTATTTCTTCCCCCCCACTCCCGGGGGCATGGGGAGGAGAATCGAAAGCATGCAACTCCCACGGGTTGAGATAAGAGCAGTCCAGTAACTAAGGTATAACACAAACCACTGCTGCTACCACCAAGAATAATGATGACAAGGGAAATACAAGGGAAGAGAATACAGCTGCTCGCCACCAATACCCAGCCCAACTCAGCAGTGCTGTGCAGTGCACACCCCTTTTCCAGGTCCCTTGACCCAGTTTTTACATCCTGGGCATGACATGCTGTGGTATGGAATACCTCTTTGGTCAGTTTGGGTCAGGTGTCCTGTCTCTGCTTCCTCCCGGCTTCCCCTCGTCCCTGGCAGAGCATGAGACTCAGAATGTCCTTGGTCAGAGTAAACATTCTAAGCTGCAGCTAAAAACCATCGGTGTTATCAGCGCTGTTCCCAGGCCGAAAGTCAAAAACACAGCACTGCACCAGCTACTAAGAAGGAGAAAAATAACTGCTACTGCTGAACCCAGGACACCTACGCTCTGGTCACGGCTCACTCCAGACTGTGCACTGACAGGTAGTGTAGCTTACTGTTTCCCCATTCCAGATACCAAGGCTTTATTTTCCCCATCCAGCGGCACAGTGGGGAGCCAGTGTTCACATGAATTCACCTAACCCACCCTGTAACATGACTGAAAAAACCCCACCCAAACCCTGTTTTCTTCTGTGCATAGGTGGCATTACACCACCAGGCCAACACACTGGCCCCCTCCAACTTCATACCTGCCTACAGAAAACAAGGTCAAAACCTTGCAGCAGTTAAGAAACTGATCCAACCCAAAAGATAGTACCTGTTACAATAATGTGCCAAATTCCCTATCTCAGGCATTTAGTTACTCAGCAATCAAATTCTTGCAGACCATTCACCAGTTTGGCAAGTCTCAGTAGTTGCAAGGGCGCTTTTCATGCCCCAACTCTTAATCCACCAATAAGGGTGTTCTTCTACCATCATCACACCACCAAATAAGCTAAAACACTGTGAAACAGCAGTTGAGGACTGACAGGTTGCAAGTTCTCTTTAAGCTTCTAATTTGATGACTACAGCACCCAGCAGCATTTAGTGGCCTATGTACTTAAGGTAACAAACCCTACATACAGCCGAGCCATGGTTCTGTGGTGGTTAAAAGGCTCCTCCAGAAAACAGTCTGTGGTAGGATGCATCAAGAATAAAACTTGATCCGGCTGCCTGCCATCACTTAGCCGTGGCCCTGAGGAGAGGTGTGGTGACATCACGATCTTGCCAAGTGACAAAAATTGGGTTTATATTTCCTTCAGCAGGGAAGAAATATATAAAGGAACATATGAAATTACTCAAAAGGAGAAAGTCTACAATGGCTAGGAACAGAAGTGTGCTTATTATTTCACAGTAACATCTGTGTTTGCATTGTGCTCTACACCTTGCTTTGGTGATGATGCTTCATGTACCCTGGTCTGATAAACCTGCCCATGAAGTCTTTCATAGCATACTCTTGATTAAAGCTAGACACACAATAGAAGGGGGAAGGAGAATGATGACAACACAGGAAGGACAACCACTACCTCCCAAAAGCAGCCTAGGAGTTTTCTAAAACTCCAGATTTCACTCAGAAGTTGTTTTTGATGATAAAAACACTACTTAACCATCAGAAACCATACTGAAGACAAAGGGCTTTTGGTGTTTAGGAATCCTGATAGAGCAAGTTGCATACAACAGAATCCCTTGCTTACAGACACTGGCCAAAAGCCTACACAAATATCAGACCAAAGCAGAAAGTTACTTTCCAGAAGTAAAGTATCAACAACCAGTATTTGTCTTCCACTTACTGTTTGTAGCAGTAGAGTTTTACAGCTTGTCAGTTACCCAATGAACCCGGGCTTGTTAGTCAGCAGCATCATGCCTTGATAAACAAACACTTCACCAAGTTGAAATGCAGAAATATTTATTTTGGTTTCCTTCATTGGTTTTGAAAATTGTTTTGGTTTTATAAAACATAGAAATAGCCAACACTAAGCAAACATTTGAATTCCAATGTAACAAACTACTGCTCTAACAGTTGACTTTGATTTGTGTACTTTAATTGCACACATGTATGAAATTATGCTACAGAGTAGTGCATTACAATCACACACAAATCTTAGTGCAAACCTTGTTGTGCTTGTATTTTACATATATCCATGTTTTTTTGAAAACAGCAATGAATGCTAATGCAAAACCAACTGTTAAGGATAGTAAAAGACTTCTGCTTTAATAAGGCTTATTTCTGCTGATTTCACAAACAAAACCTAGTTATTTTGTAGTTTATCTGGGAATTAGGTTTTTATCCCTGAACAAATACCTATCCTGTGCCAACACACAGTTCTGTTGGCATACATAAACACTTCCCATTGCTGCAAAGCATCAGGCAAAAACATTCTACCTGATCTATTTTGCTATTCAGTGAAGAATACTCAGTGGCTCATACATAAAGCACAGAAAACAGAGGTTATGTCAGAAGCTCTTCTGCTTACAGAGGACCTGGCACATTTTTAAAATGCATTTTAAATACATGCTCATTACAGGGAAATGAGTGGCTAGTACAGGTGCAGTTTACCTGACTGTTAGCATAGCCAGCCTCCTGAATGCTTTTGTTTTTAAGTCTCTAGTGTTCTTTGCAGAGTTAGGATCTGTTCATTTACCAGGCTGGCACCATTCTGGAATTTGTGTTCATGCAGCAAAGGCCACACTTGCTGAATTAACTGCATCCACACTTTCATATGCAGACTTCCTCTGAGGAACTTGCATTCATCGATCTCCTTTATGTGAAGTTCTGACTTTTACCTTATAAAAATAGATCTCAGAACTGGCTGCAAATACAGAAGGGAGGGAAAAACCCACTCAGATTTTGCCCCAGTTAACATTAGGACTAATGCAAGATGTGATACCAGCTATACAACTGTAAAGGTTTGGGTTTTTGGTGGTTGGGGGTTTTGTCTTTTTGAACAGATTAAGTAATCCTTTTGAAGATGCAAGATACTTAGAGGCATTTTCAAACCTGCCAAATCCTTTGTGGAACTGATAACTGCAAAATACACTGCAGACAGCAAACATGCTGGCAATAAGAAAACCTTAGCTCCTTGGTGAAGGAGAGTCCCATTTTTGGCCAAGGAAGTCTTAAATAACTTAGATATAGTTACCATTTATAGTTAAGGCTCTTTTTGGAAATTGTAAGTCACCATAAAAACAGTATGCAACACAACTTGACAGTAAGGCAGTGTTCCATTTCTTCAGTGTTCCTATGGCAAGTACCCATTTTTGTACAAGTTAATGATTGCACAGTTTCCTTCCCTATGTTTGCTGTAGTCAAATTACAGATACGAAGGCCAACAGTAGACATCAGACATGTGCCACTTCCCTCATTCCATTGTCAGTTACATTTTGGCATTGGCATAGAGTTCATTTATCTGTGACTGGAAATATTTTCGCAGTTCTGGTCTCTTCGCCTTCAGTGTTGGTGTCAGCAGGCCGTTTTCAATAGAAAACATTTCACTGTGCATGGCAATGTCTTTGACCTGGAAAGTAAACAGTTACTTGCCAAGCTGCATTCCTTGGAATAGACAAGGTTATTAAAGAATTACCCAGACATCACAAAGCCCAGGTGCAAATTAAAAGCAGCTTCTGAAGAGCCAGATTATATTGGTGTTGACAAGTTTAAAGAATTCGGTGTTTGATTCACAGAATCATGCTCACAAGCTTTCTTACCTGTTCGAATGACTTCAAACCAGATTCTTTCCCAATCCTCACCATGTCTTCCAAAACATAGTTTTTAAGCTCCTGTGGATACAGGAATACATTGTATAGCTTGAAAAAGTTGGTGCAGAATGGTTAACTGTAGTTAGATATGACTCACCTTGTTTTTACATAGCTCTTCATATGAGCCTTCAAATCCCTTTTTCTTGGCCCAGCTGCGCAAAGTCTCAGGATCAGGTACTACAATGGCTACTAAGAAGGCCTAAAAAAAGAATTTTTGTCAAGCTTTTCTTCTTTTAAAGTCAACACTTTAGTTCCTAGTCCTTTCATTCTAGTCAGCGTTAGGCATTTCTCATCCTGCTATAAAGTCAGCAGCTTACAGCTACTTGAACATGGGAGTGCAGTTCAGAATTTGTACTTACGAGAATTACTCTCGTTAAGAGCCACATTTCAGTTTACACTTGTAAAAACGTGGACATCTTGGATTTAGATGGGGTATTTTTGGTGGTGGTGGTGTTCCCCCCCACCCTCATGGTTTTGTGCTGTGGGGTTTTGTTGGATTTTCTCCTTCCCCTGCACACTGGTAGCAACTTACATACAGTCTTTAATACCTAATTTAATCCAGCTTCACTACTGTCCGGAACTAAATCCAGAAGCATGCTATATAACTGCTGGAGCCAAAAGTACAAAATTGTGTCAAAAGAACTAAAATGTGTAATGTCAAAAATTTACAGTTTCAGTGCTGAAGTTTGGAGTGGAGGAATGAGGAAAAGATGACTCTTCTGCAGTCTCTTCTTGCATTTACTTACCTGCAAGCTCTCTCCATGGACAAACACCTGAGCGAGTGCTTCACATCTCAGATATACATTTTCTATTTTCTCTGGTGCTATGTACTCTCCCTGAGCCAGTTTAAATATGTGTTTTTTCCGGTCAATGATCTTCAATGTACCATTCTGTTGACAGAAATAACTTCCACTCAGAAAAGGCACTTCAAGTGAAAACACCAATCTACACAGCTTAAGCATGCCACACTAGTACAGTAAAAGTGTGCTAGAGCCAGAGCACTGTCAGACTGATGTTGGAAGTAAACAGGCTCTGCATCAGCTAACCTAAACTCGGGAAACCCTCAGGATTGACACTAACACTTTAACCCCCAGGCACACAAATTTATCTAGAACAGTAATTGTCCGCCTCCTAACATTATCTGTCTTTCATTTAATTCATTGTGTTCAATACCAGATATTTTCAGTCAAATTACTGCTCATAACTGCAGAAGTACATTTTAGCTATACAAGTTAACTTACTGGTAGCCATTTCCCAATATCTCCTGTATGAAGCCAGCCATCTTTGTCCAGAGCTTCTGCTGTTTTTTCTGGATCTTTCAAATAGCCACGAAATACATTTGGCCCTTTTACACACACCTGAAAACAACCATTTATTAGTGTACATACTGTGAAGGGAGATTAGCAAACACTACTTGCAATGAATGCTTTCTCCAGTGGTTCTAAATAACCCCTGCTAAAAACACAAAGTGAAGTTCATGCATTAGTACAGATATTTCTGCTCACAGTTTTTGGAGACCTAACGTTTTCCATTGGCATAAAGTATAATAAAGCAATTGGAAGCATCTGTTCTCTTCCAGTCCAGCAGCAGTGTTCCTAGCTGCTATCTGAATAATCTGAATTTATCAAATGAAATTTTTATTTATCTGAAGAAATTCTGCTGAATCCAGAAATATTACCCCTCAGCCTGGCAGCATGCGTGTTTCAGCTTTGGTAAGCAGCAGTGGTATTGTGCTAAAACTAGTGATAAAAAGCTGCATATCAAGCAAATTACATGCTTGCTGTCCCAGAGTAAAGTAGTTAGTACTTTAGGGCTTAGAGCACTCAAGACTTGTCTATACTGGGAACCTGCAATTTCTTTGGCTTGAAGGTTGCCTGGGTTTGCATACCTAATAGAAAACCAAGAACAACTTCTCTGGATGCATGGGCATTATTAGGATCAAAAAGTATGCTTACAAGGTATGAAAAAGAGACCAACAAGATTAAAGGTTTTAATTGAAGAGGTCATCAAGAAATCAAGTTAGACCTTACAAGCTAAATTAAAACAATTAGTAGAGCATTTGTAAGTAAGAGAACATAGAAGTAAAGCAACTAATCAGGAACATTGAGTAGAGCCTGAAGTATCCAGAGGTGATGCCAGATTTAAGTATTTTCTGACTGTAACAGCCAAGGTTGTATAAGCTTTTTTTGGTGGAGAGTAGGAGAAAGGACAGAGCCCTTGTTATTTAAGGATCTGCAGGACCATACAAATACCTCCTTAGAAACAAGGACAGAGGTATACGCAAGATTAAGTTTTGCTTCAGTCTTGTTTAAGATGCCCACTGCACCCAACTGTTTGGGAATCAAGAGTCCAAAATCCCCAAAAGCTTTACAGAGCAGTCCTCAGAAAGCAATAAAGGATTCAAACCATCACACCAGCTTGGTATGTGTGGATGCTGGAAGACAGTAAGAAGGGTCTGGTCTGAGCAATAATATCAAGGCTCTAGAACAAATCGTAGAATCATAGAAGAGTTAGGGTTGGAAAGGACCTTAAGATCATCCAGTTCCAGCCCCCCTGCCAGGGGCAAGGACACCTCACACTAAACCATGCCACCCAAGGCTCTGTCCAACCTGGCCTTGAACACCGCCAGTGATGGAGCATTCACAGCTTCCCTGGGTAACCCATTCCAGTGCCTCACCACCCTTACAGTAAAGAATTTCTTCCTCATATCCAGTCTAAACTTCCCCTGTTTAAGTTTGAACCCGTTACCCCTTTTCCTCTCATTACAGTTCCTCATGAAAGGTGCCCCCCCAGCATCCCTATAGGCCCCCTTCAGATACTGGAAGGATGCTATCTAGAAGAATGGGACAGAAAATCCAGTTTTAAGTTAACTGGATAATAAATATCAATAGGGGTGGATAAAATAGGCTAACTATTAGTCTAGGGGATTAGTAAAATTATAAAACAGACAAGGAAGTGGCTAAAGAATCTTCAGGCACTAATATAAATTCTCAGACCAGAAGAAAAAATTACACAGTTCATAGAAGAAGTAGACCAATTCTTAATAAAACTCATCCCAACTATTTTCAGTGCTTACCACAACATAAAACATACGCACACTTGTGAGTTACAGTACAACAAACAGAGGTGTTGTCAGTAAGAGGGCAATCTGAGTATTAGTGAGGGTTCTGATGACCTTGTCAAAACAGCACCAAACTTGTGACCAAACCAAGGTCATGTTTTATGAATAAAGTCATTTCTGCTATAAAACAGGGCTTATCTGGAATGATATGAGTAAGGGAGATCTTTGTGTCCCAGTCAAGCCAAAGGCTGACTGATCAAATGTTTCCATTTCCATGGCTCCTACAATCACAGGATGGCAGTAGATGACAGCTTCTCCCAGCAGAGACAGCAAGCGATTTATCTGTCTGCTGCTAACTGGCACTAAGACCTCATCTGCATGTGAGTAGATACAATTCTATTCACAAATTTATCCTTCTTGAACATGGATAACTGGTAAAAGTGAAAAGCAAGGCTGACAGAATGAAGAACATTGAAAGCTCACTCTCAGAAAGGAGGACTAGGAGTGCTTAGTCCAGCTGAAAGACAGACAGTGAGGAGGAAGATCTACTTTGGCCAAAGATAATGGGAGCCAATTCTATAGCTATGGGCTTCAGTTCTGTGAAACAAGTTACACTTAATTTGTTAAATACAGACTAGTTCACACTGAGGAAGTTAGGACTGAAAGACTAAGATAGTACCCGATATATTAAGGTGCTACCATATCCATTCAAGTCCAAAGTAACTCCTAACACTGCAAACTTGCAAGGTAAGTGCAAAACAAAACATTTTTTAGAAGGTTTTGGGTACTTTTTAAAAGACATGTGACTGTTTCTCATTATAAGAATTTATACTCAGTTCCTCTACCGGACCAAGCTTTAGAAGCATATTTAAAGTGAAGCAGATGAGGACTAAGCATAGGATAATAGAATAGTAAACATGGGGTCATATGCAATACAGGAAAGAATCCTGACATTGCTCTCCACTTGCCAACATTTTCCCCACCACCAAGCCCAACTAAATCCTGAAGTATTTCTGGGAATTAAAGCCTAATGACTTGCCTCTAGTCTCATACAAACCACAACCAGAACAAATTAATATAATGGACTGTTTGCAGTCACAAATTAGTTACTTGCTTAAGCTACTTTTTATTTATTCTTTTCTCACTCCTCAACTGCCCCCAAGACCTCTCAAAAGCATATAAAGGACACCACAGTTTAATTTGCTTTCAGGGCGTGGGGAAAATAAGTTACTGCATGGACATCTGTTCAAAGTATACACACAAAGTTCAAGCTGTATATATTTTACTTGGGAAAAAATACTGAAAGACACAGCATAGAGCATTACACACAGAAGCTGAGTCCTCAACGTGCAATTTGAAAACACACATGTTCAGTTTGTGCAGGCTGCAGAAATAAAAAAGTAAAGAATGTGCAGGCAGTTGCCACAAACCATTAGCAGCCTTCATGACATTTTAGCTCTGTTTCTCCTAATGGTGTTCCAGCCACTTTGGATTTCCTCATCTCATACATCACAAGCTGGGTAACAAGATACATACATCAGCATGTTCTCTAGCACTTGGCTGGTGGGGGGGGAAGAGGAGGAGAATGATCCCTAGGTTTTTACTGGAGGATAAATGCAGTATGAGATAGGTAGCTTTGCAGCTATCCCACAGCTGGAAGATGGCATGTTAGCCATACAGTCAAATACATAGTAATCTGTTATCCCACAGTAAGCAGCTTTTTCTTGCAATACACAATTCCCTATTTTGCTTCTGTGAATTGTTAGCTGACATTGCATGCAGGCATTTTTGATTTTAGGTAGCAGGCCTTGTTTAGCACTTGTACTAAACTCAGACAGTGAGCTGTTATTTCATGAAGAAAAAACATTTTTCAGGTTCTGCAAGAGGCTCATATTGACCTTTTGAAATTGCTTACCTCACCCTCTCCTTTGGCAGCCAAGTAGTTCATTTCTTGTACATCAACAAGCTTGATGATGCTGCATGGCATGGGCGCTCCAACATGACCTATTAGACAAAGTAACACTTCAGCTGCTTTTCAAGTCAGATTCTTAAAACAATAAGCTGGTTACTTGCTAAAGTAAAAAAGATGGAAAACTGATTTCTGATAATATACTACACCAATACCAGTACAGAAATAGCTTAATTTTGCTGGAACTGAAAAATTAGGTTCTCAAATATCCCTAGAATGTTACAAGTTGCACCATGTACTCAGGATTTCTTATAGTCAGGATCCTCACTCTATGAACACACTTAAGTAGGGTAGGCCCACTATAGTTCCAGTTATCAGTCTTATTTCAGTTAGGGAGCTAGAAATGTAGCAGCTGACAAATGCAGACTGTTTGTTCCAACACCAAAAATGCCATTTAAATTTCCAGCAATGTGTTTATAAACAGCAGATTCCTGTTCTGTAAGAATGACAAGGGTTGATAACTATGACCTCCCATCTCCTAAAACCACTTCAACTTAAAAGGACAAAGCCTACTAAAAGTTTGGATTACTGAACCTTCCTAGCCATTTAGGGGTAGAAACTTCAAGGGATCCCATCAAAACTATTTTACTTCACTTGAAGAAAAGCAGAATCTTATGTTTTAGGAGAGCTTTATGCTGAATACTAATGCCATCAGGGACCTTTAATAGCATCCTGAAATTTCCCAGGCAGGCAGACTGTTGAACACCATACCTGCTGTCCAGTCACCAGGCAGTGACAGTGAGCATCCAGCTGTGCATTCAGTCTGTCCATAACCTTCATAGAACTAGGACGTGAAACCAAAATATTAAGATTTACTTTTCAACGTGCAGTTTATTAAAGTGAAATTAATATTTTGCTTTTTCCTGAATTTAAATTTGAGTTCAGCAAAACCCCCAGCATTTTCTAGAAAAAAATAGCTATTAGAGTTTTATCACAATGCACAATTTTAAGTGCTAATATTCCACATTCAGTTCCAATAGTTACTCAAAGTTTTACATGCTGTATGACACCTGTAGAGATGAAAACAAAAAACAAGAGGGAGCAAGAGGAAAAAAACAAAGACTAACAGTACTAGCAATGACTTCATTCACATCATTTAACAACTGGTTTGCCCAAGACAGCCAGGAACAGAATCCCTATGCCCATCACAGCTCTGTAATTAAACAGAAGACAGGCTTCCCTTTTCTGTGCAGAATGCATTGCTACAGCTGCACACTACTGATTAACTTTAAGCCACAGAAGCCTCACATTTTAGAGCACTTTCAATTCTTTAAATTTGTTTCAACACATTTGTTCCATCCTGTGCCACTGTTACGCAGATTTTACCTCAAAAAGCATATACTTTGAAGAGGCTCTGAAGATAAACACAATGGGTGCAGTCTGATTCTCCCCAGTCTCATCTTCAAAGCAAGAAGACTACTGTATCATAACATTGATTCAATTCTCTACAGTAGTTACAAATACTTCTGTGAGGCAAGCCCCAGGAATTTAATCCAAGAAAATTAATTATTGCTTATAGCAGCCCTCCCCTCCCCCCCAGTCATCCTCTTAATACAGTTTAGTTGGTTACTTCAGCTAAACTGTAATAAAGACTTCAGGATGAATGCATAAGTCTCAGGGGACAGAGAAACTCTGGAAAGGAGTACACACTTGCATAGTCTCCAACAAGAATGCCAGAAAGAGTTATCCATATGATCAGACTACTTGAAATGTTCTATCATCATAGCTGGAATTGGGTATTAAAATCCTTATGGTTTAAGATTATGGCCAGGAAACTCACCTGACAGCCAAGAGCTGCTCTCAGGAAGGTCAATACACTTGCAGACACAGGTGCTGCTCCTGTAATCATCAGCTTTACTCTTCCTCCCAAACTTGCCTACAACAGATACAAGATACTGTGGACACCAAAAGCATTTTAGAGATTTCCAGAGTCTTCTTCCTTCCCACCCTCAGCCACTATTCACCTACAGTGCTACCCACAAGTGTTAAGAGATTAAAGTTTAGTCCCCTATTGCAAGCTGTCATTCTTGCAGTGTTTTTGACTGCATAAATGGCATCTCAAACATACAGCATCTACAAAAACTATGCTTATGGTATCATTGCAGTGCAGACTGTCAAAAGCCTGAAGAGCTTAAGCTGTGGCCTTACATCAACAGCTTTATTTTTAACTACCTTGTATCAGCTTCTATACATCCTGAATGCTATAAAAAGCAGCCACAGGGCATGTTGTACAACCAGAGTTAAGGCCATAGCAAGTGAGTGCCAGATATAATAGCAGGTGTAACTTACTAGTGACCAACAGTGAGGAGGCAGCAGGGGCTACAGGTGGCCCTGTCACATTTAGCATTCCTCCTTCAGAAGGACAGCGATTGCTTTCAAAGTGGTAAGAGAGAGAAGCACCAGACTGTTTCAGAGTATCTCACCGAATACAGTTAGCTGATACTATTAGAACTAAGGGGGCTGAAAAAGCAAAGTTGGAAATAAAACAAACAAACAAGCTTTGCTTGTTATTTGGAGTAGCCAGTTAGTGATGAAAGTCACATGGGATTGTAACTATTCATATGAAACTCAACAGCTACAAACTTCAATTCAGAGGCTTTCAAGCATACCTGTATTTTGCGGAAGATGACTTTGTCCCAGAAACTGTTATTTCTAACTATACCACTTTTGAGTTCGGCTTCTTTCCTCTTGGAAGCAAAATCCAGCATCCACCTCTTTATTGTAGTATCTGCCTGTCCAAAAATCTATAAAGATGATCTGTGGTTAGAAGCCTCACAAACTAGCATTCCCTTTTTCTTACAGAAGCATGCTTAGATACTTAACAATGAAAACCAAGTAAATTAAACAACCTTTATTGGGAGGTATCTCAATTCCAGTAAGAAATACTTGTGGATCTTTATCTTGGCCTCTACCTCAGTTCAGAGATGCTCACCTTGGCCTCTACCTCAGTTCAGAGATGCTCACCAGTTAGTACTTAACCAATTCTTGTGTCCCATCAAACTGTGATGCTGTTTCAATATATAGTTTCTTCGTTTAAATGAATGAAACAGATGTTTGCCTTTTCTATTCCATGACGATTAAAATTCAAATTGATTATAATCCTCAGCATATTCTAAAAAGCACACCACCATAATGCTTAAAGTAACAAGAGTTTCTGAGGAAATACAGGTCCCTTCAGAGATGAGAGGTCTATCTTGCACATAGAAGCTCACTTTCTAGATCACTTTTCAAAGGCTCCTTCTAGTTGTTCTCAGGAAGTCAAAAAGCAGACTCAACAGGCTACAGATTAGTATATTTACTTGGGAAGAGAAAGACCCAGCAGCTCTTCAGCATTATGACACCCCCCCAGCATGCCAATTTCCCACTTGTTGACTTCACCTGCTACATTACCGCAAGGCTGGGTGAAGTTGAAACACTGCCATACAAGTGTGAAAGCCTCAGGGCACCAGAGTTAACAAGCAAGAGGACATCATGAAAGAAGAGTGTCCCAAGCTTTGGCTCTGCTTCTAAAATCTCAGTACAAGAATGCATGAACAGAATGAGTGGCTATATTTTAAGCACTACAGGCTGGTCTCAGGATTTCTTCCCCTCCAAATGGATCAAAGTTGCACTATTTGTTCCTGTGGCCAAACATAACCTTGTATTACTTGCTGTTCCTCCAGTCTCATGATTAGAGCGCTTTCCTGGCTAAGACAGCATAGACAAGCTCTGCAATTTCTTTAGCACTGGGCTTCTTGTTATATCCTTCAACAGCTCTGACTGTATCCTAAGAATAGTCAGCCACCCATATACAAAAGGATGACTATACAATCTGAAGTCCAGGAAAAAACCTGCTTCTGAATTCCCACCTCAGATGACCCTGAGCAGCCAAACAGCAATCACCAGAGAGAGCAGAGCTGCTGACACACCCTGTTCCCAGCACTGCCAACTGGCTGGTTTATAGTTCTCCCTGCTAGAGCACAGTGGGTGCTGGGTAGGAAACTTGTATGCATCTATGCAAAGAGGCAAACACCTGACCTTGGTGTGCAAATTCCCCTCCATGAGTCAGATGCTAAAAGCACGGCATGCAGATGCTAAGCCTCATGTTCATGTACTAGACTAGATTTAAATAACTTGCTCTGAGCACAACAGTACATCATTAATCAAGCTAGAGGGAACCAAGTCCTCTAGTTAGACTCCTCAACCCTTGTATTTACTGCACAGAAATATTAATACAACAGGTATTACAGTACTCCCTGTACTTTCAGCCCTCTTTTAGAAGCTGATACACAAATTGGTTAGCATACCGATTTAACATTCCAGAGCACAGTTACTCCTACCCTGGCAGCACAGATTTCATGAAGTCTCTTAAAGCCCTGCACAGGTCTAGACTCATGCCTATAGACTTACCTTATCAAACATTCTGTTCAACAGCCTTGGTACTACTGGAAATACAGTTGGCTGCAGTGTTTTCAGGTCATCCATAAGTAGTCTGATATCCCCTTGAAAGAACCCTATCCGAGCTCCATGGCACAGAACCACACACTGTTAGAAAGAAAGTAAACACTGAAAACACAAGATACATGCAGCTGGAACACATTATACAACACCTATGCAGAGCAGACTGCATGGGATCTACCTTAAGTCCTCTCAGCTTCTGGACTAGTTCTGAAGCATTCTGACATTATAGGATGGGACTAGAAAGACCAAGACATGCCTGGTGTACACAGGCTAAAGACTTTGACAGTATAATATACAGCACAAAAGCCCCTATCTAAAAGGGGCAGTTGGCCAAATAAGGCAATGCCAGTGACTCAGAGGTAGCAAAATATCAAAAAGCAGAACTCCTCTTTAAATGTTTAACAACATTTAAAAATAATAGACCTCTATTTGTTCCCTGCTATGTACCAGGAAGCTGCATTTCTGCATTTGAAGTCAGCACATACTGTTTACTGATCCAGCAGTGATTTTTGCCTTATGCTACTTGATTTCCACTCTCTTGCACTCTGGTTTTCCTTCCCATTTCATAGAACTGATGTGAGCAGAGGATTTGTTGTTAGGAGATCAAGATGCTATTTAGAAGAGTCTAGTAGACCACTGCTTATTTCTGCATCACTTCAGACCTATACCAAGAAAGGCAGACTTAATCCTGTTGTGTTCTACAGTCTGTTACAAGTCTAGAAGCTCCACCCCCTACACCTATACACCACCATCTCTATTTTGTTTGGGTTTCATTTATTCTTTTAAAGAAAACCTCTATCCCTCTTGTGGTTTTCTATACCTGTTTTTATTTCTTATGCGTCCTTCATTCCCTGCCATCCATTCTCATCTTTTCTGCACAAGACAGAGTATCAATTTTCCCCTTCACCCACACTTTGCCACCATCTGCTAAAAAGCAGTAAGCGCATCAGTCCAGATGGACTGAGAAGCAACTGCATTTGTCCTATCAAGGCTTCCTAGCTTTCTAAGGAAGCCAAAAATCTGCTAACATCAGGTTTGACTGGAGTAGAACTCTAAAGATTGCTTCTCACAGAGCATGTGTTCATACCTACCCCAAACAGTAACAAATCTTTTCTCCTTTCTACCAGAAGTGTTCTTGCTTGATCCCATTATGTAAATATACAAGCAATCACCTGCTTTGTAAAGACCTCAAACAGCATAGGCATACTGAGATCTAAAGACTTCTTATTTTATCCTTTAGAACACAGGTTCACATCCTATTTCTACTGCAGGATCAAGAGCAGAGCTGTTACCCACAGCTTGTACCTTTTGGTGCAAGGCAGGCAGCAGTGAAACAGACACTGAAGCATAACTGGTATCCAGGTTACTAGCAGAAAGAGGCCAAAAGCCTAAGGGCACCTGTACTCCTCAGTTACACTCTCTTCCCAATCTTCATAACTTACAAACACTTTTACATGTGCATAGGTACACACTTGCTAGAAAGCTCAGGTTTCCTAACTGAAATCACAGGACAATTTCTGGGTCCATGTACCTTTTCACACTTGCACAGAGGCTGTTTATTTCACTACATAAACTGGGGCACAGCTACCTTCAACATACATACTTGCAGTCACACTTAAGGGGGAGGTGTTAATTCAACTTCAGTAGGTACAGTAATTAAATACCTGTGCCTCTACTGTATATCAGGAGGAAACTGCATCCTTTCACTAATGCATGCCACTTAACTATGGGCTCAGGGATTCTTAAGACTACCAGTATTAAGACAACCTGAGCTCCCTCATCCTCAGAAATTAAGTCCCAGGTTTTGCTATATGGTAAAACAAGCTATCCAAGAAATTTCAAAGTCTGTCATTAAATAGCATTAAAAGTAATTTTCATTTCCTAGACGAGAACTTCACTGAAACAAAATCCCTTCCTCTTTATTGAAGTTTCTTGGAAGTAATGGTAAGTTTAACCAACATAAAAGTAGTGTAAGCAAGCAGGATGCCACATTATAAATAAATTTGTAAAAATACATGGATTTTTAATAGTGCACTGATTATATTAGAGGGAATTTTTTGAGATTGTCTCATGTTCTAGTAGACCAGTTTATTAACCCTAGCTCTAAGGTTGATGTTTATGTTTCATAGAATCATAGAATAGTTAGGGTTGGAAAGGACCTTAAGATCATTTAGTTCGAACCCCCCTGCCAGGGGCAGGGACAGCTCCCACTAAACCATGTCACCCAAGGCTATGTCCAATCCAGCCTTGAACACTGCCAGCGATGGAGCATTCACAGCTTCCCTGGGCAACCCATGAAAACTAATTGTCTGGTACTTACTGGATACTGTTTACAATATTGCTTTCCTGAACCTTACCTCAAGCTTTCATACACATGAGCAGGAGTCAAAGAGGAATAGTGTGTAACACTGTGATTCAAGATGCATGCATTCTGTAAGTAAAGTAAGCTTTTCAATAGTTCAGTTTGACAAACAAATGCTTACCTCAACAATTCTCTCAAACATATGAGCCAAGGGCAGGAATGATATCAGAATGTCATCAGGGGAAGGTAAAAATGTTTGCTGAAAGTGTTAGGAAAATTAAATTTCATTCTCATTGATTCTGTGTTGCTCAAGTTAAACATAACAATGAAATCTAGTGTCTAAAGGACAGCCCCTGCTTCAAGTTTCGTTTGTAATAAAGCTGCATTGTTTTTCTTTCATCAGAAATACTACAGCAATAACTCGTAGCATAAGTAAACGTACTGCAGAAACAGTAATCTTTTAGAGTTGAATACAGTAACCAAATTATTACAATTTACCATTCATATTATAACTAGAAACAAATTATGATAGAAACTACAGGAAGTTATACACATTGTGGGGGGAGATGGGGACAGAATGGTTAAAGTAGTAAAAAATACACACTGCAATCTTAAATCAGCTTGCTAATCCAATTTACCATAGGGTTGATATCAAAAGTACCTTACATGATCTAATTGTGAGAACAGTTACTTAAAGACAATTCTATATGTATTGTATTTAAAATAAGTGCAATTGTATTTTTAATTACATCTGTATGTGTTAGAACCATCTTAGCTACCCTGCAGATGAACTTTAATAGTCTACTGTAAACTAGAAGTTAACACTGTATCAAGTAAAAATACAGTTATGTTGCTTGCTCAGTTGTGCAAGGGCTTTAAGCATTTTGGGGTTTGGGGTAAAATACATGATGGCTTCTCCCATTCTTAGTGGAAAAGGTTAGCCCCTACACAAACCCTCTGATACAGAGCTTTCACTGTTTACAGACAGTATAAGCCCATGGCAGAACATAGTGTAGATCCACATCAGGATCTTTGTAACATTTTGCTTGGATCAGAGCAAATTGTAAATTTGTCAGGTTCTTGATGCTGACAGAAGAAACCAGTAAATATTAAACTGCTGACCTAGCATGGACAGAGTGCTGTCAAGATACATTTTCACTTGAATTTTACTAAAAAGACCAAAATTAAGGAGGTTTCAATGTTGGTTTTACTCATGAGATTCTTCCTTCCTGCAAATCCACAATGTTAACCTTTGCAGTTTACCTCTGTAGTTTTCAGAAAAGCTGAAGCATTGCTGATTATGTTTTGATGAGTGATCATAGCTCCTTTGGGGTTTCCTAAGGAAGAAGCACATCAGGATGCAAGAGTCAAATTTTTAGATCCTTTAGGTTACCGAGCAGAGGTAAAATTAAGACTGTGTGAAATCAGTCCCTTCTTTGATATTAAGATCTTTCCTTCTGTATTGATTTAACAAAGGCAGAGAACTTGCTAATACTTTCAAGAAGAGCTAGTAACAGTTAAGTTTGCACCAAGCACCTCAAATTTCATAAGGAAATAAAATCCTTAAATTGTTGTGCTTCTCTCATTCAAAATCCAACACTTCTGTGAAGATACAGCTATCAAACCCAGACCAATTTCTAGTCTCTCATCTGCTGTAAAAATGTAGCTTTTCTTCACTTTTGCTCCCTGCCAGTGTTTGGTACTAACTCATAAATGTCAAGTGTGTGACACTGCCCTGGTTTCAGCCAGGACAGACATCTAGACAGACTGTTTTGGTCTTACAGCAAGGTTGCTTAGAGCAAAGGAACAAATTCTGCTCATACAGTACAGAAAGAAAAAAAGACTACAGAAGAATTGAAGTGTGAAGGAGAGCACTTATAATGGAAATACAAGTTCAGTTCCTATTTCCAAGTCCCAAAATTTAACATCTCCACCCCCAATATTGTAAAACTCTGTATTGATCAATGGGAAAAATCAAAGGGAGCCTTACCATAAAACTTCCCCAGCTACTACTTGCCAAAAAGACGCAGCAGCAGGGGAGAGTCTTGAAAAAAAGTAGGAGGGCTTCTGAATTAATTTGGCACATACAGGATAATAAATTCTGCATAATGTAATGAGGTGTACCTGTCGTTCCACTGGTGAAACAGATGACTGCTAGATCTTCTGGCTTTGGAGGCTATGAGAATTAAGAAAGTATTACTATGGTTAAGATGGTGAGGAAAGACTTTCCTGGACAAAAAACTGAAGTACTAGTGTTACTTATAAGCAATGAGAGATCTGCTAGCTGTCCAGCTTTCAGATTGTCACTTACACTAATTTCATACTTACTATAGGTTTTTGCCTGTGTGTTCTTCCCAGCTCCTAAAGAAAGGGAAGAAAGGGGAGACAGACAGCTTAGACATGAACATGTAACTTTTGCTTTAAATTTACCAGACTAACATTACCAAACACCATAATATCCCATTGCCTAGACTGTCAATTAAGGCATTTTAACTTCCAAAGAGTAACAAAGGCTTTAAGGACATTTTAAGGATATATAGAATAACTATCATGTTCTACAAATACAAAAGTGATAACTAATCTCAAATTCAATGGGTTTTTTTTCCCAACTACTAAACCAGTTTAACTCGCTACAGGAGCTCAAGGTTAAGCAGTGTTGTGACAAGCTACAACAGGCAATCAATCCTATACATCATGGAGGAGACATGCACCACTAACAACTGCTAAATAGATGAAACAAGATTAATTTCAATAAGTACCTCACACCAACATCACTGCTTGTGATAAGGAAGACTCATTTCCCCCATGATTAACACAAGTGGTTTGTACTCCTTTTATACATAAGAGGACACAAGATTCTCTACCCCCAGATAATCACCTTCCCTCTTCCCTCCTTATTCAGGCCTGACTTAGTAATGTCATAGTTCTTTAGGCAGAAAGGAATTGATACCAATAAGATCCTTTTATCATCAAGGATAAAAGGCTGAGAAAGTTGGGGCTGTTCAGTCTGGAAAAGAGAAGGCTGTGTGGAGACCTCATAGCAGCCTTCCAATATCTGAAGGGGGGCTATAGGGATGCTGGGGAGGGACTCTTCATTAAGGACTGTAGTGATGGGAAAAGGGGTAACGGGTTCAAACTTAAACAGGGGAAGTTTAGACTGGATATGAGGAAGGAATTCTCTACTGTGAGGGTGGTGAGGCAGTGGAATGGGTTGGCCAGGGAAGTTGTGAATGCTCCATCACTGGCGGTGTTCAAGGCTGGGTTGGACAGAGCCTTGGGTGGCATGGTTTAGTGGGAGGTGTCCCTGCCCATGGCAGGGGGCTTAGAACGAGATGATCTTAAGGTCCTTTCCAACCCTAACTATTCTATGATTCTATGATTAAGAGGGAAGATTTGAATGCTGATATTCCAGCATCTGTGACCTTTAAAGGTTTAAGTGAAGAATTACTAGTGTCATGCTTATTTAAGAATAGAAACAATAGTACCTTAAGGATTTAGGCAAATTAAAATGGACGTTTTTAAAGTATAGCTTTGGAAGCAGCCTTTGAGGGCAAACAAATCAACTTCACCATAGCTATTACATTTTAAGTACACAATAGCACTATGCATTCCTTTACTAGCCCCTAGATTTCTTTTAGTATGATGTACCTACTTGGGTAATCTTAAGAAATAAGCTATGTCTGGGAAAAGTTAACGTTCCCGTACCTGTAAGTTTGTACTTCTGAAACAGTACCTTTATTGAAAAATTTGGTACTATGACAATGCTCAAAACAGCGTCTGCATTTCAAGCACCACCACAGCCTCAGTACTTCCCTACAGCCTGTTTTGAGTAAGAACTGGTATTTACTGAATATACAGCTAAAATCTCCACACACTTCTTTTGATCTCAGAACTCCAAGATCTTTTTCTATTGTGAAGCTATTTATTCACAGCTACTCAGCTCTAAGTAACCACAGAATACATACAGATATTACGCATCAGAAATCAAGCTTGTGGCATCTGGGAGATATCAGAGGAATAGGCCACATAACCTAAAGCACAGCTGAGCAATAAGCTTCATCCAGAAATCCAGAAAACAAGTACTTAAAGCTAGAAATAGTCATTCTATTCTAATCTAAGCTTCTAAATAGTTCATGGTTGTCTTTTGAGAGACACTAAAAGCCTCCACCCCTTAAAAAGAGGGAAAAAGAAAAAGTATGAGAAAATTTATTCCTGCTCACAGAAACACTATTAGAAATGTTTAAGTTGGCCTAACTTTAGACAACATTTAGACAAGAGGCTCCTGGAGCATCTATTACTGCATTAATCCAAACATCAAGCATTTTTGTAAAGTAAGAGCTTCAAAGTACTCCTGGTAGTCACTACTTAAGCATCTAAATTTCTAACTTCAAGGTAACATTCATCCCCAGTTTTGTTTTTTGGTAATTGGAAGATCCAGTGAAAAGCACCTTCCTTCGCAAAAAACTGGGAGTTAAATCAAGGAAAGAAGCCAATTTTAGTGTACCAACTTGCAGCTGGGCCAATCTTTTCCCAAGCTTAATCCAACCCTTTTGCCAGGGAGCTATAAAGTCACTTACTCCACATAATGTCTTTAGCCCCATTTCAACCTGATTTTGCTGGGGCTAGCTAGCTATGATACAGTTACGTCTTTCAAAGATATGCTAGCATTTTTTATCTTTACCAGAAGGTGGCCCTGTTAACGCAGCAGTTAAGACTTTCTGTGGAAACAAGCTCAGTGAAATGAGGTATTTCACGCCTGTTACTGACATCTGCACAAGACAAGCTCACTTACTTGGAGATACTCAAGTCCTAGTGAATCAAGCCTTCACCAGAAGTCCTAGCTAGAACTAGGTTAAGCCCTGTTTCACAGTCTCACAGTAACCATGTACTTTATGCATGTTGATCATGGCACAGAGTTCTCCAAATAACAAGTGAAGTTATGAAATAAACTTGCATAAGATGTTTATGCAGACTAACTACAAGCAAAACCAAGACTTAAACATTAGGTGGCTAAGCAAAATGGTTTCTACTTCCCAAACCTGGCAGTCACATACCCCTACATTACCATAAACTTACCCTGGAACAGTTTACTGCCATTTTCCTCCTCCTCATAAAACATTTTGGAGAATCACTGTACATGGGAAACTACCATTTTTCGCAAGACCAAAACCTACACAGGCTCTTTTTTGAAATAGTATTTCTGAAGTATTAGTCACAGTATATAATTATCATGTATCATGGGCAAGCCTTAACACTCAGATCAAATGTTCAGTCTGGACTATGTTAACAAGCTTTCATTCTGCAATCTTGGCATATACACTTTCACATTTTGAGCATTATGAAATACTATTAGCAAGCTGCTTTCTTTCTTATATTTTTGTCTAAACTTCAATCCAAGAGATAGTTGAGTATTTTGAAACTAATCCACCACATTCTGTTCACAGTCCTAAAAATCTGTTCAACAGTCATCTTCCTCCACAAGTTAACGGGATGAAAGCAGTAATTTAGGTTAGGCATGCTTACCTCTATTTCTCTCATGCTGAAGACTTCCACCCCACACTTTTTGCCACGTTCCACAAGATCCATGCCAAAAGACTCCATAATAACAATAGTATTAAGTATTGGAGCTTCACCCTTTTCCACACTGGTTAGTAGAAGTTTGGCCTTGTCAGGTTTGTCACAGAAAATCAATGACAAGTCAGCTGATGAAAGAGAATGACATTGTCAGCATGACAATTTTAGGCTAGATCCATACATACTTCAGAACATGTAATGGAAGACTTCTCTGAAGAAGGCTACTGTTCTGCCCTCAGTCAGTTCTGCAATCAAACAGTCTCTGAAGTACTAAAAATGTCCTACCTTTGTTCACAATGTAGGTTATAGCTTCAGTTCCCAGTGTATCATAGAGTGGCACCACCACCATGGAGAATGCATAGCATCCCTGTTCAATGATAACCCACTGCACAAAAAGAAGAGATGCAAGTCATTATGTGTTTGCTTACCATAACAGACCTCCAAGAAAGACTCATTTGTATTCTATCAAGAAAGCCAGCAGGACAGAGCTCATTTGGACAAGTGGCAGTTTGTATAATTTGTTTACTTTGAAGACCTACTAACTTTTTTTTTTATCTGTGGAATTAAAAATAAATGAGCTATGGGAAAGAATCCAATTCAATAAAATTCAACTCTGCCCCAAGAGATCTGCCTGCTAACAAGTGCAGTGCACAATAAACATAATGGATACTGCAGTCTTATGATGTGTTGCAAGCTGACAATGCTTTACAGCAAGCTTGATTTCACCCAAAGTACTGTCAAAGCAAGATAGTCATGCAATTATTTTTTCTGATAGTAGCTCACCCCCTATGATGACAACTTTAAACATCAGTTGACTGGTTCTTCCATGTAATATCTAATACAGAGGCTATGTTAACAAAATTGCTAAATGTCAGTTTCACAAACTGTTTATTAGGGGCAAGTTTCCTGAAGTAAGTTCTCTACTGATTAAGACCACCTTAAATGCAGGGAATTTTTCTGAAAACATTTGTGCGTAGGCAAGTTGTCATTTTGGACAAGAGGTGTACTTAATAAGACTAGTTCAAGGCCAGTTAACAAGTAACTAGACTTCCATGTAAACATTAGGCATACTGGTAAATCTAAGTAGGCACATCTATACTAGCCATAAAAGGGTCCACTGAATACCCCACCTGTACGAGCAACAAGGGGGCAGCTGTATTGCTGCTCAGCAGCCTGAAGTTTAGTAGGTATCTTAATATGGTGGGAGTCTACTTTGTTAGACTTAAGAAGCTGCACAGTGATAAAAGCTTCTGGTTGCAGCCTTCAATAACTTCTGCACACCATCATTCTCAATACAACAACCAGCATCTTCATTTTCTGGACTACCAATACATTTTTCTTTCATTTTTCCTTTTAAATTTAAGAGTATTTCAATCCAAATATCAAACCTTAACATTTGAGGTCTCTCTCAAAGCCCAACCAAGCATCTAGTATTGAATACAGACAACAGCCTGGAAGTGTCAATTTATTTCCTGACATGGCTCTGGTCTTCTGTTAAGGGACACTTGCATTATTTCCCTGTCCTGCTCTCTCAGTCCAAAACACAACTTCCTGTTGTGATCATCTGTCCTCCAGTTAACTCGGAGAAAGTAACACTTTCACTTATAAATCCAAGTTTGTGTTTTTAGTGAATTAAGCAAGTAACATACTAGGATTTTCCCCATTAGGGGATTTCCCCAGCAGTTGTTCCATGAACTGACAAATGTGAGTCATTTCACACAAAAAAAAAAAAAAAAAAAAAAAGGCCTCACAATCTCCTGTCTGGATTAGTGATTATATTGGGGATGTCACAACACCCATTCAGTGGTTTTCAGCAGGGAAAATCCCAGGTTTAAAATTGCTGCTTTAAGTCTTTCCAGCTCATTCCTGATCCAACTCAAAGCCTGCTGGAGCAATGCAACTCAAGCACATTTTGTCTCTGATCCAAGAGCAGACCACACTACTGTGCTCTCCCTTCAGAGAATCCACTGGCCTAACAGTCAAAGACTTTGCACCCAGATGTCTATCGAGAAACAGTTCAAACTGGTACAACACTCCCACAGCTCCCTTTTTCACCTCCAGTTCATAATGCTATAAACACAGGAGACTGAAGAGTCAGTCACACCATGTCATTTAATAGCTTCCTAGTTGAAGATATCCCAGCCTTTATTACAGAAATAAAACTGTAGCTGTTATAACCAGAATTCCAGCAGGAAAATCCAAGCACCAAACAAACGCATATTTAAGAGTCATGAAACTGTGTTTACTTCATCCATACAAGGCTAGAGTTCGGGGATTTTGTGTTGTAGGTTGGAAGAGGAGGAAGCAGGTCAAGGTCACTTATCACATAACTTGCTTTTTAATGACAGAGGGGAAAGGATCAGTGACAAACTCGAAATCAGAAGAGATCCAACAGCAAGCTGTTGTCCAGCACAACCAAGACACTGATGCAACTCCTAACCCTGTCACCACTATAGATGGCTCTGTATAATGGCATCCAGCTGGGAGCATTTAATCAAGAGTGACAGCATAGTTCTGACAAAACTTAAGAAACAGTCCCCTCTCAATACAGGTTTGTATTAGCTTAACACAGCAAGTACCAGCTCAGGCCACTAAGCACATAAATTATCTACTAGGACTGAGTTCCTCTAACCTATGTTTAATGAACAACTACAGAGAACAAATATTTACTGAATATTGTATAATATTTTTAGAAACAGTAATCTAGAACCACTGCTGGGTTAAAATGGATAGACATCAGCTAATCAATCTAAATATCCCAAAGTCTTGGGTTTGTAACATCATTTTGCTTTATCAGGTGATCTTCTTTGATTATCCCTCTCTTTAATCTTTCTGCCCCTTTATTAAACTGCAAGTGACTTCCAATTTTTGCCTTCCTCAGCAGTTCTGCCTCCCAGAACCTTTGTGCCCAGGGTCTCTGACCATCTCCTGTTTGTCCAAATATTTATCACTAAGTGATTTGAAATGTTTTAACACAATCTTATTACTTCCAACCACATTCAATTACCTTGCACTCCAGTGTCACTTTTAAGAGAAAGCGAATGGTGATTACATTCCCTAAGTACCACATTAGCTTCCCATTAAACAGGTTTACTCTATAAACTGGAAAGAGGAGAATGAGTTCAGTTCTTCTGGATTCCCCAGTTCTCTTCTTGCTATCCAACCTTCTGCATTCATCTTTGTGAGCAGAACACCAGGACTCTAATAATTGTGTCAGCTAGTTGGTTTTGTTAGCTACAGATATCAAAGATTATGGCTTGTGGTTCTACAGTGTCAGCCTTTATAGCCTTGTCCAACACCATGTGGACTCCTAGTAGGGAAGCTCAGCACACTGCCAAAAAGCAACGGATAGAGGAGTGGCACGCTTCAATAACAGCTATACTACCAATACACACACTGTCAAATTACCTCAGGTCTGTTTTGTGAAAAGATTCCTATGTATTGAACGTGAGATGGTTTGAAGCCTCGGTGGAGTAGCGCAGAGCCCACACACTCAGCTCTGTCTAAAACCTGCAGAGGCAAAAAAGAAAACAAAAAAAATGGAGAGCAAGCTCATCAGTTTATACCCCTCAACATTATATTAGGTCTTACAAAAAGAAGGCCAATAACTGGTATGAAGCAGACATAAGTTTTTTAGGCTATTTTGGATGTCCTCTGTGTCTTTGATAACCGAAATATTGCAGTGTCATTACACTGCACTGACTGTAGATACGACACTTACACTCAATATGCAGCAGAAAAGGCACTTAATCCAGTTGGACTTGAAAGTATTAAGTGTAGGTTTAAATGTTAGGCTCACATACACAGAAAAGGCTGTTTTGTTGTATCTGTACGGAACTGCAGAAGTGACCATGGAATGATTCAGGATTATATTCCTGCTCAGTCTAAGGCACTACATATGCCATCCTTCTGCTTCATTCGGTGCCTACGGGCACAGCATTTTCCCCTTCAAGAAGGAAGGGAGCAAGGAGGCAAAACACAGCTAGGTCTGTAAAGGAAGCCTGGGAAAGCAATTTTCTAAATTCTTTCCACATAGCACATGACCTGAATCCATGTTAGTCACATGATTCAAACAGCAAATACAGATAGGTTGCACCTAGCAAGTGCCCAGCAAAATCACCTTGGAAAAAGTGAGGTCTGCTACATACAGAAGGTGTTTAATGACCCTAGCAGTATGTAATAGGCAAGGTTTATGCAAATTTGAATAACAGATTAAATCAGGAACAACCCAGAAGTGCACAGCTGTGAACAAAGGTTTGCATAAAGGTATTTTTAGCTATCATTAAGGAGCATGCTCATAGTTAGAAGTGTATCTTTTAGCACCCTATACAAACATCATTCAGCACTATGGAGACAAGCTGTCAAGAAGCACAAGGAACATCTGTAGCTAGAACCTTTCCTAGTGTAAAATGACGGTTTCAGAAGCAAGCACCTAAAGTAGTAGCAGACTGAGTCCCAGAATACTACTTCAAACCTGCAGCCTTTTAGAGGCAGTGCACAAGTTCTAAACAATTCAGCAATGAAATGTTAAAACCTGCCAAGGTAACCAAAAAGTTCTGAAAAACTTAACAACCAAGTAAGTGCAGGAGATACTCTTCTCCCTTGCACATATCTGATGCTATTCAAGACACTGTAGTTGAAACTAGAACCTTTCTGCAATATTCTGCTACAGCTTTAAAACATCTATAAATAATTAAGATTTGTGATATCACATTACTGGATGTTGTATCAATAGTCTTGGCAAGCAAAAGCAGGTCTAGCACTGGATTAGAGACTTACCTCTTTATAGGAGATCCATTCATATGGCTGGTTTGGTTTTCTAACACCTAAACATGGACCATTATCTAAAAAAAGATAATCAGAAGTTACTCAAAATTTAACCTGACTCCTCTGCCCTGATACCACACTAACTACAGTCATGGTGGTAAGCCTCTAGATTCTTTGCAGACACCTTCAGAGACAAACCCAGTTGGTTGGTTCTTTTCTGGGGGGAGTGGGATGGTGGGGTGGGGGTGTCAGGGAGGGAAGCTGGGGAGGGACATCGACACAACAAGGCTGGTTTGGGCTAAAGGAACACAGCACTGACTTTATTCACACAACTCTGCTTCACAAGAGGTCAGTTATATTTGCCTTCAAGAAAACTTACATCCAATACATTTATCATATTGCTAGATAGACATCCCCTATCCCCAAGGGGATATCAAATGAGCCCAGACCTTTAGTTCTTGGCATATTGTTAAAAAAAAAAAAAAAAAGTATCTTTAGCTTAAGACTTACTTGATACTTGCACACCCCTTTGGAAGAGATCATAAACTGTTCTCACATCATCATAGTAGTAAACCAACAGTTCATTGCTGCTAAGAAGAGAGGACCTTCGAGCATGTTCACCACCCTAAGGAAACCAATTAGGAAGGTTAGACACACTTGTTTATTATAAATGAACAGGAATTTCCTGAAGAAATAAAAACACCTCAGCCATTAAATTGTTATGAGCCTTGGCAAATTCAGCTTCAGAGAACTTCAATTCTTTTTAGTTCAGTGAAGAGATTAGCAAGGTTTCCCAGGACTTTGTTTAAAGAGTCAGACTGCTCCCTGCATTAGTAAAAACACATCAGGCAAAATCTTATTCCTCCTCAGCTACCTATAACAGCACAGAATAAATAAGTGACAGAATGCCCTTTAACAGTCCTTACAGGGCTTTTCTTAAAAAATGCTTTACTCTATTACTGCAGTATATATCACAATTAATCCCATCAAGCTTTCTAAATCACTCCAGCTTCAACTCTCTAGATACACTATTAATGCTGAGATCCTAATCTACTTTTCTGATGAAGATAACAAAACATAATCACACTTCAAACTGTGGTTTCAAAGCCTAAATGATTTTAAGGGTGGACAACACCACCCTGAACAAGTGTTCTCGCGTAAGTGAAATACTCTATACCAGATAAAAACTGAGCCCTTTAATCGAATTTAAAGTTCCATCTTACAAAAAAGGCTTCCTCCTGATCTTGTCAGAGGCAGTCAAGACAATACCACCTTGAGGATTAAAATCACCATCTTTCAGCAGGTGGGCATTTAACACAGGCTACAATTGGAAGTCCATACAAAACCAGCCTTTTCTAGAGTGATAAAATCATCTCATTTTATACCGATCATGTTTCACAAATTGCAGTTATGCAAGTACTATTGGGCCATGTTTATTAGTCCTTCTATGATGACAGACACCTGCAAAAGTTTTTAGCAGGAAGAACCTAGCTGGTTAAACAGAGGGTCTTGGGTTAACATTGCATAAGATTCTCTGTCAGTGGCTGCTGTCAACTCCTGGCTCTTTTATGAAAGTCAAATTATGAACTAACTAAATCTGTGCCCGAGTTGTTCATCATCCACAACCTCAAAAACCTCTTTACATGCAATATGCTTTTCCTGGCCTTTAGTATGTTTTCCTGTTTTCAAAGTACCCTAGAAGACCACAGTGCATTTGTTCATATAGAAACTAGATAAACACAGGTTCATCTGCAGAAGATGTCATGTTGCCTGTGTCCACAGAAAGGAGCTAGTACATTAAAGGCACAGAGAAGAGAAAAAAAAAACAATACTAAAACAAGTCTAATTTGTTTTCACAAAACACTATGGGTAATGCAGTGCTTGCCACTCCTTTGTTCAAGCCAAGGGTTTCCTTCTTGTTTACACAGGGTGCTTAGGATTAGCAGTAATGTCAAAACATACTGTTGGCTCCACCATGCCTGAGGGGCAAGAGACCAAGTTTTCATTTTGCTGAGAGACAAAGTATACTAGCAAGTGGTGCTTAGGTCACCAACTTGCATATTCTGAGCAGCAAGAAGTATAAACCAGAGTTTTCAAACCAGCTATTATAATTAAAAGCATGCCAATCCCTAGATAAACACTCAGCAGCTAAGGCTGATCACTTCATATGGAGACAAGCACATGGCTAATCAAGTGATCCCTGAAAGACAAGGAAAGCTAGAGTTCTAGTAATGTATCAGAAAAATGTCATTAGGTTTAAAAGTTGTCATCAGTTGAATACTTCTCTCCATGTCTTCCATGCTAAAGGAAGAAAAAAAAGCAAGTCACAAATGCAAACTCTTACTACTAGAAAATACTGACATCCTAGTGTTTATTTATATTTCTTCCTTCATGCCTTAGCTGAAATTGAGCCAAATAGAAGTATTTGGGGCTTTAAAGCAATATTTAATATTTGACAGCCATACACAGGCACTCAAATTAACAGCCAAAGTTGTGCAGCTACGAGTCACCAGAGGAAAGAGCAATCCACAAGCAGACAGATCCAGAGACGCCTACAGTTAGACATTAAGGGTGCACAAGCTTGCAAAATGCAGAACAAATGCCCTATTTCTACCATCACTGTAGCATGGAAATTCTTAATATAGTGCATGACCGAGTACAGCATGAGTCTCAGCAATGCAGCCTTGCACTAGTCAGACTTTATTTAGAATAACTCTTCATGAATCTCATCTCCCTTCCTACAGGGAAGGGATTCAAATGGATCCCAAAAGAGTTTCACCTATACTTCTGAGAAGATCCACTGAAGAGAGATTAGATTGGGAACTTTGAACACAAGAGGGTTTCTTTCAGTGAAATGTAACCATAGTATGCATACTTTAAAGACTGTCCTCCATTAATTGTGGCATCTACTCTAGAAGAGTAGACCTTTCAGTAGCTTTTTGTATCAATATTCAACTAAGTGTGCAATCTTCATGCTCATTCAGTGATTGTTAAAATACGTCACTGGGTGCCAGCCTACTGAATCTAAACTTTCCAGAGATGGGAAGTGACCTGGAAGAGCAGTAAATAGGATCATTTTCCTCCCACAGAAAGTTATTAAGATCTATTATCAGAATACTTAGAAACCCTACTCCAGTAACTGATTTCATTTAAACTTTGCTGGGCCAAGGAAATACACCACAAGTAAGAATTAAGCATAAGCCTATTTATAGTTCAAAATTGTTACCATTAATGAACAAGTAGATTAGATATGAAAACAGTAGAGAAAATGAATTGCCTTCTGTCATATCTTATTTTTTGGACCACACTGCTTACTCCTTAGACATTTTAATATTGTATTACTTAGCCAGGAAAAACAATGTTAAGATAGAATTTGAGAGCAGTATTTGGTATTTTTCTTCAATGGAAGAGAATCCATCTTAACACATGTATAAGAGAATGGAGTAAGCTAAATGAAATTGTAAGCAAAATGTAATGAGAAACTGAATACCAAGTGTTAGAGGCAGTGAAAGATGTTTGTTCATAAAAGCTACCTAACAAAAGAATAGTTAAGCGCTTGCTAAAAGAAGGAAGACTGGAAAATTCGGATAAGCCCTTGCTCCTCAAAGCATAATTTAAGGGGCATTGAGCAACTTAGCCAGGTGAGAGACAGATAGGCAAACTCTTGTGAATTTGCACCCTGCTCAAAGGAACTAGATCAGATAGCACCGGCACCTGGAGAGTGACAACAGGAAAAGCCTGATACACACATACGCCGAGACAAGGAGGTAAAAAGTGCAAACCCAAAAGTAGGTCAAAGGTCATCGAGGAAGACTACTAACTTCATCTTCACGACCCTCAAGACCCCCAAGAGGATGAAACTGCGCATGCTCGAGTTTCAAAATCAACGGGGGATGGACTTTCTGAGAAAGGGGAGGGGATTACCTGAACTGTATAAAAGGACAAACAAAAAGCGAATTGGTGTGTGCCGTTGGTGGAGCAGAGACTCCCCGGCCACCCAGCGCTGTCTTTACTTATCGCGGCTTGCTAATTGTTTGATTGATAATAAAAGTTATTATATCTTTAATTCGAGTCCATAATTATAACACCAAGCACTGTACTACACCCTTGTTACTGCTATAGCAGTACTAATTCTAACAGACACTTGACACTTTCTTCAAAACATGCATTCTCATTTGATTAGTTTGGTTCAGCTTACAACATTAAAGGCTGTATCTGAACTGTCAATAGACAGAACTGGATCGATCTTGCTCATTTAAACCTGTTCTCAAAGCATGAGCTCTTTATCACTAAGACAGGCTAACACACTCAACTGGTTCTCATTTAAGTTTTACTACTGTTCAGTCTTCCTACTAAAATGTATTTTCTAAAGAGAAAATGAAAAATAATGCTGTTATACCTATCTTGCTCTGATCAGAGAGCTGATGTTAATTAGTACAATATGGGTCAATGATGTGTTAAGCAGTTCAGTGAAGTCTCATACTACCAAACAATGATTTCAATTACAGAATCAAGCAGTGCTGAAGAAGTAAAGGCACTGAACTGAGAAGGCTGCCAAGATTCTCAAGCAAATAAGCATCTGTCATTGGGTTTATGGCCAGTTAAGAGCCACAGTTTTACCATCTTCCAATGCAACACACTCCCCTCAAATCTGTTGAAGGCCATATTGACTAGTGAGGCCCCCCACCACTGCAAAAAACTTTTACTGCTAGTTTGTTCCAGCCACCAAAAGATGCTGTTCTACAGGACTATTCCACCCACTAAGTGGCTGCTGCTAGGATTGGGAAAGCTCACCAAGAGAAGCAAGAGCTAACTTCTGAATCCTTACTATACACATGTATATAAAATACCTTTTGAAAAGAGGCATTCTGGGCAATTATCACATTACCAGAGCATGTTTTACTTTCCCCTTTGCATACTTCTAATATCAGACCATTACTGAGATAAGGAAAGCAAGTGCCTGGAAAACTTAGGGTTAAAATACTTTTAACTTAACTTAGGTCTAAGATAGAGAACAATGTTTGTGGTGCAAGTCTGTGGTGTGATAACAGAATTTAGTAGTCTTACTAACAAGAGTGAATTATTTCTTTTCATCCTTCTGAGTGAATTCTTTCTTACCATCCTGCTAATTATCAGTTAGTTTGGAGACAGTGACTCCTGAACATCTGCTAGCTTAGGATACTCCTTGTCTGCCCATCCTATCCTGCTTGCAATAAATTTTGTATGAAGGTCACGCTGCTCTAAATCTTTGCCAGCCATCAGAAACTTGCAGATACGGCTGGTTTCAGCTAATTGTGATTACTGGGGCATCCAACTGTGCCAAAGGTGAAAAGTGCACCCTGAGGAAGACTGCTTACTTCATATTGAAGACCCCTGCCTACATGAGGAAGACTGCTTACTTCATCTTGAAGAACCCTGCCCACAACCATTGGAGGGCAGTGCGCAAGCACCAAAAGAGAAGAGACTTATTATAATGAGTACCTAAATTAATTGCAATATCCCCGCTGCTCTCTCGGGAACCTGATTAATATGCATGTTTGTGTGTAATAAATATCTGCTTGCTTAACCCCTCGGTGTGCAAGTTAGGAGGAACGATCCCCCTTGCACCCGGCACCATAATAAACATACCTGCTTTATAACTCTCCTTGAGTTGTAGAGTCTGATTCCATGCTTCAATTACTTGCTATAGTAACATGGTATGTTTTAGTAAGCTTACTGCATCCCATACAGGGAAGAATAGGAAATAAATGGTACTAAGATTTTGAATGGAGAGGTCAACTAACGCTTCATTCTTCAACCTCAATATCACAAAACATTGCAAAGAAGATGCCTGATTTGAGACTATGACATGCATTTGCTTTGCTGAAGTTCATTAAAGTTTACCTACTCCAAATTCCAAACTGCTTTGCCATGTGTTCACATGAGTTTGTAGTCACATCTACTCTTAAGGACAAAGTCATGTTAATTGCATTTGATACAGGACAACTAGGTACACTCTATCCACACAGAATAATGTGCTGTAAAGGGAGAGTTCAGTTGCAAGTGTTAAGAAAATCTATGATGGTAGCATCTGACTATCAAGAGTAATGCAAGAAACTGTTAGCCTTACAGTCCTATGTTTTGTAATTATCTCCCTTGAAGAGCACAACCTTTCAAAGCTGTCTCATTCCTTCAAAAGGAGGAAACACCTTGCCTACCCTGAAGAAATATAGAGGCACTCTTGAAAGAATAAGGGGTAAAATCTTGACTCTATATTTAACAGGGGAATTGATGTAACTGCCACTTGGGGAACCCCATCCATGTAATCAGTTGTCTCTATTTGCTTCTAAGCAGCAATTCCTCCTAGTCAGACTGTTCCCACATTTTGCTTCACTATTAAAAAACCCCACCACCTAACAATAACTCTGCCTGCCTCTAAAAAGCGTAAGACAAAAGCTAAGCCAGTACATCCAGAATTTAGCAGGTGGTCACTTTAATTTCATCTTACTCTATAGCTGGGATCAATTTGCAGGACTAATACATTTCCACAGATCATGTGAGGACAATCGGTACCCTCTTCATGCTTGTAACCCTATATAAAGTCTCATCTGACAGCTATTATAATCTAAATATAACAGAAAAGTATTAGCCTAATCAGTATCCTCTGACCCCAAGACCTATTTTAATAGTTCATTACCTAAACACAGGGCCAGGAGTTGAAAACTACAGTGTACTGATTTTAACATGCACAAGTTTCCTGCCACCAGTCAGATCAGAAGCTCCATTTTTGCAGCACAGAATCTTCTTCTCCCACGCTAGTTACTACCACCATGACCTCAACAACCCTCAAACCAGTTCTCAAATTCAGAAAGCCAAAAAAATGAGTTCAAGCCACACTTCAAATAACAAACCCCCAACCTAAACATGCCCTGAAATATATTCCCCACACACTACAAGTATAGTTTAGAAACATTCATCTATAAATTAGTGTTTGGTCTTTCTCAATGCCGCCTTTAAGCTTCAAAATGAACAGCATTCAGTGAACCATAGCGAACAACAGCATCCACCAAGCATCACTTACCTCTACTTCCACAGATTGCATTGCTAAATCACATGGTGGTTTTAGTGCTTTCGGTCTTGTTGCATACCAGTAAGTTGTGAGAGCTGCGAAAGCACCGAAGCCCATAAGCGTGTTTGTTGGAAGGGTGCGCACATACTGCCTGACGTCTCCAAGTTCTGGCATTCGTAGGTGTCTAAACAACTCATGTGCTTGCATTGCAATTCAGTGCAGTTGTTGCGATGCTGGAATCTGGCGATATAAAAGAAAGTTACACAAAAAGATGTGAAATTCCCTTTCAGTTCACTGTTGTTGTGGGAGAGCGATGTATGCATTGTCCTACTGGCTTGCCACTATCAAAATTATCTGCCACTTAGCAGGCAATACCTTTAGACTGCTGTACTGCAATTAAATAAGCAAGCGATTAGTGGTTCATACTCCAGAAAAACAGGTGGGGTTGACAGGAGGCAATTTCTTCAGGGTTTTAACACTGCTTTTAACAGACACTGCATTTCAAAATAGAAAGAGGCAATTGTTTTGTTAAAGAACAGCATTTCACAAATGCAAACTAGTTATTTGTAGAATAGCTGTACCAGGAGACTGTTTAAACAGTGTCAAACAGGGAAGTCTGGGAGAGGGAGGGCAGGGCTGCAAGATGTTAACTTGCTTGCATTAACATAACAGAGAGCATCCTAATCCTATAGTAGCATAGCAGGAGCAGGATTTTTCATCTCTTAAATCCAGTAAAATAAACTCTTTTGACTCTCCCTTCAGTCATGCACAGAAAGCTCACTACAGCAAGCTGCTTTCGAAGCCAGCATCCTCCCAAAACTCCTCTTGTGCTAGCAAGCTTCCTATTTGTCCCAGCACCATGCCAGCAAATTATCCGTGGTCATGAGGCACGCTAAAGCAGCATCTAAGGAGGCCCAAGGCAGCAGCACACAGCAATATAATCAAGCACAGGAAGCACATTTGATTTGTCATGTTCACACAGAAGGAAGAGTTGACAGAGGCTGCTCCCTGCCCGTGCTTTCTGACATGGATATTCCAGAGCAAGAACCAGCCACGGAGGGGGGGGGGGGGGGGGGGGGGGTGTAGAAAAAAAAAGAGGACTGCCATCAGCTCAGCTGGTGCACTCATCTGCAGCCAAGGTCTCCCGGGACGTTCGTCACATGTCAAACCCACCAGCTCCTGCCCAGTAGGTGAGAGGTAAGCAGCAGGCAGCCAGACTGCTCCGGGCCAATGGCAACCCACACCCAGGCACCCCACCGCCTGCTGAAGGGTGCCCGCCTGCCCTCCCGGCTGGCAGCACTGCTCACAGCCGCTGTCACCAGCCCAGCCTCCGGCCATGCAGGGACAGCTGACAAAGGCTGCTGTCAGGGTGGAGTGGGGGGAAGCAACACTTTCCTGCTTGACTGAAGAGCAAGAGTTATTTGCTTAGATGATTTAGGTCCAGTCATGTCCCACAGACAACATAATTAAACAAAGGTCCTACAGAACATCAAAATAAGTGTTTAAATATCTAGAACATACCATGCAACAATACACTGCTGCAGGATGGCAGCATCTCTTACGCTGCCATCCAAACAGGCAGACTTCTATGTTTATTAGTTTTAAAACCAACCATACCAGGCTAAGATTTCAGATTGCTTCAGGAAAATCTCTAGTTTACAGTCTGCCCTTGAAATCTTTACTGCCGCAATCAGTTATTCAACCAGGCAGCAGAAGAGTTCTCCAGTTCACAAAATGTCTAACCCGTATTTGGAGAGTGGCTTGCTACAGACACCAAAAAAAAAAAAAAAAAAGCCATAAAATTAGTTCAAAGGGCCCATGGTTTCACAATGTTAGCAGAAGGACAGGCTGAAGTAAGGTCACGGATGGGGGCAGCATCAGGATGGAATCAAGTTCCACCTCTGGAATGGTCCCAGGCCCATTGGAGGCTTCCCAGCCTTCAGGCACTGTCCTTTCCCTCCCTGCTCTCTTTTCTTTTACAGCATAGCCTTAGGTTACAAGGCTGTATCACCTAGATATGTAGTGCAGGGCCACTACAGAAATGCCCTTTGGTTATTTGCACTGTGATACACAGCAAACTATACTCAAAGTCCACAACACATCAGGCTGTAGTAATGGCAGGTAGAGAAGAACTGAAATATTAACCAGGAACACCTTTGTCTTCCCCCAGCATAAAAAAAATAAATCAGTTATTTTAGTATTATCACACTCTTGTTTTTTATGAATCAAATCATGCTCATTAGCACTGCAGGTATGAAAATGATCTCTTAATATACACCGATGAACAGTAAGAATAAAGAGAAATTCCAACAAGGAAGTCTTGGCTTATAGGTTAATCCTGCATATATCATAGACACCATATTATTAAACTAGGAAAAAAAGGGGGCTATAAACACATGTAAGGGTTAAGATCAATCCTCCTCAAGCCCCACAATAAGCAGCTTTGACTTTCAAAAAAGAGATACTTGCTTTCCTCTCCACATTCGTCACAACTTGTCCTGCACACAGACTATTGATTTAGGAATGCAATGTAATTAGAGAGTTACTCTTTCAGAAGTCTGTGATGCCATCACAGCTAACAAGAACTGAAATAAACATGACTATTTCATTCACAGAACAGTCCCACTGTAGTCAAGGAGCTGCTACAATTTCTGCTGCACACCACTACTTTTCATTTCCTTGACCACTTGTTTGTAGAGCATCCTGTATCACAAGCCTTTCTTGAGCAGGTACACTGCAAGTTAGCAGCTATATAATGATACATTTTACTGCTTAGGTTTATATCGAGGGATGACTTTTTATTACACTTTCTGCCTCATCAGCACTAAAAAAAAAGATTAGGACAGAGTTTTCTACAAGACTAAGCAATTCCTAATTTCAACACTATTTGCCAAGTCATATCAACTCTTGTTTTCTGTATTTAAGATAAAGCCAGATGCAAGAGGGTGAATTTATCTGCACTCTTAACATATGGATCCAAATGCACCCCATCAAAGAAGGGGGCTTTGATGCTTCCCAGTCTTCTTTGATCCATCTCAATGGTTACTTGGCTCATACTTTAACTGCATCAGACATCCAGGAGCTTTGCTGAGACCAAGAAGAGCAGTTTAGAGCCTTTAGACTGAAATACAAAGATCTTCCCAGTGGAGTGTGGATCTTGCTTACAGTCATTTTCCCCAAGGAAAGGCCCAGCAAAGACTGCTCACTCAGGACAAGCAGAAAAGCCATGGTCACTTCGCAAACTCAGGTCCTGCAATTGCTTCTCATCCAGACAGGATCTCAACCACAAGGAACAGACACTCAAACTTAGCCCCAGTGAGAGAGAGGACACAGCCAGTGACTGGAAGTCACAGCTGGAGGACCCAAGGAACAAGATCTCCAATAAAAGAAGTACCAGCCTGTGATACTTAGGTTGATACATGTAGCAAAAAACTTCCAGCAGAAGAGACAATGTTTGAGGTCAAAATCACTTTTTCCTCAATGCAATCAATAGACCTTGGTTTGTCTTCAAGTCCAGAAAAAAAAATACAGAAAAGGATATGCGAAAGAGGGTTTAATAGCTGTCTCTGAAGCAGTTTTCCCCTGTTATGTGTCCTGGCCATCACCACTGAAACAGTTCCCGACATCCAACCCATGAAAGCATCCATCTGAACTCATCACATCAGTTTGGTTAAGGAGCTCTGTAGATCTCATGCAGCCAGCTCTTTGCTCACACACACACACGCACACACGCCCCACAGCACCCAAGACTCATTCCTTACAGCAGAGCCAGTATCTCAAGGCAATGACCCAAGTTGGCAGGACTCTGCCGTTCTTTGCTGCTCCTACTCGGCATACAACGGGCTATTTACAGCAGGCAGCAGCCTGCCTATTGTCTATCCATAACCAGACATCGTTCGAGTGCAACAGAAGAGAACAGGAGAGCAGCGTCAGCCTTTGCATTGCAAAGAAAAACAACCCCAAGAACCAATGGCTTTTCTTCCTCTCCATCATGATATTTAGATGAACAGCACACCAGTGCAGCAGTGGACTGCTACAAAGGAAGGTCCACCACATGGCATAAAAGATGGGGCCGTGTTATTTTCACAGCTTCTTGAAGGCAGGAGAAAGCTACAAGACAAGCTGACCCATACACCTTCAAGCTATCCTGACAGGTACTTGCCATGGCAGATTGTTGTTTTCTTACTGTTACAGGTTATGCTGCAGAGCTCCCATGGATCTGTTTTACTTAAGTCTTTCACCACTCATTTTTTGAAAGAGGAAGTATAGAATCATATTCTAGCTCCTTTATTGAGCATAAAGGAGTGAAACAAACAGCTTTGGCTATTAACAAGAGAAATCCTTTTGTCCAAATAAAATACATAATCCTTATCTCAGAGCACATGTATAATCATCTTAAATTCAAATCAGTCCAACCTGTCCCCAGATACATGCTCCCATAACTCTTTGTGCTGGCCAAGCACTCATTTGGTTGCGCACTCACACTGTGGAGGTGATATGGCAAACGCCATTTGCCTGGGTTAATTCTGATGCTAGTTTTCAGCTAGGTCAACTTTTGTCTGGATGACCAAGAAACCATTGTCTGGATGACCAAGTAACCATTAGCTCCCAGAAGGAAACAAGACAGCACAGCTCAGGAAAGAGATGGACTGTTGTAATACTACACCTTAAACATGCATCTCCAAACACGACATGCAAGTCCTCCCAGGATTTCCCCCCTATCCTGCAGTCAAGGCAGTAACTTGACTGTGGTCTTGCAATCACCTGTAACAGAATCAAAGTGTAACCACAGGAGGGAAGGAGGGAAACCACAACCAACTTCAACATACAGCAAAGAAGAATCCTCAGTTTAAGGCTTATATAACATTAATGCAACAGCAAGATGTCTCCTGTGGTGCAGCCTGTCATGTATGCTGTGAGAGCCTCTCCTTAGCCACAAAGGACTTTCCTGAACAAGCCTACTAACACTGAACTGTTTAATCCACTACTCTTCTGCAGCCGCCATCACCCTCCTCCTCCACCCACCTTCCAACCTCCTTCTGCTCCTCCACTGCTCCCTTCCCCTCAATTAAAATACCTAAATATCTTACCCAGAATCACTTAGATCACCCAGCCAGGCTTTGGAGATACAAACCCTCCTTTTAAAACAGTAAATGACAAATACACTTTCCAGCAACAGTAAAGAGGGAGGAGCTAAAAAGCTGTTAGTGAGGAATGTATCCCATGCACAGATTGGAACAAGCAGGTCCTTAATATCCACCACTCTTCCCACCTCCAACCCCACTTAGGCTCCCCAGTCTGGCTTTGAGTAACCACAGGGCATCACACAATGGTTCAGATCGCCTCTGCTGGTTCAGTTTCTGTTCCTGCATTTGGGACAAGGCAGGACTAGAGGAAAGCAGCCTACAAGCTGGATTCAGCCCCATCAGCTGGGCCATTGTGATTTACTTCATAAGCTGCAGCTGAAAGTAAGACTCTTGCTGCAGCCTGTAAGAAGCACTACATACAATACTGATGTGTGAAGGCTCTGTGCCCAGCAACAAAAAAAGTCACAGCCCTGTCCCTCAGACATCTGGTTGCAATCCTATGGAACAACACCTGGATCCTTGCCTCTTAATGATGTCCAACAAGTAACCTGAGTGCACACCAGTGAGGTCACTGGAGTTTATTCAAGTTCAGGAGCTGAATCACATGACAAGAAGCTGCTCAATGCCTTTTGTGCAACTACAGTTGTCAAACAGTACTTGGTAACCCTGTAAATTAAGGAAAACCAATACTTCCCACTAAAATCTTTAAAACTGTAATTGATTTAAGATTCCTTTGATCCATGCCTATACCCACATTGACATGTCAGTCTTACTGGCTTCCCACCTTCTGAGACCACAGAAGATACTTACAAGCATCCATCTTGCCGCTGAAATTAGTTTCCACTAGAATTCCATCCCTATAACTCAGATTTGCAAGTACACCATGGCATTACTCTAATTGAACCTCAATCCAAATACAGTGTAGATGAAAATCACTCTACAGGAGCAGATTTCTACAAACAAGCAGCTTTCTTGTGGCATTAACAGCTGGAATAGATCCTGCATTCTACCCCTCCCAGGAAAAGGCTACTTTTCAGATAGCCCAGTATGCTACATCAGGTTAACACATGCTCCAAGTACTCACCCAAGACTCTGCAAGAATGAGTTTCTTACTCACACTTCTGCCACCTCAAGTCTAGCAGAAGGCAACCTGGGTCAGGCACAGTAAGGCACATTGCATCACACCAGATTGTGTTTACATTCAGAAGGATGTTTTAAAAAAAGCATAACCCTTAACACAGGCTGGCCAGATCAGCAAGTACTTAAGAGAAGCAACTGGCTCACCAAGTGACCTCCTAACACCAGCATCACAAGAACAAGTATGACAAACACAGCAACCTCTTGACCTCGGGTATTAAGGTATCCCTTGTATTTCCCCTGAGTGATAGTAAGCATTTTCATCTAGCTTTCCTAGGAAACTAACCCATTCTCGCAAGGCTATTAATGCAGCCCAACTACAGAGGCCAAGTTTTCAAAACATGACACATGCAGTATCAAACTAAAAAGCTTAAGAGTTTTGGGTTCAAGACAATAATTCATACAAAAAAGACAGAAGTCCTTTTCTGAAAGTGGGACACCATGCACTCCTGCTCTAAACCTTACGGAGCCCAACTACAAAAACAAAACCCAGTTTTCCCTCTAACTCTCTATAAAACCATGCAAGCTCTTTTCAGTTGGTTTTGGGCAAACTTCCAGTACTACCAAGATTCAAATCCTAACCCCAAGGGAATATTTTACTATCATATTTTATTCTGTAGATTAATAGCTCCCAACATGAAAGGCAGCAAGGAAGAGCAGAAGCCTTGTGTTATCAAGTGTCCTTGTTCCAGGAGTCAGGTGGGATCTGCAGAAATGCAAGCCCCCCATCTGCAGCCAGGGTTCAGCCTGCTGCCTGTAAAGGTCAGTGCTGTACAGCACTGCTCCCCTCAGCCACATGTATTGCAAGCCTGCATGCAATGAACAAACAGTTTCCCCTCCTTTTTATGAGGATTTCCGGAGAGTTACCACTGGTTACATTTAACATATTACAAGATTTAACATATCAGAACTTATAACTTAGCACAGCAGGGAAGTAGGATATAGGAGGCAGTCTTTCCATTGGACTACCAGAAGCCTAATTTCTCAGGCAACATATTCCCTGGGGCCAGAATCTCTCTCTCCCTCTCCGCTGCACGTTTGACAAATCTTGTCATTAGCCTTTCCGAGTCCAACCATTACATTTTAACTGTATTACCAACATTTAGAAAAACAAAACAAAAGACAACTCCTACCTGCTACTGCTTACAACAGTCACAGGGTTGTTTTCTTGGAGGGAAAGAGAGAAAGCAAAGAAACAATTTGACGCTTCCCCACTGGGGACTGATACACTGAGGACAGAGAAGGTATAACCCACCACTATCTCCTTCAGAAAATCCCATGGGGTATTCATTTTTAGTGGAGCAATGAGGTAGCAATCAGCTACAGAGACTTTATTCAACAAGAGAGTCACCCGGATAACTATTTCAAAGTTGTCTTTCCTTTCATTTTGAACTACTGGCTTTGCTTTTCCACTGATACCAACCTTGTACTTGCCCTTGAAGAAAGAAGCTACTTGGGGATTTGCTTCTAAAGCACTCACTTCAAGTTTCATCTTGGCTAATTTGTAGATGTAAAACAGCATCCACCAAATTTAGAAGGTGCCTTTTAAATTCATTATAATCATGCAGTCCTCAGAACAGGCTAAAACTATCAGCTCAAGATCTTGATTACAATACACACAACAGCTACTTGCAACTGCAAGCTCTAGGTTTTCCTCATCAGCCATCCTCAGACTTATTCCAACACAAGCAAGCTAGATATCCTTGGACTTTAAAGAATCAGGCAGTCACAGCATGGTTTCATGAGGAACTCTGTATTTCAGTTTTTGCATTACTAAAACTGCTATTGTTGCAAGAAGAGACAGGTATTTTTTTCAGTAAACTCAATGCTTTCTTGCACTCGGAATTACTTAGTCCAAGAAGTCATATCCAAATCTCTTCAGCTGAGAAATCTCAGCTTCTGAGTTTGAGAGCACACTCCAAAGCAGAGAGGCAAGCACAAATACTCCTAAACAGGCTCAGGAGACTGCATGGCCCCCTGTAAAGCAATGCGTGTGAAAGAAAAAGTCTGTTAGCACCACATGAAATAGCTCTGTGGTCCAGGTATAGGCATATAACCATAGGCAGTTTCTTCAGATGTCACTCTTTCCTATCACAGGACATGTCTGTCATATTGCAGTCACTAACCCAAGCAAAACATATGCTTACATGGATTATTCGGTCCAAGAGGGTGTCTATAATACCCCAAGCAACTCACAGACGTGCCCTTTAGAAATTCAGAAGGCTTCAAGTGTTGCAATTCCTGTTCAACAAGAACGAGAAATGCATGCACCCTAGAACAAAAGCACCATGCAACCAGGCTAAACCCCTGCGCTGTAGCACTGCAAGTCCTACCTAACAGCAGAGAAGGCCTGCAAAGTCAAACTCACCGAACCTTCCATTTTAGGCCAGTGCGCCTCACGCTGCATTTCCATACACACTCTCAGCTGCTCAGACAGAAAAAAAACAACCTAAAAAACCCCACCCAAAACCATCAGAAAAGTTGCTTCACGTACATGCTGCACTCATGCCAGTAACAGCGACCTAGTCGAAGGCAAGGTCCAGCAACTACACCTAGCCCGCTGAGGCTGGCAGGCAGCACGGTGCTCCCCAGCGCGCTCCTCACTGCGGGGCCGGGCTGCGGGCTGCTTCTCCGGGCGCGGGGCCTGGCCGGAGAGACCACCTTGCGGCCCGAACCCGTGCCGTGCGGAGGGCAGCGCTGGCGCCGAACAATGCCCTGCCAGCCGGAGCTGCCGCAGCGCCGGGGGGAGGCCGGGGGCAGCCGGCCGCGCTCTCCTGGAGGCTTTTGTGCGAAGGGAAGCCCAGGCGGATCCGCGGGGCGCTGACCCCGCCGCGGGGCGGAAGGGAAAACCCCACAGCGGCAGCCTGAGGGGATCGGCGCCAACACCGCCCCGCCGGCACCCGCCGCCCCTCGCTCGGCCCCGCAGGTGACAGCGCCAGCGCAGGCCGCCCCAGCCCCGCGGTGCAGGGCCGGGTAAGTGCGGTGGCTGCGGCAGGCCCCGGCGGAGCCAGCCCACCTCAGCGGCGGCAGGGCAGGTTGCGACGCGCGCGTCCCTGACAGCCCCCGGCCCTGCGCCGGCTCCTCAGCGCGACCAGACCCGCGGCCTCATCCTCTCCCTACACTCCCGTGCGCCGGTGGCGGCGGCACCCCCGAGCCCCGCTCACCTCCCGCCGGCGGCGGCAACAACGACGACCACTGCTGTACGCGGCTCCCCCGGCGCCGCCCTATTTAAGCCGAGCACGGCGGTAGCGGCGTGTCCGCCTGCCGAGCCCGCCTCCTCCGCTCGCGCCGCCCGGCGGGCGCTAGGGCCCGGGCCTGCCCCGCCGCCGCGCCTCCCGCCCCGCCCCTTGCCCTGCCTCTTCGCTGTCCCCGCGGGCCGGCCGCTGGCCTGCTGAGGCCCCGGGGCGGGCGCTGTGCCGCCCGCGGCACCGCTGATGCGTGTCGGCCTGCCCGAGCCGCAGTAACCCCTACGGAACCGCGGGGAGGGCGGTGGGAATAACGTACGTGCGGGCACAAACGCTGAGGGAAGCGCAGGGGAGTGACAGCATCGGCGCTGCCGCTTCGCACCTCACAGATCCGAGCTGACAGCCGGCAGGGGAAGCGGTTCTGACGGCTTCACAAAAGACTTCTGCATCCCGTACACCTAGGCCACAAGGACCTGTGCTTCAGTATGAAAGCGTTGGAAGGGGACAGCGACCTTGTCAAAGCCTAGAGAGTCATCTGTGCACCTTGTTCATGAGGGGGCTGCGGGTCTGAGGTGCTCCCTGGTGAAGCAGAGGCAGCTGGGGCTTTGTCAGCCACCTCTGATGGGTAGCTGGGTTTAGTTCGGCTGGGTGCTTCAGTAGTCTGTTCGACCTGTAAATTATCAACCACATCTCAAAGTCCCACTGTGCTGCACACTCTGCATTGCCATAGTTTTCTTGTGTTTCGTGGGTATTATTTGGATGTATTTAAGTGTGTGGGCAGGATGCGGCCATACACATTCATATATATATCTCTATAATATTTTGTAATTTACTGGAGGTGCTTTTATTTTACATGAAGAGAACCACCATTCCCTGATGCTTTTCGTTTATACTGGAGTATACCAGGCATATGACTTCCTGCAAAATAGAGTTTTTAACAAAAGAACAAGTCTATATTCACTTCATAGCACAAAGGAGGAGAGCACTTGTGAAGCTGCCGACAGTCCCCACTTAACTGAACTTGGGTTCACACTGTGGAGTGGCTCCGAAACGCAAAATAAAATCCTTTCTTGGGAAAAGAGCTGGAAGTGGAGAATCCAGGAGTGCTGTCTGCAGCTGCTAATGGGCATGGAGTCCATGGCACCACTAGGACCTGTTCAGGTAAAGCTCCAGAGCACCACCAGCATAGACTTTAGCTGCTCTGCCGTGGTTGGGCTCTGCTGGTTTGGTCCTGTTGCACCACACTTCATGTTCATGTAGACACAGCCAGACTCTGCCAAGTGGTTTTTGCACTATGTCCAGGGCTTTGAAGGAATCAGGTGATATAGAAATACACTGTCTCAGGCACTGGTGTCTTCATGCTTTGTGCCAAATGCATCTAGGTTCCATCTGCCAAACAGCAAAATCTATTATGATTTTATCTGCTACACTAATTATTCCTTCATTATCACATCTTTCTCCACATCTGGGTTTCTAAAGACATAGGCCACATGTTTTAGCCTTCTCTCAGGGAAACTTTGGTGAACTGATTTTCTCTTTTCTCACTGGAAAGAGGGTTTCTTAAAAGTCTGTCACTTGTACTTACCTTTTCATGAATCCTGACACCAACAGGAGACTGTGAAAGTTCCAGTGACACAATATTTAAATAGGCATCTCACTAATGCCAGGGATCACCTCTCTACTCCTACTTGACACTCACAAGATTATACATCCATGGACTACGTTACTCTCTGAAATTGGCTTTTTTCCCAGCTGATCAGAAAAGAGAGGGACCTTGTCTCAACCAAACAATGTAGAAAAACATACATAGGCAACAGGGAAGTAGGATCGGTATGTAAACAAAACCTACAATGATAATATTGGACTGTCTTACACAGGGAGCTAAAGAAGCTGGGGCTCCTGTGGATCAGTGGGGGCTAGGACCCTTTAGCAACTACACAGACATTAATTATACTTGAGATCTCACCAACTCTCTATCAGCAGACAGGGCATACAGGCTCTAAACCCATTTTGTCAGGGAAATCTGCTCTCATTAAGTACATCAGATAAATCAAGTCAATAAAGGCATCCAAAAGGAGATTCTGCCTTTCCTGTTTGAAAAGAATTCCCTGTATTCCAGTCTATGCTCCTTGCCTCGTTGCCCTGGACATTGTTGAGAAGGGTCTGCCTCCATCTTCTTTCCCCCCTCAAAATGGATGTTTATACACATCAAGACCCCCCCGCCCCAAAGCTTTCCTTTCTTGAGGCTGAACAATCCCATCTTGCTCAGCCTTGCCTTGTATGACAAAAGCTCCAGTCTGTTAACCATGTTCGTGGCCCTTCACTGAACCCTCTACAGTATGTCCATGTCTCTTTTGTACTGGGGAGCCCAGACTGGATGTAGCACTCCAGGTGTGGCCTTCCCAGTGCTGAGGAAAGGGAAAGAATCATCTTTGCTTGACTGTCTGCACATGAGGATGGACCCCTACTGAGCTTGGAGAAGGTGATCCTCAAAAAACCAGACAGCTTTCTCGGACCCCTCTTCTCTCCAAGAGCATTACCTAAACAGGCTAAACATCCTCTAATAAGATTACCCAAAACAGAAGACTTCCATTTCAGCAATGTATGGATATTATAGCCTTTTTAGCACTAGTATTTGCGTTTCCCAATATTATTGATATTAAAGTACTATTCTTACATACCTGTATTTGGTGTCATTGACAAAATAAATTAAGCATCTGCCAGAAAAAAAATCTCAGCTGTGTTCTTTTTATTTTGATTTACAGGGCATGCACATCACTCTACTGAATTGGGTTATCCCAAGTGTATCATTTTCATACAAAACAAATTGCCCAGCCTTCTACCATACTGTATCTGCATCTGCTAACACTTGTGTGGAATCTCAAGAGAAAAAAAAAACAAAGAAATGTTATGTAAATAACCACTTCAAAATGTCTAGCATACATTGCAATTAAAAACCATGAGCTACTGGGTCCATGGAGCAGGCATAGTTACTTATGTCTTGTCAACCCCCTTCCTCGTGGGAAATGAAATAATGCTAGTTTTACATTTGTAACTGTTTCACACACTTGAGAAAGGGAATGTAAGTCCTGATAGGAAATGCCAGGGAGCAGGAAGACTCCGTAGCAGGGAGTGAGCAGGGAGCTGAGGGTAGCTCCAGCAAAGGCAATGCTCTCCCCCAAGCATGCCTGGTGACACCAGGTTCTTTTACCAACAGCCCTAGGCAAGCTGAGGTGACAGCTCAGGGCTGGTGCCCATGTGGAGACCCAGTGGGCGACGGCAGGAGCCAGCACCAGGACTGGAGACAAGGCTGGGACACGTGTCTAGGGCCCATCCAGGAGACAGGGCTGGATGTCCCTCCAGGTTGCATCCAGGAAAAACAAAACAGGAATCTGGGAGAGGCGAGGCAGGGCTGGGTATGGCATAGCTTAAGTGGATCCCCTGGACCACTGGGCAGGGGCATGGGTGGGGGTCCCACACAAGGCTGCTCAGGGCCATTAAGGTCTACAGGGGTCCCCAGGGCCCTGGCAGCAACACCAGTGTGCCCCAGTCTCACATAAATATACGGCACGTGTCTGGCTGCATGTCATCTGGGGTATTCATAAAACCATAAAGTAGTTTGGGTTCCTTTAAAGGTCATCTAGTCCAACCCCCCTGCCATGGGCAGGGACATCTTCAACTAGATCAAATTGCTCAGAGCCCCATCCAGCCTGGCCTTGAATGTTTCCAGGGATGGGACATTTACCACCTCTCTGGGCAACCTGTGCCAGCGTTTCACCAGGCTCATTGTAAACACTTGCTTCTTTGTTTCTAGTCTAAATCTCCCCCCTTTTAGTGTAAAACCATTACCCCTTGTCACACTTCTTCTGATGCAGCCCAGGATACGGTTGGCCTTCTGGCTGTGAGCACACATATTCCTGCCACACATTGAAAGACAGTGACATGGGCACTTCAGTTTCTTTGGAACAAAATGGTAGTGTGTGAAGAAGAGACTAGAATAAGATATCTTAGGCTTGCAACAGATGAACTCATTGTTGAGGAAAACTGAGTCTGGTTATTTTTATGCCATTTTTTGCAGGTCTATGTCATTATACAGGTGCATTTTCATCTAAGAAACACCACATCATATTGGGCACAATATCCCAAAACATAAGAGCTGCGTAGAAATAGGAAACTCTGTCCTAGGTCAGAGAGAAAAATATATTTGGAAGGGTTCCTGAAGACCACAGTCATCTGTCTTCCTTACACACAAATAACACAAACTCAAACACACTGATGTCATGAATGAGCTGTATTGGCAGGGCTCTGAATAAAGGTCTGCACAGAGCCAGCCTAAACCATGGCTTGGTCACACTTATTATGGTCACACTTAAATAGTCCTCCAACTTAGAAAGACAGAAATAAGGAAGTCATGAATGTATAAAAGTTCCATGAAATACACGACATACCTAACGAGCAAAATATAATGTTTACCAAATCATCTGTTTAAAAACACAGGAAAGAAAAAATTGCAAAACTACTATTGCATACCGGAAAAGAGACATGATAGATATATATACACACATAGATGCACAAATATAGAGAGATATTTTCCAGAAAAAATGAAACAAATCTACAAAGCCAACTTAAGAAACAGCTACATGTTTTTAAACATGTAATGATTTTGTTGGGTTCTGAAGATTTTGTGGGGTTTTTAAACACAGGAAGGATTTTTCAGCTGTCCCTGCCATTCCTTCCACTTTCTGTTACATCTGTTTATCAAATATATCTCCTTCTCCTGCTTCCCAGTTCCTTGAGGATAAATATTGTTTGGGATTTTCTGATGGCTAGCAGCTGTATGAACTGACAAAGTCCCGATTTGGTTTACACTCAGCACATAGGAACTGCCCTTCCCACAGCACTGGGATGTGAGTTGGAACCCCAGAAGATAGGAAGGAGACAGAGAAGTCCTATGGAAATAGTATTCTGTCCAGTAAAATGAAAACAACCTGGCTGTAACTGATTCCGATTGCTTATGTCAGGCTAACAAAAGTGTTATTTCCTCAAATGACAAGGCACCTATATAATGACACAGGACTGGAAAAGCCAGCATAAACCAGCAACAGATTAAATAGTGTTTAAGGCAGTTCATTTGCCAGCAGGCATTTTTCTTTCTCTGAGCTTTGGTTCACAGGCTGCATTTCCCCCGCTCTCTCCTCCAGGCTATACATGTTTACTAGCAAGTTTACTACTTGCTTCATCCAAACAATCGACATGAAGTGTTTCAAATTTGAGAGTTGTTTCAGTAGAACCGCAGACGTAAGAAGGATATTCTACTGGTTGTTTCTGCCCGAGGAATACAAACAAGGCAGCTTCACTTTTCCTCCTGTAAAATATTTTCCCAATCATGGTTCCTCCGTGTGTTTATCTTTTTGAGGGTCAAAGGCATCACACAGAAAAGATAAATTTTACATGCTCTGCTTCTGACATCTACTTGAGACAGAAGCTGCAATGTCTAGAGCTTACTACACAAACGCATAAACCGACAATAATGCTCCATCTGCTTAATTGAATATTAAGTAAAATATTACACAGAAATCATTAAAGCAAGAAAGCTCAGAAGTTAAATATTTATTATGTTTAAACTCCAACTAAAACCCAAAGTACCTGTGTCAAAAAAATAAAATACCATCCCTTCTGCTGGAACATTCTGCTGGAACACAGTCTTTTCTGGCTGACAAAAGGAGTAAGTGGTTGTATCTGGTAGAGTTTACAGTTGGCTAGCACACCTTTAATACAAAACCAAACAGCAGAGCGCCAAGTAGTGCCAGACTGCATTATACTGAATGTCCCTCACCAGCAATGACCTCCAAATGCACAGCCTGCTTTCACATCTCCACATACCCACACCTCCTTGCAACTATTTCTAAGAAGTGCTGGTGCACAAGCACAAGTTCAGCCCCTGGAGCAGGCCAGATGCCATGGCAAGGAACATCTGCTTTTAAGGGCTCACCTTCCCCAAACCTGCAGCCAAAAAGCATGCTCCAGCACTGCAAGGATTCATTTGGGCTCCTCCAACTCAGTGTTAGTGCCTACAGGGTCAGAAAGGGGACACAGAAAGAATTAATGAGAACCAAGGCTTTTCCAAAATGCAAAGAGGTTACACATAGTGATCTCGATGCCCAGATTTTATATTAGTGCCTAGTTTAAAAAAGCCTCGACAAACCTTATTTCTTATGAAACATGTCTGCATACTGGAACATATACATCAAGTCTGTCATTCACATTTTCATATAACACCAATGTCGCAACGCTTAAACCATGTGTGTAAACAGAGCTCTGCTTTTGAAAGGATGACCCCACATCTCTACTACTCTAGCCTATCACATACCAAACAAGGTTGAGCCTGCAGATGCCAGTCCAAGATGATGTGTGAGCAGGCCTTGGAGGTTATCAGCTACCTAGCTTCAACAGAGGGAGAAGATCCACAGGAGCCACCCATGTAAGTCACCAAGCATCAAAAGATGCTGAAGCAGAGTCTGGTGGACAAACCTTATGATTCCCATGCACGGCAAGCCCTGCTCCAGTGCTTGGCTCCTGTGGGAAAGGGGGACTAAGTGCAGGGAGCTCAGGCTGGCAGCTGAGCTAGGAGTAGCTCAGGCTTTAGTTAACACTCCTTGGCTACAAAACTGAGGTTGCACACTCCTTCATGCTTTGGTGCAAGGCTGTGTTTAGACAGGGAGAGAGATAGAGCCAACACACAGGTTAACATTATTGAGAAGACGAGCCCTGGGAATATTTTTAATGAAAGGCTTGTAGGACATGGATAAGATCAGCATGACCAGCATACACCCCATTAAAGTATTCCACAACAAGGTACATCAGAAAACTACATCTTCATTTGGGATAAAAGCCAGTCCACGGATTGAAAGAACGCCTTGTCAAGGCCCTTCATCATAAATCATCTGTATTGTCTCTGGAAATGGGTGGAAACAATTCCACCCTCCACACTGCCATGGATGGGGTGATTCACCAAGATGTCGCTGCACAAGAAAACAAATAGGTCTGGCTTGTGAATAACAAACCCTCCTATGCAAACTTGTGTTTATAGGAAATAAATGTGAAAAACAGGCTTAATATGCCTCTCCTTGGTAAAAATAGTGTCAATAAGTGGAAAATGAGCATCGTCTGGCCCTGTTTGTGTTATCAGGAACTACCACTGATCAAATTACATGTTGAGCATATATCCAGTTGTCTACACGAAATAGCTACAAGGTGTTGGCACCATTTCCCTGCCTGCAAGCACTGGCCAGCATACACCCTGCCACTGTGCGTAGACCCAAGCAAGCTTTAGAGCTGGGACACTGAGTAGTTCTTGGAAATGGAATTTTCCTATCCCATTCCTGAACAGCACAAGCTGGTCAAGCCATTGCTTCTGACCTGGTGCTTGCCCAGCCTCATGACACCTACCATCCCTACTGCCCACCGTGGAGACCTCATTTATCACACCCCAAATCTTCCCTGGCTCCAGCCATGGCCTCCCATCAGTGCCACCCTGCATTGCCTCACACAGCACCGTAGCCCAGCTGGAGCAGAGGGATCCCTGGCACGGGATGAAGTACCCTCTGCCCCATACAGGAGCATATTTGTCCTTGTAAGCTGCTCTCCCCTAGCCAGTGTTCAAGCTGTTGCCCAGAGGCAGACGTGGAGGTTGCTTGAGGTTGCTTCCTTTCTCCTATCCTACACAAGACAGGAGGTGGCACATCAGGGGTCACTACTGAGAAGTGACTCAATGAAAAGCTGATGTGCAACTTCTTGTCTTGTGGGAGGGGCTCATGAACATGCCTAGGGATAATGGTCCAAGTTTATTCTCTACTTTCTTTTCTTATATTTTAAGATGCAAACCTCCTAGAGTCAGCTACATCCAACACTGTTTAAAGTGATGGGTAGGCATTTATCTTTGGAAGGATATCTTTTACTATGCATCCTGGTAATGAAATTCCAATTTCTAATATAGAGATAGGCCTGGAGGAATATTTGAATACTACCTCATGTAACAAACTGCTTAATAATTTTAAACATTATTATTTGAAGTGCTTGGCTTTATTTTTATGTAACATTCATAGACACCCACATATTGGTACTTTAGAAAACTGGTTTTCCAAAATCTCTGTCTAGAAATATCTATCATCAGCAACAAACTTTTACTAGACCCAAACCCTCTAATTTTCTGTATCACAAAAATAACTACATTAAGTTCCTTCCTTCTTCTATGAAACAGTGGAACAGTGGCAGATCCTATTCCAAGGTTGTTTAATCCCTGTGTGATAATAAAACTTTATATGACTACATCTCTTACATATTTCTGAGGCTCCAATCTCTATCAGATTCAGAGATCTGAGTTTCTGAATCACTACCATAAATTTGGAATCCAGAAAGTACATGAAGTATGATGGCATTTACATCATGTTACAGAACACAGAGATAGGTTTCCACTGGCTACAAGTGCTGTGCAGTCTGCCAGCAGACCAGGCAGACAAACACTAGCCAGTTCTGACGTGAGCAACAAGTGAGCAACATGTGAGCACTTCAAAATCCTAACCAGGCTCTCACTTTAGTATGTTTTTCATTGCCTTTATAATATCTGATTTTGTTGTAAGCATCAATAAGGATGATGGACCTTGCCTCTTTCAAACTCAAGATACCAACTCAGGAAACAGAACAAGAGCCTCCAGAATGGGCTAGTGAGTCCCAGATGCCACCAAACAACCCAGCACAATCATTGCTTCTCAGTGGCTAGGACCTGTTCTCAACAAAAGCATATAGCACCTTCAAAAACAAGTGAGCAGCCTGAATTTTGATATAGAGTCAAAACACCCCAGCAGTTGGGTCACTATTTACATAATTACTTTTTTTTCCACAGGGCAAAAAGCATGGCAACTGTCCTGGTTTCAGCTGAGATAGAGTTGATTTCCTTCCTAGTAGCTGGTGCAGTGCTGTGTTTCAGCTTTAGTCTAGGAACAAAGCTGATAACACACACTGGTGTTTTAGTTGTTGCTGACCATCGCTTACTCTCATCAAAGACTTTTCAGTCTCATGCTCTGCCAGTGAGGAGAGGCAGAAGAAGCTGGGAAGAAACAGAGACAGGACACCTGACCCAAACTAGCGAAAGGGGTATTCCATACCACAGCACGTCATGCTCAATATATAGACTGGGGGGAGTTACCTGGAAGGGACTGATCACTGCTCAGGTTGTGCTGGGTATCGGTCAGCGAGCGGTGAGCAATTGTATTGTGCATCACTTGTCTGTCTTGGGTTTTATTCCTCTCTCTGTTCTTGTTATCTCCTTCTCCATTTTCATTGGCGTTAGTACTATTTATTTAAATTATTGAACTGTTCTCATCTCAACCCATGGGTTTTATCTTTTTTTTTGATTCTTCTCCTCATCTCGCTAATGGGGAGGGAGTGAGCAGATGCGTGGTACTTAGTTGCCAGCTGGGGTTAAACCGTGACAGCAGCATATATATTCTCCCTACCTGTAGAGAAAAGCAGAGTTAGGAGCTAAGAAATCAATAGATTTATACGACTAGTAAAAAGAGCAATGTTTTTTAAGTTTAGACTTGAAGTTTAATGTTAAATAAAAATTATTTAAATTGATGAGCTAATTTTGGCCAGGTTTAAGCCAAATTTCAGTTTAGACTAGCTGAACTAAAAGCAATTATTTTACTTCAAGAGATATAAACATTTTACAGTCTCTTTTCCTATTTGAACCCCTTTCATTATTTATATTTTGAAGTCAATCAATATTACAAAGACATTTAAAGATAAATCATACAACCAATCAATTTAAAAGGGCAACTTTAAGCTATGCTCCCTGCAATAGCAGACAGCACTGCCTGGGGTATCTGGCTGTGGTGGAGACTCTTGCAAGACCAGCAGATGGGGGCTTTCAGCATTGGTGACAGTGTGTGCAGCGCAGGGCTCTGGTGTCGGGCACAGGGATGTTGTGTACTCTGAACCAGAGTGTTCTGGCAGGGCACTTCCCTGTCCTCCTGGGCTGGGCTGGCTTCCCCTGGAGGGGCTGTTTCTGTGTCAAAAGGGCAACGGGTGCAATGCTTGCCCCAAAGCCAGGAAGGAGCCCTTGGCCAGGGAGCGAAAACCGCACTCGCTTTCCCATCTCACCTGCGTGACGGCAGATACTGCGATAGCTACACATGCAGTTTCCATTACTCAAGGGCTTGCTGACAGAGCTTCAAGACCCCACACATTTAGGGCAGGTTTTTTCTGAAGTGGCCATGAAGGAGGATGACGCAGGGGGATTAGTGTGGAACACTGAGCCCATTTTTCTAAAAGAAAGCAAAATCAAAGTAGACTTCTTGCTAAAAAATTGCTAAGGGTTGAAACATACGATTTGGCACAAGTCATTGAGGAACGCAACATACCAGTTTGGCTTGACTGAGTTAATGACAAGCTGAAAATTATCTCATAAACCCAGACAAATAAGTTTTTGCTTACTCGTTTTTGTGTTTAGGTTATTAACTGCCCATCTACAGGGTTAAATGCGGGTGCTGTGCTTTTCACTAAACCCATGGTGTTAAGAGTGAAACAAAAAACTTCACAATTGCTTAGCAAATCTCAAATGTGGTAAAAAGTTCAGCATCCTACACAGCCGCGTGGTGCTTGTTTGCCAGCTGGGTTTAAACGGTGGCAGCCCCTTCAGGGTTTGATATCACAAAGTTACAAATGTGTAGCTTGTGTAAGATCGTTCACATGACAAGAGCACAAATGCAAACTTCCCTCTGCTCTCTTTAACCAACCCACCTTAACAGGGAACATAAAGCACAGGTAACCTTTAGGTAACAGCTTAGGGATTAGCTGGCAACAAATTAGAAAACTTAGAAATTTAAAGTTAGCTGTTAACAGAAAATAAAAGGGGAAAAAATAATCCAAAAGCTAGTAACCTTTCCAGAAAGTGTGATAATGCTTTTCCTGTCATTGGAAATTGCTTTATCCTCCTTCTATAATGGCAGGGCTCTGCTCTGCCTTCAGCTGGTCTATGATCTCCTCAGCTGGGGCTGCAGGGCACCCTGGGGATAAGCAAGCATGACCCCCATGTCTTGTACCCTCTTTGGATAGAAAGCAACGTTCCACCAGGTGCATCCTGTAGTACATCCCTCTTATTAAGCACAGACTCATCTTGACCCGTCGGTGGTAAGTGCTGAAGCTTTGTAAAACTACGAGTTCATTCATTTTCCTTCAGTACACTCAATATTCTCTTTTTGCTTTCAAAGGCTTGTCAACTGCAACTTCCTCTCGACCGTTATCTACCCCACTAAGCACAGGAAGAAAAAACCTTTTCAAAGCCCAGGCCATAAACCCTGGAGCAGCCAGTTACAAACTGCGCTGAGTTATCAGCGATCTTGCTTTCACAGGGCTGAAAGGAACTTTATCACATTCCCAGAAAGCGGTGGAGGGCATGGCTTTGCCCTGTGCAGAAGGAGATTTCCCTGTCATGAGAAGGAGGTCGAGCTTGCCTAGAATGCCACAGAAATGTCTCAGCATCCAGCAGCATCACTCAGCCATTCAGAACACAAAGTAAAAGCTACATCATCCTGGACAATCTACCCAGCTAAAGCATGGCAACAGGTGTTTCCTGAAATCTGTTATCACCTACTGTAACATAGGGTGTGAACCACGAGGACATTTCTGATGGGTTAATTTGATAAGAACAGTGAAATGGAAATACAAAGCAGGGGGAGCAGGAATGCAGAGATCCTCTTCAACGTTTTCAACCAACCCAAACAGACCATATACAGCAATAATCTCCTCCTTATCACTGCAGGAACTAATAAGCCAGCACTCAATATTTAGCAGTCCTTTAGTGTGATTACATGTGCACACAGGCCACATGCAAACACTGAGGCCAGCTAATAGCCTCCTTCAGCTTCTTCTGGAGTTGATGAAAAACTTTCCCTTAGCTTCAACAGAATATAGATCAGGATATTAATAATTCACAGTAGGTACAGCGTACTGCCTAGAAGATCTATTGCTGCTTAGTGAGGTTTTATCTACAGTAGGATGGCACTGGTTTTCCACACTTGTATCTAATCTTGGTACAATCAGATTTAAAATGCACATAGAACTTCAGAATGAGCATGTCTTAAGAGGAAAGTTCTCCAGCAAGTAAAGAATTCCCTTCAGCATCCATAAGTGATTCCCACACACTTTTACAGTGCCAAAGCAAATGGGTTTGACCAAAGTGTCTCTGACAACTTTAAAAATTCAAGAATCCAAATTCATCATGATATCAAAAATATTTCTCAAGAAAGAGCCATTACTGAGCTTTTACACTGATAGAGCATGTGACGCATTAGCAGAACAGCAGCACCCTCCTGCCAAGGAGGAACTTTTCTGCAGGACATGGAAATACAAAAGGGCCTCCTCACTAAACTGGACTTGCAAAGCACCTCTGGTTAGAGAAAGAGCAGTTTAAATCTTGGGAAGCAGGACTCTAAATATGCATTTTTTGAAGGGAGGGCCTTGGTTTTTACTTATTTGAGACCACAGCTGTAAAAGTAATTTGTTAATTATCATTAAGAACTAAAAATGTGAAACAAATTCAAAGGTCAAAACCACTGTTTCAAGCTCACAGGAAGCTACTTGTATCTTTCAGATAACATTCCAATTTTAAGATTTATATAATTATTTTTGAGCATCATAATTCTTACAAATGACTCCCAGCCCAACAGAAAGAAGTTAACTTTTGGTGCTGAGGGAGTCTCAGGTTAGTCTGACTCAGCCCTACTTCCGCTGAAATTCAGGACAAGATTCCCCCGGCTTTTCACATGGTAAGGTCTGGTAAAAAGGTCATCTCCAATTTGCTTAATGTTTCCTCTTTAACCAGCAACTCCAAACCCAGACCTAATTCCTTACTAAATTGAAAAAACAAAACCCAAACAACAAAAACCAAAGAGAGTTCGTTCCTCCTCAGGCACAGTTGCTCAGTAAAATGTTTACTTTCTCCTTCTTTCAGTAACTCTCTGGCACAAAAGTGTTCCAGCTTCTCAGGGGAAAGTGTGGGGTTTTTAATGAAACCTTGTATTAGGATCCTTCTTTCCTTGCAAAGTGGGAAGAAGGCCAAGAGTGAGAAGATGTGCTCAGCAGGGAGAACCATGGGGGATTTGCAGCCCTGTTAAATTCCCCTTTTTTTCCCCAGAAGCTACTTTTCTGTCCTGCTTCCTTCCGTGCAGAAAAACTGATTCTTTTCCAAAGCAAGCAAACCAATGGATTTTATTTCAGTCCTTTGGGTTATAGAAAAGCACTTGCTTGGGATAGGTTAGTCAGGATTAGTAATTCTCTTTCCTGTTTCCAAGTATTGGAAATAAGTCTAGACCTCATATGCTGTATTTCAGGGTGGTTATGAAACATTCATTTTCAACATGATGCTATCTTGTAGACTTTCAGTTTCCTTTATCTGATTTAATTCATACCCAGTTTGTGTGCATCCATTTTAAGTAGTCTTATCCAGAAAACTACATGTATTTAACAATAGTAGACTTGCTTCGAATTTCATAAGCAACAAGAACACTTGGGTTGATTGGAAAGAAAAGCAAACATTCAACCAATATCCAGGTTCATCGTGTGACTGACAAAATGGGGAACATTCTCATTTATATGCACACACCTGAAAGTACATCATGTGAATTAAATTCAGGAAGATTATGGGGACATGTTTAATCAAAAGATCTCTGCACAACTGAGAAGCATGCAACCAGTATCCTACCCTGACTGAATGGGCTTGCAAATAAGTAGTGCAGGATGTAGTGACTCCACACCTTATCACCTTTTAACATCATAACTAAAGCACCAGGAATCTAGTGGTATATCCATCCTTAATTTCAACAGGCTGCTTGCCCTGATAATATCCAGAGTCTTATCCAGGTAAAGTCAATAGCAACAGCAACATTTTTGAATTGTGGATAGGAAGAAGATATTGTCAGGGTAAACACATTACTTGATGAAAACTTGTTTTAATATCATAATCATTGCTTCCTAACTTGTTTTTTGTTCCAGTGCATTGACAGTGTGGATAATGCTGTCACACCACCACAGCATTTTCCAGGAGGAGCCCTTTCCTCTGCTACCCTGCTACCCCAGCACATTTATTCCACATCTCCCACACCAGGACATCAGGCCAGTCTTGGCATCAGTCTTTATTCTATAGCATTAGAAATGATCAGTCTTAAACAAGTTGCATATCTCATGGGTAAACTCTGAACCAAGTTGAAAGATCCAGTGTTTAAAACAACATTTATCTGAGCCTGCTGTAGGGAACCTTTGTTACCCTGTAGGTAACAGGGCTGAGCTGACACATGCACTGCTGGGTAATCCAAATCCCAGATGGAATAAAAAGAGCAAGCGAGCAAAAACTTCTGAGACTAACATCACTGGGTCACTTAGAACCATCCATAGACTTCACTTCTCTCTCCAGGGCAGCAGGTACCCCTGAGAGCTAGTATCTCATCTGGACTGGGAATCACTCCCAGTTTGGCTCTCAGGAGCATGACTTTGAGCTAGGAGAGATAAAAATGAAAGCCTTCAAGATCAGCTGCTGGGTTAAGCAAGGTTATAAGGAAAGAAGATCAAGCACGTTTCCACAGGTTAGGGATAAAATCATCATTTTCCTGACAAAACATCCACCCTGCCCCTGGGTGCAATACCCTTGATACAAGGAAAGCAAGTGCCTGGAAAACATAGGGTTAAAATACTTTTAACTTAACTTAGGTGTGAGATAGAGAACAATGTTTGTGGTGCAAGTCTGTGGTGTGATAACAGAATTTAGTAGTCTTACTAACAAGAGTGAATTATTTCTTTTCATCCTTCTAATGAGTGAATTCTTTCTTACCACCCTGCTAATTTATCTGTTAGTTGGGAGACAGTGACTCCTGAACATCTGCTAGCTTAGGATACTCCTTGTCTGCCCATCCTGTCCTGCTTGCAATAAATTTTGTATGAAGATCACACTGCTCTAAATCTTTGCCAGCCATCAGAAACTTGCAGATACGGCTGGTTTCAGCTAATTGTGATTACTGGGGCATCCAACTGTGCTAAAGGTGAAAAGTGCACCCTGAGGAAGACTGCTTACTTCATATTGAAGACCCCTGCCTACATGAGGAAGACTGCTTACTTCATCTTGAAGAACCCTGCCCACAACCATTGGAGGGCAGTGCGCAAGCACCAAAAGAGAAGAGACTTATTATAATGAGTACCTAAATTAATTGCAATATCCCCGCTGCTCTCTCGGGAGCCGGATGAATATGCATGTTTGTGTGTAATAAATATCTGCTTGCTTAACCCCTCGGTGTGCAAGTTAGGAGGAGCGATCCCCCTTGCACCCGGCACCATAATAAACATACCTGCTTTATAACCCCCCTTGAGTTGTAGTCTGATTCCGTGCTTCACCCTGACCTGGTGAAGCCTTCCAAAGCCTTCCCATTCAGTTCACCCAGGCCCTGCAGGCAGATCACGTGTATCCTCACTGGGTGCAGCAAAATAAAGCAAGCATAGGTATAAACAGAATAAAAAAACCCCAAATGAATAAGTGCTACAGAGACATCTGTGCTAGTGCTCTGCGTGGTACAAGACAGTCAGATAGCTGGCAAGATTAGCCCAGAGCTGACAAACCACTTAAATAGACAAATGAGCCTAGATGGCTTTGAATAGCTGATTATAGATCAAGCATGACCTGAGAAATACAATGAGCACAGCTCCCTCTCTGCAGTCACTAGGAGACTCAGCCTTTGGTGGCCATTTATCTCCTTGTCACAGCAGAACACGGCATGGTACAGCTCTTCAGAGAGTCCCTCTACCCCAGACTGTGCTTCAGCTTTATTTCCCTGCAATACAGCAGATCCAAGACTCCTCATAGCAGGCTCTGCAGAACTCAGTGTGGATCACCTGCAAGGGAACAGCCGCAAATAAGCAATGACGAAAGACTTGCCTTCGAGTTCCAAGCCAGTGCCACTGTGCGACTGTGGAGGGCTGTTCATTATCATCTGTGGCCATTAGAAGATAGGAAGTAAGTTAGTGCTATCCCTACTGTCCTGCAGGAGAAAAAAAGCAGAGATGTCTCCAGCTCCAGGTGATTCTCCCAACATTGTCTACCCTCTGTAGCACCCCACACCTTGAAATGCCTTCAGGCCTAGTCAAATGCCAAATACTGTAGGTCAGTGCACTTGACTCCTCCCCAGTACCTTCAAGAAACCATGCGGTTTTCTTCTCAAAAAGCTTGCAAGCTTCACTTGTGTGAAGACAGACAAAACTTCTTTAACCTCTAATTTTGGGGAGAAATTAGGATCAATAATTGGTCTTTCCAGCAATCCTCTCTTCCACATAATGATTTGAGACAGAAGTGAAGTTCAGTCATCCCCAGGCCTCCAAAACCACATGAAATCACACTGATCCTTTGCCACAACAGGCTACTCTTCCCTAACCCCCTACTCAGCTTCACTTACACAGCCACTTCAATTTTGAAACCTCATACATGCACGAGCATGCTGTGCTGCTTGCATGCATCACCTGTTGAAAGAACAAGCATCTGAGTGTTGTTATGGTGGAAATGTTATAGTATTAGCTTATCTGAATATTAATATTTTGCTACCTCATGGTCTTCACATCTGTTTGTGGAAGGTCATGTTCAGTTGCACGTGCAAAACCAGCATCAGCTTCCATTGTACAATGGGAAGCTTGACAACCCCAGGACTCATCAGGTTCATTGGCAAGCTTCCTTACTCTTTTTATACTCACCTACTAGTTATACTATTTTCCAGGAAATGCACTTCCATTTTCACCAGGAAATAACTAGCACAAAGCAGCTACATATAGGTGATGAATTCTGAGTATAATATTGAGATCCGCATCTCAAACATCTACATCTTTTACCACCAAAGCACTTTACAAGCATCAGTAATAAGCCCTTAGTGAGACAGGAATGAGTAATAGAGTGCTTAGGCAGGACCTGAATCAGATGGCCCAAGGTTCCTTCTAACTGATAGGAAGGGCTGTTCTGACAGTTTTAAGCAAACTATCAATGATCTTAACAGTTATTTAGGACCTCCTTTCTATGGTAGGCCCTGACAGGTTAAAATGCAAGCCTGGATTTTATTATGAAGGCTTTATCACTTTAAACAAAACAAAAATGTCAAGCACACAGGAAGAAGAGCACTTGGGGCTTGGGTGAGACAGACAAGATAAAAGCAAAGCCAATTTTCAGTTAATTTCAATAGCGGCAGGGCATTTGATCAGTATCCCTAGGGGGAGACAGCGCTGCAAAACCATAAAACCCAAGAGGGAGTATCCACAAGGAGACAAGGACCACTGCTGTAAGAGCTCTGACATGGTCCAACCCACACAATTGGTCAAAGCACAATGAGCGAGGTGAGCACTACAGTGAAGACAGTTGTAACAACATCTCCACGCAAGCCTTTAGTCTTCATAGGTAGCAACCACAACTGTGACCTAGCCTCTTACAGGGCCCTGTACAGTTGCCTGTCTCTTACCTCCTGACTGGCCCAGCTACAAGGAAAAACTTTGTGACCACACAAACAAAATGGTAGCTACAGTAACATTCTGAAAGAAGGCACTGAAGAAGCTCCTACTCCTCTGCATTAGCCTTATCAGTGAATACAGTTTCTAATACCAGCTTATTTGTGTGGATTGCTAATGCTTCATTTCACTCACATCCTCCCCACACAAGCGTGGTGTCTACAGACAGCAGAGTTGGAAACCTGCAAGGCTTACAAAATAATTTAAAGATTATGGGTTGGAAATTATTTTCCATCTTTAACTGTAACTGTCTGGTAATTACATACCTTTCGCTTCCTTTGTCCTTAACACATTTGCACATAGTGATAAGAACTACATCAGAGATTTAGCCCCCAACTCTAAACCCACCACATCCAGAGGCAGCTCTCTCTCACGTCTCTGCACTCCTGATCACAGCCATCAAAACCAGACCTTCTTCTGCATAAATTCAGCAACAGTGGTAAAAGTCCAGTGAACCCCTGGCACCTGCCTTCTCGTCTGGGTAAAAAGTCTACTCTGGGGTCAGTTCAAGTATGTTGTATTTTAATGAACTGGGAAGGGGAGAAGTGTTTAGCATTAAATTGTCTGCAGATGGGCTATTCCCTCCCTTTCCTTACTGGAGAGAGAAACTTAGCACTCAAAGGATAGTTTATAGAGCTGACACATCCCTAGAGGAGCTGAGTTTTGCATTCACCATCACTCATAGCTTTCCACTTTCCAGCCATGCTGCTGAGAAGCACCTCATGCCAGAGCAGTCTGATAGAGCAAGGGCTTGAGCCATGTCTTCATCCGTGCTCCCTGTGGAAGACCAAGAAAATTAGTATTTGTCCAGGTTTATCCATGCACTGGCATGTTTGTTCAAGGACATGTCAAAGAAACAAGGAGTCCTGAGCTGCCCTCTCCAGTACAAAGATATCTTAATACTGCAGCTGCCTTTAAAGAGGAACTCCTTTTAACTTCAGGGAGCTCCTATAGTGCAAGGCCAGGGTCTGAGCTCTGACTAGGTTAAGTTGTGCTACAGCAATCCTGAGGCCAAACTGCCATGACTAGGCTTCAAGCACTCAGATAAACTCCGCTAATTCACGTAAGTGCGGAAGGAAGGGAGAAAGCTTTCAATGCTATCAGGGAAAGACAAACACGAAGAAGCAAAGGACACCTATGCACTGCAGTTAGGTCAGAAAGTTTGCACACACTTAAAACCCCAGTGCCCCAACTGTATCTTATTGATGACAGTTCTGAAACAGGAACGAAAACAACACCCTCTGCAGAAGTCAGGAATCTAGGAGATGCGGCAGTATGTGACCCTTGCACAAACCTAGGCTATAAAACTTGGTCACTGACCTAAGTTGCTATTTGTTTTGAGTACGCAGTTCGGCCAATGGTCAGATAGCAGCAGATAGCCGCTTTTCCCTCAGCCCCACCATGCCTGTGAGCACAAAGCGCCTGGCTGTTGAGCCTGCAGGCATCTTTCCAAACAGGCTCTCTGTCAGCACAGTTTTTTGCTCCCTTACTCCCAGGTGCTATAATGGATCAGTGATCCAAAATTCTGATTCTACACCAAGGGCTCCCTGCTCCAGTCTCCGTCTCTTGGCAAGTATTCCCTCTTCCTTGTCCTTTATTCCCATTCCTCTCTCCCGGCAGTAGTTTTCCTGATTGGTCTCTCTCGGAACACCAGTCATCTAACCCCAACACATAGCCTAACCTCTCTTCCCAAGCATAGTATCAGCACGGTTTACACACCCCAGCTTCAAGAAGACAACCCACAAACTTGCCATTACCCTTTTTTTTTCTCCTGCCCTAAGGAGCAGCCTGCGCATAGAGCAGGGAGAATAACCACCCAAGAAAAGATACCTATTCCACTCCCACTCCAGATCAGAATCTGAACAACAAAGTTCTGAGAGCAGGGGTGGTGACACACTTCTTTGTCAGCAGCTCTGGCCTCCACTTTTCAGGGGCCAAGCACACTGCAGTCAGAGCCCTGAGGACACCATGGGGAGAAGCCACAGTGGGAGCACTAGCATGATGCTCAGCCCAGCTCTCCTTTGTGCTAGCGCTTACATTCTTGAGGCTGCACCTCCCCTCCCCCCTTCTGAGAGAGAGACAAGGACAGGCTCTAGCCCACACTGCCCTGCATCAAGGCAAGTTCTCATGCAGAGAAGTGCAACCAGGTAGTAGCTCTGGGACTAACTTCTGGAAACAGACCTGAGGCAGCAGCTGCCAGAAGACACCACCCGCTTCCACTGTGTGGTGCAATGGATCATCAGCCTCTTACACATATCATGCAGTAAGAGAAGGGGAAGCCCTGACCCACTCTGAGTCAGCACAAGGTTCTGGTATATTAAGAAACTTCCTGGGGGCTGTGCAGCGAGCCAACTGTGGTCAATGGGAGCCTGCAAGTCCTAATGGCTTAAAACTGAAGAGAGACAATTTTCAGCTGTGATTTTACTCCTTGCATGCATCAATTCTCTGATGACCCCTTCCTACCCCAAGCACCATTCAGTAAGAAACTGAGAGTATACCAACTACACTGGCCATCAGCTATGCAGCCAAAGCTCTGGCATGGAGTCCTTGCAGGGCTTACAAGGGGAATGGAGAGCAAGAAACAAGTACTTGTGAGGACACCAGCCTCCTATCACTCCAATAAATGCTCTCTGAGATTTTACTTTTCAGGCAACATGTCACATTAGACCAAAGCCTTACAAGTATGTTAAATCTCTCCCTCACAGATTTTGTCTGATCTCTTTTTGCTGCCATTTTCTTGAAAAACAGTATCTATAAACCACATATAAACCCAAAGAGTCATTCAGATACACTCTGTTCCCTTCAAAGCAGAGAGGAATGAGGGCAATAATATGGGAGCTTAAGAGCCTCCACTCTGACAGAAAGACAATTTCCCACAGTGCTGGTGCTGCCTGCAGATACAGCTATCTTTCCAGCATCTCCTCTGAAGTCTTAGTCAGTAGGTGGTGGCTATAAACAAACCATGGACAACTTTACAGGACTCCCCAGAGGGTAAGCTGGAGTGTGACTGAGAAGAGATTGGTATAACTGAGACAGCCCTTAAGAACTCCCTTTGAAGTTGAATATATCTTATTTCCAATTATTAAAGAAAGCAGTCAATTCCTGCTTTCCTACGGAAAAGAGAGCACTTGTCTCCTAGTGAGCCGGTCAACATCTTTTTTTTCTTTCACAACCACATTTCCTAATTTCCTTCCAGATCGACAGCTACCACAGAACCAGCCGCAAGACACATCTCTGATTGCATCAAAAATACGTCTCCATCAACAACGCGTATCTTTCCTCGCATTTCACGGCATTGTAATCACTAGTAGAAAAGTCACAGTTTCAGACATACCCTCCTGAGGTCGGTTTTTCTGCTGACACATACCCTGACCAAACCAGGACTGTTCCCAACTAAGCCACAGTAATGCTGACTCCTTCAGGTTTCTGAAACTGCTCTGGGATTTAGGCTGCAATGGCACTGCCCAGCCATCCCAAATCTCAGAGCTGCATTATCTCCATTTCACAGATTGAGAAAGGAGGGCAAAGAGAAGTGCACTGATTTGCCCACACAGCAAAATGAGTAACAAGAACAGAGCAAACCCCCAGAATGTTTCTGCCTGCATGCCCACTACTAAGATTCCAATGAAAAGTGGCAAGACAAAAGTATATATTTGTTCTCTGTTACTCTAGTGCCTCAGTATTAGAGAATAAGCTTGAAAAAGAAGAATCTTTAGTTCTATTTTAACTTAAACAGATCAGATCTGTGTTGCAAAACTTCCCTAATGTAATTCAGGGAAAGGTGGCAAAAGATACAATTCTATATCAATGCAGTTTGGCAAGGGTCCCTGATGTCAACACAATGACACTCGAAAGAGCTGGCATGGTTTATTTCACCCAGAAATATAAGGAGTCTTGCTATGACCATGGTGGTTAGTAAGTACTCTGGCAAAACCCTCCTTCCCCAGCTGTGCCTTGGCTGTGCCTTTTCACTCAGGATGGACTGCTGCAGCTCGCATTTTTGTAATTCCCTTTAGTGCTAAAGTCACTTCTTGAGTACTGCCTACAAAAAAAAAACCCCAAAACCCCAAACAAACCCCCACAAAAAACAAACCCCCACAATCCTACCCATTCTCTGTACATTCCCTTTTATACGTTTCCCAATATCAAGTATTTGTCTTAATAACCACTAAAAGTGATTAAACAATCCTCAAAGCAGAATAATGCCAGTACTCTGTTTACTTTGTAACTGCCAGCTTTGATTTTTCTTTAATTGCATAAAATATATTTGATATCTAAGATTATTGCAATAGAGGTCAATAAAAACAAGTCTCCCTTTTGCAACCAGAGCGCTGGCTTTCTTTTACTCTCTTGTTGCCCGCAGCTTGACAAACTCCTGTATTTCTTTTTTCACAGACATTCTTAGAAATGATGTAGGCACACCCCAACTTGAATCACACTGTCAACTCAGCATCAAAGCCAGTGAGTCTCACGTTCAAACACATGGCAAAGTCATGAACTTAACCCTTTGGCTTTCCCTACTAATACATCAGCACTGAGGCCCCTCATTTCTAAAATGATACCCAGACCTTTGTGCCCTTCATAATCTTTCAGGGTTCCCGCAGTATAATTGCAGCCAGCGCACAAAATGTGTTCATTCACCTCTGTACAGTGATCATTACAAAAAGAAGCAAAAAAGATTCTCTCTTTTAACTGTCAAGAAAAAGGTCTACAACACCCATGCTTAGGCAAAAGCTATTGGTGAGACAGGATTTTGTGCTCCGGGGATTTTTGGTTACTTTAAGCAGAATTATGTGTTGAAGCTGACTTTTTGTCTTTCATCTTTCTCCATCAAAAAAAAAAAAAAAAAACAACAACCCACAAAACCTCCGTAACACTAAAATATCAGAAAGAATTAAGCTAAGGCTGGATGTAGAGTGGTTGATGTCATCTATGCTGAGCTAATACGTGACTAAGCTTTGACATACGTCAGTATGTTATGCAAAGCTCTTCTGTGTCCTCTTCCTCTTGAAGCTCCCTGGCAGATTTTGATGGCACTTACCCTTCCCAGGATTAGCCTGAATTGGGTCAGAGTTTATCTGAGGAGGAGAGGGACTCCTTTTTCTGCTTTCTGTTTGCACACTGCAGAGGAAGAGATCAGGGGCTCCTTCAAGTTGTAAAAATAAGAACTAGTGCTGGAATCTGTCAGACACACTGCCATAAATGCAGCACAGCTCTCTGGAGTTAACGATAATCAAGTGACGAGATGCAAATTTTGGAGTTCAGACTCAGATTCCCCCTTGTGACCACAAAACCTCAGGATAATGGCACTGAGCTCCAGCAATTACTCTCCCAGTTTAAAAACTGATGAGTTCCACTGGAGTTCCAGTGGTGACATTTACTTTTTGTTCTTTCATAAAGTATTTTTTCTGTTGAACTTGGGGTGGGGGTGTAATTGATGATGGTTTTTTTATTTTTAGTCTTTAAAGTGAATTTAAGCTCATTTAAACACCCTGAGACATGCTGAAAACTTGTTCATATTAGCCTCTTTCCAGGGTAAAGCCTCCACCCTACACTCATCCACTATGGACAAACCTTTTTGTCAGCATGAAGGCCTTTCAGGAGGAGTAAATTATAGAAGTAGGCAGCGTTAAATAAGCTGTATCACTTTCCTTTAATGACCCACTAAAAATGACAGTGCTGCAAGAAGATGTAGTTGAGACCATACAAAGTCCAGGTGAAAACAGTAGTAAAAGGACTCCTAGATGCAAGGCTTGGGTGAAAACTTGCACATCACTTGCATGTTGAGAGGTCCTCCAGACTTTCAGATGGCATTTCCTGGACAGTTATCCCACTGCTGGCACAGGCTTGAGGAGTTACTAGGCTGCACACAGGAAGAACATCAGAGATTACCACAGGAACAACAGCATCCTGGGAAAAACATGTCAGATTTGAGATTCACCTGGCAAATATGAAGGGAGGGTAGGCAGGAAAGTGAGAAGGAAGCCAAATGCAGCTCCACAGGATGTGAAGTAAAAGTAAGTAAATGTAAACGTAGTTTATACACACAGTGCTGCTTCCTGAGCTGACTTTCTCACAAGTGGAATAGCAGTCATATTCAGTGTGAACAGAGATACTATTTTTCTAAAACCACACAAACTACTTAGTGAATATAGAGAAGATCATGAACTGAAGATCTGTATCCTTCAGGAGATGGTAAAACCCCTCCAAGTAATCACAGTGCAACTGCTGGCACTTCCTCACGTACTTGACGTGCACTGTTTACAAGAATCTGTGAAGTAACAATGCTGGTTAAAAGTAAGCACAGAAATTTCACCCAGTTAAGTGCGCACAGTGGGAACCTTGTTGTCATTGGAAAGCCAGAAACCTCTTTTGAATGTGACACAGTTATGGTCAGATGGAAAAAGAAAACAAAGAGGAAAAGTAATGAGCTGTATCTCCTGAATGTCATTGATAACGCCATTTTAGTATAATCGATCAGGAGACATTAGTGCAAGCATACTAAAAATGATAGCCCAAAGGAATTTTGGACACAGGCGCATTTCAACTTCACTGCTTTGCAGAAAATAATGTCACCCCATTGAAGGCAAAGCAGTCTCCCCACAGCCAGTCCTTGAAAAGGACAGACACTGTATAGGAACTTACACAATAAAGTAGTTGTCAACACAAGCTAATGTAGATGCCTGTAATCCAAACCACTGCAATTGTTCAATTATTATTGCTTTCTGGAAACAACATGCATTGACAATCAAAGCCCAAGGCCTTGCAGAATAATCATTAAGCAAAACAGACACAAAAAGCTAACTGTGATTCTGAGCAATGTAGTTTACCCCCTCAGATGAAGGGGTAAAATCCACATCCAGAAACAGTCATGCATAAAGTGACTTAAAACCTTTTAATCCTATTGTTCATTTTAGTGACAAGAGCTTCCCTCATGCCACCACTCATCCAAAAAGAGAAAATAAAAAGACTGGAAATCTTCTGTTTTCACTGCAAGCATGGAACATCTGCCCAGCACCATCAGGGTGTTGCAGCAGAAGCAACTCTTCTGGTCTCAGCTCATACAGTGTATAGAGATCCAGCCCCCAGTGCTCAGCCCTGCAAGGCTCTGCTCACCGCAGTCACCTCCCCAGATTTTAGTGATGAAGAACAAGAAAGCTGAGCTCAATGAATCCAGAAAGAAATAAACACAGCAGAATAAACACAAAATGTACTTTCTAATGCATTACCATACCACTTAACTGCTATAATTTCAGGGTGTGTGCATCCTGCCCTTGCAGACAAAATGGTTTATAGGGAGCGACCCTGTTGCCTGCAGTCAGCTTATTTTTATGAATCAGGGTTTCTGGATCCTGCCCTTAAACAGAAAATGATTCAAGACACATGCAGACTGGACCAAAAAGTGAAGTGGCAACAGCACCGTTTGCAGCTTCATTTCACACGGCCTGCCATCACATGACTTTTCTTCCCACAAGCCCACATCATTATTGATTACAATAAAGGTGCATAATAGACAGTTTAATAAGCAAGAGTTTTTAAAAGTTATTTGACTCTTTACAATGAAGAATCTCCCTCTCTGCTGCCTACAGAAATTCATGTAAGTGTCTGTCACCTGCTATTTTTACACAAAATTTAGTATCAGTTTATTAAACTACTATTAAGAGACAAGATATAGCTGATATATATATAAATTACACTGATTTAGCAGCTAGCAGTCTACAGAAAGTCACTAAGACCAAACACTATTTTTCCTACAGCACTGTTTCCTAAGGAGAAGTAACTTCAGATGGTAAAGCTGAACTGAGGATTATCTTTATACAGCAACATCTTGGCTGCATGACAGAAAAATTAAAGGAGCCTGCTGATCAGCTAAAATACTACAGCTCCAAGTATGTTTGGATGACAGCCAAAGTCTTGGAATTGTTTTGCCATGAAATCTGCTTTTAGACAGGAAGAACGGGAAAGTTTTCAGTCTGGAAGAGGCTTCGTGATGAAAAGCTTGGAAATCAAGCCCATTATCCACATCCAATCAAGCCTGCCCCTCCCTGCTCCTTGCTCCCTTCTCCATCCCAGCACAGTCATGCCCATGCATACAAGCACACCCCACACACCATACATGCTCCACGCTTCTTACAAGCTTTTGGACTGCTGGTTTGCCATTTGAGTGAGCTATGCTTCATTCACATAATGTAGACCATGGAGATGACTGTCATTCAAAGTAAGTCATTTGTCAGTATTAGATGTAATTCAAACCTCCTGGCTCCTAAAGACAAAGTGAGTTCAGGTGTTACAAAGAGGCTCTACCTGCTTTTTGTCTGTCTGCCTGCACTGCAACCTTGATCGGCAGCTGCATTTCAGTCATCACATACTCTTACCTGACACCTTGGTTTCTCTGCAGTCAGTACAGCACAGGTGCGTATTTAAAATGCAGATGACGTATAGGACTGTACTGCTCTTGTGACTGTAATACAGGGAGCTCTCCAGGTTGCTGCTGCTGGTGAATTACTGCAGTCACACCTTCACACTAAAGTCAGCTAGAACACAGTCCAGGGTTCCAGTCACAGGCAATCGAAAAGCTGAGCCTGCATAGCTGAGAAACACTCCCTGAAGCAGAGTGGCCAGATTTGCTCCTCCTAAGGAGTGCCCTCCATCCCTACCCAGGCCTGCATGTAGCTGGGCATCCACCCTTTGCACCCAGCAAAGACTAGATGTGGTGGAGAAGCTGCCCCAGCAGTTTCATGAACACTTGCTCTGTGCTGATTCCATCTTTGTTTCCATGCAAAGTGTTCAAAAGGTTTTCATAACACCAGCTTGTCACCACCCTAGATATTAGACGATATGGATATTGTTGTGGTTTCCCAACAATAAATCTAGTTTCACAACTCCTGCTATCGAATCAAAAATTACCTTGCATCAGATGGTGGCAGCCTAAGGTTTGCTAGGTTAAATTTCTGCGTGAAGCTGTGACAAGCTAACACTGCAATGGCAAGCTTTGGACTGGCTTAGGTACTGTCCTCTCCTCTTTCACACAGGCATCAGAGAGCCTGGATGCCACGAACTCCATGTCAGCTGCTTTAGTGCATTGGATGGAAACGCAGCTGCATGTCCTCAGCTGATCTGTGCACTGCTATTACTGGCACAGTGGAGTTAGCGTGCCTGAGCCGTGCTGAACCGGTGCGCGTGCCTTCCCAATATCACCATGGAAAGCCATGGTCAGTGACACAGGGCACTGCCACCAGCACTCCGAAACTGCTACCTGATTTGTGATCCAAATGTGATCCCGCCTGTCTCACACCTAGTCTTGCCTTGCCATTTCTCCCTCCCAAAGAACCACCAATAACTTAAACTGGATCTTAACTCTGAATTTCAAGTAAGCCATTCTTTGCCCACCTCCCCACAAGTGCTGGAATAGCCACGTGTTTTAGAAAATTCACTTCATTAAAAGATTTCTTGATGTAATTTATATCATTGAAATGCAGCTTTTAGACCAGCAGCTGTAGAGAAACGAATTTCAAATTATCACATAAAGACCGTTTGTCTCCAAGTTATTTTATTCCAAGCTTGGGAGAGCATGAAAATTGTCATACATACATATGGCAAGGGATGTGGCAAGGGTTTTATTCACGCAGCATTAAGCATGACTGAGAGACATTTAGGCATTGCTTTAAAGCCTTTTGTCTGTGCTACATCTACACTTAGCAACCTATAGGCAATTTCATCATTGCAGTTTAACCCAGCTTGCAGCTACTGCAGAAATACTGAAGAAGTCACATAGCCCCTCATGGCTTTGAGAACTGAAAAGGGTTCATTACAACCCCACATGTAATTAATTCACAGCCACTGAGCATCTCCCTGGCAAACTATGGGAAGCAAAGTTTACCTACCCTGGCTGACAGAAAGCTGTCAGGTGCTTGATCTCACATTGCCCCTTCAGCCATCAGGAGGAAGAGAATCTGCAGAAAGGACAAGATAGCTCCTGTAGCTCTGAAAGAGGCTTATGTTGAACAAGGAACAAGCTACACCTCCGTGACCTGAAGGCCCTCAGCACTCCCTCCCCTGCTGCCTAGGCAGGACACTCTCACCTACAGCCAGCTCTCATCTTGTGGAGAACATCTTACAGGCTTTGAGGAGACTTCTTGATGGAACCCTTCCAGCATACTTCTCATTTGGCTATATATTTAATCTATAAGCCACTCTCTCTTGCAACAGAGTCATCAGAATCTGTGGACTTCACACATATACATCCTATCCTATACTTCATGGAGGTCACCAAATCCTTCTGCCATCAGCTCCAGGACAGTGAGTGAAAATGGTGGGGTGGCCACACCACTGTAGTTTAGTAGAGCTCAGGTAGCATGGCATACCTAGGTCTCCTGATCCACTCTGCATTAGGGTGGCATAGATTTATCAAAGGATGGCATTGATCAACTAATGGTAGATAAAATAAGGCATGGACCACTTCCAAGGCCATGAACTTCTGCATTTTGGGGATGTTGTTATAACATTCTCAGAGTAGTGGGAAAATTGTCTCTATTCCAGACATACTGCAGTCCTGAAACCTGTTTACATTGTCCTGAAAATATTCGTGTTGAGAGAGATTCCTTCTTTTGCAAATTTCTGAGGATGACCAGTTATTGACAACTTCCACATTATGTTACACAGGGTGATATGCTTTTATATTAATACTTTGTTTATTAAGTTATTTTATCGCTTCATGACTTCTTTTTGATCCTGAATACCCTCAGAAAACAAACACTCCCTCTAAATGCTTTGCCTGTCTTGAAACGTGCAGAATAAGCCATTACAAATGTTCCTAAAGGCAATGCTTCAAAGCATGATTTATGTCCTCTGAGCTCCACTAACCAAGGTTGCCTTAGTCATAGATTTTCTGCCTGCTTAAGTCTGCAGTCAAAATATTACCCCTAAGTACAGTGCTGAAGTCCACTGTTGCAAGTCCAATGGTTTCTCTTCTTACATATAGCCAGAGATTTGACTTTGCTCTGGCAGCCCTGTTGTACCAATCACACATGGTTTGGTCCTGAGTGCTCAGCATTTCTCAGCAGTCTAGGCACAGCTGAACTGTGCTTGCTCTGAGGATGAAGCACAATGGCATGTTTTGCTCTCCCCTGTGGGGAGGTCAAAATTCAACAGAGCAGCAGGAGCAGAAGGGCTCTGACAGACACTGCTGCCTCAGAGAGACTGACAGTAATGAAGCTAAGTGAGCTTCTTGATCCCAGGAACAGCCAGAGGTCTAGTTCAGCTCCTTGCATGCATGAATGCCCGCAGCATTCAGCCTATTCTTGTTCTCCTTCTCATCACCTGCAAAATACACATATATGGTGCTGCTGACCTGGGGAGAAAAGAGGAGAGAAAACCACTTGGTGTGTTGTGTCCCCCCAACTCCTCCTTCAGGAGTTTTCTTTTTCCATTCTTTTTGCCCATGTCTGTCTACCCTTGGGCAACTGTCAACTTTGCTTGCATCTAATGCCATATTTACACACTAGCAACTAGTTTAACATACTATAAAGCAACAGAAATTCGGGTATGACCATGAGACCTGAGGTTATCTCAGGAATCCTGACTGAGACACTCAGCATCAGTTTTCCCCTTCTCTAAAACTGGGTAACAACCAAGTTCTCCTTTGCAGACCACCATGCTGGTACTACCTAACGGTGATGAAGTGCTCCAATAAACTGTTATCAGAGTGCACAGAAATACCCTGTATTTACTCTGGTCTTCAAAAGGGATCACCTTTCCCAATTCATTTATTGGCTTTGTGGTTGATTGGGTGTGACATTAATTTTATGCTTACACATGCTTGTACCTACCACTCTCCAAGCATTTTGACATAGCGTGGTGCAAGCAGACATGTCACTGCATGAAAACTGAGAGTTTGTCTGCACAAAGAAATCAAAATGATTAGACTAAAATAGCTTTCAAATTGGTTTCATTTGATAAATCCGTAAAACTCTCCTGCATGGCTATTACTAGAAGTGTTTAAGAATAGGCTGGCATCACATCAGAAACCAATAGCAGAGTATTCACACAAAGGAATTCAGCTGTTGTGAGCTGTTATATATTAGCAGATACCATTTTATTAAATCATATTTCATCTCAAGACAGGTTGGGAAAGAGAAAGGGAAGGGAGCGCTAGGCTAGTATCATTCTCTGCATCTTTTTGTATTGTTAAGTTGGTTTATGGAATGCTTATATGGGTATTCTTGCAAAACTAATTCTATCACTGCTTAATCCTATCTGTTTACTTTGGTTCCAAAGAAGCTGAGTGTAACATGTCAGTGTATGTGCTCTCAACACTGGGGCTCTCTTACATGTCACCACAGGTACATTTTATCTCACATCTGGCATCTACACATTTAGTTTACTCCACAAACAGTCATAAGAAAATGGTTTCAGAGAGACACAGGGAAAATACCTGCTCTGTTTAGGAATCACAAGTGAGTAGGAAAAACTTCAGAGTGAGTAAAACTGTGTTATGAACGAAGAGGTCAAAATGGAAACCAGACACTGTTTTGTTTGCAGTTAAATTAATCCCAAATGATGCCAAAACCCAACCCGTTTGGCTGAAAGAGGATCACTGTGTTTGAAAATGAGTCAAGAAAAGGATGCTTAATCACACTCAAGGCTTCTGCCTCCAAGCACTGCAGCTAAACTTACAAAGACAAATATACCCTGACCTGAAAATCCAGTACAGTATCTAATTTTTCTCACACTTCTTAGCTTGGGTCAAACCCAAGAAAGGGAGGAGAACAGACTTAAGAAGGCGGGTAGTATTTGCTCTGTTTGCTGCTGCTTGCAAACCCCACTATCTCCATCATCCTTATGTAGACCTGTACAATCTCTTCTCTGCCATGCCATTATCTAAACTTCACATAGCTCTTTCCCACCAGCCTTCTGATTCAAAACTCTTCTTCCTCTGTCTTCTCAATTTGTCACAATCATCCACAGCAGTTCCATTTTCTGCTCAAGCAACCACCCCATCCTTCTTATCAACTTCAGTTTATTCACAGCCCTTTTTTCTTCCATTCCAAAGAAGGGTGTTGAACTAAGACGTCCTTTGCAAACAGTTTGTCTCCAATTCCTCATCTAATGTATGGGTGCTCTTTCACCACCAACTCCCTAAGCTTTTTCCTGAGACGCTCCTTCATCCTGTGAGATCTGGTTTGCAAGCAATGAGTACACGCTGGCTCTTCTTTTTTGGTTTCACCTTCTCTTATCCATTAGCATGGTGCTATTTTTCACCGTTCTGTGTCCTCTATACTGTTGATTCCTTTCTCCTTCCCTCCCATTTCAACTTCTTTCCACCTAACACCTGTTGCCTGGATTGATGCTACAGACCATCCCTGAGAGAAATCCTGTAGCAAGGATGGTCCTCCTCATCACAACAGTGTTCTTTCCTCTTCCAGAGACACCATCTCCTCTAATATTATGCCTCTCCACCAGTTCTCTTTGCACAGGATGTTGCCGATATAATCCAAGAAAATTTAACGATATTAATTTCCCCACAACTCTCCTCTTATCCTCCAGATCAGAATTTTTTCATCTTCACAGGGCCTGATCTTGCTTCCAGCCTAGGAAAACAAATGCCACCACTACTACAACAGAACAAAACAGAAAAATCACAACAATCTCACCATTATCCCCAAAACAAAGCAAACAAACAAAATCTGTCAGCCAGAGCTTATTCCATAAACAAGAGAGGGAAAAGAGCATTCAAATCCCTGGACAAAATATCTCAGCGTCCTTTCAGAGCAAGCATCAGCGCTTCCCTCAAAATAACCCAGAGGGGAACCACTAGCTACAAGTGCAGCTATTCTACAGGGCTCTTCCTTGGGCAAGCAAGCAGTCCCGAAAGGAGCTTTAAACACTACCTGCTCCTTTTCTGCTGGGGCCAGATACATCAGCTGGGTATCATGCTCCTGGACTCACTGCTTGGTACAGGACCAGCTGCTCCCCTACATGTTTAATAAGCCTTTGCTCCCTGATACACTGCTCTTTCCTCTAAATCCTCACTTGCACTGGTGAGTCCTAGGTAGATGATGGATGTAGTTCACACCTTCTCCCATCACCTCCCCTTGCCCTGATCCTAAATTGGCCATTCTCCCCTCCCACTGCAATCCTAAAGGGCTCTCCCAGATGCTGACAGCCACGCTTAGGCACAGCCTTCCTGAGATGTTCCCATATTTTCCTACTTCCTTCTATTTCAATGCTTTCTTAATGCACTGCATTAAGAATAAGGCCTTCAGAAAAACCTTTAATAAAGGTGTGCTGGGACTACCATCTATCAAGCTGTACTACAGCTTCTCAGTTTCCTTCTACCCTGCCAAAAGGCCTTTAGCCTTTGTCCCAGACTGAGCTCCTTGGGGTTGGAATATTTGCTCAGAACCTATTAGCACCTGGTCCAAGAGCAATGTTCTAGGCACTACAGTAATTAACAACATTTCAGTCACCTATGGCAAAACATTTCACAGCTTGGCAGCTTTACATAAGAACATAATTCCTTCCTATTTTTTCCTTAAGTATTTGGTTTGCTCAACTGTCTTACTGGCCCTCAAGCTAAGTGGGAGGAAAGCAGAAGACTGCACAGGAATCTTAAGATGGATAAGCAGAATGGCAATAGTCCTTGAAGGCAACAGCCTTCAAGCTGAAAATAATTGTGTCTGAACAATTACTGTTTTAACTCCCGGCCCGGTATGCAGAGATTTCAAACCCTGATCTGTAGGTCATTGTATTTTTTCCTACAGCTCAGTAAAACTAGTCATAAATTTGCATTTGTTGTAACAGTTTCAGTCCTCCACCTCACCTTTTACTCACCATGACATTTTCTTTTTCCCTTTTGACATTTTCAATACAAAAGCTCAGCCTGCCATGTCCCTGCAAACCCTGTGGCCACATCCCTATGTGCAGCAGCCAAGATATTCTAGGTGCCCTTCCCGTGAACATCCATCAGCCCCTATAGAGTTCCTTTGAGCAGATGAGGTGAGGACCGTGAAGCTTGCTGTGGTTGCAAGCCATATTTTAAACACGCTGATCAGCAAAAGACATCTAAGGTGCATCCTGACCCTGCTGATCACATTAGGTCTGTACAGCTAGGTTCAGCTGGGCTCCTTTCTCAGGGTCACCAGTAAGAGGGGCGCAGCACAGCTTTCCACACTTGAAGCAGACTTTCTGACCTTTACACGTTCTGATTGAGTTTCCTGCGGCCTGGACTTGTCCTCCCTGCGGTCCCAGCGCTGTGCCTGTGGCTCGCCTCTGCCTGCCTTGCAACACTGCTTTTTCCACGGCATTTCATCAGACTTTCGTAGCAATTCAGGCCCATACTGTCTTTCAGGCTGCCTTTGCCAACCTCGTTGTGACACTACACATTGGAGCAACATGTACCCATCCATAAACTGCAAAACTGTTTAAAAGGGTCATCTCTGCATTTCTTAAGCAGCAACAACTCCAGAATAACGTGTCAGGGAGGAGAGTATTTTGCAGGGAGTGAGTGTATGTCCTTTGCATATAACAGATGTTACATATTTCCTGGGAATACACAGCAAACCTTTTGCTCGGCATGCAAGGGAGACAAAGCAGAGGGAACCATAGTTGTTATGGGAAAATTTATGTAGGTAAAAGGTTAAGATAATGTCATTGGTTTGGGCTTCCTGCAAGAAAGCAGCCAGTTATCTGAGATCAGAGTTAACCATTCACAAATGCTGGGGTGCCCTGAGGGGACAAAATAGGATTGCTCTGCTCCCATTGGTACAGATAATGAGAAGATCACTGGGGCAAGAGAGAACCTAATAAAGAAGGGAGGAGGTTACAAAAGCTGGCTCTCATTTTCACAATAATGGTACAACCTGCACAGGGTGCCCATTAAGTGATGCTGCATTCAAAAAAAGCCAAACAAACCAAAAACCTCAGGTCTCCCAGGAATAAGACAAGCACAGATTTTGATGGGAAACATACAGAAACATTAACATTCTTGCATATTAATATTCACATCTGCATATTTCAACATGTTAACTCACCCATGCTTCTCACTGTTGGCCGAGGGCCCACATAAATATGTGTATTGTAATTTATAGGTGGGCCCGTATATCTAAAGGCTAACCAGATCAGACTAGGTTTACACAACCCAGTCAAAGACTGGAGGAGTCCCTGCACAGCTGTCTGGCAGTTAAAGCGGCTTTGTGGTCCCACTGAAATCCTTCTAACAGCCTTTATCCCAAGCCACAAAATGTTCTCAATGTGTTGATGAGGAAAACCATTCACGTCACGCCAGTTTATACAGTTTCAACTCAATTATCCTTTTGAAACAGATCATACATGTCTACTGCTTCTAAAGCTTATTTGTATCACATTAGTTGTAAAAAATCTGTAAACAATGCTGCAATTCCATATAAAACAGAGATTCACACAAATGCAGGCAGGGGTGCCCCAAATCTGGTTGAGCCCCATAGCATGATGGCATTTTTAAACAATGTTTTTCTTAAACACATTTAAGGTTTAAATACACCCACATGCTCTTAAAATCCCTTATTACATTTAGAGTCCTTGTAGTGAAAATTTCAAGTTATAATGTTTCTATTTTATCTAAAATGCAAAGTGCAGCCTGTCTCAATCAGGGTAATATGTATTCAGCTACAGCTCCTGATTTCAATGGCATTGTCTTGAGTAACAGCAAATGGCTAAGTCCATAGCTTAAAGGCTACTTTCAAATGATGTAAACAAACCGGTCTAGATATTACCACACCTCTTACCAGGAGAATCTCTGGTTGCAAGGCATAGATCAAAAGAAATGGCAACACTTCCAAGCATCCCACCTGGTATTACCTTAGGAAGTAATTCCTAAGACATTACAAATTTACACTACACTGGGTTAGCATTCCTCTTCTTTTTTACACCTCAAAACCGAAAACAAATACCTAAAGCACCAGAGAAACAGAATAAGGAGGTATGATTGTAGGTGGATCAATATTATCTTTCAGTGCTGAAATGTCAAAGTAAACCAGGTTTGCTGCTTGAGGTCCTCCTTAATAAAATGCACTGTCCCACTAAAAACATCTACCCGTTCATCAGTGTCTTCCAGGGACTGGCCATCTCACCTTGTTACTAAACAAAATATATCCGTCCAGCCACATCTTCTCCACAGCTCAATCACTTTTGAGCCATCACACCCCCTTTTTTTTCTCCAGTCCTCACTGAACTGCCTGTCACATCCATGTGCTGAGTGAGAGTGCAAAAGCAAGTCACTCTTGTAGGAAACAGATCTTTACTAGGCTGCTGTAAAATAGGTCCTAGCGCTGCATGGGTAGAGCCTGGACATCAAAAGACACAGATCTCTGTCAGAGTCCTGACTCCTAGTGTCTACTGAACCGAGAAAAGAAACCAGGAGAATCGCCTTGAAGATGTCACCTCTGTTCTACCTCCAAGCCCTGAGTCCCAGCAAAAATGATGGCAATTAGAAATTAGTCTGATTTCTGCTAACAGGCACCTCAAAAGGGCTTTGAAGGAGCTTCCAGTTAACCAAGGCAGCTGAAGCCAACTGTGCAATGCTATATGAAAGAATTACGAGTAAGGTGCCTCATAAAATTGAGACCTGCAAGCAGTATGCTTTTAAGTGCAAGAAGAGCTGCCTTTGAGAAGCTCAGTGAACCTCTAAAAGGAGACATGATTCAGATCTCAGATAAGACAACATTTAGCAAGATGCTACAGGGAGATTCAGAATGAACTTGGGACAAAGTAAAGAAAATTTCCCAGCCAAAGAAGGGCACCCTCACCACACTGACACAGAACAACTTTACGCAGAGGAGAGACTGAAGCAGCAGATGAAAGCAGATGTCAGTCTGAGAGACCTGAAGGAAAGCAGTGCCCAAGTCCACAGGAAATTAGAGAATGCTCTGGAAAGATAGCCAGTGCCAAGGTCTTCTGTATTTCACGTGTCAGTATTGTTGTGCTCTTAGCACTCCAAGCTCTTGGTGAAAGGGCCTCCCTCTCCCTCTTCTCCCTTGGAAAATGTTGACTTATAAATCCCCAAATAGATTATTTGTGATTTGGACTACAAACCTGTACAGCACACAGAATGAAAGGCCATTGAAGAGCAAAGTCCAGACCTGGCTGACATTTCAATCCAAGTCAAATACATGCTGTTTGGACTCTTACGAACTGTGAGTTGCAGCTGCCAGATGAGCCACTCTGGACCAAACCCTGCAGAAAACCATCAAATCTGCTAGCATGGCATAGTCTATCCAGTATTTCTGAGTGCCTTATTATGGATCTGAAGAACGCTCAGAATTAAACTGGGTTTCATCAGGAGGCACCAGGAGTCTAATTCCTAGCATTATGCATTAGAAAGGATGAATGGCAACTGTACAGAACTTGAAAAAACGAAATGGATCTGTAGAAGTCAAAGTACCCAATCAAGAGACAAGGAAAAACCACGCAGGACAGGCTACCCAAAGGAAGGCAGGCACCAGTGCATTGGTGACAAGAAGGAAGGCAGCCACTGTCTCCTCCGCGTCTGGCGAGAGTAACCACCAGACTGCAGCACAAAAGTGGCTCAATCTTGGATCCTGTTTTGAGGGATGTAAATTACCTTTAGCATTGCACAAGGCATCCTTGTGATTAAGTGAAGGGTCAGGACTCTGCTTCTCCAGTGGGACACCTGGAGTGAGGCTCAAAGCTCCTTTTCAAATACAGCCCACAAATAGTGAAAAGGTCAGATAGAGAAAACATGATTTTTTACCAAAAGGACAGTAAAAAGTAGGTCAAATACTGGAAAAACTCAAATCCACTATTTATTCTAAACCTAGTATTGCTGCATCAAGCCTGTATCTGTTGGAAGAGCTTTCCTGTTCTGTGGGAGATACCCTGGATTGTTTACCAATCCTGACAGCATTTAGAGGTCAGATTGTATCACCTTCCATGCATGTTGTTTTCCGAGAACCCCAGGAAAACAAAACCCCTTCAGGAATAGCTTATTTAGCTGTTTGGCTATTCGCTTATCAAGTTAAGCACCTCACTGAGAAACCTTTCGCCCTGATTTAAGAGTACAAATTCCACTGGAAAAGAAACAGTCTTTGATGCAGCCTTATTTAGAAAAATACTTAAACAAGTACCTGAGCTCATCTGGTTGAAACTTCTGAAAACCCTGAACTTTCTGACCATACATCTTAATGGATACTGAACACTGGCAACTTGCCTTCAGCAAGCATATTGCAAAATACACTTTTGTGTGTCTGGAGACTGAAATATACACTGCTAAATAAAGGCACCTGAACCCCCAGAATAGTACTGGAAAATGTAGTTCTCAGAAGAAGAGGGAGAGCTGTCTGACCTGAAAAATGCAGGACTTCTGCTATCACAACCAATCAGGGCTCAGTGATCAGAGTGAAATTTAACAAGGATTACAAACGGCGAATTGCTCAATAAGCAATGTCCTTCTCCCTTTTACCAGGGTTGGACAATTTCCCACAGTGCTCCCTTGAGCTTTCTGCCCAGGGTGTTTAAAGGTGACTCTGTTAATGCAGCTTTGAATGATTATGCCTTAGTATAACAGATCAAATCAAGAAAATCAGTCTGGTTTTCTTCCTAAATTTTCTTCTTTTAATGTCTTCCTCCTTCTCCCTTTACCTCTTCTGCCCGAGGCTGTACTTTTTCTCCCTCTCCAACAGGCTGCACATAACAGCAGCACATAAAAAAAGTGCTTTGAATGACAGAGGAGGTATCTTCATGGTGCAGTAAACAAAGTTCTTCAGCGAAGGATGTTTGCATAAAAGTCATGAATGAAAGCTGCTTCTTTCTCTTCTCTGGACTCCCATAGCTTTGCAAAAAGCAAAAACCCTAAAAACAAGTTGAGTATTATGTAATAAACATTGTAATACCATCATGAGCTGGTCTTTTGCTGTCCCCTGAGCAGTAGCACATGAATGTTCCCAGGTATGTCCCAGATATGCCACATAGCACGATACCAAGATGCCCAACCTGGCTAACAGGCTCTGCTACTCCCCAGACAGCAGCTGGCACCTCCATACAGCACTGCCAAGGGTACATCTCAGCTGGTGCTAGCTGTGGGCTCCTTGCCCGATGCCCTACTGCATGGTATACATTCCCTGGCTTTTGGATCACTTACGGGTACTTATGACACCTGTCTGGCAATAGATTGTGCTTAAACATCAGCATTAGAAGATGTTTATGCAGCTCATATAGACTTTTATGCACCCAGTAGCCATGATCAAAGAAGAAATCTCTCTCAGTTACCAAACTGATCCCCAAGACCTAATTTAGAGCTTTTGTAACACTGCGGTTAAAGACCAGAGCAGATGGACAGCTGTCCAGAAATATTTGCTGAAATCTATCCCTAACGTAATTTCACTAAGTTCAGAAGCAATACAATACAGCTGAATTTAACCTTTTGATTCCACACATACCTGAAAACCCACAGTCTTCTGCAGACATTAGCTGCCTTAAAAAATAAAGTTGTTTTTTTCCTGGAAATCAATATTAATTCAAAGCAAAAATCACTACAGCCATTACGAAGGTTTGTACTGACACTTCAGTGTTTTAACTCTGCGCTTGGAAAATCAAGCAGATGAACAAGCAGGTCTAAATAAAAGCACTGAATAGGCTGAAACTGCCACCGTGTGAAAACAGAGGCTTTCAGCGCCATCAGAGACATAATTTAATGCCCTCTGGTGCTAATGAAATTACTCCAATAGATTCAGATGGATTGTTTTGGACTTAGAAGGCACAGTGACTGTGTAATAGAATTAGTTTTGCTCTGGAAGAGAATATCCAGGACCAATATCATCTTTAGATAGCCTGGTTTCCTAATTGTCAAGCGAATACGTGTTTGCTCTGGGGTTTTGATCACAGGTCCAACAAAACAGGGGAAGTTGTGACTTCCACCTCCATGAAAACACTAACCAGAAGGAACAGCAATACGCAGAAGAATGCTTGTGTACATCCTGGCCCCACGTGAGAGAATGAAGAAGTGGAGAGAGGGATTCCAAGAGAGAGGACAGAAAGGGAATGGAAAATGACAAAAATATGCTGGGAAACAGTTTTCTTGGAGAAACTTGATGATATTCCCTTCCCAGTCTACTATTTACAACTGCCACTGGGTATCCTACATACCTGTGAATGGCGCTAACCATGATTTACTCTATCAGCATAAAGTGGTTGTCAAAATTTCCCTGGATGCCTCGTTACTAAAATGCAGCGTTTCCTCTCTGCTGATGCGCAGTGCTTTGGTAGTCTCCTCAGACTGGGGCTCTGTGCTAAGAGAACCGAGCAAGCGGCAAGCACCTACCAAGGTGCTAGGCTTGCAAATTCACCACTTACACACAGGCAGCTGTTACACAGCCCTGTGCAGAGAGGCGCAAGAGAAAACTTTCACTGTTTAAGCACCAATTACTCCCCCAGCTTTCATTATCTCTCATCACCCTTCTCCCCTGTTATTCAATTAAGCGAGTGGGGGAGCCTGCTCACGGAGCAGTGGGGTAAGCTGCTGGTGGCCCCATTGGCCTCCCCAGTGGAGCAGGAGCTTGTGCAACCCAGCCCAGCCGCGTAAATCAGATCTGCCGCAACAGGACTCCTTCCTCAACCGGTTTCTTCACCTAGGATTGCCAGCTGCCAGACGAGGCAGAAAGGATAACGCAGCAATTCAGGTGCAAGGATTTAAGTCAGATAAATTTTACTTTTATATATTTTAAAAATTAAATTTCTTTTTTTTTTAGTTAATTGTTGATCAGTATAAGGTTCCCTCTTCCCAGGCAGGGCACACTGGCAACCAGGAGCAGGGCTGAAGGAAGACTGTCTGAAGATAGCATGAAGAAACATGGAGCTCTGCAAACCATGATAACACTGGAGAAAGCTGCTAAAACACTGTTCCCCGAGATGAACTCTTCCTCTCCTTCCACTGTGTGTTTTTAGGTGACAGCACACACTGCTGAAGTGCAATATGTTGGCTCTGTATGTTCGACTTCTATGCCAAACATCTGCAAGTGCCTCCACATAAACGACAACGTGGGATGTGCTCAGGCAGCAGCAGAGTCTATTGCTTCATTAAGCCATTTATTAGGTTTCCAAAGGTTTGAAACAATCCTCCTATGGACTTTCTGGTTGTTCTCAGAGCTGTTACACATACTGCAGGCTGACTGATGCACCTGGAGCACCTGTTTGCCCAAGGTGACCAGGATTTTCGCATTTCAGACGCTGCACCCATGAAGACACCTAAGAGATTCCTCTTTATCTAGTATGAAACGCATTACTGTGGGCTGATTTTAGTGGAAATTGGGTTTCTACAGATTCCTGGCTTTTGCCAGAATCAGTGTGACTCGTATCAGAGTGGGAAAAACTCTTATCAGCCTCCTTCAGCGCAGATCTATGGGCAGTAGGGGAAAGATGCTGTCAGGAGACCCTTCTAAGATTTAGCCAGGTTATAGGGATCCTCAAGTTGCCGCTTTACCCCATTACCCGGAAAAATCTGCTCTGTTGGCACAGCACTTGGCGAGATCCCTGTTCACCTTTTTGAATGGCTCACCTATTAGGTTAGAGTACAGGAGAGCTTCCCACCTCTGCAGTTGTCAGCAATAAATGGGGTTATCTTCAAAGATAGCTAGAACACACTGGAAACCATAGAAATTGAGAGGATGCAGTTTCCTCAAGCACTGTGTTGCAGCAGACAGAACATCATCTTCCCATGGAGAAGAGGGTAGAGGATTGCTTTGCATAGCCAGTAATCTTCATGACATCTTAGGGAAATTACTGGAAAGACTGGCATCTCCAGTACCAAGCTATTTTTAGGACCATTCAAGTTCATTTCAAGGCAAGTGATGATGAATTTGGAACAATCCTCAAAAAACAGAGTAGCTGTCAGCACAGCTTATACAGAAGTGATTCAGGATCTGAAACACAGTCCCCTTAGCTCACCATTTTTTCCACCCAGATATTTTTTACCCTTTCTCTTCCTTCAGCTGAACAGTGAATCACTATCCTCTGACAATCTCATGCTCATGAAAAATCATTTGCTTTCTATTTGCTCCAGAGCATTTCCTTATAAGTCATATAAATCTGGGCTTTGCAGATTATCCTCGTGCCTTTGTAAGGTTTGATTTTATAAAGTTGCCTCAAAGGCTTCTTTATTTGTTCTTTAAACAGGCAATTTTTACTCTCTAGGAAGCAGCCTGAGCAGCAGATAAAGTGAACATTTCATTATCCAAACATATGTCCAAAAATATCAGTAGATTGCATGAGTGACTCTGCTGCTGCTTACTTCCTCCTACGTCATATAGCAGATGTCAACGACTTTAGTAAACTTTGCCCTACATAGTTCCAGAGGAAAAGTGATGAAGTATGAAGATGTTGCACCTGAAGATGATGGCAAGCAGTGTTCATTGGCCTAGAAGCAAGAGCACAAAAGGTGTGACAGAACAAATAAGCTCTGCTCATCACACTGTTCATCACACTGCTCATACGTGTGATTGTCTTGTGTCCCTGAATCAAAACCTGGAGTGGTCTGTGTAACTGGAGGGAATTTAAGCACATTCATTTCAGTAGGTTATGTAGCTGAAAACAAGTCAAAGCTGTTAACCACTCAATTAGTCTTCTAGGGTAAAAGTAAAGGTGTCTCTTTTTCCTTGTGGGCTTATTATTTAGGCCAATTAGATCAACACACTGGTTGCGTCAAGGATCTCATGATTGCAGTCACTCTACCTGCAGCACTACTCACTGTTCCTAAGCCGTGGTTTTTGATGTTCACTATGATGGGGCTATGGAACCGATGGACAGGGGTAGAGCAGTTGATGTCATCTACCTGGACTTGCGCAAAGCGTTTGACACTGTCCCACACAACATCCTTGTCTCTAAGTTGGAGAGACATCAATTTGATAGGTGCACCACTCAGTGGATAAAGAACTGGCTGGATGGCCGCACGCAACGCGTGGTGCTCAATGGCTCAATGTCCAGCTGGAGATCAGTAATGAGTGGTGTCCCTCAGGGATCGGTGCTGGGACCGGTCTTGTTCAACATCTTTGTCAGTGACACGGACAGTGGGATTGAGTGCACCCTCAGCAAGCTTGCCAATGACACCAAGCTGTGTGGTTCGGTTGATAGGTTGGAGGGAAAGAATGCCATCCAGAGGGACCTTGACAGGCTTGTGAGGTGGGCTGATGCCAACCTGATGAAGTTTAACCACGCCAAGTGCAAGATCCTCCACCTGGGTTGGAGCAATCCCAGGCACAGCTACAGGTTGGGCAGAGAAGAGATTCAGAGCAGTCCTGTGGAGAAGGACTTAGGGGTGTTGGTCGATGAGAAAATGAACATGAGCAGGCAGTGTGCGCTTGCAGCCCAGAAAGCCAACCGTATCCTGGGCTGCGTCAAAAGGAGCGTGACCAGCAGGTCGAGGGAGGTGATCCTGCCCCTCTACTCTGCTCTTGTGAGACCTCACTTGGAGTATTGTGTGCAGTTGTGGTGTCCTCAACATAAAAAGGACATGGAACTGTTGGAACAAGTCCAGAGGAGGGCCACGAGGATGATCAGGGGACTGGAGCACCTCCCATATGAAAATAGGATGAGAAAGTTGGGGCTGTTCAGCCTGGAGAAGAGAAGGCTGTGTGGAGACCTCATAGCAGCCTTTCAGTATCTGATGGGGGCCTATAGGGATGGTGGGGAGGGACTCTTCATGAGGAGCTGTAGTGAGAGGACAAGGGGTAATGGGTTCAAACTTAAACGGGGGAAGTTTAGATTGGATATGAGGAAGAAATTCTTTACTGTAAGGGGTGGTGAGGCACTGGAATGGGTTACCCAGGGAAGTTGTGAATGCTCCATCGCTGGCGGTGTTCAAGGCCGGGCTGGACAGAGCCTTGGGTAGCATGGTTTAGTGGGAGGTGTCCCTGCCCCTGGCAGGCGGGCTGGAACTAGATGATCTTAAGGTCCTTTCCAACCCTAACTATTCTATGATTCTATGATATGCATGTTGATGAGCAGCACAGGTAAGCCCTGGGCTTAATGAGACAGTTTTTCTTTATTGTCTGTTCTGTATTTAGCCTGCTTAGTAGAGCAAAATAGCCACACACCAGGCTGCTTTAAATCAGTTCCTACCCAGACTGATACAGTCAAAAATCAAATAAACCCTCAAGACTGCCATCTAATGCCAACAGCAGAACTCTGCTCCGACAGCACTTGCATTGGGTATAAAACCTGACGAGGATTTAGACAGGGAACCTAGCATATTGAATCCATAACTTGAGCAAAAAAAGCACATATCCCACTTCTTAACCAGTAGGCAATTGCTCATTCCAGCACAGAATTCTCAATTAAATCATTATTTTGAACCAAATATTGTGGTTTTCAATGATTTCTATGCTATAGCATTTCCCAATAATTGTTATTATAATAATAATTATTATAATTTTGAAAGGAGGGTGACTTGCTTATTATTAAAAAGTGCCAATTTAAAATGCAGCAATATTTTTATTAAAGGAAAAAATCTATTCAAAGCAAGGTATATCAATTTGTAAAGAACTGGTAAAGAACTAACTTAGGCAATAATAGAAATGTCTAACATAGCATGCTTGGATTGCATTCACTATATTTTTAGCGCTGTATCAGCTGGTGCCTGCTCTAGGGACAGTCCATACTGTCACCTGATGTAAGTCCTGCGGTCTTCTGAGTCAGGAACTGCATCATAATACAGGATTTCATGCATCTGGTCACACATAACGCTGTTTTTTAGCAACTCGAGCGGAGAAAATGCGCGGCAGAGCCCTTAGGTCACGGCGCAGATCACTAGAGGGCAGTAGCCCACCCCTAATCTCCCCACAGCTCCACACAAAATCTGAAGGCTTACACGGGAGGAAAGGGCGAGCTCCTGCCCCAGTGAAGTTGCTTAAGAGCGCAAGATGAAGAAGAAACCTTCCTGTTTGCTACAAGTGTTAATACTCCACGACACCCTTTCTAGTGTTCCTAAAACCACCCTGTTTTCACTTAGCAGCTCTAATGGTGTTCGGTGGGTTACAACTCTGCTCCAGGATCCATGATTTTATCAGAAATTGCATTTCTACTCTAACAGTTATGAGAAATGCTTGAAAACATTGGCCATAAAGGCTAGAGAATGAAAAAACCAAAGCTCAAAAACCACAAAAATAACCCATCTTCTGATGGCTTATTATTATTACTGACAATTTTAAGCTCCTGACTTTTCACTTAACAGTCTGGGGGCTTGAATTATGAATGCTGGGTTTTCAGTATACTCTTAACTTTACCCATAAAGGAGGACTTATCAGAGAAATATTTGGTCACCGATACCCCTATGTCAGATTTACCCACTTCTAGCAGAAGAACGGCCCTATGAAATTGGACCAGGTCTCTGTTATCCTCTCCCTGACATTAGATAGGGGTGCACTAGGGAATAAGCAAAAAAAATGATGAGCAGAGGATGATGCTCACCAGAAATACTTTGCCAGCTTTTAAAGGAGGTTTTTGCATTTAACAGTCATGTTTTTGCCTGTGTTGCAGAAGAGGTCTCACCTTGCTATCAACAAAGTTGTACATTACGCAAGTGATTGCTTTAAAGCTAGGACATGCAATCTCATTTCACACTTGATTTTGAGAAATCTGTGGCATCTTCACATGTAATCACAGCCTCTGGGATTACCTTTGGGCCATGAGTTCACAAACAGGAGAGGGTTCTTTGCAGCATTCTTTACTTGAAGAAGGACAACCTAAACTTTCCCAAAGCAAGATGTTTGCCAGTGCTCAGCCAGAAAAGGCAAGACTTCCACAGAACAAAATCTCAGGTAGCAATGGAAAGCCTTTAACTCTTGCAACACATCTTTTCCCAAGATCATCAGACATAACAGTGTCTGTCCATCAGACAGAACAGTGCCTCTCAGCTGCATGTCCCAAACCTCCACTTCTGATTGTATCAATCTCTTCTCTCTTTGAGTAAATGAGACATGCAAGACACTAGATCACTCAAAGCTACTATAGGATTCAGAGAAACAAGTGATAATTCATCCTTCAGCAACAAGAACCACTCAGCATCCAAGGAAAAGAGGCAGCAGGAAGGCCATCCACCCAACCAGAAATAATGAATCTGCAAAAGGCAACTGGATAGGGCTGCAGCCTTAGCCTGGGAGTCACACCAGACTCTGCAGGAACCCTGAGGCACCAGTCCTTTTCTCTTTTTTCTTTCACAGTATCAGCTTTACACTGGCTGCCTTCAAAAATCTGGTGATCTTACATTTATTCTGCTTGCCATGAGCTGAAACCTCACAAATGGCAACCATCAGCACAATGTGCAAGACCACCAATATCACCTCATTGCTTCTGTAGAGGAAGGGGAATGGAAGGATGGTTCCCATCACCTAGACTCTTTTTCTGCATTTGTGCCATGACTGTTACGAGCCCAGTTCTTAAGCTTACAAAGCTGAGCACAGCCTGGCCATGATGCAGTCCCAACATCTTAAATCACTCAGAATTAGCAACAAGGGCACATTTCAGAAATAATTCTCTGGAAGCCAATGTAACAGGGAGTAATGTTTGGTCCATTTCATCTCTGGGAAGCTGGAGCAAAGCTGGACTGACCCAAAAGATATTGCTCTGCTGAAAAGAAGTCCTTTAAGTTTCTAGTCCACGCAATAAGCTCGTTAGTGAGAGTTCATAATAATACGATGCTTGAACTATGGCATTACTAAATTAGTCGGCTTTGCAGAGCCCATAAGTCTCTCACAGGGGTACTGTCTTCCACTTCAGCTAAAGTTGAAGCTAGGAGTTACAAAGGGCTCTAGAGGGAATTAGGCCCCGAAGTCTTATTGAATTAGCATTGTTTACAAAGCAGTCATAAGTATAATGGATGTTAATGAGTCTTTAATGAGTCGAGTTGCAATGCAACACGTGGTGAAGTGCAATAAACAAAAAGGCTGTGCTTCCCCCCTCTTTACTCTCCTTTACACAGGTGTAGAAGCCCTGAAGCTAAATTAATCTTCCTATTGAGAACAGAGTAAAAGAGCAGAATCTGCTCTGTAACTTAAACAAAAATAGAAAATCAGAGCACATTTATTTTATACCAAGTCAAACTGGGACTGAATCACATCAGAATTACATGTTCACACAGACAGCTCACAGCATTTCAGAATCACAGAAGGGCTGAGGTTGGCAGGCACCTCTGCAGGTCATCTGGACCAACTCCCCTGCTCAAGCAGGGTCACCATGAGCCAGTTGCCCAGGACAACTTGTTCCAGCGATTGGCCACCCTGAGAGCAGAAAAGGTTTTTTCCTTGTTTAGGCAGAAACTCTTGTGTTTCAGTCCGTGCCCATTGTCTCTGGTCCTGTCACTGTGCACCACTGGAAAGAGCCTGGCTGTGTCCTCTTTGCACACTTCCTCCAGGTATTTGTGCACATTGATAAGCTTCCCCCTGAGCCTTCTCTTCTCAAGGCTGTACAGTCCCAGCTCTCTCAGCCTCTTCTCATACATGAGGCGCTCCTGTCCCTTATTCATTCTCGTGGCTCTCTGCTGGACTCTCTTCAGTATGTCCATCTCTGTCTTATACTGAGGAGCCCAGAACTGGACCCGTCACTCCCCAGTGCTGAGTAGAGGGGAAGGATCACCTCCCTCCACCTGCTGGCAAGACTCCTAATGTAGCCCAGAATCCCATTAGCTTTCTTTGCTGCAAGGCTCATCTTCAACTTGGTGTCCACCAGGAACAACCAGGGTTATTCCTCCCCAGGTGTGGAACTTGGCACTTCCCTTGGCTGAACTTCACAATGCTCCTGACAGCCCGCTTCTCCAGCCTGCTGAGATCACTCTGGATGGCAGCACGACCTTCTGGCGCATCTGCTACTCCTCACAGTTCCGTGTCACCTGTGAATTTGCTGAGGGTACACTGTGCCCCATCCTCCACGTCATTAAAGATGTTGAACAGGACTAGACCCAGTATTGACCCCCAGGGTATACTTCTAGTTACTGGATGCTAGATGTCATGCATCATGATCATGCCTCTCTACGGTCAGCAATTGAGCAGTCTTCAATCCACCTCACTGCTTGCTCATCCAGCACACCCATCATCAGCTTCTCTACAAGAATGTTACAGGAAGCAATGTCAAAACCCAGGCAGACAATACACTCCTCTTCCCTTACCCACCAAGCCAGTCACCTCCCTGCGGGTGGTCATCAGGCAGACCAAGCACGACTTCCCCTCTGTGAAGCCATGCTGAGAGAAAGATTTTACTTTTTCAGTTTTCAGTTTTTGCTAAGGCAGGAGAGGAGGGGAAGGACATATTGTCAGCATTACACGTCATTGCAGAAAGAGCCCTGGTACCTTCTGAACAAAATCTTTCAGTCTTTATTCACACCAGCTGGCCACAAAGTCTAGCTATTTGGCTCTTGAGACCACCTCAGTCACAAGCAATCTGAGGTACACCTCACCAAAGCTTCCAGACAAGCTAAATCCCACTGAAATCAATTCTAGCACTCAGTTCTGATTTTGACAGGTTGTCAGTTAAAGAGCAGCACAACCTGTCTCAACAGCGATATTCCTGAGAAGACAGCTGTCATCAGGAAAATTGCCAACACCTCCCCACCACGTTGGGTGACTCACCTTGCACAAACACAGAGCGTATAGCCTCAGGTTTTGCCTGATATATTCATACATTTAATGGGATCATCGTAGAATATAGCATGGTTTGAGTTGGAAGGAACTTTAAGGATCATGCAGTTCCAACCCCCCTGCCACAGGCAGGGACACCTTCCACTAGACCAGGTTGCTCAAAGCCCCATCCAACCTGGCTTTGAACACTGCCAGGGATGGAGCACCCACAGCTTCTCTGGGCAACCTGTTCCCATGCCTCACCACCCTCATAGTAAAGAATTTCTCCCTCGTATCTAATCTAAATCTCCCCTCTGTCAGTTTAAAACCATTCCCCCTTGTCCTGTCACTACCTGACAAGCAAGACTGCTCCAAAAAGATGGTCAACAAAAGTTCATAGTTCAGCAGCAAAAGAATAAGCCTGGAGGCAAGGCAGTGGGATCTGTGTGATCCTGGGGATGGATCATTTTGGGGATGACAAAGCCAGGCTGCTGAGAGAGTGGGTTTGTGCATTTTGGGGTATTCTGTGTATCCCCTGAAGCTTCTATCAAGTCCTTAAACAAAGTGGGGTCTTTTACGGTCATCCACAGCATAATGATGTTGAGGCTGACACATGCGCTGCAGATTGCAGCATGTGTCAAATCGGTGAGGCCAAAAAGTTGTAAAATTAGGGAAAGTGAGCCTTTATGAATACAACCACCTTCTAACTGGCATTCATACAGACCAGGGCAATCCGAAAGCAAAACAGATCAGATTTTACATTTACAAGAGGCTTTGAATCCTGAAGAACAAAGTGTGTTACATTGAAATTACACCACAGAACACACTCACAGTGAGACCTGCCTCCTCAGTGGTGAAATATGGCAAGCACATAACAGCACTATTGCCCTGGAAGTCCTTTCTGCCACCAAAGGCATCAAGAGATACTTGACAACTCCCTAAGATAAGGATCAAACTTCTAGAGTTTTTAGCATCAAAATTTAGCTTATGGGCATTGCTGTATCTCAGAGCATGAGAAGAACATCATCTACTGAAGCACAAACAGCACTTCCTAGAGCACTCTGGGTTTTTGAGGAGAGTGCCCTGTTATCGACCCAATAATACCAGAGTCATGCTGACAAGCAAGGCTTCTTCTAGGAAGGACCACCTTGGGATGGAGTCCCAAGTCCTATCATGGCATCACCTGACCTCTGATGATGCCACCATTTGTGGCAAGTGAGCAAAATAGAGGACTGTGGTCCTTCCTCTGGGACAGAGGAGGAAGACACAGAGGAAAACTGTAGCTGCAAGCAGCAGGAGCTCTGAGATAAGAGGTGCCTCTGCAGCTGGGGAGCAACATGGCAACCAAGCAGCCCCAGACCTGGAGGCAGAGACCATTAGAAGCTATGAAAAGACTGGAAACTCGTATTCCAAACTTGGTAGCTCAGCCTCACATCACTGAGAGTGCGTGAGTAAACAAACAGCAAAAGACAGCAGAGCGCCAGGAACCGCTGTATGTACAGCTGAGGGTTAAACCACTACATGAAATGCCTTCTTTCACGGCTCAGACCACTGCATATTCAGGATTGCCATTAATAAAGCTGCCTCCACCTACAAGCAGGACCTGTTGCACTTTCTGCGCTCTCCCATTCCCTATCAGCCATGAGATCAGCCAGGAGCGTGGCAGCCTTGCCACGTTATGCAGCAGAATCTCTGATCCAGACTGGCAGGCAACAGGCCAACTGCTGCCCCTGCCATGCTGTGGTACATGACTGACCTTCTGCACTGGATCCATCAGCCACATAGGCAACACTTTCCACGGGAAATTCAATAGCTGGCTTCCTGTGCCGCAGATAAGGTCAGTGCTTTGCAAGCCTAGTATCCACTGCTTCAGGTGAATAACTGCATATAAGCCCATGGTTATATGGGAGCCAAAAATGAAGAGGAGGTAAGAAAAAGCGGGAGGACGATCTGGTTTCAAATAAAGGCGAAACTAGATGCCGCTTTGAAGCCGCCTGACACCTCCCATAGGACTCCCCGGTAGAGCCCGTGGCTGGGCAGAGGACAGCGGTGCCAGTGCCAACGGGGCAAGGGGTAAAGGCCACCAGCCGCCCAGCTGCAGCCACCGCTCAGCCGCAGCCGTGCGCCGGCCGCGCACAGCGGGGCCGGGCCGGGGCGCTCCTCGGGGCACAGCCCCACCGGGAAGGGACCCCCGGGAGAGGGCGAGGGGCGGTCGGGGAGAAGGCTGCAGCCGTCGGGGGAGCTGAGCCGGAGCAGAAGCCCCGTGCTGGGAGACGGGGCAGCCGGGGTCCTCCTTGGGTTGCCACAGAGCCGTGCACGCGTCTCCGCGGGGAGACCCCGAGGAGCCCACCGGGGCTGAAAACCACGCTAAAAAAGCCTATTCCCGGCTTCCCCACAAGGTGAAGGCTCCACCGGCTCAGTGTAGGGGGGTGCCCAGTGCTCCGCGGCCGACGCTGCTGGACAGCGAGGGTGCCTCGCGTCCCCACCGCTGCCCCGGGCTGCCCGGCTCGGGGGAACGCAAGCGGGAGCTGCCAGAGGGAAAATAAACAACTTTCCTGGTGTAAAAAGTTGCCTTGCAGGTGCCTGCAGCTGGCGGTTAACACAGACAGTAAGAGGATCAACTCCATCTCCGGCAGTGGAGCAAAAGAGGAGGGTGGGGGAAATAAAAGCCCCCGCATTTGCTATTCAGAGTTTAGTTAATTTGGATGATAACGGTTAGTGTTTAATCCCATTGTACGAGAATGAATATACCGAAACCTACAAGGGTCCTGGCAGAATAATGCGGCCCACAGCCCCGCACCAGGGGCGCCCGGCCGGGCAGCCGGCCCGGCCCGCCTCGCCGGCCGGGGCAGACGCGTCCCGGGGCCGTCGCCGCCTCCCGCGGAGCCACTCCGCGCTCCCGGCCCGCACGGCGTGGCTGCGGGTCCGCCCGGGGCGGCGAGGTGAGGGCCGGCACTGTGCCTACACCGCGGCCGCTTCTGGTGAGGTGTCCGGGCAGGAGCGGCGGTGCCGCCCGCTGTGCACATCGGGGGAAGGGTTTGGGGTGTGTGGTGCTCCCCGTGTAAATCACAAGGGGAAACGGGTGGGAAAATGCAGGGCACGGGAGGAGACGTGGAGGCGTCCGAGAAAACACCTCCCGAGCCCAAGGGCTGGAACAAACGCCGTTCGCACGGCGCTGCCAGGGGCAAGGCGGAGGCGTCGGGGCAGGCAGGATCCGTCACCAGGCGGCCCTTCCTTCGCCCTCGGGGTTTCTCTCCCTACCCCTCCCTTCCCCGGGGTGGCGGCGCCCCGCGGCAGCTCCGGGGTCGGGGTCGGGGTCGGCAGCGCCGGGGCCGGGGTGGGGCGGCGGGCGGGCGGCCCGGTGCGGGCCCCGTTGGCGCACCGGCGGCCGTGGAGAGGGCCCGGGGGGGCCTCGCCCGCCGCTGCACTGGCGGGGGGGAGTGGGGCGGTGGCGGCGGGCAGCCCCCCCGGGGGGAGCGGCGCGGCGAGGCGGCCCCGGCGGGGCGGGCCGGGGCGGTGCGGGGCTGTGCGGGGCGGGCCGGGGGCTCGGCGCGCTCGGCGGGCTCGGAGCGCGGCTGCCCGGGCGGAGGGCCGCGGAGAGGAAAGCTAACAATGCTGTGAAAATATGTTTGCAGAAAATAGACAATTGTTGGATTAAACGTATTCAAGTATGAAATAATGCCTTTTTGTGTAAAAAACCTCAGCAATGTGAGCGTACAAAAGTTCCCCTGTGGCAGTTACTTGCTCCCTTTGTGAGCTTTGCGCTCCAGCGTCTCCACTTGGCGCGTTTAACTCGGAGCCCCCCTTTAAACGCGATTGTTTCTTTCTTTTTAATGACATTTACCGGATCAAAACATGCTGTTAATTCGATCAGAAAGCTTTACCCTCCTTAACAATGCCACAATAATTTCTCCTGAAGTTTGTTAAATTGACCAAAATTAGGCAAATGAATAGGGGGTCTGTCGGCGATCCCGCTCGCAGGTGACACCGAATAATGCACTCTCGGGCCAGCTGCGATCCCCTCTTTATTTGCCCCTCTTTTCTTTGACCCGCATTATTAAAATTTAGGCCCAATGAAACTATTCATACTTTTCAATGGGACATTTTCCTATAGGATAATAGGCTACAAATTGAGCCTCTCCAAAGGAGAGGGGGGGAAGCAGGGGGGGTAAAACAACAACGCACAGACGCGCACACCACACAAAAAAGGAGCGTCGTGTGCCAAAGGCTGGCGAGAGCCTCCCTGGGCCGGCGGGAAAAAAAGAGGGGGGCTTAAGGGGGGGGGGAATATCGTGTGCCAGCCCCCCGGTCCCACACCTGCCGGGGTGTCCCCGGCGCATAAAGCGGTGTAAACAAAAAAAGCCTCGCTGCCATCTCTCATAAAGATGGACGTGTCACCAAGTCGTGTGAGAAAAGCCTGAGAACAAACGGGGCCACTCCGTCTCCAAGGGTTCTCCCTTGAACTGGGCGGAACAGCCTATTAAGGGCTTACTTAATTACTTTAATGACTCTGGACAGGCTTTAAAATGCAGTCAGCGCCGAGGCTAAGGGGAGGGGGTTGGGGGGGACGGGGATTTGCAGGCAGGCGGCGGGGACGGGGATGCGGCGAGCGGGGCGCAGGGCGCGATCGCGCCCTGCGCCCCGCTCGCCGCATCCCCGTCCCCGCCGCTATTGTGGGACCATCACGTGTGTCCGCGGGGTCCACGTGGGGTGACACAGCTGGGTTGCCCCCGGCTGCATGGAGGGGGGGGGGGGAAGGAAGAAGAAGAGAGAAGAAAACCAACCCACCCCTCATCCCTCTCTCGCCCCCTTCCACCCTGATCTTTAATGCATACATTCCCCTGTCGCCGCTCGCCCCTAATCCTATGGGATCAGCGGGCCCGTGGAGGCCCCCCGGGGTCCCCCCCAAGAAGTTATGGCTTTATAAAGGGGCTCGGAGAGAGCGGGGATGCAGTGCTCAACCATGGCCTCCAAGCTCAAGGAGCGGAGGGTGAGTCGCAGCCCGCCTTGCGCGCACGGCTCTGCGGGGCCGCCGGGAGAATCCATCATCGCCTCTTCACCTCCTTTCCCTTCATAAAGCACGCCCCCCCCAAAAAAAAAAAAAAACAACCCACCCGTCCCCAAAATAAGGCTGCCCTGCCAGGGCCGCCCGTGCAGACGGGGCGCTTCCGGACAGCGTGGGGAGGACCGGCCGCCGGGGCATCCTTCCCGGGGCCGCGTCGCGCCCGATGCCTCTGCTCGGAGTGGGGTCGAGACCGGCTGCCCTGGAGTGGTTGGGACCGCGACCGGCTGCCCCGACGAGGCCGGATCGGGCCGCTTTCTCCCCTCGCTAACGTGCCCCGTCTGTTTTGCAGAGGACGCCGGTTTCTCACAAAGTGATAGAGAAGCGGAGGAGGGACCGCATCAACCGCTGCCTCACCGAGCTGGGGAAGACGGTGCCCATGGCTCTGGCCAAGCAGGTAGGCGGGGGGGAAGGGATGTCAGCACCTAGGCCCTTCTCCCCGGTGCGGAGAGACACCACCACCACCCCCTACCCCGATGCGGGGGGTTTGGGGCCGTGGCCCGGAGGAGCGCAGCCGCAGGGGGGATGTGATCCCCCTCTCCCCGCCCGCTGCAGAGCTCGGGAAAGCTGGAGAAAGCGGAGATCCTGGAGATGACGGTGCAGTACCTGCGGGCTCTGCACTCGGCGGACTTCCCCCGCGGCCGGGAGAAGGGTAGGTAGGCAGGGGATACCGGGACACACACCCCCTAACCCCCCACTCCCGGGCGGACCCTGAGGAGCTCGGCTCCGCTGCCCTTTCTTTTCCAGTAGAGCTGCTCTCCGAGTTCGCCAACTATTTCCACTACGGCTACCACGAGTGCATGAAGAACCTGGTCCACTACCTAACGACGGTGGAGAGGATGGAGACCAAAGACACCAAATACGCCCGCATCTTGGCCTTCCTACAGTCCAAAGCGCGCTTCGTCACAGAGCCCCTCTTCGCCTCCCTGGGTTCCCTCCCAGAGCCGGACTTTTCCTACCAGCTGCACCCCGGGCCCGAGTGCCCCGGGCACGGCCACAGCCCCGGCGAGAGCGGGCTTCAACCGCCCTCGGGGGGTCCCTTCCCGTGGCACGGCGCGGCCCGCAGCCCACCCCTGCCCTACCACCTTCCCGGCACCGCCGTGCCCCTCGCCGGCCCCGGCCAGCAGCGCAGCACCTTCCTTTCCTCCGTGCAAGGGCTGGACCGCCACTACCTCAACCTCCTCGGCCATTCCCACCCCAATGCCTTCGGGCTGCCCCCTGGCCAGCACCCCTCCGTGCTATAGAGACTCGACCCCGCCCGAAAACCCTATTTATGACCGCGGACACTGCAAGTTACGCCCGGGCGCACAGGGAGGCTGCCGGGGCCACGGAGATGAGCAGGGTTCGCAGAGGGCTGAGAGCTCCCGGTCTCCCTCCCTCCCTCCCGGGGATCTGGACCGGCCTTTTCCGCTCTCCTTCCCACCCTCGGGTGCGGTGCCTGTACCAGCGATGCCTTGGAATAAATGCTTATACCCACAGCCCCTTCTTGTTTCCGGGAGGGCGCCCACTCGGGGGACGAGGGAGTCTCCCCCAAGCACACCCCCGGGGGTAAAAGCCCACAAGCGAAACGTGCGGGGCTGGGATTGCTGCTAGAGGGACGTGGTGCAGGGGATGCCCGCGGCGTGGGGACACCCCCAGAAGCCCCATTGGTGCTGTCTTCCGGTGGGGGGATGCTTCCAGGGACACGCGTCCGAGAGGCCCCGGCATTTCCCGTGGGTTTTGCCAGCGGATTTCTCGGCGGCGCAGGTTCTTCAGAGAAGGAGGAATAACGGGGAAGGCGCAGGACGGAGAGAGGAGGGCGGGCGGCGGGGACGGAGGCGCAGAGCGCCGAGAGTAAAGCAAATAAAAGCTCTTGAGAGCGAGTCCTTCGAGGCTCGCTTGCCGTGCCTACCGGGGCCATTTCGGTGCTACCCGCAGCAGGCGCCCCCGGTGTCCCCGCACCCCGGGCAGGAGGGCAGGGGCATCCCAGCCGCCCCCGGGCAGCCCGGCGGGGCCGGAGCCTCCGAGGGGTAAATTAACTTATTCCAGTTGGGTGGAGAGACTTTGAGGAGGTTTGACCCGGGTTGTTTGCCCAGTCATGGAATGGGCTGACCCGCAATTTGTAAACCAGCCCGACCCTTTCTTCGGAGACAGACAAAAAGATCTTCATTACAATGAGTAGAAAGATGAATGTGTATCTTCCATTTAACCTGTAAATACAGGAAAAGCTGTTATTTCAGATTAGTGGGGAAGAGGTCACACGGCCGGGTAACGAAATGGGTCAGCCAGAGGGGAGAAAAACCCCTCATTTCCTCAGGACACCTTTAGGATGGTGAATCCATCAGGAACCTCTTTCCTGCTCCCTGTACACAGAGCAAGACGGGATCAGCCGAAAGCATTCAGCAGCAGCAGAGTGGCTGGTGCCGGTTACGCAAACACACATCCCGCACTCACCAGCGCTGGGTGCAGGATGTGGAGAAACTGCTACACGATTTTTATTCTGTAAGCACTAAGCTCTTGTGAACCCCCGTTGGCAGCGAGGCATTAAAGGTACGGCTTTTTCCTGGAAATAAAAGTTATTAATGCATTCAGCATTTTGGTCCCTGTTAACCAAATTAAACAAAACTTTCCTTTGCTAAGTAGATTTTCTCTCTGGGATTAGCAGAGGGCCACCACGGTCAAAACTGGGGTCATTTACATATAATTTTGCAAACTCGCACTGGTCCATGACAGTCTTTGTGTCCCCAATGTTGCTATTCTGGATTGTTTTTCTTTTTCCTTTTCTTTCTCATTTAGCTGCGGAGGATAAACCCCTCTTTGGCTTTACAATGACTTTAGGATAAAAGTCTCCCCCCTCTGCTCATGAAGGGCTCTGAGCTCATCCCCCCGGCTCCAGAGACCCTGGCTTTTGCCCTCAAAATTATTTTGGCACCCGGTAAAGCCAGTAGTACCGAGGGATGGGAGCTGAGCTGCACGGGATAGATCCTTGGGGCAGTGGAGTTTATCCAGGACGGGCACCCTCTGTGTTTTGACAGAGGTTCAGCTCACTTGGTTTTATTTCATTTTACATCTATGTGCCTGCAGGACAGAGGTTTTTAGCTTCCCTCCCTACGGACTTATTTCAGCTCTGCCATGAGCTGATGCCATGCCTGGTGGGAGCAGGCAGGAGCTGGACATCACCTATGCTAGGCCAGTTGAAAGCCATAGCTGATCCCAGGTGGGATGCCTCTCTGTGCTGGCAATGCTCATCTTCCAACACGGCAATGCCATTTACTGGTGCCTGGCAGCAGCTAGCATGGGAACAAACAGAGGGGTTTTGTTCCTGAAAATAAACTACTTTAACTCCCAAAGCACCCAAAATAGTAGCTTCTCTGTTATGCACCTGCTTGGCTAAAAATCCTGATGATGAATGACTTGCTGTATCCTTTCCTATTCCTTTCCTTCAGCTAGCAACTTTCTTCTTCTTAGCCTTCAAATCTGCCTCATTTTGCCTTGCCTTCCTTTCCTGTGCCTTTCAAGTCCTCTTTTCCATCTCTTCTTCTCCCTGTTATCTGAACTCCTCTCTTTTCCTCACACTTTCCAAGCCCTATATATGCTGCATTTCTTCTCACCCAAGAAAATTATTGTACAGCATAGTCACATCTTAGTAATTTCTTTATGTTGAAGGCAAAGAGTCATTTGGGGATCAAAAGACAGCAAAGGACAGTTCTGAATCTGATACAGTGTCTCACTTGTCATTTACTCAGGAAGTAAGTTTATGTCGATCTTTTTAATATTCCCTTACTGAAAACATCTCCAACTCCCTAATTTATCATACGGATTTATCTGCACTCTCATGGAAGTACAACATCATTGATTAGACCAACGAGGCAGAAGTAGCCTGTGCACAAACTCTCCACATTAAACATTCACATTTCAAACAGGCAAACAGGTGAAGCCTGGAAGGAGGGGTTACTGTGCCACTGTTGCTATTTAAATAAGTAATAAATGTTTATGAATTTTGAGCATATATAACACAGATCAGAATTCTTCTTTCTTCCCATGGTTCAAAGAGGGCATCATTCAAAGATCTGAGGGATTTGGTGGCAGTGACACCCTGCGGAATTTCCAGCCTTGGAAACAGAGCCCATGGCACAAAGCACAGTCCCCAAACCTGTGCCAACACAGTCATTCTGGGGACAACTTACCAATCAGGTCACAAGCTAATGAAAAAAGAGCATTTTATTTTACTTTGGGTCAGTGACCCTGCTGTGGCATTGGACCACAAACACTTGCATGAGCACATCTGTAGGGCTGAACCATGGGTTGGGAAGAGGCAGCTGAGGGAAGGAGGAGGAACAGCACTGCTGAAGGCTCTTAATCACAGATCTATTCTGGTTGTGATGCACATGATAGCTGGCTTCCTAGTGGTATGGGTACGATCCCTTTCCCGCAGTACCAAAAGTCCTGCCAGTTTGTAAGTCTTGCTGTGCCACTGCTGTCGGATGCTGCTGCTGTTTCTCAGGCTCAGTGGCACCGCAGGGCAGCCTGCACAACTTAACCAGGATTATGCCAGCAATGCTTAGGAGAGCAGATGGTCTCAGGTGCCAGGGTACAATGCCCACCCTACCCCAAATCAGCTTCTTGCTCTGCTACCATCTTCTCAGAGAGAGTTAAATAGCGCCTAGAAGCCCAGATAGATGTTTTCTTTTCATAAAGTAACCCAGGCATAAGGAGGAGACTTGTTTGCCAGCGGCTCTTGGGACAGCTGTGCACTTGTCCAACAATCCTTTTGCAAAGGCTGTCCTTCAGAAAGAAACCCTCCATCTGACAGTTTCATATTTGCTGAAATGCAGCATCTGATCCCACAGTTTGCTTCCTGCCTTGGGTGAGCCCATCCCCTCTCACATCATCATGTTTATTTCTAGCAGACTTGCCCACAGATTGTGTAAAGGCTGGTTTAAGAAAAGAATGGTGGATTCTCTTTAAGAGAACATGCAATTATGATAAGATGTATAAGAAAGGAATCTTAGTATGTATATGAGGTTAAAGCTCTGATACCTACCCACATACCATACTATTGGTATAGAGTGACATGTTAAACCAAACAAAACTAATTTAGAAAGGTGAGCAATAGTACGAATAATTGGATGGAACATGAAATGTGAGGAAAGAGGAGTAGTTGGGAAGATTCAACCTCAGAATATTAAATCCAGATCAACATAGGAAACGAATTGTTTAACATTCATCTTCAAGCTGCAGCAACTGAAATGAGTATCATGTTTCATCAGCAGTAATACAGTTAAGCTGTAAAAATGCTTTTGCTATCAAGAAATCTAAACTTTTGCACATCTGCTCTGAAAAGCTTAAAGGCAATGTAATTTTTAATTACTGGAAGAACACATCCAAGCGCAGTCCTAGTCTATGTAAAGACTGTATAGTTAAATAATTAGGCTCTCTGAACAACCGAGTCCTGCAAGACAACATGGAATTCATGACTCAGTTGTTATGCTTTTGGTGAACATTTATGAAGGTAGTTTTACCTGCCTCCATCTCTCAGCCTTCTGCTCCTAGCCTGAGACTTAGACATTCTTCTAGGAAGTTGGAGTCTCAAGGTTGAAGTCTTTGAGGCTAAAAACTGTGTGTCCCTCTTTGGGAGCACCCACTTATAACCACTCTGCCCCTACAAAGCAACTTGCGTTGTCTTTGAAGGAACCACTGTGCCCATGGTTAGTCCTGTGAAAGGAGAGATTAGATGGTAGTTTGCCCGGAGAGGATTTGATCTCAGGATATCATGCTGAAGGAGACATCCAATTTAGATTGCAGGCGTGAAGCTGTGACAGAATTTCAGTGCTTTCTCCATGCCAGAGAGGAGTAAGAACTATAGCTTTCACACCTCCATTCTCTTCTTCTGGAGGTATATGTGGCCTGTATACCATATGCTTTGTGTATCATGGTTTGATACAGGGATTTGATACAGCTGTACAATCTTAGTTGCTACACCACGTGATGTCACGATAGCTGTGAGTTAAAGTTAGGGTGCAGAGTTTTTCTACCAGAGGTGCTAGGATGGGAGCAATTTACCCTTACTATCAAACTGACTGCTGGGTTTTCAGGATTGGGATCTGTAGAAGGAACAGTAACACCACCACCTATAGAACAAACCCCACATAGCTTCAGTTTCAAAATGAGAAAAGTGCAACAGAGACCAATGATATTCACCAAGCACAGATTACAAGATTTCCAGAACCTCAGAAAACTCCGAGACAACATAGATTACATACAGCACAACTGTATATTGGAGTGTTCTAAGGGAATCAATATAACCTGCCTCCTTCATATTCCACTATAAATCCCCTTTCTATCATAGGATGTAATAATAATTTTTCAATGCAACAGACTTTTTTTCATACAGTACCTTCTCCACTCTAAATGAGGAAAAAACATGGTTTGAGAGTTTTATTACTGAAAGTACTGTAAATTATCTCTGATGTCTGGAGAAGGAGAGAAAGCAATTGGTAAAAGAGCAGGAGCAAACGTATATCTATCCTTTGCTGCATAATGCCAAACCTGTTAGATAGCAAAGACCTATGAAGACCAATAAAATGATGATCAAAAGTACCCCTGTTTACAGCACATTATAAATCACCAACTGCACAAAAGGCAGTACGCTAAAGCAAACAAGAGATTCCTACATGCTTGTTAACTATATACATATATATATATGGAGATGGGCAAAGCTTCCTGGAGATGCCTGAAGTTACAGTTGCTTCCACAGGGAGACATGATGGTGTTGCATCAGCAGAGAGCTCACCAAACAGGTACATATTTCAGTGGCTCCTCACATTCATTTTATTAATTCAGCTATGCAGCCACATGTTTATAAAGATATATGGAAAGTAAACAACCTAACCTGGTCCTAAACACACAATTAGTCTGATTATGAAAGTGGCAGAACAGCTACAAAACAGGTCCTACTGCCTCTGGTACTCAGTGCATAAAACACTTCCCCAAAGCGAAACCGCACAAACAACAAAACCACAACTAAGCAGAACAATCTGTGCTTCAATGAAAGGCCAACCTCCATCTGTGTGCACACACAGGAGCTAATCCAACTCCATGAGGTCAAAGGATCTCCTTTCCATGGTGAGGAGCTTCCAAGCAGCAAAATAGCATGCTGTCTTTCACTTAGTATTTCATCTCCTCCAAAGCTATTTGCAATTCTCTGTGCTGCACATTTGCCTCTCCTTTTCTGAAAATTAATCTTTTTAGTAGCATTAATTTTCTTGGTCTTTTGTATGCTACTTGCAGGTAGAAACTGTTAACTTTCAGCATGCTTTATGCTCTCAGAAGGAGCTTCTACCACCACTTCACAAAAGCAACTTTCAGTACTGAATATGGCAAGCAACAGGTAGGTAAGACAAGCATCCCTACAAGAAGTATATGACAGAGCTAGAAGCACAGATAACTGGGAGAAGTGAAATGCTGTTCTAGTCATGAGAATATTGTATATTAATTTATAGCAAGCTTGCCTAGGGGATATTTTTTGGCTGTGTTTGGTTAGTTTTTTTTAATGAGCTTCTTCCAAAAAAGATTTGTAATCAATTTGCCTTTTCAGAGTAGGATCCAATTTAGAGAGAGAATGATAAACTTCACTCTCTTCCAGCAGGGGACTTTGGGACTAGAGTTCCGGAACAGAGAGGTAGCACCTGCTGCCAGCATCCAGCTTCCTAAAGGCCTTTCTAAGAGTCTTTCAGGCACTGTGATTTTTTTGACTGAAAAAAATCAAGCTGATAAGTTATTTCAGGAAAACGATAACCATTTAGTAGGGCACAAAACCCCCATGAAAATCTCATCGCAGCTGGCCAAGTCATAAGGTGAGGACACAGTGTGCTTTTAGAGCCTGTAGGTACACAAACACACAGGCAGGGTGCTGGCAAGTTTTGTTCCTTACCAGACAAAAATACAAGGATGGGATGAGATGAATGAGATTTTTTCAGTCATATATTTGGAAAAATTATTTTGTACTAAAGCAACATCATACCATAAAGGTAAAATATTTTCAGTGGTGTGATAATAGAAGGACATACTGAAATTTATGAGTGCCTGACTTTCAAAACTATTGGATGTACCAAAGGTAGAGGTCTAAGACTGAATTCACCATTCTAAGCAATATTTCTTGTCGAAAGCGACAAATAGGCATATCTTAGAGGACAGTTTACCACACTGATTTAGTTTCTCCCTCAAAAATGAATTGATTTTCCTTGGAATATATCTTTCCCCTTTTGAATCAGAAGGGGATAAAGGATCAAGAGGTCAGATTCAGATATACATGCAGAGGAAAAATCAGGGCAGCTAAATCCCACCCTCATTGCTGCCTGGTAAGTAGCTTAATTTATCTGCTCAGATACTTCAGAGGGGCTCTACATCTCCATGCCTGAATATCACATCTAATTAAAAGAAGTTCAGCCTCCAGTGACTCAGCCGAATAGAAACTTCTTCCATCTCATCTGCAAGACCTGCTGCTCATTTTGGAAGAAGATCTAACTTTTTGTGTGCCTGTTATGCAGACTGCAGGTGTAGGAAGTCCAGCCACTGAACTGAAACAGCCAGCGAGTGTTTAAGGGTCCCAGCGGCTGGTTATCCCAGATGACAGATATTTCTAAAGTATTAGTTGCATGTACTGCTAGAAGAGGTGGAAAGAATTTTGGGTGGGAAAAAGGTGTGCTTACTGTTTCCTTCCAGCAAGTACTGTTTCAGACAAAACCATTAGCCATCCACAAAAAGCCAGTGCTCTTTCTCCGGTTGTCAAAATATCAAGCTCAGAAGCTTGAGCCCCTCCATGGCACTGGTTTAGCTCCGAGATGCCAACATAATAGCAATGTACTTAAGAACTGGCATTTCATCACGCATAGATACATTATAGGATAGACAATATTTAATCCCTTATTCAGAAAAATAATACTTTTTAAAAAAGGATTTATCATCAGCTAGTTTTGCTGCTGAAGGATCTGCTTTGTGCCTAACAGAAAGCTTATACTTAGGTGCTATTTTGGCGCTGAACCCCCTACTCATCCAGTTTTGTTACACTTTGGAACAGTGCATCATGTTATAAACAGTTTCACAACCACCATTTTTTCCTACTGAAACAAATTAGATTTGCCCACACCCTGACCACCGGGAAGGATGACAGAATCACAGCTGAGCTTTTTCATAACCTTACCTTACCAGCTCCTTTTCAGGGTGGAAAATGCTTGGTAATGGGAAAACATGCAGAGCTCAAGGAGCAGCCAAATGTCTCAGAAGCTCCTGAAAACACTTTGGGCCATAGAATCATAGAATAAGTTTTTCAAGCTTGCATACTTCATGTGCTATTTCCAGCTGGATGTCAAACCTTTCCTCAGTACTCCAAAAGGTGAAATGTAATGGTACTAAAACGAGCAACATTAAAAGATAGTGACTATTCTGAAGAAAAATAGAAATTTATTCTAATTATTAGCCAAATAACTGTGGACTTAACCAGAAAACTGATGTCTTTCCTTGGAAACTTTTCTAAGGATCATAGCTTTATGCGAACAGAGATAAGATTGCTAAAATGATGCTTGCTCAGATAGAAAATCCTCTGAATAAGGATTCACACAGATTTCAGAGGAAAACCAAACTGAGGTAAAGTTGTGGTATCAGGGCGATTTCAGAGGAATTGGCAAGTTAGGAAAAAAACCCCACTGGTCATAATGGTGCATTCTTCCAACCTAACGAGGACAATATCCCTGAAAATGGCCAAAACCAAGATTAGTGGCCACAAAACTGTCTCCTGCTTGCTTGGAAGCAGGAGCTCAGCTGCAGCCCTGAGCTTTCCTACCGAATGTTAACCCAGAGGGATCACAATTCTACTCCAGTGGAAGACAAGCTGCTCTTCAGGATAAAAAGAAGTAGCATTGCGGCACCTGTTTTTCTATACCTGCCGAGGATATCTTCCACCTATGCTTTTTGGATCTGCTTATTTTCCTTCTCTTTCTTTGCTTCTTTCTCCTCTTTAGGCTCAGAGCCCAGCCTGAACTGAGGTCTCTCATCAAAGAGACTAGGCAGCCCTTTTCTGAAAGAGAAACATAATCAGTTTGCTCCTACCTCTCTTTTCAATCACGCGATGTCTCTCCTTAACAAATCCATCAGAGGCCAGGTAAATGAGAAACATCCCTTAATGGAATAGCTGCTGGTACAATTTCAGGCTGGTTTTCTTTTTAAAAGGTAACCACAGCTATAGCATTGCTGGGCAGCACTGTTTAAGTACGGCAGATCAGATGCTGTCCTGAATTACAACCTCTGCCAGCCCAAGTGAGTGCAAGAGCCAGCGACTTTGCACATTCCCTCTGAAGGGTGAGATGCCCAGATATAATGCGTATGAGGACATATCTTTAGGGACTCTTTCTAGCCCACCTGGCATGGCTCAAGAAGGCAACTCAGCCAATATGAGAGTGTTTACCTTGCTGCTTGAAAAAGAACAAGCAGGCCTGGGCATAATGCAGCCCAGCCACAGCAGGTTCTCAGGGCTGTACCGCCTTAGTCTTGTAAATCCCTCTGATGATAATAAGGGTTGCATGAGTGAGACACTAACTTTGATTTCATATTTTAATGGCAGAGCTCAAAATGTGGGGCTTGTTGGCAGCTGGCAGCCTTGCCTGCCTTTCCACTGCACCCCACGGGAGCATGACTTTAAAGTGCAGCAGCACACTGAAGTGTCTTCTGTTCACCACAGAGCAGGGTGTAAAGCAGCTTTTAAAAAGACGGAGCATCTCCAGGTGGTTAAGGGCATGGAGCTACGGTGAATGTCAGTGGTGGGTATAACCACGGGCCGGCAGGGTTAAAAGGGAGGCTGTCCAAATTCATCCCAGACCTGCAAATCTTGAAACACGTAAACCCTACATGCATCAGATAAAGAAGCCAGAAAGAAAGGTGCCCCCTAATGAGTTTTTTTTGCGCTTGGGTGAGCGAAAGGGCTGCTTCGGGAGGCTAATAACTGAAAACCTTCCAGGCTTTTGTCCGGAGAAATGGCAGGCACTTTCCATCCCTTTGAAAAAAAGAAGGCCTTTCGGAGTCTTCACGAGAGATGTGGATTTTAAGGGCGACCTTAGGTCATACAGAACTAATCAAGCGAAAACAATAAGAAAATTAGACTGACAGTCAGCAAGTATCTGAGGACTTTATCAAAAAGAATTAGGAATGGACAAATTCACTGGGAGCAAAGGATCAGATCTGCAAGGTGGCATTGTGTGGTGGGATTAAATTATTTATTCATTGTTAATTTATTTATTTATGTATGTGCAAATGACCTAGCTGCTGCAGGTGCTGAGGAGTTTCTGAAAAGGCCCAGTTTTAGAGCCAAGGCTAGAATATTGGTCCATTTAACTCATTCTTTCCTTAAGGCGATCAAACAGTGACTTTTATCTAGGAGATAGAGGAGGAGAACCATATGTGTACTGGGAATGATGCGGGCTCTGCGCAGCACTAAGTACCCAAGTATTCCAGTCTCATTCAAGAATGCTGTGCAGTTTAATGTCCAGCAAATTAGCAAATGAATGCTTATGTCAATATGTGAAAAATCCCTAGTTGGTTTAAACAGATAAAAAGCCTCTTGGGAAATGGCAGAAAATGCAGGCTTTCTCTCCCTGTCTCTTTAAAAGAAAGAAAGAGAAACAGTACTCATTAAGTTTTCCCCAAGCTTACAGAGAGTTGCAGAAATCAACAACAATCTACATGGATGCTGGATCTCATATATCCATTAAATATTTCCAGTGCTGCTACTGCAAGAACTCACCAAGCTTTTGCCAGGCCCTCTTTGAATCACACACTTGCTATTCAGAAGAAAACAGTTAAAATCTGGGACAGCTACAGAGCCTGCTAGATGCCATCCCACTACCCCTCTCTTAAAGGTACAGGAGGTGAAATACCCTGGAAAGAGTCCATCTTTCCATTTTGCACTGATTTATAAAATCAATCTCAAAGATGATATCCACAAACACCTCTTGGTTTTCCTTCTCCAAATTTAACCATTAATAGGAAAGGGTAAAAATTGTTATCTCATGTTTCCCTTGACCCAGCAGAGCAAAGCCACAGTGGGAACTCTGTGTACAACACGACCCTGTGGAAAAAAGGAACATGAGATCTCAGCATGGGGGTTGGAGGCAAGAAGTCACACATATCTAAAATGTCAGCGTCATGTCAGTTAATGCCATGTGATAAGGGAATCCTGCTGGGTTTTACATCCTTTTGCAGAGATACACTTGAAAGTTGTCTGGTAAGGAGGATTTTTCACTAAATCCAGAAAAGGACTGTAGATATTTGGCCAGGACAGATCATAATGGATTACCTTTCTCCAGGACAAGCATCAGTGGCTGTGCTGGGGGTAGCAAAACTGCCCCACGATACACATCTTGAAACCAGACTGGCAGGTTTATGCAGAATGCTATCTCACAGGCTTCTGCTTCGAACATGGTATTTCCCCCCTCTTGGCCAATCCTAGGCCTTCTTCTCAAAACCAGCCTTCTTCATGTTATTTTGGAGTAAGAGCTACTCAAGTGAAAAATAGATGGCATTTTAGAGAACAAATGTGCTCATTAATACTCAATTTAAAACATTAACTCGTATTGAAAGTTCAGTGAGCGAGTTTCCCAGGCCATGCAAAAAAACCAAACACAGGCCATGTGGAAAGTCTGCTTCCTCCCTGGGGCCAGAAAGACCTCCTTTCTCCCTTGAACACCGATGTGTGAGGATGAATTTGGCCAATATGAATGCCAGCATGTCACTAAAATGCTACGAGTTACCTTCCACAGCCTGTGGCACACAGTGACCAGGGAGCCTGCGGAGCTATGGTCTCACTCCATGAGCTGTAAGGGTGCATTTTAAAAAGGCTGGACCCAAAAGCAGAGTTATGCAGCACTAAGAGCTCAGTCATCTCAGGAACAAGCATCACAGGCCAGACCTCCTCTTGCTCGTAATTTCAAATGGATACAGACCCAGCTCACAAGAGAAATATTTATCAGTATACAACTTCTGTAACATTTTGTGTTTGTTTCAGTGTCCTGTTATTAAAAGAACTCTTTCACTTGAGAGACTGTGTGGACAGGTACATAGGATCCTAAGAAAGGCTGTGCCCTGGTTCCATCTCTGCCACGGCACTTAAGGATGCATGCAGGCACAGTTTCTGCCTGTTTTCATGGATATAAATCAGAGATCAGATTATCTATTGCTTCTGTATTTAAGATGTATCACATTTTCTTAATTCTAATACTGCCATTGGTTTAAGATTTGTCTTCACAGAGCCATTCTGCATAGAGCTTCTCAGCACCCCCCAGTTCAGGCAGCCAGGATATTGAAATCCCTTGCATTTTCACAATGCAGAAGGCAAAGGATGGTGCCAGGGATTTTCTCAGCTAGCCTTCAATAAAGAGGCAGTGGAAGTCATACATGAGGATACTTGTTTGTAAGTAAATACCCACAGATATTAGAAATATGTCAAAAAGGAAAATTAGAAAAAGAAGGTAGCACTTCAGCAGCTATGAAGTAACATGAGGAAACCAAACTTCTCTCTGAGCCAGAGGGAGGCAGTCCAAGTAGGCGCGGGGGAAGTCCTGGCACCACGTTCAAGGTGCAGCAGCTATAACTAGTTGTTACAGACTTCTGGGATGTTTGCATTTTACAAATAACAGCCTTCACTGTGTAAAGTCACTGTGAAATTAGTGTGCTATTTCTCTATTCAGTGCATGGATGCTTACACCTCCTGCAGGGGGAAAAGAATTACAGCAATTAAAAGGCAGAGTAAGCGATGAGACAAACCAGAAACTTATGCTACCTTTCAGATGAAAATGTTGTCCTTTTCACAAAAGATATTTCAAAACAGATCCACAGATCTCACTGAAACACAAAGATCTATGTACTGAAACGCAAAGCTCATGTAAATAGATGATCACTATTGTTGTAACAGTTTTCAGCAGAAAAGCTAAAGGTAAAGGGGGACAAAAATGCAGAAGATCATAAAAAGACATGCAAAAGCAGAACAATGTTAAGAAAGATGTTATCAAAAAAATACTGTTGAAGCTGAACAGATAGTTCGCAGTAATAAATACATCATTAAATGACCCAAAGAACCCTCCTTAGAGTGAAGGAAGTTTGGCTTAGCTGATCAAACATTCAGCAAGACAAACACAAAGGTGGAAAGTGCAGTGTAAATCTGCCCTTTGGGATCTGGTCCATGATGGTGGTTTCTAGCACACAAGTGTTTTCAAGTACACTTTACATTTTCCCTACCACTCAAAATGTGCAAGCTCTACTGAGTTAGTCCCCAGCTTCAAAAGTCAGAGGGTCTGAAACACTAGAGTGTTCTCAGCTACCCACTCCCTGAATGGGAATGCTCTGCTCAGTTATGAAAAAAGGGGGAAAAAAACCCATTTCTGGACTTTTTTTTTTTTCAAATATTATAATATTAAACAACCTTAAATATGTTTTGCAGGAGGAAAGATGAACCTTTAATATACTCACTATGTGGTTGGTCACAATTTCTGTATGCTCTTTTATACAGTATGGGGTCTTCGGAACAGTGCTTGAGATAACAGATAAAATTCAGAGAGCAGGAAGAAGTTCAGACACCCAGCACCTCAGCCCTATTTAGGAAATAAACTGGGAATTAGAAAGTTGTTTGACTGGCACAGGTGCATATTGCAGCCTTCCTCTCAAAGAATTTCCTAGTGGTCCTACATAATTTGGTTTGGTTTACTTTAAAGGGAAGACATAGAGGGGAAAAAACTAATGGAAGCAGAAATTATATTGCTGAATACCACCAGAACAGAGCCCCTTAAAAAGCCTACAGAAATAATATTCTATAAGGACTCTGCCCCTTCCAGAGACAACATACATGTTGTTTCTTACACTTATCTGAGATTAGCATATGAAAATACAATTTATATACAATCAAACACATTATCAATTGAAAGAAAGGGCATTTTCACATTTCATATTGACTAGAAACTGCCAGGGAAAAATAAAAAGGCAAAATTTATAGATCAAATTTTAAATCTTATGGTAGGCTACTAAATAAAGGAAAGAGCTTCACAAAGTCTCCCTGTCTGCTGAGATGCTGTTGTTGCAAACAGCCAAGAGCTAATTGAAAGTCAAGTGTAAATACATAGCAAGCTGTAATGCCCAATTCAGAAACCTGGACTAAATGATGCAAGAGTTTTGCCTCTTTGACTCTTTTTTTTTCATGCGACATCCCATCTAGAAAATCCAGTCCAAAATTAAAAAAATACTAGCAAGTATGGCATCCCATACCCCTGGGATGGAGAGCATTTCTTTCTTCTTCTTTACAGAAATGCAGGAACTCACAGTGGCAATTCAAAGACACACTAGAAAACCAGCATGAAGTTATGAAATAAAAATGGCAAAAATATACTGTAGGCCTTAACTGCTCTTGGTCTATTGACAATTGGTGTACAAGTGTCTGAAAATCAGAAACAGAATGTAACTTGTTTCTATGTTCGTGGCATCTTAAATTAAACGTTGTAGTGGAAATTAATTTTTATTGGTGAAGAGCTGCGCAGCTATAATAACCTAATTGTCACAGAGAAATGGAAGCAGTCCCTAAATACCTAATTCTAAACTGGATAAGGAGGTGAAGCCATCTGAAGGTAGCAGTGGCATTACGCGTGGGATGTACATTACGTACTCCTGGCCCAGAATGATTCGAGCTGTCATGCTTCAGCTGCCGGGGGAGCTGAAATTAGAAGAGTCAGGCACCCAAGTGCAACTGTCTGTGCCTGAGGCACAAGGTCACTAACAGCAATGATAGCAATAGTAAGATGCTGGTACACCAGGAAAAGGGATGTGGCAGGCTTATCTTCCCATGGACCAGCACTTTTAAGATTCCTTGGTCTGTAATTGCTTCAGACCTTCAAGTTCATTCAGTTTGATTTATATGAGAATAAGATGGAGCAAAATCTGAAGAGCAGAATTATGAAAAAGGCACAAACCAACACCCCATTTACAATATGACCGCTTCAAACTTTTGGCCAGACTCAAATCAAAACTATTTGCTTTTGCCTGGATTAAAACTAGATCAGAACACCCTGAGATGTGCACAGATCAAGTGCAACTAGGACACAGCGCCTCATGTGCCTCTACGTTTCACTGGAAGTAAAACGGGTAAGGACTGGGGAAGATGCACTGGAAAACGGAAAGATCTATTGTGTTTCTATTTTCGTAAGAAACTTGCTTGGCATGTGCTGCTGACCACTGCCTGCGCATCCACATGCTGTTGTCGGATGGCTCAGGAACGCAAGTGGGACAGGACAGTTCAAGCAGGACGTCAGCTCCAGAGGCTGTGCCAGACAGCTCTAGCAGAAACTGTGCTACAGGCTGGAATGAGATGGCTTTTGCGCACTTATTTCCAGCTTAGCTTGTGCTGCCTGGCATGTCATGTACCTGAGGATGGACCCTTCTGTTTGCTCCTTAAACTCCTGTTAAGATTGGACAGTTTGGTTTAAAACATCTTACAGCAGCCTTCAGTCTGTCTTAAAGTTTCATCAGCTAGAAGGGCTCTCCCTCCTACATTTTCAGTCCCCTGCCTCATCAGGTCACTCTCCAGACCAAGGCGCACCAGAGCCCAGGTCCCCCTGGCCATCATAAGCTGCCTCCCTTCTCTCCCTGCTCTGCAGCGTACAGCAAAGAGATGTACCAGCACAAGTACTTTGCCCACCAAAGATTTCTCTGCAGAGAGGGGCTATCCAGATGCAGACTAGAGTGGCTTTCCAGATATTTAAGTAATGTTTAAGATCTACCCAATTGTAAGACAGAACAGCCAAGGTGGGGAGGAAATTTCACATGAATAAATAGAAAGAAACTTAAGGTTACATGTAAACGTGCTGAACGGGCAGGGAAATGGCATCTTGTTTAAGGTTATCCTCGGTCATGAGCTTGTTGAGGTCTGAACACTGGTAATGTCAATGTCAGGAAATTTGGCAGGGGAAAGCGCTGCTGCCGCAAGTGCCAGACTTCTACCGGAGCTCCCATACTTGGAGCTGCCAGAATGGGATAGCGTTTCATCTGCTGTTTTAAAGCACCCATAGCCACCTCACGGGGAATGTGACGCACTGTATCAGACAGCACCTACAACCAAACAAAATAAAAGAAAACAAAAATGCCCCAAACAACCCCTCCATTTTCCCACCCCAAACCATCGGAGGCAAAGTGCGGACGCTCCCTTCTGCTCGCACACCGCACCCCTTCTCGCCGCAGCAAGCCCCTCGCTGCTCCCCCGGCTGCTCAGCCCCGCTGCCGGGCCGGGTCGGGCCGTTGCCGGTGGCACGGAGCCGCTGCGCCCCCTGCAGCTCCCGGCGCGGCAGAGGCGGCGGCCGAACCCCTCCGCAGGCAGCTGCGGCGCTCACCGCGCACCCTATTGCAGCTGCCCCGTGGCTCGCAGAGGGGCAGGAAGGAAGGAACGGTTTTGTCTGAAACACTTCTGCTTCCGCCCTGCAAAAATGACTAAATCGGAGGTCGCCTTCTCAGCCCATCTGTACAACACAGCCTTGGCGTTTTGTGCCGCCACAAGTAACTAATATGACTGCTTCACACGTCCCCCTGCTGCCAAGAAGAAATGCTGCAAAACCTATTTTTGATCTAAAACTCATCACAGACTTCTGGAGGAATAAGAAAGAAGCCAAGCCGTGGATTTGAAACTTATTTGCTGGGGAAAGCTCTGCCAAAAGACACCCTCCGCTTTTCTGTCAGGCCCCGTATTTCCACCTCGGTCTACAGCTGCTGTGACTGAGGTCAAGTGATATGTCACTCTGTCAGATCACACAGTGAGTCAGTGGCTCTTCCCGGATTAGAACGATTCCACACGGCCCTCTGAAAAGATTTGTAACAAATGTCAGCGCCAACCGTCCACTGCTTAAAGCATATGTTTAAAGCTCTTAGACATCTCAGTCAAAAGGTATTGTAAATATAGGGACAAAGCTAGTAAATGCTTAGCTGTGGAGTTTTAATAACGGCAAACCAGAATCTAGCAGGGATTAAGAAAAAAACTGAAACAGGTCACTTTAAGCAAGGAATATGTGCTCTGTTTTGGAGCCCTTCCAAGACTGGAAAAGGATTTGAGGTTTTTCCCCTCCAGTACTAACCAAAATGGCCAAGATGCTAGTGGTAACATCACAGGGGAGGAGGGCACAAAGTAACTTGAATATAACTTCCTCTTTCTTGCTTGTTAGAGTTCCTGGGCATTGTTTTCAGTATTTTTTTTCTTTTTGTGATAAAAAAGGAGCTGTGCTTGAAATGGCCATTCTGTTACGCACAACATAGACAGAAATGCCCAACGTAGTGGTCTTGACATAATTCTTTACTACTGCCATCAAAATACAAGAAATTTCCTTGCAGAAATCTTACACGTGTAGAGATCAAACGTGATTTTAAAGTTATATCAAAACCTACACCACAACCGCACCCCTTTGTAATGTCATCACCTTACCAGGAAAAAAATATTCCAGCTATTTAGAAAAAGGCCATCACAAGGCCCACAGATGACTCAGGTCCCACTGGAAACTTGTTTGAGGTTTAGAAGGAGGGTAGAGGTTTAGAATGGTGTAGAAAGAGTGTGACTAATGTGCTGGTTCTGTAAGCAGAACCTAAGAAGAAGCAAAGATAAAGCTGGGAAGAGTGAAGTGAACTTCTCTTCCAAAATCTCTGGACAGGTCAAACTAAGATAATATCATTAGATGCACATAACACGGGAA